>OV702280.1:323874193-325278934 GCA_916181665.1 Avena sativa
GATCTCCCCTCTCCGGCATGGTGCCGGGAAGAGCTTTGGATCCCCCCGATCTAGGGATGGAGATGGCGGCGGCTACAAACTTTTTCGTGGATTTCTGACCGGGTACTTAGAGTTTCTGCCTCCGGGGTCTTATATAGGCGAAGGGGCAAGGTCAGTGGACACCCGACGGGCCCACACCATAGGTCGGAGCGCCCTGGGTGGGCCCGCGCCACCCTATGGTGTGTCCGCCTCATGGCTCCTCTTCGTCTCCCCTTCGGTCTCTATGTCGTGTAGGGAAATATATTGACTTTGGCTTTTGTTCCGTACAATTCCGATAATATTTCTTTACTAGCTTTTTTGAAACCAAAAACAACAGAAAACCGGCAACTGGCACTGCGGCATCTTGTCAATAGGTTAGTTCCAGAAAATATATAAAAATACCTCAAAGTGTATACAAAACATAACATAGTTGATACAAAACAAGCATGGAGCACCAAAAATTAGAGATACGTTTACGAAGTATCAAGCATCCCCAAGCTTAACTCCTGCGCATCCTCGAGTAGGTAAGTGATAAAAAGAATAATTTTTGAGGTGACATGCACCACCACAATCTTGATCAAGGTGTTGTAAAGCATTGATAGCTGGGATCATAGTACTCTAAACATGAGCATGAACGATGTAGTTCTAACAATAATACATAGCAATTATGTTGCAACATGAAAAGGTACAAACAAAAGATCATGAATAACAATTCATTGAGAGACATTTGTTTGTTTCACATATAGAAAACATAGCAATAGTGGTATTAAGCTTGTCCTTCATGGAGTAGCAAAACATAAATGCATAGGACACCTTCAAAGTTCATAAGGGTTACTAGATACAAATGATTTAAGAACAAGAAATAACAACATTATGAATCAATCAATAAGTTTTGGGACAATGCACATTGAACTAAGATTGCAGCAAACCATCGGGGCTCCAACTAATTTATTGCAGCAAAATAAAACTAAAAACAAAGACAAAGACTCTCCAAGAACAACATATAGTGCATGAAGCAAATAAAAATGAAGTGTCTTGAAAGAAGACCTGAGATTTTTATTGATGAAGAAGGGGATGCCTTGGGCATCCCCAAGCTTTGACGCTTGTACCTCTTGAGTATTTCTTGGGGTGACACGGGTGGCATCCCCAAGATTGAGCTTTAATTCCATTCTTCATCTCGTCATATCATTCTTCCCCACACTTGAAAATTTCCTTCATACAAAACTTCACACAATCTCATTAGCAACATTAGTGTATTCAAGATAGTAAGCCTTTTGGGTTTAGTTTCAACACAAGTAAAACTTCCATTAAAACACAAGCTACTGTAGCAATTCCTTTTAAAAGCCCAGGTGATCAAATAGAACTCCAAAATAAACCGATTAAGAGGCAAATGCAAATAATGACAGAAATCTGTCAAAATAGACCAGCAGGTAATGACCGGTTTTTTTTGAAAATCTTCTGTTGCTCAAATCGAAAAGTGCAAAAATAACAAAAGTTGGGTAAATAACAGGGTCATGCACTCAAATAATTACAAATCAATCCAACATACTGGGATTTTTCACGATTTTTTACAGTGACGCATAGAAATCTATTTCGGGACAACAACTTTCCCAAATCTTACTTCTTTCTCATTAGAGGTTATTATTGGCACAAAAACCACACAAAAAGGGTAAGGAGAGGTTATTACGGAGGCAATAACTTCCAAGACTCAACAAAATAAAAACTTACTGAAATAAAAATTGGGTTATCTTCCAAGAGTGCTTTTCTTTAACGCCTTTTAGCTAGGCACATGAAGCAAGAATCAAGTATTTTTGAATGAAGAAGCATTGACATCACATTTTGTTTTAATAGGAGAGCCAAAATATAGCATATCTCTTTTTCTAGGGAAGTGTTCTATACCTTTCTTGAGTGGGAATTGATATTTAATGGTGCCTTCCTTCATATCAATAATGGCACCAATAGTTCTAAGAAAAGGTCTTCCAAAAATAATAGTACAAGAAGCATTGCATTCAACAAGCAAAACATAGAAATCAACAGGGACAAAGGTATTTTTAACCATAATAAAAACATCATCAATGCTCCCCATAAGTTTATTTTTAGCATTATCATCAAGATGGACATCCAAATAACAATCTTCCAATGGTGGCAAATCAAGCATTTCATAAATTTTTCTAGGCTTAATAGAGACATTAGCACCAAGATCACATAAAGCTTTGAGATCAAAATCATTCACTTTCATATTAATGATGGGTTGCCAACCATCTTCTAATTTCCTAGGAATAGAAGCTTTATGTTTCAATTTTTCTTCTTTAATTTTCATGAGAGCATTTGTAATTTGTTTTGTGAAAGACATATTCATAGTACTAGCATTAGGACTTCTAGCAAGATTTTGCAGGAACATAATTACTTCAGAAATATTGCAACCATCAAGATCAAAATCAAAATTAGCATCCAAGGTAGTAGAATCATTTTTTCCCATATTTTGAAAAATTTCAGCATTTTTATTGGAAAAAGTCCCATTGGGTTTAGGCATTGTTGCAAAAGGAATCGGGACTTCTTGTGGTTTTCTAGCATCAACATTACTATTGGTGGTAATAGTACAAATTTCAGTCATACTACTATTTCTAGCAATTTCATCTTCTCTTTCCCACCTAGCATGCAATTCAGTTAACATCCTAACATTTTCATCAATTCTAACTTGTATGGCATTAGTAGCAGCAAAAGGATTTTACTTAGTTTCAGGTTTAGCAGCCATTTTATTAATCAAAGAAGATTGTGCTTTAGACGAAGATGAAATATTTTTTTCAGCATTCGAAAGCTTTTCCTCAACAATTTTATTGAAGGCAGTTTGTTTACTAATAAAATCCTTAAGCATGACTTCAAGTTCAGAGGGTGCACTTCTATTGTTGTTGTAGGAATTTCCATAAGTATTACCATTATTAGGAGGATATGGCCTATAATTATTATTACCATAAGTATTGTTGCCAAAATTATTATTTCTAATGAAGTTCACATCAACTTGCTCTTCTTGAGCAAACAAAGAGGCTAAAGGAACATTATTTGGATTAATATGAGTTTTTCCATTAACAATCATAGACATAATAACATCAATTTTATCACTCAAGGAGGAGGTTTCTTTAATAGAATTTACCTTCTTACCTTGTGGAGATCTCTTAGTGTACCATTCAAAATAATTAACCATCATATTATCAAGGAGCTTTGTTGCAACACCCAAAGTAATGGTCATAAAGGTACCTCCAGCAGCAGAATCCAATAGATTTCTTGAAGAAAATTTTAGTCCTGTATAAAATGTTTGGATAATCATCCAAGCAGTTAGTCCATGAGTGGAGAATTTCTTTACCAAAGATTTCATTCTTTCCCAAGCTTGAGCAACATGTTCATTATCAAATTGTTTAAATTTCATTATTTCACTTCTCATAGATATAATCTTAGCAGGAGGATAATATTTTCCAATAAAAGCATCTTTGCATTTAATCCAAGAATCAATACTATTTCTAGGCAAGGATATCAACCATTCTTTAGCTCTTCCTCTCAAAGAGAAAGGAAACAATTTAAGCTTAATAATATCTCCATCTACATCCTTATATTTTTGCATCTTACAAAGTTCAAAAAAACTATTAAGGCGAGTAGCAGCATCATCGGTACTAGCTTTAGAAAATTGTTCTTTCATAACAAGATTAAGCAAAGCAGGTTTAATTTCAAAGAAAGTAGCTTCAGGAATAGGTGGAGCAATAGGTATGCACATGAAATCATTGTTGTTTGTGCTAGTGAAATCACACAACCTAGTGTTTTCAAGAGTAGTCATTTTTGCAAGATTAAAGCAAGCCAACATAAATAAAAACGGAAGTAGGAACTTTTTTGTGTGTGTTTTTGATAAAAGGAAACAAACCGGTACAACTAATTTTTGTGTGTTTTTGATAAAAAGAAGCAAGCAAAAGAAAGCAAAAGAAACAAAGCAAAACAAAAACAAAGTAAAGAGATTGTTTGTGAGAGAATCCCCTTGCAGGAATCTTCTTTCTCCTAGAAAAGTGATTTGACGGGGAGGAAGAGATTGAAGTTGTCCTTATCTCCCCGGCAACGGCGCCAGAAAAGTGCTTGATGGCTCAGATGATGTAGATCTAGTTGGGAACCCCAAGAGGAAGGTATGATTAGCACAACAGAAAGTTTCCCTTAGTTATTAAACCAAGGTTATCGAAACAGTAGGAGTTAGGAAACAGCTCCCAAGGTGTTGCTAGCAACCTAGAACCTGCACAACACAACCATAGTACTTTGCCCCAACTTATAGTGAGGTTGTTAATCTCACCGGTTTGTTGAAAACAAAGGATTAAACGTATAGTGTGGAAGATAGTAATTGCTCGTGGTAATTGCAGAAAGTAAATAGTAAACGATAAACGGTAGATGATATATCAATGGGAAGGATTGGACCGGGGTCCATAGTTCACTAGAGGTGTTCTCCTTAAGATAAATAACATGTTGGATGAACAAATTACAGCAGGGCAATTGACAAATTGTGAATGCATAACAATGCATATACTAGTCATCTTGATCTCTACGAGATTTGATTGGGCATTACAACATAATACATAGACCGTAATCCAACTGCATCTATGACTAATAATCCACCTTCAGGTTATCATCCGAACCCCTTCTAGTATTAAGTTGCAAGCAACAGATAATTACATCAAGCAAAGTGTGTAGAGTAAACAATACAATTGCCCTTGGGCAAAGTATTGTTGTTTTCTCCCTAGTAGCAACAACACATCTACAACCTTAGAGATTTCTGTCACTTCCCCAGATTACTAGAGGCATGAACCTACTATCTAGCATAAATACTCTCTCTTGGAGTTACAAGCATCTAATTGGCCAAAGCATCTACTAGCAACGGAGAGCATGCAAGATCACAAATAACATATACATGATAGAATCAATAATAAATCTGACATAGTACTCAGTATCCATCGGATCCCCGCAAACACAACATGTAGCATTACAAATAGATGATCTTGTTCATGAACGGAGCTCACAAGATCTAAACATGATAGCACAAAGGAGGAGAAACAACCATCTAGCTACTGTATGGACCCAGAGTCCAAGGGTGAACTACTCACGCATCACTCCGGAGTCTGGCATGGTGGTGAAGAAGGCCTCCGGGATGATCTCCTCTCTCCAGCAAGGTGTCGGGAAGAGCTTCGGATCCCCCCAATCTAGGGATGGAGATGGCGGCGGCTACGGACTTTTTCGTGGATTTATGATCGGGTATTTAGGGTTTCTGCCTCGAGGCTTATATAGGCGAAGGGGCAAGGTCGATGGAAATCCGAGGGGCCACACCATAGGTCAGCGTGCCCTAGGGTGGGCCCGCGCCACCCTATGGTGTGATCGCCTCGTGGCTCCTCTTCGTCTCCCCTTCGGTCTTCGTATCGTGTCGGGAAACATATTGACTTTGGCTTTTTGTTACGTCCAATTCTGAGAATATTTCTTTACTAGCTTTTCTGAAACCAAAAACAGCAGAAAACAGGCAACTGGCACTGCGACATCTTGTCAATAGGTTAGTTCTAGAAAATTTATAAAAATTACCTCAAAGTATAGACAAAACATAAGATAGTTGATGCAAAACAAGCATGGAGCATCAAAAATTATAGATACGTTTATGACTTATCAGGACCTTCCAAAACATTCTAGAAGGTTCCGATCAAAACACCAAAAATATTTCCGAACCCCAGAACCACTTTCCTTATATGAATCCTATTCTCCGGACCATTCTGGATCTCCTCCCGATGTCCTGGATCCAATCCGAGAGTCCGAACAACATTTGGTATCCAACTCACATTCCATATCTACTCAAACAACATTGAATCCTTAAGTGTGTCTCCCTATGGTTCGTGAACTATGCAGACATGATCGAGACACCTCTCCGATCAATAACCAATAGTGGGATCTGGAAATCCATAATGGATCCCACATATTTATACGATCACTTCTTGATCGAATGAGCCATTTACATATGATACCGATTCCCTTTGCCGCGCGATACTTTACTTATCCGAGGTTTGATCGTCAGTATCTATATACCTAGTTCAACTAAATACTCTTTACTCATTCCGTGATATGATATCCCTTGTGACCTAGTCACATGCTTGCAAGCCAATCGGATGACATTCCACCGAGAGGGCCCAGAGTATATCTATCTGTCATATGGATGGACAAATCCCACTCCTGATCCATGCGCTTCAACACATACTTTCAGAATATCTAATGCCACATTTATAACCACCCAGTTATGAAGTGGTGTTTGATGTCATCAAATCATCCATCCGGTGATGGTGATTAACATGATCTCATGGTCGAAGGATTATGTTACTATGTATTTGAAATCTTGTAGCAAACGAACTCTAAATGACTTGATATTATGCTACGCTAACTATATGAGTGTGTCCATGATACGTCGTAAACGTATCTATAATTTTTGATGTTCCATGCTTGTTTAGTATCTACTTTGCTTTGATTTGTCTACACTTTGAGGTATTCTTATACATTTTCTGGTACTAACCTATTAACAAGATGCCACAGTGCCAGTTGCCTGTTTTCTTCTGTTTTTGGTTCCAGAAAGGCAGAAAATCGATATTCTTAGAATTATACGGGACAAAAGCCAAATTCAAATTTTCCCGGAGCAACACGGAACCACGAAGCAGAGACGGAGTAGGGCACCAGGGTGGCCACACCCTAGCTAGGCGCGGGCCAGCCCTAGTGGAGCCTACAGGGGGTGTGAGCCCCCTGGACCTTCACCGACCTTGCCTCCTGCGCCTATAAGAACCCCCGGGGAGAAAACCTTATAGGATCTAGAAGAAATCCACGAAAACCTCCGTAGCACCGCCGCCACCGAAGGGGAGATTCGGGGGACAAAAAGTCTCTATTCCGGCACCCTGCCGGGATGAGGAAGTGCCCCCGGAGCCATCTCCATAGATCTCCACCACCATCTCCATCACTGTTGTTTATTGCCATGATGAGGAGGGAGTAGTTCTTCCACGAGGCTAAGGGCTCTACCGGTATCTATGTGTTCATCTCTCTCTATGCATGATCTTGTTGTGGTCATGAGCTTTGTAATCAAGTAGATCTACCTCGCTACTCAAGTGCTTCAATAGATCTATGCTCTCCCCATGTGTGTGAAAGTGACAACGTGCACGCCATGGTGGCACTTAGGCTAGAGTCTACATAAATACTCAGTGTGCTTTAATAGATCTATGCTTTTCCCCATGTGTGTGAAAGTGACAGCGTGCATGTCGTGTGTGGCACTTAAGCTAGGTTACATATATATTTGTTATGAGTTATATTTGTATTTGGATGTCTCTATGAAATTGTGGTGTTTGTTGGAACCGTCTAGCGCTCAAGGTGACAGTGTGGGGTGATGACTCCTTGGTGGCGCTAGAGAACTTGGTGCTTAACCTGGAGTCTGCTGGGAACCCCAAGATCAAGGTGTGAAGCAGCACAACAACAAGTTTTCCCTCAGTAAGAAACCGAGGTTATCGAACCAGTAGGAGGAAGGAAACGTCACACAGGTGTTGCAAGCAACGTGGAGATCTGCACAACACAAACTCAAGACTTTGCCCCAACGAATCAGTGAGGTTGTCAAGCTCACCGGTTTGCTGTAACAAAGGATTATACGTATGGTGTGGAAGGTAATGGTGGTTTACAGCAAGTAAACAAGTAATAGTGGAAGATATATCAATGGTAGGACTTCCTCTCGGTCTTGAGATCGGCAAGAGATCGTCTACATCAACCATGAGTTTTACTCGTTAAGCTTTGTCGGTCTTCAAGTGTATGTTCTCTACGGATATACATCCGCCTGTTGTTTGTATTTAGTAGATAGATCTTGGTACATAGTTGTTCCCATCGTAGGGATTTTTTTGTTTTCTATGCTGCGAACCCTACAATTATTGTCACTTCCCTTGGAAACTAGAGGCATGAACCCACTATCGAGCATAAATACCCCCTCTTGGAGTCACTAGCAACTACTTGGCCAAGATAGCTACTAACAACGAAGAGCATGCAAGATCATAAACAACACAGACATGATAGAATCATAAAGAGAAAACCATTAATCAAACAAACATAATAATCTCAATATCCATCGGATCCCCGCAAACACAACATGCATGATTACAAATAGATTAGATCTTGATCATGAACGGAGCTCACAAGATCTATACATGAAAGCACAAGGAGGAGATACAACCATCTAGCTACTACATGGACCCATAGTCCAAGGTGGAACTACTCACGCATCATACCGGAGAGAAGGCCTCCGGGATGATCTCCCCTCCGGCAGGGTGCCGAGAAGAACTTCAGACCCCCCCCCCCCTAATCTAGGGACGATGGTGGCGGCGGCTATAGAAGGTTTCGTGGAATATTGATCGGGTACTTAGGGTTTATGCATCGGGGGCTTCTTATAGGCGAAGGGGGAGGCCGAGGCGGTGGCCAGGGGCCCCACACCCTGCCTAGGCGCGGGGCAGGGCCCACCCACGCCTAGGGGGTACGGCTGCCCTGGCACGCCTCTCTGTCTCCCCTCTGGACTTCTTGTTCCCCATGGAAAGTTATTGACTTTGACGTTTGTCCCGTCCAATTCCGAGAATATTTCCTTACTAGCTTTTCTGGAACCAAAAACAACAGAAAATAGGCAACTGGCACTGTGGCAACTTGTTAATAGGTTAGTACCCGAAAACATGTAAAAAGCACCTCAAAGTGTATACAAAGCAAAGAAAAGTAGATACTAACAAGCATGGATCATCAAAAATTATAGATACGTTTCCGACGTATCAAGCATCCCCAAGCTTAACTCATGATCGTCCTCGAGTAGGTAAGTGATAAAAAGAATAATTTTTGAGGTGACATGCACCCTCACAATAAAGATCCAACCATTTGCAAGCATTGAAAGCTGAGATCAAAAACTCTAAACATGTGCATGAAAGATGGAGTTCTAACAATAGGACATAGTAACTATGCATGCAACATGAAAGGCCACAAACAAAGATCATGAATAACATGCATTGGAAAATGTTTGTTTGTTTCACATACAGAAAACATAGCATAGTGGCATTCAGCTTGTCCCTCATAGAGTAGCAAATAGATGCATAGGACACCTTCAAAGTTCACAAGGGTGACTAGAAACAAATAGCACAAGAACAAGTAATATCACAATATGCATCAATCAATAAGCTTTGGAACACTGCACACAGAATGACAACTATGTTGTCTTAATGGTTCCTAAAGGTAGAAGGTGAAGACTCAATAATGGTGGAAGAAAGGCCCTTCACAAAGGGAAGCAGGGATTTCAAGTTTCAAAAGGAGCTTCCAAAAATTATGGTACTTGTTAGCTTTCAGCCCTCATTTCCCCTATCATAAGAATCTTGAAGTGATTAAGGTTAAAGTGAACAAAGATGGAGTATATGCTTGACGAAGTATAAGTTGGCAATCTCAAGTCCCTTGAATACGAGGGCCACACCTCATGCTACTTAACTTTAGTCACCTGTAAGTTCTTGTCATTGTAAGTATTTGCATATCATAGAGAACCGCCAACGAGGTACCCCTTGCACATGGTACAGGAGCTTTCCCATAACCAAAATGACAAGGCAAGCAGGCAATGAGCATCTCAGCAATCTTTTTATTTACCATATGCATAGCTTTTTATTAAGGATGCTTCATAGATAGATCACTATGGTGATGCTGCAAGTTTCCACCATGATTAGGCATGGCTTAGGCTAGCAGCCCAGGCGTTTCTCTAACACGGAATACAAACTCCATGGACTTACAAGTTCCCTCTTTATTTCACACCGGTGACATCCATAGACAAAACAACATGATATCAACTGAGTACAAAGTACAAGTGCAATGTTGAAAACGTTCCCCGTGACAGCACGGTTCTGATAATTCCAACGTATAAGTGCAAGCATATACAACATAGATGACACAATGGTTTAGGTTTATTAGGGGCAAAGAATATAAAGTGTGCCATCAAGTTCGTGAGGGCTTTAATCACTAAGTTTTCACATAACAAATAGTTTTTAATTGGAAGATAACTAAAAACAAGAATATACTTGGAATGGTGTAACACACCATGCATAGGAGTTTATAGTGTACACTCTGGAATAACTTGGTTTCTTGGGATTTGGAATCATGAGTAGAACTTACTCATACAAGTGGAGGCTAGCAAAAGACTGGGAGCAACCAACCAAGAGAGCAATAATGGCCATAATCATGCAGTGCAACAAAGCATTACTAATCAAAGCATAGAGTGGTACTACAAGTCAAGGACTAAATGATCATAGAGGCTATGGTGACTTGTCATAGTCATAACATGATGTGAGCATGTGCCAAGTCAACCCAAGCAAGGCATCAAAGGAGAATACCACAATACTATGCTTTTGCATGCTAAAATAACGCATAATTTCTTCAAGGCACACTAAGCAATCCCAATTGTTTGGAATAAGACATGCTACAACAATAATCACTAAGCATAAGGTCAAAAAAATACCTAGCATGTCATGCTAAAGTCTAAGTCACAGTTAATGCAAGCTCCTCTTGCACTTTCAAGCAAGAACTTACTACTCCTTTCCAACACCAAGCAACTTATTTGCAACAACACAGCGAGAACGGGGGTCCAAACTACTTTATTCAAGCAAAATAAAGAACCTAAGAAAACCAAACGAAAACTAAGACGCTCCAAGAACAACACAATTGTGCATGAAACAATAAAAACGAAGTGTCTAGACAGACCTGAGTTTTTTATTGATGAAGAAGGGGATGCCTTGGGCATCCCCAAGCTTTGACGCTTGTACCTCTTGGATATTTCTTGGGGTGACACCAGGGTGGAATCCCCAAGATTGAGCTTTTGTCCATTCTTCATCTCATTACATCATTCTCTCTCTACACCTGAATTTTTTTTCCTTCATACAAAACTTCACACAATCTTCATTAGCAACATTAGTTTATTCAAAAGATATTAGACCTCTGGAAAATCTTTGGAACATCAAGGATTTTCACTAAATACACAAGCTACTGTAGCAACTCCTTCAAAAATCTCAATTCCCCAAAAGATAACTCAAAAAGGAATCAATAAGAAGCAAATGCAAATAATGGCAGAAATCTGTCAAAACAGACCAACAGGTAGAAACCGATTTTTTTCGAAAATCTTATATTTCTCAAATAAAAAAGTGTTGAACTAACTAAAGTTAGATAACATACTGGGTGTTTTATTCGTAAATTTTGAGATCAATCCGAGTTACACAGACTCCTCAAGAATTTTTTTGGTGGAGTACAGAAATCTGTTTCGGGACAGCAGCTCCCCAAATCTTACTTCCCTCTCATTAGAGGTCATTCTTGGCACAAAAAGCAAACAAAAAGGATAAGGAGAGGTCATTACTGAAGTAATAACTTCCAAGACTCAAGGAAACTCTTGGGTTATCTCC
This sequence comes from Avena sativa, assembly GCA_916181665.1. NCBI lineage: Eukaryota > Viridiplantae > Streptophyta > Magnoliopsida > Poales > Poaceae > Avena > Avena sativa. Next base: position 323,885,692 of record OV702280.1, read on the forward strand.
CAACAAGTATTTTTCTTTAACGCCTTTAAGTTAGGCACAAGAAGCAAGAAGAATCAAGTATTTTCAAATGAAGAAGCAACCTTCTTGTTCTTTCCTTTCTTACCTTTATTCTTTTCTTTAGGGAAAATATGGTTGCTCACTGTAGGAGAAAAATGCATAATGCCTTTTCTCATATCTATTACTGCTCCAAGGTGTTTCAGTAGGGATCTTCCAAGTGTAATCTGTCCTTTGCCTACACATTCAATAACAAGATAATTAGTAGACACCATTTTTTTGAGATTTTTGTAAACACACATTCAGCTATTCCAATGGGTAATAAAGTGGCATTGTTGGTAAGATAGATTTCCTCTCCTCCTTCAGTAAGCCCCCAAAGACTCAAGGAATCATATATATCTTTAGGCATGAGGTAAAATTCAGACATGATGTCACAGCGAGCATCAAAAAGTGTAGTGTTTATAGAGACTTTGATTGTGGGAAACCACTTTGAAGGCTCAGAGTTTATGGGAACATAATCATGATAAGCCCTAAGCGTGTGATAGTAACTATTCATAGCAGCAATACTAGTCTCAAGAGTGTTTAGCCTAGCAAAAATATTTGTGAATGAGGAATCAGACTTGCCAGGTGTACCATAAATCATAATCAATTTCTTTATGGCATCAAAAGCTTCATCCTCAGTACATAGCAAAATATCTTTCTCATCCACAGCATCCAAAGCATATCTATAACAAAGAGCAATACCACGGTAGAAACTATCAATAACCAAGCCAAGACTCATCTTAGGATCGGTTTCTCTATATAAAGCGGAGATTCTAGACCAATATTAAGTTGCAAGCAACAGACAACTGCTTTAAGCAAAGTGTCTAAGGTAAACAGTCCACATGTTCCATGAACAAGAGACCGTTGTTTTATCCCTAGTAGCAACAACACATCTACAACCGAAGAGATTATTGTCACTTCCCTTGGAAACTAGAGGCATGAACCCACTATCGAGCATAAATACCCCCTCTTGGAGTCACTAGCAACTACTTGGCCAAGATAGCTACTAACAACAGAGAGCATGCAAGATCACAAACAACACAGACATGATAGAATCATAAAGACAAAACCATTAATCAAACAAACATAACAATCTCAATATCCATCGGATCCCCGCAAAAACAACATGCATGATTACAAATTGATTAGATCTTGATCATGAACGGAGCTCACAAGATCTATACATGAAATCACAAGGAGGAGATACAACCATCTAGCTACTACATGGACCCATAGTCTAAGGTGGAACTACTCACGCATCATACCGGAGAGAAGGCCTCCGGGATGATCTCCCCTCCGACAGGGTGTCGGGAAGAACTTCAGATCCCCCCGATCTAGGGACGACGGTGGCGGAGGCTACAGAAGGTTTCGTGGAATATTAATCGGGTACTTAGGGTTTCTAGATCGGGGGATTCTTATAGGCGAAGGGGGAGGCCGAGACGATGGCGAGGGGCCCCACAACCTTCCTAGGCGCGGGGCAAGGCCCACCCGCGCCTAGGGGGTGTGGCTGCCCTGGCACGCCTCTCTGTCTCCCCTCTGGACTTCTTGTTCCCCACGAAAAATTATTGACTTTGACGTTTGTCCCGTCCAATTCTGAGAATATTTCCTTACTAACTTTTCTGGAACCAAAAACAACAGAAAACAGGCAACTGGCATTGTGGCAACTTGTTAATAGGTTAGTACCAGAAAACATGTAAAAAGCACCTCAAAGTGTAGACAAAGCAAAACAAAGTAGATACTAACAAGCATGGAGCGTCAAAAATTATAGATACGTTTTCGATTTTAAGGCTCCCAACCTTTAATAAGGTAGAGATCCCTGTGTTTACAATGCTAGTCCCTGGATCAATAGCTAGCATCCACAGTTAAGATGTAATATCAAGAAACAAGGGTCATAATACAACTTTATAACCAGGAATAACATAATTTATTACATCTTACATAGCTCATTTGGCTATCTCATTACAATGCAGCAGAATATAACAATAGCATGGGGTCCTTCATCTTCAAAGTGCCACAGGCAGACATGTTGGTTGTAGACTTGTAATCCTAATCATTAAACTTCACTAATATCAAACAAACCTGCAACATAACAAGTTACAGCCACAAGGGTCAATACATTTGAATTGTATTGGCAAGTGATACTATGGTAGTATAGTGGAGTCTATCATCTATATGCATTTGGCTAAGTGGAGCTTAGGCTTGCTTTGCTCAAAATAGATTTTCCTTATCATTTGAAAATACTAAGTTTTTGCTTTGACAAAATCACCCAAGGAACCACCAATAGAGAATGGTGAACCTTAAACCCTTGTTCAACCACAAGTTTTTAACTTAGAAATTTGGATGATGAGATTCTTGATAGCTTCCATGTCTTGATGCTCAATTTGTCCTTTGCCAGGGACATGGCTAAGTACTTAGATTTTACACTTTGCAGAGGTGGTGCACTTTCCCCACAAGACTTGGTTTCACCAAGACAAGATCTTTCAGAAGCCTTCCCTTATACCAGAATGGACGCGTTCCAACCTATCAAACCCCTACCACCAACTGTCCATTTGGCTAAGTTATTGCAACCTATATGATCCAGGCAGAGCCCATAATGCCAAGTGGCTGCACTTGAAGCTTCTCAACATTTGACATCTCAAATCTCTTTGTTCCTGGGTGGCCATCCACAAGTGAGACACCAAGTTTTCCCCAGCATGCTGGACTTGGTGATGCCCAAGTTTCCCCCAGCATACTGGACTTGCATGACCACTCAACACAAACCATTCCTTCCATTCCACCCAGGTGATTCTTTCACTTAGTTGTTTTATTAAACAAAAACACAAGTCCTCAGACTTAGAAATTTTTCCATAGCATGAATATATATTCCACCCTTGTTTTCTACTAGCTAAGCTAAGCATGATTGTAGTAGGAATTCTTAACTTAGGAAATTCTACTAAGGTTTCATCTACTAGGAATTCCCATGGCATAGTTTATACTTAGCAAAAATTCCATGCAAGTCCTACTTAGAAATATCACTAATGCATAGTGAAAATAATGGGACAAAAGTATGTAGCATCACTTGCCTTTTTGGTAGAGGGTATAAGGTCACTCCTTGATCTTTGCAATGTTCACTCACTTCAAATCACTACAATTCAACCAAGCAAACAATAATTCAATCTACCATTCAAGCAATTCATCACATAAAATGATGGAAACAAAACATTGCATGCAAGCATGCAAAAGGTGGTTTTATGTGTAAAAGTGGTTTCTAATGGTTCATAAACATTTGAAAACACCTAATGGTCATTTTATAAAGTGGCAAAGTCATTTGCAATAGGTTTCACTTTATAAACCCTTTTTAAAACAAGGTATCATTTTATGTGGTGTAAAAATGTTTTTAATAAGGCATTAATCTATAGGGTTCACAAAATATGTTTTCAAACCATAAAACTTGGTGTTTAGGGACAGAGAGTTTATTTCCAAAACACTTCTCAAAGGTTTTCTTCCAAAACCATTTTTAATAATTAAACCATATTTTTATTTGACTAGAATTGGTTTAAATCCAAGATTCATTCTTTTGCTTCACCAAATACATTTTTGAAACCACAATTTGTTTCCTATGGTCAGTAGGTTCAAAACACACCATTTGCAAAATATTTTATCCCCAAAATCATTTTAGAACAAATTTTATAACCTAAACATGCATACACAAGTTTCTGTAAAAACAAACAATTTAACAGAAGCTTTTTACTAAACAAAGTGCATGGTTGGCTAGGGCTTGTTTTTCTGAATCCATTGATATAAAGTTTGCAAAATTTGGACGTGTGGTTTGAAAGTTATGTATTTTACAAAATCTAGCATCTATAGATCAAATCTGTTCTAATTAAAACGAACTGAGCCACACGTCTTGTTCTTATTGGTCGAAAACGTTTCGCGTGGATAAAGCGATGCAGGCCGTAGGATCTAAAGTGGATCGTGCAGCACTGATCACTACTTACCCCTTCGGTTAGTGTTCTATCGCAGCGCTCGGATCTGGATCCTACGGTGCACAACACTCAGCCACAGATGGGCGGCGCTGGCGCGGCGGCGAGCGACGGAGCGCTCAGAGGGTGAGGTTGCCGACGAACTAAATCACGCGGGAGAGGGTGAGAATGCTTACAGGGTTCGCGGGGGTGCGTAGAAGCTAGACGTGGTCTCTGTTCGTCGAGGGGCGCTCGGGTTCTTGAGTAATTGCTCGTCGGAGTCCGTTGCGGCGTCGGGTGCGCTCAGTCGACGTTGGAGGCGAGGCTACAGGGCTCAAGAAAGTAGATGGAGGGCACCGTTAGTTTCGTACGCGAGCGGCAAACAAGTGAGCATCAAAAAGAGGGCGAGGGGAAGTCTGTGCTCACCAGGGAAGCTTGCCGGAGTCGAGGCCGACGGTGGCGCTGCTTAGACGTGATCATAGCCGACGCTGGGTGCAAGCGCTGGCAAGACAAGGCTACTGGGAGACGCGCAAGGGCCTGGGGAACATGCCTGAGTGGTCAAGGGGCGAGGGACGGCGAGGTATGGCCGGAATTGGCTTGCGAGTTCGTCGGGGCAGAGCGGGGTCTAGAGAGGAATTGGGTAGCCTGGGGGCGCACTAGGGTGAGGCGATAGAGGGGAAAGGAAGAGGAGATGCTGGCGATTAATACAGCATGGTCACGTGGCCGTTACATGGCGCGGTTAACGCATATTCACGCCGGCAATTCATCGGTAGTAATGGCCAGAGGAGAGGGGGCGCGGTCAGCGGCGGGTGAGGAAGAAGGAGCTGGCGGTGGGGCCATTTCATCAGCGAAGAGAGATAGGGGAGGTGGGGGTCCATGCGTATGTCGCTGAGCGGGTTCTTTCTCTGGTGAAAAACGGTTCGTCCGGGTGAGGGGGAGAGGTGGGCTGGACTGGGCCTAGTGGGCTTGCTGGCTGAGCTGGGTCCTTTTACTTTTTTTTTGTTCTGTTTGTTTTTCTTTTTCCATTTCTTTAATTCTGTTTTGGTTTTGTTTAATCAATTCAAGCATCCATTTGAATTCAAACTTTTTTCAAATTTTGTGTAGCTTTAAATACTGATTAGTAGTATAATCTGAAGTATATTTTGGAATAGAATTTTATTCTTTTTGGGGTCTTTTTAATTATTCAAAAAGGCCCTAGTTTTAAGTCAAATAGGTTTTAACAATATTTCAAACACCATTTAAATTCTTTAAACTTTCCAAATCTTTTCAGTAGGTTTTTATTTGTTTAATAGGGTGTCAAATAATTCATCTTTTAATTATTTGGAAAGTATTTAAATGTGATTTATTAATCATTTAAGATTGGATTTATCTTTATTCCAATAGGATTTGGTTTATGCCATTTTATTTTATTTAGAGAATTTTTTATCCTTTTATTTTATTTGGATTTGGATTATAATTCATTCCATTTGCTTATGGATTTGGCCAAGATTTAATTTGGTCTTTAAATATTCTTTATTTAATATTTCTTTCTTCATCTTATAAAATCCATATCTTTTTATTTAGAGATCCAAACTTGGTGATTCCAATTTGTAAAATCTTGTTTAATATTTGTTTATCCTTTTAATTCCCTTTAAGATTATTTTCTCACCATTTGGTATGGATTAATAGTTAGGTTCTTTATTAGCTTTGGAAATTTAATTTCCTTATCTTATTATATTCATAAGATTTTATCTATGGCTCCAAATTAAGTGAAACCAATTTCTATGGTTTTATAATATTTCTATTTGTCTTTCTTGATCATTTGTAAATGTTTGTTGACAAGATTTTATATGGATCAAATCCATAGGCTTGGAGATAACTTGGAAATGAGTTTTATTCCATTAGGGTTTAGGGTTTGGATTTATTTTCCAAGTGTTTAAATTTCCAGATACATTCATTGAGGAATGCATTTCTCTTGATTTGGATTTTTTTGAATTTCAAACTTTAGTTAAAGTTTGTTCAAGATGGGATTTTAAGTTTCCATTTAGAAACAAAAGTTTCTTTTCACCGTGATTTTCAACAATAATTTCTTTTGTTTATTTATTTTTCACATTACAAGATTTGGAAAATCTTGGGATGTGACAGGCTATCACCCTTAAAATAAATCTCGTCACGAGATTTGGGGAGGCTAGGGGTTACAAGTTGGCTCAAAAGCATCTAGGGTACTACCACCCTTAAAAATTTTCCAACTAGATTACATCTTGGCTTGTTTGGGATCTTGTTGAAACTTCTCTGGGCAAACATCTGCATAGTGTCCTTTGTTTCCACATTTGAAACATGTGACCAGGCTGAGATCCTTCATAGGCTTTATCTTGTGCTTCATCTTTTCTGGACAGTTGCTTGCATAATGTCCTTGGTTACCATAATTGTAACATGTGATAAGATTGAGTTCTTCACGTATCTTCTGTGGACAAGTTGCTACATAATGACCTAGCTCTTTGCAGTTGTTGCACCACACTTGGCTAATCTCCTTATACTTCTTCTTCTCTGGACATTCACTGGCATAGTGTCCCATTTCTTTGCAATGACCACATTGCACGTGGCTTTTGTCCTTCTTTTTCTTGGGTTTCTCCAAAGCTAGGAGTGCTTCTAGTTCATGTTCTTCATATGTTATCTCAAAGGTAGGAACAGTTCCTGGTCTCCTTGACCTTCTATTATTCCTTGGGTAATACATATGTCTCCTCTTTGGTCCTTTAAATTGGGTCATATTGCTGGGAGGCACAAGCTGAGATTTTCCTTTGTCTTCATCCTTCTTGATAGACTTGGCTCTCTCATGGTAGTCTGCAATCAGTTGTTGCACTCCACCTTGTTTCCTTTGTTCAACTATGGAATAGATGGGTCATTGGATAGGGACATGATTGTTTCCTTCACATAGGTAACAAGTAGCTTGAGATGTGGGGCATTGGTCAATTGGATGTTTCTCTTCACAATTGGGGCATTGATCTTCATGCTCCTTGGAAGTATGATCCTTGTCTCCACAAATATTGCAAGATTGGGTTCCTTCTAGAATAACATCTTTGTCATCCTTGTTGTCATAAACTCCTTGGGAAGAGTTGTCTCCCATGTTGGTCATTTGAGTAGCCAACCCTTGCAACAATTGGGATTGAGTTTACAAAACCTTTTGCATGGTTGGGTCTAACTCATTGTTGTTGGCTAAAAACTGAGTTGTCACTTGGTTCAACTAGGTTTGTCTTGCAAGCAGTTGGTCTCTCATGTTGACCTCTTGGTTGTTGTTGTTGTCACCATCCTTGATGTTGGAGTTTCTTGGAGAAGTCATCTGTTTGGGTTGGGTAGGGATTAGAATAGGCAAAATATTTCTAAGGAAATAGTTCTAATCACACACATCACAATTCACACAAGCAAGGTGCAAGCATTCACAAACAACATTCCACTCAAACAACAAATTTCAAGCACACTATTAGGCAACAAAATATTTTTGTTACACCACATAAGTTGGTGGGTTTGACTTAAACTAAATATGGTGGTACATCTATATGGTTCACTTGAAATCTTTCCATCCTTCTTAGTTGATTCTTCATGAACAAGATCTTTGTATTCTTAGAGAATTTCTTGCATCTTGGTCTAAAAATTTCAAAGTGATGATGGTTCCTTCTAAGTTGTGTTTCCTTAGTCCTCAAGTCTTGAGTAACATTTCTTGTCTCACTTGTAATCCTCAGTGATATCCAAGGTTGGAGATGTTGAATTCATTAGAGTTGATATCCAAGGTTGAAGATGTTGAAGTCATTAGAGTTGATGAAGTCCTTTGCACATGGTGAAGTCTTTGGCCATGGGGTAGGCTTTATCCATTAAGTTGAAATAGAAGAGATGTAGAGTCAAAACCAAAATGGTTGAGGAAAGAGTTTACAAGATTGTTTGTAAATAAGTTTTGGAACAAATACAACTCCTATTTTTCTAAGGGGTTTTTGTCCAATCCTAGGTTTACAAATCCTACAGGCAACACAATGCTCTGATACCATCTGTAAGGCTCCCAACCTTTAATAAGGTAGAGATCCCTGTGTTTACAATGCTAGTCCCTGGATCAATAGCTAGCATCCACAGTTAAGATGTAATATCAAGAAACAAGGGTCATAATACAACTTTATAACCAGGAATAACATAATTTATTACATCTTACATAGCTCATTTGGCTATCTCATTACAATGCATCAGAATATAACAATAGCATGGGGTCCTTCATCTTCAAAGTGCCACAGGCAGACATGTTGGTTGTAGACTTGTAATCCTAATCATTAAACTTCACTAATATCAAACAAACCTGCAACATAACAAGTTACAGCCACAAGGGTCAATACATTTGAATTGTATTGGCAAGTGATACTATGGTAGTATAGTGGAGTCTATCATCTATATGCATTTGGCTAAGTGGAGCTTAGGCTTGCTTTGCTCAAAATAGATTTTCCTTATCATTTGAAAATACTAAGTTTTTGCTTTGACAAAATCACCCAAGGAACCACCAATAGAGAATGGTGAACCTTAAACCCTTGTTCAACCACAAGTTTTTAACTTAGAAATTTGGATGATGAGATTCTTGATAGCTTCCATGTCTTGATGCTCAATTTGTCCTTTGCCAGGGACATGGCTAAGTACTTAGATTTTACACTTTGCAGAGGTGGTGCACTTTCCCCACAAGACTTGGTTTCACCAAGACAAGATCTTTCAGAAGCCTTCCCTTATACCAGAATGGACGCGTTCCAACCTATCAAACCCCTACCACCAACTGTCCATTTGGCTAAGTTATTGCAACCTATATGATCCAGGCAGAGCCCATAATGCCAAGTGGCTGCACTTGAAGCTTCTCAACATTTGACATCTCAAATCTCTTTGTTCCTGGGTGGCCATCCACAAGTGAGACACCAAGTTTTCCCCAGCATGCTGGACTTGGTGATGCCCAAGTTTCCCCCAGCATACTGGACTTGCATGACCACTCAACACAAACCATTCCTTCCATTCCACCCAGGTGATTCTTTCACTTAGTTGTTTTATTAAACAAAAACACAAGTCCTCAGACTTAGAAATTTTTCCATAGCATGAATATATATTCCACCCTTGTTTTCTACTAGCTAAGCTAAGCATGATTGTAGTAGGAATTCTTAACTTAGGAAATTCTACTAAGGTTTCATCTACTAGGAATTCCCATGGCATAGTTTATACTTAGCAAAAATTCCATGCAAGTCCTACTTAGAAATATCACTAATGCATAGTGAAAATAATGGGACAAAAGTATGTAGCATCACTTGCCTTTTTGGTAGAGGGTATAAGGTCACTCCTTGATCTTTGCAATGTTCACTCACTTCAAATCACTACAATTCAACCAAGCAAACAATAATTCAATCTACCATTCAAGCAATTCATCACATAAAATGATGGAAACAAAACATTGCATGCAAGCATGCAAAAGGTGGTTTTATGTGTAAAAGTGGTTTCTAATGGTTCATAAACATTTGAAAACACCTAATGGTCATTTTATAAAGTGGCAAAGTCATTTGCAATAGGTTTCACTTTATAAACCCTTTTTAAAACAAGGTATCATTTTATGTGGTGTAAAAATGTTTTTAATAAGGCATTAATCTATAGGGTTCACAAAATATGTTTTCAAACCATAAAACTTGGTGTTTAGGGACAGAGAGTTTATTTCCAAAACACTTCTCAAAGGTTTTCTTCCAAAACCATTTTTAATAATTAAACCATATTTTTATTTGACTAGAATTGGTTTAAATCCAAGATTCATTCTTTTGCTTCACCAAATACATTTTTGAAACCACAATTTGTTTCCTATGGTCAGTAGGTTCAAAACACACCATTTGCAAAATATTTTATCCCCAAAATCATTTTAGAACAAATTTTATAACCTAAACATGCATACACAAGTTTCTGTAAAAACAAACAATTTAACAGAAGCTTTTTACTAAACAAAGTGCATGGTTGGCTAGGGCTTGTTTTTCTGAATCCATTGATATAAAGTTTGCAAAATTTGGACGTGTGGTTTGAAAGTTATGTATTTTACAAAATCTAGCATCTATAGATCAAATCTGTTCTAATTAAAACGAACTGAGCCACACGTCTTGTTCTTATTGGTCGAAAACGTTTCGCGTGGATAAAGCGATGCAGGCCGTAGGATCTAAAGTGGATCGTGCAGCACTGATCACTACTTACCCCTTCGGTTAGTGTTCTATCGCAGCGCTCGGATCTGGATCCTACGGTGCACAACACTCAGCCACAGATGGGCGGCGCTGGCGCGGCGGCGAGCGACGGAGCGCTCAGAGGGTGAGGTTGCCGACGAACTAAATCACGCGGGAGAGGGTGAGAATGCTTACAGGGTTCGCGGGGGTGCGTAGAAGCTAGACGTGGTCTCTGTTCGTCGAGGGGCGCTCGGGTTCTTGAGTAATTGCTCGTCGGAGTCCGTTGCGGCGTCGGGTGCGCTCAGTCGACGTTGGAGGCGAGGCTACAGGGCTCAAGAAAGTAGATGGAGGGCACCGTTAGTTTCGTACGCGAGCGGCAAACAAGTGAGCATCAAAAAGAGGGCGAGGGGAAGTCTGTGCTCACCAGGGAAGCTTGCCGGAGTCGAGGCCGACGGTGGCGCTGCTTAGACGTGATCATAGCCGACGCTGGGTGCAAGCGCTGGCAAGACAAGGCTACTGGGAGACGCGCAAGGGCCTGGGGAACATGCCTGAGTGGTCAAGGGGCGAGGGACGGCGAGGTATGGCCGGAATTGGCTTGCGAGTTCGTCGGGGCAGAGCGGGGTCTAGAGAGGAATTGGGTAGCCTGGGGGCGCACTAGGGTGAGGCGATAGAGGGGAAAGGAAGAGGAGATGCTGGCGATTAATACAGCATGGTCACGTGGCCGTTACATGGCGCGGTTAACGCATATTCACGCCGGCAATTCATCGGTAGTAATGGCCAGAGGAGAGGGGGCGCGGTCAGCGACGGGTGAGGAAGAAGGAGCTGGCGGTGGGGCCATTTCATCAGCGAAGAGAGATAGGGGAGGTGGGGGTCCATGCGTATGTCGCTGAGCGGGTTCTTTCTCTGGTGAAAAACGGTTCGTCCGGGTGAGGGGGAGAGGTGGGCTGGACTGGGCCTAGTGGGCTTGCTGGCTGAGCTGGGTCCTTTTACTTTTTTTTTGTTCTGTTTGTTTTTCTTTTTCCATTTCTTTAATTCTGTTTTGGTTTTGTTTAATCAATTCAAGCATCCATTTGAATTCAAACTTTTTTCAAATTTTGTGTAGCTTTAAATACTGATTAGTAGTATAATCTGAAGTATATTTTGGAATAGAATTTTATTCTTTTTGGGGTCTTTTTAATTATTCAAAAAGGCCCTAGTTTTAAGTCAAATAGGTTTTAACAATATTTCAAACACCATTTAAATTCTTTAAACTTTCCAAATCTTTTCAGTAGGTTTTTATTTGTTTAATAGGGTGTCAAATAATTCATCTTTGAATTATTTGGAAAGTATTTAAATGTGATTTATTAATCATTTAAGATTGGATTTATCTTTATTCCAATAGGATTTGGTTTATGCCATTTTATTTTATTTAGAGAATTTTTTATCCTTTTATTTTATTTGGATTTGGATTATAATTCATTCCATTTGCTTATGGATTTGGCCAAGATTTAATTTGGTCTTTAAATATTCTTTATTTAATATTTCTTTCTTCATCTTATAAAATCCATATCTTTTTATTTAGAGATCCAAAATTGGTGATTCCAATTTGTAAAATCTTGTTTAATATTTGTTTATCCTTTTAATTCCCTTTAAGATTATTTTCTCACCATTTGGTATGGATTAATAGTTAGGTTCTTTATTAGCTTTGGAAATTTAATTTCCTTATCTTATTATATTCATAAGATTTTATCTATGGCTCCAAATTAAGTGAAACCAATTTCTATGGTTTTATAATATTTCTATTTGTCTTTCTTGATCATTTGTAAATGTTTGTTGACAAGATTTTATATGGATCAAATCCATAGGCTTGGAGATAACTTGGAAATGAGTTTTATTCCATTAGGGTTTAGGGTTTGGATTTATTTTCCAAGTGTTTAAATTTCCAGATACATTCATTGAGGAATGCATTTCTCTTGATTTGGATTTTTTTGAATTTCAAACTTTAGTTAAAGTTTGTTCAAGATGGGATTTTAAGTTTCCATTTAGAAACAAAAGTTTCTTTTCACCGTGATTTTCAACAATAATTTCTTTTGTTTATTTATTTTTCACATTACAAGATTTGGAAAATCTTGGGATGTGACAGGCTATCACCCTTAAAATAAATCTCGTCACGAGATTTGGGGAGGCTAGGGGTTACAAGTTGGCTCAAAAGCATCTAGGGTACTACCACCCTTAAAAATTTTCCAACTAGATTACATCTTGGCTTGTTTGGGATCTTGTTGAAACTTCTCTGGGCAAACATCTGCATAGTGTCCTTTGTTTCCACATTTGAAACATGTGACCAGGCTGAGATCCTTCATAGGCTTTATCTTGTGCTTCATCTTTTCTGGACAGTTGCTTGCATAATGTCCTTGGTTACCATAATTGTAACATGTGATAAGATTGAGTTCTTCACGTATCTTCTGTGGACAAGTTGCTACATAATGACCTAGCTCTTTGCAGTTGTTGCACCACACTTGGCTAATCTCCTTATACTTCTTCTTCTCTGGACATTCACTGGCATAGTGTCCCATTTCTTTGCAATGACCACATTGCACGTGGCTTTTGTCCTTCTTTTTCTTGGGTTTCTCCAAAGCTAGGAGTGCTTCTAGTTCATGTTCTTCATATGTTATCTCAAAGGTAGGAACAGTTCCTGGTCTCCTTGACCTTCTATTATTCCTTGGGTAATACATATGTCTCCTCTTTGGTCCTTTAAATTGGGTCATATTGCTGGGAGGCACAAGCTGAGATTTTCCTTTGTCTTCATCCTTCTTGATAGACTTGGCTCTCTCATGGTAGTCTGCAATCAGTTGTTGCACTCCACCTTGTTTCCTTTGTTCAACTATGGAATAGATGGGTCATTGGATAGGGACATGATTGTTTCCTTCACATAGGTAACAAGTAGCTTGAGATGTGGGGCATTGGTCAATTGGATGTTTCTCTTCACAATTGGGGCATTGATCTTCATGCTCCTTGGAAGTATGATCCTTGTCTCCACAAATATTGCAAGATTGGGTTCCTTCTAGAATAACATCTTTGTCATCCTTGTTGTCATAAACTCCTTGGGAAGAGTTGTCTCCCATGTTGGTCATTTGAGTAGCCAACCCTTGCAACAATTGGGATTGAGTTTACAAAACCTTTTGCATGGTTGGGTCTAACTCATTGTTGTTGGCTAAAAACTGAGTTGTCACTTGGTTCAACTAGGTTTGTCTTGCAAGCAGTTGGTCTCTCATGTTGACCTCTTGGTTGTTGTTGTTGTCACCATCCTTGATGTTGGAGTTTCTTGGAGAAGTCATCTGTTTGGGTTGGGTAGGGATTAGAATAGGCAAAATATTTCTAAGGAAATAGTTCTAATCACACACATCACAATTCACACAAGCAAGGTGCAAGCATTCACAAACAACATTCCACTCAAACAACAAATTTCAAGCACACTATTAGGCAACAAAATATTTTTGTTACACCACATAAGTTGGTGGGTTTGACTTAAACTAAATATGGTGGTACATCTATATGGTTCACTTGAAATCTTTCCATCCTTCTTAGTTGATTCTTCATGAACAAGATCTTTGTATTCTTAGAGAATTTCTTGCATCTTGGTCTAAAAATTTCAAAGTGATGATGGTTCCTTCTAAGTTGTGTTTCCTTAGTCCTCAAGTCTTGAGTAACATTTCTTGTCTCACTTGTAATCCTCAGTGATATCCAAGGTTGGAGATGTTGAATTCATTAGAGTTGATATCCAAGGTTGAAGATGTTGAAGTCATTAGAGTTGATGAAGTCCTTTGCACATGGTGAAGTCTTTGGCCATGGGGTAGGCTTTATCCATTAAGTTGAAATAGAAGAGATGTAGAGTCAAAACCAAAATGGTTGAGGAAAGAGTTTACAAGATTGTTTGTAAATAAGTTTTGGAACAAATACAACTCCTATTTTTCTAAGGGGTTTTTGTCCAATCCTAGGTTTACAAATCCTACAGGCAACACAATGCTCTGATACCATCTGTAAGGCTCCCAACCTTTAATAAGGTAGAGATCCCTGTGTTTACAATGCTAGTCCCTGGATCAATAGCTAGCATCCACAGTTAAGATGTAATATCAAGAAACAAGGGTCATAATACAACTTTATAACCAGGAATAACATAATTTATTACATCTTACATAGCTCATTTGGCTATCTCATTACAATGCATCAGAATATAACAATAGCATGGGGTCCTTCATCTTCAAAGTGCCACAGGCAGACATGTTGGTTGTAGACTTGTAATCCTAATCATTAAACTTCACTAATATCAAACAAACCTGCAACATAACAAGTTACAGCCACAAGGGTCAATACATTTGAATTGTATTGGCAAGTGATACTATGGTAGTATAGTGGAGTCTATCATCTATATGCATTTGGCTAAGTGGAGCTTAGGCTTGCTTTGCTCAAAATAGATTTTCCTTATCATTTGAAAATACTAAGTTTTTGCTTTGACAAAATCACCCAAGGAACCACCAATAGAGAATGGTGAACCTTAAACCCTTGTTCAACCACAAGTTTTTAACTTAGAAATTTGGATGATGAGATTCTTGATAGCTTCCATGTCTTGATGCTCAATTTGTCCTTTGCCAGGGACATGGCTAAGTACTTAGATTTTACACTTTGCAGAGGTGGTGCACTTTCCCCACAAGACTTGGTTTCACCAAGACAAGATCTTTCAGAAGCCTTCCCTTATACCAGAATGGACGCGTTCCAACCTATCAAACCCCTACCACCAACTGTCCATTTGGCTAAGTTATTGCAACCTATATGATCCAGGCAGAGCCCATAATGCCAAGTGGCTGCACTTGAAGCTTCTCAACATTTGACATCTCAAATCTCTTTGTTCCTGGGTGGCCATCCACAAGTGAGACACCAAGTTTTCCCCAGCATGCTGGACTTGGTGATGCCCAAGTTTCCCCCAGCATACTGGACTTGCATGACCACTCAACACAAACCATTCCTTCCATTCCACCCAGGTGATTCTTTCACTTAGTTGTTTTATTAAACAAAAACACAAGTCCTCAGACTTAGAAATTTTTCCATAGCATGAATATATATTCCACCCTTGTTTTCTACTAGCTAAGCTAAGCATGATTGTAGTAGGAATTCTTAACTTAGGAAATTCTACTAAGGTTTCATCTACTAGGAATTCCCATGGCATAGTTTATACTTAGCAAAAATTCCATGCAAGTCCTACTTAGAAATATCACTAATGCATAGTGAAAATAATGGGACAAAAGTATGTAGCATCACTTGCCTTTTTGGTAGAGGGTATAAGGTCACTCCTTGATCTTTGCAATGTTCACTCACTTCAAATCACTACAATTCAACCAAGCAAACAATAATTCAATCTACCATTCAAGCAATTCATCACATAAAATGATGGAAACAAAACATTGCATGCAAGCATGCAAAAGGTGGTTTTATGTGTAAAAGTGGTTTCTAATGGTTCATAAACATTTGAAAACACCTAATGGTCATTTTATAAAGTGGCAAAGTCATTTGCAATAGGTTTCACTTTATAAACCCTTTTTAAAACAAGGTATCATTTTATGTGGTGTAAAAATGTTTTTAATAAGGCATTAATCTATAGGGTTCACAAAATATGTTTTCAAACCATAAAACTTGGTGTTTAGGGACAGAGAGTTTATTTCCAAAACACTTCTCAAAGGTTTTCTTCCAAAACCATTTTTAATAATTAAACCATATTTTTATTTGACTAGAATTGGTTTAAATCCAAGATTCATTCTTTTGCTTCACCAAATACATTTTTGAAACCACAATTTGTTTCCTATGGTCAGTAGGTTCAAAACACACCATTTGCAAAATATTTTATCCCCAAAATCATTTTAGAACAAATTTTATAACCTAAACATGCATACACAAGTTTCTGTAAAAACAAACAATTTAACAGAAGCTTTTTACTAAACAAAGTGCATGGTTGGCTAGGGCTTGTTTTTCTGAATCCATTGATATAAAGTTTGCAAAATTTGGACGTGTGGTTTGAAAGTTATGTATTTTACAAAATCTAGCATCTATAGATCAAATCTGTTCTAATTAAAACGAACTGAGCCACACGTCTTGTTCTTATTGGTCGAAAACGTTTCGCGTGGATAAAGCGATGCAGGCCGTAGGATCTAAAGTGGATCGTGCAACACTGATCACTACTTACCCCTTCGGTTAGTGTTCTATCGCAGCGCTCGGATCTGGATCCTACGGTGCACAACACTCAGCCACAGATGGGCGGCGCTGGCGCGGCGGCGAGCGACGGAGCGCTCAGAGGGTGAGGTTGCCGACGAACTAAATCACGCGGGAGAGGGTGAGAATGCTTACAGGGTTCGCAGGGGTGCGTAGAAGCTAGACGTGGTCTCTGTTCGTCGAGGGGCGCTCGGGTTCTTGAGTAATTGCTCGTCGGAGTCCGTTGCGGCGTCGGGTGCGCTCAGTCGACGTTGGAGGCGAGGCTACAGGGCTCGAGAAAGTAGATGGAGGACACCGTTAGTTTCGTACGCGAGCGGCAAACAAGTGAGCATCAAAAAGAGGGCGAGGGGAAGTCTGTGCTCACCAGGGAAGCTTGTCGGAGTCGAGGCCGACGGTGGCGCTGCTCAGACATGATCGTAGCCGACGCTGGGTGCAAGCGCTGGCAAGACAAGGCTACTGGGAGACGCGCAGGGGCCTGGGGAACATGCCTGAGTGGTCAAGGGGGCGAGGGACGGCGAGGTATGGCCGGAATTGGCTTGCGAGCTCGTCGGGGCAGAGCGGGGTCTAGAGAGGAATTGGGTAGCCTGGGGGCGTGCTAGGGTGAGGCGACAGAGGGGAAAGGAAGAGGAGATGCTGACGATTAATACAGCGTGGTCACGGGGCCGTTACATGGCGCGGTTAACGCGTATTCACGCCGGCAATTCATCGGTAGTAATGGCCAGAGGAGAGGGGGCGCGGTCAACGGCGGGTGAGGAAGAAGGAGCTGGCGGTGGGGCCATTTCGTCAGCGAAAAGAGATAGGGGAGGTGGGGGTCCATGCGTCTGTCGCTGAGCGGGTTCTTTCTCTGGTGAAAAACGGTTCGTCCGGGTGAGGGGGAGAGGTGGGCTGAACTGGGCCTAGTGGGCTTGCTGGCTGGGCTGGGTCCTTTTACTTTTTTTTTGTTCTGTTTGTTTTTCTTTTTCCATTTCTTTAATTCTGTTTTGGTTTTGTTTAATCAATTCAAGCATCCATTTGAATTCAAACTTTTGTAAAATTTTGTGTAGCTTTAAATACTGATTAGTAGTATAATCTGAAGTATATTTTGGAATAGAATTTTATTCTTTTTCGGGTCTTTTTAATTATTCAAAAAGGCCCTAGTTTTAAGTCAAATAGGTTTTAACAATATTTCAAACACCATTTAAATTCTTTAAACTTTCCAAATCTTTTCAGTAGGTTTTTATTTGTTTAATAGGGTGTCAAATAATTCATCTTTGAATTATTTGGAAAGTATTTAAATGTGATTTATTAATCATTTAAGATTGGATTTATCTTTATTCCAATAGGATTTGGTTTATGCCATTTTATTTTATTTAGAGAATTCTTTATCCTTTTATTTTATTTGGATTTGGATTATAATTCATTCCATTTGCTTATGGATTTGGCCAAGATTTAATCTGGTCTTTAAATATTCTTTATTTAATATTTCTTTCTTCATCTTATAAAATCCATATCTTTTTATTTAGAGATCCAAACTTGGTGATTCCAATTTGTAAAATCTTGTTTAATATTTGTTTATCCTTTTAATTCCCTTTAAGATTATTTGCTCACCATTTGGTATGGATTAATAGTTAGGTTCTTTATTAGCTTTGGAAATTTAATTTCCTTATCTTATTATATTCATAAGATTTTATCTATGGCTCCAAATTAAGTGAAACCAATTTCTATGGTTTTATAATATTTCTATTTGTCTTTCTTGATCATTTGTAAATGTTTGTTGACAATATTTTATATGGATCAAATCCATAGGCTTGGAGATAACTTGGAAATGATTTTTATTCCATTAGGGTTTAGGGTTTGGATTTATTTTACAAGTGTTTAAATTTCCAGATACATTCATTGAGGAATGCATTTATCTTGATTTGGATTTTTTGAATTTCAAACTTTAGTTAAAGTTTGTTCAAGATGGGATTTTAAGTTTCCATTTAGAAACAAAAGTTTTTTTTCACCCTGATTTTCAACAATAATTTATTTTGTTTATTTATTTTTCACATTACAAGATTTGGAAAATCTTGGGATGTGACACCGACGTATCATGAGGTTATCTAGATTGGGGAAGGCAGACTTTGAGGTGGGCTGTTATATCCCTACAATGGATTAGAGTGTCCAACCAGAGAGTAGTTAAGAGTAGTATCATGAAGAGAGGATATTTATATGAGAGAGTATTCACTAGTGAAAGTATGATCCTGATGACCCACAAGTATAGGGGAACACAACAGTCTTCACGGGTAGTATTACCCAATTTATTGATTCGACACAAGGGAAGCCAATGAATACTTGCAAGCCTTCACAACTGAGTTGTTAGTTCAGCTGCACCTGAAAATAGTTCTTACTCACAGAAGTTTATCAGTAGCAACAACAAAGCAACAACAACAGCAACAGCAACAATAGCAATAGTAACAGTAACGGTAACAGTAGGATTCGAGTGCGGTAGGCATAGGGATGGATGGACGGGCGTTGCATGGACGAGTCTAAACATTTAACTTTAAGAACTAGGGCATTGCAGATAAATAATAACAAGCATCCAAGTACTAAACAATCCTAGGCATGTGCTCCAAATATAGTCATATGTGCTCGCAATGAGAACTTGCACAATATATTCTGTCTAGCCAGCCCGTGGCAGCGGGGCCTCTAGGTAACTACTGACAATTAAGGTGCTCCTTTTAATAGAGCACCGGAGCAAAGCATTAACACTCCATGAACATATGTGATCCTCACACCATAGTCATCCCCTCCGGTTGTCCCAATTATTGTCACTTTGGGGCCTTTGGATCCGGACAATGATATGTGTACATAACTTGCAGATAAGATCACAAACAATACTATCATAATGATTCAATAATAATTTCAGATCTGAGATCATGGCACTCGGGCCCTAGTGACAAGCATTAAGCACAACAAGTTGCAACAAAGTCAAATAGCACTAATAGAGATACTAGGCACTATTCCCTAACAGATCTTATTCAATTACATGATAGAATTCATCCAATCCCTACCATCCCTAAGCCTATAGCGGGGGATTACTCACTCAAGGATGAGGGAAACATCGGTGGTTGATGGAGATGCGTTGGTGACGACGATGGCGATGATCCTCTCCAAATTCCCCATCCCGGCAGGGTGCTAGAACGGAGTTTCTGGATCCGAATCTTGGTTTCTGGTGGCGGCGGCAAAGCAGAACTCTTTCTGGAAAACTATCGACCTCCCCCCCCCGATTTTTTAGGTCGAAAGGCAACTTATAGAAGCAGAGGGAGGCCGAGGAGGTGCCTGGGGTGGCCGCACCCCCTCCAGGAGCGGGGTCAGGTGGGCCCGCACCTGGGGTAGGTCTGGGACCCCCAAGCCTCCCCTCCGTCTCTTCTTCTGGATCCGTGGATCTTCTGGTGAAATATAATTTTTGGCATTATTTCTGGGATTTTTTCTGATAGTTCATTTTCTGCACAAAAACAAGACACCAAGGTAATTCTGCTGAAAACAACGTCAATCCGTGTTAGTTGTATCCAAATCACACAAGTTTAGAGAAGAAATAATAACAAAGTGTTTGAGAAAGTAGATACACTTTGGACGTATCAGATCCCTAGGTCTTGTTTATAAACATTGAAACACCGTTTGCATCTAGATCTGTTGCATGTTTGCTTGCTTTAGTCTTTACCTCACTCACACACGTTACCCCATGTCAACAACAAGTCAGAAGCTATTTTCTGGCACCGTTACCGCTTGTATTTCACTATCTCTTCGCTGAACTAGTGCACCTATACACCTGCCAAGTGTATTAGGTGTGTTGGGGACACAAGAGACTTCTTGTATCTTGATTGCAGGGTTGCTTGAGAGGGATACATTTGACCACTTCCTCCCTGAGTTCGATAAACCTTGGGTAATCCACTTAAGGGAAACTTGCTGCTATTCTACAAACCTCTGCACTTGGAGGCCCAACAACTGTCTACAAGAATAGAAGTGCGTAAACATCAAGCTCTTTTCCGGCGCCGTTGCCGGGGAGGTAAGGTAAAAGGTACTCACATCCTCCGGTGTGAGTGCTCGAAGTTATTTCTTTTAGATTCTGCAATTTTGTTGTTTTGTTTCTTGTTTTCACTAGTTAGGCTTAATGGAAAATAATAAAAAAATTAGAGAGCTCTATAGTATTTATCTTGAGTTAGGACATGAAGTGTTTGAAGAGAAAATAAAAAACCTATGGAACTTTATTTGCATGCTAATAGTAATGTTATTAGTATGAATTCTTTGAACACCATTATTGTTAATGCTATGGAAACGTATAAGATTGGGGAAGCTAGTTTTTATGAAAATGATCTTTTTAGTTCCCCAGCTTTGGAAGATAGCTATTCTATTGCTTATGATGACACCAAACCTCCAATATATGATGATTACAATGATGAATATGATATTTTAAGTCCACCTACTATTGAGGAGAAAATTGATTGTGATTACAATCTGCCTCCTATATCTGATGATTATAGTGATGAGAATAATAATGATAGCTATTTTGTTGAATTTGCTCCCACTACAATTAATAAGAATGACTATGCTTATGTGGAGAGTAATAATTATTTTATGCATGTGGCTCATGATAAGAATGTTTTATGTGATAGTTATATTGTTAATTTTATTCATCATGCTACTAAAAGTTATTACGAGAGAGGGAAACATGGTTTTATGCATCTCAATAATATTAGGTTTCCCCTCATTATGTTGAAAATCTTGAAGTTGCACTTGTTTTGCTTTCCTATGCTTGTTGCTTTGTGCTTTCATGACTTGTTTCTTTACAATATTCCTATGCATAGGAAGTGGGCTAGACTTAAATGTGTTTTGAATTTGCTTCTTGATGCTCTCTTTTACTTCGATTCATATTTCTTATGTGACCATCTTCTCAAACTATCAAGCCTAACTTAAAGGCATTAAAGAAAAATACTTGTTGGGAGATAACCCAAGAGTTTTCTTGAGTCTTGGAAGTTATTACTTCAGTAATGACCTCTCCTTATCCTTTTTGTTTGCTTTTTGTGCCAAGAATGACCTCTAATGAGAGGGAAGTAAGATTTGGAGAGTTGTTGTCCCAAAATAGATTTTTGTGCTCCACCGTAAAAATTCGTGAGGAATATCTGTAAGTTGGATTGAGCTGATATTTTGTGCATAAATCCCCCAGTATGTTAGATAACTTTCTTTAGTTCAATACTTTTTTATTTGAGCAATAGAAGGTCTTCGAAAAAATCGGTTTCTACCTGCTGGTCTGTTTTGACAGATTTCTGCCATTATTTGCATTTGCTTCTTATTGATTCCTTTTTGGGTTCTTTTTGGGAAATTGAAATTTTTTAGGGAATTGCTACAGTAGATTATGTTTTTAGTGAAAGTTTTGTTGTTTAAAAACTAAAAACCAACGGTCTATTATCTTTTGAATACACTAATGTTGCTAATGAAGATTGTGTGAAGTTTTGTATGAAGGAAAATTTTCAGGTGTAGAGAAAGAATGATGTAATGAGATGAATAATGGACAAAAGCTCAAGCTTGGGGATGACACCCCGTGTCACCCCAAGAAATATTCAAGAGGTACAAGCGTCAAAGCTTGGGGATGCCCAAGGCATCCCCTTCTTCATCAATAAAAATCTCAGGTCTTTCTAGACACTTCGTTTTTATTGTTTCATGCACAGTTGTGTTGTTCTTGGAGTGTCTTAGTTTTGGTTTTGGTTTTTGTTTGCTTAGTTTGCTTGAGTAAGTTGATTAGATTACAACACACTTCTTTTGGAGAGAGACACGCTCCGTTTTCATTGCCTAGAACACTCTAGTTTTCATTCTTATTGTTCCGTGAGTGTTCACTTTTGCTAGCACTGTGTTTAGCTTTAGTTCTCGTGCTTTCAGCTTAGAACTTTTTAGTTCTTCTTTGTGGATTTGTGATACAAGTTCACTGATCTTTATTGATTATTATCTTTGTGAGTTGTTTCAAATAAGTTGTTTGGTGTTGGAAAGAGTAGAAAGCTTCATGCTTAAGTGGTACAAAAGTAAGCTTGTTTTGAATGTGACTTAGACTTTATCATGGCATGCTAGATGTTGTTTTGACCTTATGCTTAGTGATTATTGTTTTAGCATGTCTTGTTCCAAACAATTGAGATTGCTTGATGTGCCTTGGAAGAATCATGCGTTGTTTTAGCATATAAAAGCATAGTATTGTGGTATTCTCCTTTGATGCTTTATTTGGGTTGACTTGGCACATGCTCACACCATGTTATGACTATGAACAAGTCACCATAGCCTCTATGATCATTTAGTCCTTGACTTGTAGTACCACTTTATGCTTTGATTAGTAATGTTTTGTTGCTCTGCATGATTATAACCATTATTGCTCTCTTAGTTGGTCGCTCCCAGTCTTTTGCTAGCCTCCACTTGTATGAGTAAGCTCTAATCATGCATCCAACTCCCAAGAAACCAAGTTATTCAAAAGTTTCCACTATAAATTCTATGCATGGTGTGTTACACCATTCCAAGTATATTCTTTTTTTTCATCTATCTTCTAATTAAAAAGTATTTTATTATGTGAAAACTTAGTGATTAAAGCTCTCACAAACTTGATGGCACACTTTATATTTCTTGCCCCTAATAAACTTGAACCATTGTGTCATCTATGTTGTATATGCTTGCACTTATACGTTGGAATTAGCAGAACCATCCTGTCATGGGGAACGCTTTCAACATTGCACTTGTACTTTGTACACAGTTGATATCATGATCTTTTGTTTATGGATGTCGTCGCTGTGAAATAAAAGGAGAGCTTGTAAGTCCATGGAGTTATGTATGTGTGTTAGAGAAACGCCTAGGCCGCTAGCCTAAGCCATGCCTAATCATGGTGGAAACTTGCAGCATCACCATAGTGACATCCATGAAGCATTCCTCTTATAAAAAAAGAGAGACGTATTGAGAAAAGAGAGAAAAAAGCACCATATTCCCATGGTAAATAAGAAGATTGCTGAGATGCTCATTGTCTGCTTGCCTTGTCATTTTGATTATGGGATAGCTCCTGTATCATGTGTAAGGGGTACCCCGTTGGCGGTTCTCTATGATACACATGTACTTACTTTGACAAGAACTTACAGGTGACTAAAGTTGAGTAGCATGAGGTGTAGCCCTCGTATTCAAGGGACATGAGATTGTCAACTTATACTTTGTCAATCATATACTCCATAGTTTGCTCACTTTAACCTTAATCACTTCAAGATGCTTATGATAGGGGCAATGAGAGCTGAAAGCTAACAAGTACCATAATTTTGGAAGATCTTCTTGAAACTTGAAATCCCTGCTTCCCTCTTTTATGAAGGGCCTTTCTTCCACCATAATATTGAGTCTCCACCTTCTATCTTTAGGCACCAGTTAAGAGAGCATAGTTGCCATTCTTAGTTCTATGTGAATTATCCTAAAACTTATTGATTGATGCATATTGTTGATATTACTTATTCTTGAACTATTTGTATCTAGTCACTCTTATGAACTTTGAAGGTGTCCTATGCATCTATTTGCTACTCCATGAGGGACAAGCTGAATGCCACTATGCTATATTTTCTATATGTGAAACAGACAAATGTTTTTCAATGCATGTTATTCATGATCTTTGTTTGTAACCTTTCATGTTGCATGCATAGTTACTTTGTCTTACTGTTAGAACTCCATCTTTCATGCTCATGTTTAGAGTTCTTTGATCCCGGCTTTCAATGCTTGCAAATGGTTTGATCTTGATTTTGATGGTGCATGTCACCTTAAAAATTATTCTTTTATCACTTACCTACTCGAGGACGAGCATGAGTTAAGCTTGGGGATGCTTGATACGTCGTAAACGTATCTATAATTTTTGATGTTCCATGCTTGTTTAGTATCTACTTTGCTTTGCTTTGTCTACACTTTGAGGTATTCTTATATATTTTCTGGTACTAACCTATTAACAAGATGCCACAGTGCCAGTTTCTTGTTTTCTTCTGTTTTTGGTTTCAGAAAGGCAGAAAATCAATATTCCCGGAATTAGACGGGACAAAAGCCAAAGTCAATATTTTCCCGGAGCAACACGGAACCACGAAGTAGAGACGGAGTAGGGCACCAGGGTGGCCACACCCTAGCCAAGCGTGGGCCAACCCTGGTGGCGCCTACAGGGGGTGTGGGCCCCCTGGACCTCCACCGACCTTGCCTCATGCGCCTATAAAAAGCCCCCGGGGAGAAAACCCTAAAGTATCTAGAAGAAATCCATGAAAACCTCCATAGCGCCGCCGCCACCGAAGGAGAGATTCGGGGGACAGAAAGTCTCTGTTACGGCACCCTGTCGAGACGGGGAAGTGCCCCCGGAGCCATCTCCATAGATCTCCACCACCATCTCCATCACCGTTGCTGATTCCCATGATGAGGAGGAAGTAGTTCTTCCTCAAGGCTAAGGGCTCTATAGGTAGATATGTGTTCATCTCTCTCTATGCATGATCTTGTTGTGGTCATGAGCTTTGTAATCAAGTAGATCTACCTTGCTACTCAAGTGCTTCAATAGATCTCTGCTCTCCCCATGTGTGTGAAAGTGACAGCGTGCACGCCATGGTGACACTTAGGCTAGAGTCTACATTAATACTCATCGTGCTTTAATAGATCTATGCTTTTCCCCATGTATGTGAAAGTGACAGCGTGCATGCCGTGTGTGGCACTTAAGCTAGGTTACATATATATTTGTTATGAGTTATATTTGGAGTTGGATGTCTCTATAAAATTGTGGTGTTTGTTGGAACCGTCTAGCGCTCAAGGCAGTGTGGGGTTATCTAGATTGGGGAAGGCGGACTTTGATGTGTGCTGTTATAGCCCTATAATGGATTAGAGTGTCCAACCGGAGAGTAGTTAAGAGTAGTATCATGAAGAGAGGATATTTATATGAGAGAGTGTTCACTAGTGAAAGTATGATCCCTAGGCCTTGTTTCTAAACATTGAAACACTGTTTGCATCTAGATCTGTTGCATGTTTGCTTGCTTTAGTCTTTACCTCACTCACACACGTTATCCCATGCCAACAATTCAGAAGCTATTTTCTGGAACCGTTACCGCTTGTATTTCACCATCTCTTCACCGAACTAGTGCACCTATACACCTGACAAGTGTATTAGGTGTTTTGGGGACACAGGAGACTTCTTGTATCTTGATTGCATAGTTGCTTGAGAGGGATACCTTTGACCACTTCCTCCTTGAGTTCGATAAACCTTGGGTAATCCGCTTAAGGGAAACTTGCTGTTGTTCTACAAACCTCTGCACTTGAAGGCCCAACAACTGTCTACAAGAATAGAAGTGTGTAGACACCAGTCCATCACATCATTCTCCTAATGATACGATCTTGTTATTAATAACATCTAATGTTCATGATCAGGAAACCATGATCATCTATTAATCAACAAGCTAGTTTAACAAGAGTCTTACTAGAGACTCTTTTATGTTTACAAAACACATAAGTATTAATGTTTCCGGTTAATACAATTATAGTATGTTATGCAAACATTTATCATAAACACAAAAATATAATAATAACCATTTTATTATTGCCTCTTGGGCATATCTCCAACAATAAGACATATTTTTTTTAATTTATTTAAGTCAAGCCTTTTAAAGTTTAACTTTTTATGTACATAATCAATACACGTAAAACATTTTCCTAGTTAGGATCCCGCGAAGGCGATGCTCCTACCCTCTCCAGTTGGCACCGCTGTGCAGGTTCTCCTGCCCTCCACCGACCACTACAACAGCTAGAGGATTGGCGAACCTCAAATCAAATGACCGATCCTTGTAGGGTCTTCGAGTTATCCACCTTCAGTGTAGGGGCATCAATGTTAATGAGAATAAGGTCTTTCGGCTAGCCCTAAATCGGTCTTTTTCCTCAGAGGAGCATCCATGAGCTGAAGTTGGAGTCGATCATTGAGCATTAGGCTTGACATGATAAAGGTTTGTTTATGGTGAATGCGTTCAGTGGATGATGTCGCAACATATTGGTGTTCTCAAGTTTCACCTTCGCCCGATGAAGCTCGGCTAGGTACGACTTCATCGGGAACTTGTGAGTTTGTTATCCTCCATGTCTATTTGGCTGGAGCTAGGAGTATCTCCTAGTCCTTCGCGATACTAGCTTCTCGAGATCGTGGCCGCCGATATCTTCTGGTCTATGACTAAGACTTTCCCGCCGCTTCTTCTACAAGAGCCTGGTTTTTTAAGATCTCTTCGACACGAGCTTTGCTATGCCGAAGGTCTAGAGGCGCCATCAAACTTTGCTCACTGTGCGCCATCGAGGGATCCAGAGGAAAGACGGTGCTGAACTTTGAAAAATTTATGTTTTTTTAAGAACGTTCTTGTAGGGGTTAATTTTAGATAATATATATGGCTTTATGTCTTTTCCGCAATTTTGTTTGAGCATTTTTAGAAAAAAAAGGCGTAGCAAAATATGCTGGGTCGTTATTTCTGTGAAAAAAAAAAAGAAAAGAAGGCAATCGATAGGATATCAACCGTCACCGGAGAAAGGGAAGAGACATCGTAGCGCTGAAAGTCACAGTTTGCATAGGGTTTCTCTCCCTCCTGCCAAAGACGAACAAACACACCACACAAACCCAAACACTCTCACGGAATCCACAAACCCACAAAAATTCATTCCGAGAAAGAGAAAATCCTCTGCAAAAAATCGGCGCTCCAAATCCCTTCCCAAGAGCTTCCCCCGAAATCCCACCAGTCCCAACGAAATCTCCCAATCTCTCCAGCGCCGCCGCCTTCCGCAGATTTCCCGACGAGACGAGACCGGACCCATCGAGAAACCCAGGTGCCGTACGCATAGTGTTGGCTGACTCGCTGGTCGTCCGCCCGCCGGCGCTCAATCTCCCAGTCCCGACCTACCAACCCAGCTCTACAGCTGCTGCCGCCGTGCTGTGCCGTACCGTAGCTTCACCGCCGACGCCTCAATCCCCCGCCCCCAATACCCCCGCCTCGCACGCGCGGCACCGCCTCCCGTGCTTCCTCGTCGGGGCATCGCGTTCTTGCTGTCTCCACCGCGTCCGCAGTCTTTGGCCATTGGGTTTTGAGGTATTAGGTTGTTTTCATCCAGCGACTGGTTAAATCTCACTGACCTTCACAACTTCTGGGCGTGCCGCTGCACAACTCGGCATACCATCTAGATCCGCCCCTTTGGGGCTAGGTTTTGGACCTTTGGTGCTCTCGGCTACTGCCGAGTGGGCGTTTTGTGCGTATGCACCGTTGAATCGTGTGTTGGCACCGCCTTGAGTGATTGGCGAGGAGTGGAAGACAGTGGTGGTATTTCATTGTTGGTGCCGGACTGGTTCCTGCTGCTGGGGGAGTGTAGATGGTGCCCGGCGCCAGGTGGCATGGATCGAGGTGAGCCCTCGTTGAAGCCAGAATGGTTGGTGCGCGGGGTTGCCACACCGGCAGTGTCTGCAACAGGCCTCCGGCCAGGAACTTCGCCTCGTGCAGGTGAGCTGCCTTTCCTTGCCAATTTTCCATTTTAGTGCATATACTGGCTAGTGATTGGTGCTGTTTATAGAATGTTGCGAGATTAATTGTTATTATTGTAGGATTCACATGGTAGATATTTCTAGTTGCATTTGGTAATGTTGCAATAACTGTTATTAGCGCATAGACTTATCTACGCTGAGTAGTGGTTTTTTTATTTATGCATGGTGAAATTAGTGCACTTTTGGTGTGCATTGTTTTCTGGAAGCTCACCATATTCATTAATATGAATGCCATTCTTCAATTTCCTTTCAACATTATTTGAATGAGTCTTTTGTAAGGGCAATGCATGTACAGTGAAGCGCTTTATTTAATAAGTCGCATTATAAATGAGTAGATATGTACTTGTGGTAGTCATCAGGGAATCTGGCTCCGGAGATGATGCTTATGTCTGCCTTGTGTTGATGCTTGTTAAAGTGATGGTTATCAGTTTGTCTTAGATTTAACTGCGGTAAGTGTTGTTAAATTATACATTATTATTTTATTGAGAAATGATTTTATCAGAGAATGATTTATTCGCAGTTATTTGGCTACTGTGCTGGATTCTGTTCAGACTTTGTTGGACAGGAACATTTACTGGTTCCTGTTGGTTAACCATGTTGCTATAGTGCTTCAGCAGTCCTCAATTGTGCTAGGGAGTACGACAGGATTAGGCAGAACCACCTACATAAACATTTTGGCTGTAGGAAAAATTATTTTAGCACTAGTTGACATTCTTTCCTTGATACAGTGGAACATGCGTGTTCCTGAGCTTGATAGGGTAATTGTTCAATGTATTGTCCTAGTAGATTCAGCACCATATTAGGCTAGAAGCAATACTATGTGGGGTAAGAAGCAAATGTGATCCAATCTTTCATACCATAACCTGTTTTGGTAGCAGAGTAGCATATATAAGCTAAGCAAATGGTCAACAATTTAAATTAATGTATTATAGAAGTAAATACATAATTAACTTAACTTATTCTTGACTACAATGTCTCCAAATCTCATTTTGTGCCAAATGCGACATAAAAAGTTCATGACCAAGAGGTGTAGGACACAATTTTACATATTTCACTTTGCTCGGAAGAGCTGAGTCTTGGTTGTAGCTTGAGGCCATTAGAGGCAGGAGAGGTGCTGGGAGTTAAACACGCGCACTAGACCTGTCCCGCTGCAAGGAGCCAAGGACAGAAGGTCCCAAGCTTCATCCATACAAAGTTGGTGACGTAGCTGCCGGTGGGTTTGGCAAATGGAATTATGGATATAAGGCACAGAGGCTTGCATGGCTGCATACTCTTGTAGTTACAACAGTTTAGGGGTTGTTTGGTTGGGCTCATTTTTAGCTTTTGGATTTTGGGTTGCAAGTCACAAAAGCACCTAAATAGCTGCTTTTGGCTTTTGACTGGATATTATTAGATGATGGTATAAGCAAAAAGCGAAAATGAACGAACCTACTTAGGTGCTTTTGTGGCTTACAAGCCAAAATCAAACGCATCTATTTATGTGCTTTTGTGGCTTACAAGCCAAAAGCTAAAAGCCACAATTAGGCCCAACCAAACAGACCCTTAGTGTATTATTAATTTATCATTTTTAGAATTGTTTTCTTTTGTTGATGATCATGTTTTGCTTGTTTTGACCTATGCAATATTTGGCGACTATCGTGTGGTGGATACTCATTATACTGCATAGTGTATATTGCATTATTACAGAAGCTATTATTCTATACTGTTGCATTACCACTTGGAATTCTACTGTTCTTGCACTTGGTATTGGTGATTAATGTCCGATTGTTCTGTTACCAACTATTGTTGTTCTCAATACCTTTTTGGTTGCTTTGGTATTACTGTTGTTTTGTTTAGGTGATCATGTATGGACATGTTGAAATTGACTGTTCTTTCGAGCTTGCAATTTTACTTGTATTTCTGCTAATAAGGTCTTGCTTGAATGCTTTAGATGATCAAGATAGGGGTGCTTCACCAAGAAACCGATCATCGGGTCGTGATCGTGAACGGAGCTCCCAACAGTCCTCTTCACGCAGGGGTTCTGGCCCAAGTGTGTCCAGACGACATGACCGGGATGGCACAGTGAAGTCAAGAGGCTATGCCAGTTTCGGAAGGAGTAACAGAGACAGGGTCTGTGAAAAAGACTCTGATTTCCGTGATCGGGAGAGTAGGTTAGATATTCCAGATGACCCCTTGCGTGATGGCTTCGGGTCCTTTAGCTCATGCAGACCTGAAAGCGACAGGCTTAATCGTATTCGTCCAAAGCTGGACACATTGAATCGGGCAGCTGGAGTAAGTTTGGGGAATGTTAATCTATCTAGTAAGGATACTGGTGGTATCTCCTTTGAGCGAGAATTTCCACACCTTAGTTCTGAGGACAACAATGGAAAACAAGACATGGGTAGAGTTCCATCTCCTGGAATTAGCACCCCAATTCAGAGCATACCATTGGTTTCTGCACCTGATGGCTGGAACTCGGTGCTAGCAGAAGTTCCTGGACTTAGTGAACCAAGCAATAGCCTTGTTACTTCTGCTTTGTCACGTCCTGGTTCCAGTAGGCAGCTTGAAGTGACGAACTGTGCGTCTGCATTAAGCATGGCTGAAACAGTAATGCAAGCACCATTAAAAAATTCCTCCACACCCCAGGTAGTGTAACCTATAATGAATATGATATGTTTGTTTTTCTCTTCAGTTTACAATCATATTTCTTACCTGTCACATGATCTAATTAGTATTTTGTGTGCAATATCTTTTTTTATCCAGCTATCTATTGATGCTCAGAAGATTGAAGAAAGAACTTTGAGGCAGTGCATTCTAAGACCTCTGACGCCTTCATCAAACAAAATATCTGTATGTACCGTATATTGTCTTTGTTTTCAGAGTAATATTTCTCGTGTCTTTGACTTCGTCTTATGTTATTATCATGGCTGTTTTGAAACTTAGAATCTCGTCTATATTGTCGGTACATGATCTTGCTTTTGAAAGACAGACCAACCATTGCAAATTTACTTTCTCCAGCTTCTTTGCCTTGCATAATAAAACAGTATAGCTATGAACAAATTGTTCATATCTTAATTAGTTTATTTGAATTCATATGTTTTAAGTAGATCAACCACATTAGTTTTGTTTCTATTCAGGAATCTCCTTTTGTGACGTCCTTGAAATGATATGATCCTAAATTATGTGTGCATTTAGTGATCATGTTCAAAATAGTTAGATGATGTGGACATTAGTTGGTTCAATCGCTTCATATTCTTTGCGAGTATCCACTAAACAGATGTTGACAATTATCTGAGTGTTTCTAAAGACTGGTTTCTTTCTATCATAAATTTATGTAAGTGCATGCGTAATATGCCCTAAATATGCATACAAGTTAGTTGTTTGAATGTACATGTTGGAAACTGGGACATATGTATGTTCATGTTTTAAAATTCTACCATCCTCAATATTTTTCTACATCTGTTATGTAACTCTGCACTTTGGGCCTAAACTAGTTTACAAAGAACATAGGTTCAAAAGTCACTGTTAGGTTAGAAATTGTGTTGTTCCTGTCATATTGCTAAGTTGGTCATTTACCAATTTTATTGTAGATAATTAAATTTCTTAAAGCAGATGAAATATCCTTGAAATATAAGGTATTTGTTCTGACAAAGCACTTCATGGGTAGTGTGATTTTTGTAATTTCTCCTATTTGCTTGGCTCATGAACTCAGAAATTATTAGGTTCATTGGGATTTACTGAGCTTTGATTAAGAGAAGTATATTATTAAAATTGTAATGGTGAAATGATGGAATTTTTTCTACATTAGTTAGTAAATATTATTGCTTATCTAGGGCCCATTTTTTTTTTGACATTAGAGTGTCTTATATCCGTAATTCTGTTTTACTTCTCCTGGATACGCTAACTACTTGAAAAATCCCTTTGATACCATGACATTCAAATATTTCACAACACAAAATTACAACAACAGACTTCTTTTTGTATATTATTACTTGATCAGCATTGTATCATTCAGTATGCGATCCATAGGATAGCACATAGTTTGTGCAGACATATCTGCATTTTATGGGATGCGACATTTTCTTACTTAAAATGTAATTCCTCTCCATACCTGGATGCAGACATTTTTGAAAGCTGTACGTGTTTCCTTCAGCAGTGTTTCTGTTTCATGTATTTATGGAGTGATGTTGTCTTAAACTAAAAAAACAACATTTTGGTCTGCACTGATTCATTCAGAATGCTGTGCAGGTATCAAATTTGTCAGATAAGTTAAAAATCAAAGGTCCAAGAGCTGGGGATTCTAATGGTCTTGTCAAGGCTGCACAACAACTGTCAGCACAACCTTCTAACAGTTCTGTTCGTAGTCCAGTCAAATCTGAGCTTGTGAAGCCATCTCAACCAGGAAGCTTTCAAGTCCTGACCCGTGAGCAGAATGGTGCTGTAAATACTGCCAAAGATTGCACCAGTGATCCTGTGAGCCCTGTTCTAGGTCGTTCTTTATCAGTAGAACCGCAGAAAAAGCCTATTGCCAACCAAAAGCTCAAAGGTGCCACGAATGGCCTCCCTTTGCATCTACAACAAGGTTCATCCGGTGAGAGAAAGGCAAGTGCAAAAGATAAGCATAAATTCTTTGAGTTGCTGCGGAGCAAGTCTTTAAATGGTTCAAGATCTGGCATTCAGTCCTCATCTAGCTTGATTGATGAGCAGAAGAACCCTTCTCTTGATTTGTCCTTGTTTAACAATGGCATCAAGTGTATCGAAACTGGAAGTAGTTCATGGGAGGATGCAAATTCTTGTGATGGATCTCAGCGACACCTCTCTGACAATGAGGAAGTGAAGCCACATTCAGAACCTCGTGGTGTTCTTTATGAGGGGTTGCATGAGATTGTTGCTGACAACAAATATGGCAACTCTTCATCAGATCTTGGTGATGCTGATGATGTTTCTACGATGCCTCAGGCAGACAAGGCTAAAGCCACTCCTTCCATTATACCCACAGATAAAAATGATGCTTCCGTGAAGTCGGACTCCAACTATGACAACACTAATTTGTTGGTTGATCCCATTGTAGCATGGGAAGAGGAACCGTATCCTACTGAAGATGAGCCTAGTCCAGAAGAAGCGGCTTTCCTAAAATCTCTTGGCTGGAAAGAAGATGAAATAGTTCCGCCTCTGAAACAGGAAGAGATTGCTGATTGTGTAAGTTTTGATATGTTTCTTATTCTAGTTCATCAACATTATTTGGGTTTCAATACACAACATGTCTTTTTTTTCATCAGTCTCCATTAGGTACTCATAGCTTCAGTCCCCATTATTTAACTTCCGCCAAAGTGTCTCCCAAAACTTCCGTTTCAGCTTTACTTATTTTTTAACCCATTTATTAATGTGGCTTGACATCTCCCAAGATGGATTCCCCACGCTAATTTTAATGGGAAGGGGCCAAAAGAGGATAGAGAGGAAGAAGAGAGAGTCTGAGGTTTTCTGATAACATTTTAATAATCAGGGTCCAGTTAATGTTTTGAGACCATATTGATATCATTTACGTGGTAGTGCAGGTCTGTGCATTTAAGTTTTCTGGTAATCCACACCAGGAATTCTCACGCATATTAAAATTTACCTTGTGTAGCTACCATTTTTTGTAACACAAGTTCCTACTGTTTTATAGTTAAGGCACAATTTGAGGCTGCAGCAGAAGCTTGAGGAATGTAGGGGCTAATGACAGAACTCAACAAACAAAGTTACTGGTGTTGTCACTGCGCCGAGAACTAGTGAAGATCAAGATGAGATTTGGTTGGTAACTACCTCAATTCTCACATGGGGTGATTGTCTAGCTTAACAAATCGAGTTTTCCCCCGTTAATTTCAGCTATGTCAGGGAGTTTCCATGAGTAGAGTGATGTTTTCCCCTGCTGAAAAGAGGTTTTAGGGTTTTCTTCCTCATTTTCCCAGAAGGAATAGCGAATGCAAAGCCTGTATGGTGTTGGAATGCACGTAGGTGTGCGCCTGCAGTTGCTCAGAAAGAATAGGTTGTCTTCTTTTGTATACTTGTCATGGATTGTCCTTGTTTCAGAAAAGAAAGGAAAAGAATACTGGTCTTTTACATGAAAAGGACGCTCTATGGTTATCATGATCCCAGTTGCGAGTTTTTTTGTTAGTGTTTTACTCGTCTTATATTCCTCTAATTTTGTCTCCCGTTTTATTTGTGGTGCTCAGAGGTTTAGAGTAAACATCATTGAATATGTGTGCTCAACGTTCTGTAGATATTTACCATTTGGGCATTTCAGGTTGAACTGCTATTATGTTACTGTTTTGTTAGGCTCTTCAGTTATTTGGTTGCTGTAGAAGCAGAAGTAGAATTTGTTCTCTGCCAGATAGTGTAATACACATACGCTATCGAAGTTTGACACCTGAGTGCTCTCGGGTCAGGTCGGGGCAATTCATTCCCAACTTCTGATCAGAGAGCGCGTACGCATCGCTCTCACACCTCCTCCATAGACTACACACGTCTTCTCCTTTCCCTTTTGATTGAACATTTCGTCTTTTCGACAACAATGCTATCCACTGGCATGTCCCGGCCACCATGGTTGGCCCCTGCAAAACGGACGGCGGAGATCTATTGACAAAAGATTACATGGCCCTTTCATCACATCACGAAAATAATCAGGACGATGTGAATTGTTTGGTAAAACGTAGCTTTCTCACCTACACCCGTCCGAGCCAGTTTTCGTAGACCATTTTACTTGCACGCCTCTGCCGGAACTTCTTCTCTTTTAGACAGGGAGGGCGAACTTCTTTTCTTTTGGACAGGGAAGGCAACACCCAGGCGAGCGCGCGTTCTGTTCACACCAGGTCACTCAAAGCCTGTATATTTCACACCTACAATTTACATGGTTTAGCTAAACCTGGGTCGTTAGGTCTAGATGCTATGCACCTGGAGAGAAGACGCATAACTAGACCGCATGTTGATTGGTCAATTGGCGCACCTAATTAGTCCCACAAGAGAATCCCTGTCAGAATTACTTGCAAGGGAAACAAGCTCAGCTAGGCCACTCGTGTCGCTGGAATCAGAACATGGACAACGGCCGAACAATCTAATTCTAAATGGACCTGACGCCGGTCGCTCACCAGCTCGGGCATCATCCATCCATCTATATGTATGTTTGGCTACCTAGCACACCACTATTTTTTGTTCACAAGTCAAATAATGCCGAGGACTTTACAGAAGACCCGTACAGAAATCCACATCAGTGCCTCTAGAAAATGCCTTTTTTGGGGTGTACGTATATATAATTAGAAAGGCAAAAAAAAAAATCGAGGAAGGTTCTAAAGCGAAACGCGCTAACCCGGTGCTCGAAGTCTTAACCATATGGACCTAAAAGGTTACACGGTCTCAAATCAATTTTTTTTTCTGTCAACAAGCGCCAAGGAGAAGCTCGCAGCGAGATGAAGTTGTCGCCTCAGATTAGGTGCGCATGATCGTATCAGTCTCCTACACGGCTCGCCTCACAGCCGGCCGGCCACTAGCTAGCCTTTTCCAACTTCTCAGCAGCTTCCCTCTCTTGCTTCAAGGCATCCTTTGGATACCGGGGGTCACAGGCAATAGCAAACCTAACTATAACTACCAGATCATACTGTAGTTTATATGCCATCACGAATATAAATCTCGCCTTCGTCCAATACAAGGATCGACTCGATCATTAACCACTATAGGAGCTTCCTCTCTTCTTGCAATTCTCGAGAGCGCAAAGCATGGAGGCACAGATGATACGGCTGCTTCTTCTGGTTGCTGTGGCGATCGTGGCCAGCTGCTGCGCCACCGGCGGGGTCGCCGCGACGACGTTATCCCGGCCGGGCCGCCTCAAGGGCCTGCGCGTGGCCCTGACGCACGTGGACGCGCACGGCAACTACACGAAGCTGCAGCTGGTGCGACGGGCGGCCAGGCGGAGCCACCACCGCATGTCGAGGCTCGTCGCGCGGGCCACGGGCGTGCCTATGGCGTCGATCAAGGCGGCCGGGGCCGACCTGCAGGTGCCCGTGCACGCCGGGAACGGCGAGTTCCTGATGGACCTGTCCATCGGCACGCCGGCGCTGCCGTACGCGGCCATCATCGACACCGGCAGCGACCTGGTGTGGACGCAGTGCAAGCCCTGCGTCGACTGCTTCAACCAGAGCACGCCCGTGTTCGACCCGTCGGCGTCGTCCACCTACAAAGCAGTCCCGTGCTCCAGCTCCTTCTGCAGCGACCTGCCCGCCTCCAAGTGCACGGCCGCGACCAAGTGCGGATACACGTACACCTACGGGGACTCCTCGTCGACGCAGGGGGTCCTGGCCGCCGAGACCTTCACGCTGGCCAAGTCGAAGCTTCCCGGGGTAGCCTTCGGCTGCGGCGACACGAACGAGGGCGAAGGGTTCACGCAGGGCGCGGGGCTGGTGGGCCTCGGCCGGGGCCCGCTCTCGCTGGTATCGCAGCTCGGCCTCGACAGGTTCTCCTACTGCCTCACCTCCCTCGACGACACCAGCAAGAGCCCGCTCCTGCTGGGCTCCATGGCGGCCATCTCCAAGACCGCGGCCGCCTCGTCCGTGCAGACCACCCCGCTCGTGAAGAACCCGAGCCAGCCGTCCTTCTACTACGTGACCCTCAAGGGCCTGACCGTGGGGTCGACGCGCATCGCCCTGCCGAGCTCGGCCTTCTCCGTGCAGGAGGACGGCACGGGGGGAGTCATCGTGGACTCCGGCACGTCCATCACGTACCTGGAGCTGCAGGGGTACCGCGCCCTGAAGAAGGCGTTCACGGCGCAGATGAAGCTGCCTGCCGCGGACGGGTCCGGGATCGGGCTGGACCTGTGCTTCGCGGCGCCGGCGGGCGGCGTGGACCAGGTGGAGGTGCCGAAGCTGGTGCTCCACTTCGACGGCGCGGACCTCGACCTGCCGGCGGAGAACTACATGGTGCTGGACTCCGGGTCGGGAGCGCTGTGCCTGACAGTCATGGGGTCGCGGGGCCTGTCCATCATCGGCAACTTCCAGCAGCAGAACATCCAGTTCGTCTACGACGTCGCCGGGGACACGCTTTCCTTCGCGCCCGTCGAGTGCGCCAAGTTGTGAGGGCACGCGCGACGCGACGCGCCCGTACGTGCGTGTGTGTTGTTGTATGTACCGCGCCCACATTCTTAGCCGTAGGCCGGGGTGCCCGTTACATTCAGCTCGTCTCGCTCCTTGGAGCGATCGGGTCGATCAGGTGCACCGTTACATTCAGCCCGTGTATGTATCTGACGGGATAGGGCGATAGGCCATGGATAATGATATGGATCTGTACATGACCGATGGTGATCACTGATCAGTATCAAACTTGTTGCTGTTATTTCTGGCGCATTGGGTTTTTGTTTTCCGTAATTATTGACTAACTGATCAGTATCAACTTGTTGGTGTTTTTTTAGCTCAACTTGTTTGTGTTATTTGTGGCGCCTTTCTTTTCAGTAATTATTGGGTTTCTTTGTACTCCATCCGTCACCAACGTGATCGACGAGAGTTCGAGTCGCTATTGTTTTGACCTAGCGCTAACCGGGCGACCGGCTGGCGTCTAGGGTTCACGCCTCCACCACTGGAATCCTTACCGGAGTGGAGTCCAATTCTCCCGATTAAGACCTATTCTTGATCGGTTCCCTATGTTCCTAACTTCTTGGCGCTCGTACTCCCTAGGGTTCTCGTGCTCATGGACTTTGACACCATGGCGGCGAGATCTGATGCAAGCTTTTTGAATTTTGCGGAAGGATCTGGGGGCAAAAAGCCTAAATCGTCGGATGATTTGTTGCAGCGATTGGGCCTTGATGAAGATGAGATAGATGATCTGGTTTTTGAAGAGGAAGCTGAGATACCGCTAGACGTCATCAAGTGGCTAGTGCTAGCTAGGGTTCATACTACTAATTTTTTCAGTCCGGCCATGTTTGAGCAACATATGCGCACAACATGGAGTCTGGCGAAGGAGATGATCTTCACTCCATTAGAGGAGAACTTATTCACTATTCAATGCCACTGCCTTGGGGACCGGCTGAAGATTGAACAAGGTGTACCATGGCTATTTCGATAGAATGCTGTCATTATTGAGGCCTATGATGGACTTGCTGCTCCCGAAGCTATTGACCTAAATTTCATCACAGTTTGGTTGTAGATCCACAAGTTGCCTGTGGGGTATTGACGAGGTTTCGTGGAAAAGAGAACGCTGGGGATTTTGTCGGCTGATTAGACAAGCAAGGGAGTCGATGTAGTTTGATTATGGTGGAAACACGATTACAAAGTCACCGGTTCGCTAGTTTTGATCTAGCTCACAGTGGATTGCTGGAAAACTAAGGTACCCTCTCTGTCGGGTCCTCCCAGCCTTTATATGAGAGGCTGAGTCCTAGAGTCGTATCCGAAGAGGTTACAGGTTTACAATTACAATACAAACTTTATGTAAGTTCGTATTCCTTTCTTGATTAGCAAGACAAGCTTTTACCCGTCGGATGCTCCTTGGACTTCTTTGGGCTTCACGGGCCGTAGGTTTTCGCGCCCAGGGTAACTAATCACAAGGACCCTGTAACATCCCAAAAATACTAAACTTGGATCATCAAACTCTAATCATCAAATTTAGGGTTAACAAAAACTTTGCTAAAATAAAAACAGGAAAGCATGCATGTGCGTATGCCTTTCATTTTGAATTCTTTTGAACCAACTTGTTTGTGTGTTCCTTTGCTTGTAAATGGATGCTTAGGTGAAATAAACATCATCTAAACAATTCCTCAAACTTTTCTCAAAGACAAGTAAATCAAAACAAATAAAATAAGGGAATGGTCATTTTGACCAATTTAACTCCCATGCCTACTTTGGCTGTCTCAAACTTTCAGAACCTAACAGAAACTTTTCTGGATCTTTGCACCCCTTGATTGTACTCATAACAAAGTATCAAGGCCCACTTTGTGATCATCCAAAAACATTTAAATGCATAGTTTAAATGACAGTTCAAATTGAATCTTTATCATATGGGAAGATCCCACTTTTTCAAAAACCACTCAAACAAGATCAACTTTCAAAACCCAAGCATCTTCAGACTCACCAGCACCAACCTAGCACACCCACCAAAAATCTTTTCAAAATTCAAAACATGAATTCTTGCGGCCATTTCATCAAACACTTGGCAGAAACAAATCAAACTGGCCTAACTTCACTGTTTGGAGCAGTAATTGGGCTAAGCAATGTTCACCATTGATCACCCTTGTCTCCCCTAGTGCCAACTAGTGCTTAGACAAACTCTAGCCCCTACCC
Source organism: Avena sativa (assembly GCA_916181665.1). Classification (NCBI taxonomy): domain Eukaryota; kingdom Viridiplantae; phylum Streptophyta; class Magnoliopsida; order Poales; family Poaceae; genus Avena; species Avena sativa. The sequence goes on from OV702280.1 coordinate 323,924,900, forward strand.
TTTGCCCCATGCCATGACAACCCGAGCATCCCCTTGCCAGCTGACAATGGCTAGCTAGCCAGAGCAAGCATCAAGCCTAAACAACATGTCTAGGAGGCAGCCAACACCCCACCGCCACTCCCTGTCCAGCGCTCGAACCCTGCCAGCCACTATCCCACGCGCACGAACCATGCCAAGCTCGCCAGCAACCATGCCGAGCATGCGCCAGAGCGCCACCCTCGACCGAAGCCCACAGACCGCGCGCCGCCCTCGCCGCGTGCATACATGATCACCACCGTCCGAGTACCCCGCAGACACGCTCGTTCGCCGCTGCGCGGACCACGCGCGCTGTGCGTCATTAAATCTTCTGTCGGGCACGCGCAGAGCATCGTCGCGTTCCGACCAAACCACACCACCCCACGTCTCGCCACCGTGTCGTTGAGCATCGCCAGGGAGCACCGCACCTCCCCTACCGTTGCCCACGCCGATAGCCGTCTGTACCGTCGACCACGACGAGCTCACCTTGCGCCCCGTCGGTCCCCCCGCTCCACTATAAATAGAGGACACCCCCAGCCGAATTGAGCACACCATCTCACTCCCCTCTCCTCACTGATCGTGCCACCCCGTTCCCGGAGCAAGGCGAGCAACGCATCGCCGGAGTTTCACCGGAGCCCGCCGCTACTAGAGAAGAAGGGAGCCAACGATTGGAGCCGCCCCAGGAGAAGCTGCCGGTACCAGGAGGTTCGCCGTCGTCGACTTCGTCGTTCGCCCGCCTCGCCGACCCTCGCCTGAACCCCGGTGAGCCCCCAACGACCCCCACTGGCCGTGCTAGGTTTCTGTCTCGCCGGCGTTGCCCAACGTCGACGATGACTCTGAGCCGTTGGAATAGAACCAGATCGAACACACCACATCGCCCCATACCGCTTCGCACCCCCTCGTCTCACTGACGCGTGGGGACAGCCACTTAACCAGCCCGCGTAAGCGCTGTGCTTAGCAGGCCGGCCCAGTATCGCTTCCCGCGTAACCCAGCTATTTGAATTTAACCTTTTCCATTTTATTTCAAACACACTTCTGTATCCAGTTTCAAAAATCAACCCAGGTCGATTCAGTGCACCAAATCGAATGAAACTAATTTTGTTAGAAAGGTCTGGAAGTGCTGAATCCAAGCCCGTTGGATTCAAGTCATTTGGATCTGTAGATCATCCTTGCTAAAAATAACAAGGCAGAACCTTTTTTGCATTCAAACATTTTTCAAATTAAAACCATAATAGCTTTTGAGTTGATTCCAACTCTCAAAAATCACATTCAACCATACCTTTCAGAATATATAAAAATATATAGGTTTACTTACAGAAATAATGTTCAAGTAATAAAAGAATGCCCCATAGGCATTTCTAGTCACTTTATTTAATTAAAATAAAAGGGTAAAACCTTATTAAATTGTGACACCACTTTAAATCATATTCCCATGGACTAAAATATGTGGTGATGACATGTGTCAACATGATCCCATGTTTGGTTTGGAGAATATTAAATCTTAAATAGTTTTTCAATGAGTAGAAATTACTTTTCTAAAAATAAAAGGAATTAAACCAAGCCTTAATGTTAGAGATGATGTTAGATCATCTATAGGACCCTTTTTGTGTGATGATTGCAAGTAGTTAAGTATTGTTTGGTGATTTTGTACATCGTATTTATTCATAGACGCTAGTACCGACCAAGGATACGAGGAGGAAGGAGGATTCTACGAAGAAGAAGCCGAGGAGAACTTCAACCACTGCTCTGCACAAGGCAAGCCAATACTTGCAAGCTATTAACTTAGAAAGCCTTACTAATCAAGTTGACCTATGCAAGCTAATACTTGCTTGCTACCATGAAAACTATATGCCTTAAAGCATATATGATCATAACCACTTGATAAACCAATCCTAGTTTTACTTGCAAGCTTTATACTTTATTTATTTATCAAAGCTCTTACTTAGAGTTACTGAAATAAATGGTAGATACTAGAAGGATAATTGAAGGTTGCATAAAGAGCATAAAATTTGGCCTAAGCTAGATAATATTGATGTCATCCTAAGGCATGAGATTAAACTTAGTTAAACCCCACTAGTTTACCACTCCTCATTAGTGCTTACCCCCACTTGTAGATGCTAGTGCTAAGCATAAAACTTGATCAACATTAGATGGGAATACTTGGTGAAAATGGTTATGAAAACCTTAGAATGATGGATCATTCTACTGAGATGCTTTGACATGTGTTTCCGAACACCAGATGATTTATGGTGATGAAAATGTTGAGGCATGAGCCTTAGCCCTTTTAAAAACTGATGGTTGTTTGGATGCGATACCATTCCAATTTTATCGTACAACCACAATACCCGAGAATTGGGCAGGGCTTTACTGGAAACTTATATACCTTAGTATTAGTTCCCTCACGGCCAAGGTCTGGGCTGAGGCTACCTTGTGAAGATTGTCCACCTGTGTAGTACCCAAGATGATAGTTGGTCATGGTTGGGAGGCCAAACTCACAGGAGAGGTGCTTATACTAGGGCATGTAATTGAAAGGTTAGGATTGATTATCCGCATACTGAGTATGGTGAATTCAGGATTTATTCTTGACGGATGTATCGAATGTTGTGGTGAAAGTGTACAATCTCTGTAGAGTGTCAAACTATTCGAATAGCCACGTCTGCGGTTATGGACAGTTTGAGTGGCCATACTGTTCCCCTGTCAGACTCTTCAAAATGACTTGTGAAATTAATTGAGACTTTGACTTGACCACAACAGGGTTGTGATATGAAATACAAATTCACACTTAGGAGTATAAACTTCAATTAGCTCTCTTGTTTCTGAACTTAGTAGAGATAAATCTGTCTTCTTGCAAAACAACCCTAGAGCCTAGTGTCCTATTACCAAAAACCCCTTTCACTTGTTAGTATTAGTTTGCGAGTACTTAAAGAGTACTCATGGCTTTGTCCCTGGCTATTCCCGTGGCCAGACTATGAAGAGGAGTACCTGGAGGATGGACCCCAGGAAGGTTACGACAACTAGGATCATCTCCCATCGTCAGCATTGTCTGTGACCCCGAAGATGGAGCTTCGCCTACGCTACCGTTATTATTACGTATTCCGCTGCTTGAAGTTGTATTAAGAATTGGATCATGAGATCCCTATTTGTGTAAGAACTTATGTACGGTTTGTAATGGATGATGTACTATGGTATGCAATTCTGTTATGTCTCGCAAAAATGGTAATCCTAGGATTGCGATGTATGGCATAACAGGCATCTGGGATTAAAAATCCGGGTGTTGACAAGTTGGTATCAGAGCCATCCTGACCATAGGAGACCCTGGTTAGACTGGACGTTTGAATCAAAAACTTAGTTTCAAAACCAAAGAAAACAAATATTTACAAAAACTTATTCTCATTCTTATCCCTTTGATTCTTTCATGAAAATTCATGTTCCTCAAAAACTCTTGGAAAATACATAAAATTTTGACACACTTGATCACTCTACTAACTTAGTCATCCTATATTCTTATAGATGGACGTGAAGTACAGCAAGTTTTATCAGTTGGGGAATGGAGGAGACCTTATCTTTGAGAGGGATTTGGACCAGCTTTCGGAACTTCTGGAGCGTTCGCACCCCGAGTTCTTCGGAGCTCAGCTCAATGATCAAGGAGGAGAAGATCTGCAGTGGCTAATTGTTGCAAGTCTCCGAGGAAAGATTGAACCTCCCACTGCGTAAGGAATTCAGTTTACCTTAAGAGAGAACAACTGACTCGATGGACTTGCCAGGGCCATGCAGGAAGCTCTTTCCCGTCTCTGTGGGCAGAGTATCAATCAGATCAAGGGTACTCGCTTTGAGTTTTGCCCAAGGCGTGATGCTAATGGACAACCATTGGAAGCCCCATATCACCCCGAGCTAAAGACACAATTGGACCACCTTAGCTTCATGATGTACGATCGTCAGCAGGAGTTGGATAACTGCCGTGACTACTCCAACCACAAGTCTGCCATCATCAAGACGAAGGACCAAACCATCGCCATGCTAGCAAAGGATCGCAAGTCTCGCCGCCGTCAGCTCGACAAGAAGGAGCGCATTATTGCCCGTCTTCGCCACCGTATCTCATCTTTGGAGGAGACCATCCACGAGAGAGACATGCAGTTAGAGGAAAGGGATAATGCTAGAGAGGATCTTCGTGGAGACCCCTACTCCTACCTCAGCGATGATGATGATTTTCTGGAGGATCAGGCTATGGACTTCTTCACCGATGAGGATGATTTCGCCTTCATAGATGACGATGAAGATGACGAAGCCACAGATTCTGAGGAGTAGAAGCACTTGAGCACTAGCGTAGTGAGTAGTATTCGGTCCCACTGTATCGTAGTTTTCAGAATGGTTCTTAAAACCATCTGTTTTTCTTTGTTGTGGTGTGTGTTGTATCGTGTGCTATGAATGAATGAATGAATGAATGAAAAAGCAAGTTGCTAGAAAAATCTGAGTCAAACTTTAAAAACTTTTCAAAGACCCAAAACCTTAGAAATTTCCCTCTTTTCTCACGATCTATCTCAATCTTCAGATGCCACGTGGAGGAAGTGGTTCATCCCCGAACCCGATGTTGCATATTCTGCAAATGTTGACTTCTGACCGCGAAGCTGAAAGAGCGGAACGTCAAGCCAACCTAGCCACACTGCAACAGATAGCCCAGCTTGCCCACAACAACCAATGCCACAGAAATCAGGACAACCATGGATCTAAGCTCAAGAATTTCTAGATTACCAACCCACCCGTTTTCACTAAGTCAGAAGAACCCCTAGACGCCGGTGATTGGCTGCAAACCATGGAAAATAACCTAGAAGTCGCTGGAGTGGAAGCCAACGAGAAAGTTCTGTTCGCCACCCACTATCTAGCCGGAGATGCCAGGGCATGGTGGAACAGTGTTCGCGCAATGACCGGAGGCCAGATGATGACCTGGGAGGAATTCAAGGTCAAGTTTAGCAGAACCCATGTGCCCTCGGGTTTGATCAAGAGAATGAGAGACGAGTTCAGAGAACTGAAGCAAGGGAGAATGACCGTAGTGGAATACCGTGACAAAATTTTGTCATTAGCTAGGTATGCCCCGGATGAGATCGACACCGAAGCCAAGAAGAAAGAAATATTCCTAAATGGTCTGCATGATGAGATGCAGACGATATTAGTCAATATCCCCTTTGCTGATATTGAAGCCCTTATCGACTCAGCAATCCAGATGGAAGGAAAGATCAATCAAGCCAATGAGAACTGCAAGCGTCGCATGATGCATCAACCAGGAACACATCAGACCCCAAAGTATCGCCCTAACCCATCTCCCGGATTTGCTCCAAGAACCAACAGACCCCCGATGAACCGTCCGACCTATCCCAACCGTGGAAACCCTAGGCCCGGAGGAAATCACAACAACCCCGGCAACTCTAGCAATTTCAACCGTGCCCCACCCAAGTTCAACAACAACAATGATACCGCCAACACCAACACTGCCCCGAGAACTGGAAGCAATGCTGTGCCTGTAGCAGCAAAGGACAAGTCACAAGTGACTTGTTATGACTGTGGAAATAAAGGCCACTATTCCAACGAGTGCCCCAACAAGAAGAATGCTGCAGCACCCAATGCCAATGCCCCAGCTCAGCAACAACGTCGTGTTCAGCCAGGAAGGATATTTGCCCCAGTGAATTCGCTCAACCGCAACGGCCGTCTTTTCCTCATGCATGCCGAAGAAGCTCAGGAAGCGCCAGACGTCGTGCTGGGTATGTTTTCTGTTAATTCAGTACTTGCACGAGTGTTGTTTGATTCTGGTGCATCGCACTCATTTGTCACCGAAGAATTTGCATGCACTAGTAAAATTCAACCAACCAAACTGAAGCATGATATGATTGTTCAAATTCCCGGATCAACCACCAAGGCTAGGCAAATTTGCAAAGCCGTCCCTATCTGAATCCATGGCATAGATTTTTATGCAAATCTGATAGTACTCGGAACTAAAGGTTTGGAAGTAGTACTAGGAATGGATTGTATGTCCAAACATAAAGGATTGATTGACTGTGCCAAGAAAGCCATAACCATGACCAGTACAGCCGGAATATCAGTCGAGCATATATCTGAAACCTTACCTCGCCAATTCAAATGCAACAAGAGTATAGCCCAACCTACCATTGACCAAGTCCGGATAGTCTGTGAATACCCTGATGTATTTCCAGATGTTTTGCCCGGTATGCCCCCAGATCGGGATATCGAGTTTATCATCGAACTAATCCCCGGAACCGGACCCATAGCCCAGAGACCCTATAGTATGAACCCGTTTGAGATAGCAGAACTGAAGAAGCAACTGGATGCCATGCTGGAAATTGGATTGATTCAACCAAGTGCGTCACCATGGAGATCACCTATCTTGTTTGTGGACAAGAAGGATGGAGGTAACCGTTTGTGTACGGATTATTGGAAGTTGAATGATGTCATTATTAAGAAAAAATACCCCTTTCCCAAGATAGAAGATTTGTTTGATCAGTTGACCGGTGCCAAAGTGTTTTCTAAGATTGATCTTAGGACTGGCTATCATCAACTCAAGATTCGTGCAGAAGATATTCCCAAGACTGCCTTTACCACCAGATATGGATTGTACGAGTATATAGTCATGTCTTTTGGATTAACCAATGCCCCCGCTTATTTCATGAATCTCATGAATAAGATTTTTATGGACTTCCTGGATAAGTTTGTCGTTGTTTTCATCGATGACATTCTGATTTATTCCAAATCGGAAGAAGAACATGAGCTACACCTAAGGACCATTCTTGGAACCCTTAGAGAGCATCAGCTGTATGCAAAGTTTAGCAAATGTGAATTCTGGTTACAAGAGGTAGGATTCCTCGATCACATTGTATCAGCCGGAGGAATTGCCATTGACCCTGCCAAAGTGAAAGATGTAGAAGATTGGCAAGCCCCAACCACTCAAACCCAAGTTCGTGCATTTCTCGGATTGGCGGGATATTACCGCAAGTTCATAGAAGGATTCTCGAGTATCGCCAGACCCATGACCCAATTGCTAAAGAAGGACAAGAAGTTTGAATGGACCGACAAATGTGAAGCGAGTTTTCAAGAACTCAAGAGGAGATTGATTTCAGCCCCAATCTTGATCATGCCGGATATCACTAAGCCTTTCGATGTGTATTGTGACGCATCCAAGATTGGTCTCGGATGTGTGCTAATGCAAGAAGGGAAAGTTATATCTTATCTATCTCGATAACTGAAGCAACATGAGCAAAATTACCCAACCCATGATCTCGAACTCGCAGCCGTAGTTCTAGCCCTGAAAACATGGAGGCATTACCTGATGGGAAACGGTTGTGAGATTTATTCGGATCACAAGATCCTGAAATATATATTCACTCAGAAGGAGCTGAATATGAGACAGAGAAGGTGGATTGAGATAATCAAGGATTATGACCTGGACATTCACTATCACCCTGGTAAATCCAATGTGGTAGCCGATGCCCTTAGTAGATTGCCGTGCCGCTTGAACTCCATGATTTTAAAGGAGCAACCAAGCTTGCACAAAGAGATGGAAGATTTTCATATGGAATTAGTAAGTGAAGGATTTTTGGCTAGCATAGAACTTCAACCCACTTTGATCAGCTAGATCAAAGAGGCGCAGAAAGGAAATGCTAGTATCGACGGAATCAAGCGTCGTATCGGTACAGGCAAAGTACCCAGATTCACCGAGGACAACGAAGGAGTTCTGTGGTACAAAGGACGCCTTTGTGTACCAGCAGATTCTGAGTTGAAAGAAGTGATTCTGAAGGAGGCTCATGATACTCTTTATTCTATCCATCCCGGAGGAACTAAGATGTATCAGGATTTGAAAGAGCAATTTTGGTGGCATAAGATGAAGAGAGAAATCGGAAGCTATATCGCCAAGTGTGATATATGTCAGCGAGTCAAGGGCGGACATCAAAGACCCGCTGGATTGTTGCAACCCTTGCAGATTCCGGAATGGAAATGGGATTCCGTGGGAATGGACTTTATCACCGGATTGCCTACTTCTAGTAGGGGAAATGACTCTATCTGGGTCATAGTGGACAGATTGTCCAAAGTCGCCCATTTCTTGCCCGTCAAGACCACATATCAGAGTTCGAAGCTAGCGGAGTTGTACATCGCTAGAATAGTTAGTTTGCATGGAGTCCCCAAGAACATTGTATCGAATTGAGGAACTCAGTTTACCTCGAGATTCTGGAAGAAAGTCCAAGAAGGTTTAGGAACCCGCCTAGATTTCAGCACCGCATATCACCCTCAGACCGATGGATAAACGGAGCGAGTAAACCAAATACTCGAAGATATGCTGAGAGCATGTGTGTTAGAATATGGATCCAAGTGGGAAGACCGTCTGCCGTTTGCAGAATTTTCATACAATAACAGTTATCAAGCCAGTTTGCAAATGCCCCATTTGAATTCATGTACGGAAGGAAGTGTCGCACCCCTTTGAACTGGTCGGAAGTAGGAGAGAGTCAGATTTTTGGACCCGGCATCCTACGAGAAGCAGAAGAGAAGGTTCACAAGATTCGTGAGCACCTCAAGACCGCCCAGTCCAGACAGAAGAGTTACACCGACAAGAGACGTCGAGACCTCGCCTTCAACATAGGAGATTTTGTTTATCTGAAGGTGTCGCCATTGAAGGGAATGCAGCGTTTCCAACTCAAAGGAAAGTTAGCTCCCAGATATATCGGACCCTTCAAGATCTTGAACCGTCGAGGAGAAGTGTCATATCAATTGGAACTGACCGAAGAGATGTCAGCCGTGCACAATGTGTTCCATATCTCATTACTTCGCAAGTGTCTCGAAGTCCCAGAGAAGACCGAGGTGTTCAAGAATATCGACCACCGGACCATAGAGATCAACGATGACCTGACCTATCCTGAAGTACCTATACGTATTTTGGAAGAAGCTTTCAGAACTACCCGAACCCGAAGCATCAAGTTTCTCAAGATTCAGTGGAGCAACCACACAGAAGAGGAAGCTACCTTGGAGCGCGAAGATTACATCAGGACAGAGTTTCCCGATCTCTTCAAATCCTAGGTAATTATTTTTGTCCTTTTTCAAATCTCAGGACGAGATTTTGTTTAATGGGGGAAGGTTTGTAACATCCCAAAAATACTAAACTTGGATCATCAAACTCTAATCATCAAATTTAGGGTTAACAAAAACTTTGCTAAAATAAAAACAGGAAAGCATGCATGTGGGTATGCCTTTCATTTTGAATTCTTTTAAACCAACTTGTTTGTGTGTTCCTTTGCTTGTAAATGTATGCTTAGGTGAAATAAACATCATCTAAACAATTCCCCAAACTTTTCTCAAATACAAGTAAGTCAAAACAAATAAAATAAGGTAATGGTCATTTTGACCAATTTAACTCCCATGCCTACTTTGGCTGTCTCAAACTTTCAGAACCTAACATAAACTTTTCTGGATCTTTGCACCCCTTGATTGTACTCATAACAAAGTATCAAGGCCCACTTTGTGATCATCCAAAAACATTTAAATGCATAGTTTAAATGACAGTTCAAAATTGAATCTTTATCATATGGGAAGATCCCACTTTTTCAAAAACCACTCAAACAAGATCAACTTTCAAAACCCAAGCATCTTCAGACTCACCAGCACCAACCTAGCACACCCACCAAAAATCTTTTCAAAATTCAAAACATGAATTCTTGCGGCCATTTCATCAAACACTTGGCAGAAACAAATCAAACTGGCCTAACTTCACTGTTTGGAGCAGTAATTGGGCTAAGCAATGTTCACCATTGATCACCCTTGTATCCCCCAGTGCCAACCAGTGCTTAGACAAACCCTAGCCCCTATCCTTTGCCCCATGCCATGACAACCCGAGCATCCCCTTGCCAGCCGACAATGGCTAGCTAGCCAGAGCAAGCACCAAGCCTAAACAACATGTCTAGGAGGCAGCCAACACCCCACCGCCACTCCCTGTCCAGCGCTCGAACCCTGCCAGCCACTGGACCACGCGCACGAACCATGCCAAGCTCGCCAGCAACCATGCCGAGCATGCGCCAGAGCGCCACCCTCGACCGAAGCCCACAGACCGCGCGCCGCCCTCGCCGCGTGCATACGTGATCACCACCGTCCCAGTAACCCCGCAGACACGCTCGTTCGCCGCCTTGCGGACCACGTGCTGTGCGCCATTAAATCTTTCGTCAGGAACGCGCACAGCATCGTCGCGTTCCGACCAAACCACACCGCCCCACGTCTCGCCACCGTGTCGTTGAGCATAGCCAGGGAGCACCGCACCGCCCCTACCGTCGCCCACGCCGATAGCCGTCTGTACCGTCGACCACGACGACCTCACCTTGCGCCCCGTCGGTCCCCCCGCTCCACTATAAATAGAGGCCACCCCCAGCCGAATTGAGCACACCATCTCACTCCCCTCTCCTCACTGATCGTGCCACCCCATTCCCGGAGCAAGGCGAGCAGCGCATCACCGGAATTTCACCGGAGCCCGCCGCTACCGGAGAAGAAGGGAGCCAGCGATTGGAGCCACCCCAGGAGAAGCTGCCGGTACCAGGAGGTTCGCCGTCGTCGACTTCGTCGTTCGCCCGCCTCGCCGACCCTCGCCTGAACCCCGATGAGCCCCCAACGACCCCCACTGGCCGTTCTAGGTTTCTGTCTCGCCGGCGTTGCCCAACGTCAACGATGACTCTCAGCCGTTGGATTAGAACCAGATCGAACGCACCACATCGCCCCATACCGCTTCGCACCCCCTCGTCTCACTGACGCGTGGGGACAACCACATAACCAGCCCGCGTAAGCGCTGTGCTTAGAAGGCCGACCCAATATCGCTTGCCGCGCAGCCCAACTATTTGAATTTAACCTTTTCCATTTTATTTCAAACACACTTCTGTACCCAGTTTCAAAAATCAACCCAGGTCGATTCAGTGCACCAAATCGAATGAAACTAATTTTGTTAGAAAGGTCTGGAAGTGCTGAATCCAAGCCCGTTGGATTCAAGTCATTTGGATCTGTAGATCATCCTTGGTAAAAATAACAAGGCAGAACCTTTTTTGCATTCAAACATTTTTAAAATTAAAACCATAATAGCTTTTGACTTGATTCCAACTCTCAAAAATCACATTCAACCATACCTTTCAGAATATATAAAAATATATAGGTTTACTTACAGAAATAATGTTCAAGTAATAAAAGAATGCCCCATAGGCATTTCTAGTCACTTTATTTAATTAAAATAAAAGGGTAAAACCTCATTAAATTGTGACACCACTTTAAATTATATTCCCATGGACTAAAATATGTGGTGATGACATGTGTCAACATGATCCCATGTTTGGTTTGGAGAATATTAAATCTTAAGTAGTTTTTCAATGAGTAGAAATTACTTTTCTAAAAATAAAAGGAATTAAACCAAGCCTTAATGTTAGAGATGATTTTAGATCATCTATAGGACCCTTTTTGTGTGATGATTGCAAGTAGTTAAGTATTGTTTGGTGATTTTGTACATCGTATTTATTCATAGACGCTAGTACCGATCAAGGATACGAGGAGGAAGGAGGATTCTACGAAGAAGAAGCCGAGGAGAACTTCAACCACTGCTCTGCACAAGGCAAGCCAATACTTGCAAGCTATTAACTTAGCAAGCCTTACTAATCAAGTTGACCTATGCAAGCTAATACTTGCTTGCTACCATGCCAACTATATGCCTTAAAGCATATATGATCATAACCACTTGATAAACCAATCCAAGTTTTATTTGCAAGCTTTATACTTTATTTCTTTATCAAAGCTCTTACTTAGAGTTACTGAAATAAATGGTAGATACTAGAAGGATAATTGAAGGTTGCATAAAGAGCATAAAATTTGGCCTAAGCTAGATAATATTGATGTCATCCTAAGGCATGAGATTAAACTTAGTTAAACCCCACTAGTTTACCACTCCTCATTAGTGCTTACCCCCACTTGTAGATGCTAGTGCTAAGCATAAAACTTGATCAACATTAGATGGGAATACTTGGTGAAAATGGTTATGAAAACCTTAGAATGATGGATCATTCTACTGAGATGTTTTGACATGTGTTTCCGAACACCAGATGATTTATGGTGATAAAAATGTTGAGGCATGAGCCTTAGCCCTTTTAAAAACTGATGGTTGTTTGGATGCGATACCATTCCAATTTTATCGTACAACCACAATACCCGAGAATTAGGTAGGGCTTGACTGGAAACTTATATACCATAGTATTAGTTCCCTCACGGCCAAGGTCTGAGCTGAGGCTACCTTGTGAAGATTGTCCACCTACGCAGTACCCAAGATGACAGTTGGTCATGGTTGGGAGGCCAAACTCACAGGAGAGGTGCTTATACTAGGGTGTGTAATTGAAAGGTTAGGGTTGATTATCCGCATACTGAGTATGGTGAATTCAGGATTTATTCCTGACGGATGTGTTGAATGTTGTGGTGAAAGTGTACAATCTCTGTAGAGTGTCAAACTATTCGAATAGCCGCGTCCGCGGTTATGGACAGTTGGAGTGGCCATACTTTCCCCCGTCAGACTCTTCAAAATGACTTGTGAAATGAATTGAGACTTTGACTTGACCACAACAGGGTTGTGATATGAAATACAAATTCACACTTAGGAGTGTAAACTTCAACTAGCTCTCTTGTTTCTAAACTTAGTAGAGATAAATCTGGCTTCTTGCAAAACAACCCTAGAGCCTAGTGTCCTATTACCAAAAACCCCTTTCACTTGTTAGTATTAGTTTGCGAGTACTTAAAGAGTACTCATGGCTTTGTCCTTGGCTATTCCCGTGGCCAGACTATGAAGAGGAGTACCTGGAGGATGGACCCCAGGAAGGTTACGACAACTAGGATCATCTCCCATCGTCCGCATTGCCTGTGACCCCGAAGATGGAGCTTCGCCTACGCTACCGTTATTATTACGTATTCCGCTGCTTGAAGTTGTATTAAGAACTGGATCATGAGATCCCTATTTGTGTAAGAACTTATGTACGGTTTGTAATGGATGATGTACTATGGTATGCAATTCTGTTATGTCTCGCAAAAATGGTAATCCTGGGATTGCGATGTATGGCATAACAAGCATCTGGGATTAAAAATCCGGGTGTTGATAGACCCGATAGGTCATACCCATGTCAGTAGCCCCTGACACTCCACCTAAATCATAGATTCTGGTTGAGTCTCAAAAACATTTTTAGCCGTAAGCTGAAGTTCTAATGTAAGGAGATGATTTCATTTTATATTTTTAGTGTTATAGGGATTTGGTATAACGAGCTTGATGCATCCGATGGATCAGGAATCAGTTACTTGCTCTTGGGCAAAAACATCGTGAACCTACATCAAATTCATGTCTCTGAACTTGAACTCGGCATTTACTGGCGTAATTCAGTTCTGGCCGTGGAGGTCTTATCGAATACTGAATTGTAGTGCTTTTATTTAGGGTATCAACATGTTCGTTGGGATTTTTCATCGTATCGTAGATACGGATTAAATACTGGCAGAGCGCTGATACGTCGTAAACTATCTATAATTTTTTATGTTCCATGCGTGTTTAGTATCAACTTTGCTATGCTTTGGCTACACTTTGAGATATTTTTATACATTTCCTGTGACTAACCTATTAACAAGATGCCGCAGTGCCAGTTGCCTATTTTCTGCTGTTTTTGGTTTTAGAAAAGCTAGTAAGGAAATATTCTTGGAATTGGATGGGACAAAAACCAAAGTCAATATTTTATCGGAACGAACACAGAGACCGAAGGACAACCGAAGGGGGCCACACCCTAGGGCCACATGGGTCCACCCTAGGACGCACCGCCCTATGGTGTGGGCCCCCTGGTCGGCCTCCGGCCTTGCCTCTTCGCCTATAAAAGCTCCCTGATACAGAAACCCTAAGCACCCAATCAGATCTCCACGAAACAGTAGGTAGATGCCGCCACCATCGTCCCTAGATCGGGGGGGGATCTAAAGCTCTTTATGGCACCTGCCGAAGGGGAGAGATCATCCCGGAGGCCTTATTCATCACCATTCCAGCCTCCGGTATGATGCGTGAGTAGTTCACCCTTGGACTATGGGTCCATACAGTAGCTAGATGGTTGTTTCTCCTCCTTTGTGCTATCATGTTTAGATCTTATGAGTTCCGTTCACGATCAATATCATCTATTTGTAATCATACATGTTGTTTTTGCGGGGATCCGATGGATATTGATATACTATGTTAGATTGATTATTGATCCTATCATGTCATATTGATTCTATCATGTCTGTGTTGTTTGTGATCTTGCATGCTCTCTGTTGCTTGTAGCTATCTTGGCCAAGTAGATGCTAGTGACTCCAAGAGGTAGTATTTATGCTCGATAGTAGGTTCATGCCTCTAGTAATCTGGGGAAGTGACATGAATCTCTAAGGTTGTAGATGTGTTGTTGCTACTAGGGAGAAAACAACAATCTTTTGTTCATGGAACAATTGTATTGTTTACTTTACAGACATTGATTAATGCAATTATCCGTTGCTTGAAACTTAATACTAGAGGGGGTTCGGATGATAACCTGAAGGTGGATTATTAGTCATAGATGCAGTTGGATGACGGTCTATGTATATTGTTGTAATGCCCAATCAAATCTCATAGGAATCATGATGTCTAGTATTTGCATTGTTATGCCTTGCTCAGTCTCTAAATTGCCCCGTTGTAATTTGTTCACCCAGTGAACTGTGGACTCTGGTCCAATCGTTACCATTGTTACATCATCTATTGTTATATGTTTAATTTTTACAAGAACTATTACCTTCCACACTATACGTTTAATCCTTTGTTTTTAGCAAACCAGTGAGATTGACAACTTCATTGTAAGTTGGGGCAAAGTCTTGAGTTTGTGTTGTGCAGGATTCCAAGTTGCTAGCAACACCTTGGAGTTATTTCCTTGCTCCTACTGGTTCGATAACCTTGGTTTCATAACTGAGGGAAAACTTGCTGCTTGCTCATCACACCTTGCTCTTGGGGTCTCCCAACGAGGCTCTACAGTCAACTGAGACCATCAAGCGCATTCATGTGCGATTACCAGGCCTATGATGAGTGCATATTTGCATCATTTTTATATTGTTAATTTGCATTGTAGTAGTAGGATCTTGGTATTTTATGGTGTTCACGCGCATATTTTATGTCTATTTTCACCGGGATCAGGATACGATGGACACAATGCTTGGACCAGTTGTATTGGAGCGAAAAGGAGCCAAAAACAATATAAATCGCTTATTTGGGAAATATCAATAACACTAGAAGAAAACACGAAGAAATTGGAGGACACAGAAGGTTTAGCAACCAACTATACGGCGGGAGGAACTTTTCCGGCCGTATAGTTCCCGCTGTATAGTTGGAGCCGACACCGCCTCCTCAAATAGTTTCACCCCATGCAACTGGATCGGGGTGACAACATACAGAACACCAAGAAATCACCGAAATCTCACCTCCGGAAGGCATCCAGGAGAGGGAACTCATCCATCAGGGATCCATCATCAACCGTTGCATTACCACCATCTCCATCCATCCCATCTACATCTTGTCTAGATTTTTCCGTACTCATTGTGGATTTATACGAGTACTATTCATCTATGATAGATTCCAATACTTTTACCATGATGTTGATTTCTTACATGTATGAGTAGATCATTAGTTCTTGGGGAGATGGAGAAACCCTAGCATGAGATTAAAATAAGATAAAGTTTATTATGATATTCATCGTTGTGACCATGTGTTAGATTGTCTTCATCTTGATGTTGGGATAAGTCGACATCTCAATATTTGCCTCTTGTGGGGACTTGATGGAGGGAACTACTTGTTGCTAAATATAGGTGTGTTAGCACTTACAGTGACTATAAAGTTGTTGGCACTCCTTACGTATCAACTAGGGAATCGAGGAAACTCACAAAACACTATCGATGCCATGAGATACGTCTTACGGGATCAAGTCCCTTAATAGCACAGTAATTTAATTGATGTTGATTGCTGTCTGCTGTGGTTATGCGAATGATGTGAGCAGTGGTTGCTGTCTATTTGTCCAAATACAGAGTTCCTCCCACACATACATAGTTGAGAACGTTCATGATAATAATGTTTATCTTATACCTTTTATAAATTCTAGAGGTGGATCCGCTACTCCCTTAGAATGTTTTTCCCCATTGAAGTTTTAAATCTCTTTTACATACGTGATACTTATTTTCTGTATTCAGTTTGTTTTACTTTACTTATTGTTCTCTTATACCAAAAACCCAAAAACACCTTTTAAATAACAATCGCATTTTATCTTGTTACTTAGAACTTTATTTTAGCATTTGTATTTTAGTATTTACTTCAAGAGTTATTAGACTTTAGACTCTTGCTCCATGTAGGATCGATATATTTATTTCGAAACTAGCTCCAAACATTCTGTGTACTTGCAGTCATTAAGCTAATTTCTGGCGCCGTTGCCTGGGAGCTAAATGCTGTAGGTATTTTAGTTTTTTCTTATTTATTTTAGTCTGTCTAAATTTTGTTTTGAGTTACAGGTTTCCACCAACATGATGGAGTTTGAGCATTTGACTAGTGCTAACCCACTCAGCCACTTTGGGAAGCCCTATGATATTAATAAAAGAGAAAACTCCAACAAGAATACAAGGGGGTTTGAAATAAATCCTCTACTACTTGGTGTTCTACACAAAAGCAATTTACTGGAGATGAAGAAGATCCCGATCCATATGAGCATATTGCATGCTTCAAATATATATGTGTCACTTTCCAATTACCGGGGTATACTGCTAATGAGGTAAGGGTTAAACTTTTTAGTCAGGCTTTGACTAGCACAGCTCTCTCATGGTATAGATCCTTACCCCTAGAAGCCAGTACTACTTGGGATAATTTAGCTTGTGAGTTTCTAGACAAGTATTATCCATTATCAAAATATTTGGAATTAGGCGTCTTATAATGACTTGGAGGAACCGTGTTAATGAAGGACTAGTAAGAGCTTATATAAGATTTAAAGATTTACTTAATCAATGTCCTCATCATGATTTGCCCGAATGGTATTTATTGCATATCTTTTATGGCGGTTTAATTGAACCTAATAAAATTGAACTAGACTCTTGCACGAGAAGAGATTTTATGAATCTACGCATAACTAAAGGTTGGTATTACTTAATATAATTCGCGATCATAGAGTTTCATGGAATTTTGGTCTAGGAAGCGAAGGAGGCATAGAAATAGATTATGATTTTATTCATGACCATAATAAAAAGGGACATGTTAATGAATTATCTAAAAAACTTTACTTGGATTCAGATCTTGTGTTGCATGTTGTGAAAGCTTTTACAGAACACATCAAAGCTCCAAAAGAGAGTTCGGTAAAGTGTGATCCACCACCCGAACCTAAAAAGAAAAGAGAAGTTAAAACAACATTGGCCTCCCTAGGACCAATGAATGAGATACCTTTTCCTAACACTGCAAAGAAGCATATTTTGGAATATGAATAGGTCAAAGCAGTATAAGAGAAGAAGGAAGAGGAAAGTGTGCCAGAAGTTGAAGAACATCTGGATGAAACCAAAGATGAATAGGTAACCAAGGAATCAATTATGGATATGTATGCACATTGCAACATAGTTGACCTTGATGAAGAGACTTCCGTATTAGTTGAAGGTAAAACTAAGGTAAAAGATGTGGGTAAGCCTATTCTTCCCTACATATTTAAAGAAACCTCGCATTATGGTTTATGTGATCTCAACACCGCAGTTAATGTTATATATTATGATTTTTATTTAGAAATAAAAGAAGAGATGGTACTGGCTACAATAGAAAATACTGATATGACAATCATGTTAGCCAATAAAAATCTTAGAATTCCAATAGGAGTAGTTGAAGATGCATCTGTCACAATTGTTAATAAATTCCTATCAATTTTGTAGTTGTTGATATGCCAGCTGACACTCTTTGCCCAATTATATTTGGAATAAACTTTTGAGTGATGTAGGTGCCACAGTTGATTTCAAAAAGGAGATTGTGTCTCTTAAGCTTTGGAAAGCAGAAAAAGAATTCCACTTTTCCAAATTTAAAGATAGATCTCTACAAATACAAGAAGAAGAGAAAGAAAAAACTATTGAGGAGATGGAAGCTCTCTTCTTTAGTAATCAAGAAGAGGAAACAAATGAAGACTCAAATTCTGAAGAAATAATTATGGAGGACAGGTCCCTAGAAGAAATAGAAAGTGAATTCGATTCGCTTCCCATTTTAGGTCCTCCAACTGATGAGGCTTTTGAAGAGCCCGAAAAGAGAGGGGATGAAGAATTACCACCCCAGAATTAAAAACTTTACCAGATAATCTTAAATATAGATTTTTGGAGAATACTAATAAATTCCATGTTATTATTAGTGCTAAACTTTCAGGGAATGAAGAAGAATAACTCATGAAAGTACTTAAGGAGCATCGCAAGGCCTTAAGTGAATGGGTAAGTCCTATTTATTGTGTCCCTAAGAAAGGCGGTTTTACTGTTGTTCCTAATGAAAATAATGAACCGATACCTACTAGGACTATTGTTGGACATAGGATGTGCATAGATTTTAGGAAATTAAATAAAGAAACTAGGAAATATCACTATCCTTTACCATTCATAGATCAAACTTTAGAGAGGTTAGCAAACCATACTCATTTTTGTTACTTGGACGGATACTCTGATTTTTCCCAAATAGTTGTTCATCCCGATGACCAAATGAAAACAACTTTTATTAGTCCTTATGGTTTACATGCTTACCGACGCATTCCTTTTGGTTTATGTAATGCTCCTGCTACTTTTCAAAGATGCATGACTGCTATTTTTGCGGATTTTATAGAACTGATAATGAAAGTATTTATGGATGACATTTCTGTCTATGGAACTTTGTTTACTAGTTGCTTGGATAATCTCCAAAGAGTTCTGCAACATTGCGAAGAAACCAATCTTGTTCTAAACTGGGAGAAGTTCCATTTCATGGTTAAAGAAGGCATAGTCCTTGGACATAAGGTATCATGTAAGGGTATTGAAGTAGATAGAGCTAAGGTTGAAGCGATAGAGAGAATGCCACAACCTAGGGATATAAAATGTATAAGAAGTTTCCTTGGTCATGTGGGTTTTTATAGAAGGTTCATTAGAAATTTCTCTGGGATTTCCAAACCTTTAACCAACTTGTTGAAAAAGGGAGTAAGATTTAGTTTTGATGATAAATGCCTTATTGCCTTTGATAAACTTAAATATGCTTTATCCCATGCTCCCATTATTGAACCACCTATTTGGGATATGACTTTTGACTTAATATGTGAAGCTAGTGATGATGTTGTAGGAGTAACTCCGGGACAACATATAGGTCGCATATTTAATATTATATATCATGCTATTAGAACTCTCAATAGTGCTCAAAAGAATTATCCTAAGGAAGAAAGAGAACTCTTTACTGTATTTTTCTCTTGCGATAAATTTTGTTCTTATATAGTTGATGCAAAAGTAAGAGTTCATACGCATCGTGATGGCTTAAAGGAACTACTTGAGAGGAAAAATCATAAGCCAATACTGATCCGTTGGATCCTTTTACTTCAAGAATTTGAGTTGCAGATTATGCGGAGGCAAGAAATAAAGATGTTGGATGTAGTGTCCATATTTTCCCAGCAAGACACCAATCTTATTGAGAGGAACTTTAGTCCTGGTGATTTTTGTTTTCGAGAATTATTAGATGAACTAAGGTCAATTCCTCCAAAATATAAGAAGTCCTTGTGTTTGGAGGAACTTATCACTCCCGACTAAATAAACGGTAAGTGGAAGGTAAGTTTCCTTCCTCTAATAAGTGATTTGTCCTCATAGTTTTTACTTCTGAATTTTCTGCCTTTGAATTCCTCTTGTTTTTCTGAAATTTTTAAGGGGTTTTAGTAACTATACGGGCGCAACTATACAGCCGAAGAAAAATCTCCCGCCGAATAGTTGGTCGTTAAAGGTACTGTATTCCATTCTCGAAATATTTTTCGCCTCTGGAAACAATACGACCAAACTATACGGCCGGAGGAAAAAACCTCCTGCCGTATAGTTGGTTGTTAAACCTTCTGGATGGTTCGACCCCTTTTTCCATTTTTATTCATCTAAAAAATTTGTTTTGTCGGTTCCAAGTCAGCAAATTAATCGACCTAGACTCAAGATATTTGGATCTCAGAACCAACTATACGGTCGGAGCTATACGGGCCGCGGCCGTATAGTTGGTCGTTACGCGGCAGGACTTCTCCAAATCCGTGATTTCTTTCCTTGTTTCATTAAGATTCGTTTCTTGGGCATGAATTTGGTGTTTCTCGCGAGTTTTACCGACCTCTGGCCCCTCTTATATACTGCCATTGTTTTCTCTCTAATCATAATCGCCAGGAACCAATCTAGCCATGATCTATCCCGTCCAAGGCCATGGAAAACCCCTGGGGTCTCATTGCTCCTTCCAGGGACCGCTCTCGCAGCCCGTCCATGGAGGACGACAACGAGGATGTGGAGAGGTTTAGCCTGAGGTACAAGGAGTGCGTCGAGCCAAGCTTCTACAACAACAACACCAATGAAGATTGGAGTGATATCTACATCAGTCGTGATGTCTATGATCCCCCGGAGATCAACTGGGCGGAAATGAAGAGAGCTCAACAAGAGAGAGAAGGTCACAAGACGCATGGAAAAGGGCGTGTGGAGACATTCAAGTTCATCACCACGGACCCAAGTCCACACAAGCGTAAGGAAATACCTAACATTGGTGCAGGTGCTAGCAAGGAAGCGATGGTGCCCCGCTCGAGGCCTACCATTGGCGCTCGTATGAGGGTGAAGCCTCTAGAAGAGTGGAGGAACAACTTCTACTTCCCTGATCCATCAATAATGGATTAGGAAGAAGTTTTCCCGGAACAAAGGACCACGTGTGAGCACTGGAGATATATCAGAAGTAGGAGCTACTCCATCGCATTGAAGTCTGTCACCATCTCAAGGATATATAGAATAAGGATGATCTTCTCCAATTGGTGACTAGACTCGCAGATAAGGTGGACACTTTGCAATCTGATTTGTGCAGGTGCTACAACTGCATCACCTCCTTGGAGGATACCAACAAGAAGCTGCGCACTACGGTGCTACATGCCATGGCGCCTCAGTGATCTACAATAATCACGGTATCAAATAATCGCGAGGGATTATTTGATCTCGTCTGGCTTGATTCCAAGCTTGGGGAGATCTTTAAGACCTTGTAATCTATCTTATAAGTTTTTATTACTATTCTAGTTTTTGCATAAGTTTGAGTTTAGCAATAAATTTTGCATCGTTAGAATTCCCTTCAGGAATAGTTGACCCCTTTTATGAAATTCTGAGTTTATTATAATATATGGAGCATTATTGAGTTTGTGCTTGTATTATTAGATATATGAATGGCTTGAGTATAATTTTACTTGCACTTGATGATAGAAATAGGAGTCTTCCACACCATTGGTATTAATGGAACATACAAAGATAATTTGGTCAATATGATGTAAGTTCATGGTTTGATTTAAAAAGGAAAATTATCTAATGAATTGGAATTGAAAAAGAAAGCTTGAACAAAGGAAAATTAAAACTTCTATCAAATTAGAGTGAGAACAAGACGAGGTAGAATATTCAAGCTATAAAGATGCTTCATATACAATTGGAATTTGGTAATTGAGATCGTTGAACTTTGAATTCCTACATGAAGTGGAATATATGGCTAGCTCCATTTCACAACACTTAAACAAAAGTGTTAGCATATATATATATATATATATATCAAAAGAAAGAACAAAAAGAGCGAGTGTGCAAAGAGCAAATAGGAATATACCACTATATTGTAGTAAGACAAAGAAACGTTTGAGATTTTGAATCCCAAGTGAATATGTTAATCCTAAAACACTTGGAACTACCTCGCTAACTCATTCGGTCAAACCAAATACTTTTACATCATGTTGAGAGTAATCTTTTATGAACCATTGAATGCTAAGGTTTGGAAGCCTGCTAATATTATTCAGATGGTTCAAGTAAGGTACTATTCATGAACTTATTCCTATGTATCATATATGATAAACACATGTTGCAAATGCCTCATTTATTTTATCGACTCAGCTTCATGAATATGAGGATCACATCCATTAAGCTAAACTTGCTCGACATGAGCAAGAGTTTAAGCTTGGGGAAGTTGATGAGTGCATATTTGCATCATGTTTTATATTATTATTTTGCATTGTAGTTGTAGGATCTTGATATTTTACGGCGTTCGCGCCATCTTTTATGTCTATTTTCACCAGGATTAGGATACGATGGACAAAATTCTTGGACCAGTTGTATTGGAGAGAAAAGGAGCAAAAAAACAACGTAAATCGCTTATTTGGGAAATATCAATAACACCAGAAGAAAACCCGAAGCAATTGGAGGACACAGAAGGTTTAACGACCAACTATATGGCGGGAGGAACATTTCCGGCCGTATAGTTCCCGCTGTATAGTTGGCGCCAACACCATATCCTCAAATAGTTTCACCCCGTGCAACTAGATTAGGGAGATGACATACAGAACACCTAGAAATCGCTGAAACCTCACCTCCGGAAGGCATCTGGAGGGGGAACTCATCCATCGGGGATCCATCTTCGCCCTATGCAGATCCAGGAGGTTAAGGCATCAATCTTCATCATCAACCATTGCATCACCACCATCTCCATCCATCTCATCTACATCTTGTTGTAATTTTCGTACTCGTCGTGGATTTATACAAGTACTATTCATCTATGATAGATTCCATTACTTTTACCATGATGTTGATTGCCTCCATGTCTGAGTAGATCATTAGTTCTTGGGGAGATGGAGAAACCCTAGCATGAGATTGAAATAAGATAAAGTTTATTATGATATTCATCACTATGTCCATGTGTTAGATTGTCTCCATCTTGATGTTGGGAGAAGTTGACCTCTCAATATTTGCCTCTTGTGGGGACTTGATGGAGGGAACTACTTGTGGGTAGATGGATGTGTGTTAGCACTTATAGTGACTATAAAGTTATTGGAACTCCTTACATATCAACATGGGAATCGAGGAAACTCACAAAACATTATCCATGCCATGGGATACGTCCTACGGGATCAAGTTCCTTAATAGCGCAGTAATTCAATTGATATTGATTGTTGTCTGCTGTGGTTATGAGGATGATGTGAGCAGGGGTTGCTGTCTATTTATACAAATACGGAGTTCGTCCCACACATACATAGTTGAGAATGTTCATGATAATAATCTTTACCTTAGATCTTTTATAAATGCTAGAGGTGTATCCGCTACTCCCTGAGAACGCTTATCCCCATTGAAGTTTTAAATCTCTTTTACACACGCTATACTTATTTTCTGTATTCAGTTTGTTTTACTTTACTTATTGTTCTCTTATAGCAAAAACCCCAAAAAAACTTTTAAATAACAATCGCTTTTTATCTTGTTACTTAGAACTTTATTTTAGCATTTCTATTTTAGTATTTACTTCAAGAGTTATTAGACTTCAGACTTCTGCTCCCTGTGGGATCGATATCTTTATTTGAAAACTAGCTACAAACAATCTATGCACTTGTAGTCATCAGCCTCGCAGGACAGATCATGAGGTCTTATCTAGAATTATTCATTACTCAGTCAAGTTCTCATCTAATTAAACTTGATGATTTTATAATATGCCTAATCTTCAAACTTCCTATAAACTAGTGATACAAAAGGTGTAGAAGCCTCTAAGTCATGTGATGTGTGTGAGTGTGATATGACTCAAGATGCAGTTCTATATCTAATATTGTAATCATGCTTAAATTGTATCATTTATTGTAATGACTTGTGTCTCATGAACATAATGATCTTGTCCATAAGCCACCATGTTGATCAGGACGATTAAGAGTCTAGTTTAATAAAGTTGATGAGTCCAATTTTAAAGCATATTTAGCTTATGTTTTTGCACAACTAGATTAGGATTCTTGGTATTTTACTGTGTTTGCGTGATCCTTTTTCTTGTTTCAATAGGAACCCAAATTATTAAGTCTTTTATGAATATATCAACTGAGACTATCACGTTATGCAATAGTATGATATTTCTAAGTAATAAATGTCATTTAAATGTTTTTTTCATGCACCCGAGAAAAGATATGATGCAAAGAAAGGCTACTGAAGGTTTAACGACCATCCGTACGGGCGGAGCTTGCCTGTACCGTCCGCCCGTATGTAGCACTCGGGTAAAACCACTATTAGAAAATCGCATATAGTTTTTATTATGTGCATCATCATGACTGCATGGTCATGTCATCATGCATATTTTTGCCTCTTAAAATGTTTTGTTAAAATCCTATTTTGTTTTCTAATTATTCTCCTCCTTTAACTTCAAATTTTAAACCCCAGATTTTTCTTGATATTTTTGTTTGCCTAAAAAATAATTTATAAAAGTGTTTTAAAACAAATATAACAAAAGTATAAGGTGTTTTTTTCTAGGGGAGGCATCCCAACCAGCCAAACCAATGGCCCAGCTGGCCAGGCCAGCCTACTACCCCAGTTTTCAGCCCCGCGGTAGCCTAAGGCCCAGCCGTGGCAATCTGGCCTTCTCCCCACCAAAACCCTAGGGAGATGGAGCTCCTCCCTAGCTTCTTGCAAGCAACCCCCGCCGCCGACATCTTCGAGTTTCCCCTTTCTCCCTTTTGTTTTCTCTCTCGGGCCCTCCCACCAACCATCGCCTCATGTCCTGCACCCTACCCCGCTTGCGATCCCCCACCATCCTGGTTCCTCCTCCACTTCCATCGCCACCAACTGCCTCCATCCACCGCTTCCCCAACGCCTGCCACCTCCGCGCTCGCCTCCTCCCCGGGCACGTCTACCTTGCACCGTCGGCCTATGTCCCTGTAGGACGCGCTGCCTCGGCCTATCCCGCTCGCTGCTTCCCCTCATTAGCATCCGCCACGAGTGCCGCCGTCATTGACCTATGTCCCCCCGTATATCTGTAGGATGCACCCTGCATCACCGCGACCAGCCACCCCGGAGCCCCGAGCATCCATGACAGGACACCCTCCTCCCGTCGGCCGCCTCCTCCGCCAGCGATCCCCGCTGCCTCCTCTCTGCTTTCCTCCTCCGGCCCCCTCCTCATCGCCCGACCTTGTCGCCGGCCTCCCCTCTTTTGTATCCTGCCTCTCGAGTGACGCCGCCACTCCGCGAGCACCGACATCCTGGTCCTATGTCTCGCTGGCCCTCCCGCTCTTCCGCGTGCGACGATGTAACATCCCAGCATTTAGGAACTAATGAAGGGTAGATTTAGGAATTTGAAATGTTGCATGCATTCATCTGCGAAAATGTGGGTAAATATTTCGCCAAATAAAAACCTAAAGTGATCAAGGTTTCTTTCATACTTTGAGATTAGGTATAGTCTTGAAGGATGATTGTTATGGACTTTGATATGATCTTTGTGGACTTATGTGTTTTGTAAATGAAATTTGAATTTAAAACTTTAGTGTTTGAATTATAATTCAAAAGAATTTTTGAATAATGTTTGAGTATTTTGACTTAATTAAGAGTTAACCAATAATAACTCAAACTTTATATAAAGAGAGCAATTAAGAATAAGAATCTCCATTTCATAATTTTATTCAATAAATAAGTTAAAAAATGTAACTTATGAAAATCATCAACAATCTTTACAATAGCAAATAAATAAAGAATAATCTTTATTTATTGATAATAGTACAATATTTATTACAAAAGAATAAAATAAAGAGTACAAATGAATAAATTAAAGATTACAATTGAATATGAGAGTTATTACAAGTGACTAATCTATAAAGAAAAATAAAAACCTAAACTAAAGTCTTGATCTTCAAATCTGGTACCTACAAAATAAAAAAAGAAACTTAAAAGAAAAGGAATATTAGGATTAGAATTATTTTACTCTCAGAGTTGACAGTGAAGTGCACTGTTCACTTTTTCATCATTGAGTATTTAAGGGGAAAGTTTCACCAATATGAAAGAATGTATCTTTCATAATTTTAAGCCATAAGTCAAATAAACAGCAAGGAGGGGAAAGTTTCACCAGCTAGGTAAAAAATAACCTGATGAAAGTAACTTTCAAATTCAGAACATATCCACAACCTGTGCAGCAGGCACACATGTAGCACACACACCAAACCGCATGGTGTGTGCTGTCAACACCACAACAACAACATAACCAAACAAAACCATCAACACAGCCATGGGAAACCAATCCCCACACCATTCCATTGTTCATACACACCAAGAACAGCAGCCACCATCTCAACCAAGCCAAAGCCAAGCTATATCACACCAACCAAAACCCTGAATCACACCACCAAAATGGTGACATAAGGAGGGGTAGATCAGGTGGATAGCAAGACCAAGATCAAGCTATCAGGACCAGGAGGTGAAGGGCTAGATCAAGGACAAGCCAGGAGCTGGAATACCAGGAGAGCATCCGATCAAGTTAGCACAAGATCAACCACAGGAAACCCCAACATCAAGTGACAGTGGTGAGTATAGTAGACCAACACATGATCTATCTGACTAAGATTAGACAAGCATAGATAATCTGTCTATTACTCAAACTCTCAGAAAGCACCCAAGTGGGCTGAATCCATCACTGAACTTTAAACACCAAAAGCAATCAGAAAAGTATAAGTGTAAGGTTCCCAACCTTTAATAAGGTAGAGATCCCTGTGTTTACAATGCTAGTCCCTGGATCAATAGCTAGCATCCACAGTTAAGATGTAATATCAAGAAACAAAGGTCATAATACAACTTTATAACCAGGAATGAAATAATTTATTACATCTTACATAGCTCATTTGGCTATCTCATTACAATGCAGCAGAATATAACAATAGCATGGGGTCCTTCATCTTCAAAGTGCCACAGGCAGACATGTTGGTTGTAGACTTGTAATCCTAATCATTAAACTTCCCTAATATCCAACAAACCTGCAACATAACAAGTTACAGCCACAAGGGTCAATACATTTGAATTGTATTGGCAAGTGATACTATGGTAGTATAGTGGAGTCTATCATCTATATGCATTTGGCTAAGTGGAGCTTAGGCTTGCTTTGCTCAAAATAGATTTTCCTTATCATTTGAAAACACTAAGTTTTTGTTTGACAAAAATCTTTCCCAAGGCATCTCCCAATAGAAATTGGTGATCCTTTAACCCTTGTTCAACCACACATTTTTAACTTAGAAATTGGGATGAGGAGATTCTTGATAGCTTCCATGTCTTGATGCTCAAATTGTCCTTTACCAGGGACATGGCTAAGTACTTAGATTCTACACTCTGCAGAGGTTGTGCACTTTCCCCACAAGCCTTGATTTTCACCAAGACAGGACCTTTCAGAAGCCTTCCCTTAGACCAAATGGACGCGCTCCAACCTATCATCCCACTACTACCAACTGTCCAAATGGCTAAGTTATTGCAACCTATATGATCCTGGCAGAGCCCATATTGCCAAGTGGCTGCACTTGAAGCTTCTCAACATTTGACATCTCAAATCTCTTTGTTCCTGGGTGGCATTACACAAGTGTGATACACAAGGTTCACCAGTCCCCTGGCCTTATGTAACCACTCAACACAAACCATTCCTTCCATTCCACCCAGGTGATTCATTCACTTAGTTGTTTTATTAAACAAAACACAAGTCCTTAGACTTAGAAATTTTTCCATAGCATGAATATATATTCCACCCTTGTTTTCTATTAGCTAAGCTAAGCATGATAGTAATAGGAATATTAACTTAGGAAATTTCTACTAATGTTTCATCTACTAGGATTTCCCATGGCATAGTTTACACTTAGCAAAATTCCATGCAAGTCCTACTTAGAAATATCACTAATGCATAGTGAAAATAATGGGACAAAGTATGAAGCATCACTTGCCTTTTTGGTAGATAGTATAAGTTCACTCCTTGATCTTTGTAATGTTCACTCACTTCAAATCACTACAATTCAATCAAGCCAACAATATTTCAATCTACCATTCAAGCAATTCATCACATAAAATGATAGAAACAAAACAATGCATGCAAACATGCAAAAGATTATTTTATTTGTAAAAGTGGTTTATAATGGGTCATAAACTTTTGAAAACACCTAATGGTCATTTTATAAAGTGGCAAAACTATTTGCAAAAGATTTTACCCATAAACCATTTTTAAACCAAATCATTATTTTATGTGGTTGAAAATGTCTTTAGCAAAGTAATAATTTTTATAGGGTTCACCAAATACATTTTAAAATCATAAAACTTGGTGTTTGGGGTCAGAGAGTTTAAATCAAAACATTTTCCCAAATATTTTCTCCCATAAGCATTTTTAATAAAGAAACATTATTTTTATTTGACTTAGAATTGGTTTAAATCAAGAGTTTATTCTTTTGCTTCACCAAATATATTTTTGAAACCACAAATTGATTCCTATGGTCAGTAGGTTCAAAACAATCCATTTTCCAAAGGTTTTATCTCAAAAATCATTTTAGGACAATTTTTATATTCTAAACATGCCTACACAAGTTTCTGCAAAAACAATCAATTTAACAGAAGCATTTTACTAAACAAAGTGCATGGTCAGAAAGTACTTGTCTTGCTGATTCCATTGATATAAAATTTGCAAAATTTGGACGTGTGGTTTGAAAGTTATCGATTTTACAAAATTGAACATCTAATAGAAAAGTTTCTGTTTTTAAAACATATCCCATGCCACGTGTCTAGTTCCTATTCGCCCATACCGTTTCGTGCGAATCGACAGATGCGAGCCGTTGGATCAAAGTTTAATCGCGTGGCTCATATCACTCGATACCCCTTCGGTTAGTTTCTATCCTAGCCATTGGATCGTAATCGCACGGTGTACAACAAGCTTGCCAGAGATGGGTGGCGCTGGCGGCAGAGCGGTCAGACGGCGGCGGTGTCGACGCTACAGGAAGCGAGGGAGTGAAAGGAGATGCTCACCGGGTTCTCCGTGGCGTGGGGAAGCTCAAGGTGCTCGCGAGAAGGCAAGGGGCACACGGTGGTGGCGTGGATTCCTCGCCGGAGTTCAAGTCGACGTCTGACGGCTCTGTCTGTCGTCGGGGCGAAGCTAGAGGCCATGCTAGATCAAGTAGAAGGCATGGTTAGGTTCGCAAGAGGATGGAGAGTATCAGAGCGTCAACTAGGAGGAGAGGGGCGGTCGGGCTTACCGGGGAGAGGTCGTCGGAGCAGTGACAGACGGCGGCGTTGTGCAGTGATCGTCGTTGTCGAGGCTCTGGGGCGCGCGCGAGCGAGGGAAAAGTGCTGGGAGGTGCAGAGGATGCTGGCGAGCAAGCTCGTGTGCTCAGGCGGCAGTGGGGAGGTCAGGCGGAATCGTCTGGGTAAGGTCGTCGGGGCAGCAAGGTTGCAACGAGAAATTCGGGCAGCCTAGGGGCGGAGAGTGTGTGGCGTCTGAGGGGAAAAGAGAGAGGGAACGTGGGCAATTAAGAGGGCGTCGTTGCAGCGCGGGATTAATCGGCCATTAACGCGAATTGAAGGCGCGCATTCACGGCAGAAACAGCAGCGAGGTTTGGGGATGAATAGGTCGCGGGGTTGACGATGATGACGGGGCAGTGGGGCTGTGTTGTCAGCGAGAGAGAGAAAAAGAAAGTGGGGTCCAGCGGTCATACTCTGGGCGGGTTTCTTTCGCGGTGAAAAACGGTTAGCTCGGAGTGAGAGGGAGAGGTGGGCTTCTGCTGGGCTTACTGGGCTAGCTGGCTGGGTCGACCCTTTCATTTTTTTTGTTCTGTTTGTTTTTTCCTTTTTCCATTTCCAATTTCTGTTTTGATTTTTGTTTAATTATTTCAACATCAATTTGAATTCAAAACTCAACCAAAATTTGTGTAGGTTTAACTACTGATTAGTAATATAATCTGAAGTCAATTTTGGAATAATTTTTTTATTCTTTTTGGGGTGTTTTAATTATTTAAATTAGGCCCTTGTATTTAATCAAATAAGATTTAATAATAATTTCAAACACCATTTAAATTTCTAAATCCTTCCAAAACTTTTCAGTAGGTTCTTATTCAATTATAAGGGTGTCAAATTAATTCACTTTGAATTATTTGGAATAATTTTAATATGATTCATTAATCATTTAAGATTGGGTATTTGTTTTAATTCAAATGGAATTAAATATAGTTTTAATTCCCTAAGGTTTATTTGGAAGATTTCTTTAATCTTAATTAAGTTGAATTAAACAACCTTTATTTCATTTGGGTAAATTCCAAAAACTATTTTCTCATGAATTATATAATTATTCTTATTAGAGATTTTTCTTTATTAAAATAGGGATAGAATGGTTAATGCCATTTATTTTATTTTGGAAATTCTTTATCCTTTTATTTTATTTGGATTTGGATTCTATTCATTCCATTTGCTTATGGATTAGGCCAAGATTTAATTTGGTCTTTAATATTCCTTATTGAATAATTTCTTTCTTCATCATATAAAATCCATATCTTTTTATTTCTAGATCCAAACTTGGTGATTCTAATTTGTGAAATCTTATTTGATATTTAATTATCACTTTAAATCTTTTTAGGATCATTTTCTCATCATTTGGTATGGGTTTTAGGTAGGTTCTTTATTAGCTTTGGAAATTACTTTTCCTTATTTTATTAAATTCATAAGATTTTATTTATGGCTCCAAATTAAGTGAAACCAATTTATATAGTCTTATAATATTTCTATTTGTAATTCTTGATCATTTGTAAATGTTTGTTGACAAATTTTTATATGGATCAAATCCATAGGCTTGGAGATAACTTGGAAATGATTTTATTCCATTAGGGTTTAGGGTTTTGGATTTATTTTCCAAGTGTTTAAATTTCCAGATGCATTTTATGAAGAATGCATTTCACTTGATTTGAATTTAGTTGGATTCAAATGTTAACCAAAGTTTGTTCTAGATGGGATTTTAAGTTTCCATTTAGAAACAAAGTTTCTTTTCACCCTGATTTTCAACAATAATTTATTTTATTTAATTATTTTTCACATTACAAGATTTGGAAAATCTTGGGATGTGACAATAAGGATCCAACTAGATCTCGGAACAACATCATTGACCTAGCTATCAAGCTATATTTCAATTCAAGAATGAACATAGCTAAGATTGAAACTTCTAGGCACATCTCTAAGACAACAGTAACACCTTAGAATTTAATCTTATGGATCTATACAAGTGATCAAGCCTACCATCATTTTTCCCAAACTTTGATTCAAGAAACAGTAGCTGGTATCACTACCAGGACCCATCCATGTGAATCAACAAGTTAAAGGATTAATCCCTAAACCTCAGACCAACATCATGGGTCTTAGGGATTTAAGAAAAGGAGTTTCTACTTATCTTTAATGCCAAACTCATCTTAAGCTTGAACCAAATCAAACCAAGAAATAGAATCTAATCTTGTGTGCCATACAAAGATGGTGTCACAAGAACAGTTCTACATTAATCAGGTTAAGCATTCAATCTTCACATATTCAACCAACCAACTACAAATCATTTTCCTATCATCACAAGAATCATAATTTAGAAAATCCCTATGTATATCTTCACTATTTGAAACCATTTGATCTCAAACTACATATGAATTCTTGAGCCAACAATGCTAATACAGTGACTTCATCACACAACACTCACTGTCATTAACCAAGAAATGACATTGATGTGTTATTAAACCACTAGATTTCCAAGTATTGCTTCTAGAGAAACGTTACCATCTGACCATATCAAAATTAGTCCATAGAATCATCTGATAAACCACTAGCATCACCACAACTAATCATACAAAGCAAGCCACAACTAACAATCATTTAGCATGATTAGGGACCATCAAAAGTTGATCCCAATTCATCCAGTATTTAATCAACAGCAGGGTATGAACCCTAAGTAGAACAAATCATCTTAATCAGGACAATACAGTAACTAGAAAGGTCACTACCAACTGCTAGCATAGGATGACCTAGCATAGAGAGCACGAGGGGAGAGGAATAACTTACAGTAGGTCCTCGTTGTAGACTAGAAGAGGAAGCAGAGATGGCCGACGACCATGGCGGCACGGGGAGCACCCCCAGGGGGGCGCTCCAAACCACACATCGCCACAGCGGTGACCTTAGCCATGCCTGGAGGCGAGGAACATCACCACGATGCACGACAACAGCGGCGGCATCAGGATCAACATCAACCCCAAACCCTAGGGTTCGGGACGGCATCGATCTGGCCACAGGAGAGCTCCAAGTCCAAATCCAATTGGACAGGAGGGTAGAGCGGGGCCGACAACCTCATCCTGCACCACGGCGGCGGCCAGGAAGGTCCACGACGGCGCGAATCACCGGCGACAGCACCGCTGACCACGGGGTCGGGGAAGGAGGAGGAGAGAGGTGAGCTCGAGAGAGAGACAGAGAGTGATGGGCTGGGTTGGGCCAGGGATCCTTCGGGGTGGTTGTTTTGACTTTGCCTAATGGGCCACAAGGACCCAATAAAACTAAGCTGAAATCCCAAATCTCTTAGAGCCTGTTTTAATAATTGGAAAACACCAAAATGCCCCTGAACTTAAATAAATTCTAGAAATTAAGTTAAAAGTCCAAAAATTATAAATAAAATATTTTTGGATTCACAATAATCTAAACTATCCAAATAAATTAAGAAATAAAATTTTAAACATATAAATTTTATTAAGAATTTTGTAATTTAAATATTCCTTATGGAATTTTACAAAATTATTGAAAGATGATAAAAATAAATAAGAATCACTTTCATTATATATTAATATTGTAGTATTTTAGAAAAATACTAAACAAATATTTCATAACATTTTTGGTATTCAAATAATAATTCTTAAAGAAATTATTAAATCAATAAAATCCAAATGAAAGGAAATAAAATAAAAAGAGTACAATATTCAATAAATATTAAAGGAATTAATATTTATAAATCCTTAATTAATTAAAAAGGATTTTCTATAATTTAAATAATGGGTAAGAATACATATAAAATTAAATAATGCATTACATTACTTTGCATAATCATTTTGCTTCTTTAAATATTGTCCTTACCGGGCAATAATGATGTTTTTGTAGACATAGAAGCTCAAGGTCCAGTGCAAGCATCAGACTTCACTACCTTGCCATCACAAGGCAAGTTCATCACTTCCTCATATCCTTTGAAGAGTCTTTATCAAAGTATTTGCAAATTGTGTGTTATCATATATACTCCAAAGAAAGAATATATTATTTTCACAAATAAAGAAATCATAGATATCATCCTAAGTGATGATATAATGGAGCAATAGAACTTATAGTTCTATTTGCCACAATGATGATCAATTAGGGAATTAATAACCCCTGACATCAGTGATTCTAGCACCGTATATTACGCGTTAGCCATGAGATTTGGAATGGGACAGAGAAGTCAGCTGTATCTTGTTCCTCTCGCATGAAGCCGGATGTGCAGGTCGTGGCTGTTATCCTCGTAGCATGCATATTAATTGGTAATTCGTAGAGGATATGCAGCATATGGGTGGGAACCCTCATCGTCCCACGATAGTTCTGGCATCTAATGGTTTGTACAAACCATTGCCGTAATTCATTATGTGGGCATGGTGTACACCAAGGAGGCATGTGAGGTCGCGAAGGGGGAAGTGATTGGCTTGGACCAACTACTGGGCCCCACATCATGGAATTGTGGATGGGAAAGTATGCCTGGTTGTGAACAAGGAGTTGATCTCTCATGGGTAAAGTAACGCACCTCTGCAGAGTGTAAGAATTGTAACTTGTGGGAAGGAGCTACGAATGCAGCAGGAAAGGAACTCCATGGAAGTTCTGGTCAACCTGTGAAGGCTGATGGTCATAGATTTTCATAATAAAACCAATCTTTGAAGAAAGATTTATGAAAACTGCATAGTACCAAGGACTTATAGTCTGAGGTGGTAGTTAGAGCATCAAACTTCCCACCTTGCATACAATGAACTTGTTGAGTAACGCTGTTACTCATCCTTTCCTTTGATCCCTTGCTTAGACTCTCAGGATCCCGAAGCCATGCCAATGTATGAAGCTGAATGTCAAGAAGATGTGTTCTACGAGGAGCCTGACCTGTCAGAGGTATTGAAGGAGTGGATTACGAAATCTGCTATGGTGTGCACGATAACGAGTCCAACTAAGTATCCTAGTTAGTAGTAACCAATGGAGCCGAGCAGCATGAACTCTATAGAATAAGCTGTTGAGATCAACTCCTAGTCGGAGTTGCTACTTTTAAATTCCGTTGAAACACCTTATATTTGGTTTGTAAGTTGAAACCTTTTGAAGTCTTGAACTTCTGGTATTGCAATAATAATGTGTGAATGTTTGTAATATGGACCCGCAATGTTTCTGTTGTACCACTCTGAGGGATGTCATAGGGTGTCATGTCAACGACTATAGTGTACTACAAATGCAGTGGTATAATGGGTCACCGCAGTTGGTATCAGAGCAAATTGCTTTAACCTTAGGTTGGAAACCTAGTAAAGGGTTTACCTGTAGGAGAGTGTAGCAACGATAAAGAATTCTCTAAAAGTAATATAATGGGTATTCAAATGAGAATATTCTGTTATATGTTTTAGTGCGATAATTCTTTGTTATGATGCAATATATTATTGGTTACTAATCAAAACTACTTTTTGATATATAGAGCTATGGCACCAAAGTTTGCAAAACAGACTTTGGTAAGGAAAGAGGAGACTCTTGATGATTATCAAGGATCATTTACAGACCAACTTCGTCAACTTTTAAAGATTTTTAGTTGTCCAACTAGAATTCCAGTGAACACTATAACCTAATATGTTGGCCGAATGTTATCCAAGTATCGTATGAGTATCCAACTTCCAGAGGAGCTTGAGTTATATCACGATCTACCTATAGGTGAAGGTAGGAGTCACTTAGCAGCATATCATGTTGCTGTTGTGGAGGCGATAGCCAATATCCGGGAGTATAAAGCCAAGGAGTTAGAAGGTAGCACATTTTCTGTGATACCTCATGATTCTATAGACTCAGAGCCTATACCGGATCATCTTACTTTGGTTAAGAAGCATCATAAGTTAGCTTCCAAGTTTATGGATAGATACCGAACACTCATTGCGTCTTTGTATAAAACACATCAAGTGATTATCGAAGATAAAAATGACATGTTAGAGGATCTAACTGATCCGGAAAGGAGGAAGCAATTAGCAATCCAGTTGGAAAAGGAAGCAAGTAGTAGTAGTGCAATACCTATATTTAAGAATATACCTATAGATCCTGAATCTTTTATACCATATCCTTATTCACCAAGTCCTGAACCTATACATGATCCTACTATGGATACGAGGTATGCAGTACCACAGGGTTCAGAGGATGGTTCTGATTCAGAACTTCCTATTGAGAATTCTGATGGTTGGAGAAGGGGATCATATGAAGGATCTTACGAACACCAGATGTCCACAGATGGTTCTGACAGAAATGTTGGATAATCTAGCTGGATGGGTGCAAGAATTAACCCTAGTAATAGTAGTAGAAATTCCATGTCGATAGACACTCAGGATGAAGAAGAAGATCCTGAGGAGAGAGTGTTTGAATCATCAACATCTTCTCAAAACCCAGGGAATATACATTATCCAGTGTTTAACTATCTTGCCCAAAGGAGCACCTGGGAAGCAGCAGGATCTGCGTATCCTGTTGACAACTCAAGGAATGAAGCTCAGGAGATGCAAGCGGGAGATAATGTTGAATATGTTTCTGAAGACTTTTCAGCTGAGCTGGAGGGATTCAATGCGCTCAGGTTGAGTAATGACTCAAGTCCTGACACTTCAGATACTGAGTATGTTCCTTCTGGAAGGCCATTTGTTTCACAAACTGTGCGATGAACGACAAGTCATCACGGTTGGACACCAGGCATGTATGATGAGCGTAGTTACTACTAGAAGTAGGCAACTAGTTAGCGATATCAAGTACCGTGTATTGTACTCCAAGAAATAAGATAGTTAGATAAATAACGTAGTGTTGTGATTATACCTATATGGTATATGTTGTAATGACTTTGTATTATTATGATATTATGTATAATATGTGAAATGTATATTTGGATTTTCTTTGGATCTTCATTGTGTGACTAGTTCTGTGCGTAAAGTCGAGCTCAAAACACATGTGCATGATGTAATTATGAGTATTCGCTTTATGTTGCAGGACTAGAGGGTCATGGATATGGGTGTAGAAATTGAAACTGAGCAGCAACGGATGGAACAAGAGGCCAAGGAGAAGGCCGATGCGGATGCAGCAAATCAGGGAGCATTGCCACCACCACCAATGAGGTTGTTACTGGAGAAGATTTTTATGTAGTGTATGCAAATGAAGCAAGAGACCCAGAACAAGTTCATGGAAAGTTGCTGGGACGAGCAAATCAGAGGGCACCTGAAGGTGGAGGAGTAAGTCTTTCTGAATTCCAGAATGCAAGGCCGTTACCTTTTGCATCAGCTCCTGAACCAATGGATGTAGAAGATTGGCTAGCAGATACAGAAAGAAAGCTGAAGACTGTAGGTTGCAATGACGAGGAGAAATTAAGGTACGCAGCTCATCTTCTGACTGGACCTGCAGCATCATGGTGGGAGAATCAGTTGGCCATGCAACAACCAGGAAGGGAGTTCACCTGGGAGGAGTTTAAGCAGAGATTCCGTGAATATCATGTTCCGGAGAGTATTATGGAGTTGAAGCGGAGAGAATTTGAGGAGCTTCAGCAGGGATATACTAGTGTTATGAAGTATATCTGGGAGTTTAGTCAACTATCTCGCTATGCTGAGGAGGATGTTAACACAGAAGAGAAGTGGAAGAAACGTTTCCTGCGTGGGTTAAACCCATTTGTGAAAATGCAGCTAAGGTTAGCTAATAAGCAAACTTATCAGCAGTTGTTGAATGCAGCCATTACTTTCGAAGATGATTATAAGAATGTCCAAGAGGATATGATGAAGAGAGCCAAGAAGGAAACCAAGAGAATTCAGGCAAGTAAACCTACAACCAATCTAGAGTTCAAACCTCAGAACAAGAACTATGGTAACAATAACAATAACAATAACAAGGGTAGTGGTGGAAATCAATCCAATCCTAGAAGGAATGTTATTTGTAACAACTGTGGAATTCCAGGGCATTTCCAGAGGGAATGCAAGAAGCCTGTAGTGATCTGTTACGGTTGTGGTCAGAAGGGGCATATCAAGCCCGATTGTCCGAGCAAACCACCAGGAGGTTGGCCTACCAAGGGAAGAGGACAAACCAGTGGAGGAAATGGACAACCCAATAAAGGAGGAAATAATGGCAAGAACAACAATGGCAAGAGGAACAGACCTACCGAGAAACTGAATTGCGCAACCCTAGAGGAGGTGGATAATTTGGAGCATGTAGTGATAGGTACGCTCAATATCCTTACCAATCCCGGAAAAGTTCTATTTGATACTGGTGCAACTACTTCATTCATTTCTGAAGAATTCTGTGATAAATTCGGGATTAGAAGGGCAACATTAGAAAATCCTATGACCGTAGTTACGGCAGGGGGAAATGTGATTGTACGCCACATCAAACAAGATTAAGTTATCTCGATCTGTGGTTGTACATACTTTGTAGACCTTTATGTGATTCCTTTGAAGGGTATTGTAGTAGTGTTGGGGATGTACTGGATGATGGAGCATGGAGCTCAGATAAATTGTGAGGAGAAAACTGTCTCAATCAAAACTCCAAGTGGAGCAAGGATAGTTTACCAAGCAGATAAGCATAGTCATATCATGGTGGATCTGCAGTTGAACTCGATGAAAGAGGTCAAATTGGAAGATATTCCTATAGTAAATGAATTTCAAGATGTTTTCCAGCAGAGCTACCGGGAATACCACCAGATCAGGAGATAGAGTTCACTATTGATCTAATTCCTGGTACAGCACCAATAGCTCAAACACCATATAATATGGGACCCAAAGAGTTAAAAGAACTCAAAGAGAAAATTGATGAGTTAGCCAGAAAAGGATTTATTCAGGAAAGTGTATCTCCATGGGGAACACCAGTAATATTTGTGGATAAGAGGGACGGTGGAAGAAGGATGTGTGGTGATTATAGAAATCTGAACAACGTTACAACCAAGAATAAGTATCCTTTACCAAGGATTCAAGATTTGTTTGATCAAGTGAAAGGAGCCGAAGTATTTTCAAATATCGACTTAAGATCTGGATACCATCAAATAAAAATCAAACCAAAAGATGTTCCAAAGACAGCATTTGTCTCAAGATATGGACACCATGAATACCTGGTTGTACCATTCGGTTTGACCAATTCACCAGCAATATTCATGAATCTGATGAACAAAATCTTCATGCCATATCTGGATAAGTTCATCCTAGTTTTTATTGATGATATTCTGATATATTCCAAGGATAAGGAAGAGCATGCTGATCATTTGAGAATAGCATTGCAGACACTAAGGGAACATAAACTTTATGCTAAGTTCAGTAAGTGTGAATTTTGGCTATATGAGGTAGAATTCCTCGGCCATGTGATCAGTAAATATGGAATTGTTGTAAATCCATCTAAAGTTCAGTCAGTATTAGAGTGGACAGCACTAACCAATGTGAAGCAAATTCGAGGTTTCTTAGGAATGGCTGGTTATTATCGGAGATTCATTGAAGGTTTCTCCAAAATAGCTGGACCAATGACCAAATTTTTAAGAAAGAATACACCATTCAATTGGTATGAGAAGTGTGAAGCAAGTTTTCAGGAGTTGAAGACTAGGTTAACAACAGCTCCAATCTTAGCAGTTCCTGAAACAGGGAAAGATTTTACAGTATACTATGATGCATCTAAAAAAGGTTTGGGTTGTGTATTAATGCAAGATCGGAAAGTCATTGCTTATGGTTCAAGACAACTGAAACCACATGAAGTCAACTATCCAACTCATGATTTAGAGTTAGCAGCAGTGGTTTTTGCACTAAAAGGATGGAGGCATTTTCTTTGTGGAGACAGATGTGAGTTATACGCTGACCATAAAAGTCTCAAATATTTCTTCACTCAAAATGAATTGAATATGAGACAGAAGCGTTGGTTGGAACTAATCAAAGATTATGATTTAACAATCAGATATACTCCAGGGAAAGCAAATGTTGTAGCTGATTCTTTAAGAAGAAAGAGTGTAGATATTCAGCCTAGCAATAGGGAGCTACCAAAAGAATTACAAATGGACTTGGAAAGGTTAAAGCTTCAATTCATTAGAACAGAGGTTCTTGGAGGATTAGCTACTATGCAGGTAGTTGCAGAGCAGGACAGTGATCTTAAGCACAAAATTTTCAGACATCAAGCAGAAGATCCTTTTATTGCTGAGGAAATTTGGAGGATATCTCAAGGGAAAAATCATTTTTTTGCCTTGGAGATTATGAGTCTTTATGGTTTCAAAACCGTCTTTGTGTTCCAGATGTGACTGAGATGCGTGATGTCATACTCAGAGAAGCACATGAAACACCATATTCTATACATCCAGGAAGTTCTAAGATGTATATGGATTTGAAAGAACTATTATGGTGGAATAACATGAAAAGGGACATTGCTAAATATGTGTCAGAATGCCATACTTGCCAAAGGGTGAAGGCTGAACATCTAAGTCCAGCAGGACCATTGCAACCTTTGGAAATTCCCGAATGGAAGTGGGAAGAAATATGTATGGACTTCATCACAGGATTGCCCATGACACCTAAACGGAAGGATATGATATGGGTAATTGTGGACTGACTCACTAAAAGTGCACATTTTATTCCGGTAAATCAGAAAGATAATGCCGAGAAGTTAGTAGAAGTTTACATTAAAGAGATATTAAGTAAGCATGGAGTGCCCAAAAAGATCGTAACTGATAGGGGATTAGTGTTTAATTCAGCATTTTGGAAGCAATTGCATGAAGCACTTGGTTCCAAGTTAGATTTCAGCACATCCTATCATCCTGAGACAGGAGGTCAAACTGAAAGAACAAATCAAATACTAGAAGACATGTTAAGAGCTTGTGCATTAGATTTTGGAGGTACATGGGAAGATCATCTACCATTGGCAGAATTTTCTTATAATAATAGCTATCAGAGTAGTCTGAAGGCAGCTCCATATCAGGTTCTATATGGAAGGAAGTGTAGCTCACCAATATGTTGGTATGAGCCTAGAAGAAGCAAGGAGTTTGCACCAGACTATATCAAGGAAAGACAAGATATCATTGATAAGATCAGGGATAGACTGAAAATAGCCCAGAGTAGGCAGAAAAGCTATGCTAATCAAAGTCGAAGATCATGGCATCCAGAAGTGGGAGATATGGTATGTTTGAAAGTAAGTCCAATGAAAGGGGTGAAAAGGTTAGGAGTTAAAGGAAAATTGAGTCCAAGATATATTGGACCATTCAAGATATTGTGTCAGAACAGAACTATAGCTTATGCTTTAGAGTTACCGTCAAGATTAGCTCAAGTGCATAATGTTTTCCATGTGTCACAACTTCATAAATCTTTGAAAGTTCCGGATGATGCAATCACACATCAGGAGATAGAACTACAAGCAGACTTGACCTATGTTGAAAAGCCCTATAAAATTTTGGAAGAAAACTGGAAAAGGTTGAGGAATAGAGCAATCAAGTACTCCAAAGTACAGTGGGAACATCACCCTGAAAGGGAAACCACTTGGGAGAAAGAAGAGGATTTAAGAAAAGCCTATCCAAAACTATTCAGGTACATCTTAACAAACTTCGGGACGAAGTTTAATTTAAGGGGGGAAGTCTGTAACATCCCAGCATTTAGGAACTAACGAAGGGTAGATTTAGGAATTTGCATGCATTCATCTGTGAAAATGTGGGTAAATTTTTTGCCAAATAAAAACCTAAAGTGATCAAGGTTTCTTTCATACTTTGAGATTAGGTATAGTCTTGAAGGATGATTGTTATGGACTTTGATATGATCTTTGTGGACTTGTGTGTTTTGGGAAATGAAATTTGAATTTAAACTTTAGTGTTTGAATTATAATTCAAAAGAATTTTTGAATAATGTTTGAGTATTTGACTTAATTAAGAGTTAACCAATAATAACTCAAACTTTATATAAAGGGAGAAATTAAGAATAAGAATCTCCATTTCATAATTTTATTCAATAAATAAGTTACAAAACCATTCCAATCCCCACACCATTCCAAAACCATTTGAACACAGCCGTGGGAAACCAATCCCCACACCATTCCATTGTTCATACACACCAAGAACAGCAGCCACCGTCTCAACCAAGCCAAAGCCAAGATAGATCACACCAACCAAAACCTTGAATCACACCACCAAAATGGTGACATAAGGAGGGGGTAGATCAGGTGGATAGCAATACCAAGATCAAGCTATCAGGACCAAGAGGTGAAGGGCTAGATCAAGGACAATCCAGGAGCTGGAATACCAGGATAGCATCAGATCAAGTTAGCACAAGATCAACCACAGGAAACCCCAACATCAAGTGATAGTGGTGAGTAAAATAGACCATCACATGATCTATCTAACTAAGATTAGACAAGCATACATGATCTGTCTACTCAAACTCTCAGAAAGCACCCAAGTGGGGTGAATCCATCACTAAACTTTAAACACCAAAAGCAATCATAAAAGTATAAGGATCCAACTAGATCTCAGAACAACATCATTGACCTAGCTATCAAGCTATATTTAAATTCAAGAATGAACATAGCTAAGATTTAAACTTCTAGGCACATCTCTAAGACATGAGTAGCACCTTAGAATTTAATCTTATGGATCTATACAAGTGATCAAGCCTACCATCATTTTTCCCAAACTTTGATTCAAGAAATAGTAGCTGGTATCACTACCAGGACCCATCCATGTGAATCAACAAGTTAAAGGATTAATCCCTAAACCTCGGACCAACATCATGGGTCTTAGGGATTTAATAAAAGGAGTTTCTACTTATATTTAATGCCAAACTCATCTTAAGCTTGAACCAAATCAAACCAAGAAATAGAATCTAATCTTGTGTGCCATACAAAGATGGTGTCACAAGAACAGTTCTACATTAATCAGGTTAAGCATTCAATCTTCACAGATTCAACCAACCAACTACAAATCATTTTCCTATCATCACAAGAATCATAATTTAGAAAATCCCTATGTATATCTTCACTATTTGAAACCATTTGATCTCAAACTACATATGAATTCTTGAGCCAACAGTGCTAATACAGTGACTTCATCACACAACACTCACTGTCATTAACCAAGAAATGACATTGATGTGTTACTAAACCACTAGATTCCCAAGTATTGCTTCTAGAGCAACTTTACCATCTGACCATATCAAAATTAATCCATAGAATCATCTGATAAACCACTAGCATCACCACAACTAATCATAAAAAGCAAGCCACAACTAACAATCATTTAGCACGATTAGCGACCATCAAAAGTTGATCCCAATTCATCCAGTATTTAATCAACAGCTGGGTATGAACCCTAAGTAGAACAAATCATCTTAATCAGGACAATACACTAACCAGAAAGGTCACTACCAACAACTAGCATAGGATGACCTAGCACAGAGAGCATGAGGGGAGAGGAATAACTTACAGTAGGTCCTCGCTGTAGACTAGAAGAGGAAGCAGAGATGGCCGACGACCATGGCGGCACGGGGAGCACCCCCAGGGGGGCGATGCAACCCACACATCGCCACGGCGGCGACCTTAGCCATGCCTGGAGGCGAGGAACATCACCACGACGCACGACAGCAGCAGCGGCATCAGGATTAACGCCAACCCCAAACCCTAGGGTTCGGGACGACATCGATCTGGCCATAGGAGAGCTCCAAGTCCAAATACAATTGGACAGGAGGGTAGAGCGGGGCCGACAACCTCATCCTGCACCACGGCGGCGGCCAGGAAGGTCCACGGCGGTGCGAATCGCCAGCGACAGCACCGCTGACCACGGGGTCGGGAGAGGAGGAGGAGAGAGGTGAGGTCTAGAGAGAGACAGAGAGTGATGGGCTGGGTTGGGCCAGGGATCCTTCGGGGTAGTTGTTTTGACTTTGCCTAATGGGCCACAAGGGCCCAATAAAACTAAGCCGAAAGCCCAAATCTCTTAGAGCCTGTTTTAATAATTGGAAAAGACCAAAATGCCCCTGAACTGTAATAAATTCTAGAAATTAAGATATACAAAAATTATTAATAAAATATTTTTGGATTCACAATAATCTAAACTATCCAAATAAATTAAGAAATACAATTTTAAACATATAAATTTTATTAAGAATTTTGTAATTTAAATATTCCTTATGGAATTTTACAAAATTATTGAAAGATGATAAAAATAAATAAGAATCACTTTCATTATATATTAATATTGTAGTATTTTAGAAAAGCACTAAACAAATATTTCATAACATTTTTGGTATTCAAATAATAATTCTTAAAGAAATTATTAAATCAATAAAATCCAAATAACATGAAATAAAATAAAAAGAGTACAATATTCAATAAATATTAAAGGAATTAATATTTACAAATCCTTAATTAATTAAAAAGGATTTTCTATAATTTAAATAATGGGGAATAATACATATAAAATTAAATAATGCATTACATTACTTTGCATAATCATTTTGCTTCTTTAAATATTGTCCTTACCGGGCAATAATGATGTTTTTGTAGACATAGAAGCTCAAGGTCCAGTGCAAGCATCAAAGTTCACTACCTTGCCATCACAAGGCAAGTTCATCACTTGCTCATATCCTTTGAAGAGTCTTTATC
The DNA here is from genome assembly GCA_916181665.1 of Avena sativa. Classification (NCBI taxonomy): domain Eukaryota; kingdom Viridiplantae; phylum Streptophyta; class Magnoliopsida; order Poales; family Poaceae; genus Avena; species Avena sativa. The sequence continues at coordinate 323,968,802 of OV702280.1, forward strand.
AAAGTATTTGCAAATTGTGTGTTATCATATATACTCCAAAGAAAGAAAATATTATTTTCACAAATAAAGAAATCATAGATATCATCCTAAGTGATGATATAATGGAGCAATATAACTTATAGTTCTATTTGCCACAATGATGATCAATTAGGGAATTAATAACCCCTGACATCAGTGATTCTAGCGCTGTATATTACGCGTTAGCCATGAGATTTGGAATGGGACAGAGAAGTCAGTTGTATCTTCTTCCTCTCGCATGAAGCCGGATCTGCAGGTCGTGGTTGTTATCCCCGTAGCATGCATATTAATTGGTAATTCATAGATGATATGCAGCATATGGGTGGGAACCCTCATAGTCCCACGATAGTTCTGGCATCTAACAGTTTGTACAAACCATTGCCGTAATTCATTATGTGGGCATGGTGTACACCAAGGAGGCTTGCGAGGTAGCGAAGGGGGCAGTGATTGGCTTGGACCAACTACTGGGCCCCAAATCATGGAATTGTGGACGGGAAAGTATGCCCGGTTGTGCAACAGGGAGTTGATCTCTCATGGTTAAAGTAAGTCACCTCTGCAGAGTGTAAGAGTTGTAACTTGTTACCCCCTGTTCCGGGAAGGAGCTACGAACACGGCAGGAAAGGAACTCCATGAAAGTTTTGGTCAACCTGTGAAGGCTGATGGTCATAGATTTTCATAATAAACCCAATCTTTGAAGAAAAATTTACGAAAACTACATAGTACCAAGGACTTATAGTCCGAGGTGGTAGTTAGAGCATCAAACTTCCCACCTTGCATACAATGAACTTGTTGAGTAACGCTGTTACTCATCCTTTCCTTTGATCCCTTGCTTAGACTCTAAGGATCCCGAAGCCATGCCAATGTATGCAGCTGAATGTCAATAAGATGTGTTCTACGAGGAGCCTGACCTGTCAGGAGGTGTTGAAGGAGTGGGTTACGAAATCTGTTATGGTGTGGACGATAGCGAGTCCAACTAAGTATCGTAGTTAGTAGTAACCAATGGAGCCGAGCAGCATGAAGTCTATAAAATAAGCTGCTGAGATCAACTCCTAGTCGGAGTTGCTACTTTTAAATTCCGATGAAACACCTTATATTTGGTTTGTAAGTTGAAACCTTTTGAAGTCTTGAACTTCTGGTATTGTTATAATAATGTGTGAATGTTTGTAATATGGACCCACAATGTTTCTGTTGTACCACTCTGAGGAATGTGATATTTACGGAACAGTGTTCTGTGGGTGTCATGTCAACGACTATAGTGTACTACACATGCAGTGGTATGCTGGGTCACCGCAGACGCCGCCCTCTATACTACTGTTGTGCATGTGATCATGCTCCACTTTGACCCCCGTGTTTTAGATGTTCTATCTCCATTCAGTGCGCTTGATGCTCTGTCCCGGTGTTCTACTACTATTGTGGCATGGAGGTGAAGATGCGATAGTGGTGACATATGTGTGGGAATGACGGTGTAGTACTATGACAGTGATGCCACCTGAGGAACACGCCGCCGCCGATCCAAGATTTAACCACATGGAACCCCGAGACACCAGATCCGAAGATCGTCATCATGGAACGCCACGATCTCCTTCCTAGAAACCAAAGATCGCACCCGATCCTTCGGAATCCAAGTCCGCTGACCCCCCTTGATGTGTGACCCTCTTTTCCTAGACCCTATTTTATAAATGAGATATACTTGTTGCATTTAAATTTCCATGCTTGCACACATATCATGTGGTTTGGGGGCTTTTGTCGATTTACCTCATAATTAAATATGGAGACCATATGCGAGCGATTTTAGTCTTATATTCGCTCCATTTAATTTTCTTTAGAGAATCAGTGACATATTTTGCCTTGTTAAGCCAACATTTAAATTGCGGGGTACCTAAACAACATGAACCATCTAATTAATTACCGGGGCCCCTGTTCTGCTTAATATTGCCTAGTCGAATCGCATCTTTTCCATGTCATACATTATACATGCATCATGCTCGATCTTCTGCCATAGTATTAAATAAGTGCATCCGATGTTTCTTCTAGTGCTTTGCTTCTTCATGGATTAAGCCGATGAGTTGATGTGAGTGTCGACCCGATCTTCGGATGAACCTTCGGCAATGTTTTCCTAGGCAAGCATTCTCCCTCTTTCTACCTATTTTGCATTTACAGTCTTTAGTTCCTCATGTTGATCTATTGCTATTCGTGTTGCGATGCTTTAGTTTATGTATACCATTTATATTCCTTGCAGCCTCCATATTTCCTTGGACACCTCCTATTATCTATTGTTTGGTAGTCAGTCGGTCTTGCGAGTTGTAGTTGCTTGCTCAGGTGTCGCTTCACATCGTCGATGTTCCACACGGGTTGGCACATGCTTAATGATGGAGATGATCATGGATTTAATTACACATTGTTAATTAAATGTTGGGAGTATATATAATTAATGCAGAGGCATGGGGGTAATAGTTGAGATCTTGTTATTATCCCGCCCTTGTGTCCACCTAGGACCTGAGTTCTTGACAGATGTTCCGAGCCGAGCGCGCTAACCACATGTGGGGGCGAATGGGAACCCCTATCGGCTTATTACCCGATTTCAAAGTACTGTACTGGGGCCACAAACTAGTTTGAAGTTTCATGTCATGTTTATTATCTATTGCTTGATGAGTGTTTACTACTGTACTATTTAGGATGTGGATCATTATGTTGAGAATTATACCTATGGCATCTAATCTCTTGGCCGATATTGCAACCTCTGGGTCCGTCTTTGGAGTCGGCCAACTTCGTTACGGGTAGCTTAATGGGGTGGCCCCCATATACTTGCTTTGGGTCTGGGAAAGCGTCGTGTCTGAAGCCCCGCCAACATACTGATGGTTGTATGTTAATTGATCTGGCAAAAAGGGTGGAGGTGCGTGTGAAAACTTTGGTGCACCCCTGCAGGGATAAATATTTTTGAAAATTCGTGCCCGCGGTTATGGATGACTTGGAGAATAGTTTCTCGATCATAGACAACTATAACTAAAGTTTACTGTTATAATTTGACTTGTATCTGATATGACTAGTAAGTTGGTTAACCACCATGGAAAGAATGAATAAAATGTCCAACCGTGTGAGTTTCCTTGGCAAGACTTCCTCGTTTGGTCTCGAGGGGGAAATACCAGGATGGGTATGTTTGGTGTTAGTATCAGGTTGGTTCTGAATAGGTCCTCATCACTCTCTCTTTCTCTGATAGTCGACAGTTGTATCGAGTCTCTATAGTTAGTTTAGTGCATGTTGCGTTATCGCTTCAACCCACCATATCTATGTAGGAGAGAGCCACCGAATTCTAAGTCTCGTCGTGTACTAGCCTCAGTACTAATCACTCTCTTTTTCCTTTGCCCTTTGCCGACACCCCTTTTGTTTAGCAGGTTTGAGATCGGCATCGTTAGTAGGTTTACCCTTCCGGCTTGGCCTGGGCAGGGTTATGGACGCCATTGGTTATTTTTCAGGGCTCGTACCCCCATTTGCATCTTGCTCGTAGTCAGGTGTTATATCATTTTCAAGGTGATTTGGATCTTTGTACTATATATCTGTATTCTTGACTCTTTGAGTTGCTGTTATATATATGTTTCTGTGCATTCTATTGTGGACTATTGTGTAATGGTATTACTTCGTTTTCCACCCGCACGAAAGTGCCTCCTAGGCATATTTGAATCATTTCTATGCGGGTTTGGCGGGAATCTCTAAACCTTGCATAGGGCCGATTCGAGGGTGTTACACCGTACCACCTTCCAGGACATCCGCCTCGTGAAATACTCACCACGCAAAGACGAACCTCCAGCCTTGAAATACCACACCAGGAAGTGATCTAAAGGAGGAACTTGGAGAAAGGGCGAATCCTTGTTGCTTCACGGATCATCGGAGGATATCACATCATTTGCTTCATCATCAACCGCTGCATATCCATCACCTTTATCATCCCCTCTCTCATCCATTAGACCTTGTTGTAATTCTAATACAATTGTGGTTTGCACTAGATTTACCTTTGAATATGATGATGTTGTTGTTGATTGCTTCCATGTGTGAGTACTTACCTTTGTTCTTGGGGAGATGGACAAACCCTAGCATTATTATGAAATGAAACAAAGATGATCTATTACTTCGGTACATGATCCATTGATCTGTGATATTGTGTTAGATCTCTCTCTTTAGATGGTATGTGAAGTCGACCACATAGCATTTGCCTTCAGGACTAAAGAGAGGGATATAGCTTTGGTATGTGCATGGGAGTATGCCGGGTGTTAATTTGTGGCTACGAGCATTGGCTTATAACCTACACGGTCCAAGAGGGAATTAAGAGAGATTTACTAAGCTTATTACGATATCCATCAGGAAACCCTTAATTATGGTGGTCTATAGGAGTGGTTGCTCGCAGGCATCATAGTGGTTATTTAGAGATGACCTCAATAATTGAATCGAGAAGCAGCTACTCATGCGACTTGTAGAGAACATCTTATTATTGAGATATCTCCACACATGTCATGACGGAAAAAAATAGATTATCCTAATCATGAATAATTATCTTATGCTAGTGGTGTATCCTACATCCCCGAGAGAATTTTAGCCTTACTGAGTTCCAACACCATTTCCCAACACTTTCATTACTTGTTTACTTTACTTGTTTTTATTACTTTCTTGCACACAAACATAAAACCTTTCAAACACCCTTTACTTAAGATCAAAGGTAGCTTACAAGTATCCTTTGGTAGATAGTGATGAGGGGCATAAATACGTTAACCAAATAGCTCTATGTGGGTTCGACACTCTTATTCCGAAACTAGCTACAATTGATCTATGCTGTTGCAGTCATTGGTCCTTGCATATGGAATTCCTTCCGACTATGCCGACGAGTATCTTCGCAGAGGCGAAGATACAACTATTGAAAGTGTCCATAGATTCGCAAAAGATGATGATCCAAATATTGTTGGAATTTGATGAGTTTTGGGCTGCTGGCCCATTAGAGAAATTCTGAAATTCTCTTTGGCCCACTTGTATATGGCAGCATATGGATGTGCTAGTGGTGCTAAAGTTTAGTCCCACATTGCTAGTTGAAGGGGAGTTGGACCACCTTATATAGTAGAGTGTTGCACCACTCACTAAGGTGTGACAAGGAGAGAAGCCCTCGCGCACTCCTCCTCTGACGCCGCCCGCCTCGCAACGCCTCGCCTCGTCACGACGCTCGCGCGCCGCGGGTTGCGGGAATCTCGCCGAGCCGAGCTTTATTTTGCTGGTTGGGAAAACTGATTATGAGTCATTAACGGACGCGTTAATTACAGCCGTTTCTAGTTTTTATGGACGTGGGCTGTTACCGACTCGGACGTGGGCTGAGCCCCACGATCTCCCTAACCTGCACTATATAAGCGTCTACACTAAACCTAATCGGTGAATCAATCCACACACGCGCCTATCTCTAGAACCTTGCGTCGCCGCTTTCTTCTTCCCCATCCTGGCTTGCGGCGTGCACCGCGGATCAGGACAGTAGGCCTCCGGAACCCCGCCTCTCATGAACCTGTACGGGTGAGGGGCGATCAGGTTTTTGGCAAGCGCTCAAGCGCGACTACTGGAAACCACGACGTCGTCCGACGAACGACGACTTCTTTTCGGACGTTAGCAACCTCTTCGACAACCTCAACATGGGCGACGCTGCTGCAACTACTGTGGCTGCTATTCAGCCTACACTGTTTGTGATCTTCAATTGTATTTTTCGGATTATGCTAGAGTTCTTTGTTCTAGCGTTTGGTGTAGATGTGATAGGTTTATCTTGTATAGATGTAATCTGTTCATCTACTTTGTTGATCTGCATGATTGGTTTTACTACTGTCTATATGATCATGCTTTATCAGTTTATTATTCGGATTAAATCATATGGATTATTTCTTATATTTTCAACAATCCAAAAACCTGATTATAGGCAACTGAATTTCACTGGTGTAGCCGCGGCTACTAGGCCGCCTCCTTTTGATGGCATGCACTATAAGAGATGGCGCAAGAGAGGAGTTCTCTGGTTTGAAAACCTAAACTGCTATAGCGCCACTCTTGGCAAGCCTGAAGGAGATCTTTCTGCTGAGCAGGAAGCGACCTTTAAGAAAGTCGGTACCATGTTTATGGCGGCTTTGTTCAGTGTTCTTGGGGACAACATTGTTGATCCGTATATGTCATTTTATAATGGCAAGGACGCGTGGGAAGCGCTCGAGGCCAAGTTTGGGGTCTCAGACGCTGGCACTGAGTTGTATGTCATGGAGCAATTCTATGACTACAAGATGGTTGATGAGCGCTCCATCGTTGAGCAGGCTCATGAGATACAATCACTTGCCAAAGAACTTGAGCAGTTCAAGTGTTCCTTATTGGACAAATTTGTGGCTGTTGGCATTATTGCCAAGCTTCCTCCCTCGTGGAGAAACTTTGCTACTTCTCTGAAACATAAGAGACAAGAGTTTTCCGTTACGGATCTCATTGGTTCTCTTCATGTGGAAGAGAAGGCGAGAGAAAAGGACAAAACTGCTCGAGGATTTGAGGGAGGTTCTACTGCCAATTTAGTGCAGAGGAAAAACTTCCAATCCCACAAGTTCAAGAATAAGAACAAAACTGAAGGAAAGGGGAAGTTTGATGGCAAGAACAAGGCCACGCACTCAACCAACTTGAAGAACAAAAAAGATAAGAGGAAAGGCTCTTGCCACGTCTGTGGCGATCCTAATCATTCAGCTCCTAGCTGCCCTAATCGCTTTTACAAGCGTCAACATGGGAACAGCGGCACGGCCGCTAATGTTGTTATTAGAGATACTGAGATGAAGGATGCTGGATATGGTATTTTTCCTACTATCCTTTCAGTATGTCATTCTCCTGATTGGTGGATAGACACGGGTGCTAATACACATGTATGTTCTGATATTCCCATGTTTTCCTCTTATCAGGTCTCAAGGACTTCTTCCGTGCTGATAGGAAACGGCTCACGTGCTTCTGTTCGTGGTGTTGGTACGGTAAATTTGAAGTTTACTTCGTGGAAGACCGTACAGCTGAAGAATGTGCAGCACGTCCCTCCATCAATAAGAATATCGTCAGCGGATCGCTTTTATGTCGAGATGGCTTTAAGTTGGTTTTTGAGTCCAATAAAGTTGTAATTTCTAAGTATATACAATTTGTTGGAAAGGGTTATGAGTGCGGAGGTCTGTTCCGCTTGTCTTTGTCAGACTCATGTACTAAAGTTATTAATCATGTGTGCAATGATAATGAGTCCAATGTTTGGCATTCACGACTCTGTCATATTAACTTTAGTTGCATGACGCGGCTAGCCAATATGAGTTTAATTCTAAAATTTACCATTGTCAAAGGTTCTAAGTGCCAAGTTTGTGTGCAAGCAAAGCAACCCCGCAAGTCTCATACGACTGCGGAACCGAGAAACTTAGCACCGCTAGAACTTATACTTTCAGATCTTTGTGAGATGAATGGTGCGTTGACAAAAGGTGTAAAAATATACTTTATGACGTTGATTGATGACTCCACTAGATACTGCTATCTTTATCTCCTAAAATCTAAAGATGGCTTTGAACTACTTCAAAATCTATAAAGCTGAGGCAGAAAACCAACTTGATCTTAAAATCAAGCGGCTAAGGTTGGATCATGGTGGAGAGTACTTTTCAAACGAATTTGATTTATTCTGTACGGAACATGGTATTATACATGAGAGGACGCCTCCCTACTCACCTTAGTCAAATGGGGTAGCCAAAAGGAAGAACCGCACTCCAACTGATTTGGTTAACGCCATGTTAGATACATTGGGTCTTTCCAAGGAATGGTGGGGGAAGGCGCTAATGAATGCATGTCATGTCCTAAACTGTGTTCCTGTAAAGGATAAAACCATGACTCCATTTGAGGAATGGAAAAAGAAAAGGCTTAAACTCTCTTACTTACGAACTTGGGGTTGTTTGGCGAAAGTCAATATTCCAATACCCAAGGAGCGAAAGCTTGGACCATAAACCGTTGATTGTGTTTTTCTGGGATATGCTTTTCATAGCATTGGCTATATATTTTTGATAGTAAAATCTAAGGTATCTGACATGCATGTTGGTACAATTATGGAGTCGAATGATTCAACTTTCTTTGAGGACATATTTTCTATGAAAGGTATGTCTAGCTCATCAAATCAGGAGATGACTAGTTCATCTAGTCAGGAATTTTCTATAATTCCTGAACCCACTATGGCGATAGAACACTCTGATGATCCTGTGGAGGATGACAATGAAGCTCCCAAAAGGAGCAAGAGACAAAGGACTGCAAAGTCATTTGGTGATGATTTCATTGTATACCTTGTGGATGATACTCCCACTTATATTTTAGAAGCCTATGCATCTCAAGATGCTGACTACTGGAAGGAAGCTGTCCAAAGCGAGATGGACTCCATCTTAGCTAATGGTACTTGGGAAGTCACTGATCGTCCTTATGGGTGCAAACCTGTAGGATGTAAGTGGGTGTTTAAGAAAAAGCTTAGACTTGATGGTACTATTGAAAAGTACAAGGCACGTCTTGTGGCTAAGGGTTATACCCAAAAGGAAGGTGAAGACTTCTTCGATACCTACTCACCTGTAGCCAGATTGACCACTATTCATGTACTACTTTCCTTGGCTGCCTCACATGGTCTTCTCGTTCATCAAATGGTCGTTAAGACAGCGTTTCTAAATGGAAAGCTAGATGAGGAAATTTATATGGAGTAGCCTGACGGATTTGTAGTAGATGGTCAATGTCACATCCCAAGATTTTAGAAATGGGTACTGGAAAAAAATTGTATTTGCATGACATTCATCAGCATTGCATTGCATATTTGCATGAAGGAAAATTTCTAAATCGAAATAAAGGACTAAAACCCTAAATAGTATATGCCACTTTGTTCCTAAAGGGAATTAAATTGGCTTTATAAAACCCACTGTTGCTAAGGCAGCGATTATTGATAAATTATAGCCTAAAAAGATCCAATGAATATTACAAAATTTTAGAAACAAAATTGAACTCATTTGGAGCTATTATGAAAAAGTTATGGAATAAATACAAACAAATAAAGATATAGATAAAATAAAATATACAAGGATTTATAAATCTACTACTTGCAAACTAGTAAAATGTAGGATCCCTCCTTTGTAAAGGAAAGGATCCCCGTGATTGCAATGCTAGTCCCTGGATCAATGCTAGCATCCACAGTTTAAGATGAAGTACACAAATACAAAGGTCGTTTATTACATTCATTGCAGAGATAAAACATAGTCTTTTACAACTCAGGGCCAAAGGCCTAATACAAGAGTTTTGGAATAAGTAAATAAACATAAGTCTTCATCTTCATGTGCCACAGGCAAGCATGTTGAGTGTAGACTCATGACTCCTACTCATCATCGGAGTAACCTGCAACATCACAAGTTACAGCCACAGTGGGTCAATACTTTGGAATAGTATTGGCAAGTGATAACTTAGTAAATTTTAAGTGGACCAAATTACTATATGCATTTTGGCTAAGTGTAGCTTGGCTTGCTTTGCTTGAAAATAGGTTTTTCCTATTAGTTGAAATCACTAAGTTTTTCTTTGTCAAAAACTTCCCAAGAAACCACCAATAGACATTGGGGTCCTTTACCCTTGTTCACCCACAAGTTTTACTTAGAAGTTGGAGTGATGAGATTCTTGTAGCTTCCATGTCTTGATGCTCAAGCTGTCCATTGCCATGGACTTGGCTAAGTACTTAGATTTTTCCATCTGCAGAGGTTGTGCACTTTCCCCACCAGACTTGGTTTCCCAAGACAGGACCTTTCAGAAGCCTTTCCTTAGTCAAATGGACGCGCTCCAACCTATCATTCCCACTACTACCAACTGTCCAAGTGACTAAGTTCTAGCAACCTATATGATCAAGGCAGAGCCCATATTGCCAAGTGGTTGCACTGTAAGCTTTCTCAACACTTGGCCTCCAAATCCGTTTGTGCCTGGGTGGCATACCACAAGTGAGATACACAAGCCAAATCCATGGCCTTGTGTAACCACTCAACCAAAAACCACCATTCAAGTCCCATTCCACCCAGGAAGTTCATTGATTTAGTTGTTTTATTAAGAAAAGCATGAGTCCCAAAGGACTTAGAATTATTTCATCATAGCATGTACATTCTTCACCAACCCTTGTTTTCTACTAGCTAGGCTAAGCATGGCATAGTAACTTAACTTAGGAAAATTCCCTAACAATTCTACAATTCTACACTACATAGGATTTCCCAACATAACATTTGGCAAAAGTAGCATGCAAGACTTTGCAAAAATAATTCTAATGCTTATTCAAAATAAAGGGTGGAAATATCATGTAGTATCACTTGCCTTGGTAATGGGGAGAGTAACACTCTTCACAATCACAGTCACTAGCAAAATCTACACAAAAATTTGTAGCATACAATTACACACAATTTATATACAAGCAAAAATATGAATGCATGCATGCAAGAATTTACTAAGTGATGATTTTGAAAACCCTACAAGGCAAGTGCATGATACATAATCATAACAAGTCACAAAGTTTGCTAACTGAACTTATTTAGCCCTAAAACAATTTGCTAAACTAAAACTATACTCAAATTGGACCTAAACATGTTTCTGTATATAAAGTCATTTTAACAGTTAATATTTGTTAAACACATTGGATATTCAGAAAGGTCTTGACTCACTGAATCCAACGGTATAAAGTTTGCAAAATTCCAACATGGGAATCAAAAGTTATAGCCAATTGAAAATTTGATCCAAATCTGATTTTGAATTCTGTTTTTGAACTAACCCTAGACACGCGTCGCGTTTCAATTGGTGCGTACCGCTTCAGTTGGATTGACAGACGCGGACCGAAGGATCTAAGTGAGATCTGGCGGCTCAGATGCGCGCGTACCTCTTCGTCCACGTTCTAATCTACACCGCAGGATCTACATCTGACGCTCCTAATTGTCCTGACCATACACGGGCGGCGCTAGCGGCGTTGACTGGCGGCGGCGCGTCTGACTACGGCGGTGCCGGCGTTCTAGGTCGCCCGGAGAGGAAGGGAGATGCTTACCGGAATCGCAGTGGCGTGCTGAAGCTCGAGGTGGCTTTGGTTTATCAAGGGGCGCGCGGAGACGGTCTCTGGAGCTCGACGGAGTTGCGGGCGGCGGCAGTAGCTTGCAGACGTGGTCCTTGCCGAGGTGTGGCGTCGCCCTAGCACGAACCAGTGGCATCAGGACTTACGCAAGACACAGGCGAACAAGTTCGTGTGAAGGGGGGGGGCAAAGGGCGCTCGGGATTTACCTTAATTGGTCGCCGGAGTTTATCGGCGGCGCAGGTGGTTTCGGCTGCGAACGGAGACGACGACCTGGGTCACGAGCAGGTAAAAGGAAGGTATCAGAGGATATGCAAGAACATTCTGAACATTCTCGTTTGAACCAGAGAGGGAAGGGTGGTCGAGGCTCACCGTATTTGGTCGCCGGAGTTCTCGGTACTGCGGAGCTTTGAGAGCAATTGCGCGCAGCCTGGCGGCGGAGTGAGCGAGGTGAATGGGGGAAATTGCTCGCGAGGCAAAGAGGGTTAAATAGGCTCAGGTGCGACAGGAAACGCTCGCGGGTTAATGGCCAATTACGCCGCGCCATTACCGGCCTTGACTGCAGCAGCGACGTGGTCGCGGGCGCGGTTTGGGGAAGAAGAGGACGACGTGGACGGGGCCCGCTGGTCAGTGAAATAAACAGAGGGGGCGTGGGGTCTGGCTGTCAGTGACTGAAGGAGTGCGCTCGCGCGTGAGAGAAGAAAGGAAATGCCCCGGGTGGGCTTGTTGGGCTTGATTCGTTGCTGGGCTAGATCCCTGGCGCGCGGCCTTTTTCTTTTGTTTACTCCTTTTCTTTTTCTATTTCGATTTTCTGAATAGGTTTTCAAATGGTTTCAAGTTCAATTTGAATTCAAATCTTTCTGAGGTTTTGTAGTGGTGAATTGGTCTTAGAAATAGGTCAAAACCCACGGGGTTACTTTGTATAGGCTGGGTCAAGCTTGGATTTAAAATAATCAGAGACTTTGCATCTGATTTGCAAATGTTTTTTAAAAAAAAATTGAAATTATTTCTAAGTTGAAAACTTTGGTCCAAATTCTACACACAAACTATCCAACAATGAAGATAAGCATCTAGGTTCCTAAAATTTCAAGCATTCAAATGGTGATGGCCATTTGAATTAAATCTGCTCACATAAAATCATAGCATCAAGTGCTTCTGTTTTCCTGAAATGAGTTTGAATATGATCTCAAATCTATATGCATGCATGAGTGATATGCAAACTTTGAAATCATGATTTTAGGGATGTTACAAATCTAACCCCCTTAAGGTGAATCTCGCCCTCGAGATTCGGATTGGCTAGCAAATAGGTGAGGGTGGTCTTTCCGAAGATCATCTTCTCTTTCCCATGTTGCTTCCTCTTCGGAATGATGATTCCATTGTACTTTGCAAAACTTGATAGTCTTTGTTCTCGTGACTCTTTCCGCAGTCTCAAGAATCTTGATAGGCTTTTCCTCATAACTGAGATCACTTTCTAGTTGAACTTCTTCCAAAGGTATGGTATCCTTCAAAGAAGACTCTTCCATTTCTGGGTGACATTTCTTAAGCTGACTCACATGAAATACATTATGGACTGCTGATAGAGATGCTGGTAGTTCAATTTCATAAGCAACTTCTCCTTTGCGACTCAGAATCATGAATGGCCCAACATATCTTGGTGCCAACTTTCCTTTGACTCCGAATCTTTTCACTCCACGAAGTGGTGATACTCTAAGATAAGCCCTATCACCAACCTCGTAGGTGACTTCTCTACGCTTAGGATCTGCGTAGCTTTTCTGTCGGGACTATGCTATCTTCAATCTGTCCTTAACCAATTTGACCTTCTCTTCGGCTTCTTTGATAAGATCTGGCCCGAATAAACTTCTTTCTCCCACACCATTCCATAACAATGGGGTGGTACATTTTCTTCCATTGAGAAACTCAAACGGTGCCATCTCAATGCTGGCTTGATAGCTGTTGTTATAAGAAAATTCTGCGTAAGGCAGACTTTCATCCCAACTTGCTCCATAATCTAGGGCACATGCCCTCAACATATCTTCCAGAATTTGATTAGTCCTTTCTGTTTGTCCATCGGTTTGAGGATGAAAAGCAGTACTGAATTCCAACCTCGTTCCCAATGACTCATGTAGCTGTCTCCAAAAATGGGAAGTGAATTGGGTTCCCCTATCGGATACAATACTCTTAGGCACACCGTGAAAGCATACAATTCTACTCATGTAGATTTTAGCTAACTTGGCACTTGTATAGGTTGTCTTCACGGGTATGAAATGTGCCACTTTAGTTAGGCGATCCACTACTACCCATATGGAATCATATCCTGATCTGGTCCTTGGTAATCCGGTGATGAAATCCATACCAATTTTGTCCCATTTCCAATCAGGAATAGGTAGTGGTTGAAGCAAACCGGCTGGTTTCTGATGCTCCGCTTTTACTCTGCTACACACATCACACAAAGCAATATGTTCGGCGATGTCTCTCTTGAGATTGTTCCACCAAAATCTTTCCTTCATGTCCATATACATTTTGGTGTTACCCGGATGAATAGAATACGGAGAGTTGTGTGCTTCTTGCAAAACCAGTTTCCGCAACTTCGGATCTTGTGGGACACAGATACGTTTCCCATGCCATAATGTACCCTGTTCGTCTTCATGGAAATTCTTAGCTTTCCCTAGACCAATATTTTTCTTAATCTCTTCAATTTCCTTATCGGATTTCTGAGCTTCTCGAATCTTGTCCAACAAGGTGGGTTGAACATCCAAAGACATAAGATGTCCTTCAGGCACAATCTCTAATCTGAGTTCTTTGAATTGAGCACACAAATCATCTGGCAATTCTCCTTTGGTAAGGCCATTCACGAATACCTTACGACTTAGAGCATCTGCTACAACATTTGCTTTACCGGGGTGGTATTGTAAACTCAGGTCATAATCCTTGATAAGCTCTAACCATCTTCTTTGTCTCATATTGATTTCCTTTTGGGTGAAGATATACTTCAAACTTTTGTGGTCCGTGAACACTTCACAACGCTTACCCAAAAGGTAATGTCTCCATGTTTTGAGCGCATGGACGACAGAGGCTAACTCCAAATCATGAGTAGGATAGTTTACTTCATGAGTTTTGAGTTGTCTCGAGGCATAAGCCACAACTTTACCGTCTTGCATAAGTACGGCACCCAAACCTTGATGTGACGCATCACAATATACTTGGAAATCCTTTTCCAAATCTGGCAGACATAGAACCGGTGCTGTCACAAGTCTCTTCTTTAATTCCTGAAAGCTGACTTCACAACCTTCAGACCAAGCAAACTTCCTGTCTTTCTTTAACAATTCAGTCATGGGCTTAGCAACCTTTGAGAAATTCTCAATGAACCTTCTGTAGTAACCTACTAAGCCAAGGAAACTGCGTACTTCTTTCACATTCTTGGGAGATTCCCAATCTGTCACAGCTGAAACTTTAGCAGGATCAACTGCCACACCATCCTTTGTCATAACATGACCAAGAAAACCAACTTCCTCTAACCAAAACTCACACTTGCTGAATTTGGCATAAAGTTTATGCTCTCGTAACTTTTCAAGTATCAAACGCAAGTGTCCTTCATGCTCTTCCTTGCTCTTGGAGTAGACTAAGATGTCATCGATGAAAACGACAACGAACTTGTCAAGAAATTCCATGAACACCTTGTTCATCATATTCATGAAGTATGCTGGAGCATTGGTTAAGCCGAAAGGCATCACGGTGTACTCATACAATCCATACCTTGTGGTGAATGCTGTTTTGGGTATGTCTTGCTCCCTTATCTTTAGTTGAAAATAGCCTGACCGGAGATCAATCTTCGAGAACACACATGCTCCTTCAAGCTGATCAAATAAGTCGCTGATTCTAGGCAAAGGATATTTGTTTTTGATAGTTACCTCGTTGAGCGAACGGTAATCTATTCATAAACTTTGGCTTCTATCTTTCGTCTCCACGAACAATACCGGAGCTCCCCAAGATGAAGAACTTGGTTGAATAAATCCTTTCTGCAACTGTTCTCCTAGTTGCTTTTTGAGCTCTTTCAGTTCATCAACTGACATTTTGTATGGTCTCTTGGCTATTGGTCCTGATCCTGGTACCAAATCTATCAGAAATTCCACATCTCTATCTGGTGGCATTCCTGGCAACTCTTCCGGAAACACATCCGGATACTCACACACAACTGGCACACTGTCCATGCTAACCCCCTTAAGAGAATTCAGCTTACTTCCTTTGGATTCAAAGTTTGACCTGAATTTTATTCTTTTTCCTTCTGGGGTTGTGAGTGCAACAGTACGATTAGCACAATCTAGTACTCCTTCATACTTAGCCATCCAATCCATTCCCAATATTACGTCTAGTCCTTGGGAATCTAGGATTATCAGGCTCACTGGAAACTTATGCTTTCCAAACTCTATGACAAGATCCCGGCATCCAAGACTTACTATCATATCTCCACCCGGAGAACTAACTTTTATTGGACACCCAATGTTTTCAGATGCAAACCCATTTCTATCAACAAATGCTTTTGATATGAATGAATGAGATGCACCAGTGTCAAAGAGTACAAATGCTGGAATGGAATTGAGTCTAAACTTACCAGCAACAACGTCAGGCTCCTCATAGACCTCTTCCACATTAATGTGGTTCACCTGACCTTTCTGGAAAGGATTGGGCTTGACAGGTCCTTCAACTTTCTTCTCGGGGCACTCATTAGCATAATGCCCCAGCTTCTTGCATTTGAAGCACTCAACCTGACTGATGTCTCTTTTAGCAGGCTGATTCCCACTTCCACTACCATTTCCACTGTGGTGGCTCTTATGTCCACTCTTGTGGTTCTTGTACTTGTCATTTTCATGACTGCGGTGGTGTTTGTTGTCATGACGGTTGTGGTTGTGGTGCTTGTTGAATTTCCCATGCTTATGGGATCCTGAGCTTCCACTGTCATCATAGTGAGATCGCTTGTGAGACGATCCCGAGCTGTGCTTGTCGGAGTGTTTCCTCTTCCTACTCTCGGCTTGCTTCATTTTACTCTCCAAAATAGCAGCCTTGTCACACAGAGACTGATAAGTTGGAACATATGCCACAGACAACTGTAAGTTTAACTCATCATTCAAGCCTTCCAGAAACTTTTCCTTTCTTTTGGCATCCGTGTCAACCTCATCCGGTGCATAGCGCGCCAGATTGTTGAACTCTTCTATGTATTCATCCACGCTGCGGTGGCGCTGCTTCAGGTTGTGAAACTCCTTTTTTTCAGACTCATCATTCTTGATGAGATATGAGCAGTGCGAAAGCCATCTTCAAAGATAGCCCAAGTCACCTCATCCAAAGGAGTGGTGATTTGGAAGTTGTCCCACCATGTGGCGGCTGGTCCTTCCAACAGATGCGCTGCGAACCTGACCTTTTCAGCATCCGTGCAGCCCACGGTCACTAAGTCCTTGTTCACGGAACGTAGCCAATCATTGGCTACCATGGGATCAGTTGTCCCCGAGAACTTAGCTGGCCTCAAACGCAGAAATCTGGTGAGCATATCAAAACCCGGAGGGTTGTTGTTGTTGTTATTGTTATTGGGGTTGTTGTTGTTGTTATTCTGGTTTTGGATGAATGTTGTCATCATCTGCATAAGTTGTGTTTGAGCATTCATCATCTGTTGCATTCTGGAGTGATGTTGTTGGGGTTGGGGTTTGCGCGACGGGTAGGCATCTGTGGTTTGTTCAAATAGATAAGAATGAGATACCCATAGATGTTTTATGCACAATACATCACAAGCAAACACATAGCATGCAACCCAAGGATAAAAGCTCAACAACAGAATAACAAAGTTCTTGAAATAAAACACACAAGTGGCAAGCCATCCACATGTCGGATGGTCCAATAACAAGTTCAAGAATAACAAGTACGATAATGAAAGATAAACGAGTAGTCAAGTCTACTCGTCAGCATCTATCTCCTCCTCGACAAAAGTAAGACCTGCGTTCTCCATCGCGGTCTTGTTCTCCTCAATAGTAGTGGTCAAGGAATCGATCTTGGCCTTGAGAGCCCTCTTCTGGGAGCGAAGCCTCTCGATCACCATCTGTTGCTGCTCTAGCTCGAAATCCTTGGACTTCAGTTCCTCGGTCATGTCCCGGATCTTCTTGTTCCTATCCTGGACGCGTTTCTCCTGACTCTTGAACTTGCGGTCCTGGGCCTCGAACTTCGTCTCCATTTCCTTGACTATCTCGTCCTGCTGTGCAAAAATCTTGTCCTTCTCGCGAAGCTGCACCTGGAGCTCGTCATTGCTGAGCATGACGTTGGTCATGTCCGTGTCCACGTGCCTGATAAGAGACTCTAAGTCCTAGAGATAGAGACGTATCGTCTCTGCTACGTCCCTCGAGTCGTCCTCAAAGTCGATGGACTCTCCATCAACATCACGTCTTCCGAAGACGTGGAAGTGGGTGCCTCTAACCTGTCGGGAGTGACGGCCTAACAGACGTCCTATCAGGTCCTGCATGACTACATCCATGCCTCTCTCCCTGTCGTCGTGCATCAGCTTGAAGACGATGGCCTCCGTAGTAGGCTCTGTCTGGCGTCCGGGCTGGTTCACCTTGAAGCCCCAGAGGTCCTTCCTCTCGAACTTGGTGAGTGGATGCACCATGATGGTGGGAAGAGGGAGATCGAGCAAAGTGGTAAGCTCGACGATACGAGGACCAAAACGGGTAACCTGGAACTCCCCAACAGTGCTGATGGTAATAGGCATCTATTTATAAGATAGAAAAGTTAGAACAACACTATTTAAGATAAACAAAGACAAACATCACATACACATCCTTGGTACACAAAATCACACAAGTCATGCATACATGAATCCATTACATCAATCAAGGTCCAAACTTATTTAAGGTATCATTTTGGAAAATAAGGTGATAGGTGGTGGTCCAACTAACGAAATGTGTTTACAACCCTATCTCACTGGATCTGTTGGCTAACACAATGTTCCTAGAGGCAATCCACCTATCTTGTTCACATGATTCCATCACTAAGTCTATAATATCTCCTCTTAAGGTTTGGTTGGTGGCTTCCAAATCTTGGGTAAGCTCCTTCTCTTTCTCTAAGTCTTTTTGGAGGTTGAGCATTCTGCACTTGACTCTAGCACTTAGTTCCTTGATAGTCCTCCAAGCTGCTTCTCTTGCTGACTCAAAGAATGTGGTGTGCATCACAGTGTTGGTATACATGCAGAACCCTCTTTCTTTGTGCTTGTCTTCCTTGTTTTTGTACAAGTGAAGTTGCACCCACCAATACTCCACTCCTTCATCCATCACCGGGAAGCCTTTGTAAACAGCTGCACCATGTGCTTCCATTGCCACCATGAGGTCCTTGAGAATTTTGGGAAACTCAGTTTCACACTCCAAGGTCATGGTCATGAGTGGTCCTTTCTTCACGGCTTCGTTGATGGAGTTCATCTACAAATGGAGATGAGAATGAGAAGATTAGAAAAGTTTACGAGGAGAATAGACAAGTGTAGAAGTAGTTGAAAATTTTTCCTTAGTGGTTTCCAATCCTAGGGTCATAATCCTACAGGCAACACAGTGCTCTGATACCATCTGTAGGATCCCTCCTTTGTAAAGGAAAGGATCCCTGTGATTGCAATGCTAGTCCCTGGATCAATGCTAGCATCCACAGTTTAAGATGAAGTACACAGATACAAAGGTCGTTTATTACATTCATTGCAGAGATAAAACATAGTCTTTTACAACTCAGGGCCAAAGGCCTAATACAAGAGTTTTGGAATAAGTAAATAAACATAAGTCTTCATCTTCATGTGCCACAGGTAAGCATGTTGAGTGTAGACTCATGACTCCTACTCATCATCAGAGTAACCTGCAACATCACAAGTTACAGCCACAGTGGGTCAATACTTTGGAATAGTATTGGCAAGTGATACCTTAGTAAATTTTAAGTGGACCAAATTACTATATGCATTTTGGCTAAGTGTAGCTTGGCTTGCTTTGCTTGAAAATAGGTTTTTCCTATTAGTTGAAATCACTAAGTTTTTCTTTGTCAAAAACTTCCCAAGAAACCACCAATAGACATTGGGGTCCTTTACCCTTGTTCACCCACAAGTTTTACTTAGAAGTTGGAGTGATGAGATTCTTCTAGCTTCCATGTCTTGATGCTCAAGCTGTCCATTGCCATGGACTTGGCTAAGTACTTAGATTTTTCCATCTGCAGAGGTTGTGCACTTTCCCCACCAGACTTGGTTTCCCAAGACAGGACCTTTCAGAAGCCTTTCCTTAGTCAAATGGACGCGCTCCAACCTATCATTCCCACTACCACCAACTGTCCAAGTGACTAAGTTCTAGCAACATATATGATCAAGGCAGAGCCCATATTGCCAAGTGGTTGCACTGTAAGCTTTCTCAACACTTGGCCTCCAAATCCCTTTGTGCCTGGGTGGCATACCACAAGTGAGATACACAAGCCAAATCCATGGCCTTGTGTAACCACTCAACCAAAAACCACCATTCAAGTCCCATTCCACCCAGGAAGTTCATTGATTTAGTTGTTTTATTAAGAAAAGCATGAGTCCCAAAGGACTTAGAATTATTTCATCATATCATGTACATTCTTCATCAACCCTTGTTTTCTACTAGCTAGGCTAAGCATGGCATAGTAACTTAACTTAGGAAAATTCCCTAACAATTCTACACTACATAGGATTTCCCAACATAACATTTGGCAAAAGTAGCATGCAAGACTTTGCAAAAATAATTCTAATTCTTATTCAAAATAAAGGGTGGAAATATCATGTAGTATCACTTGCCTTGGTAATGGGGAGAGTAGCACTCTTCACAATCACAGTCACTAGCAAAATCTACACAAAAATTTGTAGCATACAATTACACACAATTTATATACAAGCAAAAATATGAATGCATGCATGCAAGAATTTACTAAGTGATGATTTTTAAAACCCTACCAAGCAAGTGCATGATACATAATCATAACAAGTCACAAAGTTTGCTAACTGAACTTATTTAGCCCTAAAACAATTTGCTAAACTAAAACTATACTCAAATTGGACCTAAACATGTTTCTGTATATAAAGTCATTTTAACAGTTACTATTTGTTAAACACATTGGATATTCAGAAAGGTCTTGACTCACTGAATCCAACGGTATAAAGTTTGCAAAATTCCAACATGGGAATCAAAAGTTATAGCCAACTGAAAATTTGATCCAAATCTGATTTTGAATTCTGTTTTTGAACTAACCCTAGACACGCGTCGCGTTTCAATTGGTGTGTACCGCTTCGGTTGGATTGACAGACGCGGACTGCAGGATCTAAGTGAGATCTGGCGGCTCAGATGCGCGCGTACCTCTTCGGCCACGTTCTAATCTACACCGCAGGATCTACATCTGACGCTCCTAATTGTCCTGACCATACACGGGCGGCGCTAGCGGCGTTGACTGGCGGCGGCGCGTCTGACTACGGCGGTACCGGCGTTCTAGGTCGCCCGGGGAGGAAGGGAGATGCTTACCGGAATCGCAGTGGCGTGCTTAAGCTCGAGGTGGCTTTGGTTTATCAAGGGGCGCGCGGAGACGGTCTCTGGAGCTCGACGGAGTTGCCGGCGGCGACAGTAGCTTGCAGACGTGGTCCTTGCCGAGGTGTGGCGTCGCCCTAGCACGAACCAGTGGCATCAGGACTTGCGCAAGACACAGGCGAACAAGTTCGTGTGAAGGGGGAGGCAAAGGGCGCTCGGGATTTACCTTAATTGGTCGCCGGAGTTTATCGGCGGCGCAGGTGGTTTCGGCTGCGAACGGAGACGATGACCTGGGTCACGAGCAGGTAAAAGGAAGGTATCAGAGGATACGCAAGAACATTCTGAACATTCTCGTTTGAACCAGAGAGGGAGGGGTGGTCGAGGCTCACCGTATTTGGTCGCCGGAGTTCTCGGTACTGCGGAGCTTTGAGAGCAATTGCGCGCAGCCTGGCGGCGGAGTGAGCGAGGTGAATGGGGGAAATTGCTCGCGAGGCAGAGAGGGTTAAATAGGCTCAGGTGCGACAGGAAACGCTCGCGGGTTAATGGCCAATTACGCCGCGCCATTACCGGCCTTGACTGCAGCAGCGACGTGGTCGCGGGCACGGTTTGGGGAAGAAGAGGATGACGTGGACGGGGCCCGCTGGTCAGTGAAATAAACAGAGGGGGCGTGGGGTCTGGCTGTCAGTGACTGAAGGAGTGCGCTCGCGTGTGAGAGAAGAAAGGAAATGCCTCGGGTGGGCTTGTTGGGCTTGATTCGTTGCTGGGCTAGATCCCTGGCGCGTGGCCTTTTTCTTTTGTTTACTCCTTTTCTTTTTCTATTTCGATTTTCTGAATAGGTTTTCAAATGGTTTCAAGTTCAATTTGAATTTAAATCTTTCTGAGGTTTTGTAGTGGTGAATTGGTCTCAGAAATAGGTCAAAACCCACGGGGTTACTTTGTATAGGCTGGGTCAAGCTTGGATTTAAAATAATTAGAGACTTTGCATCTGATTTGCAAATGTTTTTTAAAAAAAATTTGAAATTATTTCTAAGTTGAAAACTTTGGTCCAAATTCTACACACAAACTATCCAACAATGAAGATAAGCATCTAGGTTTCTAAACTTTCAAGCATTCAAATGGTGATGGCCATTTGAATTAAATCTGCTCACATAAAATCATAGCATCAAGTGCTTCTGTTTTCCTGAAATGAGTTTGAATATGATCTCAAATCTATATGCATGCATGAGTGATATGCAAACTTTGAAATCATGATTTTAGGGATGTTACATAAAAATATTACAAATATGATCCTACAATGATCTATTTGATTTTAGAAAAATTTAGAAACAAGAATCATATCATTTGGAGTTCGTATGCAAAAGATATAAAGAAAATACAAAACTAGAAAAAGAAAAAGAAAAAGGAAAAAAGAAAAAAAAACTAATGAGCCAGCCGGCAGCCCAGCAAGCAGCCGACCGGACCATCCAGACGTACACGAAGAAGGGATCGATCCCATGGATGCTTTAATTTCTGTGCAAATCGATTTTTTTAAACCTATCTCTATTCAAACTCTTATAACTCTTAATCTACAACTCCAAATCAACTTCCGTTTGTTTCTACTTGTTCCCTACTCTAAAACCTATCTCGTCACCGTCCTAAACCTCCATATAAATCCGTGGAGCCACAGCTGTAAGAGTTTCTCTTTTCGAAATCCCGAATCTACACATATCAGAATCTTATTTCGTTTATTCACCCATCTAGACTTCGTCGTTTGCCTTCGGACAAAATACGAAAGTTGTAGATCTCGTCGAAATATTTCAGTCCCGACAAACCTCACCTATTTTCATCCACCACAGCCAGAGAATTTCGCATCGCAATATTTCAGATATGATGGTGTAAATCCAAGATGTACTCGCGCTCGTTTCTTCAAATCCAAATTCCTTTGGTGAGAAGGTAGGACTAATGATTCCTCACAACTTTCATGTTGTAAGTTTTTCAATTTGACCTACGGATTTGTCTCTCTATCACAGATCTATTTCTTGTCTATTCTGAGCCAAAATCGGGTCAATCTCCTCTCATAGCCACTTGATCTCATCTCGACGGTCAAGATTAGAGCTTATCAATGAAGGGGTACGAGCCAACCAGATATCGCCACATGTCAAGCCAGGTCAGTCCCGCATCCCAGTCCGCAAAGAATATTCCCAGGGAATATTCCCTGTAAATTTGAAATTGAAATTTAATTTGCAGAAAATTAAGTAAACTTGCAAAAATCATATAAAAAGATTTGTAGGTCCAAAAATATCAAATTACTATCAATGGATTCAGGAAAAGGTGTAGAATATTATTATGGCACTAGATCTAACTTTTACAGTATGGGTTTACTATAGTAATTTAATTAGTTTAATGGTCTTTTAGGTTAATAAATTCATACGAAATTATCTCTAACTCCGTAAAATATGAACAATATGTAGAAATAAAGGTAATCTAAAGTACAATAATAATATAAGATTAGATCTAATATTTACTGTACATATTTATCGTAATGATTTAATTAGTTTTAATGGCTTTATAAATCATTAAATTCATAGTAAATTATTTGCATATCACAAAAATATAAATAATATATCGATGGAAAGCTGGTTCCATGTAGATCATCAATATGCAAATGGTTCAGGCAAATACTGTAAGGTTCTGCAGCAATTAAATAAATAGATTAATGACTTATTTAGAGTATTAAAATCATAGTAATTCGAGTACTGCTCAGAAAATTACAAATAATATGTCCCTGGAATCACAATTCCGTGGAGATTACATATATAATTTTAGTTTGATTTTTAGGCAGCAGAAACTATATAAATGATTCAAAATCCATTAAACACTATTTAAATCGTAGAAAAAGATTTTCAACTCCGATTAAGGTGAATCCAATTGCTACTGGTTCGTATTAATGCCCTCTATCCAGTACACTTTAGATAAAAATTTAATTCGACAATGAGGACAAAAGTTACAACAGATTTGTTAAAACACCAATAATGACAAGTAATTATTAATAACAAAGACCCCATTGCATTAATCGATCTCTTGCATGCATCATGTATTCTAGTAATGTTCAGAGAACTAACTACAACCATTGTGACATATTAAATTGTCATGCATGCATTTGTTCATCATTGTTTTGTTGTATTGTGCATAATTGCATTGTTTTGAATGGTGTGTTTGTTGTGCACTTGTTTTGATCGATAGATTGTGAGGAGTGCAACGTTTGTGATTGTGACGAGTGCAATCTTCTCTATTGTGAGGATTATTTGATCGACTACATCTTCTACAACAAAGGCAAGTCGAGCTATCATAAATGTCCTACTATTTTTCCTATGCATATAGTATGATTTTCAGTAGTGATGCATGTGTAGGTGTTTTTACTACTATGCTATGCTATGACACCCAGGCATGATTGACATATATCCATGACTTGATTCCTTTGAGCCATCGTATTGTAGTTGCTTAGCCATGCTTATTAGATGCGCAAAAGGGAATTCATGATTGATTATGTTATGGAAAAGTTATGTTTTGTTATAATGAAAACAACTTGAATTTAATGAATCTCCTGGGTGTGATGCATTGATGTTTTTGGATGGTTTATTGCGGAAAGCACACCTAGGCTTCAGAGACTGGACAAGTTTCTTGTGTAGTAGCTTCCAGTACAGCCGCATGTCATTATTTGTCTTGACTTAGTAAGTTGTGGGAACCTGACCCGACGTGACTAGCAGATGTAGGGGATGTAGGTTGGTATGGGTCCGTCCTGAGGGCTCAGGGTTCTGCTTCTAAAAGGTTTCGTCTTGGCTTTCTCCCTACCATGACACAAAATGAGTGTAATGGTAAGAGCGGGTTGACTGGGTCATGCGGGTAAAGTGTACAACCCTTGCAGGGTGTCTAAACTAAGTACTTAGTCGTGTCCCCGGTTATGGACAACTATGAGCAACTGGGCCTGGAACTGTTTGGAAGATCTCACTTATCCCAATTTCTTAATTACTAAAACTTGATGAGTGAACATGGGTTTAGGAGCATACGAAAGCTGAACTGTCTTGTTTCTACATGGGTTTATGCTGGTATGTCCTTAGAAGATTGTTTTTTAAGAAAGAAAAGTATTTTGAAAGTATGGAAAAGTTGTATTGATTTTAGCAAATGAGCCTGAACTCCACCTAGCCAAATATGCATGTAGTTGATAGATCCTTTGTACTCATTAGTTCTACTTGCCAATACATTCAAAGTATTGACCATTCGTGGCTGCAACGTTTCATGTTGCAGGTTATATCGTTTCTAAGTGATCGTTATAGGTCGCGAGACTCCACTCAACAATTGTTCGCCTGTGGCACATTTGAAGAATGGAGATCTACCTTGTTATTGTTTTTGCTGTGTACTTGGATGACATAATGTAAATTCTGGATCATATTCATTGTATTTATGATGCACAGTTATATTTGGTATTCATTTTGTACTGTGTGTGCTAGTGAACCGATCCAGGGATTGGCACTATACACATGAACTCAGCCTTATCAGGAGAGGGTGTTACAATATGGTATCAGAGTTGTGCGTTGACTGTAAGATCGTGACCTTAGAAATGGATTAGTAATAGAATACCTCTATTAGGAGAACTATCATATTTTCTACTTATTAGAGTTCTTATATTTCTTGTCTATCTTTTCTAGAACCTCTTCTTATTCAAAATTGTAGTTGTCTATTATTTTGATACATATATGAGAGTTGTCCTATAAGTGAAATAAGAAATAGGATGACACAAATGAACATCTCATCATGTTTGGTTAGATTTGGACCACCATGCTATATCTCCTTAGGAAATAATCGTCATCGTGTTAGCATGTTCATCTTACCAACTTATGTGGTATGACAATATAGGTTGCTTACTTGTTTGTATTGAGCTATCTTATGTGATGCCTTGTTTAGGATCAATTAGTTTTGAAATCTAAACTTTCTAGAATTTTCATGAGGTTTTAGATTAGTTTAATGGTACGAATTGATGGAAATTCGTGATATTACTGCTGTAGTTTTCTGCCTGACATGTTGTACCGCGCGATTTTTCAAATTTTTTGGTGACTCAGAAATCAGAAAAAATAGGATCTGGAGCATAATTACCTATACTACATGCACAAAAATGGCTAAAATTCCTGACGCGTTTAAGTCGGTCAGAAAAATTGGTGAAACCTGTTGTACCGTTTTGACATATTTTTGTTTATTGCTTATTTGTTGCTATGTTTTACTCTAGTATTCTTACCAATGCTTTCAAACTATTTTGTGGTTATATACAGTTAAGTTTAGACCCATGTAATGTTATTATGCATGTGTTTGCTTGTGTGTTGATTGCTTATGATTGTTTGCTTGTTTGTGACACTGATTGCTTCATATAGTTATGGGTAGTACTACTTTCTCTAGTCCCTTTTATCTATAACTCATCTATGCTATCCAAAACAAATGCCACCATTAAACCATTGAGATTGGAGCACATAAAAAAATCCCACTAGCTAGATTATATTGGATTCACATGACATAGTAGTAATAGTAGACATAGACTGGATGGTTAAATAAGAAGCTCAAATTTTTGGTGCACAACTTGATACTACACTCACAATCCTAGAGGGAGGAAAAACAAGATAAAGTTTATCAACTAGCCTTAGAGATGCAAGTTTAATTTTCTTAAGGGGGTTAGCCTCGACAGCAACACCCACACCTTGCTAGCCATTTCGAATCTCGGGACGAGATTCATCTTAAGGGGGTTAGTCTGTCACATCCCAAGATATTAGAAATTGGGACTAGAACAAAAAATGTATTTGCATGACATTCATCAGCATTGCATTGCATATTTGCATCAAGAATTTTTTTTAAATCGAATTAAAGGACTAAAACCCTAAATAGTATATGCCACTTTGTTCCTAAAGGGAATTAAATTGTCTTTATAAAACCCACTATTGCTAAGGCAGCGATTATTGATAAATTATATCCTAAAAATATCCAATGAATATTACAAAATTTTAGAAACAAAATTGAGCTCATTTGGAGCTATTATGAAAAAGTTATGGAATAAATACAAACAAATAAAGATATAGATAAAATAAAATATACAAGGATTTATAAATCCACTACTTTAAAACTAGTAAAAATATTAAAAATATGATCCTACAATGATCTATTTGATTTTAGAAAAATTTAGAAACAAGAATCATATCATTTGGAGTTCGTATGCAAAAGATATAAAGAAAACATAAAACTAGAAAAAGAAAAAGAAAAAGGAAAAAATAAAAAAAACTAATGGGCCAGCCGGCGGCCCAGCAAGCAGCCGACCGGACCAGCCAGACGTATACGAAGAAGAAGGGATCGATCCCATGGATGCTTTAATTTCCGTGCAAATCGATTTTCTTAAACCTATTTCTATTCAAACTCTTATAACTTTTAATCTACAACTCCAAATCGACTTCCGTTTGCTTCTACTTGTTCCCTACTCTAAAACCTATCTCTTCACCGTCCTAAACCTTCATATAAACCCGTGGAGCCACAGCTGTATGAGTTTCCCTTTTCGAAATCCCGAATCTACACATATCAGAATCTTATTTCGTTTATTCACCCATCTAGACTTCGTCGTTTGCCTTTGGCCAAAACACGAAAGTTGTAGATCTCATCGAAATATTTCAGTCTCGACAAACCTCACCTCTTTTCATCCACCACAGCCAGAGAATTTCGCACCGCAATATTTCAGATATGACGGTGTAAATCCAAGATGTACTCGCGCTCGTTTCTTCAAATCGAAATTTCTTTGGTGAGAAGGTAGGACTAATGATTCCTCACAACTTTCATGTTGTAAGTTTTTCAATTTGACCTATGGATTTGTCTCTCTAACACAGATCTATTTCTTGTCTATTCTGAGTCAAAATCGGGTCAATCTCCTCTCATAGCCACTGGATCTCATCCCGACGGTCAAGATTAGAGCTTATCAATGAAGGGATACGAGCCAACCAGATCTCGCCACGTGTCAAGCCAGGTCAGCCCCGCGTCCCAGTCAGCAAAC
This sequence comes from Avena sativa, assembly GCA_916181665.1. Classification (NCBI taxonomy): domain Eukaryota; kingdom Viridiplantae; phylum Streptophyta; class Magnoliopsida; order Poales; family Poaceae; genus Avena; species Avena sativa. The sequence goes on from OV702280.1 coordinate 323,996,505, forward strand.
AATATTCCTAGGGAATATTCCCTGTGAATTTGAAATTGAAATTTAATTTGCAGAAAATTAAGTAAACTTGCAAAAATCATATAAAAAGATTCGTAGGTCCAAAAATATGAAATTATATATCAATGGATTCAAAAAACCATGTAGAATAGTATTATGGCACTAGATCTAACTTTTACAGTATGGGTTTACTGTAGTAATTTAATTAGTTTTAATGGTCTTTTAGGTTAATAAATTCATAGGAAATTATCTCTAACTCCGTAAAATATGAACAATATTTCGAAATAAAGGTAATCTAAATTACAATAATAATCTCAGATTAGATCTAATCTTTACTGTACATATTCACCGTAATGATTTAATTAGTTTTAATGGCTTTAGAAATCATTAAATTCATAGTAAATTATTTGCATATCACAAAAATATAAATAATATACCGATGGAAAGCAGGTTCCACGTAGATCATCAATATGCAAATGGTTTAGGAAAATACTATAAGGTTCTGCAACAATTAAATAAATATATTAATGGCTTATTTAGAGTATTAAAATCATAATAATTCGAGTAATGCTCAGAAAATTACAAATAATATGTCCCTGGAATCACAATTCCGTGGAGATTACAGATATAATTTTAGTTTGATTTTTAGGCAGCAGAAACTATATAAATGATTCAAAATCCATTAAACACTATTTAAATCGTTGAAAAAGATCATATTGTTTCTGTTGTGTACTTGGATGACATAATGTAAATTCTAGATCATATTCGTTGTATTTATGATGCACAGTTATATTTGGTATTCATTTTGTACTGTGTGCGCCAGTGAACCGATCCTGGGATGGCACTATACACATGAACTCAGCCTTATCAGGCGAGGGTGTTACAGTCAAGAAGGAAAGGTGTGTAAGTTAGTGAAGTATTTGTATGGTCTTAACCAAACTCCTAAGAAGTGGCACGAGAAGTTTGAAAGAACTTTAACTGCTGAAGGTTTTGTTGTAAATGAAGCTGACAAATGTGTGTACTATCGCCATGGTGGGGGCGAGTGAGTTATTATGTGTCTCTACGTTGATGACATATTGATATTCGGGACCAACCTCGCTGTTATCGAGGAGTTCAAATAGTTCCTATTGTTGGGTTCGCAGCATAGAAAAAAAATTCCTACGATGGGAACATCTAAGTACCAAGATCTATCTACTAGATACAAGCAACAGGTGGATATACATCCATAGAATACATACCCTCGAAGACCGAATAGTGTTAACGAGGTTGTACTCATGGATGATGTAGACGAACGCTTGCCGATCTCAATATCGTGATGAAGTCCATCTGGTCCAGCCGGTCCAGCACGATCAAGTCCAGCACCTCAAAGCAGTGGTGCATCCGTGATCGCACACACGTACGGGTACCCCGAAATCCTCCGCGCCCTCGCTCCAGAGAAGCAGCGGAAGCAACAAATCCTTCCATAAAAAGCCACCGGGAACATGTATCTCGCTGATCCGAGACCATGGGGAATTCTAAAGGGGGGAGAGAGATCCTTCGTGAGGAGGTGTGCTTTGAGAGGATGAGAGGGGGGCCTTTTATAGGGGAAGGGCACCCAAGGGGTATGGCGCCCAGCCATGAGGGCTGCCCCACCTCTCCCACATTCATGTGGGTGGAGCTCCCACTCAAAATGAAAAGCCTCCACTCCCATAAAAGAGCCTCCACTCAAAAATCCATTCACATGCATTAAATTTCCACCAAATTTAATGCAAGCTCTCATTTAAATAAAACTCTTTTATTTGTTTATTCAGATTTTTGTTAATTACTTTAATTAACAAACATTCACATAAAACCCCTTGCTAGTATTCAATTTCACATGCAGAACTAGTTTCAGCAATTTCAACCGAAACAGTTTCAGTGTCTAGTGAAATAAATTCCCGCGCTTTCCTTTTCTTTTTCTAACATATAATTTGCTCCGAATGGTGTCGGTATCCCTTAAGTGTGTCACCCTACGGTTCGCGAATAATGCAGACATGATCGATACCCCTCTCAGATCAATAATCAGTAGCGGGACCTGGAGATCCATACTGACTCCCACACATTCAACGATAACTTCTGTGATCGTGTGAACCTTTTACGGTAGTATCTTAATCCCTTTATTTCATGATATATTACATGTCCGAGATTCTATCATCGGTATCTCCATATCTATTTTGATCTCGTTACCGACATGCACTCTTTTCTCGTTCCCGTCATATAACATTCTAGTGATCAAATCACTTGCTTGCAAGCTAATCAATGTGATATCACCGAGAGGGCCCAGAGCATATCTATCCGTTATCAGGATGAACAAATTCCACTCTCGATCCATGAACCTCAAATAACACTTTAGTAGTTCTGAAGCCATCTTTATAATCACCCAGTTATGGTGTGACGTTTGATGTCATCGAGAAACTCTTCCAGTGTTAGTGATTGACATGATCTCATGGTCTAAGGATTAGGATCACTTCGTAAGTTGTTATAGCAATATAAACTCAATGACTTTGATCGTAATGTTATACTTCGGATGAATGTTCATCACATAATTACACTAATGTTGTGACCTCGTTATTAACAACATCCAATGTCCATGATCAGGAAACTTTGATCATCTTGTTAATCAACGAGCTAGTTTATAAGAGAGGCATAACTAGGAACTTCCTTTTCGTTTATTAAACACACATGTATTAACGTTTCCGTATTAATACAATTATAGCATGCAAAATAAACATTTATCATAAATAAGGAATACAATAATAACCACTTTATTATTGCCTCTCGGGCATATTCCCTTCAGTCTCCCACTTGCACTAGAGACAATAATCTAGTTTGAAAACTTTGCGTATTGAACACCTATATGGCATTCTGGTGTTCCATATACGCAACTGCAAGTGGTTAACATAATCTACAAATCTGACACGTTCAGGTTCGTGTGTATTTGCATGTCTTTGCGTCTTCACGCATTACTCATTCTCCAATGAGATGGCATTGTATAAATTTGGTCTTTCGGTGAGACCTTTAGTTCCTTGGGGTTAAAACTTAAAACACGTCGATACTATTGTCATACAATATATCCTTAGTGTTAGCCCGTTGCATACCACACCTTAGTTTGATAACAAACTACTTGACACAAACTCCCTCCTTTGTTGCTACTATAGCAGTCATATACTTAGCCTTTTGTTGCAGTATCCGTCACAATGTCTTAACTTTGGAATTCATCCAAATCCATCATGGAAACTTTCTTTCCATTTCATTGTGCCACCCATAGTTTAAATTGAGATAAACTTAATTTGTATCTTGTGACAAAACTAGTATCAATGTAACGCTTTACAATGAACTATTTGTAATTGTTTGTCACCTCTACACAAATATATTCTTAGTTCTTCCAAAAGATCATAAGAATATCCTCACTATCGTCCAATGATCATTTTATGATCCATTATGGTATATGTTCATAACACTTAGAGCATAGGACATATCTGGATGTGTACATATCATGGTATGATTGATCAAAACATTCTCGTGATTTCACTCATCAAGTGTCAAAGCACTTGAATCTTGTTTCACTTATCAAGTGTCCATACACTTGAATCTTGATTCAATTTGTTTCCATGCGACAAGAACCTTTTCTTGTCGTTTCTATATTGAAATCCTTCAATATCTCATATATGTACGTTTGACACAACCATATTAGCGTCACAGTCTATCCACTATAGACATTCATGCTAAATATTCGGGTTTTGCCTAAGCCTTTCATCGAAATGAAATTCTTAACCTTTGTCAATAAAAGATACTCATTTGTAATCAACAAGATGTCCTCCACATAATGTATTAGAAATATGTCTCAGCGCTCCCACTTAATTTCTTGCAAATGCAAGCATCTTCATTATCTCCAGATGAAAACTCCTTTTTCATCACGGTGAAAATTCCAACTCCGCGATGCTTACTTCAACCATTGAAGTTTGCATGCCCTTTTAGCATCCTTTGAATTAACAAAACCCTTTGGATCGTGTCATGCACACGTCCTAGGTAACTATTCTTTTAGAAGAATTTTCTTTTGTTTATTCATCTACCATATATCAAATTATATGTAGTGGTTGCTACTTTAATCCGTCCAGACTAAATATCGCTATGAAAGATCAAATCTTGTCATAGTCAACTCCTTGAACATTGTCATAAAATAAATTTACGACATGTCGACTATTTCATAGATGTGAAACATCCATGTCTATTTCTTTATAGATCCAAATACGACCGATAGGTTTTTACACCTTTCCGGAGGGTCTTCCAAGTATAAAACTTGATTTATCGTGTATGGAAATATCATGGATTTTATGTCTTGAAGCCATTTGACGGAGTCAGGGCCCATCATCGCTTCTTTGCATGTAGTCGGTTCATCATTGTCAAACAATAATGATTTACTCTCAAATCTTAGCATTTGATTGTTTATCCGGCTGACTTGGTTTAATAAGAACTTAGATATCCGTGACCACAACATTTGAGGCACATAAGCTATGAGCATTATGGCAGCCTCCGGAACAATTTCCGGCGCTGCGCAACTCAGCACATATAGCTAAGGTTCGTTAACCTTATCAAAGTTCTATTGTCCTCCCACTTAACTTTTTGCGAAAAAAATCCTTTTTCAAGAAACTTCACGTTTCAAGCGACAAACCCTTTTGTCCTTGGTGTTATGGAGGAATACCCAATTGTTATTCGAAATAACCTACAAAGACATACTCATCCGACTTCGGTTGTAAACATCTTACTTATGTTTAGCATACCAAAATTTAAGAAATGACAACTTGGGTTTTACCCCAAACCATAACTCATTTGGTGTCATTTCAACGGATCAAGATGGAGCTCTTTTTAGTGCAAAAGCGGTAGTCTCTAAAGCATTAATCTTTTTAAAACATAATGGCAGTTTTATTAATAACACCTTTGATCCAACCATGTCAAACAAGGTTTCATTACAAATCTCAAACACTCCATATTCCTATGGTGTTTCGGGAGATGTAAATCTAGGTGTTTTGTTAAACTTGCAACTCAAATAAATCCCTTTATGATAAAATCATAATTCATTTATTTTCTTGTTACACTTGTAACTCAAATAAATCCCTTTATGATAAAATCATAAATCATTTATTTTCTTGTTACAATGATTTTCCACTTCATCTTGAAAGTCTTTGAATGTTTTCAAATATTTCATACTTCTTTCTCATTAAGTGAATATTCACTTAAATTTCTAGAGAAAGTATATGAAGTTGAAACCCATCGCTTACGACTACACATAATGGACTACATACATCGATATGTATAAATTCCAATATTTTAGTCGTTCGTTCTTCTTTGGCCTTTGAACGAAGTTTTAATTATCCCGAGGAAAGTCTCACAAGCGTAATTTGATCAAATCAAAGACTCCAAAAATCCATGAAAAATGGAGTTTCTTCATGTTTTATTTCCAATATAATTTAAACAGCGATGTCACTTCGTAAGTGATCTTTCAATCATTTGTCTTGCGACATTTTAGCATTAGTTTTTATGGATGTGATTTCTCCAACTAGATTTGTAAATCAACCATCTTATATGGAATACGGTAATTATTTGAACAACCTTTGTTCTCATAATACCTGATTTAAATAACAATTATTAAAACAAATCTTGAAGTCAAGCTTTGATGTCAACGAGAAATACAAACAACGGTTTGTTTGCTTTTAATGAACATCATCACATATTTTTTGCTAGTTACTTAGGCCATTGTGGTTCATGAATTGCGTCGTTCCGTATGAAATTTCATACCAACCAATTCGGTATCCAATACCCTAGAACCACATTGTTTAACAAGCAAAGAATACAACCATAACATGTATATCATCCATATACCTAAATTGGATATTTCCAATATTTTCTTTTCTGCCAAGTATATTTTATAGATTCTCTTTCAGCATTTCCTTTTCCTTTTTAAAAGAATCTATCAACATCAACAGTGACGCCATATACATGACACATAGTCCAAAGCGTGCATATTCAAATAATAATACCTTTGGACTTGCACTTTGAAGTAGATCACCATCATCAAAATGATCGGTATTCTTTCAAAATCCATTCTTTAGTAATCTTTTAGTGTAGTAAACACTTTACATACATCTTCTATTCATCCTTCTCATGATGACTTTCATGATCAAGCTAATGTAGCTTACAAATATGAATCTTGAGTATAACGTTACTTTCCAAAACCCTTTTGGATGATTAGGATGTCTAGCATCTCCAACCTTTGCAAATTCTCATCCAATATGAGAACATATATTATACTCTATCATATTGAAACCAAAACATTGTTTCAGATATCGTTATATCTGCCACACATGATGGTTTCTAAAACAATTCTTTCAGCTCCTAGATAAACTTGATATTAAAACAATCAAGAATCATGGAGGCAAACATGATACTTAAGATACTAACACTGGAATTGTTACTCTCTATTTAATACCAATTATTAAATTTCACGGAGTAAACAGAGTTTGATAAAAGTTTGCAATAAGACTTTAAACTTTAGATTGACACTCAACACAATACGATACCAGTTCGTAAAGTAAATATCCAGAATTCTATAGTTCTATTATCTCAATTACAACTAAGCATAAAGTGGTGAACGGATGCCAATGACTACCACAAATTACGCAAATTCACTTTGATTTAATTTATGATAAATTGAGTTCTACTAATCCAAATTAGAAATAAACTCCCACTCAAAAACGACATCCCTTGTGTCTTTTTAGTGATTACATGAACCAAATCCACTACACCAAGTCTGATCATCACGTGAGTCGGTGTAGCTTCAAAGGCGAACATCAAATGGGCATCATATCTTTCATATGACTCATGCTTAACCTTTCGGTCCATGTTCCGAGGCCATGTCTGTACATGCTAGGCTCGCCAAGTAAGAACCTTAGTATTCGCGTGTGTAACTGTCTTACACCCGAGATATGCTCGTGGATTCAAGTACACCCGATCATCACGTGATGTCTTGAAGCGACGAAACATTGTCGGTGCATACTTAAGGAAGAACACATTTTTATCTTGATGTCTAAATGAGGGATCATCTTATTATGCTAATAAAACGCCAAACAAGCAATATAAGATGCAATTAAACATCACATGCTTATAACTGAAATGATATGGTTCCCGCATATGATCTCCATCATGTGCACCATGGTATGATCACTATCATACCTTTATGTGTAAGGCCAAGGTCTATGGAACTTACACGCTATATGTATTATAACACTAGCCCAGCAACAATCTAAACTAGACGCCTCTAATTTATTCACTACAAGTTTTACGTGGTTTAGGGCTTTCGAAGATAGAACCGTTCTTACCTACGAACATGAACCACAACGAGGATAATCAAATTGTTGACAACTCGTTGCAAATTAGATATTGACTATAGTAGGAGAGACAGACACACGCTAGCCACTTATGCAAAACTAGTTGCATGTCGAGCGTGGAACAGGTCTCATGTGCGAGGACATGTAAAGTTTGTCCGGGCCGCTTCATCTCAGTATGCCACCAATATCCAAAGTACAACTAAGAAGCAATAAAATAATTATCATCGCCCACATACTCATATGTGTACTACCCATGCAAAGCATCTACGCATAGATTCGGCTCTGATACCACTGTTGGGTTCGCAGCATAGTAAACAAAAAAATTCCTACGATGGGAACATCTAAGTACCAAGATCTATCTACTAGATACAATCAATGGGTGGATATACATCCATAGAATACATACCCTCGAAGACCGAATAGTGTTAACGAGGTTGTACTCGTGGATGATGTAGACGAACGCTTGCTGATCTCAAGATCGTGATGAAGTTCATGTGGTCCAGCCGGTTCAGCACGATCAAGTCCAGCACCTCAAAGCAGTGGTGCACCCGTGATCACACACACGTACGGGTACCCCGACAACCTCCGCGCCCTCGCTCCAGCGAAGCAGCGAAAGCAACAAATCCTTCTAGAAAAAGCCACCGGGAACATGTATCTCGCTGATCTGAGACCATGGGGAATTCTAAAGGGGGGAGAGAGATCCTTCGCGGGGAGGTGTGCTTTGAGAGGATGAGAGGGGGGCCTTTTATAGGGGAGAGGGGGGCACCCAAGGGGAATGGTGCCCAGCCATAGGGGGCTGCCCCCACCTCTCCCACATTCATGTGGGTGGAGCTCCCACTCAAATTGAAAAGCCTCCACTCCCATAAAAGAGCCTCCACTCAAAAATCCACTCACATGCATTAAATTTCCACCAACTTTAATACAAGCTCTCATTTAAATAAAACTCTTTTATTTATTTATTCAGATTTTTGTTAATTTCTTTAATTAACAAACATTCACATAAAACCCCTTGCTAGTATTCAATTTCACATGCAGAACCAGTTTCAGCAATTTCAACCGAAACAGTTCTGGTGTCTAGTGAAATAAATTCCTGCGCTTTCCTTTTGTTTTTCTGACATATCATTTTCTCCGAATGGTGTCGGTATCCCTTAAATGTGTCACCCTACGGTTCGCGAGTAATGCAGACATGATCGAGACCCCTCTCCGATCAATAATCAGCAGCGGGACCTGGAGATCCATACTGACTCCCACACGTTCAACGGTGACTTCTATGATCGTGTGAACCTTTTACGCTAGTATCCTAATCCCTTTGTTTCACGATATATTACATGTCCGAGATTCGATCATCGGTATCTCGATACCTAGTTTGATCTCGTTACCGACATGCACTCTTTTCTCGTTCCCGTGATATAACATTCTAGTGATCAAATCACTTGCTTGCAAGCTAATCAATGTGATATCACCGAGAGGGCCCAAAGCATATCTATCCGTCATCGGGATGAACAAATTCCACTCTCGATCCATGAACCTCAACATAACACTTTAGTAGTTCTGAAGCCATCTTTATAATCACCCAGTTACGGTGTGACGTTTGATGTCATCGAGAAACTCTTTCGGTGTTAGTGATTGACATGATCTCATGGTCTAAGGATTAGGATCACTTCGTAAGTTGTTATAGCAATATAAACTCAATGACTTTGATCATAATGCTATACTTCGGATGAATATTCATCACATCATTACACTAATGTTGTGACCTCGTTATTAACAACATCCAATGTCCATGATCAGGAAACTTTGATCATCTTGTTAATCAACGAGCTAGTTTATAAGAGAGGCATAACTAGGAACTTCCTTTTTGTTTATTAAACACACATGTATTAATGTTTCCGTATTAATACAATTATAGTGTGCAAAATAAACATTTATCATAAATAAGGAATACAATAATAACCACTTTATTATTGCTCTCGGGCATATTCCCTTCACCTATCTCGCTGCTTTGAGATGAAGGACTTGGGAGTGGCTGATGTAATATTAAACATCAAGCTACTAAAGGATGACAATGGTGGGATTGCATTGCTTCAGTCTCACTATGTGGAAAAGATATTGAGTCGCTTCGGGTATAGCGACTGGAATTCTTCTCCAACGCCTTATGATCCGAGTGTGCTACTTCAAAAGAATCGAAGGACTGCTAAAGATCAATTGAGATATTCTCAAATTATTGGCTCGCTCATGTATTTAGCCAGCGCTACTAGACCTGACATCTCCTTTGCTGTAAGCAAACTGAGTCGATTTGTGTCAAATCCTGGAGATGATCATTGGCATGCTCTTGAAAGAGTTTTGCGATATTTGAAAGGCACTGCGAGTTATGGTATTCACTATACTGGGTATCCACGGGTACTTGAGGGTTATAGTGATTCAAACTGGATATCTGATGCTGATGAGATTAAGGCCACAAGTGGTTATTTATTTACACTTGGTGGTGGCGCTGTTTCCTGGAAGTCTTGCAAGCATACCATCTTAACGAGGTCAACAATGGAAGCAGAACTCACAGCATTAGACACAGCCACTGTTGAAGCAGAGTGGCTTCGTGAGCTCTTGATGGACTTACCTATGGTTGAAAAACCAATACCCGTCATCCCGATGAACTATGATAATCAAACTGTGATCATCAAAGTAAACAGTTCTAAGGATAATATGAAGTCATCAAGGCATGTGAAGAGGAGATTGAAATCTGTCAAGAAACTGAGAAACTTCGGAGTTATTACGTTGGATTATATCCAAACATCTAAGAATCTGGCAGATCCCTTCACAAAGGGTTTATCATGCAATGTGATAGATAATGCATCAAGGGAGATGGGTTTGAGAACCACGCTATGAGTTGATCCCAGTGGCAACCCACTCTATATGATCGAAGATTCCGTGAATTAGAGCTGGGAGACAAGCTGTTGGTCAGCTAAGAGGAGAGTATCCCCATATTATATTTACATCTCCATAAAGATGAAATACTCTCTTAATCTGCATGGCTGGTTGATATTTATCTTAATGTGTTCCAAGTGGCTTTTTATAAGCGGAGATGTTGTCCTGCAGAACATCTCTTGAGGAACACACCTATATAGTCTGACTGTCAAACGTCGCAGTCCATAAGAGTTGGGTGCTCTCTAATAAACTCATGAAAGGCCCTGGAGTATGACGCATAAGCTCCAAACCGCGGGGAAGCCGACGGTAGCCCTGTACCGGTCTAGATTTTGTGTTAAACTAGCGCGCAAAAAACTTGTAGTTCAAGGCATAGTCCACTATTCAAGTTGCTAGCTAGTGTAGCATAAAGTTTAACATGGAAGTTCAACTTAATAGTCTCCACTACACACTGGTATATAAAACAATGTTCTGGAATAAAAGTGATGCGATGTGCCAATGAGACTTTGTGGGGGATTGTTGGAATTTGATGACTTTTGGGTTGCTGGCCATTAGACAAATTCTGAAATTCTCTTTGGTCCACTTGTATATGGCAGCATATGGCTGTGCTAGTGGTGCTAAAGTTTAGTCCCACATTGCTAGTTGAAGGGGAGTTGGACCACCTTATATAGTAGAGTGTCGCATCACTTACTAAGGTGTGACAAGGAGAGAAGCCCTCGCGCACTCCTCCTCTGACGCCGCCCACCTCGCCTCACCACGCCACGCCTCGTCACGACGCGCCCGCGCCGCGAGTTGCGGGAATCTCGCCGAGCCAAGTTTTATTTTGCTGGTTGGAAAAACTGATTATGAGTCATTAACGGACGCATTAATTACAGCCGTTTTTAGTTTTTATGGACGTGGGCTGTTACCAACTCGAACGTGGGCTGAGCCCCACGATCTCCCTAACCTGCACTATATAAGCGTCTGCGCTAAACCTAATTGGTGAATCAATCCACACACGCGCCTATCTCCAGAACCTTGCGCCGCCGCTTTCGTCTTCCCCATCCCGGCTTGCGGCGTGCATCGCAGATCGGGACAGTAGGCCTCTGAAACCCCGCCTCTCGTGAACCTGTACGGGTGAGGGGCGATCGGGTTTTTGGGAAGTGCTCAAGCGCGACTACTGGCAACCACGACGTCGTCCGACGGCGAGTTCCCGAACGACGACTTCTTTCCGGACGTCAGCGACCTCTTCGACAACCTCAACATGGGCGACGCTGCTGCAACCGTTGCGGCTGCTATTCAGCCTACACTGTATGTGATCTTCAATTGTCTTTTTCGGATTATGCTAGAGTTCTTTGTTCTAGCGTTTGGTGTAGATGTGATAGGTTTATCTTGTATAGATGTAATTTGTTCATCTACTTTGTTGATCTGCATGATTTGTTTTACTACTGTTTGTATAATCATGCTTTATCAGTTTATTATTCGGATTAAATCATATGGATTATTGCTTATATTTTCAACAAATATTTGGTCTGGTGTATCTTAGAGCATCGAACGAGGAGGATACAATCAGTTGAGGCGATGAATGAGAGAATAGGTTGACCCAACATGCTAGGAAGTATAGATTGTATGCATTCGACTTGGAAGATCTGCCCGAAAGCATGACATGGACAATATTGTGGCAAAAGTTGTGATGCAACAATTGTGCTTGAAACCGTTACATCGAGGGATTGTGGATTTGGCCGTGCTTCTTTGGGTTGCCGGGAACCCTAAATGATATGAATATGCTGCAAAGGTCTTATCTATTTGAAAGGATAGCTAGTGGTGAAGTTTCGACTTGCAACTACGCTGTCAATGATTTTAACTACACAAGGGATACTATCTTGCCGACATCATTTATCTGTTGGTCTACATTTATCAAGGCCATCTCGAATCCTAAAACCAGGAAGGAAGCTGAATTTGCCAAGGCACAAGAGGCAGCACAGAAAGACATATATATATATATATAAAGAGAGAGAGAGAGAGAGAGAGAGAGAGAGAGAGAGAGAGAGAGAGAGAGAGAGAGAGAGAGAGAGAGAGAGAGAGAGAGAGAGAGAGAGAGAGAGAGCTTTCGGCATTTTGCAAGCTAGGTTTGCCATTGTTCGAGGTTCTTCTTGTTTTGGGAACAAGAAATCCCTCAACAATATAATAACATGTTGTGTCATTCTTCATAACATGATTGTCGAGGATGAGAGGAATTTGAACTTGGAGTTCTTCTACGATAATATTGGTAGCTGTGTGAAGCCAACTAGAAATCCAGATCGTATCCAAGCAATCCTTCAAACTTACCGAGAGATTGCGGATTTTGACACGCACGACCAACTTGAGCATGGTCTCATCGAGCACCACTGTCGGTTGCACGGGTAGTAGGCTGACACTTTTATTATTCATCCATGTCTTATTTGAACTATTATTTGCATCCAGAACTATTGTTGTATTGGACTATTGTTTAACTATTTGATTTGAACAATTATTGTAATTTTGATTATTATTGTATTGTACAATTAATAATTTTCATATTTGAGTTCATATTGATATCATATTTGTATGTGATATGCCAAATATGTGTGCAGAGTGTGATAAAACCCGTTAATTTAAGGACTCGGAGCGTGCTGCGACCGAACAAACCATAAAATCACATTTTTAACAGCCTTTATCCGCGTTTTAAAGACCTTCAGGATAAAGAGTATGCTAGAGATGCCGTAAGTCTGCAAATGGTATAGTGAGGAAGAGGCATCTCTGTCCCTTAACACCTGCATCACGCTGCAGTTGATGGATCACTTGCTCTATCTGTACATCTAATATGTTTATCTGTAATTACCATCTAGTCTAGTGGTAATCTGCAAACAAACGGAGGAAAGTGGAAACTAATAAAAGCACACGTGCAAAGAACGCAGGTCAGGGCGCTGAGGCGATGCTACCCTCGACCAGTTCACCTTTGCTGCACTGCCTTTCCGTGCCCTCAAACAAGTACGGAACAAAAAATTACGGCTGCTTGATCTACTTAAACTACTGACCAATAATCACACGCAATTTGTCGTACGCCGTAGCGTATCTTGTCAGTCCACCATACTACGTGCAGCGCCATGGACGCCATACTGCCGCTACTCTTCCTCGCCCTCCTCGCCCTCCCGGCCGCGCACTGCCTGCCGTCGCCGCGACAATCCTACCACCTCGAGCTCGCCCGGGTGGACGCCCTGGACACCGAGAGCCTTAACCTCACCGACCACGAGCTCCTCCGGCGCGCCATCCAGCGCAGCCGGGACCGTCTGGCCAGCATCAAGCCCCGCGTGTCCCCGTCCCGCAACCGCAATAAGGTGGTGGTGGCCGAGGCCCCGGTGCTGTCGGCCGGCGGCGAGTACCAGGTGAGGCTGGGCATGGGCACGCCGCAGCACTCCTTCACGGCGGTCATCGACACGGCCAGCGACCTCATCTGGACGCAGTGCCAGCCGTGCGTCAAGTGCTACAAGCAGCGGGACCCCGTGTTCAACCCCGTGGCCTCCACCACCTACGCCGTCGTGCCGTGCAACAGCGACACGTGCGACGAGCTGGACACCCACCGGTGCGGCAGCAGCGGCAACAGCGGCGACGACGAGGACGACGTGTGCCAGTACACCTACACGTACGGCGGGAACGCGACGACGAGGGGCACGCTGGCGGTCGACAGGCTGGCCATGGGCGACGACGTGTTCCGCGGCGTCGTGTTCGGCTGCAGCAGCTCCAGCGCCGGGGTGCCGCCGGCGCAGGTGTCGGGCGTCGTGGGCCTCGGCCGCGGGCCCCTCTCGCTGGTGTCCCAGCTCTCGGTGCGGAGGTTCATGTACTGCCTGCCCCCGGCGGTGTCCAGGAGAGCGGGGAGGCTGGTCCTCGGCGCCGACGCCACCGCCGTCCGCAACGCGTCGGACAAGATCGTGGTGCCGATGACGACCAACCCGCGGTACCCGAACTACTACTACCTCAACCTCGACGGGCTGTCCGTCGGCGACAGGGCCATGACCATGGTCAGGAGCAGCAGCAGCAGCAGCAACCGCAGGAACAACGCGACGCCCGGTTCGTCGACCAACTCCAGCAGCGAGGCGGCGTCTCCTCCCGTGTCCGACGACGACGGCGACGGCAGCGGCGGCACGGGGCCGGACGCGTACGGGATGATCATCGACATCGCGTCGACCATCACGTTCCTGGAGGAGTCGCTGTACGACGAGCTGGTGGACGACCTGGAGGAGGAGATCAGGCTGCCGCGCGGGTCCGGGTCGACCCTGGGGCTGGACCTCTGCTTCATCCTGCCGGAGGGGGTGCGGATGAGCCGCGTGTACGCGCCGCAGGTGTCGATGGCGTTCGAAGGGGAATGGGTGAGGTTCGAGAAGGAGGAGGTGTTCGTGGAGGACAGGCAGGCGGGGATGATGTGCCTCATGATGGGCAAGACGGACGGGGTCTCCATCCTCGGCAACTACCAGCAGCAGAACATGCAGGTCATGTACAACCTCCGCCGCCAGAGGATCACCTTCGTCAAGGCCGCCTGCGAGTCCGTGCCATAGACACATCTTGGTAGTATCGTGATTCCTTCTATTCGTGTTATTGACCCATGAGGCCATGACAGATTTGGAAACTGAAGGTTATACTAGTAGTACTAATATGCTCTGCATTTGGCTAGATTTTCTCAACATTCTGAAACCTGTACTACACACACTGTAAGGTCAGAAACATGGAAACATGATTTTCACTCACTGCCAAATCAAATTATCGAAACATGATTTTCACTCACTGCCAAATCAAATTACCGAAACATGGAAACATGATTTTCACAAACTGCAAACGAAGAATTGTGTGAGTCTACAGCCACAAGGACGTGGGCATTACTCGTAGCGAAAGAATCCACTAATTTGGGCTCATTCTATTTTTCTGCACCCCTTCAGTGAAAACACAATGGAAGGAATAATAGTAGCTCTCATTTTCATTTCACTTATGTAAGCCTTCACTCAGAAAATCATATACCGCCATCTATGGATGGACATAAATATATTCACAACTCACAGACAGTTTATTACAGAAAAGGGATGTTTTCACAAAAATCACTCCTAACATGATAAATTTCACCCCATCAAATTAGAAGGGTGAAACGCAGTATCTTAATGAGATAACATGTCGTCTGAATACTTGCGCACGGCATCAGCCAAATCCTGAACATGCTGATCCGCAACCCCTGCCATCAACACATGACTGATGAACAAGCTTGCACTTCTCTATTAAGGAAAAGAGAACATAAATGATGACCTTACCTATTTTGTTTAAGGCATCCTCGAGTTTGAACAGGTACTCTTTGTTAGGTCCAGTTGGGCCTTCAGCAAGGTAAATTTGCCTAAACACACACAGAGCCACAGATTATCATGGAAATTGAGCACACATTCAGTTCAGACGCAATAATAATGCTTAAGTTACAGAGCTGCATTACTTGGCCATTTCTTCCAATGGAGCGGGACCCAGATAGTTTTGGTTAGCCTCCTTATTTGTTGTAGCTAAATAGCTGTAGGTAGAATTGGCGTCAGACCTTTTTTTTACAGAAGAACACAGATGTGGCAAGAGTTCACTTTAATTAAGACTACAAAACCACTTACACCATCATATTTTGGATAACTGGTGTTTTGGGGGACGAGTCCTGATCAAAATGTATGAGTAATTACACACTGGACATTGTGGAACAAGACAAATAATTCAAGTAGTTTATACTCCTATCTTACCGTATACAAGTCAAGGTAAACCTTCTCATCATATTGCTTCTCTCTTACTTCTAGATACTGCAATTCAAATCTGAAGGTAAATAACCAGTGGAAGCAAGGTAAGCAACTCGAAGTCAGTATATGCAATGTCGCGAACACTGATCAAGGGCATTTTTACTTTTAATCAATATGTTGCTTTTCTCAGGTCATGACTATTTATCTTCATTACGACGGGTAAAAAAACAGAGGTACTCCAACCAGGGAATAATTGTGCATAAATACATAAATCACGTAAAGAATACAGCAATGATGAACAAATCGCATTTGAATACTCTGCTGTTTGCTTACCTCCAGAGCTGTCTCCTTATCTTGCTCCTTCGAAATTTTGTAAGCAACACCCCACTGCATTTGTACAACAGACATTCACTTGCAAAATCAAATTCACGCACCCTAAGTGAAGATACCATGTCACAATGATCATGGACCAAATAAAGAATAACTTAAGAACCTGGGGGGAGAGTAACGCAAAGAATATACATGACGAATTTACTAAACCCATTCCGCAAGTGCTATCTGGGTTTTCATAGTTTCTCTGGAATAACTCAGAGCAGCTAAGATTGAGCAGTTCAACCTAATTGTCTAAAAGATCACAGACTACTCTTAGCATATGTTTCCCTCTAGGACCATGGCAAGTAATAAAACTATTATCTGATATTATGATCGGCATTTCAGCAATAGTGTGGCATCTTATGGTTGCCCAACAATAAGTCACTGACAAAAAAAACTGCTATCTAAGAGGAGCGGTTCATCCTAAATTAGGTTGTTGCCATGACACAAACACGAAGAGAGAGTTGGGGAGCGCCGTACGCATGTCGACCCTGGCTGGTGCTCGAGCGTGACGGTCCTCCCTGGGAACTCCGGCGTGCCCCTGTGGTCCGTGCTCCCTGTCGCCTCATCAATCAAGAAAAGAAAATTCAGTCAAGGAGTCAGCGAGAGAGGTCTTGGAACTGCCCCGAAAGGTTTACCCTGGTAGAAGACGCGGCGGTAGTCCCTGACGAAGCCGACGAGGCGGGCGTCGTAGGCGAAGCCCGGGTTCCACACCAGGGACCCGTAGCCGAACACCCACATCACCATGCCGCCGCCGCCGCCTCCTCCGTCCTCCTCACTTCCTCCGGTGGAATCGTGAGGTAGTAGGTGTATGGTGGGACAGAGTTGCTGCGTCCGCTCTCTGATTGGTCCTCGTCCTCGTGACAATCGGCAGCGTCTGCAAAAGCCTTCGATTGGGCCTGATCTTTTTATCTTGGTGAGGGAAGATTGGGCCCTGATAGCGCAGCCGAGCCCGGTGGTAACACACCAAAAATAACAAGCCGAGGCCAGCATCGGTTTAGTACCACACGGCTTGTTTGAGGAAGGTCGAGGGCTAGCTCTTGCTATAAGAGGAAGACAGGGTGCGACCTTGAAACATACTCCTTCCCGTTTCTAAATATATGGGGTTCAAAATATAAGATGTTTTACTCTTTTTCCGAACCACATGTACCTAGATACCTTCTAATGTGTAGGTTTGTAGGTGCATGTTTTTTGGAAAAAAAGGTTAAACATTACTTACCTGGACCAGTCTATGGGTATGGCTAATAAGAAGGGTCATGGCCTAGGCTGGCTAGTGGTCCACATTGCACTTTGTTAAAGCTTAAACAATCCTACCAAATTTTTTCAAGCAAAATTTTGAAAGCTGCATTTTTCAAGTTTGGGCGCTGTTTCTTTACAAGATCCCACGTTGACAGCAATAACTACAGGTAGTAACCAATTGGCTATGCAGGAAACCGAAATGAAATTTCTACTCAAAAACAAAGTGAGGGCCAGCATTTTCAATCTAGAATATGTCAGGACGAAGCATACTTAGCTCATCATTTTCCCACAAGTTGCAGCAACAATCTACCAATCAACAACACATTGCTAAAGCTTAAACAAAAGGATGCTTGCAGTTTGCTTCTCCAAATCAACAGTGCTTAAGTAGTCTATAAATATGAGTATTGGTATAAGTGAAGGGCAATACGATTAGTGCATCCACCAATAGTCCGAATCATCAGATCAACCCGAAACAGTAATAGCTGCACCCCTTGAATCTTGTACAGCATAGGGTCAATCATCGCTGTCAGCATCATCATCATCATCATACTCATAATCACCGCCACTGCTTGAGTATTCGACATACTCAGGCTCCCATGGCTCCCTGAATGACTCGAGAGCGCAGCACCTGTCCTCAATGTCACCGTCAAGCCTGACATTCAAGCTGCCAAGAATGTCGAGCGTACGCAGCAGAGGGCATTTGGTGAGGATTGCGTCAAGGCCAAGATCGCTGAACAAACCATAGGCAAGCTCAAGTCGTTTGAGCATCGGCATGGTGTTTGCAATTGCTAAAGCCTCATCTTCAACCACAATAGGTGCTGCATTGTTGCCTTGAGGAGGCAATGAAGGAGGCATGTTCCTCTTCAGCTGATCAAGTGACTTGCAGCGTCGGCCTATTGCTTCAATGCCTCTTGATGTGATTTTCAGACAGTTGCTGATGTCCAACACTCTCAGAGCAGCAAGGCATTCTATGTACTTCTCCACGGCTTGGTCAGAAACCTCACTCATTGGTATTTGCAGAACATTAAGCAACTTCCCACTGTCCAAAGAAAATATAACCATAACAATCAAAACGTCAATAGTTGCAACGAAGCTAAATTTGGTGCCATGATCCAGCTAACAGAAAAGAGAAGATTTCGTAACTGTTAATCTGGTAAATGCACATAACAAATCAATGGCAATATGGCATCACACGGGACTATGGAGAAGTATTCAAATATACTTCTATAGGAGTATATTAATCCTAATTTCTGACGCTACTTAGAAGTTAATTGAGCAATATGTGATATGTGTATCAAGAAACAAATTTGGTAGTCTGTAGTGGAATTTCTTATAACATGGAAAGAGACAAACATGCCTCAGCAAAACCAGAGCGGCATCCTTTGAAAGTAGTGGTTCTCATTTTATTTTAGAGACATTGAAGGTTTGCATCCCTAATGTCATAAAACCACAATGGCAGATTATCATTCTGCCAAACAGGCAAAGCATGTGCTGAGATCAGGAGCTTCCCATTGATGGCTCTGGTCTCTGACCTCTGAGTACCCATCATGTTGTTCACATTTGCACATCCGCAGGTGCCTGTCGGTAGAAAATTACTGCCATTTACACCCAACCTTCGTCAATTATTGTGTGCTGTTTGGGAGCACTTACATGGATGTGTGCGTCTGTGGCGGTGTGTATGAATGTGAGGGTCTTCCTTCTAATTGCTGAAAATAAGAAGAAAAAACATGGCCTTGATCTCCGAGTCCATTCCAGGACTACAAGACATAGGAATTGTGCCAGCAAAGGGAAATTCAGAGATGTGAGCTACAACTTACAAATGCTTTATAGCATATACACATGGATTTTACAGTGTGATCACTGATGCCTGATGCACAAAAATGAAAAATACTTTAGTAGCAGCACGCCTAGGAAATAGCCGTAGGCAAGACTATACAACTTTAAAGCAATTGACTTCTACTCGAAATATATAGTTCTCACAGGTCAGAAGAACTATTGATGCAAATTGAAAATGTTATTAGCAGCCATCGCACCACAATTCTAAATGTGGCACAAATGTAGTGCAAAACTAGATGATCCGACATGAAATCCAATAGTACTAGTTAAAGCAATGCATTCTCCAAGTAAGCTATCTTGAAGTTATATGAAACAACAAGACATCAACATATCAGTGTGTCACGGCAGTTTCCTTCTCCTAGCATAGTAAATTACTGAAGTAAGAACCAAAATTTGGGTCAGACTCAGACAAAGTGGGCATGGTAACTTACGAGGACGCGACGTAGGCAAGCGCGCCGTCTCCGATGCGGTAGACGGAGAGCCGTCGGAGCGTGCCTTGCGCGCGAGCGGCAAGGCGGCGCACAGCGGCGTCGGCCCTGACGCGGCAGTTGACGCGGCGGCACCAGGCCTCGATGTCGACTTCCCCCCACATGTCCGGCGACGCAGCCGCTTCCCTCCACGCCCTGCACACCGCCGCCGGCCCGCGCGCAATCTCGTCCGCGGGGACCCTGCCCCGCAGGATTAGCGCCAGCATCTCCGGGCTCACCGCCTCCGTCCACCTCCAACTGTACATTTCCTCCTCGACCTCGTTGCCTCCCACATCTCCTCCTTCACCACCTCCCGAGGAACCGCAAGGACACGCTTGCTTCGTCTCCGCCACCGGGCTCATTCCAAACCCTCTCCCCCCGCAGCTTCCTCCATCAAGCCCCGCCTTTTCCGCATCCACCTCCCTCCGCCACCCTCCTCCATCTCCGACCGCTACCGCTCCACCACGAACTCTAGGCTTCTTCTTCATGGCCTCCGCGTGCGACCACTTCACCACAGGGGGCGCTGGCGTTCTCCCTCTCCAGCCGCCATTAGGCCTCTCCCGCCTCGCCTCCCGCCCCGGACCCCCTCCTCCCGGAAATCTGCCGCCGGATTTAGTGCTCGCACGCTTCATCGCCGGCGATTGCCTGGGCGAGCTCGCCGTGCTGCCCCTTTTGGTTTTCGGTTTGGGGGAGGATCTGGGGGAGGAAGGGAGAAGGACGCACCCGTCTCACTGGAACCGAGCTACTACTACCTTCTTATGGCAATGGAGCTCATCCACCCACGTCGTGGATCGACGGAGCCAATGCCGACACGTGTCCACTCCAACGGCCCGATACCATTGCCTTTTCGAGTTCGTGGGTCCGGGACTTCGAGTGGAGCGGAGTACGGGTGCACGGTGCCCTTTGTCATTCAAAGTTACTCCCTCTGTTTTAAAATATAATTGTTTTAGTTCTGTAAAGTAAATATATCTAAACTTGTTTTATATATAGGTTCACTCAATTTTGGGTGAATTTACATATTAAAAAAAGTCTAGATTCATTTTCTTCATAAAACTAAAATATCTTATACTTCCTCCGTTTCAAAATATCAGATGTTTTAGCTTTGTGAAGCATATACTACTCCCTCCGTCCCAAAATAGATGTCACAAGTTTGTCAAAATTTGGATAAATCTAAATAATAAATAGTGTCTACATTTATTTAAATTTTGACAAATCTGAGACATCTATTCTGTAACGAAGTGAGTAGTACATCTATTTCCAAATACTCACTCCAGTACTTTTAATTTTATATAGACTAGCCGTCGTGTGTTGCTATGGATCGAAAAGGACAATAAAACATGTTTATGATAGATGTCTCGTATCACACCAACCATCCATAATAATCTCAACCGGTGGTGAAATTAAAGAGGTATATACATCTGCAGTCCTATAACTTGTCTAGCATATGTAAATTAATCTCACTTCTGCAAAATGAAGTATAAGGTCAACTCCAACATAGCCTCGCAAATGGACTCGGCGGTCCGATTCGGTCTATTTGGACAAATACCACCTCCCAACGGACCACCGCAAATTTCATTTTGTCCGTTTTTTTCGGACCGGCGCATTTTAGGACTAAGGGCATCTCTACCGGGTCGATCCAACTCGTCTGAGCGCGTCCGTGAACGCGCGGTGCGTGCACGGCGCCCCAGCGGCCCGATCCATCCGGACAGACGCGTCCGGCTCAACCTATCCGTGCACCAAATCAAGGCAACGATTGTGTCGGCCCGGACAACGCGCTTTTCCTCGCACGTCCTCCCACTTATTGGCCCGGGCTCTCTTGCCAGTGGCACAACAGACACTCTCCTCCCTCAAACCCTCACCTTCCATATCCCGCGACTAGAGCAGGTGCAATCGCCGTCGCCATCGCCCGTTGCCGTCGACGCCCCCACGATATCGAGCAGCACCGCAGGCCACACGCGTTGCCGGAGTTGTCTGGACGCGCCGTGATACGTTGGAAACGTATCTACAATTTTTGATGCTTCATGCTTGTTTAGTATCTACTTTGCTTTACTTGTCCACACTTTGAGGTGTTTTTTATATGTTTTCTAGTACTAACCTATTAACAAGTTGCAACAGTGCCAGATGCCTGTTTTCTGTTGTTTTTGGTTTCAGAAAAGTTAGTAAAGAAATATTCTCGGAATTGGACGGGACAAACGTCAAAGTCAATTACTTTCCGTGAGGAATAAGAAGTCCAGAGGAGAGTCGGAGGGGCCAGCCAGGGGGGCAGACCCACCCTAGGCGCGGGTGGGCCCTAGCCCGCGCCTGGCTAGAGTTTTCCAGCCCTAGCGGCCGCCTCGGTCTCCCCTTTCGCCATAAAAAGCCCCTGATGCAGAAACCCTGGGTACCCGATCAGAAATCCATGAAATCGTTTGTAGCCGCCGTCACCATCGTCCCTAGATCGGGGGGGTCTGAAGTTCTTTCCGGCACCCTGCCGGAGGGGAGATCATCCCGGAGGCCTTCTCTCCGGTATGATGCGTGAGTAGTTCCACCTTGGACTATGGGTCCATGTAGTAGCTAGATGGTTGTATCTCCTCCTTTGTGCTTTCATGTATAGATCTTGTGAGCTCTGTTCATAATCAAGATCTAATATATTTATAATCATGCATGTTGTGTTTGCGGGGATCCGATGGATATCGAGATTATTATGTTGGTTTGATTAATGGTTTTGTCTTTATTATTCTATCATGTCTGTGTTATTTGTGATCTTGCATGCTCTCCGTTGTTAGTAGCTATCTTGGCCAAGTAGTTGCTAGTGACTCCAAGACGGGGTATTTATGCTCGATAGTGGGTTCATGCCTCTAGTTTCCAAGGGAAGTGACAATAATCTCTTCAATTATAGATGTGTTGTTGCTACTAGGGAGAAAACAACGGTCTCTTGTTCATGGAACATGTGGACTGTTTACCTTACACACTTTGCTTAAAGCAGTTGTCTGTTGCTTGCATCTTAATACTGGAGGGGGTTCGGATGATAACCTGAAGGTGGAATTCTAGTCATAGATGCAGTTGGATGGCGGTCTATGTATCTTGTTGTATTGCCCAATCAACCTCATAGGATCTTTCTGACTAGTACTTGCATTGTTATGCCTTGCTCAGTTCCTGTTAATTGCCCTGCTGTAATTTGTTTACCCTGCATGCCATGTTGTTTATCTAAGGAGAGCACCTCTAGTGAACTATGGACCCCGGTCCAATCTTTACCATTGATAGATTTTCCACTATTACTTGTTTACTTGTTGCAAAACACCATTACCTTCCACACCATACGTTTAATCCTTTGTTATAGCAAACCGGTGAGCTTGACAACCTCACTGATTCGTTGAGACAAAGTCTTGAGTTTGTGTTGTGCAGGTCTCCATGTTGTTTGCAACACTTGTGTGACGTTTCCTTCCTCCTTCTGGTTCGATAACCTCGATCTCAACTGAGGGAAAACTTGCTTCTTGCTCTTCACACCCTGCGCTTGGGGTTACCAACGAAGTGCCACGTCGAGCACCATCGAGTCTTTCTGGCGTGGTTGCTGGGGAGGCTAAGGACGTCTTCACTAGGGGAGTCCTTCACCTCATTTCTCTTTACTTTGTTTTTAGTTTTCTTTGTTTCTTTTGCTTGGTTTTGTTTGCCTATTTCCAAAAAACCCAAAAAAATTAGTCTAGTTTGGTTTGCTTTCTTTATTCAAAAACACAAAAAAATAGTTCTTGCTCTGGCTGTTGCTGCTGTTTTTGGCTTGCCCACCTTTGCCAAAATGAACTCCGCTGAGAAAACCAAGTTGTGTGACTTCACTAGCAGCAACAACAATGATTTCCTTAGCACTCCTATTGCTCCACCTGCTCTTGATGCTAGCTTTTATAAAATTAAGCTTGCTTTGTTGAATCTTGTGATGAGAGAGCAATTTTTTGGTGCTGGTTCAGATGATCCCGCTGCCCATCTTAATAGCTTTGTTGAACTTTGTGAGATGCAAAAGTATAAGGATGTAGATGGATATATTATTAAGCTCAAGCTTTTTCCTTTCTCCTTGAGGGGAAAAGCTAAAGAATGATTGCTTTCTTTGCCTAAACATAGTATTGATTCTTGGACTAAGTGCAAAGATGATTTTATTGGAAAGTAATATCCTCCTGCTAAGATTATATCTATGAGAAGTGATATTATGAAATTTAAACAACTTGATAGTGAACATGTTACTCCAGCTTGGAAAAGAATGAAATCTTTGGTTAAGAATTGCCCTACTCATGGACTCACTGCTTGGATGATTATCCAGACTTTTTATGCAGGTTTGAACTTCTCATCAAGAAACCTGTTGGATTCAGCTGCTGGAGGTACTTTTATGGGGCTCACTTTGGGTGTTGCAACAAGGATCCTTGATAATATGATGGTTAACTACTCTGAATGGCATGTTGAGAGAGCTCCACATGGTAAGAAGGTAAATTCTATTGAGGAAACTTCCTCTTTGAGTGAAAAGAGTGATGTTATTATGGCTATGCTTGTTAATGGGAAAGCTCCCCTAGATCCTAATAGTGTTCCCTTAGCCTCTTTGGTTGCTCAAGAAGAGCAAGTTGATGTGAACTTCATTAGAAACAACAATTTCAACAATAATGCTTATGGTAATTATAGGCCTTATCCTCCTAATGGAAGTGCTTACCATGGTAGATCTGGAATGCCTAGTGAAGAAAGGATTCTAGAAGTAGAGAGATCCACTAAGAATTTTATGCAGATGCAATATGAGCAAAAAAAGATTTTCACTAAAACTATGGAGGAACAGTCTATCATCTTGAAAAACATTAGTCATCAGCTTGAGAATTTGAATAGAGAAATTCCCAGTTTACAGTCAAAAAATTTGAGTGCTAAGAAAAATATATCCTCTTTGTCTGGAGCTCAGTCTTCCTTGATTAATAAAATGGCTGCTAAACCTGAAGCTATGGAAAACACCTTTGCTACTTCTCATGCCATACAAGTTACTATTGATGAAAATGTTAGGTTGTTAGCTCAGCTTCATTCTAAGTGGGAAAGGAAGCTGAAATTAATATAAACAATAGTGTGTGCACTATCACCACTAAACCACAAGTAGTCCCTATTCCTACTCCTACTATGCCTAAGCCTGTTGAGCCTACTACTAGTGATGTTAAGTTTGACTTTGATATTGATGGTTGCAATATTTCTGAAGTAATTATGTTCTTGCAGAAGCTTGCTAGAAGTCCTGATGCTAGTGATGTGCATGTTGCCTTTACCAAACACATTACAGATGCTCTTGTTAAGATTAAGGAAGAGAAGCTAAAACACAAAGCTTCTATTCCTAGGAAAGTAGAGGATAGTTGGGAACCCATTATTAATATGCAAGTGAATGACTTTGATCTTAAAGCTTCATGTGATCTTGGTTCTAGTGTCTCTATTATGCCTAGAAGGATTTATGAAATACTTGATTTGCCACCATTGGAAGATTGTTATTTGGATGTCTCACTCAATGATAATGCTAAGAAGAAACTCATGGGAAGTATTAATGATGTTCTCATCATGGTTAATAATGCTTATGTCTCTGTGGATCTCTATGTTTTGGATGTTGAATACAATGCTTCTTGTCCTATTACTTTGGAAAGACCTTTTCTTAGAACAGTTGGTGCCATCATTGATATGAAAGAAGGCACCATTAAATATCATTTTCCATTCAAGAAAGGTATTGAACACTTACCTATGAGGAGAGAGAAGTTGATTTTTTCTCCTCCTTTGAAATCAAGTATGGATGTTAATGCTTCTTTTGAAAATACTTGATTCTTCTTGCTTCTTGTGCCTAACTTAAAGGCGTTAAATAAAAGTACTTGTTGGGAGATAACCCAAGAGTTTACTTGAGTATTGGAAGTTATTACTTCAGTAGTGACCTCTCCTTATCCTTTTTGTTTGCTTTTTGTGCCAAGAATGACCTCTAATGAGAGGGAAGTAAGATTTGGGAAGTTGCTATCCCAAAACAGATTTCTGTCCTCCACCAAAAAACTTCGTGAGGAGGCTATGTAACTCGGATTGAGCTCAAAATTTACGAATAAATCCCCCAGTGTGTTAGATAACTTTAATTATTTCAACACTTTTTGATTTGAGCAACATAAGATGTTCGAAAAAATCGGTTTCTACCTGCTGGTCTGTTTTGACAGATTTCTGCCATTATTTGCATTTTCTTCTTATTGATTCCTTTTTTATTTCTCTTCGGGTACATTGAGATTTTTGAATGAGTTACTACAGTATCTTGTGTTCTTAGTGAAAATCCTTGTTCTTCCAAAGATTTTCCAGTGGTCTAATATCTTTTGAATACACTAATGTTGCTAATGAAGATTGTGTGAAGTTTTGTATGAAAGAAAAATTTCAGGTGTAGAGAAAGAATGATGCAATGAGATGGAGAATGGACAAAAGCTCAAGCTTGGGGATGCCAAAATGGTGTTACCCCAAGAAATATCCAAGAGGTACAAGCTTCAAAGCTTGGGGATGCCCAAGGCATCCCCTTCTTCATCAATAAAAAGCTCAGGTCTGTCTAGACACTTTGTTTTTATTGTTTCATGCATAGTTGTGTTGTTCTTGGAGCATCTTAGTTTTCGTTTGCTTTGCTTAGTTTGTTTAGTTTTTTAAGTAGTTTGGACCCCCGTTCTCGCTGTGTTGTTTTGCAAATAAGTGTGCTTGATGTTGGAAAGGAGTAGTAAGTTCTTGCTTGAAGTGCAAGAGGAGCTTGCATTGACTGTGACTTAGACTTTAGCATGACATGCTAGGTGTTGTTTTAGAATTATTATTAGTGATTATTGCTATAGCATGTCTTGTTCCAAACAATTGGGATTGCTTAGTGTGCCTTGAAGAAATTATGCGTTGTTTTAGCATGCAAAAGCATAGTATTGTCGTATTCTCATTTGATGCTTTGCTTGGGTTGACTTGGCACATTCTTGCACCATGTTATGACTCTCACAAGTAACCATTAGACTCTATGATCATTTAGTCCTTGACTTGTAGTACCACTCTTTTCTTTGATTAGTATGCTTTGTTGCACTGCATGATTTTGGCCATTATTGCTCTCTTAGTTGGTTGCTCCCAGTCTTTTTCTAGCCTCCACTTGTATGAGTAAGTTCTACTCATGCCTCCAATTCCCAAGAAACCAAGTTATTCCAAAGTGTCCACTATAAACTCCTATGCATGGTGAGTTACACCATTCTAAGTATATTCTTGTTTTCAACTATATTCCAATTAAAAATTATTTTGTTATGTGACAACGTAGTGATTAAAGCCCTCACGAACTTGATGGCACACTTTATTCTTTGCCCCTAATAAACTTGAACCATTGTGACAAATTTGTTGTATATGCTTGCACTTATAAGTTGGAATTAGCAGAACCGTGTTGTCACGGGGAACGTTTTCAACATTGCACTTGTATCTTGTTGTACTCAGTTGATATCATGTTCTTTTGTATATGGATGTCACAGGTGTGAAATAAAGAGGGGACTTGTAAGTCCACGGAGTTTGTATTCTGTGTTAGAGAAACGCCTGGGCCACTAGCCTAATCCATGCCTAATCATGGTGGAAACTTGCAGCAGCACCATAATGAGCTATCTATGAAGCATCCTCAATAAAAAAGTATGCATATAGTAAATAAAAAGATTGCTGAGATGCTCATTGTCTGCTTGCCTTGTCATTTTGGTTATGGGAAAGCTCCTGTACCATGTGCAAGGGGTACCCCGTTGGCGGTTCTCAATGATATGCAAATACTTACAGTGACAAGAACTTACCTGGACCCAAAGTTGAGTATGCATGAGGTGTGGCCCTCGTATTCAAGGGACTTGAGATTGCCAACTTATACTTCTTCAAGCATATACTCCAGCTTTGCCACTTTAACCTTAACCACTTCAAGATGCTTATGATAGTGGCAATGAGGGCTAAAAGCTAACAAGTACCATAATTTTTGGAAGCTCTTTTTGAAACTTGTAATCCCTACTTCCAAAAAGGCCTTTCTTCCACCATTATTGAGTCTCCACCTTCTACCTTTAGGCACCATTAAGAGAGCATAGTTGACATTGCACTATGTGTAGTGTTCCAAAGCTTATTAATTAATGCATATTGTGTTATTACTTCCTCTTGTTCTACTTGTTTCTAATCACCCTTGTGAACTTTGAAGGTGTCCTATGCATCTATTTGCTACTCTATGAGGGACAAGCTGATTGCCACTATGCTATGTTTTCTGCATGCAAAACAAACAAACGTTTTGCAATGCATGTTATTCATGATCTTTGTTTGTAGCCTTTCATGTTGCATGCATAGTTACAATGTCCTACTGTTAGAACTCCATCTTTCATGCACATGTTTAGAGTTCTTTGATCCCAGCTTTCAATGCTTGCAAATGGTTGGATCTTTATTGTGAGGGTGCATGTCACCTCAAAAATTATTTTGTTTATCACTTACCTACTCGAGGACGAGCAGGAGTTAAGCTTGGGGATGTTGATATGTTGGAAACGTATCTATAATTTTTGATGATCCATGCTTGTTTAGTATCTACATTGCTTTACTTGTCCACACTTTGAGGTGCCTTTTACATGTTTTCTGGTACTAACCTATTAACAAGTTGCAACAGTGCCAGATGCCTGTTTTCTGCTGTTTTTGGTTTCAGAAAGGTTAGTAAAGAAATATTCTCGGAATTGGACAGGATAAATTTCAAAGTCAATTACTTTCCGTGGGGAACAAGAAGTCTAGAGGAAGCCGGAGGGGCCAGCCAGGGGGACCAGACCCACCCTAGGTACGGGTGGGCCCTAGCCCGCACCTGTCTAGGGTTTGCCAGCCCTGGCAGCCGCCTCGGTCTCCCCCTTCGCCTATATCTAAAGTTCTTCTCGGCACCCTGCCGAAGGGGAGATCATCCCAGAGGCCTTCTCTCATGTATGATGCGTGAGTAGTTCCACCTTGGACTATGGGTCCATGTAGTAGCTAGATGGTTGTATCTCCTTCTTTGTGCTTTCATGTATAGATCTTGTGAGCTCAGTTCATGATCAAGATCTAATATATTTGTATTCATGCATGTTGTGTTTGCGGGGATCCGATGGATATTGAGATTATTATGTTGGTTTGATTAATGGTTTTGTCTTTATGATTCTATCATGTATGTGTTGTTTGTGATCTTGCATGCTCTCCGTTGTTAGTAGCTATCTTGGCCAAGTAGTTGCTAGTTACTCCAAGAGGGGGTATTTATGCTCGATAGTGGGTTCATGCCTCTAGTTTCCAAGGGAAGTGATAATAATCTCTTCGGTTGTAGATGTGTTGTAGCTACTAGGGAGAAAACAACGGTCTCTTGTTCATGGAACATGTGGACTGTTTACCTTACACACTTTGCTTAAAGAAGTTGTCTGTTGCTTGCAACTTAATACTGGAGGGGGTTCGGATGATAACCTGAAGGTGGACTTCTAGTCATAGATGCAGTTGGATGGCGGTCTATGTATCTTGTTGTATTGCCCAATCAACCTCATAGGATATTTCTGACTAGTAATTGCATTGTTATGCCTTGCTCAGTTCCTGTCAATTGCCCTGCTGTAATTTGTTTACCCTGCATGCCATGTTTATTTATCTAAGGAGAGCACCTCTAGTGAACTATGGACCCCGCTCCAATCTTTACCATTGATATATTTTCCACTGTTACTTGTTTACTTGCTGCAAACCACCATTACCTTCCACACCATATGTTTGGTCCTTTGTTACAACAAACCGGTGAGCTTGACAACCTCACTGATTCGTTGGGACAAAGTATTGAGTTTGTGTTGTGCAAGTCTCCATGTTGTTTGCAACACTTGTGTGACATTTCCTTCCTCCTTCTGGTTCGATAACCTCGGTCTCAACTGAGGGAAAACTTGCTGCTTGCTCTTCACACCCTGCGCTTGGGGTTATCAACGAAGTGCCACGTCGAGCACCATAGCGGCAGGCAATCCTGCCGCTGACATGGTTATACCCTATGGGTACACGACATTAGCATACCTGGTCCAGCCCAAGGAAGGCCCACGAGAATATACGCGGCCCCATGAAGATTTTCGGGTGGCCTAAGCCCATGACGTCTTCGGATCCTTAGAGAGCAAGACTAGAGTAGATAGAATAATCAAAGGGGCAAACCCTAAACCTTTAACCGACTCGATCTATGCCCGGGACCTGCCTACCTCTATATAAAGGCTAGGAGGGCACGACGAGGAGGATCTCTCTCTCTCATACCATCGCATACACACCTCCATGCCAGATTGCATCTACGCACCCCTGTAGCCTTCGGTTCCGCCGTAATCAAGAGCAGACAAGCATGAGTAGGGTTTTCCCTCCGGGGTCCTGAACCTGGGTAAATCTCGTGTCCCCTGGTTGCTTGTTTGTTAACCGTTCCGCGATCTCCATCACCCCCATCTTCTCCAAAACCCAAGCTCATAACAATGGGCATTGACGAGATTAAACCTCGTCAATTGGTGCCGTCTGTGGGAATTGGGGGCGCTGATTGTGTGATTGTAACGGTCCCGACCAAAGAGATATACAATTCCTCGACGACGGAGAGACATCTCCTCTTTGGCGCTTTCGACTTCGCCGCCCACTCGCCAGCCACCCTGAAGGACTTCAAGCCCGTTGGCGACGGGCTCGAGATCCTGTTCGCAAGCTTCTGCTTCCAGGTGGGTCAGACCAGCACGCTCCGCCTCCCAGAGCGGGTGCCTCTGCCATAAATCAGGCCCACCTCATGGTCCCCGCATCCCAACGTGCTACGCATGACAACATCGACAGATGAGTCATACGACAACAGCATCTACAACTCAGATCTATGCGATCCCCCGTCGGATGAAGGGACCTACGGTTCCGGATCCGAAAGTTGCGGCAGCAGTGATCCGACCTACGGACGCTACCAATGCGCCTTGGTCATCCAAAGTGACGTGGAGCAACAACCACCAGGTTCGGGTGCTCACGTACCGCCACCCAACCCGTAGGGTAGAAACGGCGAAAACAGGAGGCAGCCATCCCCCGCCCAACGAGGACGATCCTAATTCCAATCGAGTAATCCACCTCAACAAGGAAGGATGGAACCAAGCACGCGAAGCCGTGGCGGGAAACAAGATCCTGCCTATGGGTGCCTCACGGGACCTACTGATGGCATACCACCTGCTCATCGAAGAGCACAAAAAGCAGATGAAAATGCAAAAAGTACTCAACAAACGCAAGCGGCCTCAGAGTCTAGCACGCGGCGAGATGCGCTCTCCGTCGTTGGCGGCTCCAGCTCGCACGAAAACAATGCCAACAAGCATCGTTATCGCGTAGAGAACATGGACCCTGCTGCAAGCCGCGAGGTGACCCGAACCCTCAACACGTCCTTCATGGAGATGGACGCCAACAGCAACGTCATCCCGAAGATGCCTCAAGCTGCGATCATGGTAGCCACCACATACCTTGTGTCCCATCCACCTCTGGTGGGGGACCCGAAGAGGGCCATGCACAATTCCGCACTAGCCGGGCTCGGACTCGTTGGAGCTGCACTCCACGAGGAAGCTCCTGCGGAGCCGAAAAAGAAGGTTGCGGTCAGATTCAACCGCAGTCTCACACCCTCGTCCGATGAGGACATGACCTACCTCAACGACACAAGATCTCACGACGTCGCAGCCGCGACTACAATGCTCGAAGCGAACTAACTCAACGCAATATCTACAAGGCACACGCCAAACGCGTGTGCTCATCCGAGTCCGAAGAGGATGACGACAAAAGAGAACTCTACGGGGCTCGATGCTTCAGCAGATCTGTTTGGCGGACACGGATGCCGAGGAACTTTAAGCTTCCTTCGAACACTCTGAAGTTTGACGGCACGCAGGACCCTAAGGCATGGCTCAGCGACCATCTGTCATCCGTCAAGCTGCACGGCAGCAACAAAAACACCGCCCTGCAATGCCTTCAGCTGAAGCTGACAGGCGCAGCCCGGATCTGGCTCAGCAGCCTATCCTCGGGATCCATCCGAAGTTGGGAGGAACTGGCGTACAATTTCATTCGAAACTTCAAGGGTACCATCAAGAGGCCAGCCTCGATCGAAGAGCTGCAGGCCTGCACCCAACGAACTGGCGAATCCATTTGCTTGTACATACTATGCTGGTCCAACATCAAGAACTCCACGGCGCACATATCTGAAGAGAGAACAATCGACGCCTTCAAATATGGCGTCAAACGCCAAGACTTCAAGGAAGAACTTGGGCACGTCAAGCCCAAGACACTCGACCACCTCATGGACATCGCCAACAGGTGGGCAGATGGCAAGGACTCCGTCCACCGAGCACACTCGGAGGAGGACGACTATGGCCGCCGATGCGAGCGCCGTAGCAAGAGAAGATCGCGCGTCTACGACGATCGCGATGGACCCGACATGGTCGCAGATGGCTACACCGACTGCCACAATGAAAGCAACCGCAGCAGCGGCGGATACCGTGGAAACAACTTCCGCGATGGAGGACGCCCAACGCAAACGTGGTAATGCCGCGTCCGTGACGACGAGCCCTCGGCATACGACAAATTGTCGGGCCCATGCACCATCCACTTTTACATCGACAAACAGGATGGCAAAAAGAAGGCCAACCATATGCTCAAGGATTGCCGCGAGTTTCAGAAACTCAGCGAGAGCCTGTCCCAAATGAGACAGCAAGCCCCGAACCCTGGGTACGAACACGCACCCGCACTAGGTGACATCGCCCACGGAGCTCCTCCACCACCACCCGTGGGACCTTCGAATCACCCAATCGCACCCGCGCAGAACAACGGCGTAAATGGGTACCCCGCGCCGAAAGGGTCATTGATGATCCAAAAGGGGCGCCCGACAAACAGGGTGCAAAAGAAGATCACCCGCCAGGTCAGCTTGGCTGTGACCGCTCCACCTGCCATCCCTGAGTACCTCAGCGGTTCGGAATCCTGCATCACATTCAGCCGTTCGAATCACCCCTGCCAGATCCCTCGCCCAGGTCATGCTGCCCTGGTACTCGAGGCGCAGATCGGAGGATTCGAGATGAGCCGCGTCTTCATGGACGGCGGTAGCAGCATCAACCTGATATTCGCTAGCACCTTAGCAGCAATGCGGATCCTGTTGTGCAGCCTAGAACAATCCAACACAACGTTCCACGGCATCGTCCCAGGGAAGGGAATATTCCCCCTAGGAAATATATGGCTCGATGTCATCTTCGGCAAGCCCGATAACTTCCGGTGTGAGCGACTCGAGTTCGAAGTGGTGGACTAGCCATCACAATACCACGCCAGGACCTAGGGGCGTCATCACGGTCCACGGGAGCTTCACCCGGTTGGACCACTGCGACAGGGACTCCAACAGAATCTCCCAGTCATTCGGCATGCAGGAGGATCTCACAAGGCTCCGAGAAGTGACAAACAACGGGGCAACCCCAGTCTCGAGGCAAAATGCACCCGACATGTCGTTCGACTCAACAGTCAACACGGAAAAGGTGCAGGTCCACCCGACGGACGCCTCCAAGACGGCGCTGATCGCCAACGACCTCAGCCCCGCATAGGAAAGCGCGCTCATTTGAATTCCTCCGTGAGCGCTGGAAAATCTTCGCCTGGTGTCCTACGGACATGCCAGGACTTCCTAGGGAATTCGCCGATCACGCACTCAATGTGTTCCCAGATGCCAAGACGGTAAAACAATCCATCCAACGATTGTCCGAGCCACGGGCCAAAGCCATCGGAGTCCAAGTCAACAGACTGCTCGACGCTGATTTCATCAGGGAGATCAAGGAAAGCGAGTGGCTGGCCAACACCGTGATGGTCCCTAAAAAGGACACGGACATCCTGCGGATGCGAGAAGGATCACTTCCATCTCCCTCGGATCGATCAGATCATCAATTAGACTATAGGATGCGAGAAGCTCTCCTTCCTTGACGCCTACTCAGGCTACAATCAGATTCGACTAAAGGTCGAAGATCAGGAGAAAACAACGTTCATCACGCCGTTCGGAGCGTTCTGCTACAACACAATGCCTTTCGGGCTGAAGAACGCAGGTTGAAAGGATACGTATGTCGCCTAGAGGGAGGGGTGAATAGGCGATTAAAACTTTTCTTAGAGTGGCTCAACCAAGGCGGAATAAAACTAGTCTTTACTTTGTTAAGACAAACCTAGAACAACTAAGGTTCACCTATGTGCACCAACAACTTATGCTAAGCAATACAAACAACAAAGTGATAGCAAGATATATATTACTTCAAGCACGAAGGCTATCACAATGTAAAGTGCATAAGTAAACAGCTCGGGTATAGAGATAACCGAGGCACGCGGGGACACCGATATTTTACCGAGTTCCTCCCAACATGGAGTACGTCTCGTTTGGAGAGGGAGTGGTATCAAACCACCAACGCCACAAAAGGCCTCCCTTATTCTCCGGTGAATCTCACCCCAATGGGATCGATCCACGCTTCCACTATCAGTGCACTTGTCGGTGGCAACCGGAACCTCTCACAAGGTTGGGGCACTTCTCCACAACTTAATTGGAGGCTCCCAACAAACGCCACCAAGGCCACAATGCCACCAAGGCCACAACCTGCAACACCAACAAATCGTCTAGGGTTCCAAGAACCCAAGAGTAAAAAGCTTCTCAACTTTCACTCACCAAATCCTCCGGGGAGAACTCAAACCGATGCACCAAATGCAATGGCAAGAACACAAGTAGTGCTCAAATCCTTCTCTCCCAAATTCCACCAAAGCTACAAAAGCTTGTGGGGGAATAAGAGAGGAAGAACAGTAGAGGAAATCCACAAAATACTCCAAGATCTAGATCCCAAGATGTTCCCCTCACTTAGAGGAGAGATGGATTGGTGGGATTGTAGATCTAGATCTCCTCTTTCAAATCCCTAAAGTATATGCAAGAATCAAGGGAGGGATTGAAGGGGAAGCAAGCTCAAGAGGGTCAGGAATGGAGGAGAAAGCCTGTCAAACTCGAGCAGTTGCATTGGGGAAGAAGGTCCCCTTTTTATAGGCCCACAGATTTCTGACCGTTTTTTGCCCGTTGGGGAAAAGTCAGACCGGAGACTCCGGTCTACACCGGATATTCCGGCCCAACCTCCGGACCAGCCTCCGGACCGCCCATCTGAATGACCTGGGCCATCCAAGACCCAAAAAGACCGGAGACTCCGGTCTTCCAACACCGGAGACTCCGGACTGAGGAAACACCGGAGACTCCGGGGTAGCCTCCGGACCTGGCTTCGGACCCCCATACAGTATGTCCCAGCCCTGATTCTGAAGTCACCACCGGAGACACATCCGGAAACTCCGGACTACACCAGAGACTCCGGTCCATGCAGACCGGAGACTCCGGTCAGAACCAAATAAGAGGCAAACTTCAAATGGCGATATCTAGAGTTTGGAAACTCCGATTGACCCGAAACCAATTTTGTTGGAAACAGGACAACAAGGGCTATCCAACAAAACGTGGAAATATTGGATACCACCAAGAGAGAACGTTTCATGTATTATAAAGTGAGATACCTCTCTTGGTGAGAAACCGGAAAACCTCAAAGATAAAAAACGCAATAAGATATAAAGGGGAAATCCGTTTTTGATGAACTAGGGCTTGTTATGAATATTGCCACAAGCTCTAGAACCTCACATGGATAAGATCCAAATAACAACCAAGAAAGGATGATGCAAAGTATGCAAAGGTTTGAGCTCTCTCTGAAGGATATGATCGAGTTACTCACTTGAGAGCCCCTCTTGATAGTACGGTTGTCTATCCTATAAACCGGTCTCCCCAACTAACATCCCGAGACCGGTAAGAGAGAAACCCTATCAAGATCATACCTTTGCCTTGCACATATTCCACTTGATTATGATGTAGACGGTCTTGTCCTTCTCAAGATGGAACACCTTTCTTGATTGCTCTTGTACGCACTTTCTTGATGAAGACTTGCAAGTTACTCCCCCATACAACATGGGGAAACCTTTACTTTGACCTTGTCTTCATCGATCCATGATCACCGAGGATGGAAAGCTTCAACCATGAGATCTTCTAGATATTGCACATCTTTAGCTTGCACATCATTTCTTCTTTTCTTCATTATGTTGATGCCTTGAAGGTGCACCAGAGATATTAATCCATCTTATTCTTCAAGACATACTTGCCATAGGTTTAACTCTCACATGACCAATCTGTGGATCACTCTTTGAACACCTTGGTCACCACTTGATCCTCTTCACTTTCTTCTTCTCCAAACCTTGAAGCCAACATATGGTTCAAGCATTGCCTATGGACAATTCCTACAAGTACAACTTGATACAAGCATTAGTCCATAGAGATTGTCATTAATTACCAAAACCACACATGGGGGCACACATGTTCTTTCACAGGTGCCACGTACCAGTGGTGCATGCAGGCATGCCTGAAGAGGCAGACCGGCCGCAACATACAGGTCTATGTCGACGACATAGTAATCAAAACAAAGGAAGCCAAGACACTGATCGACGATCTCCGCGAGACGTTCAACAACCTTGATTGCTACAAGATCAAGCTAAACCCAGAAAAGTGCGCCTTCGGTGTCCCATCTGGCCGACTCCCTGGCTACTTCATCTCCCAGCGAGTGATTGAGGCAAACCCGAAGAAAATCCGGGCCATAATGGCCATGGAGAAACCGAAGAACCCCAAAGGTGTCCAGCATCTCACTGGACGCATCGCGGCGCTGAGCAAATTCATCAGCCGCATGGGCGAAAAGGACCTGCCTTTCTATCAGCTGCTACACAAAGCAGACAAATTCGAATGGACACCTGAAGCAGCGACGCATTCGAAGATCTGAAGCGGCTGCTCTCCACCTCGCCCATCCTGGTCACACCAAAGGAGCGCGAACCTCTCCTGCTATACATAGCAGCCACACATCAGGTGGTAAGCACTGTGCTCGTGGTTGAATGGCCCGAAGATGGCAAGACCCATGGGGTCCAACGCCCAATCTACTACCTCAACGAGGTATTAACGCCAACAAAACAAAGATACCCTCACTACCAGAAACTCGCCTACGGCGTGTTCATGACGGCTCGTCGGCTGAGTCACTACTTCCAGGAGCATCAGGTGATGGTCGTCAACGAGGCACCTCTGAACAACATTCTGAACAACCCGGAGGCCATAGGACGCATGGCCCTGTGGGGCATCGAGTTGTCCCCTCTAGACATAGTCTATGAGAAACGCCATGCGATCAAGTCGCAGGTCCTACCGGACTTCCTCGTCCACTGGATGGAGCTGCAGCTGCCGGACACCCCGAACATGACACTGTCATGGAAGATGCACTTCGATGGCTCCAAGCGTGAGGCCGGAGCAGGAGCTGGGGTCATTCTGACATCCCCGCAGGGCGACAAGATGAAGTACGTCCTCCGGATGAAATTTCGAGCTTCCAACAACGAAGACGAATACGAGGCCCTCATCCATGACATGAGGATGGCCAAGATCTGCGGCGCAATGCGCCTGGTCATCTAGGGTGACTCTAACCTCGTTGTCCAGCAGACGATGAACGAGTGTGACATGCACGCCGCCAACATGATCGCGTACCGCGCGCTCTATAACTCACTCGAAGGAGACTTTGACGCCTGCGAGCTTTGGCATGTTGGAAGAGAAAGCAACAAGGAAGCTGACAGACTCGCCAATATCGGCTCCACCTGCGCATGGGTGCCACCAGGTGTGTTCCTTGAACAGATTTGTGTGCCATCCATCAAAAGGAAATTCCCCAAGGGATCACCCAAAGAAGCAGAGCACTCAGGGGCTACGCTACCCCAAGGACAGGAAGGACCGAAAAGCTCGACACAGAGGTTGCAGTGGTCAACCTGATGTAGGTCATGGCAATCGAAGAAACATGGACGCAGTCGTACCTGCGGTACCTGATAAACAAAGAACTGCTTGATGACCCGACAGATGCCCGACGCATTTCTCGCCGGTCCAAGGCCTTCACCATCATTAATGGCGAGCTGTACAAGCACAACATTTCGGGTGTACTCCAAAGGTGCGTCACCATCGGTGACGGCAAAACCATCCTCCAAGACATCCATGCGGGCATCTGCGGCCATCATGCGGGCAGCTGCGCCCTCGTCACCAAAGCTCTACGAGCTGGGTTCTACTGGCCAACGGCCATGAACGATGCCAAGGACATCGTCCGAATGTGCAATGGGTGCCAGAGGTTCGCAGACAAACCGCACGCATCAGGATCGGAGCTCAGGCGCATACCCTTGGCCTGGCCCTTCGCCCAATGGGGCCTCGACATGATAGGAAAACTACCCAAGTCCTCAAAAGGAGGCCACGTCTACCTCCTGGTCGCAGTCGACAAGTTCACCAAGTGGACCGAGGCCATGCCCGTTACCAACCAAAAGGGTAAAACGGCCATGAAGTTCTTCCAATCCATAGTCTACCGGTTCGGCATGCCGCACAGCATCATCACCGACAACGGGTCGAACTTCATCTTCAAAGAATTCCAGGACTTCTGCGAAGGCCTCGGGATCAATATATCCTATGCCTCCGTGGCACACCCGCAAACCAATGGGCAGGTCGAAAAGGCCAACGGCCTCGTAGGAGGCCGCATCAAGAAGCGCCTACTGAGCCCACTCGAGCGGCTTGCGGGAGCATGGGCAGAAGAGCTACCCTCCGTCCTCTGGAGCCTGCGCACAATGCCAAACAACTCAACTGGCTACACGCCTTTCTTCATGGTGCACGGAGCCGAAGCCGTGTTGCCTGCAGAAGTACACCATAAGGCTCTACGGGTCGTCGCCTACAACGAAGCCGAATCGACGGCCGCACTCAAAGACGCCGTCGACACACTCGATGAGGCACGCGACATCGCCGCGGCTCGATCGGCGGTCTACCAGCAGAGCCTCCGCAACTATCACAGTCATCGGCTGCAACCAAGGTCCTTCGTCGAAGGAGACCTCGTCTTACTACTCAAGCAAGAGCGGTCGAAAAAGCTCGAGTCACCCTGGGAAGGACCATACGTCATCACCGAAGTCATCCCAGGTGGCGCCTACCGCCTCAAGCACGTGGAGTCTGGAGTCGCATACTCCAACCCATGGAACGTTGCACAATTGGGACGCTTCTACCCCTAGCTATCCCCCTTTACTTTCAATAAGACCACTCAGCCAAAAAATGTACCTACTCATTATGATATGAATAAAGCTAAGTGTCTCGCCCGAAAATTTATCTTTTACTCGCATTTCTTTATGCTACAACGCACTCGGGGGCTCCCCCTCACCTCACGACCTCGTCGACTGAGGATAACGCACGTACACATGAGTAGCTGACCACGTCAGGCTAACGAAAAGGGCATGCATACAACCAAGCACCAAGTGCTAACACAGTGAACCTTTCCAAATAAAGGGCACAACACGCCCAGTCGAAATATACACAAAGTTTACATCTATCTTCTTTACAGGAACTACCTATTCTAAAGGATCACCTATGCGCGATGCTCAAAGAGATCTATAACTTCTTCGGCATACTGCCTAACAGCCGCATAGTGCGGGCGCATGTCCCATAGGCCACCATCTGGTCGAGGGGCGGCCCAGCCGCCACAGCCGAAAGATCCACATCAGTGCGATGCAGCCGCACGAGGGAAAGGGCAGCCTTCACCCCCGCAACTAACTGGTGCCGCACCAGCTCCCTGACGTGACGCATGTCTCGAAACTTCGCCAGCAAGCCCCAGAGAGTCGATGGCGCTTCATCAAGGGGAAACATGACGTGCAGAATCGATGCCAGGGAAGTCTTCACCTGCCGCAACACTCGTGACACCTGGTGGGCACGATCCTGCACAGTCGCAAGAACCATGGCACGGTCGCGATCCATCCAGAAAAAGCCACCGGCTTCCGTATCTTGATGTGTCAGGCAGTTGATCTGAACCGCAACGCGCTCCTTCTCCTCCCTCGGAACAAGGTTGGCACCTGCAACAACTACAAAGTAAGATGGCCTGCCAACAGGCGCATCCGAAAATGAACAGCAGCTAGAACAAACTTACGCTGCAGCTGCTCGGCCAACTGCCGCAGCTCCCCCATTAGATATTCCTCTCTGGCGGCACCTCGCTCCGCCTTTGACTTCCAAACATCCTCATGGCCTCGGATGCCAAGCAACTCCTTCTCAAGACTGCGGACGCGGTCACGAAGAAAAACAAGCTGCGATGCATCATCCAAGGATGGTCGCGGCTGCGGAGTAGACGAAGTATCGATAGGGTCATCACCCGAAGGTCCCTAAGGAAAACAGAAAGGATATAAATAACACACGACTGGGCAACAACTAGAAGGCTCATTATATACAACAAAAAGCCACTGCATGGCACATGAAGTGTTCATCAAGAAATTACAGCAAAGGTAGAAGGTAACTATCCTAGAACTACAAATATAAAGCCTAAGCAGCTGCATCCTGAGTGGCCTCGGAGCCAGAGCGCCTGCCCTTGACCTCCTCCTGCTGCTTTGCCGCATACTCCGCCAGGAGGTTAATAAGTTTTGGCCCATAGCGCTTACATCGAGCGGCGAAGAGAGCGAAGGCTACCTCGGAACCGTCGGGGGCCATTGGAATTTGGGAGGTGACCTGATGAAGATCCAGCTACGCTCCGGACGCCATGGCCATTGCCAGCCCCATGGACGCGTTGATGCCCTTCTGCTTGCGCTTATAGGCTGCAGGCGCATCCACTGACAGCGCATCCGCCAACAAGTCAACATCCTCAAGGGCAACGCCCTTGGGAACGAGCTCCTTGTAAAAGCGCCCGAGGACCTCCTTGGCTTTGGCAAGAGATCCAACCACAGTACTGCAGCGGTCGCCGACCGCCGCAGTAGCATCATCCAAAGCACTACTGTGCTCCAGGGCACTGCGGTTGAACTCAATGCCTATGGCATCTAGAGAAACGGAAAAGTATAGTAAGAATCGAACAAAGGCGCAGGGACACAGGAGCCGAAAAAACCAAATAAAGGCAAAATAATTCTCACCGGAGATAGCCTTGGCAGCAGCCATTAGCTTTTCAGCCACCTAATTTTTGCGCGAAGCCGCTACGGTGGCGAGATGCTCCTTGCGATCCGTAGCTTCCTGCTGCAGGCGCTCCTTAGCCGCAGCTGCGTTAGCCAGCTCCTACTCGAGGCGCTCCTTTGCCCCAACGGCATCTTCGGCCTTCTTCTCCGCTTGCCCAAGGATCTTTTTGAGAGCATCAAGCTCGCAGAGGGCAGTGTTATTCTCATCTGCAAAAAGCAACAAAGAATGTACATAAGCTCAACAAGCTAGCAAGCAGACGAAAAAATAGAGGATTAGTTATGGATGTACCTTGAAGCTGCCGCAGGCTGGCCTCCAACACCAGGTGCCGCTTCACCAGCTGGTTTGCACCTTGCACAAAAGGCTGCAATGATAAACAACTTGTCAAGTCAAGGGCTTGGGGTTGCGCCCAAGAAACGAGCAAAAGGTCAAACACATGAAAAATGCTCGGGGGCTCCCCTCGAGACACGCAAAAAGGAAGCAACGATCAACAAATCATACGAAAATATGGCTCGGGGGCTCCCCCCCCACAACAAGAGAGAAAACACTTACATGCTCAGATAGAGACTCCGAAGGTCCGGCTGTAGTATTTTAGGAGACGATCACCCGAGCCTCTTGCGGAGAGGGGTTCGGAGCAGCGCCCCCAGAGGTGGCCACCGTCTGAGAGGGAGGAGGCATCATCCTCGACTCCCCTACCATCTCCTGACTGGCATCACTAAAAGAGCCCTTAGAAGAGTGACTGCAAAGAAAAGCACAAGTCAAAGACAAGAATACAAGAAAAGAAGCAAAAAGCATTTGAAGGCACTTACGAGTACATGTCACTCAAGTTAAAAATAGGCAGGGCCCTCTTGCCTTTCTTCTCTTCCTTCTTCATCTTCGCCGGCGGCTGCGGCGCTACAGCCCGCAAAGGAACGACCGAGATGGGAGAGGAAGAGGCACCATCACCTCCACAGTGACGGACAAGGCACGACGGGTCCCTAGGCGTTGGCGGAGTCGAGGCATCCAAAGATTCACTCGAGCTCCGTGCCCGCTTTCGGGTCTTCCCCTCGCTCGCCTCGGGGGCTTCCTCAGTCGGTGACTGCGCCGGGGGAAGCTCGGACACGGAGTCCACGACTTCGTTGTTCGGCGCATCCAGAAACCGTTTGGGTAGTGGGGGCACCATGCCAGGTACCTTGAACTCCTGCACAATGAAGACAAACTTTCAGAAAAGATAACTGCAAAGGAAACGCACTCGAAAATAGCACTACACGCATGTCCCAGATCTACACCTGCGGAACGGGTCGAGATGCACTGAACGGAGGGGTCCGTGACTTCCCCGGAAGGTCCTCGTCGGACTTGTACTTCAGTAGCGGACGGAGGACTCTGTCAAGATCCCCCTTGGAGAGCTCCTCAGCTGCAACTCTCGTTGGGTCGTGGAGGCCAGAATAAAGGAACATCGGGTGCGCCCTAGCCTGTAGTGGCTGCACCCGACGTATGAGGAAGGTGCGGATGATATCCACACCGTTCACCTCCTTCTCCGGAATCACCTGGAGGTCCTCCACCCTATGGTAGAGCTCCTCTATCTCCTCCACCTCGCCCTCCAGGATATGGTTCTTCCAGGACCTCTTCGGCAGGATTTTCTGGGTGGAGCCGAAAGGGGCAAGGCCGAAGTCTTGCCCGTCCACTATGGAATCGCGGATATAAAACCACCTCTTCCGCCAGTATTGGACAAACTCATACATAGAAAAGGAGAAGAAAAGAAAATTGGATCGAAGGGAAATGATGCAGCCACCGATCGGATAAACTCCATCGGAGTCGGACTGCCTCTTCATGGAATATAATTTCCTAAAGAGGCCAAAGTGTGGCTCGATGCCGAGCCAGCACTCGCAAAAGGTGATGAAACAGGC
Organism: Avena sativa; assembly: GCA_916181665.1. Classification (NCBI taxonomy): domain Eukaryota; kingdom Viridiplantae; phylum Streptophyta; class Magnoliopsida; order Poales; family Poaceae; genus Avena; species Avena sativa. The sequence continues at coordinate 324,039,360 of OV702280.1, forward strand.
AATGTGGAGAAGAGAATTGGGCAAAAGATGGTGGAGTTGTATGCCATAGAAGAACAACAGTCCACGGAGAAAATCGTGGACTGGGAGCGAGAGGCCCCGAAGAACGAAGGCAACAAACATGACCCGAAACCCTGCGGGTGGACGGGTAATTACCTCGTTGTCGGGGATCTTGACGGCCTCCTTGTCCTGCGGGATTAAGCCCCGCTCACGAAGCTTGCGTAGGTCGCCCTCACGCGTCTCCGTACGCCGCGACCCACCATCGGTGACACGAGTGGTGGTGGTGCCCTTTTGCCGCTGGCAGCAGCACTGGTGGAGGTCTTTTTTGATTTCCCCATTACAGCGCGACGACGGCGGCGGTGCGAGCGCAGGAAGGAGGAAGGTAAAGATCGGAGAACTTACAGCACGCGACGAGAAACGTTCAAGAAAATGGAAGTAGTAGAAAGCAAGTGGCTACAGTGAAAACAAACCTCAATTTTTTCCCACATTTATAAGGACGAAGACGATGAACAGGGACCGTTCATCTGGAATCCCTAGCGCCAGCATCAAATCCAATCATCCACGTGTCAACACAGCAACGAACCGTCGCTCGCACGCCACCCACTATGCACGGAAACCGAGGAGACGCCGTAATTCTCATCACGTCGCGCATGAACAGTCAACTCCAAGTCAAAAGGTGGGACCCACGTTCGTCCAGTCACGTCACCTCTAGCGCCGCAGATGATTGAGGTCACCGATCGTCAGCACTGACGTCATCAAAGCCATACTGGCAACGGTTACAAATTTTTGGCTAAGCAGCTAAAGTACTCACTCGAATCTACGATTCGAGCAACTAATCAGGGGCTACTCCTATCAAGAGCGCTAGCCGTGCACCCGAAGCATGAATAATGTACTACGCCAACGATCTATTCTTCGAGTCCTACGTCGAGTCTACGACTCCACTATGGACTCGGGGGCTACTCCCATAGGGAGGATTGATTCAAGCATCCAAAAATTGTGTCCTACGAACCTGAAGCAAAAAATGGCTGAATTAAAGTCTCTGCTCGAGTATACGACTCGAACAGACACTCGGGGGCTACTCCCATAGGTAGCGCTGGTCGCGCACCCAATGAATTTTTCGACTGCGATCCTTCGGATCAGAATGCAAAAACTTTTCGGCAACTTTGCCCCAACCAACGCTAACTGAGTAACGTTCTCCTTGGCCACCCGAAGCACCTCCGCGGTGATAAAATTTCGGATGTTGTGTCCACGATGCAAAGATAAGACCTACAGATATCGTCTGATGACCTGGTAACGCACCCGACTGCGCTCTGCTAGTAAAAATTCGTGCCACAGGCGCGATGAAAATCCCGACGGACGCGTTGGGTACATCATTCGAAAACTACTGGGATTCGACTCATGTAAGACCTCAACAGCCTGAGTCGAATTGCGCCAGCATCTGTTCCGGGTTCAAGTCTAGGGACTCGAATCTGAAGAAGATCGTTTTGTTTTATCCTAAGACAGTTGACTGACCCTGATATGTCGGGAGAGTCAGTCACACGCATCAACAATCCCTACATACTAAAATCATTCTCTAATGAACAGAAACAGCTGCACCCGAAAGATTGAAGAGTCCTCAGCCGAATCTACGATTCGACTGAACACTCGGGGGCTACTGACATGGTTATACCCTATGGGTACACGACATTAACATACCTGGTCCAGCCCAAGGAAGGCCCACGAGAATATACGTGGCCCATGAAGATTTTCGGGTGGCCCAAGCCCATGACGTCTTCGGATCCTTGGAGAGCAAGACTAGAGTAGATAGAATACTCAAAGGGGCAAACCCTAAACCTGTAACCGACTCGATATATTCCCGGGATCTGCCTACCTCTATATAAAGGCTAGGAGGGAACAACGAGGAGGATCTCTCTCTCATACCACCGCATACACACCTCCACGCCAGATTGCATCTGCGCACCCTTGTAACCTTCGGTTCCGTCGTAATCAAGAGCAGACAAGCAGGAGTAGGGTTTTCCCTCCAGGGGCCTGAACCTGGGTAAATCTCGTGTCCCCTGGTTACTTGTCTGTTAACCGTTCCGCGATCTCTAGCACCCCCATATTCTCCAAAACACAAGCTCATAACAATGGGCATTGACGAGATTAAACCTCGTCAGCCGCCCCGGCCTCCGCCTGTGGACTGTACGCACGACAAACTCTGCATGGCGCACAACCTGCTCGGTCATTTGCCTGACCGCGATTGAGGTACGTTCGTCGGTCGTTTCTAGGTTATCTGGCCCGCTAAGGGAGTCAGCATCACCATTGACAACCATATACTTTACAGATGGATAGCAATTGAAGGGCAATGGAGTTTTTCTACAAGAATTTCGTGGAGTCATCGTCCGAGGAGGATTCCGACGATGAGACCGAGATTCTGATGGCAGCTGCACAGATGGTGCATGACCACTACCTTCTGCCGCTGCCTAGAGGTGGCTCGTCCAAGCGACGCGAAGCCAACCATGAACACGATCGATAAGAAGGCCACATACGCCTTTACAAGGACTACTTCCACCCAACTTATCAGTCTTCAGAGAGAAAGCATTTTTTCTCCGCTATCGGATGTCTAGAAACCTGTTCTTGGACATTCTCAATGGGGTGAGGGACTACGATGACTACTTCGAGGCCAAGTATGATTATACTGGTAAGATTGGCTTCTCCTCTTACCAGAAATGTTCCGCTGCCATTCGACAGCTTGCATATGGAGTGCCCGATGATCTCCTCGATGACTACATGCGCATGAGCGAGTCCACATGCCATGAGGCTATGTACCGGTTTCGCAGTGCAGTTATTGCGGTGTTTGGCAAAGTTTACTTGAGAGATCCAAACACCAAAGACACTGCCCACCTTTTGTCCATCAATGAGAGAAGGGGGTTTCCTGGGATGCTTGGCAGCATCGACTGCATGTATTGGGAGTAAAAGAACTGTCCCCTTGGTTGGCAAGGGCAGTTCAAAGGGCATGCGGAGGGGTGCACTGTCATACTAGAGACTGTTATATCACATGTCTGGATTTTGCACTCATTTTTTGGCATGACTGAATCAAACAATGACATAAACATGCTGCAGCGGTCTCCGGTGTTTGCTAGGCTGGCAGAAGGCAATGCCCCACAAGTTCCATATCATATCAAGGGAAATCCACATGATATGGATTACTATCTAGCTGACGGTATCTATCCCTTCTGGGACACCTTTGTGAAGACAATACGAAACCCTATAGATGAGAAATGCAAAAGGTTCGCGAAAGAGAAAGAAATCGATAGGAAGGATGTGGAGTGAGTATCTGGTGTGCTTCAAGGTGGGCTATTGTTCGATACACTGCTGGAACCTAGAGCACTGAGAGAATGTGGGATGTGATGACTGCTTGTGTGATCACGCACAACATGATCATCGAGGATGAGCATGATGACGGTATCTTGGACCATTGATCCTGGGCCACATGTGCAAGCCATTCCAAACGTTGATGCTACTAGCCTTATTATATTTATTAGTCTACACCAACATCAATCCGTTATGGTCAGGATACCAGGCATCAAGTTTCCAACTGCAATTTCTCTAGGAGGAGTAACTATCCTTCATGGAAGCCACAACATTTTCTAATTGGAAGAAATCCAAATGGAACTAAATTCCTAGAAACATAAAATCAAAGATCATTTTATACTATAGAAACATACTTATAGTGAAAAATAAGAACATAAGGCATTCACTGTTTTCTCAAGTTTCTCGGTATCCAACATCAAGCTTCTTATTTCCATTAGGAGCGCTTGCCCACACACAGTGGTGGAGAACAGGTTGAAACTTTGGTATGGCGAAGTCATGACCGGTGGGCTAAAGAGATGCAAATTTTAGAGAAATAAGTAGTACGCTCTATTGAGTTATAATAAGTGTGTCCTGATTAAGGTATGGCAAGTGCCATAGCTTGGCATCATAAGTCCTCCACCACTGTCCACACATTGTATTTGATACTCTTATGTACATCATTCTCGCCGTAACATTTGATAACCTAGAAACAGATAGAAACTAAGAGTATTATAAATATCAATTGAGTTAAGTCTAGTATAGAAATTAAATACAGGACTATGTAAAAATATTTAGAAATAGGCAAAGTTCAGATTCAGGTTGCAATCTTCTACTCCTTATTAGCGGTAGCCTCATTAGAAGCCTGAGCATCCTTCGTTTGTTTTAGTTCATCTGAGAGTGGAGCTTTTATTCCAGTTCATTTGAGCTTGGAACAGTGAAATCATGGCAACAAACCATGAACAGAAATACTCCTGAGAATAGGATAAATGAGAGATCTGCGAAATTAATCACGCAAATAGTTTTACTTTATAGGTTGGCTAATAATTTTAGAAAGTGAGAACACTTGAACTCTTAGGCAGTCTAGGAAATAAATCATCAAGGAAAATTCTACTTCATTACATACATGTGCAACAACTTTAGCAAGTCATGTGGACGGGGAGGCGAGGGCGAGCTACAGGAAAGTGGCCGGGTTCGAGCTGGATAGAGCCAAGCTCCAGGTCAATGAAGAACCTGTGGCGGATGACTACCATCGTGCAAAGATCAACTCCATGGAGCGGGATTGGGTCAATGGCGGGGCGGACGTGGACAACGATGACAACCTGATTGGGTAGAGGCGCGAAGGCGAAGGTTGGGGCCAAAATGCAGATGCCAAGTAGGAGTTTTAGAGCTTGAAGCCGAGCGACGGGAGGCATGCGGTGCCATGGGTAAGCGGGAGAGAGACGGGGACGGTGGCAGGGTGAGTGGCAGCGACGAAAACCCTAGGATTCGAAGGAGTTTCTCTAGAGAGTCGCCGTAGAAGAGAGCCTTTCAGGTTTCGTTGCCTTCGGCGCTGAGGCGGGTCCACATGCAGCCCTTCCAGTCTCACGGACAACGATGGAAACATTGGAGGCCCGCAGCCAGGTGTTGATGCGCTGGTGTGGAGTACTTCGTTGGAAATCCCAAGAGCAAGGTGTGATGAGCACATCAGCAAGTCTTCCCTCAGTAGAGACTGAGGTTATCAAACCAGAAGGAGGAAGGAAACGTCACACATGTTTTGCAAGCAACGCGGAGACCTGCACAACACAAACTCAAGACTTTGCCCCAAAGAATCAGTGAGGTTGTCAAGCTCACCGGTTTTCTGTAACAAAGGATTAAACGTATGGTCTGGAAGGTAATGGTTTGCAGCAAGTAAACATGTAACAGTGGAAGATGTATCAATGGTAAAGATTGGACCGGGGTCCATAGTTCACTAGAGGTGCTCTCCTTAGATAAACAACATGGCATGAAGGGTAAAAAAATCACAGCAGGGCAACTGACAGGAACTAAGCAAGGCATAACAATGCAATTACTAGTCAGAAAGATCCTAAGAGATTTGATTGGGCAATACAACACGATACATAGACCGCCATCCAACTACATCTATGACTAGAAGTCCACCTTTAGGTCATCATCTGAACCCCCTCCAGTATTAAGTTGCAAGCAACAGACAACTGCTTTAAGCAAAGTGTGTAAGATAAACAGTCCACATGTTCCATGAACAAGAGACCGTTGTTTTCTCCCTAGTAGCAATAGCACATATACAAACGAAGAGATTTTTGTCACTTCCCTTGGAAACTAGAGGCATGAACCCACTATCGAGCATAAATACCCCCTCTTGGAGTCACTAGCAACTAGTCGGTCAAGATAGCTACTAACAACGGAGAGCGTGCAAGATCACAAACAACACAGACATGATAGAATCATAAAGACAAAACCATTAATCAAACCAACATAATAATCTCAATATCCATCGGATCCCCGCAAACACAACATGCATGATTACAAATAGATTAGATCTTGATCATGAATGGAGCTCACAAGATCTATACATGAAAGCACAAAGGAGGAGATACAACCATCTAGCTACTACATGGACCCATAGTCCAAGGTGGAACTACTCACGCATCATACCGGAGAGAAGGCCTTCAGGATGATCTCCCCTCCGGCAGGGTGCCGGGAAGAACTTTAGATCCCCCGATCTAGTTACGATGGTGGCGGCGGCTACAGACGGTTTCGTGGAGATTTGATCGGGTATTTAGGGTTTCTGCATCGAGGGCTTCTTATAGGCGAAGGGGGAGGTCGAGGAGGCGGCCAGAGGGGTCAAACCCTACCTAGGCGCGGGGCAGGGCCCACCCGTGCCTAGGGGGGTTTGGCTGCCCTGGCCCTCTTCTCCGTCTCCCCTCTAAACTTCTTGTTCCCCACGGAAAGTTATTGACTTTGACGTTTGTCCCGTCCAATTCCGAGAATATTTCCTTACTAGCTTTTCTGAAACCAAAAACAGCAGAAAACATGCAACTGGCACTGTGGCAGCTTGTTAATAGGTTAGTACCAGAAAACATGTAGAAAGCACCTCAAAGTGTATACAAAGCAAAGCAAAGTAGATACTAACAAGCATGGAAAATCAAAAATTATAGATACGTTTCCGACGTATCAAGCATCCCCAAGCTTAACTCCTGCTCGTCCTCGAGTAGGTAAGTGATAAAAGAATAATTTTTGAGGTGACATGCACCCTCACAATAAATATCCAACCATTTGCAAGCATTGAAAGCTGGGATCAAAGAACTCTAAACATGTGCATGAAAGATGGAGTTCTAACAGTAGGACATAGTAACTATACATGCAACATGAAAGGCTACAAACAAAGATCATGAATAACATGCATTGAAAAATGTTTGTTTGTTTCACATACAGAAAACATAGCATAGTGGCAATCATCCTGTCCCTCATAGAGTAGCAATATAGATGCATAGGACATCTTCAAAGTTCACAAGGGTGACTAGAAACAAATAGCACAAGCACAAGTAATGCCACAATATGCATCAATCAATAAGCTTCATAACAGTGCACATAGAATGAAAACTATGCTCTCTTAATGGTGCCTAAAGGTAGAAGGTGGAGACTCAATAGTGGTAGAATAAAGGCCTTTTGTAAAAGAAGCAGGGATTTCAAGTTTCAAAAAGATCTTCCAAAAATTATGGTACTTGTTAGCTTCCAGCCCTCATTGCCCCTATCATAAGCATCTTGAAGTGATTAAGGTTAAAGTGAACAAAGATGGAGTATATCCTTGACGAAGTATAAGTTGGAAATCTCAAGTCCCTTGAATACAAGGGTCACACCTCATGCTACTCAACTTCAGTCACAGGTGTTCTTGTCATTGTAAGTATTTGCATATCATAGAGAACCGCCAACAGGGTACCCCTTGCACATGGTACAGGAGATTTCCCATAACCAAAATAACAAGACAAGCAGACAATGAGCATCTCAGCGATCTTTTTATTTACTATATGCATAGCTTTTTATTGAGGATGCTTCATAGATAGCTCACTATGGTGATGCTACAAGTTTCCACCATGATTATGCATGGCTTAGGCTAGCGGCCCAGGCATTTCTCTAACACAGAATACTTACTCCATGGACTTACAAGCTTCCTCTTTATTTCACACCGGTAACATGCATAGACAAACGAGCATGATATCAACTAAGTACAAATTACAAGTGCAATGTTGAAAACGTTCCTCATGACAACACGGTTCTGCTAATTCCAACGTATAAGTGCAAACATATACAACATAGATGACACAATGGTTCAAGTTTATTAGGGGCAAAGAATATAAAGTGTGCCATCAAGTTTGTGAGGACTTTAATCACTAAGTTTTCACATAACAAAATAGTTTTTAATTGGAAGATAGCTGAAAACAAGAATATACTTGGAATGGTGTAACACACCATGCATAGGAGTTTATAGTGGACACTTTGGAATATCTTGGTTTCTTGGAAGCTGGAAGCATGAGTAGAGCTTACTCATCCAAGTGGACGATAGCAAGAGACTGAGAGCAACCAACTAAGAGAGCATAATGGCCATAATCATGTAGAGCAACAAAGCATTACTAATCAAAGTGTTGGGGATATGCTATATGGGGTATCCTCATAGCATGTCTCATATCCGGATAACCCGGGTGGCCCACAGTTGGTAGCATGGACCATGGCCTGCTGGGCGGCCCAGTTAGATGGATCTAGAAGGGAGGCCCATGTCATATAAAGGAAGGCTACAGAGGAGTCACCGACATATCCAGAGCCTTGGAGTGCAAGACACGCTAGACTAGTTGTATGCAGTGTAGGACTCTGTAACCTGTTCGGCTAGGACTTTTCCCTGTAACCCTAGGACCTTGTGACTATATAAGTCGGTCCTATGGGAGCCTTTAGGGCACAAGTCAGATCGATAAACATACACCTTGCACGACGAACCAATCCCTATAACTCGGCGTATTGCCATTATAGTGATTTATAGCAGGAGTAGGATTCCGCCACCGCTGTGGGATCTGAACCTGGGTAAGCTGTGTAACCTCGTACCCGTCAACCGTCTGCCTTCCCCCACATCTCTAAACACGCACTATGAGGACCCCTCCATGGTGTACTCGTCGGCAATACCACGATAGTTGGCGCCCACAGTGGGGCAAGAGGCGCTTCAGGCTCTTCAGCGGGCGAGGACCAAGATCTTCACGGGAATCGGCAAAACCGTAGCCATTGGTCATGTTCTCTTCTCCGGCAACGTTCCGATCGTCCCCCCGACGAGTTATGGATCCCGACGAACATGAACCCTATGCGGTGCTAGATCGTACCCATCGGAGATATCCACCTCTTCATCGGCGAAACCGACTTGGGCACTAGTTCCCTAAGAGTCGAAGGAGCATCAAGACCCGCACAGACCGCCTACGGGCAGGATACGTTCGAGGAAGGATCGATGTCGGATATCTCTTTGGAGTTTGCCGGCAAAGATCAGAAAAATTCAAGGCCCACCCAAACCGCCCCTATGCAGGATATAACGATGGAAGATCGCTGCAAGTCCGCCGGCTTCGCCCGTGCGTCTGGACAGCAGAGATCCAAGTTTGTCGGCGTGGTTACTATCCTCGATCAGGCGTGTTGCATTCAGAGAGAGGGAGAAACCCCCCACGATTACCTTGCCAGATGGCTCCATATACGGGCCGACCTGGCACATTACCCCAATGATGATGCCATGCATCACTTTGTGGAAGGACTGCACCAAGGAACACTTCTCCGACGTTCACTAAGGCGGCAGCAGGCTTCCGGACACCTCACCTTCAAAGGCATGGTGAACATCGTCAACAAGTACGCGGAGGCTGAGGAGGCAGCCGAGACAGCGCTTGCGCTCATAGACGGCGCAGCTCCGCATCAGCCACCGCCACCACCGCCTCCGGTCGTTGTCGCTATAGCTGCACCACCACCTCCGATCATCGTCGCAGTAGCTGCACCCCCACCTCTAGTCATCATCGCTGCTATTGCACCACCACCGCCCATCATCAAGGAAGCCCCGACACCCTCCGACTCCGTGCTTGACGCGCTCTATGCTGACATCAGTGCTGACTCGGAGGAGATAGACTTCAGCCCGGAGGAGCTAGACTCTGCCATGCAGGAGATGGAGGAGGATTTCCAACGCGACGAGCAGGCCGACAACATCGTCACGTTCCGAGAGGTGTTCGTCGCCATTAGGACCATGATAGAAGAAGACCAACCCGTACAAGCTCCGCCTAAAGCGCTGGACAAGGGGAAGAGACCACCAGTTGCTGCCAACAAGGACCGTGCAAAGGTCGTGCCCCCTCCGCCTAACCCAGCGTAGCAGCCGCAGGAACTCAACATAGGTCTGAGTAACAACAACACTGCAAAACCGCCGCCTTCGGCGTCTACGTCTGCTGCTGCCCAAATTACTCCGGCTGATAGAGTGATGTACGACAATCTGCTCATCGATCCCATGATTGTAGCTCATATCCGGAGCGTAGTCCAGCTTGACGAGAAGCTCCGGCAACTGCTGGAGGAAGTGCAGGCCATCGTGGAGCAAGGCGCAAAGCTAGATCGAGATCTGGCCAACACGTAGAAGTCAATAGAGAAAGCTAGAGCCATGGAGGCCGAGTACAAGACTCCGCTCCAGCAGCAGAATGCTAAGAAAGCTCTGGCTCGCATCATCAACGTGTAGGGTTCGCAGCATAGAAAACAAAAAATTTCCTACGATGTGAACTATATACCAAGATCTATCTACTAGATACAAACAACGGGCGGTTGTATATCCGTAGAGAACATACCCTTGAAGACCGACAAAACTTAACGAGTTCAACTCGTGGTTGATGTAGACGATCTCTTGCCGATCTCAAGATCGAGAGGAAGTCCTAGCGCCGCAAATCAGCAGCGCATCCGTGCTCGCACACACATTCGAGGCACCGAGCAACCTCCGCCTCCTCGCTCCAGCGATGCAGCGGAAGCACAACTCTTTCTTGCCGAATAGCCACCGGGAACATGTATCTCGCTAGTCCGAGACCATGGGGGATAAATTCTAGAGGGGGAGAGAGATCCTTCACGAGGAGGTGTGAGAGACAAGTGAGGAGGGGGCTCCTTTTATAGGAGGAGGGGGAACCCCAAGGGGGTGGCCGGCGCATGGGGGCTGCCCCCTTGCCCTCCCCTCTTCATGTGGGTGGACACTCCACTCACAAATCTCCTTTAAATTCCCTCCACTCAAAAGTCCACTCAAATTCCCATTAAATTTCCACCAAATTTAATGCAAACTCTCATTAAATAAAACTCTTTTATTTTATTCAGAATTTTGTCAATTACTTTAATGACAAACATTCACAAATAACCCCTTGCTAGAATTCTATTTCACATGCATAACCACTTTATGCAATTTCACCCGAAAACCTGTTTCGGTATCTAGTGAAATAAATTCCTGCGCTTGTTCATTCTTTCGGCATGAAACATTTGCTCCAATTGGATGTCGGTGTCTCTTAAGTGTGTCACCCTACGGTTCGTGAATAATGCGGACATGATTGAGACCCCTCTCGGATCAATAATCAGAAGCGGGATCTGTAGACCCATACTGACTCCCACACATTCAATGATGACTTTCTTGTGATCGTCGGAACCTTTTACGCTAGTATCTTAATCCCTTTGTTTCACGATATATTACATGTCCGAGATTCGATCAGCGGTATCTCCATACCTAGTTTGATATCGTTACCGACATGCACTCTTTTCTCGTTCCTGTGATATAACATTCTAGTGATCAAATCACTTGCTTGCAAGCTAATCAATGTGATATCACCGAGAGGGCCCAGAGTATATCTATCCGTCATCGGGATGAACAAATTCCACTCTCGATCCATGAGCCTCAACATAACACTTTATTAGTTCTGAATCCATCTTTATAATCACCCTGTTACGGTGTGACGTTTGATGTTATCAAGAAACTCTTCCGGTGTTAGTGATTGACATGATCTCATGGTCTAAGGATTAGGATCACTTTGTAAGTTGTTATAGCAATATAAACACAATGACTTTGATCGTAATGCTATACTTCGGATGAATGTTCATCACACCATTACACTAATGTTGTGATCCCATTATTAACAACATCCAATGTCCATGATCAGGAAACCTTGATCATCTTGTTAATCAACGAGCTAGTTTATGAGAGAGGCATAACTAGGAACTTTCTGTTTGTTTATTAAACACACATGTATTAACGTTTCCGTATTAATACAATTATAGCATGCAAAATAAACATCTATCATATACTTGGAATATACATAATAAACACTTTATTATTGCCTCTCAGGGCATATTCCCTTCAGTCTCCCACTTGCACTAGAGACAATAATCTAGTTACATAGTGATAAATCTAACACCCATTGAGTTCTGGTGTTGATCATGTTTTGCTCTAGGGAGAGTTTTAGTCAACGGATCTGCTACATTGAGATCCGTATGTACTTTACAAATCTTTATATCTCCATCCTTGACATGCTCGCGGATAGAGTGAAACCGGCACTTAATATGCTTGGAATGCTTGTGAGACCTTGGATCTTTGGCATTGGCAATGGCACCATTGTTGTCACAATAGATCACCATTGGGTCCAACGCGTTTGCCACCACTCCTAGTTCGGATATGAACTCCTTCATCCAAACTGCTTCCTGAGCCGCTTCTGAAGCAGCAACATATTCGGCCTCCGTTGTTGATCCCGCTACCATAGGTTGTTTGGAGCTCCTCCAACTAACCGCTCCGCCATTCATGAGAAATACGTATCCGGATTGAGACTTAGAGTCATCCGGATCGGTGTCAAAGCTAGCGTCGACATAACACTTAGCGACGAGCTCTTCTTCACCTCCGTATACAAGAAACATATCCTTAATTCTTCGTAAGTACTTAAGGATATTCTTGACCGCTATCCAGTGTTCCGAACCTGGATCCGATTGGTACCTACTAGTCAAACTAATAGCATGTGCCACATCCGGTCTTGTACATAGCATGGCGTACATTATAGAGCCTATGGCTGAAGCATAGGGGACTTTGTCCATTATCTCTCTTTCTTCCGCCGAAGCCGGACTTTGAGTCTTACTCAATGTCTTGCCTTGCAACATAGGTAAGAACCCCTTCTTACTTCCGTCCATTTTAAACTTCTTTAAAATCTTATCAAGGTATGTACTTTGCGATAGCCCTATTAGGCGCCTAGATCTATCTCTATAGATCTTTATGCCTAATATGTATGACGCTTCACCTAGGTCCTTCATTGAAAATTTGCTGTTTAGATAACTTTTAACACTGTTTAAAAGATCTATATCATTTCCGATCAATAATATGTCATCCACATATAATATCAGAAATGCCACATTGCTCCCACTCACTTTCTTGTAAATACAAGCTTCTCCATAAGTTTGGACAAATCCAAACTCTTTGATCACCTCATCAAAGCGGAGATTCCAACTTCGTGATGCTTGCTTCAATCCATAGATGGATCGCTGAAGCTTTCACACCTTGTTAGCATCCTTAGGATCGACAAAACCCTTTGGTTGTATCATATACAACTCTTCTTCAATATTACCATTGAGAAACGCGGTTTTGACATCCATCTGCCATATCTCATAATCGAAATATGCAGCAATTGCTAACATAATCCTAACTGACTTTAGCATCGCTACGGGAGAGAAAGTCTCATCGTAGTCAACTCCTTGAATTTGTCGAAACCCCTTTGCGACAAGTCGAGCTTTATAGACGGTCACATTACCATCAGCATCAGTTTTCCTTTTGAAAATCCATTTGTTCTCCACGGCCTTTCGGCCGTGAGGTAATTCCACCAAGTTCCAAACTTGATTTTCATACATGGATTCCATCTCGGATTTCATGGCTTCTAACCATTTGTTGGAATCCGGGCTCATCGTCGCTTCTTCATACGTCGCAGGGTCATCATTTTCATCAACCATGAAATTCATGACAGGATTTCCGTACAGCTCGGGAGCTGCACGCGTCCTGTTTGACCTGCGAGGTTCGGTAGTACTCTCTTTCGGAGTTTTATGATCATTATCATTAGTTCCCTCTTCAACAGGTGGAGACAACTCCGGAACAACTTCCGGCGCTGCGCTACTCGCCATACTTTGAAGAGAAGGTTCCACAACCTCTTCGAGTTCTACCTTCCGACTACTCACACCTTTCGCGAGAAACTCTTTCTCTAGAAAGGATCCATTCTTGGCAACAAAAACCTTGCCCTCGGATCTATGATAGAAGGAATACCCAATAGTTTCTTTAGGGTATCCTATGAAGACGCATTTTTCCGCTTTGGGTTCGAGTTTATCCGGTTGAAGTTTCTTCACATAAACATCGCATCCCCAAACTTTAAGAAATGACAGCATAGGTTTGTTTCCAAACCACAATTCATACGGTGTCTTTTCAACGGATTTAGATGGTGCCCGATTTAAAGTGAATGCAGCAGTTTCTAGTGCATAACCCCAAAATGACAACGGCAAGTCCGTCAGAGACATCATAGATCGAACCATATCTAATAAAGTACGATTACGACGTTCTGACACACCATTTCGCCGTGGTGTTCCGGCAGGTGTGAGTTGTGAAACAAATCCACACTCTTTCATGTGAGTGCTAAACTCGTAACTTAGATACTCACCTCCACGGTCGGACCGTAGAAATTTGATCTTTCTATTACGATGATTTTCCACTTCATTCTGAAATTCCTTGAACTTTTCAAAGGTTTCAGACTTGTGTTTCATCAAGTAGATATAACCGTATCTACTCAAATCATCCGTGAAAGTAACAAAATAACGATATCCACCTCGCGCCGACACACTCATTGTACCACATACATCAGAATGTATGATTTCCAATAAATCTGTCGCCCGTTCCATTGAACCGGAAAACGGCGTTCTAGTCATCTTGCCCATAAGGCATGGCTCACATGTATCAAATGATTCATAATCAAGTGATTCCAAAAGTCCATCCGAATGGAGCTTCTTCATGCGTTTAACGCCAATATGACCTAGACGGCAGTGCCACATATATGCGGATATATCATCATTAAGTTTAATCCTTTTAGCATCAACATTATGAATATGTGTAACATTATCATCGAGATCTAATAGAAATAAACCATTCATCATCGGTGCATGACCATAAAAGATTTCATTCATATAAATGGAACAACCATTGTTCTCGGATTTAAATGAATAACCACTTCGCATCAAACACGATCCAGATACAATGTTCATGCTCAGTGCAGGCACCAGATAACATTTATTCAAGTTTATAACTAATCCCGACGGTAAGTGGAGAGGCAGCGTTCCAACGGCGATCACATCAATGCTTGATCCATTGCCGACACGCATCTTGACCTCACCCCTTGCTAGCGGTCGCTTGTTCCGCAGCCCCTGATTCGAGTTACAAATATTAGCAACTGAACCGGTATCAAATACCCAGGTGCTACTGCGAGCACTAGTCAAGTACACATCAATAACATGTATATCATATATACCTTTGTTTGCCTTGCCGGCCTTCTTGTCTGCCAGATACTTGGGGCAGTTGCGCTTCCAGTGGCCAGTCCCCTTACAATAGTAGCACCCGGAATCAGACTTAGGTCCAACTCGGGGTTTCTTTTCAGGCGCGGCAACCGGCTTGCCGCCCTTACTTCCCTTCCGTTTTCCCTTCTTGTCTTTCTTGAAACCAGTGTTCCTATTGATCATCAACACTTGATGTTCCTTTTTGATCTCCACTTCTACAGTTTTAAGCATTGACAGAAGCTCGGGGAGAGACTTCTTCATGCCTTGCATATTATAGTTCATCACGAAGCTCTTATAGCTAGGTGGCAGAGACTGCAGAACACGATGGATGCCTAAGTCAATGGGAATCGATATTCCCAAGGACACAAGCTTATCGGCGTAACACGACATCTTGAGTACATGCTCACTAACGGAGCTGTGCTCTTCCATCATGCAGCTAAAGAACTTTTCTGAAGCGTTGTAGCTCTCTACAGCAGTATGTGTGTCGAAAATCATTTTCAACTCACCCATTGTATCAAATGCATTGCCGTTTTCGAAACGCTTTCGAAGTTCCGGCTCTAGCCCATACAATATGCCGCAATGAACTAAGTTGTGGTCCTCCTGACGAGTCTGATAGACATTCTTCTCCTTGTCAGGGGCATCATCTAAAGGTGGGGGGCCTAACGGCGCTTCTAGCACATATTGCTTTTGTGCAGCAGAGAGGAGAATCCTCAAATTCATGGCCCATTCGGTAAAGTTGCTACCGTTCGTTGCTAGTTTCTCTTTCTCCATGAACACATTGAAATTAAAAGCAGGTGGTGCCATCTACAACAGAATTTGTAAAGTTTAGACTAAGTGTATGATAGATTGAGTTCAACTAATCGAATGAACTCCCACTCAAAAACGACATCCCTCGTGCCTTTTTGGTGATTACATGAACCAAATCCACTACACCAAGTCCGATCATCACGTGAGTCGGTATAGCTTCAAAGGCGAGCATCAAATGGGCATCATATCAACTATATGACTGATGCTTAACCTTTCGGTCCGTGTTCCGAGGCCATGTCTGTACATGCTAGGCTCGCCAAGTTAGAACCTTAGTATTCGCGTGTGTAACTGTTTTACACCCGAAATATGGTCGTGGATCCAAGAACACCCGATTATCACGTGATGTCTTGGAGCGACGAAAACATAATCGGTGCATACTAAAGGAAGAAGACATTCTTATCTTGATATTTAAATGAGGGATCATCTTATTATGCTAACAAAGCGCTAAACAAGCAATATAAGATGCTATCAAACATCATATGTTTATTAGTGAAATTATATGGTTCCCGCAGATGATCTCTATCATGTGCATCGTGGTATGATCACTATCATACCTATATGTGTAAATCCAAGGTCTATAGATTTTACACGCTATGTGTGTTGTAAGAGTATCATCTCATACTTCTACTTACAACACTACCATATCATAACACTAGCCCAGCAACAATCTAAACTAGACGCCTCTAATTTATCCATTGCAAGTTTTACATGGCTTAGGGATTTCGAGATAGAACCGTTCTTACCTACGAACATGAACCACAACGAGGATAATCAAATTGTTGACAACTCGCTTGCAAAATAGATATTGACTATAGTAGGAGAGACAGACACCCGCTAGCCACTTATGCAAACTAGTTGCATGTCAAGCGTGGAACAGGTCTCATGTGCGAGGACATGTAAAGTTTGTCCGGGCCGCTTCATCCCACTATGCCACCAATATCCAAAATTACAACAAAGGAGCAACAACATGATCATCATCACCCACATACTCATATGTGTACTACCCGTGTAAAGTATCTACGCATAGATCCAGCTCTGATACCACTGTAGGGTTCGCAGCATAGAAAACAAAAATTTTCCTACGATGTGAACTATATACCAAGATCTATCTACTAGATACAAACAACGGGCGGATGTATATCCGTAGAGAACATACCCTTGAAGACCAACAAAGCTTAACGAGTTCAACTCGTGGTTGATGTAGACGATCTCTTGCCGATCTCAAGATCGAGAGGAAGTCCTAGCGCCGCAAATCAGCAGCGCATCCGTGCTCGCACACACGTTCGAGGCACCGAGCAACCTCCGCCTCCTCGCTCCAGCGATGCAGCGGAAGCACAACTCTTTCTTGCCTAATAGCCACCGGGAACATGTATCTCGCTAGTCCGAGACCATGTGGGATAAATTCTAGAGGGGGAGAGAGATCCTTCCCGAGGAGGTGTGAGAGACAAGTGAGGAGGGGGGCTCCTTTTATAGGAGGAAGGGGGCACCCAAGGGGGTGGCCGCCGGCCATGGGGGCTGCCCCCTCCCCTCCTTCATTCATGTGGGTGGACACTCCACTCACAAAATGCCCTTTAAATTCCCTCCACTCAAAAGTCCACTCAAATTCCCATTAAATTTCCACCAAATTTAAGGCAAACTCTCATTAAATAAAACTCTTTTATTTTATTCAGAATTTTGTCAATTACTTTAATGACAAACATTCACAAATAACCCCTTGCTAGAATTCTATTTCACATGCATAACCACTTTATGCAATTTCACCCGAAAACCTGTTTCGGTATCTAGTGAAATAAATTCCTGCGCTTGTTCATTCTTTCGGCATGAAACATTTGCTCCAATTGGATGTCGGTGTCTCTTAAGTGTGTCACCCTACGGTTCGTGAATAATGCGGACATGATCGAGACCCCTCTCGGATCAATAATCAGAAGCGGGATCTGGAGACCCATACTGACTCCCACACATTCAACGATGACTTTCTTGTGATCGTCGGAACCTTTTACGCTAGTATCTTAACCACTTTGTTTCACGATATATTACATGTCCGAGATTCGATCATCGGTATCTCCATACCTAGTTTGATCTCGTTACCGACATGCACTCTTTTCTCGTTCCTGTGATATAACATTCTAGTGATCAAATCACTTGCTTGCAAGCTAATCAATGTGATATCACCGAGAGGGCCCAGAGTATATCTATCTGTCATCGGGATGAACAAATTCCACTCTCGATCCATGAGCCTCAACATAACACTTTATTAGTTCTGAATCCATCTTTATAATCACCCTGTTACGGTGTGACGTTTGATGTTATCAAGAAACTCTTCCGGTGTTAGTGATTGACATGATCTCATGGTCTAAGGATTAGGATCACTTCGTAAGTTGTTATAGCAATATAAACACAATGACTTTGATCGTAATGCTATACTTCGGATGAATGTTCATCACACCATTACACTAATGTTGTGATCCCGTTATTAACAACATCCAATGTCCATGATCAGGAAACCTTGATCATCTTGTTAATCAACGAGCTAGTTTATGAGAGAGGCATAACTAGGAAGTTTCTGTTTGTTTATTAAACACACATGTATTAACGTTTCCGTATTAATACAATTATAGCATGCAAAATAAACATCTATCATATACTTGGAATACACATAATAAACACTTTATTTTTGCCTCTCAGGGCATATTCCCTTCACAACGATCCTGGTGTACAGAGAAACCTAGGATGGGCTCCCTTAAATCCGCCACAAGCAAAGCCATACATTGACAGCAAAGGCAGGCAGGTGATGCCCACTCATCTTCTTAATCTCGCCGTCACCAAGACCCTCCTGGAGCAGGATAGATCACCCGCGGCAGTGGAGCAGGTCTATGACCTTGTGGCCAAGGTGGTGAAATAGCAAGAAAATGCCACCTCTCAGAGGCTTGAGTCTGACCCAGCGTTTTGCCAGTCTAGTCAGCATAAGCTGCCAAGGGATCGATCTCCTCAGGATGCCGGGTCCCAGACGGGTTCATCAGAGCGAAGACGGAGGGATGCATGCAACAGGAAAGATGCTATCCCCGTATCCTCCGACCATGGAGGCAAGGCTCATCCTCGTCGCCCATCTCCACCGCCTCGAAATCCCCGACATCGCGAAGACCCCGAAGCTCACCATCGCACGGATATTCCTTCGCCAAAGCAGTGTGGCATCGTCATCCGCGACAACGCGGAGCAGACCCATCATGATGGAGAGCGAAACAAAGGAGACAAGAGTAGGTCACACCATGACCCCCCCACATCCGACAAGCAATCGCGACAAGCGTGAGGCGTCGCAGGAGGGTAACAGCAAGAAGGCTAACCCACCGCCACCTCCGCCTCCATCGCCCCCTAGCAGCCACCATGGCGGAGGAGGCCCGCATCATTCACGCAGCCCATCCCTGATGGCAAGAAGAAAAGAAGCTCAGAGCCTTACAATGCATGTTCATGTCTGGACAAAATCCATGAGGCCCGGGAAGGACCACACCTGGGACCACGTTGCTTTGGACCTGTGATACGGTCCGCAACTTACCCCAAAGGTTTCCGGATTGACAAGACCATCAAGACCTATGACGGCACCGCCAAGCCAGGTACATGGTTGCTAGACTACGACAACGCGGTAGAGATCGCCGGGGGTAACCCCAACATTGTCGTCAAGTACCTCCCATTGATGTTGACGGGCACGGCCCAGCAATGGATTGATGACTTGCCGGAGAAATCCATCTGCAAGTGGTTGGACATGCAAGAAGCGTTCACCTAGAACTTCGAGGGTACGTACAAACGTCCATGTACTATTGGCGATCTACAACGGTGCGTGCAGGAGAAAGACGAAACATCTCGCGCCTACCTCTCTCGCTGGCTGGATATGAAGAATTCATGTGTAGGAGTGCACGCTCAGACCGCCATGACTGCCTTCATCGATGGGTTAGAAAGGGGCACGTTGCTCCGACATAAGTTGAAGCGCCTGCAGGACAATCACTAGCTAGATCTCAACCAGATGATCCAGCTGGCTAGTGCCTTCGCGGCTGCCGACGATGATGCTCGCGGCTCCATGCCGGCAATGGCCATTCCAACTCAAGCTCGGAGGAACAGCAGCACCAAGAGGAAGAACCCGCCAGAAGAAAAGCAAAATTCCGACATGGTCGCCATGATATTTGCAGGACGAGGGGAAGGCGGACAGCATGGCCGAGGACGGGGGGCTGGTTGTGGACAGCAGTGAGGTAGTGAAACTAACTTGGCAGCGCTCCCCAAACCTACGAGGAGTACCGCGATATGTCATGCCTCGTACACCTCGACGCCAATGGCAAGGCCACTCACACCAATCGCCATTGCAAGTTCGTCAATGACCTCAAGGAACACCCGGAGTCTAGCTACAAGCGAAGTCGGAAGAACAGACCGCGAGGCAAGGACAAGGGAAAGAAGAAGGACGAGGAGTCCAAGGATTCAAGTGATATGGATGTTGACCCCAAGCACGCTTCCAAGAGCGATGGCAAGGGCAAGAACCCCTTCGAGAAAAAGGCGGTCGTTTTCCACACTTTCCTTGGCACCCCCACTGTCCGGCAACAAAAAACCTCTATGAGGATACTGATGGCTACCCTAACCCCAGTTCCCCAATACCTGCGCTGGTCGGAGATTCCAATTACTTGGGACAGGAAGGATCACCTAGACCCCATCCCTGCGGAGAACCAGTACGCCATGGTCATCAACCCCTTGATTGACGGAAATGAGTTCACCAAATGTATGGTGGATAGTGGAAGCAGCATCAACATCATGTACTTGGATACACTGCACAAGATGAACTTGATGGAGGAAAACCTAAGGCAGACCAGCACCACCTTCCACGACATAGTTCCTGGCCGGGAAACTTGGTCCCTTGGGTGCATCACACTTCAGGTCGCTTTTGGTGATGTCAATAATTACCGCCAAGAACGCATGATCTTTGAGGTGGTCCCCTTCAAGAGCGTGTACCACGTCATATTCGGACGTGGAATCTTCCATGCCTTCATGGCCAAGCCATGCTTCGTCTACAACAAGCTCAAGATACCCGGACCAAACGGTGTCATCACCGTATCCGGAAGCTTTACCAAAGCAAGGGGCTATGAGATTGGAGAAACAGCCTTCACGAAAGCTATCCTCTACAGCGAAGAATTCAAGGAGATCCAGAGCAAGGTCGATGCCTCGGAGATGTCGACGTCGAAGAAGCATATTTCCGACTCCGCCCCAGCATTCAAGGCCGCCATCGAGACCAAGTCGGTGGAACTTGTGGTAGGCGATGTCTCCAAGACCACCGCCATTGGGACGAACCTGGACCCTAAATAGGAAAGCGCGCTCGTCGAGTTCCTCTCTGAGAATAGGGACATCTTTGCCTGGCAACCTGCCGACATGAAAGGTGTACCTAGGGAACTTGCCGAGCACAGCTTGAATATTGATCCAAAGTGTAAACCAGTGAAACAACCTCTACGATGCTTCGGAGATGAGAAGAGATAGCTAGGTTACTTAAGGCTAGTTTTATCCTAAAAGTCCTTCACACCCGATGGGTGGCCAATCATGTACTTGTCCCCCAAAAGGGAACCAAAGAATTAAAAATGTGCGTTGATTACACCGGCTTGAACAAAGCATGTCCCAAAGATCCATTTGCTTTGCCTCGCATTAACCAAGTCATTGACTCGACGGCTGGCTTGGAACTTTTGTGTTTTCTTGATGCATACTCAGGATACCACCAGATCAATATGAGGAAGTCGGACCAATTGGCCAATTCATTCACTACCCCCTATGGCACGTTTTGCTATGTGACGATGCCCTTTGGGCTGAAAATGCAGGTGCTACGTACCAGCGGACAATGCAACATTGCCTACACGATCAAATTGGTCAAAACGTTCACGCCTATGTGGACGATATAGCGGTGATGTCTAAAAAGTCAAACGACTTAATCTCCGACTTAAAAGAAACCTCTGATAATCTTCGGAAATACAACATGACGCTTAACCCTAAGAAGTGCGTCTTTGGGGTTCCAGCCGACAAATTGTTGGGCTTTATCGTTTCCCATCGTGGAATCGAGGTTAACCCGGAGAAAATCAAGGCCATCCTAAACATAAACCGTCCGACATGCCTGAAGGACATACAACGGCTAATAGGCTCCGTTGCAGCAGTTAGTCAGTTCGTCAGCCGACTTGGAGAGAAGGCTCTGCCCCTGTACAAGTTGCTGAGGAAGGCGGAAAAATTTACGTGGATGAACGAAGCAGATGCAACATTGAAGCAGCTCAAGGAGATACTTTCCTCAGCGCCTATCCTTACAACACCCAAGCCTATGGAGTGTAACACCCCAGTTTTAGTTAATCTATATTAGGGTTTGTTTTGTGCATCATTAGAATCATCTTCTAAAAATGCATGCAAAAGGAAATAAAGATAAACTCTAAACCCTAATTTCTCTCTACCTCTATTTGAAAACAATTCAAATGGTTTTGAATATTTTGGAAAATTACCAAAATATTAGAGCCTAAATGGAATAAAAGGGCCCACAATGTTTTATATTTTATAAAGCCTCTGGTATTTTTGAAATTACCCAAAACAGAGTTCAAATGAAATTGCAAAAATAGAAATTTCAAAATAGGAAAAAGAAAAAGAGTTCTAATAAAAAAATAGCCAGCAAGCCAACCAGGCTGTGGCCCAGCAACCCCTCCCCTCTCTCCCTTTTCCCGCGGCACATCTTGGCCCCACTGAAGCCCACAGCCGTCCCATACCTCTTCGTTCTTTTTCTTCCTTTCTTGTTTGTCGACAGAAGGACGCTGGCGAGGTGAGCAGCTGCGTGTCAACGCCGACACCGTCCCCGTCTCGCCGTGATTCCCGCTATGAGGAGATGCACGCTACCAACGTCGTCGATGCCTATAAGACCCATTGCCGCCGCCGGACGAGCCTTATCCTCTCCCTCTTCCCCCAATTTCTTCTCCGGTATGAACCATAGCCCTCGGGCCACGAGGATCCCCGCCGTTCCCGACCGCCCCAGTCTGATCCTTGGCCACCGTTGAGTTCGCCATGGTAGACTCGTTCTTCCTGCCAAACAGAGCAAGCCGAAGCATCCCAAATCGATGGAATTGATATCTCCTTCCCCGACTCCGGCTGCCGTCACCATGGATGATTTCGTCATCCTCTGCCTCCGATGACCCTTCCACGAGCATCATGGTGAGATTTCCATGCTACAGAGCCCCTCTTATCCCTTCCTATCGCTCTCGTTTCTCCCCACCATGACCGTCTGCAAGCTTCGCCGCTCCCCGCCGTCGTGTTGACTTTCCGATGACCAGAAGTGGGCGACGCTGCCACCATTGGGTCCGCCTCGACCCCCTCTTTCCAACTAGCCCACTCACAAGCCTGCGCGCACAACGAATCCACGGATTCGATACCAATCCGAGAGCTTCTTCATTGCTGATGTCATGATGCCATTAGCATGATGCAGTAATCCCTTTCTCTTTTTCTTAAATGTTTCTTTAATTATTTTCTGGTAATAATAAGGATCCCGCAGGGCCCAGCCGTCAGTGACTGGGGTAGCCTCTGCCCCGGTGAGAAAACACCCAGGCCCTATGCTGACATCGTGATGACGTAGTAAACCTTTTTTAAATGGTTTTAATAAATCTATAAAATGCTATAAACTTGTAAATTCAATATCTAATTAATTATAAGTCATAAAAATATGTATAATATATCAAAATGTTTAGAAAAATGAGAACTACCTATATAATCTATAACCATGCGTTGTTCAACAACTTTCATAGCAAGTTTAATTAGAGGAACATAGTAACCCCTCATAGGTGATTCCAGAGTTTCCCGGAGTTAGGGTTTATACCCCTCGGAACCCCGATTTATTTGCCGAGCATGCTTTAGGGTTACATTTAAATGCAAAACTAACTTGTCATATCATCATCCTTGCTTGATCATTGCATCGATCCCATGTGTTGATTGTTTCCCCCTTTCTTTCCGGTGTTTGGTTCTTCCCGATAGAATATGATATCGAGATCGAAATCGAAGACCAAGATCAACACCGTCGAAGTTCGAAGATCGATGAACAATACTTGACCAACTGTAACCAAGTCAAGTACAAGCTTTCGAATATCTTCTTATCCGTTATCAACTGGCAAAGGCAAGCATAGCCCCACCATGATACAATCCTATGTTTACGAAAGTATTTAAATTCCTGCCATGATGCATACGATTCTACTGTGGTCTTTTATCAGTAGATAGAGTATCCTATCTGTTGCATTACTCCCTTTGAGCTTGTATTACCTGATCCACTACTCCTAGCATAACTAGGTTTGGCTTGTGTGCACTACTAGAGCTTATATCTATGTCCTACTTAACCATGCATAGCTGTTAAGTCTGGTCCATCCAGATGATGTACCAGATGCCGAGAATCTAGTATGACAGGAGAACGTGATGAGATGAGACCAGTGATATGAGTTAAACATGCTAAGGCTTGTATGGGAGGCCACGGTGGGATGTTGTTTTTCTAGTCCCATGCTCGCCACCACTAGGAACCGAGTTATTGCCTTTGGAACTGAGACGAGCGTACAACCACACGGGGCCTGGAAAACCTCACGAGCAACTAACTTGCCTAGTAGATTCCATGAGTCACATAGTTTGGGCGTTCCATTCAACATATGCATAGAAAACCTTTTGAAAGATTTGTCGGGTGAAGGTGCATTCATAACAGGTAGGGAAGCATGGACAGGGTTGCTTGGGGTCGATGGAGCCCCTGGTGAACCAACCTCGCCTCACATCTTTAAGTACCGGCTTCGGGATTTGACCCGTTATGGCGGAACTATACTTATTGCGTGACTCATGGTCTCGGCAAAAGCAAGGTGAAGGTCGTGTCTAACCACCCTCTGTCGGCCTTCCAAGGAAGAGAGCTTATCTAGTGGCATTAAGAGAAGGTTAGTACGTGTGGGTAAAGTTGTACACCCCTATAGGATAATAATCTTTTCGAAAAGCCGTGTTCACGGTTATGAATGCTTGGTGACCAGATTCTAAGATCATAGAGAACTATAACCTAATCGTAGAACTTGGCAGATCAACGTGTGCTTAAGGATGCTTCCTCATGGGTACGAGGGGGTGATCCTAGTTAGGGTTCAGATGATGAAGACTTGGTGGATATCAAAAGATGATGATCAATTATTTTGGAGATGTCGCTCTCTTATCCCCTTTTAAAACACTCTGATTAGACGAGATTCCTCTCCCTCTCTTGTTTTATAAATAAATATGGCTTTATGCAAAACAAATCCACCAGCCATAAGTCTTGCGGAGTACACCCTGTACTCACCCTTTCTTTGTTGATACTATTGGCAGAGTAAGTGTTCACCTGAAGACGAGTTCCGTACTACATCGACACCGACGAGTAGCTTGGGGTTCCCGGCCGGCAGCCTGGATTCTATGGGCTGGGACATCATCGTTATGCTTCATGCCTCTTAGGCCATTTGTTAAGTTTGCTATACTTAATAGCATAATTTGCCTTCCGTTGTTTGATGTTTGTGGTCAGTGACCTCTGCTTGTAATAATTTGGTTCTCTGCTCAGTTATGAGCTTGCTATAATAAATTTTGTGTCGTAGGGTCACTGCCGTGTTATCGATTCTTCACTGGATATCCTCGAGCTCAAGGTTAAGCTTATGTCAGACGGAGGTCTGGGATTCGTTTAGCCCTGATCCTGGGGGTGTCATAGGTTTTGGTATCAGAGCAGTACCGACCGTAGGAAAACCTTGCTATTGGTCGATGTTGAGTCTAGTGTTTGTGAAAACTACTTTAAAAAGCTGAAAAGTATTTGCCAAAAATCTAGTATGCTTCTTTTACTCCTATTCCAGTTTCGTTCTAACTCTGGATTTTCTTACCTTGTGTTTATTTGGAAAAGTTTTGATATCTCTTCTAGTCCTTCAAAGCTTAGGAGCCTTTTGGGCATGTCGTTTCTCAACCAGTTGACCTAGTGTTGAGTTCTCTAGAGTTGTGTGTGTTGTGAATTCCTTGTTTCCCCTTTGCTCTTGTTCATCTGAGAGATTCATTTCTATCATGATATCTCTATCTTTTGGACCCACAATATTATATTGTTGGTTACACAGTGTTCTGTTCTAGGCTTTGAGGTTTCCTTTCGCCTCGTGTGCCTCCTTTTTCATTTGTTTGGGTACTTCAGAAGTTGTGTCTTCTTTTGGAAGCTACCTCGTGATTACTATCTTATAGTGTACGCTATGTCACTCAGGTAGTAGTTAATTATTTCTTTGGGTTTTAACCCTTGGACTTGAACCGAAGATCCCGGATTGTGCTAGATTCTATTGTTGCGAATCTTGTATATGAAGCTGACCTTTAACCCAAGATCCTTCCTCTGATCCCTGTTGTTAATGTTTACACATTACCTCAGGATGGCTGGTACTATAATTCTGGCCTTCAAGCTTGTGGTTATTGTCGCGGTTGAATTGTGACGACTAAGGACTTCCCCTACCACATGACATGGAAGATGTTCTTTAATGGAACCAAATAGATCACGACAAGAGTACTCCTCGAGAGTCTCACATCTATACTCGTGACTCTACCACACTTTACCCCTTCTCTGCATTGGTTTTTGGAAGATTGTTGACTTATGCATCCACATCTTGGGATTCTATCCTAAGCATGTTCTTTTCCCTTGTTATTTTCCGACCTTTGTCTACTAGTTGGTATCCAAGTAGTAAATATGCATTGGTGTCTTCCGATGCAAGATACTCTTGTGGTCCGTCAAGACAAACCATTTCGGAATGTCTAGGATAAACAAACTCCGGTACCTCGTCATATCTAGGACCAGGTCAAAGTGTTGTAACCCGCATATCAAGAAGCATTGATTGGCTTCTATCTGTTATATCTTAAAGTATCACCCCCTTTTATACTAAGAGGTCATGCTAATTTTCATGAACCCTTAATGAAGTGATACTCTCACACATCTTTATCCACCCTTCCTCGAGCTTTCGCGCTCGTAAGTGATGCGTGTGCGTAATAATGTGGCCATCTAAGATTCTAGCAATTTTATTGCTTAGAACTCGAAGGACATTTGTGTCATTCTTAGCGTGATTGGTTAACCCTTTCACTAAGCAAAGGATGATTATGTTACCAAGTCCGTTATTCTGGTATGCTCCCTTCGATCAAAGATTTAGGCTTGTGCCGAAGCTCTGAGACTATGTCTTCTTGCCTTACAAAGCAAGTTCCCTCTTGAACTAAGTGATATATCGGTGGTTCGTGATATTCTAGATATCTTTCTAGAAGTATCCCCATGTTGCCACGTGACCGTGATGTCAAGTTCTTGAGCAAGCAAGTTCTCCGAACTACTCTTTTCTCCAAGGATCCATACTGGATACCCCTGAACTAGTTGGTTGAGCTTAAACAACAACTTGGAGAGTTGTAAGACAAAAGTTCTAACTAACTCTGTTACTTCTTAAAGGGTTGTCTAGTTTTGTTTATGCTGAAGAAAGATAGTATTTCCTTCGTGGATATGTTATCTTCCCCCACCTTTGATTTGATTTGGGTTATTGTCAAATCAAACTCAGTTCGAAGGACTATCTTGATGGTGTTGCTACTTGTGATGTTCCACCTGAGTACATCTTCATGTCTTTGGTCTAACCAGTATTTTTGTCTTGTTCATGCAACATATGAGTCCATCTTCTTGGAGTGTCTCGATAAGTTTGTTGTTGAGCCCATCAATGACATCCTTATCTTCTCCATGTTAGATTGAATTCATATGGAACATTAGGCATTAATGTTGGAAACTTCTGAGAACCGTCTTCGGTTCATCTCGAAGTATGTGTTCTGGATGTTAGAAGTAACCTTCTCTGGTTCACGTACAAATGTTGAAAGATGTTGCCGTAGATTTGAGAAAATTTATCTTCCTTTCCTTAAGGACACATGTGTGTTTTATTGTTAGTACTTTATACATGTGCAGTTGTCTTTCGACAAGTTGCTAAATACCTGAGTCTAGCAATCTAGCTCATCTTTTGGAGCTTAACACTTTAGTCCACATCTTGAGAATCTAGTAACTTTACCTTTGTGGTAAATGTTGCAAACTTTCTATTCGGACATGCTGAGTCTGAAGTATCATCTCACTTAATCAAATCTGAATCTCAAGCAGATATGATGGTTGGTGTTCCCCACGGTTTTGACATAGGTCTCTTCGCAATTCTGGCAAGATTGATGTAATGGTTGACACACTTAGCCGGAAAGACCTTTTGCCATATTCCTTGATTCAGCAGTAACAACCACCCCTCGTAAGGTATCTTCTATGATTTATTATAGGAGTTGTTCTTATGGTTTATTTTGTATCTGAAGTCTTACCTTTACTTGATGTTTGATTTCTCGAACATCAAGGATAACATTTAAAGTAGTGTTGCTAAATGTCTCTCGGTCGATCCTCTAGACCCTTTTTATGTTGACAATCATTTTGTTGTGACAAGTACTTGAAGTCTGAGGATGAAGTTTCTTTCTTCTCGTGTCATTAGGAATCTTCTTAACTATTCATCTTAGTGGTGTAAAGGGATACCATAATATTTGGCAAAGATTGTGGTATACCTGGATTAATAAAGAGTTTCCTTTGTTCTCTCAATCATGTTTTAAGAGTGACTATGATTCTGGTAATCAGAAGTTCCTCTTGATACATGTTCCTTGTGACTCTTATGAGTCCTCGCCATAAAAAACCTTTCTGTCTTGACCTTCTGTTGGATGAAAGAGTGACCCTTCTGTGTCAAAAATACTTCAACAACTTGGTTTTGTTGATCCTTATCTCTACAACCTGAAATCTCTACTTAAGTCATGTAGTAAAGGTTCCCTATCGAAGTCTGTGGTTACGTTCTTTCTGTTGTAAGCTTAACTTTTCAGAAGCTTAAACCCTTCTGAGTTCCATGGTCTCAGTCCTTATGAAGAACATCTATTTAACAACTTGAAACCTTCTCCTCTTGTTTCCTCCGCTACCTTGACGTGTTTCATGTCGTCATATCAGAGTTGTTTCTAAACACTCCAACCATGAGATGGCCATGAAATACTCTATGTACTGTTTAATGTGTTTCCCTCTTATCCTTAGAGTAACCCTATTTCTTTCTCTCTCTGTCTCTTTTCCTACCTTTGGAATCTCGGGTCGAGATTCTCGTAAGGGGGATAGAGCTGTAACACCCCAGTTTTAGTTAATCTATATTAGGGTTTGTTTTGTGCATCATTAGCATCATCTTCTAAAAATGCATGCAAAAGGAAATAAAGATAAACTCTAAACCCTAATTTCTCTCTACCTCTATTTGAAATCAATTCAAATGGTTTTGAATATTTTGGAATATTACCAAAATATTGGAGCCCAAATGGAATAAAAGGGACCACAATGTTTTATATATTTTATAAAGCCTCTGGTATTTTTGAAATTACCCAAAACAGAGTTCAAATGAAATTGCAAAAATAGAAATTTCAAAACAGGAAAATGAAAAAGAGTTCTGATTAAAAAAAGATCCAACAAGCCAACCAGGCCGCGGCCCAGCAACCCCCTCCCCTCTCTCCCTTTTCCCACGGCCCATCTTGGCCCCACTGAAGCCCACAGTCGGCCCGTACCTCTTCGTTCTTTTTCTTCCTTTCTTCTTCATCGATAGAAGGACACCGACGAGGTGAGCAGCTACGTGTCGATGTCGGCACCGTCCCTGCCTCGCCGTGATTCCCGCTGCGAGGATATGCATGCTACCGACATCGTCGATGCCTATAAGACCCGTTGCCGGCGCAGGACGAGCCTTATCCTCTCCCTATTCCGCAATTTCTTCTTCGATATGAACCCTAGCCCTCGGGCCACGGGATTCCCGCCGTTCCCGACCGCCCTAGTCCGATCCTTGGCCACCGTTGAGTTTGCTATGGTGGACTCGTTCTTCCTCGCAAGCAGAGCAAGCCGAAGCGTCCCCAGTCGACGGAATCGATATCTCCTTCCCCGACTCCGGCCGCTGTCGCCATGGACGATCTCGTCCTCCTCTGCCTCCGATGACCCTTCCACGAGCATCAGGGTGAGATTTCCGTGCTACAGAGCCCCTCTTATCCCTTCCTCTCGCTCTGGTTTCTCCCTACCGTGATTGTCTGCAAGCTTTGCCACTCGCCGCCGTCGTGTTCACTGTTCCGATGACCACAAGTGGGCGACGCTGCCACCACTGGGTACGCCTCGATCCCCTCTTTCCAACTATCCCACCCACAAGCCCGCGCGTGCAACGAATCCACAGATTCGATACCAATCCGAGAGCTTCTTCATTGTTGATGTCATGATGACATCAGCATGACGCAATAATCCCTTTCTCTTTTTCTTAAATGTTTCTTTAATTATTTTCTGGTAATAAGAAGGATCCCACGGGGCCTAGTTGTCAGTGACTGGGGGCAGCCTCTGCCCTGGTGAGAAAACACCCATGCCCTGTGCTAACGTCATGATGATGCAGTAAACCTTTTTAAAATGGTTTTAATAAATCCAGAAAATGATATAAACTTGTAAATTCAATATCTAATTAATTACAAGTCAGGAAAATATATATAATATATCAAAATGTTCAGAAAAATGAGAACTACCTATCTAAGCTATAATTATGCATTGTTCAACAACTTTCATAGCAAGTTTACTTAGAGGAACATAGTAACCCCTCACAAGTGATTTCGGAGTTTCCCCGAGTTAGGGTTTATACCCCTCGGGACCCCGATTAATCTGTCGAGCATGCTTTAGGGTTACATTTCAATGCAAACTAACTTGTCATATCATCATCCTTGCTTGAGCATTGCATCGATGCCATGTGTTGATTGTTTCCCCTTTCTTTCCGGTGTTTGGTTCTTCCCGATAGAATACGATATCGAGATTGAAATCGAAGACCAAGATCAACACCGTCGAAGTTCGAAGATCGATGAACAATACTTGACCAACTGTAACCAAGTCAAGTACAAGCTTCCGAAGATCTGCTTATCTGTTATCAACTGGCAAAGGCAAGCATAGCCCCACCATGATACAATACTATGTTTACGAAAGTATTTCAATTCCTGCCATGATGCATACGATTCTACTGTGGTCTTTTATCGATATATAGAGTATCCTATATGTTGCATTACTCCCTTTGAGCTTATATTACCTGATCCACTGCTCCTAGCATAACTAGGTTTGGCTTGTGTGCACTACTAGAGCTTATATCTGTGTCCTGCTTAGCCATGCATAGCTGTTAAGTCTGGTCCATCCAGTTGATGTACCAGATGTAGAGAATCTAGTATGACAGGAGAACATGATGAGATGAGACTAGTGATATGAGTTAAACATGCTAAGGCTTGTATGGGAGGCCACGGTGGGATGTGGTTTTTCTAGTCCCATGCTCGCCACCACTAGGAACCAAGTTCTTGCCTTTGGAACCAAGACGAGCGTACAACCACACGGGGCCTGGAAAACCTCACGAGCAACTAACTTTCCTAGTAGATTTCATGAGTCACATAGTTCGGGCGTTCCATTCGACATATGCATAGAAAACCTTTTGAAAGATTTGTCGGGTGAAGGTGCATTCATAACAGGTAGGGAACCATGGACCGGGTTGCTTGGGGTCGATGGATCCCCTAGTGAACCAACCTCTCCTCATATCTTTAAGTACCGGCTTTAGGATTTGACCCATTACGGCGGAACCATACTTATTGCGTGACTCATGGTCTCGGCGAAAGCAAGGTAAAGGTCGTGTCTAACAACCCTCTGCTGGCCTTCCAAGGAAGAGGGCTTATCTATTGGCATTAAGAGAAGGTTAGTACGTGTGGGTAAAGTTGTACACCCCTGCAGGGTAATAATCTTTTCGAAAAGTCGTGTTCACGGTTATGAACGCTTGGTGACCAGATTCTAAGATCATAGAGAACTATAACCTAATCGTGAAACTTGGCAGATCAATGTGTGCTTAAGGATGCTTCCTCATGGGTACGAGGGGGTGATCCTAGTTAGGGTTCAGATGATGAAGACTTGGTGGATATCAAAAGATGATGATCAATTATTTTGGAGATGTTGCTCTCTTATCCTCTTTTAAAAAACTCTGACTAGACGAGATTCCTCTCCCTCTCTTGTTTTATAAATAAAGATGGATTTATGCAAAACAACTCCACCAGCCATAAGTCTTGCGGAGTACACCCTGTACTCACCCTTGCTTTGTTGATACTATTGAAGGGAATATGCCCTGAGAGGCAATAATAAAGTGTTTATTATGTATATTCCAAGTATATGATAGATGTTTATTTTGCATGCTATAATTGTATTAATACGGAAACGTTAATACATGTGTGTTTAATAAACAAACAGAAAGTTCCTAGTTATGCCTCTCTCATAAACTAGCTCGTTGATTAACAAGATGATCAAGGTTTCCTGATCATGGACATTGGATGTTGTTAATAACGGGATCACAACATTAGTGTAATGGTGTGATGAACATTCATCCGAAGTATAGCATTACGATCAAAGTCATTGTGTTTATATTGCTATAACAACTTACGAAGTGATCCTAATCCTTAGACCATGAGATCATGTCAATCACTAACACCGGAAGAGTTTCTTGATAACATCAAACGTCACACCGTAACAGGGTGATTATAAAGATGGATTCAGAACTAATAAAGTGTTATGTTGAGGCTCATGGATCGAGAGTGGAATTTGTTCATACCGATGACGGATAGATATACTCTGGGCCCTCTCGGTGATATCACATTGATTAGCTTGCAAGCAAGTGATTTGATCACTAGAAGAACGAGAAAAGAGTGCATGTCGGTAACGAGATCAAACTAGGTATGGAGATACCGATGATCGAATCTCGGACATGTAATATATCGTGAAACAAAGGGGTTAAGATACTAGCGTAAAAGGTTCCGACGGTCACAAGAAAGTCATCGTTGAATGTGTGGGAGTCAGTATGGGTCTCCAGATCCCGCTTCTGATTAATGATCCGAGAGGGGTCTCGATCATGTACGCATTATTCACGAACCGTAGGGTGACACACTTAAGAGACACCGACATCCAATTGGAGCAAATGTTTCATGCCGAAAGAATGAACAAGCGCAGGAATTTATTTCACTAGATACCGAAACAGGTTTTCGGGTGAAATTGCATAAAGTGGTTATGCATGTGAAATAGAATTCTAGCAAGGGGTTATTTGTGAATGTTTGTCATTAAAGTAATTGACAAAATTCTGAATAAAATAAAAGAGTTTTATTTAATGAGAGTTTGCATTAAATTTGGTGGAAATTTAATGGGAATTTGAGTGGACTTTTGAGTGGAGGGAATTTAAAGGGCATTTTGTGAGTGGAGTGTCCACCCACATGAATGAAGGAGGGGAGGGGGCAGCCCCCATGGCCGGCGGCCACCCCCTTGGGTGCCCCCCCTCCTCCTATAAAAGGAGCCCCCCTCCTCACTTGTCTCTCACACCTCCTCATGAAGGATCTCTCTCCCCCTCTAGAATTTATCCCCCATGGTCTCGGACTAGCGAGATACATGTTCCCGGTGGCTATTCGGCAAGAAAGAGTTGTGCTTCTGCTGCATCGCTGGAGCGAGGAGGCTGAGGTTGCTCGGTGCCTCGAACGTGTGTGCGAGCATGGATGCGCTGCTGATTTGCGGCGCTAGGACTTCCTCTCGATCTTGAGATCGGCAAGAGATCGTCTACATCAACCACGAGTTGAACTCGTTAAGCTTTGTCGGTCTTCAAGGGTATGTTCTCTACGGATATACATCCGCCAGTTGTTTGTATCTAGTAGATAGATCTTGGTATATAGTTCACATCGTAGGAAAATTTTTGTTTTCTATGCTGCGAACCCTACAGTGGTATCAGAGCCGGATCTATGCGTAGATACTTTACACGGGTAGCACACATATGAGTATGTGGGCGATGATGATCATGTTGTTGCTCCTTTGTTGTAATTTTGGATATTGGTGGCATAGTGGGATGAAGCGGCCCGGACAAACTTTACATGTCCTCGCACATGAGACCTGTTCCACGCTTGACATGCAACTAGTTTGCATAAGTGGCTAGCGGGTGTCTGTCTCTCCTACTATAGTCAATATCTATTTTGCAAGCGAGTTTTCAACAATTTGATTATCCTCGTTGTGGTTCATGTTCGTAGGTAAGAACGGTTCTATCTCGAAAGCCCTAAGCCACGTAAAACTTGCAATGGATAAATTGGAGGCGTCTAGTTTAGATTGTTGCTGGGCTAGTGTTATGATATGGTAGTGTTGTAAGTAGAAGTATGAGATGATACTCTTACAACACACATAGCGTGTAAAATCCATAGACCTTGGATTTACACATATAGGTATGATAGTGATCATACCACGATGCACATGATAGAGATCATCTGCGGGAACCATATCATTTCACTAATAAACATATGATGTTTGATAGCATCTTATATTGCTTGTTTAGCGCTTTGTTAGCATAATAAGATGATCCCTCATTTAAATATCAAGATAAGAATGTGTTATTCCTTTAGTATGCACCGATTATGTTTTCGTCGCTCCAAGACATCACGTGATAATCGGGTGTTCTTGGATCCACGACCATATTTCGGGTGTAAAACAGTTACACACGCGAATACTAAGGTTCTAACTTGGCGAGCCTAGCATGTACAGACATGGCCTCGGAACACGGACCGAAAGGTTAAGCATCAGTCATATAGTTGATATGATGCCCATTTGATGCTCGCCTTTGAAGCTATACCGACTCACGTGATGATCGGACTTGGTGTAGTGGATTTGGTTCATGTAATCACCAAAAAGGCACGAGGGATGTCGTTTTTGAGTGGGAGTAAGAGAGGAATTGCAAAGGGGTAAGGAGTAAAATCAGACCTAATCAGAACTATCCAACCGATTCTGAAAAATAGTTTTGACACTCTACTTCGGCCATTAGCTAGGTTATCCTACAGGCTGGACTTGTGGGGTATCGCAACTGCTGAGCTCTGATACCACTCTGTAACACCCTCAGAATCGGCCCTATGCAAGTTTCAGCGATTCCCGCCAAACCCGCATAGAAACGATTCAAAGGTGCCCACCAGGCACTTTCGTGCGGGTGGAAAACGAAGTAATAACATTACACAACAGTCCTTGATGGGACCCACAGAACAGATATATATATAACAGCGACTCAAAGAGTCAAGAATACAGATATAATATACAAAGATCCAAATCACCTTGAAAATGATAGAGCGTCCGACTACGGACAAGATGCAAATGAGGCTAAGAGCCCTGAAGAATAACCAATGGCGTCCATAACCCTGCCCAGGCCAAGCCGGAAGGGTAACCCTGCTAACGACGTCGATCTCAAAACCTGCTTAAACAAAAGGGGGAGCCGACAAAGGGCAGAGGAAAAAGAGGAGCGTCAGTACTGAGGCCAGTACACGGCGAGACTAGAATTCGGCGGTCCTCGCCTACATAGGTGTGGTGGACTGAAACGGCAGCGCAGCATGCACTAAACAACCTATAGAGACTCGATAAAACAGGCGGCTATCAGAGAGGGGGAAGAAAGACCTATTCGGAACCAACCTGATACTACCACCAAACAAACCCATCCTGGTATTTCCCCCTCGAGACCAAACGAGGAAGTCAACCGAGGAACTCACACAGTTTGGCAGTTTTATTTATTCGGTTATCGTTGCAGCAATTACTAGTCATGTATAGATAGTCATCCTGATAAACTAAGTAGTGGGCCATTTTAGTTAACCATTCCGTTGTAGTTGCGGAACTTACTAGTCAGATACAATTAGCATGAGATATCCCAAAACCCAGCAGTTGTTGGTACTTTTATTCAGCCATTCCGTTATAGTTGCAATACTTACTAGTCAGGTACAATGGTCACACGCGACAACCCAAACAAGCAATTATGGGCAGTTTTATTTAGCCATTCCATTATGGTGGAGCTGATTACTAGTCATTATAAAGTCAAATTTATAGCACTACTTTAGTTATAGTTGTCTATGATCGAGATATTGTGCTCCAAGTCGTCCATAACCGCGGACACGGCTTTCAGAAAGTTTTACCCGGCCGGGGTGCACCAATAGCAACACACACTCGATCAACCTCGGAAAAACCAAATCAAAACCCAACGAGGCCTTCACGACAAAGAAATCACAAGATTCAGAAATATTTCAGGGGGGCACCCCATTGAGTAGACCCGCAACGAAGCTAGCTGACTCCGAGATGGACTCAAGGTTTGCGTCAATGGCTGTAAACGACTGGGAACCCGAAAATGTGACTGGGCTTGTCGATACCGCGAAAACACTCCGCTTACCTAAACAGTACAGTGTGCTCCTCGCACAATCGTAAATAAAGCAGTAAAGCATGGCATAAGTACAAGATCATAAATAAAACCTCAAACTAGTTTGTGGCCCCAAGAAATAAGAATGAATCAAGCTCTGGCTCAGGGGGGTCCCATAATCCTCCCGGATGTGGATAGCGCGATAAATCAAGGAACAGGTATCAAGCACTCGGGGTCCTACGGGACACAAGTGGACGGTTAACAACCAAATAACATCTATTGCCCACCTGTGCCTCTGCTTACTTACTTCAATTTTAGTTATTAAACAGTAATTAAAGTGAACGATAAGTAAAGCCATGATCATATCCAACATCAAACATTCGGCAATACTCCAACAACTGTGGCACTTGACGACACGCAACAGCACTTGAGCAAGCGACTACGACGCGCAGGTCCAACTATCTACCAAACAACAGGTAATAGGAGGTGTCCAAGGCAATATAAGGCTGCAAGGGATAACACGGGTACGAATCTAGAGCATCGCAACACAGATAGCAATAGATCAACAGGAGGGAATAAATACTATAAAAGTAAGATAGGTAGAAAGGGGGAGATGCTCGCCTGAAAACATTGCCGAAGGTTCATCCGAAGATCGGGGCGAAGCTCACATCAACTCAACGGCCTTATCCGCGAAGAACCAAAACACTAGAAGAAACACCGGATGCACTATTTAATACTACGGCAAAAGATCGGCATGATGCATGCATGATGTATGACGTGGCAAAGGTGCAATGCAATTGGGCAATATTAAGTGGAACCAGGGTCCCGACAATTATTTAAACGGTTCAAGTTATTTAACTACCCCGCAATTTAAATGTTGCATTATCAAGACAAAAGATAGCACCGGTTCGCTACACAATTTTAAATGAGGCCAATATAGGCTAGATTTGCCCGCATATGGGCCCCATATTTAATTAGGTTAATCGGCCTAAGGCCCCCAAACCACACAAATATGCATGCGAGTATGACAATTTAATATGCAACAGGTTTTATAATTAGCATTTATAAAATAGGGGCTCGGGAAAAGGTTCACACATTAGGGGGTCTCGACGAACTTGGGGTTCCGGGGTTCGGGGTCGGTCTCGGGGTTCAGGGTTCGACGGGATCGAGGTTCAGACTCCGGGATTGGTCTTCGGATCTCAACATGGCCGGTCTTGGTGACGATCTTGTCCGATGGGGATCTTGGTTCAACATCATCGCGGTCTTCGGGTCCGAGGGTTAGACCTTGGCGTCCGAGGGAAGTTCATGTCGTATCCGTGTCGACGACCTTGGCGTTCAGGGGGGAGTTCCCGGTGTCCCGAGGAGAAGATCTTGGCGTCCGAGGGTTTCTCCGCGTCCGTGTGGTAGATCTTGGGGTACCGGCATCATCGGGTTCCACCTCGCGCATTGGTCGGCGAAACCCGTAACGATGCAGATCTTGGTGTAGGGACGGCCCTTGTCGGCGAGTCTTCGGGTTCGACACCGGGGTCTTCCGGGTTCCATGAGGTAGTGCTTGATGTTCCATGATGAAGATCTTGACATCCAGACGGCCGCATCGGGGATTCTTCGGGCATCTCTGGTACTGTCCGGTCTTAGGGCGGCCTTATGCCTGGCACAGTTCTTTGGACAACACCAACCACATGGGTGCTCTAGCCGACGGAAGCAGCAGAGCATTGAGGCGGCTAACGTGGTGAAGACCAAAACGGTCGACCGGCTCGCGGACGAAGGCGCAAACGACAGGGGAAACCACCGAGCTATAGGGCCAAACATGGAGGAGGGGCGAGGCCGGCGACACAGCGGAGGCCGGCGGCGTCGGGAACCTTGCGGAACTGCGGAAGGCGACCGGGGCGACGGCAACTGGAGGCAGGGAGGCGAGCGCAGCCGCGGCTCGCTACCGGGGTCGGCCAAGGCGGCAGGTGGCCAGAGAAGAAGGTGGGGCGCCCGACGGCGGGCAGAGGAGAGGACCGCGCGGCCGGAGGCGGCGGGGGGCGCTGCCGGCGAGGCGGGAGGCCAGGGAGAGACACGGCCGGAGGGCGAGGTCGGGGTGCAGAGGCGGGGCCGAGGAGCTCCGCGAGGGAGGCGGCGCTCGCCGGGGCAGGGTGGAGGCGAGGTAGGTGGAGGCGGCGAGCAGAGGGCTAGCGCGGGGCTCTCGCGCCGAGCGGAGGTGGCAGCGCAGCGGAGGGGAGGTGAGGCGCGACGAGGAGGAGGGCGAGCAGGGCGCCGGGGTGAGGGGGTTCTGGCGGCGGCACTGGGGGAGCTCGGTGGCGCGGCGGGGCGAGGCCGACGTCACTGCTCGAGGCGGCCGGGCGCAGCGGAGGAGGAGGTGCTGCCGGAGGGGGGCGGGCCGGTGGACGAAGAGGAGAGGGCGGCGGGGTCGTGCCGGCGCAGAGGGAGGCTGGCGGCGAACGGCGATGAGGGAGGAGGGGTCTGGCGGCGCGGGACCCGGCGCGGAAAGGCGGCGGTCACGGGAGGAGGCTGAGGGCGCCGGTGACGAGGCGGGCCAGCGGCGGGAGGCGGCCTCGGCGCCTGGGGAAGACGCGGTGAGGGAGAGAGGACGCGAGGGAGGAGGTGGGTCGCGCGGTTGGTGGGAGGAGAGAGAGGCGGGGCGGGGGTCACGGGCAGGATCCCGAGGCGGGTGGTGGGACCTGTCGGGCGGCCAGGGAGAGGCAGGTGGGGTGGAAGCGTGCGTGGTGTGCGTGCTGTGTGTGTGTGAGTGCGTGTAGGCGTGGGGGGCTGCGTGGGGTGTGGGTTTGGTTGGGGACGTGGCAAGGGTAGGGCAGGTGGCGGGCTAGGAGAGGTTAGGGGGAGGGAGAGGGTGAGGTGGCGTTCAGGGATAGGAGGGGGTGAGGTGGAGGCAGGGTGGGTAGTTTAGGACTAGGTAGAAAAGGGTTTGTGGTGGACCGTTTTTGTACTGGGGGTGGTCGACTGGGTCGGGTCGGCCCGTTTGACTGCCCCCTAAAATAATATAACTTTTATTTAATTTGCAATAAACTTTTGTAAATAGTTTTTAGACAAACAAGATATCCGGAAGCATCCAGGGTTTAATTTGAAATAGAAGGAGGCTAGTGTCGGAAAACAGTAGACTTTCGCAACATAGTTTCAAGTAAAATAATATGCATGAAGATGACGATGCTCAAATGCAATGTGGCATGATGACATGAGCATGCGGTCAGGATGATGCAATGCACAAAAACAACGCGATTTTCTAGTAGTGGTTTTGCGGGATGCCACAATTCGACACCACTAACAATGGATCTCGCCCTCGAGATCCGCCTCATGGTACGGGGAAGAAGGCCGGCGGTCTGATCCTTCGCGCTACGTGCAGATCCTCGCGACACCACTAACAAGAGGTCGTTGTCCGTGATCGTCGAGGGGACACTCCGGAACAAAAGGTCGAAGGTAGAGGTATCAACAAATAAAGCCACCTCTAGCTTCCGTGGACGGAGTAAAATTGCTGGATCCACTGATTCGAGGTACAAGAGCGAATGATAAGAGTAGTCGGATGCTGATCAGTCCATCGCGCACCCAAACCATTACTCTGCACACGAATAGGCGGATTATGCAACCAACTCTCGGAATTAGACTGAAGATCTCGACAAGCGAGGTTCGGAAACAAAGGAGTGATGCAGACTCTGCATCGGATCTGGCGTAGATGATGTCGTTGCGTCGGGAAACTCCGGAAGGCACAAACAAGGAAAAAAGAATGGTACCACACTAGACGGATTCCTCAGACAACATGAACACCGGATGGTAGAACACCGTTATCAAAGAAGGAAGCGAAACCCTGAAGGTACGACGGAAACCCAACCGCGAGAAATCCTGGACTCGAAGAGAGAGAAAAGAGCGGATTCAAAACACGCAGAGGTAAGAGAGGAATAGCAAAGGGGTAAGGAGTAAAATCAGACCTAATCAGAACTATCCAACCGATTCTGAAAAATAGTTTTGACACTCTACTTCGGCCGTTAGCTAGGTTATCCTACAGGCTGGACTTGTGGGGTATCGCAACTGCTGAGCTCTGATACCACTCTGTAACACCCTCAGAATCGGCCCTATGCAAGTTTCAGCGATTCCCGCCAAACCCGCATAGAAACGATTCAAAGGTGCCCACCAGGCACTTTCGTGCGGGTGGAAAACGAAGTAATAACATTACACAACAGTCCTCGATGGGACCCACAGAACAGATATATATATAACAGCGACTCAAAGAGTCAAGAATACATATATAATATACAAAGATCCAAATCACCTTGAAAATGATAGAGCGTCCGACTACGGACAAGATGCAAATGAGGCTAAGAGCCCTGAAGAATAACCAATGGCGTCCATAACCCTGCCCAGGCCAAGCCGGAAGGGTAACCCTGCTAACGACGTCGATCTCAAAACCTGCTTAAACAAAAGGGGGTGCCGACAAAGGGCAGAGGAAAAAGAGGAGCGTCAGTACTGAGGCCAGTACACGGCGAGACTAGAATTCGGCGGTCCTCGCCTACATAGGTGTGGTGGACTGAAGCGGCAGCGCGGCATGCACTAAACAACCTATAGAGACTCGATAAAACAGGCGGCTATCAGAGAGGGGGAAGAAAGACCTATTCGGAACTAACCTGATACTACCATCAAACAAACCCATCCTGGTATTTCCCCCTCGAGACCAAACGAGGAAGTCAACCGAGGAACTCACACAGTTTGGCAGTTTTATTTATTCGGTTATCGTTGCAGCAATTACTAGTCATGTATAGATAGTCATCCTGATAAACTAAGTAGTGGGCCATTTTAGTTAACCATTCCGTTGTAGTTGCGGCACTTACTAGTCAGATACAATTAGCATGAGATATCCCAAAACCCAGCAGTTGTTGGTACTTTTATTCAGCCATTCCGTTATAGTTGCAATACTTACTAGTCAGGTACAATGGTCACACGCGACAACCCAAACAAGCAATTGTGGGCAGTTCTATTTAGCCATTCCATTATAGTGGAGCTGATTACTAGTCATTATAAAGTCAAATTTATAGCACTACTTTAGTTATAGTTGTCTATGATCGAGATACTGTGCTCCAAGTCGTCCATAACCGCGGACACGACTTTCAGAAAGTTTTACCCGGCCGGGGTGCACCAATAGCAACACACACTCGATCAACCTCAGAAAAACCAAATCAAAACCCAACGAGGCCTTCACGACAAAGCAATCACAAGATTCAGAAATATTTCAGGGGGGCACCCCATTGAGTAGACCCGCAACGAAGCTAGCTGACTCCGAGACGGACTCAAGGTTTGCGTCAATGGCTGTAAACGACTGGGAACCCGAAAATGTGACTGGGCTTGTCGATACCGCGAAAACACTCCGCTTACCTAAACAGTACAGTGTGCTCCTCGCACAATCGTAAATAAAGCAGTAAAGCATGGCATAAGTACAGGATCATAAATAAAACCTCAAACTAGTTTGTGGCCCCAAGAAATAAGAATGAATCAAGCTCTGGCTCAGGGGGGTCCCATAATCCTCCCGGATGTGGATAGCGCGATAAATCAAGGAACAGGTATCAAGCACTCGGGGTCCTACGGGACACAAGTGGACGGTTAACAACCAAATAACATCTATTGCCCACCTGTGCCTCTGCTTACTTACTTCAATTTTAGTTATTAAACAGTAATTAAAGTGAACGATAAGTAAAGCCATGATCATCTCCAACATCAAACATGCGGTAATACTCCAACAACTGTGGCACTTGACGACACGCAACAGCACTTGAGCAAGCGACTACGACGCGCAGGTCCAACTATCTACCAAACAACAGGTAATAGGAGGTGTCCAAGGCAATATAAGGCTGCAAGGGATAACACGGGTACGAATCTAGAGCATCGCAACACAGATAGCAATAGATCAACATGAGGGAATAAATACTATAAAAGTAAGATAGGTAGAAAGGGGGAGATGCTCGCCTGAAAACATTGCCGAAGGTTCATCCGAAGATCGGGGCGAAGCTCACATCAACTCAACAGCCTTATCCGCGAAGAACCAAAACACTAGAAGAAACTCCGGATGCACTATTTAATACTACGGCAAAAGATCGGCATGATGCATGCATGATGTATGACGTGGCAAAGGTGCAATGCAATTGGGCAATATTAAGTGGAACCAGGGTCCCGACAATTATTTAAACGGTTCAAGTTATTTAACTACCCCGCAATTTAAATGTTGCATTATCAAGACAAAAGATAGCACCGGTTCGCTACACAATTTTAAATGAGGCCAATATAGGCTAGATTTGCCCGCATATGGGCCCCATATTTAATTAGGTTAATCGGCCTAAGGCCCCCAAACCACACAAATATGCATGCGAGTATGACAATTTAATATGCAACAGGTTTTATAATTAGCATTTATAAAATAGGGGCTCGGGAAAAGGTTCACACATTAGGGGGTCTCGACGAACTTGGGGTTCCGGGGTTCGGGGTCGGTCTCGGGGTTCAGGGTTCAGGGTTCGACGGGATCGAGGTTCAGACTCCGGGATTGGTCTTCGGATCTCAACATGGCCGGTCTTGGTGACGATCTTGTCCGATGGGGATCTTGGTTCAACATCATCGCGGTCTTCGGGTCCGAGGGTTAGACCTTGGCGTCCGAGGGAAGTTCATGTCGTATCCGTGTCGACGACCTTGGCATTCAGGGGGGAGTTCCCGGTGTCCCGAGGAGAAGATCTTGGCGTCCGAGGGTTTCTCCGCGTCCGTGTGGTAGATCTTGGGGTACCGGCGTCATCAGGTTCCACCTCGCGCATTGGTCGGCGAAACCCGTAACGATGCAGATCTTGGTGTAGGGACGGCCCTTGTCGGCGAGTCTTCGGGTTTGACACCGGGGTCTTCCGGGTTCCATGAGGTAGTGCTTGATGTTCCATGATGAAGATCTTGACATCCAGACGGCCGCATCGGGGATTCTTCGGGCATCTCTGGTACTGTCCGGTCTTAGGGCGGCCTTATGCCTGGCACAGTTCTTTGGACAACACCAACCACATGGGTTCTCTAGCCGACGGAAGCTGCAGAGCATTGAGGCGGCTAACGTGGTGAAGACCAAAACGGTGGACCGGCTCGCGGACGAAGGCGCAAACGACAGGGGAAACCACCGAGCTACAGGGCCAAAATTGGAGGAGGGGCGAGGCCGGCGACACAGCGGAGGCCGGCGGCGTCGGGAACCTTGCGGAACTGCGGAAGGCGACCGGGGCGACGGAAACTGGAGGCAGGGAGGCGAGCGCAGCCGTGGCTCGCTACCGGGGTCGGCCAAGGCGGCAGGTGGCCAGAGAAGAAGGTGGGGCGCCCGACGGCGGGCAGAGGAGAGGACCGCACGGCCGGAGGCGGCGGGGGGCGCTGCCGGCGAGGCGGGAGGCCAGGGAGAGACATGGCCGGAGGGCGAGGTCGGGGTGCAGAGGCGGGGTCGAGGAGCTCCGCGAGGGAGGCGGCGCTCGCCGGGGCAGGGTGGAGGCGAGGTAGGTGGAGGCGGCGAGCAGAGGGCTAGCGCGGGGCGCTCGCGCCGAGCGAAGGTGGCGGCGCAGCGGAGGGGAGGTGAGGCGCGACGGGGAGGAGGGAGAGCAGGGCGCCGAGGTGAGGGGGTTCTGGCGGCGGCGCTGGGGGAGCTCGGCGGCGCGGCGGGGCGAGGCCGACGGCACTGCTCGAGGCGGCCGGGCGCAGCGGAGGAGAAGGTGCTGCCGGAGGGGGGCGGGCCGGTGGACGAAGAGGAGAGGGCGGCGGGGTCGTGCCGACGCAGAGGGAGGCCGGTGGCGAACGGCGGTGAGGGAGGAGGGGTCTGGCGGCACGGGACCCAGCGCGGAAAGGCGGCGGTCGCGGGAGGAGGCTGAGGGCGCCGGTGACGAGGCGGGCCAGCGGCGGGAGGCGGCCTCGGCGCCTGGGGAAGACGCGGTGAGGGAGAGAGGACGCGAGGGAGGAGGTGGGTCGCGCGGTTGGTGGGAGGAGAGAGAGGCGGGGCGGGGGTCGCGGGCAGGATCCCGAGGCGGGTGGTGGG
This sequence comes from Avena sativa, assembly GCA_916181665.1. Classification (NCBI taxonomy): domain Eukaryota; kingdom Viridiplantae; phylum Streptophyta; class Magnoliopsida; order Poales; family Poaceae; genus Avena; species Avena sativa. The sequence continues at coordinate 324,083,370 of OV702280.1, forward strand.
ACCTGTCGGGCGGCCAGGGAGAGGCAGGTGGGGTGGAAGCGTGCGTGGTGTGCGTGCTGTGTGTGCGTGAGTGCGTTTAGGCGTGGGGGCCTGCGTGGGGTGTGGGTTTGGTTGGGGACATGGAAAGGGTAGGGCAGGTGGCGGGCTAGGAGAGGTTAGGGGGAGGGAGAGGGTGAGGTGGCGTTCAGGGATAGGAGGGGGTGAGGTGGAGGCAGGGTGGGTAGTTTAGGACTAGGTAGAAAAGGGTTTGGGGTGGACCGTTTTTGTACTGGGGGTGGTCGACTGGGTCGGGTCGGCCCGTTCGACTGCCCCCTAAAATAATATAACTTTTATTTAATTTGCAATAAACTTTTGTAAATAGTTTTTAGACAAACAAGATATCCGGAAGCATCCGGGGTTTAATTTGAAATAGAAGGAGGCTAGTTTCGGAAAACAGTAGACTTTCGCAACATAGTTTCAAGTAAAATAATATGCATGAAGATGACGATGCTCAAATGCAATGTGGCATGATGACATCAGCATGCGGTCAGGATGATGCAATGCACAAAAACAACGCGATTTTCTAGTAGTGGTTTTGCGGGATGCCACATTAAGCATGAGTCATATAGTTGATATAATGCCCATTTGATGCTCGCCTTTGAAGCTATACCGACTCACGTGATGATCGGACTTGGTGTAGTGGATTTGGTTCATGTAATCACCAAAAAGGCACGAGGGATGTCGTTTTTGAGTGGGAGTTCATTCGTAATATAGATTAGTTGAACTCAATCTATCATACACTTAGTCTAAACTTTACAAATTCTGTTGTAGATGGCACCACCTGCTTTTAATTTCAATGTGTTCATGGAGAAAGAGAAACTAGCAACGAACGGTAGCAACTTTACCGAATGGGCCATGAATTTGAGGATTCTCCTCTCTGCTGCACAAAAGCAATATGTGCTAGAAGCGTCGTTAGGCCCCCCACCTTTAGATGATGCCCCTGACAAGGAGAAGAATGTCTATCAGACTCGTCAGGAGGACCACAACTTAGTTCATTGCGGCATATTGTATGGGCTAGAGCCGGAACTTCGAAAGCATTTCGAAAACGGCAATGCATTTGATACAATGGGTGAGTTGAAAATGATTTTCGACACACATGCTGCTGTAGAGAGATACAACGCTTCAGAAAAGTTCTTTAGCTGCATGATGGAAGAGCACAGCTCCGTTAGTGAGCATGTACTCAAGATGTCGGGTTACGCTGATAAGCTTGTGTCCTTGGGAATATCGATTCCCATTGACTTAGGCATCCATCGTGTTCTGCAGTCTCTGCCACCTAGCTATAAGAGCTTCGTGATGAACTATAATATGCAAGTGTAGCATCCCATTTGTCTAACAATTGTAATGCTACTTGGTCTAGTAATATAATGGCTACTTCCTATATATAATTGTTGCATAATCATTATATCATGCTCATGTCATCATGCCATCATGTCACCTTGCATTTGAGCATCATATAAAACCCTTTTGGATTTGGCTCTTCTCTCATATGCATTGTACATTGTATTTGCTGCTTGATATTGTATTTGGTTCTTGATATATTGTTTAAATGCCCAAGTTGAGTTGGGGGCATATCTTCTATTCAACTCCATCACCTTTCTTGTCATCACCCCATCATTCCATCATTCCATCATATATGAGCTTTGCAACTTATTTGGTTTTCATCTCTAGCTCATATGTGATGGTGTGGGTCCACTCCATGTCTACATATTCCATATATGAAGTATGTTGTTTTCACAATAATAATTATATGGAGCCTCATGGCCACTTTTGCATGGCATGTGAGTAGAAATGTTGCATCTAAGTTTCTATGTGGATTTTATTTACTATATGCTCATGTATGGAGCTATATTTGGCCACAAGTGCTCTAGTGAGGAAATACACACTACCATGGTCAATTATCCTCATACATGTGCATATGCTAATTATTTCCATATGTCAAGAAAGACTCTTCTTTGAATGTTTTTTATCAAATTCTTTGACATGCATGCAAGAATATATGTCCATGATTAAAGATAGTTGTTTTCACAACTAGAATTAGTGGCATTTATTACTTGTGCACGGCCCATGCAACATCACCATTCCCTTCTCCCTTACCCATTCATGTGAGTTTATTTGGGCATTATTCATTTGTCTTAAGTGGGTTTTATCATATGGGCATCTCCATGCTAACAAGTGGATTTACCCTCACCTTCCTCTCCTTTTCACCCTCCATCCTTGCATGATCAAGGGTGATCCTAGATAAGCCCTACCCTAAACCCCCTCTCTTTATTACTATCTCTAAACCCTACCCCCACCATGATCCACCCATCTCTCTCTCTCTCTCTCTCTCTCTCTCTCTCTCTCTTTTCTATTTCCTCATCAAAACCCTAAGCCACCCTCCCTTCCTCTCTCGGCCAGCAAGGGGCCACCACCTCCCCTCTCCACTCCCTACACCAACCCCAACCCGAGCTACCCTACCCCATCCCTAGCAAACCCTAGCCCGAGCCTCCCTCCTACCCTAGCTCCATGCCTCCTACCCTCTCTCTTCTCTCCCTGCTGGGCTAGCCCCACCCCGAGCTCCCTCACTCCCTGGCCCACCTGGCAGCCTCGCCCTGCCCCTGCCCTGCCTCCCAGCTCGACCACGTGAGGAGAGGAGGAAAAGGTGGCCGAAGCCACCTTTTTCCTTCACCACCTCCCCACGGCACCTCCCTCTTCCTCTCGTACTTATCTACCCTCTCCCCGTCCTCTGGCCTCTCCCAGATCCGCCCAGAGCCCTGCCGCTCCTCCCCTCCCTCTCCACCGACGCCACCCTCTCTCGCCGGCCGCCGCCAGCACGTCGTCGTCTTCGTCGATCCGGCCGTCAAGCGCGTCGAGGAGGTGGACTGGAAGACCAAGGGCATCCCTCTGCTTCACCCGGGACACGCCAGCGAGGAGGAGGCGGACCAGAGTCACCAGGCCGACGCCGCTCCGTCAAGAAACCCTAGCTCCACCAGCTTTAGCCCCGTCGTCGATCGGTTGCTTCCTAGCCCGAACCACCTCCACCGACGCCCTCACGATGAGCCACCGACCCCCCTAGACATGCCCCTGTTCCTCTTCGCTTCCTGGTTGCGACGTTTGTTTCGTCGAACGCCCACCGTGCGCCGCCGCTCGCTGGCGTCTGCACGCTCGCGCTCCGCGTAGCACCTCACCTAGGCCCCGTCCGCCCTCCTATCACCATCCCGCAGCCAGCCGCGCCGGTCAGCCCCCTCAGCGCGCGCGCCCGCGACCTGGGATCGAATCCCCGCCTCGCTGTGTCGCGCTCCGTGCGCGCAAGGCAGAGGAGAAGATCCACAATACCCCGTGGCCGATTTTCAGAAACCCCCCAAGCTTTTTGATTCCTTAACCCGCGCTCCCTCTAGGCCCACTTGTCAGCTTCCGTGGCGTTTTGCAAAAAGGCTCCCAGAGTTTTGTACTCCTCAACCCGCAGTCCCTCTCTGTGCCGCGTGGCACGCCCTCTCTCGCCTACTGGCGTGCGAGTCCGCGTGTGCCGTGGTCCCACATGTCATTCACAGGGTCTGGGTCACCTGCGGTGCAAAAAGCTTTTATCCACGCGTGTGTCCCAGTCAGCCCTGGTCCCATTTGTCAATGACTGCGGCTAGGTCTGTCTGTGTGAGAAAAGGTTTCCGTGTGTCTGTTTTAATTTAAACCTTTTATAAATTAATTCAAATTTCAAATTTAAATCTGTTTTTAATAACTTTTGAATTCTAATTCCAAATAATACAAATGATATATGTTTTGGAATCAGAAAAATGTGAGGATTTCAAATATGCTATCCAAAATATATTTTGGGCACTTAAAATTTCAAGTTGAATTAAATTACAATAAAATTGCTCTTTTCTTAATTAATTAATAACTTTTGACTCATAACTCCAAATTTAACAAATGATATGTCTAAATTGATTAGCTCGACGAGACCTTTCTGTTTATGCATTCCATGTTCTGTTTTGCAGCATGCATCATATAAATATAAAGAGTACAGCAACTTATTTGGGTATAAAATGTGACCAAAACTCAATAAAATGTTTATTTCTTGCATTCTACACCTCACCCAGGCCATGCTACTCTATTGCCCTGCAACTTGTGCATCATTCATCATGGCATGATTGTTTGCTTGTCGCATTTTATTCATATGCTTGTGCACTGTATTTATGTTGGCCCTTGTTTGTTTGGTTCTTCTTCGAATAGACGCTGAGCAGGGGATATATCAAGAAACCCAGGAGCACTACCCAGATCCTTCTCTCGCTTCAACTGAGCTGCCAGGCAAGCACTACCACATGCTTGCATACATACAGTACCTATTGCCTCTATCTTATTCTTGCATCATCGAGTCACGATTGCATTAAACTGAATCCCAAGTACTGCATAGCCATTACTTTTAAACCCCACCGAAGTTGTTTCCTCCATCCCATGAGCCATTACTACAGGAGTTGTTTGAGCCATGCGAGTCGTAGAACAGCATGTGTAGGGTATGTGAGAGTCTGATGGATAACGAGGTACCTAAACAACTTAACCTGAGTAGTAATGGGATAACTAATGAAAGTGGCACCGGTGAGCAATATCTACTATTTGGTTTTTCCTGCTCACTTGTGTCCCGTAGGACCCCGAGTACTTGATTCCTGTTCCTTGAATATTCGCGCTATCCACATCCGGGAGGCTTATGGGACCCCCCTGAGCCAGAGCTTGATTCATTCTTATTTCTTGGGGCCACAAACTAGTTTGAGGTTTTATTTACTATCCGGTACTTATGCCATGCTTTACTGCTTTATTACGATTGTGCGAGGAGCATCTGTACTGTTTAGGGAAGCAGAGTGTTTTCGCGGTATCGACAAGCCCAGTCACATTTTCGGGTTCCCAGTAGTTTACAGCCATTGACGCAAACCTTGGGTCCGTCTCGGAGTCAGCTAACTTTGTTGCGGGTGTACTCAATGGGGTGGCCCCCTGAAATATTTCTTAATCCTGTGATTGCTTTGTCGTGAAGGCCTCGTTGGGTTTTGATTTGGTTTTTCCAAGGTTGATCGAGTGTGTGTTGCTATTTGTGCACCCCTGCAGGGTAAAACTTTCTGAAAGCTGTGTCCGCGGTTATGGACGACTTGGAGCACAGTTTCTCGATCATAGACAAGCATAACTAAAGTACCGTTTTTAATTTGACTAAGTAACTGATTAGTAAATAGTGCAACACTCATGGAATGGATAATAAAACTGCCAACGGATGGGGGTTGTTCGTCCGCTTCCTCGTCGGTAAGCGAGGAGGAGGATGGATCTATTGATATTACTGTTATAACTATTGTCATTAATTCACGGACATCCGTCTATCTTTGGTTAGGCGGATGGTTAGCGAGTATCTATAGAATTGCTAGGTATTATCTTTTGCTGCAATTGCGTCACCCCAGGTTGTGTCCCCTTTAGAGGCATAAAGACTTGCTGAGTACCCCTAGGGTCTCACACGATAAATTGTTTGATTCAGATGGACAGGTACACTCACAAGAGGGATACTGGGTGGAGGAGGCAGACGATGTGGGCAACGATCGTTCGGTGTAGAGATTCCGGGAACGGGGATCCGTGAGATCTGTGGGCGGGATGTGCTTATTTATGGGGCATCTTATGCCGATTTGCTTCTTATCCGTACTCGGACCTTGTTTGCCGCTTCCGCCCGATACTCTGATGTTTGATGTATGAGGAGATATCCTAAACTATTATATCTATCTAGGACATTTGAATCTTGCCGTATGGCGTTGCTATATTTCCTTTCTTTTAGATGGAATGGCTCTGATGTACTGTTGTATGGTGGCTTGCATACATACTCATTTGTGTATGTAGTTGATCCCTTCGCCTGCCGATTACGCCGCCCGTTCTTGTCCCGATGTTTGGAAATGGTTGGGACGGCCGAGAGGTCTACCTGTGAGTGACATTTTGGCCCCACCGTACTATTTCAACCATTTCCGCTCATCCAGGCTTGTAACTAGGAGCGTAATTCACCGAGGTAGTTACAATTGGTATCAGAGCCATCCCGCCGTTCAGGGTCTCAGCCAAATGGTCGTTGTCAGTCTAGCAAATATTTTTGGTAGCTATGTGTACTAGGGAAAAACAAAATGTGAGAGTAGGACTGCTTCCACTTTTCTTCTTACCCACCCACCACCCTTTTCTGGTAAGGAAGTGTAACGTTTTCAATCCTCTCCTTAAAATTCAAACTAGGATTCACGTGTTCTGGGTTTCCGTAGTACCATAGGTTGTGTGTGTGTGCGTGTGTAATTCCTTGTCTATCTGTTGCATCCAAGTTGTTATCACAATCGGCCTTTTGGTTATCAATTGTTGGTACATTCCATACCGACAGGCTTTTGCAAACCGACGCGATCTATCTGATTCGTTGTATACCGCCGCGAGATGTCTTACTCTTTGTTATCCGACGTTATCTTGTTTGGGGTGTTCGTTTCTGTAGTTACCAATCTTTAGGTTCATCGTGAGAAGCAGGGGTTGGGATATGTGTTCTACTTATTCATGTGCGGAGTAATGATTCGAGTGCGGGATGGAGTCGTGACCATACCACTACTCTTATCATTCACTTTTGTATATTGATTTGGTAGAGTCACTAATCTTGATTCGTTAAGTGATTTTGCGCATCTACTGGTATTTTAATGCCGAAAGTTGCGGAAAATTTTTCTTTGATATATCTGTGTACCACACTCCTTTTCAGTCGTGTGCGATATGCTTAATATCTTCTAGGTACTTTGAACTTTGTTGATATTTTAATATCATCTTAGTAAATTGTATCCTTTAATCTTGGTTAATTCCATCTTGGTACTATTTTGGATTATTATTATTTTCCATTATAGTACTGACTTGTGTTTTATATCAATCACAGGATGGCACCGCCACGCCGTTCTGATGAGGACATACCACCTGAACTGGGTTCCGCGTTGTCAAACATCGCCAATGCCTTGGCAGCAATGCAGCAGAACCAGCAGCGTTTTGAAGAAAGTGTTCGGAGGAATGAGTTTGCTCCGCTACCTCCACCTCCCAAGCGAGGAGACATCAAAAGTTTCCTGAAGTTCAACCCACGCCAATTTGATGTGTCCGATCAACCACTTGATGCTGATGATTGGTTGCGTGAGATGTCAAGGCTACTGGAGACTGCTGATGTTCCTGAGCAAGAATGGGTAAAATGTGCTACTCACCTTCTGAAGGGAGATGCAGCTCTCTGGTGGGAGAATTACCTGAAGGCAAACTGCACTGGTTTTCAGCCTACTTGGGAACAGTTCACTCGAGCGTTCAAAGAGCAGTACCTGTCAGAAATTGTCATGGAGAGGATGAAGGAAGTGTTTCTCAACCTCAAGCAGGGAAATGACAATGTCAATACCTACATCAGGAACTTCATGAATCTTTCTCGTTATGGTGGCGATGAGATCTCTGATGACAAGAAGATGCAAAAGAGGTTCTGGCAAGGGATCAACGCATCGATTAAATATGCAATCACACATGCAAGGCCAGCGTATTTTCTGGAACTTCAGCATACAGCTCTGCAGGAGGAAGCAAGTAGGCAAGTGTTTGAGGAGTCAAAGAAACACAACCGTGATGCAGCAAGCTCTTCAGCTATGTCAACTCCTTCTAAGCGTCGTGTCTGGGTTCCTAACACCCCACCGTCGCTCCCGGCTCCACCAAGACCTTCAAGCTACGCGGCAAGGCCAACAAACTTCCTCACTGCTGCTCCCAGGGGCTACAACCACCACTACCCTGGAGCGCCTGGCGGAGTCCCTGGCTACGTTGCTCCACGTCCACCTGGTGCTTGTTTCACGTGTGGAGACTCTGGGCATCAAAACTGGAACTGTCCGATGAAAAACAAAGCTCTTCCGCCACCACCTCCAAAATCTGCGGCAAGCTCTCCTATGGTTCGTGCACCACCACCTCGGGCTCTCAACATCAACACCAAGACCGGGTCTACTGTTGCTCGTGCCAACTGTGTCAACGCCGCTCAAGCTGAGCATGCACCTGGAGTTGTGATGGGTATGCTTCCCGTTAACTCAGTCCCTGCACGAGTTTTGTTTGATTCTGGTGCATCGCATTCTTTTGTTTCTATCAAATTTGCAAATGAGAATGAGTTAGCTATGGATCCTCTCCTTAAGCGGTTAATGGTCCTTTCTCCTGGAGCAACAATGGCAGCTGCTAAAATCAGCCATGGCAATCAAATTGAGATTGGCGGCTCTTCGTTCTCGGCATCCTTAATTGTTCTGGGAAATTCTGACATTGATGTCATCTTGGGCATGGATTAGTTGACAGCAAATGCAGCTGTGATTGATTGTGCTGAACGCTCGGTTTCTCTGAAGATTCCTGAAGGCCATATAGTCTATTCTCCAAGTCTGACTCCTGCTATCCAGCTTTTCTCTTTGGCGGCTCTGAATGATGATGCTATGGAAGCTATTCAGAGTGTTCCGGTGGTCTGTGAGTTCCCAGATGTCTTTCCTGAAGAGTTTCCAGGTATGCCTCCGGATCGTGAGGTTGAGTTTGTAATTGAGCTTGAACCTGGAACGGCTCCTATCTCCAAGCGGCCTTATAAAATGGGTCCTGCTGAGTTGGCTGAACTCAAACGTCAACTTGATGAACAAGAGAAGTTGGGTTTCATTCAACACAGTACCTCTTCTTGGGGTAGCCCAACAATCTTTGTGAAGAAGCGAGACAGGACTGATAGACTTTGTGTTGACTATCGGGCTCTCAATGCTAAAACCATCAAGATTAAATATCCCCTTCCGCGGATTAATGATCTCTTCGATCAGCTAGCTGGAGCCGTGGTGTTCTCTAAGCTGGACTTGAGAAGTGGTTATCACCAAATCAAGATTCGCAAGGAAGATGTTCCTAAAACAGCTTTCACCACCCGCTATGGCCTGTATGAGTACACGGTCATGTCTTTCGGTTTCACCAACGCACCTGCCACCTTCTCGAGGCTCATGAACTCAGTTTTCATGGAGTATCTTGATAAGTTCGTTGTGGTCTATCTGGATGACATCCTAGTCTATTCTAAGTCAAAGGAAGAACATGAAGAACACCTTCAGTGTGTCCTAAACAAGCTTCGTGAGAACCGCTTGTATGCAAAGTTCTCCAAGTGTGAGTTTTGGCTGCCTCAAGTAACCTATCTTGGTCACGTCATCTCTGCCAAGGGCATTGCAGTCAACCCGGAAACTGTGAAGACAATTGTTGAATGGCTTCCTCCTGTTAATGTCAAAGAAGTGCGGAGTTTCCTTGGTTTGGATAGTTATTGCCGTCGCTTCGTGCATAACTTTTCAAAGATAGCAAAGCCTCTTACCGATCTCCTCAAGAAAGGCAAGAAATACCTTTGGACTCCTGCATGTCAAGCAAGCTTTGAGACACTCAAAGAGAAGCTCACCTCCACACCAGTCTTGGTTCCTCCAGATACATCTAAGCCTTTCCAGATATTCTGTGACGCCTCTTTGCAAGGATTGGGTGCGGTCCTTATGCAAGAAAAACAAGTTGTTGCTTATGCCTCTCGACAGTTGAAGACGCATGAGATCAACTATCCTACACATGACCTCGAGCTCGCAGCAGTTGTCTTTGCTTTGAAACTATGGAGGCACTACTTGCTGGGCAACCGTTGTGAAATCTTTTCTGATCACAAGAGTCTGAAGTATATCTTCACTCAGCCTGATCTCAACCTTCGGCAGAGGAGATGGATTGAAGCAATCAATGATTTTGATTTGACCATCAACTACACCCCGGGCAAAGCTAATGTCATGGCCGATGCTCTCAGCCGCAAAGCTTATGTCAACAACCTCATGATGGAAGAACAACAGCCTCTCTTGTGCGAGGAATTCCGTCAGCTCAACCTTGAAATTGTGGAACAAGGATATCTCCTGAACCTTCTAGCAACCCCTCTCTTGGAAGAAAAGGTTCGATCTCGTCAGCTTGGTGATCCGCACACCAGAAAGATCATCTCCAAACTTCAGCTTCCGAAGTATGAGTCCTTCCACGTCGATGATCAAGGCACGCTTTTCTTTGAACACCGGATGTTTGTTTCGAACTACCCGGGTTTGAGAGAGCAAGTTCTCAAGGAGGCGCATGATTCTGTTCTTTCTATCCACCCCGGCAGCACAAAGATGTACATGGACTTGAAAACACAATATTGGTGGCCGGGTTTGAAACGATATTGTGCCAAGTATGTCTCGGAGTGTGATGTCTGCCGCAGAGTGAAAGCTGTCCATCAGAAACCTTTCGGTCTTCTACAGCCATTGAAACCCCCGGAATGGAAATGGGAGAAAGTAGAGATGGACTTCATCACTGGTTTTCCAAGGTCGCAGAAGGGCAACAATGCAATATTTGTTGTCATTGATAGGCTTTCTAAAGTGGCTCACTTCTTCCCCGTCAAGGAAACAATTTTTGGATTTCAGTTGGCTGAGCTCTATATCAACAGAATTGTCTCTCTGTATGGGGTTCCGCTTGAGATCAGTTCAGACCGTGGGAGCATCTTCGCTTCCAAGTTCTGGGAAAGTTTCCAAAATGCTTTGGGAACAAAATTGAACTTCAGCACAGCTTACCACCCTCAGTCGCAAGGACAAGTTGAAAGGATCAATCAGATTCTGGAGGATATGCTTCGTGCTTGCGTCATCTCTTTTGGCATGAAGTGGGAAGAATGTCTCCCTTATGCTGAATTCTCTTACAACAACAGCTTCCAGAAAAGTCTAAAGATGGCACCATTTGAGGCTCTCTATGGCCGCAAATGCAGAACTCCGATTGGTTGGTCGGGTGCAGGAGAAAGAATATGGTTTGGCCCTGACATTGTAACTCAAGCGGAGGAGAAGGTGCACATCATTCTTGAAAATCTGAAGATTTCTCAAAGTCGCCAGAAGAGCAATTATGACAGAAAGCACACGGACATGGTGTATGTCCCTGGTGATCTCGTTTACCTTCGTGTCACTCCAATGAAAGGCACGCACCGTTTTGGTATCAAAGGGAAGCTGGCTCCTAGATACATCGGTCCTTTCAAAATTCGTGGAAGAAGAGGAGAAGTTGCTTATGCTCTTGAGCTCCCGGAAAAACTCAAGGTTCATGATGTTTTCCACATCTCTCAACTCAAGAAGTGCTTCAAGGATCCCGGCAGGACCATGGATCATGAGCTAATCAATCTCCAAGAAGACCTGTCTTATCAAGAACACCCCACAAAAATCCTTGAGACCGCAGAAAGAAGGACTCGCAACAAGTCCATCAAGTTCTGCAAGGTGCAGTGGTCGCACCATTCTGTTGATGAAGCCACTTGGGAGCGTGAAGATGAGCTCCGTGCCAACTATCCTACCCTCTTTGAGTCTTCTTCTTCTTCCTAGAATCTCGGGGCGAGATTCTTGTTTAGTGGGGGAGAGTTGTAGCATCCCATTTGTCTAACAATTGTAATGCTACTTGGTCTAGTAATATAATGGCTACTTCCTATATATAATTGTTGCATAATCATTATATCATGCTCATGTCATCATGCCATCATGCCACCTTGCATTTGAGCATCATATAAAACCCTTTTGGATTTGGCTCTTCTCTCATATGCATTGTACATTGTATTTGCTTCTTGATATTGTATTTGGTTCTTGATATATTGTTTAAATGCCCAAGTTGAGTTGGGGGTGATGGGGATATGCCTACTGGGGTATACCCAGCAAGGTGTTTCCGACTGGCTCGTGAGCTGGCGAGTGGGCCTGCAGAACGGCGAATGGATTGAAGCCTAGCAAGGTATCGAGCGACTGGAAGATGAAGGCCCAGGCGAGTAGATAGGCCCAGTTGGATTAGGTTAAACGACTACTGAAGTTGTAACCGAATCGGTTAAGATATGTAAACCCTAGGGGAGGTGAGCCTATATAAACCTCCCTAAAGGGTGAGTAGAGATACGTTCCCTCATACACCCAAGCGACTCGCCGCCTAGCCGCCGAGCTCGCCCATTGTAACACCTCCATAATACAATCTAGCAGGAGTAGGTCTTTACCCTCCGGGGGGCGAACCTGGGTAAAACCCTGTGTCTTTGCCCTCATCTCGCTCCGCAGATGGCTGGCCGCCCTTGCCCCTCGTTCTACTACTCGCTGCCAATTGCAGCATCTGTCGTGACCATTCCCACGACAGTGGCGCCCACCGTGGGGCCTGGCCGGTCTGGCCGGTGTTCTGCGGCGAGATCCAATCTACCCATCAACGAGACGGTCGCCACCGGCCGCATGATAGCGATCGGTGAGATGCTCCAGATCTTGCCGAGCAGCTACGTCCCGGCGGCGCGACCCGTCACGCACAGCGTGATCCTGCCCATCAGCACGATCAGCCTCTTCGTCGGCCTCACCGACGTCATCGTCTCGGAGGACTCGGCTCGCATCCGCGAGTCGCCGCCACGCGATCGGCTCTCCGAGAGCCAGGTCCGCACGATCCACCGCCTCGCCTCCGAGTACAACTCGGCCCATAGCAACGTGGCCGGGAATTCAGCGGCCGCAGAAGATGCGGCCCTCACCGACGACGCCGACTCGGCGACCCCGGCGTCACGCGCCGGATCCATCACCGCGGCCTCGTCCGCGGGCTCCATCGCCCAGGTCTCCAACGCGGGAGACTTCGAGGACCCCTCCATCCTCGGGATCTTTGAATTCGACTCCGGGTCAGAGAACTCCGCCGACCTCCGCGATGGAACCGGTCGCCACGCCGTGGCCTACATGGCCACCGGCGACGATCCGCCGGAGGATCCGTTCTCCACCCCAATCCCTCCTAACGCCACGGCAATGGAGGTCGAGGAACTCCGCCTGAAACTGGCGGAGGCGGTGCGCAAGGAGCAAGCCGAGCGCGAAAAATTTCGCCTCGAGCAGGTGACGGCGCAGGAGCTGTCGCGCTACCACCAGCAGCGGATCAGGTCACGTTTGAACCCCACCGTTCAAGGGCGTGCCCTGAACTTCGACGACAAAAACGACCCGGCCCGCATAGCCGAGCGCGCAATCTGCGAGAATGCGCCACCAGGAGGAAGCGCCCGGCCCCCGCCAGGATCAACGGCGATGGGTGCCCCACCACCACCCAACCGCACCCCTCCCAGGGATCAGCCGCGGATAGTAGTCTCCTCACGGGAGCGAGACGCAAACGGCCTCCCACTGTTCTCCATCCCGATGGACAACCTCGTGGCAGGCCGAGCAGCAGCCGACAGCATCACGGCCACTGGCGACGGTGCCCTACAGATCCAGTACGTCAGGGCCCTGCTCGCGAAGGCTGTGGAGCAGCAAAAAGCGGGCGCCGACTCGCAAGGACGAGTATACTCGCGTTCCTCGGGAAGCAGAGCGGCCTCCAGCGGCCGCCCAGCGGCGGCAAACACCCTCAATTGCCCGCCACCAGAGCCACTGCAGCTCCAACATCGACCCGCGAACGCGGCACTCTCCACCAACGACCCCAGGGCGGCGACCAACTTCGTCGCCGCTAATGGGCAACCCATCGACGCCCGCACCCACATCATCAACAACCAAAGATGGCGCGCACGCCAGCCCGACGACTTGCGGCACACCCTAACTAATCGCCGCGACGGCGAGCCTATGGGGTCGCTCAGTCGACTCGGGCCCAAGTGCTTCGGACCAATGATCCGAGGCGAAAAGTACCCGCCAAACTTCAAGGCGCCAAAGGAGATAGAAAAGTACGACTCCTCGTACGACCCCGCTGTCTGGCTCGACACATACCTCATGGCAATGGGGATCGCGGGTCACACTGACCTACTCGCCGCCCGTTACCTCCCCCTGATGATGGAGGGGACGTGCAGGCAGTGGATCAACACTCTCCCCCAGGACAGTATCGACTCCTGGGAGGAAATGCGCGACGCCTTCGTCAGGCACTTCGAGTGCTCCTACACCCGCGCCACCACTATTGAGGACCTAGAACGATGCGTCCAGGGACCCCGCGAGTCGACCCGCAACTGGGTCCAACGGTGGCAAGAGCTTTGGTACAACGCGGTCGGCATCCACCCGGACACCGCGATCCATTGCTTCAAGACCTCGTGCCGCTACGAGCCTCTAGTCGCCAAGCTCAAGCGACACTCCCGCACACTCGACAACATCCCCGACCTCCTCAAGATCGCCAAACGGTACGCCGAGGAAGATCCAAACCAGGAAACTGACGACGAGTCAGGAGGGCAACGCCGCACGGGCGGCAACGACGGCGGACGCCGAACCAACCTACGCTACAGCGGCACTCGCCTCACTGGCAAGCGCCGCAGTGACGGGCGAGTCGACTTCGTCGCCAACGCCGGGCACGCGCAGCGCGAGCCCAAGAGCTACCGCCGCGACGGAGGGCAACGCCGCGATGGCGGCAATTACAAGAACAAGCCAAGGTTCTATCCCGCGGCCCTCCTTAACCAACCATGTGCGTTCCATAGCAGGGAAGGGAAGCCCGCAACGCACACCACCGCCGACTGCCACGCCCTCAGGGAAATCGAGAAGGCACGGCAAGCGCGGGAGGACCCCGACAACAACCCGCCAAATAGCGGAAAATTCGGCAAAGTAGCCGGCTCGCTCCACACCTTCACAGGCTTCAACACGAAGCGCGAGAAGAAGGTCATCGCCCGCGCCGTCGCTGTCAACGCGGTGGCCCAAATAGACGTCCCCCAGTTCCTGAACTGGTCGGAACAGCCCATCACCTGGAGCCGGCAAGACCACTCGCCGCGCATCGAGTACCCAGGACGAGTCGCCTTGGTGGTCAAGCCCAAGGTTGGCGATTACTGGCTCCCCAAGACACTGATGGACGGCGGCAGCTCCATCAACATCCTCTACCTCGACACCTTCAGGTGGCTGCGGCTGCCGCAGTCGATGATCGAGACGACCCACACCATGTTCCACGGCATCGTCCCCGGTCGGAAGGCGTATCCGATCGGCAAGGTCACGCTGCCAGTCACCTTCGGCACACCGGCAAACTTCCGCACCGAGCGGATCGTCTTCGAGCTAGTGCCCTTCGACAGCCCTTACCACTGCGTCCTGGGGCGCCAGGCGTTCGCTAAATTCATGGCAGCGCCCCACTACGCGTACAACGCGATGAATCTCCCCGGGCCGTGCGGCGTCATCACCATCAACGGCGACCCCGACATGGCCGCCGAGTGCGAGGCCAAAGGAGCCGAGCTCGCCGACGCCGTCATCGCAGCAGAGACTAATCACACCGACGAGCTCGCCAAATACGCGAGCGGGGTCAACAATGACGACCCCACAATACTCAAGAAGCCCAACTCAGAGGGCGCAAACACCTCCACCTTCGAGGCCACGACGCACACTCGCACCGTCGAGCTGTTACCAGGCGACTCCAGCCAGACGGTGACGATCGGGACAGGCATGATCCCAGCATAGGAAGGCGCGCTCATCGAGTTCCTCCGTGAGAACAGGGAGATCTTCGCATGGAAACCCTCCGACATGCCCGGTGTCCCTAGGGAGCTCGCTGAGCACAAGCTGAACGCCGACCCCAAAGTGCGACCTGTCAAGCAGTCGCTACGGCCCCTCAATGAAGAACGCCGTCGAGCAATCGCCGAGGAAGTGCAGTGTCTACTCGCTGCCGGCTTCATCTGGCCAATCAAGTACTCCAAGTGGCTGGCAAACCCAGTCCTGGTCGAGAAGAAAAACGGGACCTGGAGAATGTGTATCGACTACACAAACCTGAATAGCGCCTGCCCAAAGGAGCAGTTCGTCCTCCCACGGATCGACCAGATAATCGATTCAACCGCGGGCTCGGAGTCGCTATGTTTCCTTGACGCCTACTCTGGGTATAACCAGATCAAGATGGCTGTCGAAGACGAGGAGAAGACGGCGTTCATCACGCCATTCGGAGCCTTCTGCTACACCGCCATGACCTTCGGCCTCAAGAACGCCGGGGCGACCTACCAACGGTGCATGCAAGAATGCCTCGCGAGCCAAATTGGCCGCAACATCCACGTCTACATCGACGACGTGGTCGTGAAGTCCGCTCGCCAAGGCGACTTACTCGCCGACCTGGCAGAAACCTTCGCCAACCTGCGAAGGTACAAGATAAAGCTCAACCCAGGCAAGTGCACCTTCGGTGTACCCGCCGGTCAGTTACTGGGGTACATCGTCTCCAAACGAGGGATCGAGGCGAACCCAACAAAGATCGACACGATCGCCCGGCTCGGCAAACCCGAATGCCTGCGCGATGTCCAGAAGCTGGCCGGGCGAGTAGCGGCTCTCAGTCGCTTCATCCCCCGCCTGGGCGAAAAGGCGATGCCCCTATACCGCCTGATGCGCAAGAACCCCACCTTCTAGTGGGACAAGGAGGCGGACGACGCGCTCCGCGACCTCAAAAAGGTGCTACTCGCCGCACCACTACTCGCCGCCCCCGTCGACAAAGAACCCATGCTGGTTTACGTCGCGGCGTCCGAGCGAGTCGTCAGCGCCGTGATGGTCGTCGAACGACCAGAGGAAGGAAAGGAGCGCCCGGTTCAGCGGCCGGTGTATTACATCAGCGAGGTCCTCACCGAGTCGCGCCAGCGGTACCCGCAGTACCAAAAGCTAGTATACGCGGTCTTCAGGGCTCAGCGGCGCCTGCCGCACTACTTCCAGGAGCACCCGTCGTCTCCTCAGCACCACTGCAAGACATCATCCGCAATCGCGAGGCGACCGGGCGGGTCGCCAAGTGGGCCGTCGAGATCGGCGTCCACAACATCAAATACGAGCCACGAAAGGCGATTAAGTCGCAGGCGCTGGCAGACTTCATCGCCGATTGGGAGGAGGCCCAGCAGCCAGAGAAGCTGCCGTACCTCCATTACTGGAGCCTGCACTTCGACGGCTCCAAGAACGCGGACGGCGCAGGAGCAGGGATAGTGCTGACTTCACCAAAGGGCGACAAGCTCCGCTACATCATCTGTCTCGACTTCACGCCCTGCACCAACAACATGGCCGAATACGAGGCCCTACTCCACGGCATGCGAGCCGCCAAGGAGATGAACGTCAATCGCCTCCGCTGCTACGGAGATTCCGACCTCGTCGCGGGGCAAGTCGCCGGCACCTGCGACGCCGTCTCCCCTACTATGGCGGCGTACCGCCAAGCAGTGGACAAGTTGGCGGCTACTTCACCGGCTACTCTGTCGAGTGGATCGACAGGCGGAAAAACAAGGAGGTCGATGCCCTCTCTCGCATCGGGTCGGCTAGACTCGCACCACCCGCCGGCGTGTTCCTTGACACAATCTCCAAACCATCAGTCTCTCCCCCGAGGGAGATCGACATAGGAGTCCCACTCCAACCAGAGGCAGCCTTGGTCGCACTCGTCACCGAGCCAGACGACTGGACCAAGCCCTACATCGCCTACCTGGAAGCCGGCACCCTGCCAGCAGACGAGACAGACGCGCGAATGATCGCTCGCCGATGCAAGTCCTACACCATCATCGACGGCAAGCTACACAAGCGCAGCGTCACCGGCGTGTTCCAACGCTGCGTCCAACCGGCTGAAGGACGCAAAATCCTCCACGACATTCACTCAGGTGACTGCGGACACCACGCCGCCGCTCGCTCCCTGGTCGCCAAGGCTATGCGACACGGCTTCTACTGTCCCACCGCACACGCCGACGCTGTCGACATCGTCCAGCGATGCGCCGGATGCCAAAAGTACGCCAATCAGACGCACGTACCGAGCTCGGCGCTCAAAACAATCCCCATTACCTGGCCATTCGCCGTATGGGGCATGGACATGGTAGGCCCCTTCAAGAAAGCCCCCTCCGGCTACACCCACCTGCTAGTCGCCGTCGACAAGTTCACTAAGTGGGTGGAGGCCAAGCCAGTCCAGAAATGCGACGGGAAGACCGCCACCAAATTCCTACGCGAGCTCATATATCGCTATGGATTCCCAAACAGCATCATCACGGACAACGGCACCAACTTCGCCAAGGGAGCCATGGCCGAATTCTGTGAAGAGCATCACATCCGGCTCGACCTCGCGTCAGTCGCCCACCCGGAATCCAACGGCCAGGCGGAACGAGCCAACCAAAGCATCCTCCACGGCCTAAAGCCGCGACTCCAAGTACCACTCGAGCGCACCGCCGGGTGCTGGTTCGAGGAGTTGCCCTCCGTCATTTGGGGGATCCGCACCTCAGTCAACAGGTCGATGGGGTTCACCCCCTTCTTCATGGTCTACGGTGCCGAAGCAGTCATGCCCACTGACCTCGAACATGACTCGCCGCGAGTCGTCCATTATACGGAGGCTGCAAACGAGCTGGCCCGCCAAGATGGGGTCGATCAGCTCGACGAAGCACGCGACCTCGCTCGGTCACGCACCGCCATCTACCAGCAAGGACTCCGCCGCTACCACAGCCGGCGGGTGAAAGCTAGCACCTTCCAGGAAGGCGACCTGGTGTTACGCCTCATCCAGGACAAGAAGGGCATGCACAAGCTCTCCCCTCCGTGGGAAGGCCCATTCGCTATCGGGCGCGTACTCGGCAACGACGCCTACTACCTCATCGACGTCCGCGGGGACGGCGAGCTCGACGTCAAGCGACCATGGAATGTAAACCTCCTCCGGAAGTTCTACTCCTAGAACCCCACACATGTACTCTCCAGTCGCTGTGAAATAAAAGAAACGGTTACCGCAAATTGCGCCTACTCTCCCTGACTTGTGCCACTCGCACTCGTAATAACAGCGGTATGCTAAAATGCAGAAGTCAACCTTTGGTACAGCGATCGGCACGGCTAAGTAGTGCGGTGTAAGAGCACTGAATCACTTCAGGTCTTGCATCGTCCACGAAAAACGCCAACCCGGAGCCCCATTGGAGTCGCCTAGCTCGACTGGTTCTACGAGCCAAGACAACTGCCCTCGCTTCTCACAGCGACCTTGGTCCTCCGCATCCTCGGCATAGCGACTCGAACGGCTAAGTACCACGCTCGGGGACTGAATACCAGTTCGTCGCGAGCGGTCAGGGAAAACGCCAAGTAAGAGAGCATGCCCAGGACTCGCCAAGCGACTGACCCCACGGGCCAGGCAGGAGTGACGCGCTCACACCAACGCGCTAAGTCCTCAACCACCCTCGAGTCGCGCCTAGAACTACCAAGTACCACGCTCGGGGACTCGGCCACCCGACTTCGTTCGCGTACGGGAAAACGGTAAAGTACAGAGCACTCAAGGGAGTCGCCTTGCGACTGGCTCTCCGAGCTCGGGCGAGTCGACCAAAGCATCAAAACACATGATAACAACACACACATCATATACGAGGTAAACCCCACAAAAGGGCGGACGCGCTCGGGGACTCGTCCAAAATCAATCGAAAGCACACAAACAAATACCAAAATAGACACGACGTCCCATTCAATCGCATATTGCATTGTCTTATGTTACAAAATATGCCCGCGTGGCAGAACTGTTGCTAACGCTTCAAGGCAAACTACCCTACTCTGCAGGCTTCGATGACGACTCGCCAGCATCCCGGCGATTACGGATGAATGCGGTGTACGGGTTTGATGGATACGTCGTCAGTTCACCCGCCATCGCCGCGCGAAAAGGCTGCTCGACCTTGAAGTCACGATGCGGCGGCTCGGGGTCGTTCGGCGCGACGACCGTTTCCTGGTATGGAAGGAGGTCGCCCATCGCCCAGACACGCTCCGAGTACGTGGCGGCACGCTCTTGCAACTTGAGAACCTCGGACAGATCCACCGCGCCAGTTGACGATGGGTACCCACTCGTCACATCGTCGATGTCGAAGTCTTCGGGGAAGTGGGTGAGTCCAAGGATCAGGGCCGTCGATGCTCCACGCCGAAACGCTGATCGCGTCATAAATTCAACGACCGCGGGTGCCTTCTCCAAGTACTTCCACACCTCAACGAGGTCGCTGGGAATCACCTCCGTGGGTGATATTTCTTGGAGGTAGGCGCGGATGCAGGTCGCTGACAGCGTCGCCGAGTCGACGAGCATGCTTACGCACTGCCTTGCGTCGAGCGAGCTCGCCTCTTCGTCGCTATCAATGATGCGACCTGTGAAGAAAAAGAAAATGATGAGTATGATGGGTACCACAAAAACCACAACCATAAGAAAGGGAGGAAGCACTCACCAAGCAGCGGGCGGGCGAGTCCCGTGATGAAGCACTGAAGCGACGTGTGGTCGTCCTGAAGCCCAGCAATAAGGGCTTCCGACACCTTGCGATCCTCCTCTGCAGCCGCAATGGCGGCCTTAGCTCGCCCGTTCGCCAAGCTAGCTTCTTCCCTCGCCTCCCGCAGTTCGCGCTCGAGGTCGGCGATCCGTTGTTCAGCGGCACCCAGAGCAGACCGCGCCGCCACTAACTCACCAGCGGGGACAAGCCCCTGGCGAGCTTGATCTGCCTTCTCAGCAACAGCCTGAAGACCTTTGTTCGCCTCCTGGACGATGGCCAGCTCCTTCTCCACGCGCTGTTTCGCGGCCAATCGGTCCGCCGACTCAAGCTGCAGACCCTGCACATCACCGAAAAAGTCAGTTAAAGCGAACTCCATAAGTGCCCACCCGCTGAAATTCAGCGAGTGCGCACTCGGGGACTGGCGATCAAGAAATTCCTAAGTGCCCACCCGCTGAAATTCAGCGAGTGCGCACTCGGGGACTGGAAATCAAGAAATTCCTAAGTGCCCACCCGCTGAAATTCAGCGAGTGCGCACTCGGGGACTGGCAATCAAGAAATTCCTAAGTGCCCACCCGCTGAAATTCAGCGAGTGCGCACTCGGGGACTGACGATCAAGAAATTCCTAAGTGCCCACTCGCTGAAATTCAGCGAGTACGCACTCGGGGACTGGATACGAAAATAAAAGACGAGAAATTATAAGAATCACGCCGCTGCAAAACACCGACCTGATCCTCGGGGACTGGATGTACCTGGATGGCTGCGCCAAGCATGCCGTGGAGCTGGATCGCGTCCACGGACACGAGTAACGCTGGCGTGTGCCCACGACGCTGGTCGACTTCAGCATCGGCGGTCCCAGGAGCGTGGCTTGAGGGCGCAACCCCACTCGCCGTGGCCGCCTTGGTCACGAAGCGGGGGAAGGTAGCGATGGAGGCACCCGCTCCAAGGGAGGTCGCCTCCGCCGCGGGTTCCTTCGTAGACGCGGCTGCCTCCATCGCGGGCTCGGCCGGCGCGGCCGCCGTATCGTCAGAGATGGTGACGATGTCGTCGCCCTTGGCCTTCTTACTGCCATCCGCTGAGGCGATGACCTCGTCCGCCTTCCTCTTGCGTGAAGGATCCTCCTCGCTAGCGGCGGAGGGAACCTTGGCCACGGTCGGATGGCCCATCCCTTTCACTCCGGTCCTGCGCATTAATCGAATCAACAAAGACAATTGAAATAGTTATGGAAAATAAGAAGGGGTGAGCACACTCACTTGGCGACTGGGATGAAACGTAGCCCCGTACGAAGGCCGGCCGGTTTTTCCAGTTCAGGGCCCAGTCGGCGACTGAGCCCCAGTTCCAGGACATCGTGTGCCCAAGACACGGACGGCTTCTTTGTCGTTGAGGCTGCAGCCGGCGCCTCTGGGACATCCTCGGCGGGAGCTTCCTCGTGAGTCGAAGCTGCTGCGGCTGGAGCCTCCTTGTGAGGTGAAGCCGCCGCAGCCGGAGCCTCCCTGCGCGGCGAAGCCGCCGTGGCCGGAGCCTCCCCCAGCCCGGAGACTGGGGCGAATGGCGGAGGCAATGAGGCCAGCGGCACCTCCATAGTCGCCGCGTCCAGCGCGGTTGTCGCTGGTGGCGCACCGTCACCAGTTGGGCTGGGAGCATCGGAGCTGCTCGCCGAGTGTGGCGGTGAGGCCGTCTTCGACGGCTTCGTTTTCTTCTTCAGGGGGGCCATCGCCTCCCTCTTCCTCTCCTTCCTCTTCGACGGAGTGGCTTGACGGCGCGAGGTGGTCTCTGGGAGTTCGTCGTCATCGTCATGGCGCTCGAGGCTTCTGCTCGCTTCGATCTCGCGCTGACGTTGCCCGCGGGTCTTTCGGACCAGCGGGGCGACCTCTTCTTCGGACTCGTCCTCGTCGTCTTCGTTGCCCCTCGCGGGTGGTGATTCGCCTACGTCCTGGGCGGATGGGTCCGGGCTCTCATCATCCGAAGGTGGGAGCCATCCTTCCACCACTTGGAATAGCTGCGATGGATACAAACAGGATCAGGATTATCGCGACTGCATACACTGCGACTGCGAACAAGGTAAAGAAATTACCGTTGGAGCTGGACGCTTCGCGGTGTAGGGGGCGATCCCGGCCTGCGCATCCAGGTACACCGCCTGGGTAATCTTCTTCAGTGCTGGGAGGTAATCTTCCAGCCTCCACTCGTCGAGGCAGGCCTTCGTCGAGTCCCCCCGGCCGGTGTATTGGTACATGTAGTGGTCGCGCTGGGCGAGTGGAACGAGCCGCCGCCCAAGCCAGCAATTGTACAGATTTATTGTTTGGAGGCCCTTCTTCTTCAAACCACGGATGGTATGGAGCATCTCGTCAACGACCATCCGCTGGTCGTCGGGAAGCTTGCCTACTTGGAGATGGCGCGGCTCCGAACGGCTAGCGGAGTACCGCGGGATCGCCGCCTCGCCCTCCGGGGTCGCCTCGGTCACGTAGAACCACGACTTTTTCCAGTCGCTCGCTGCCTTGGCGGGTAGCATCAGGTCGAAGAAGGAGGCTTTGGACTTGAGCTGGAACGTCAAGCCGCCCGCGGCTAGCATTGGGCCGCCTGCCTCCTCGCGGCTGATCCGTCCATGGAACAGATCCTGCCACAAGGGAAAGTAGGGCCGGCAGCCTAAGTAGCATTCGCAGAACGCCACGAAGATGGCGAGCTGCTCGATGCTGTGGGGACCCAGATCTGAAGGCTGGATCCCATAGTAGGCGCAAAAGCGCCGGAAGAACAAGGACGTGGGAAACCCTAGCCCTCGCTCGAGATGACTGGTGAAACAAACGAACTCCCTCTCTCGCGGGTTTGGGGTCGTTTCTCCGGCTGTGGGGATACGCCAACAGCCGGCTCGCAGGATCCCGGCCTCCTCGAAAGAGGCCAGCTGCGCCCTCGTGCACTTGGACCTGCCCCATGGTTCGGTGGAAAGGGCCATGGCCGAGAGGTTGGTTGGAGATCGGAGGATTTCGGGTCGATTGGATCGCGGAGCAAAGGAAGGAAAATGCGCGCACTCGGAAGAAGTGGTGGGCAGTTGGCTCTACGATTGCCTGCCATTCCTCTTATATAGCGGGAGTTACCCGCCAAATCAGGAGGCCGTTACCGCGCGATGATTACGCCGAAAGTTACCGTTGGATTACCCCAAAGGCTAGTTTGACCACGCCTGACGGTCCAACTCCAGCCACTCGGCTCGCCAGGTCAATCACCATGACCGCGTCCCGCCGACTCGACTCGCCCAAGCCGCGACTTGGTTCACCGGATTTCCTCCTTTATACAGGAGCCCGCCGACGATTCGACTGGATGCCTACTCTGAAGCCGTATACTCCGACTGCCAGCAGCCACTTACGCCCAATCGACGACGGCCTCGGGGACTACTGATGGGGATATGCCTACTGGGGTATACCCAGCAAGGTGTTTCCGACTGGCTCGTGAGCTGGCGAGTGGGCCTACAGAACGGCGAATGGATTGAAGCCCAGCAAGGTACCGAGCGACTGGAAGCTGAAGGCGAGGCGAGTAGATAGGCCCAGTCGGATTAGGTTAAACGACTACTGAAGCTGTACCCGAATTGGTTGAGATATGTAAACCCTAGGGGAGGTGAGCCTATATAAACCTCCCTAAAGGGTGAGTAGAGATACGTTCCCTCATACACCCAAGCGACTCGCCGCCTAGCCGCCGAGCTCGCCCATTGTAACACCTCCATAATACAATCTAGCAGGAGTAGGTCTTTACCCTCCGGGGGGCCGAACCTGGGTAAAACCCTGTGTCTTTGCCCTCATCTCGCTCCGCAGATGGCTGGCCGCCCTTGCCCCTCGTTCTACTACTCGCTGCCAATTGCAGCATCTGCCGTGACCATTCCCACGACAGGGGGCATATCTTTTATTCAACTCCATCACCTTTCTTGTCATCACCCCATCATTCCATCATTCCACCATATATGAGCTTTGCAACTTATTTGGTTTTCATCTCTAGCTCATATGTGATGGTGTGGGTGCACTCCATGTCTACATATTCCATATATGAAGTATGTTGTTTTCACAATAATAATTATATGGAGCCTCATGGCCACTTTTGCAGGCATGTGAGTAGAAATGTTGCATCTAAGTTTCTATGTGGATTTTATTTACTATATGCTCATGTATGGAGCTATATTTGGCCACAAGTGCTCTAGTGAGGAAATACACACTACCATGGTCAATTATCCTCATACATGTGCATATGCTAATTATTTCCATATGTCAAGAAAGACTCTTCTTTGAATGTTTTTTATCAAATTCTTTGACATGCATGCAAGAATATATGTCCATGATTAAAGATAGTTGTTTTCACAACTAGAATTAGTGGCATTTATTACTTGTGCATGGCCCATGCAACATCACCATTCCCTTCTCCCTTACCCATTCATGTGAGTTTATTTGGGCATTATTCATTTGTCTTAAGTGGGTTTTATCATATGGGCATCTCCATGCTAACAAGTGGATTTACCCTCACCTTCCTCTCCTTTTCACCCTCCATCCTTGCATGATCAAGGGTGATCCTAGCTAAGCCCTACCCTAAACCCCCTATCTTTATTACTATCTCTAAACCCTACCCCCACCATGATTGTGGCATCCCGCAAAACCACTACTAGAAAATCGCGTTGTTTTTGTGCATCGCATCATCATGATCGCATGCTCATGTCATCATGCCGCATTGCATTTGAGCATCGTCATCATATTGCACTTGCTTGCATAAAACTGTTTGCGGAAAAACCTGTTTTTGTTTTCTAAACGCCCCATCTTTATTCAAACACCAAAACCCCGGGTCTCCGGATTATTTTGTTTGACTGCTATCGGTTTGCAAACGGTGCATTTAAAATAAATAAAATTCTGAATTATTTTTAGTGGGGCAGTCGAACGGGCCGAATCAACCCGAACGACTACCCCCGGAATAAAAATTGGTTCACCCCAAATCCTAAAGTTACCCAGTCCTATCTACCCACACCCCCTCCACCTCACCCCAACCAACCCCCTCTCGCCACCTCACCCCATCTCTCTCCCTCAACCAATCCCCATCTGCCACCTAGACTAAACCCACCCCCACTCCCTCACAACACACCCAACACCACACACACGCAGCACCCCTGGTCCCTCTCTACCTGGCACCTGGCCCACCCCTCCCTGCTGGCCCACGCCCTGGCCCCACCCAAGCCCCACCTGCCGCTCCCTGTCCTCTTCCCCCCACCAACCGCGCCCCGTCCCCATCCTCTCTCCCAACCCCGACGCCTTCCCTCTCCCTCGCCGGCGACCCCCCCTCGTCGCCGTCGACCCCGCCCCGGCCCCTTCCTCTGGCCGACCGGCCGCCTGTCGCCCCGCCGGCGTGCCTCCCCCCCGCAGTACCCCCTCTCCCTCCTCCTCCCTCTCCCTCCCAGGCCGCCGGACCCGCCTCCCCACGCACGCGCTCCCTCCCCTGTTCCTCTTCCTCCTCCCGCTCGTCTCCCTCCCTCCTCTCTGCGTGCCCTGCTCGCTCCGCCCTGCTCCCTCTCCGGCGCCGGCCGCCAGCCGCGGCCGCCTCTCTCCTCTCTCCTCACACGTCCTGCCCCCCCACCGCCGCGCAACCTCGCCGCCAACCTCTGCCGGCCTCCGCTCACCGACCCCGCCGCCCGAGCCCGCCCTCACCGCCGCCGCTCCCTCCGGCCACCGCAGCCGCCGCGTCCTCCTCCCCCCCACCGTCGTTTACCACCAGGCCCCCTCCCCGCGGCCCCTCTCCGGCCGACCCCCTCCCTTCCGCTCTCCGGCCCCGCCTCCTCCGGCTCCGCCCCGACCCCGCGCAGCTCCCCCGTCCGCGGCCTCGGCCTCGCCGCGCCAAGTGCCGACGACCCCGACGCCGTCTGCCCCGAGCTTCCCAGCCGCCGCCGGTGGCCTCGTCGACTCCCTGCCCCGGTAGCTGCTCGCCCAGCGCCACGTCGACCTCCGAAGTCTCCTCGTTGATGCCGTCGAGGCCTTCCCGAGCGCCGCCGCATGGTCCCTGTTCGCCAGCGACTCGCCAAGCTTCGCTTCTGGCCGCGCTACCGTCCTTAGGTCTCTCTGCCTCGGTCGCTTTGCCCGTCTCCTTTGCATGTATGTCCTGTGTTTGTGTGTTTCTATGGGCACCTAAATGTTGGTTTGTCTTCTGATTTGCACAAGCTCCAGGCAGACGTGCAGGCGCCCTTACGGTTATCCCCCAAGGCATATCTCGACAAGATCTCGAAAGAAGCCATGCGGCCATGGGTTGCCAAGACGTGTCAAGGTCTTCTCTTCGATCGGCGCGGACGAACGGTACCCCTAGGCCTCCAACATGGTGCGACATGTGCTTCTACCAGAGCATAAGCCCGCGGAACCCTGATGCCGTCGACACGGAACCTGAGTTTGCCATCACGGATATGTGGCGCCACACCCCAAGATCTCCTTTAAGGAACGCCAAGTTCTTCCTCCCGGACGCCAAGTCCGACCCGACGACCGCGGATGCGACAGGATCGTCCCCAGGACGCCAAGATTGCCACGAGAACGCGCCCGAACGCTAACACCGACTCGATGGCGCGGGCCCGACAAGACCTCGCAACGGCAAGATCGACCCCGTGGGACCCGACAAGATCTGCAAGACGATAAGAACGACACCGACCCGGAAGAACCCGATGCGCCCCGGCACCAAACCAAGTCCTGTTTTCCGGATGCGACAAGACCTACCTCAGTTATCCGAGAACGATTCCATCGAACCCTGGACCCTGAGACCGACCCCGAACCCCGGAACCAAGATCTGCCGAACCCTAATGTGTGACCCTGATCCGAGCCCCTATTTTTATGAATTGCCAACTATATAAATTGTTGCATATTAAAATTGTCATGCATGCATACTTGTCATGTGGGTTGGGGGCCTATGCCGATTCACCTCATAATTAAATATGGGGCCCATATGCGGGCAAATCTAGTCTCATATCGGCCTCATTTAAATTTGTGCATCAAACCGATACTATCTTTTGCCATGCTTAAACAACATTTAAATTGCGGGGTAGCTAAATAACATGAACCACCTAATTAATTGTCGGGACCCCCGGTTCCGCTTAATATGACCTAATTGCATCGCACCTTTGCCATGCCATACATCATACATGCATCATGCCCGATCTTTTGCCGTAGTATTAAATATTGCATCCGGTGTTTATTCTAGCGTTTTGCTTCTTCGCGGATAAGGCCGTTGAGTTGATGTGAGCTTCGCCCCGATCTTCGGTTGAACCTTCGTCAATGTTTTCAGGCGAGCATCTCCCCCTTTCTACCTATCTTACTTTTATAGTATTTATTCCCTCCTGTTGATCTATTGCTATCTGTGTTGCGTTGCTCTAGTTTTCGTACCCGTGATATCCCTTGCAGCCCTATATTGCCATGGCCACCTCCTATTACCTGTTGTTTGGTAGATAGTTGGACTTGCGCGTCGTAGTCGCTTGCTCAAGTGCTGATGCGTGACGCCATGTACCACAGTTGTTGGAGTATTGCCACATGTCTAATGTTGGAGATGATCTCGGATATATTTATCGTTCACTTTAATTCCTGCTTAACAACTAAAATTGAAGTAAGTAAGCAGAGGCATCGGTGGGTGATAGATAATATTTGGTTTCCGACCGCCCACTTGTGTCCCGTAGGACCCCGAGTACTTGATACCTGTTCCTTGATTTATCGCGCTATCCACATACGGGGAATTATGGGCCCCCCTTAGCCAGAGCTTGATTCATTCTTATTTCTTGGGGCCACAAACTAGTTTGAGGTTTTATTTACTATCCTGTACTTATGCCATGCTACTGTTTATTTAAGATTGTGCGAGGAGCACACTGTACTGTTTAGGTAAGCGGAGTGTTTTCGCGGTATCGACAAGCCCAGTCACACTTTCGGGTTCCCAGTCGTTTACAGCCATTGACGCAAACCTTGAGTCCGTCTCGGAGCTAGCTTACTTCGTTGCGGGTCTACTCAATGGGGTGGCCCCCTGAAATATTTCTAAATCCTGTGATTGCTTTGTCGTGAAAGCCTCGTTGGGTTTTGATTTGGTTTTTCCGAGGTCGATCGTGTGTGTGTTGCTATTTGTGCACCCCGGCCAGGTTAAAACTTTCTGAAAGCCGTGTCCGCGGTTATGGACGACTTGGAGCACAGTATCTCGATCATAGACAACTATAACTAAAGTTCATGGTTATAAATTGACTTGTATCTAATATGACTAGTAATCAGCTTCAACTACAACGGAATGGCTAAATAAAACTGCCAACAATTGCTTGTTTGATTTGTCGCTTGCGACAATTGTATCTGACTAGTAAATATTGCAACTACAACGGAATGGCTAAATAAAAGTACCAACAACTGCTGGGTTTTTGGGTTATCTCATACTATTTTTACCTGAGTAGTAAGTGTTGCAACTATAACGGAATGGTTAACTAAAACGGCCCACTGCTTATTTTATCAGGACGATTATCTATACCTGACTAGTAATTGCTGCAACGATAACCGAATAATTAAAACTGCCAACTGTGTGAGTTCCTCGGTTGACTTCCTCGTTTGGTCTCGAGGGGGAAACACCAGGATGGGTTTGTTTGGTGGTAGTATCAGGTTGGATCCGAATAGGTCTCTCTTCCCCCTCTCTGATTGCCGCCAGTTTTATCGAGTCTCTATAGGTTGTTTAGTGCATGCTGCCGCTGCCGCTTCAGTCCACCATACCTATGTAGGCGAGGACCGCCGAATTCTAGCCTCGCCGTGTACTGGCCTCAGTACTGACGCTCCTCTTTTTCCTTTGCCCTTTGTCGGCACCCCTTTTGTTTTAAGCACGTTTTGAGATCGACGTCGTTAGCAGGGTTACCCTTCCGGCTTGGCCTGGGCAGGGTTATGGACGCCATTGGTTATTCTTCAGGGCTCTTAGCCCCATTTGCATCTTGTCCGTAGCTGGACGCTATATCGTTTTCAAGGTGACTTGGATCTTTGTATATTATACCTGTATTCTTGACTCTTTGAGTCGCTGTTGTATATATCTGTTCTGTGGGTCCCATTGAGGACTGTTGTGTAATGTTATTACTTCGTTTTCCACCCGCACGAAAGTGCCTGGTGGGCACCTTTGAATCGTTTCTATGCGGGTTTGGCGGGTTTCGCTAAAACTTGCATAGGGTCGATTCTGAGGGTGTTACAATGATCCACCCATCTCTCTCTCTCTCTCTTTTCTCTTTCCTCATCAAAACCCTAAGCCACCCTCCCTTCCTCTCTCGGCCAGCAAGGGGCCACCACCTCCCCTCTCCACTCCCTACACCAACCCCAACCCGAGCTACCCTACCCCATCCCTAGCAAACCCTAGCCCGAGCGTCCCTCCTACCCTAGCTCCATGCCTCCTACCCTCTCTCTTCTCTCCCTGCTGGGCTAGCCCCACCCCGAGCTCCCTCACTCCCTGGCCCACCTGGCAGCCTCGCCCTGCCCCTGCCCTGCCTCCCAGCTCGACCACGTGAGGAGAGGAGGAAAAGGTGGCCGAAGCCACCTTTTTCCTTCACCACCTCCCCACGGCACCTCCCTCTTCCTCTCGTCCTTATCTACCCTCTCCCCGTCCTCTGGCCTCTCCCAGATCCGCCCAGAGCCCTGCCGCTCCTCCCCTCCCTCTCCACCGACGCCACCCTCTCTCGCCGGCCGCCGCCAGCATGTCGTCGTCTTCGTCGATCCGGCCGTCAAGCGCGTCGAGGAGGTGGACTGGAAGACCAAGGGCATCCCTCTGCTTCACCCGGGACACGCCAGCGAGGAGGAGGCGGACCAGAGTCACCAGGCCAACGCCGCTCCGTCAAGAAACCCTAGCTCCACCGGCTTTAGCCCCGTCGTCGATCGGCTGCTTCCCAGCCCGAACCACCTCCACCGACGCCCTCACGATGAGCCACCGACCCCCCTAGACATGCCCCTGTTCCTCTTCGCTTCCTGGTTGCGACGTTCGTTTCGTCGAACGCCCACCGTGCGCCGCCGCTCGCTGGCGTCTGCACGCTCGCGCTCCGCGTAGCACCTCACCTAGGCCCCGTCCGCCCTCCTATCACCATCCCGCAGCCAGCCGCGCCGGTCAGCCCCCTCAGCGCGCGCGCCCGCGACCTGGGATCGAATCCCCGCCTCGCTGTGTCGCGCTCCGTGCGCGCAAGGCAGAGGAGAAGATCCACAATACCCCGTGGCCGATTTTCAGAAAACCCCCAAGCTTTTTGATTCCTTAACCCGCGCTCCCTCTAGGCCCACTTGTCAGCTTCCGTGGCGTTTTGCAAAAAGGCTCCCGGAGTTTTGTACTCCTCAACCCGCAGTCCCTCTCTGTGCCGCGTGGCACGCCCTCTCTCGCCTACTGGCGTGCGGGTCCGCGTGTGCCGTGGTCCCACCTGTCATTCATAGGGGCTGGGTCAGCTGCGGTGCAAAAAGCTTTTATACGCGCGTGTGTCCCAGTCAGCCCTGGTCCCATTTGTCAATGACTGCGGCTAGGTCTGTCTGTGTGAGAAAAGGTTTCCGTGTGTCTGTTTTAATTTAAACCTTTTTCAAATTAATTCAAATTTCAAATTTAAATCTGTTTTTAATAACTTTTGAATTCTAATTCCAAATAATACAAATGATATATGTTTTGGAATCAGAAAAATGTGAGGATTTCAAATATGCTATCCAAAATATATTTTGGTCACTTAAAATTTCAAGTTGAATTAAATTACAATAAAATTGCCCTTTTCTTAATTAATTAATAACTTTTGACTCATAACTCCAAATTTAACAAATGATATGTCTAAATTGATTAGCTCGACGAGACCTTTCTGTTTATGCATTCCATGTTCTGTTTTGCAGCATGCATCATATAAATATAAAGAGTACAGCAACTTATTTGGGTATAAAATGTGACCAAAACTCAATAAAATGTTTATTTCTTGCATTCTACGCCTCACCCAGGCCATGCTACTCTATTGCCCTGCAACTTGTGCATCATTCATCATGGCATGATTGTTTGCTTGTCGCATTTTATTCATATGCTTGTGCACTGTATTTATGTTGGCCCTTGTTTGTTTGGTTCTTCTTCGAATAGACGCTGAGCAGGGAATATATCAAGAAACCCAGGAGCACTACCCAGATCCTTCTCTCGCTTCAACTGAGCTGCCAGGCAAGCACTACCACATGCTTGCATACATACAGTACCTATTGCCTCTATCTTATTCTTGCATCATCGAGTCGCGATTGCATTAAACTGAATCCCAAGTACTGCATAGCCATTACTTTTAAACCCCACCGAAGTTGTTTCCTCCATCCCATGAGCCATTACTACAGGAGTTGTTTGAGCCATGCGAGTCGTAGAACAGCATGTGTAGGGTATGTGAGAGTCTGATGGATAACGAGGTACCTAAACAACTTAACCTGAGTAGTAATGGGATAACTAATGAAAGTGGCACCGGTGAGCAATATCTGCTATTTGGTTTTTCCTGCTCACTTGTGTCCCGTAGGACCCCGAGTACTTGATTCCTGTTCCTTGAATATTCGCGCTATCCACATCCGGGAGGCTTATGGGACCCCCCTGAGCCAGATCTTGATTCATTCTTATTTCTTGGGGCCACAAACTAGTTTGAGGTTTTATTTACTATCCGGTACTTATGCCATGCTTTACTGCTTTATTACGATTGTGCGAGGAGCATCTGTACTGTTTAGGGAAGCAGAGTGTTTTCGCGGTATCGACAAGCCCAGTCACATTTTCGGGTTCCCAGTCATTTACAGCCATTGACGCAAACCTTGGGTCCGTCTCGGAGTCAGCTAACTTCGTTGCGGGTGTACTCAATGGGGTGGCCCCCTGAAATATTTCTGAATCCTGTGATTGCTTTGTCGTGAAGGCCTCGTTGGGTTTTGATTTGGTTTTTCCGAGGTTGATCGAATGTGTGTTGCTATTTGTGCACCCCTGCAGGGTAAAACTTTCTGAAAGCCGTGTCCGCGGTTATGGACGACTTGGAGCACTCGATCATAGACAAGCATAACTAAAGTACCGTTTTTAATTTGACTAAGTAACTAATTAGTAAATAGTGCAACACTCATGGAATGGATAATAAAACTGCCAACGGATGGGGTTTGTTCGTCCGCTTCCTCGTCGGTAAGCGAGGAGGAGGATGGATCTGTTGATATTACTGTTATAACTATTGTCATTAATTCACGGACATCCGTCTATCTTTGGTTAGGCGGATGGTTAGCGAGTATCTATAGAATTGCTAGGTATTATCTTTTGCTGCAATTGCGTCACCCCAGGTTGTGTCCCCTTTAGAGGCATAAAGACTTGCTGAGTACCCCTAGGGTCTCACACGATAAATTGTTTGATTCAGATGGACAGGTACACTCACAAGAGGGATACTAGGTGGAGGAGGCAGACGATATGGGCAACGATCGTTCGGTGTAGAGATTCCGGGAACGGGGATCCGTGAGATCTGTGGGCGGGATGTGCTTATTTATGGGGCATCTTATGTCGATTTGCTTCTTATCCGTACTCGGACCTTGTTTGCCGCTTCCGCCTGATACTCTGATGTTTGATGTATGAGGAGATATCCTAAACTATTATATCTATCTAGGACATTTGAATCTTGCCGTATGGCGTTGCTATATTTCCTTTCTTTTAGATGGAATGGCTCTGATGTACTGTTGTATGGTGGCTTGCATACATACTCATTTGTGTATGTAGTTGATCCCTTCGCCTGCCGATTACGCCGCCCGTTCTTGTCCCGATGTTTGGAAATGGTTGGGACGGCCGAGAGGTCTACCTGTGAGTGGCATTTTGGCCCCACCGTACTATTTCAACCATTTCCGCTCATCCAGGCTTGTAACTAGGAGCGTAATTCACCGAGGTAGTTACAACAAGGCATGAATAAGTCTCTCCCCGAGCTTCTGTCAATGCTTAAAACTGCAGAAGTGGAGATCAAAAAGGAACATCAAGTGATGATGATCAATAGGAACACTGGTTTCAAGAAAGACAAGAAGGGAAAACGGAAGGGAAGTAAGGGCGGCAAGCCTGTTGCCGCGCCTGAAAAGAAACCCGAGTTGGACCTAAGTCTGATTCTGAGTGCTACTATTGTAAGGGGACTGGCCACTGGAAGCGCAACTGCCCCAAGTATCTGGCAGACAAGAAGGCCGGCAAGGCAAACAAAGGTATATATGATATACATGTTATTGATGTGTACTTGACTAGTGCTCGCAGTAGCACCTGGGTATTTGATACCGGTTCAGTTGCTAATATTTGTAACTCGAATCAGGGGCTGCGGAACAAGCGACCGCTAGCAAGGGGTGAGGTCAAGATGCGTGTCGGCAATGGATCAAGCGTTGATGTGATCGCCATCGGAACACTGCCTCTCCACTTACCATCGGGATTAGTTATAAACTTGAATAAATGTTATCTGGTGCCTGCACTGAGCATGAACATTGTATCTGGATCGTGTTTGATGCGAAGTGGTTATTCATTTAAATCCGAGAACAATGGTTGTTCCATTTATATGAATGAAATCATTTATGGTCATGCACCGATGATGAATGGTTTATTTCTATTAGATCTCGATGATAATGTTACACATATTCATAATGTTGATGCTAAAAGGATTAAACTTAATGATGACATATCCGCATATATGTGGCACTGCCGTCTAGGTCATATTGGCGTTAAACGCATGAAGAAGCTCCATTCGGATGGACTTTTGGAATCACTTGATTATGAATCATTTGATACATGTGAGCCATGCCTTATGGGCAAGATGACTAGAACGCCGATTTCGGTTCAATGGAACGGGCGACAGATTTATTGGAAATCATACATTCTGATGTATGTGGTCCAATGAGTGTGTCGGCGCGAGGTGGATATCGTTATTTTGTTACTTTAACAGATGATTTGAGTAGATACGGTTATATCTAATTGATGAAACACAAGTCTGAAACCTTAGTTCAAGGAATTTCAGAATGAAGTGGAAAATCATCGTAATAGAAAGATCAAATTTCTACGGTCCGACCGTGGAGGTGAGTATCTAAGTTACGAGTTTAGCACTCACATGAAAGAGTGTGGAATTGTTTCACAACTCACACCTGCCGGAACACCACAGCGAAATGGTGTGTCGGAACGTCGTAATCGTACTTTATTAGATATGGTTCGATCTATGATGTCTCTGACGGACTAGCCGTTGTCATTTTGGGGTTATGCACTAGAAACTGCTGCATTCACTTTAAATCGGGCACCATCTAAATCCGTTGAAAAGACACCGTATGAATTGTGGTTTGGAAACAAACCTAAGCTGTCATTTCTTAAAGTTTGGGGATGCGATTTTTATGTGAAGAAACTTCAACCGGATAAACTCGAACCCAAAGCGGAAAAATGTGTCTTCATAGGATACCCTAAAGAAACTATTGGGTATTCCTTCTATCACAGATCTGAGGGCAAGGTTTTTGTTGCCAAGAATGGATCCTTTCTAGAGAAAGAGTTTCTCGCGAAAGGTGTGAGTAGTCGGAAGGTAGAACTCGAAGAGGTTGTGGAACCTTCTCTTCAAAGTATGGCGAGTAGCGCAGCGCCGGAAGTTGTTCCGGAGTTGGATCCACATGTTGAAGAGGGAACTAATGATAATGATCATAAAACTCCGAAAGAGAGTACTACCGAACCTCGCAGGTCAAACAGGACGCGTGCAGCTCCCGAGCTGTACGGAAATCCTGTCATGAATTTCATGGTTGATGAAAATGATGACCCTGCGATGTATGAAGAAGCGATGATGAGCCCGGATTCCAACAAATGGTTAGAAGCCATGAAATCCGAGATGGAATCCATGTATGAAAATCAAGTTTGGAACTTGGTGGAATTACCTCACGACCGAAAGGCCGTGGAGAACAAATGGATTTTCAAAAGGAAAACTGATGCTGATGGTAATGTGACCGTCTATAAAGCTCGACTTGTCGCAAAGGGGTTTCGACAAATTCAAGGAGTTGACTACGATGAGACTTTCTCTCCCGTAGCGATGCTAAAGTCAGTTAGGATTATGTTAGCAATTGCTGCATATTTCGATTATGAGATATGGCAGATGGATGTCAAAACCGCGTTTCTCAAAGGTAATATTGAAGAAGAGTTGTATATGATACAACCAAAGGGTTTTGTCGATCCTAAGGATGCTAACAAGGTGTGCAAGCTTCAGCGATCCATCTATGGATTGAAGCAAGCATCACGAAGTTGGAATCTCCGCTTTGATGAGGTGATCAAAGAGTTTGGATTTGTCCAAACTTATGGAGAAGCTTGTATTTACAAGAAAGTGAGTGGGAGCAATGTGGCATTTCTGATATTATATGTGGATGACATATTATTGATCGGAAATGATATAGATCTTTTAAACAGTGTTAAAAGTTATCTAAACAGCAAATTTTCAATGAAGGACCTAGGTGAAGCGTCATACATATTAGGCATAAAGATCTATAGAGATAGATCTAGGCGCCTAATAGGGCTATCGCAAAGTACATACCTTGATAAGATTTTAAAGAAGTTTAAAATGGACGGAAGTAAGAAGGGGTTCTTACCTATGTTGCAAGGCAAGACATTGAGTAAGACTCAAAGTCCGGCTTCGGCGGAAGAAAGAGAGATAATGGACAAAGTCCCCTATGCTTCAGCCATAGGCTCTATAATGTACGCCATGCTATGTACAAGACCGGATGTGGCACATGCTATTAGTTTGACTAGTAGGTACCAATCGGATCCAGGTTCGGAACACTGGATAGCGGTCAAGAATATCCTTAAGTACTTACGAAGAACTAAGGATATGTTTCTTGTATACGGAGGTGAAGAAGAGCTCGTCGCTAAGTGTTATGTCGACGCTAGCTTTGACACCGATCCGGATGACTCTAAGTCTCAATCCGGATACGTATTTCTCATGAATGGCGGAGCGGTTAGTTGGAGGAGCTCCAAACAACCTGTGGTAGCGGGATCAACAACGGAGGCCGAATATGTTGCTGCTTCAGAAGCGGCTCAGGAAGCAGTTTGGATGAAGGAGTTCATATCCGAACTAGGAGTGGTGGCAAACGCGTTGGACCCAATGGTGATCTATTGTGACAACAATGGTGCCATTGCCAATGCCAAAGAGCCAAGGTCTCACAAGCATTCCAAGCATATTAAGCGCCGGTTTCACTCTATCCGCGAGCATGTCAAGGATGGAGATATAAAGATTTGTAAAGTACATACGGATCTCAATGTAGCAGATCTGTTGACTAAAACTCTCCCTAGAGCAAAACATGATCAACACCAGAACTCAATGGGTGGTAGATTTATCACTATGTAACTAGATTATTGTCTCTAGTGCAAGTGGGAGACTGAAGGGAATATGCCCTGAGAGGCAATAATAAAGTGTTTATTATGTATATTCCAAGTATATGATAAATGTTTATTTTGCATGCTATAATTGTATTAATACGGAAACGTTAATACATGTGTGTTTAATAAACAAACAGAAAGTTCCTAGTTATGCCTCTCTCATAAACTAGCTCGTTGATTAACAAGATGATCAAGGTTTCCTGATCATGGACATTGGATGTTGTTAATAACGGGATCACAACATTAGTGTAATGGTGTGATGAACATTCATCCGAAGTATAGCATTACGATCAAAGTCATTGTGTTTATATTGCTATAACAACTTGCGAAGTGATCCTAATCCTTAGACCATGAGATCATGTCAATCACTAACACCGGAAGAGTTTCTTGATAACATCAAACGTCACACCATAACAGGGTGATTATAAAGATGGATTTAGAACTAATAAAGTGTTATGTTGAGGCTCATGGATCGAGAGTGGAATTTGTTCATCCCGATGACGGATAGATATACTCTGGGCCCTCTCGGTGATATCACATTGATTAGCTTGCAAGCAAGTGATTTGATCACTAGAATGTTATATCACAGGAACGAGAAAAGAGTGCATGTTGGTAACGAGATCAAACTAGGTATGGAGATACCGATGATCGAATCTCGGACATGTAATATATCGTGAAACAAAGGGGTTAAGATACTAGCGTAAAAGGTTCCGACGGTCACAAGAAAGTCATCGTTGAATGTGTGGGAGTCAGTATGGGTCTCCAGATCCCGCTTCTGATTATTGATCCGAGAGGGGTCTCGATCATGTCCGCATTATTCACGAACCGTAGGGTGACACACTTAAGAGACACCGACATCCAATTGGAGCAAATGTTTCATGCCGAAAGAATGAACAAGCGCAGGAATTTATTTCACTAGATACCGAAACAGGTTTTCGGGTGAAATTGCATAAAGTGGTTATGCATGTGAAATAGAATTATAGCAAGGGGTTATTTGTGAATGTTTGTAATTAAAGTAATTGACAAAATTCTGAATAAAATAAAAAGTTTTATTTAATGAGAGTTTGCATTAAATTTGGTGGAAATTTAATGGGAATTTGAGTGGACTTTTGAGTGGAGGGAATTTAAAGGGCATTTTGTGAGTGGAGTGTCCACCCACATGAATGAAGGAGGGGAGGGGGCAGCCCCCATGGCCGGCGGCCACCCCCTTGGGTGCCCCTCCTCCTCCTATAAAAGGAGCCCCCTCCTCACTTGTCTCTCACACCTCCTCGTGAAGGATCTCTCTCCCCCTCTAGAATTTATCCCCCATGGTCTCGAACTAGCGAGATACATGTTCCCGGTGGCTATTCGGCAAGAAAGAGTTGTGCTTCCGCTGCATCGCTGGAGCGAGGAGGCGGAGGTTGCTCGGTGCCTCGAACGTGTGTGCGAGCACGGATGCGCTGCTGATTTGCGGCGCTAGGACTTCCTCTCGATCTTGAGATCGGCAAGAGATCGTCTACATCAACCACGAGTTGAACTCGTTAAGCTTTGTCGGTCTTCAAGGGTATGTTCTCTATGGATATACATCCGCCCGTTGTTTGTATCTAGTAGATAGATCTTGGTATATAGTTCACATCGTAGGAAAATTTTTGTTTTCTATGCTGCGAACCCTACAACTATTGGCAGAGTAAGTGTTCACCTGAAGACGAGTTCCGTACTACATCGACACCGACGAGTAGCTTGGGGTTCCCGACCGGCAGCCTGGAATCTATGGGCTGGGACGTCGTCGTTATGCTTCAGGCCTCTTAGGCCATTTGTTAAGTTTACTATACTTAATAGCATAATTTGCCTTCCGTTGTTTGATGTTTGTGGTCAGTGACCTCTGCTTGTAATAATTTGGTTCTC
The DNA here is from genome assembly GCA_916181665.1 of Avena sativa. NCBI lineage: Eukaryota > Viridiplantae > Streptophyta > Magnoliopsida > Poales > Poaceae > Avena > Avena sativa. Next base: position 324,121,693 of record OV702280.1, read on the forward strand.
TGCTCAGTTATGAGCTTGCTGTAATAAATTTTGTGTCGTAGGGTCACTGCTGTGTTATCGATTCTTCACTAGATATCCTCGAGCTCAAGGTTAAGCTTATGTCAGACGGAGGTCTGGGATTTGTTTAGCCCTGATCCCAGGGGTGTCACATGGATCCTATGTTAATTTACATGGCGGCCACCAACCGGGTAATCAGCATCGTCGTCGTGGTAGAGCGGAAGGAACCAGGGCATGAGTACGGAGTTCAACGTCCAGTTTACTATGTAAGCGAGGTCCTGACGGAGTCCAAGCAGCATTACCCGCACTACTAGAAGTCAAGTATGTCTTGATAGATGCTTATGAAGTGTTCCTCGCTTCTCGGAAGCTGAGGCACTACTTCTAGGAGCACCCCATCACAGTTGTGAGCAAAGCTCCACTGTCCGACATCATCAACAACAGCGACATCACAGGAAGGGTCGCGAAGTGGGGCATTGAACTTGCTGCCTTTGATATCACCTACAAGAGACGCGACACTATCAAGTCACAAGCCTTGGCGGATTTTATCGCAGATTGGACGGAGATGCCAGATGCTACCCCTATACCAAAGCCAGAATACCGAGTAATGCACTTTGACGGATCAAAGCTACTCAACGGCTCGGGGGCTGGTGTACTACTACAGTCACCAACCGGGGAAAAGCTGCACTACATTCTGCATATCCACTTTGAGGCTATGAACAACATGGTGGAGTATGAAGCACTCATTCACGGACTGCGTGTAGCCAAGGATATTGGCATCAAACACATAGTTTGCTGTGGAGATACCGACTTGGTTGCCCAACAGGTGGCTGGCACCTAGAACGCACAAAACCCTATGATGGCGGCATATCACGACGAAGTGGACGAGATAGCCAAGAGCTTCTTGGGTTACGAAGTCAAGTATGTACCTAGGGAGCAAAATTAGGCAGCTGATATGCTGTCAAAGCTTGGGTCAGGGCGCAAACAAATTCCGCCTGGCGTTTTCCTAGAGCATCTACAGACACCATCCGTGAAGGGAGCGGACATCGACAACCCAGACAGAGTTGACTCTTTCGTTCACACAGTGACAAAGGTCCCTCTGGCTTGGACAAAACCGTTCATGGAATATCTCGTACACAAAACTTTGCCCGATGACAAAGTCGAAAGACGGAAAATAGTATGTCGAGCAAAGGGCTATACCATAATCAATGGATAGCTCTACAAAATAATCACCACTGGTATTTACCTTAAGTGTGTTTCCCAGCAACATGGTATTGAAATCCTACGTGAGATCCATCTCGGAGATTGCGGGCATCATGCCGCTCCTCGATCATTGGTCTCCAAAGCCTTCCGACAAGGATTATACTGGCCGACCGCGAAGGCAGACACCGACAAGCTGGTAGAGATGTGCTTAGGATGCCAGTTCTACGCCCGACAACCACATGTTCTAGCCGAAGAATTGCGAACAATACCAATAAATTGGCCATTTGCAGTCTGGGGGTTAGACATGGTTGGTCCGTTGCAGACGACACCATGTGGGTTTACACATCTGCTAGTAGCAATTGATAAATTCACCAAATGGATAGAAGCTAAACCCATTAGAAAGCTTGATGGGGCAACTGCCCTTAGATTTGTCTAGGACCTAGTGGTGAGATTTGGTCTCCCACATAGCATCATCACCGACAGTGCCAGCAACTTGTCACTCGGAGAAGTGTAGGATTATTGTTGGGATAAGGGCATCCGACTTGACCTTGCATCTGTGGCACACCCACAATCCAATGGTCAGGTTGAGTGAGCCAATGGGTTAATTATGCAGGGAATAAAGCCACGTCTGCACCGTTGCATAGAGCATCTGAACCCTAGGAGGAGGAGTTACCATCTATGCTGTGGAGTTTACGAACTTCACCCAACAGATCCACCGGCTACACCCCTTACTCATGGTATATGGAGCAGAAGTCATCCTGCCTTCCGACATCCTTCATGATTCACCAAGAGTTGCCGCCTATGACGAAGATGACGCTAAAGAATCCAGACGCCTAGATGTGGACCTTCTCGAGGAGGAGCGCGTTCTGGCATGCCAAAGATACGCCATCTACCAGCAGAAGCTACATAGCTACCATAGTCACCGCGTTCGACATCGCTCGTTTAAGGAGGGGGGCCTGGTGCTCCGACTTAATCAGAAGAAGTCACACAAATTATCCCCGCCATGGGAAGGACCGTTCATCATAAGCAAGGCGCTACTCGATGTGTCTTACTACCTCGTTGACAATTGTGAACTTGAGGATAGACCTAACGAGGATCATAAGCGTAAGCGACGTGACACGGATGATGACTACCCGGAGCTTGATCGGCCATGGAACATAGCACAACTATGTCCTTTCTACACTTAGCATTTTTTATCTATTGTGTACCTTTTATATGATCAATGAAATAAATGTCTCTAGTTCACCCATATTTCTGAGTCTTTTACCTCCTTTAGTGTTCATTTTTGGATCATATAAAACCTTTATGCACAAGCTTTGCATTTGCACACGTGAAAATTCCGCCTACGAGCGTTAGCTTAAGTTTTCTGGTCTACACGTTCTTTGTTGTTTTTATGTGGATTCTGGAGTAGTGACTTTTGGCATTTGAAGTCGGCGATTTTGTACTTATGTTTTTTACGGTGCCATTGGGTATCATCGCCTGAGCGCATGGTTCTAACAACGAGTCTTCCGACTCACGAAAGGTCAAGCATAAAAACCAGAGTAATGGATAAACCAGCACTTTCTTAAAAATATATACATGCTGGAACCAGTTCTTGAGTAGCAGGAAATAACAACCATTGTTTTTCCGCCTTAAGTTAACAAGTAGTTTTTTCCGCATACAAATTCTAGAGGAAATAAATATTACATATTGTTTTTCATTCCCCTGGCGCAGGAGACTTGGAAGCAGCAGCATCATCAGCAGGAGAGCCATCTTCCTCGAAGTCGGCGGTTTTGAGGGACTCGGAGGAGCTTTAGTGGTTGCCGTCAATGATCTCCATAGGCACGAAGACGTTGTGGTCGACTAACTCGGAGACTCTAGTATCAAAACCCACGAGCGATGCCAAGATAGCCTTGTGATCTATTTTTTGGCCATCGTCGTCCATGTCGGGAATACCGGAGGTTACCTTGTCGATGTCGGCATTCTCGTAGTGTGCCTTGACCATTGACAGCGCCATCCTCGCGCTAGCCCGGGTACATGAAGCTTTCTAGCTTACAATATGCTCGAGGGATTGGAGCAAGATCTCTGAGAACTTCATCACGGAATCCACCGCTTTGATGTTAATCTGGAGGGGTGTCGTGGTGGTGGCACGGCAGATGCCATGGGTAGGCTAAAGTTCGGGGCCAATGGATGCTAGTGGGATCTGGGGAGGGAAGATGCAACTGTTTCGACACTCAAGCTGCCAAAGTGATGAACTTTATTTCTCTCTTAGTGGATTACAAATGCTCCTTGAGCTGTATACAGTGTGACAAGAAGAATCTCCCCAGCCTAACGGTGCTCAAAGAGTCGATCCTTTCCTCAGGGTCCAAGCATCCCCTTATAAAGGAGTCCCTTGGGTGCCCTTAGGGCTGACGAGGCAAGCATATTCGTGGAATATGCTTGTCCCAAAATAGTAGTTCGGCGGCCTCCTTTCCCTGTCGCCCTTCTAATGACGGCAAGGCTCCAGTGGCCCCCTCCTGTGTGCCTCGGGCTCCAGGACTGTCACCTCCGTGACCTCCTTCTGCCCCTCTGACGATGTGCATCCTTGTCTCTTGTGCTTGGCTCTGCTCTGATTCCTTCTAGCCTGCAGCTATAGTTTGACCTTGGGCTTCTCCTTCTCCTGCAAGCTTCGTATCACTCGGCCTTACCTTGTGTTACTCGGCTCGTTCTTCACCTGCATCAAGATCACTTGGGTAACCCGGCCGATCCTCTCAGTAACTCGGCCGGGTAACTACTTGATACATATACGTGGGCTTCTTGCCTCCGTTCCTCGGCCGACATGTACATGATTCGGCCGACTTGGACAATAATTCGGAAACCAGACGGGGATAGTACCTCTCTTTCCCTGTCTCTGACCTACCCGAGGTTAACCCCCCGACATTAGTCCCCGAAGCTGGGGTGGCCCTGCCAATAGGTTTGGCCGGGTTATACCAGCTTCATTATATTCTTTAGCTTTGTTTCCGAGTTATGTCCTCATCCGAGGTCTCCTCGTTCCTTCCCTCGTACGCCATGTCCTACGTGTCATCTCATCATCGTTCTTCTAGTTTTTAGGTCCCTCTACAGTGCTTACTGACAAGTCTACAGTGAATTCTGCACCTGCTGCGCCGTCGCTGCGACGCCTCGGGTGCCGTTCCCCTTGGGGATTGTAACGACCCCTCTTCGCGTGTGGCCGTTGGTGTGGCTCCGCTCACCGTCGTGCGTTCGTGCTGCTCCCACGATCTACACGGATAACTGCCACACCCACGATCCCACTTCCCTGTTCATGGCTTGACTATAAAGAGGGGAGCCGTGTTTGCGGGATTCACCTTTCCCCTTATCGCTCGCCTCCGTTCTCCTTCTTCCTTTCGCCGGCGCGTTTTCTTGCAGTTCCGCCGCCTCTCACCAGCCAGAGCCTCCGTCGGCGGAGATTCCGCCGCGCCGTTCTACTCTTCTCCGCGCACCGTGGCTCTGACTCCGTCGCCGGTGAGTCCTCTCTGGCCGTCTTGCCCTATTCTTTCCTAGATTCATCCGCTCCGTTTTCGTGCTTGGGCGACGGTTCCCTCGTTCCTTCGCCATTGTTTTCGCGCAAAGCTCCGACGGGGCCTTGCAGCTCTAAACTCCCCTCCGCCGCCAGTCTTTCCTCCGGCGATCTTTCCGGCGCACGTATGTCTAGTTCGTTTAGCGGCGCTCTTGTTGAGGACGACGACGCTGGCTCCGGGCCCGAGCGAGGCTCGTGGCAAGGCTCTTCAGTCACGCGCCGTGAGATTGAATGGCTCATCCGGACTCGAAGGATTCCCGCCGAGGTTTCTTGCCGTTTACCCGGCAGCGAATCCTCTCCAGACATCAGAGAGGGCGAGTATGTGGTTTTTATGTCTCACTTCGCCCGTGGCTTCGGTCTTCCTCTTAGCGATTTCGCTAGAGAATTCCTCGATTACTTCGGCCTTCAGCCGCATCATCTTCCCGCGAACGCCATAGCTTCTCTTTCTGCTTTCATCTCCTCTTCGGAGGGTTACTTCGGCCTGTGGCCGTCAGTACATGTCTGGTCGAAGTTCTTCCAGATCCGCTCAAACGTTGTCCCTGACAAATCTCTGCACCCTTCCGAGAAGTTGCTCACCCAATGTGGGGCGGCGTCTATAACACCTCGGAGGAAATCCGTGTTCCCTCGTGTCACTGGGTTGGAGTCGTGCAAGAAGTGGCACAAGTCATTTTTCTACGTCAAGAACAGAGGGGCGGAAGACAAGATTCGGCTCCCTCCATTCTCAATTGGCCCACCTTCTAAAGTGAACTGGCTCTATAATCCGAGGAAAACTCACGCCTTGGCCGAGGCCTTTGAGATTCGGCTTAAAGAGTTGATCCGGGCCGGGTTATGCGGCGAAGACCTGATGGCAACTTTCATTAGTAGCCGGATCTGCCCCTTCCAGCAGCGGACCCACAAGCTGTGCTACATGAGTGGTCCCCTTGACCCTAACCGAGTCTCGACCGTGGAGCTGGATAACTACCTTATTTATAAGCGCGTCCGAGCTATCTTCAAGACTGAGATGCCTGAGGATTGGTCTTGGGGATTAAAACCATTCACTCGCGATCATCCGCCTCCCGAGGTAAGCTTAATCAGCATTGCTCTGTTACTCCCCTGTCTTTAGAAACTGGTTTATCTAATTCTCTTTTTCCTCGTCTTGCAGAGGTTCGCAGAGCAGAAAAACGAGGACGCCGAAATTCTGCAGCTCCCTTGGCCTGCGGACAGGAGTACCCCGGATACTGGTGAGCCGGACTCCGAGGAGTTCGTCCCTAAGTCAGATCCTGCTCCGACTCGAGCTTGCGGCAGAACTTCAGCGCATGACGAGGAAGGTGATTCGGACAAGGTCCAAATTCTTGAGGTAGTTGCCGCCACGCCTATTTCTTATGCATTTCCGGCTTCTACTTTCCCAGCTAATCCGGCCGGTCAGGTCCACGACGCCGAGCCTATTGCTTCCCGGCCTCCCGTTACCTCGGGGAAACGCGGGGCTCCTGCTTGTGCCTCGGAGGCGGTTCCTAAGAAGCGAATAAAGAGATCTGCTCCGAACCCTCCTAGGCGCAAGACTATGCCTGGGGTCGCCGGGTAAGTTCTTTTGCTTATATTTCTTGTTTCTCTCTTTCTGTTTCTCATACTGATGAATCCTCTTTCTTATTTTTGCAGTGCTCCTCTTTCTGTTAAACCCAGCGGTCCTAGTATGACTGACCGTCCGATTCGGCCGCCATCTCCTCCTCCCGCTGATGATACCAGGGTTCCTAGTCCTATTCGTCCTGCTTCTCCTCTAGCTCCGAATACTTCGCCTGTCCGTCACGAAGTCCCTGAGACCCCTTCCATTGCCCTGGATTTGAACCGGCCCTCCGAAGTTTTCGTCGAGCCCGCCGCCCCTTCTATGGGCCCCAGCGCTGTTACTGAGCCTCCATCTACTTCGGCAGTCTCTACGGCCATCCCGACCTCGACCGAAAAGGTTGTTATCCCGGCGCCCTCTGCGACCTTATACTCCACTGTTCCTAAGGACTCCATCCCTACTTCCGAGGCGCCACTTCCTGTTGATGCCTCTTCTAAAGCGGAAAAAGCTATTGCCGTCAAGACTTTTTCTTCTCAGAAAGGTCTTGCCGGCTCTTCTCAACCGAGTATCGCCGACGTGCTGCGTAAGGGGGCTGCGCCTAAAGTCCTCGTTACCTCGGCCTCCGGCAGCCAGCTTGCTCTTCATAAGAGCCCTGCGACTGCCGTGGTCGGACCGCCTGCCCGGGGTAAAGTTTTAACTCGGACAGCAAGTGGGAACAGCCTAGGAGCGCTGGTTGAATACGCCAACAACTGGAATGCTGCTGATCAGTTTGAGGGTAACCCAACCAACCAGCCCTTTCAGCTTTCTGATATCAGCGGCCGTTTTGACCATGCTGCTCAGTTCATTATTGATACCAACAAGATGAATGAGGTAATTATTTTTTCTCTGAGTCTTAAATTATTCTTCAGATGTTACCATACGCTCTAGTCCCCGAAACTTGCAAGGAAATAACTTGTTGTATACTTGGAAGTTTGACTTAACTTTATTTCTAAGGTTCGTTAACCCGGCCATCTAGATCCGAGTTTAGTTTGTGTTTTATTCTGACCTAGCTTAGTTTTGAATATCCAGCCGTCTAGATTCGAGTTTAGTCCTGCTTGACTCGGATCTGGTTTAGCTTTGAATATCCAGCCACCTAGAGCCGAATTAAGCTTTGCTTGATTCGGATGTAATTTAGCTTTGAATATCCAGCCACCTAGAGCCGAATTAAACTTTGCTTGATTCGGATGTAATTTAGCTTTGAGTATCCAACCACCTAGATCTGAGTTAAGCTTTGCTTGATTCGGATGTAATTTAGCTTTGAGTAGCCAGCCACCTAGATCTGAGTTAAGTCCTGGTAGACTCGGATCTGTTTTAGCTTTGAATATCCAGCCACCTAGATCTGAGTTAAGTCCTGCTTGACTCGGATCCGGTTTAACTTTTACTCGTTGATTTATCATTGTGCCTCATTACTCAGGTTGCACATGACCGGCGAACTGCCAAGTTCCAGAGGTTGCTTTTTTCGCACCGCAAACTGGAAGAGAAGTATGAGAAAGTTCTGCCTGTGGCGAAGAAGGCTGGTATGTTGATAGTTCCTTTTCCTTATTCCCAACTTTCTCATGTATCCGTCCACGGAATGCCGGCTTACTTCTTGTTGAACAGGTAATATTAATAACCTCAATATTCGCCTTCAGAAGAAGATCAAGAACCTGGAAGGTTAGTTTCCTTTCTATTTTACTCCTTCTTGTTCTTAATATATATGCTAAGGTTCCTTATTGCGCTCGGCTGTGGTAAAGCCGAGCTGCAAGACTTCGCAGTGTCACATCAAGATTGCGTGCCCATGCCTGACGTGATGCTGCATTTTTTAGAGCAAAATGCAGTTCATTCGGCGCAACTGCAAGAAAAAGACGATGAGATAGTTCGCCTGCGATCCGAAGTGGATACCCTTAAGCTCTCTCAGAAATCCGAACTAGAGAAGGTCGACCAAGAATTTTCTGAGGAAAAGAATCGGCTGACTCTGGATCTGCAGAAGAACAAAGAACTCCTTGAAGCTGCCGAACTTAAAACCCGGGGTTTGAGCGAGGAAATTGCTCGTTTTGAGAAAAGCAAGGCTGATTGGGCCAAAGATCTTCAGATAATGATGAGCTACATTCATCGTAAGCTACTTGGCATGGCCGAATTATATTTTTCTTTTTTGTCTCTGCTATCCTTTGACACGTTCATGCTTTGCGCAGATCATTTCCCCGAAGCCAAGCCCGTGAGTTCTAAAGCGGTCCTTGCAGCTCGCGCGCACCGAGGTGAACCTGTTACCGTTGATTCAGAATATTCAATGGAGGACTACTTGGTTGCCGTTGGTGCCGCAGTTGGCCCGATGAAAATTATGGGTCGAGACTTGGTGCAGGCCGCTATCCGAGCTTACCACGTACTCTGGCCGAATACCTCGGGGACTCCTGATATCAACGAAATCAAGTTATTAGTGACAAGGCTAATGGCGTCTGAGAGGCAGTTGAGTCTTTGGAGAGAATCTGCTGGGCGTGCTGGTGCCGACATGGCCCTTACTGTAATCATGTCATGGTATGAAGACATCTCTCTTGACATCCTGAGAAATTTGCGCACTGGCTCCCGCTGGGTTGAAGATCCCACTTTTGTTGCTCTTCGGCAAGCTCGGGCATTCCAACTCGTCGAGTACGCCGACGTGCACACTTGGAATGAAGGGCCAAGTTTTCTCCCAGACCCGGATCAAGAGGTTGTGGCTGAGGGTCTCTCGGATGATGATTCAGGTGAAAATGATTCGGCCGCATCTGATAGCTCTAGCTCAAGTTCGGACAGTAACGGCGATGCGCGGTCCTCTTCCAAAGGTACCGGGCATTCTACTGCACGGACTGACGCTCCCGAACAACCCCGGACCTCCGAAGTTGCACCTGGGTCGGCGGAGGGCGAGGCGACCTCAGTCGAGGTTCCTCCTACCTCGGGGTGCCCCGCACCTGAGCAAGTAGCTGCCTCTCCAACGAACAATGCCTAAGTTACTTCCGATCCCTGGTATGCCGGGCGTATGATGTAGGCGCAAACTTTGTCCCCTCTCCGTATGATTTGAATTTCTTTTGCCATGTACTGTTGTAACATTTGGTTAAGTGGATGCTCGTCCGAATTCTTGCCTCGTCGGCCCTTAATTTCTTGACCTTCTAGGGCTTGACTTTGCCGTTATTTTTTATGATTTATGATATTGATCTATTCTGAACATGAGTTAACTACTTCGTTGTGGAAGTATGTAACAATCGCTGGGTCGTTGTTTACTATCCGAAACTTCCATATATAAATCAAATTTCGGAGGTAGTATAAAATTGAGTTTGTTCAGCATAAGTTTGAGGTAACATACGGTAGTCGCCGAGTTGCTGCTTTAGATGCCAAGGTATAGGTATTAATACGAAATTGATATATCATATGATAGTCCCCGAGTCACTGCACTGGGCGCCGAAGTTTATATTCGTAACATGAAAGAAATACAACATACGGCAGTCCCCGAGTCCCTGCTCTGGGTGCCAAGGTTCAAGCACATAACGCGAACGAAATAAATATAACATATGGCAGTCCCCGAGTCATTGCTCTGGGTGCCGTGGTCCCAACACATAACACGAAAAAGTATAACATATGGCAATCCCCGAGTAACTGCTTTGGGTGCCGAGGTTCGAATACATAATATGAAATAAATATAACCTAAGGCAGTCCCCGAGTCGCTGCTCTGGGTGCCGAGGTTCGAATACATAATATGAAATAAATATAACCTAAGGCAGTCCCCGAGTTATTGCTCTGGGTGCCGAGGTTCGAATACATCATTGGATTTTGACTTTAAGATATAATGCTATGAGTAGAATGGCCGAAGTAAAGCCACATTCCAGGGGCGCTTCGTTTCTTTACCAGTTTTGCCTGCCTTGTTCTCTCCAGGGGACTGAGCGTCGATTAGATAATATGCATCGTTGTGCAATGCTTTGCTCACAATGAACGGTCCTTCCCATGGGGGTGATAACTTATGCATGCCGGCCGTGCGTTGCACTAGTCGGAGAACCAAATCTCCTTCTTTGAACACTCTTGGATTCACTTTCTTGCTGTGATATCGCCGCAAGTTCTGTTGATAAATTGCCAATCGTGATAATGTCAACTCTCTGGCTTCTTCCAACAGGTCCACGACATCTTGCCGAGCTACCTCATTTGTCTCTGAGGTTGTGTACTGAGCGACTCTTGGCGAGTCATATATTATGTCGGCTGGGAGTACGGCCTCTGCCCCGTACACCAGAAAGAATGGAGTGTAACCTGTTGATCTATTTGGAGTAGTCCGAAGACTCCATAACACGGCTGGGATTTCTTCGATCCAACACCCTGCCGACCTCTGCAATGGTTCAACAAGTCGTGGTTTTATTCCTGATAGCACCAGTCCATTAGACCTTTCCACTTGTCCATTGGATGTCGGGTGAGCCACGGAGGCAATATCTAGCCTTATGTGCTTCTCTCGGCAAAATCTAGCGAAAGCTCCTTCTGCAAAGTTTGTGCCATTATCCGTAATAATACTATGCGGGTACCCGTATCTCAAGATGATATCCTTGAGAAATTTCACTGCTGTGTGTCCATCACACTTTTTAATCGGTTTTACCTCAATCCATTTTGTGAACTTGTCTACCATAACCAATATGTGGGTCATTCCTCCATGCGCCGGCTTGAATGGTCCCACCATATCTAAACCCCATACAGAAAACGGCCAAGTGATGGGTATTGTTTTTAACTCGGCCGAGGGCATATGTATTCTGGTAGCGTATCTCTGACATCCATTGCATTTCTTAACTAATTCTTTTGCCTCTTTTAACGCCGTTGGCCAGTAAAATCCGTGCCTAAATGCCTTTGCTACCAAAGCGCGAGATGAGGCGTGGTGCCCACATTCTCCCTGGTGTATGTCTAGAAGGATTTCCTGACCTTCTGCGGAACTTACGCACTTCTGCAATACGTTTGTGACACTTCTCTTGTATAACTCATTGTTGATGATAGTATAGGCTTTTGCTCTTCTTACGGTTTGTCTAGCTAATACCTCATTACTCGGCAACGTCGCGTCTTTTAGGTAAGAAAGTATGGGTTGCGCCCATATCGGTGTTACTTTTTCTGATGTGATCTCCCTGTCTATCTCCATGTCCTCTGCCGACGTATATACTTCGGCTTTTTCCCTGACTGTGATTACCTCGGCTGTCCTCCTCTTTAGGGGTTCCGAATCATTCTGCGGGTCTACCTCCATTGGCGTGTGATCTTCCGCAGAACTTGCTGGGATAAAGATTGATTCGGATTCTGGTGATGGGATTATCGACGGTTTCCTGAGGTGCTCCAAGGCAATACCTGGTGGAATTGACTGCCGGGTTGATCCCAATTTCGACAATGTGTCGGCAGCGTCATTTTCTGCTCGTGGTACGTGGTGGAATTCACATCCTTCAAAGTATCCACTGATCTTTTGCACGTGGAATCTGTATAAAGCCATATTAGCATCTAATGCGTCCCAACTGCCTGATACTTGTTGTACTACTAAATCCGAGTCACCGTAGCATAGAATTCGGCGTATACCGATTTCTTTTGCCACTCTTAATCCATGGACTAGCGCTTCATATTCAGCTACATTGTTGGACGCCGCAAAATGTATTTGCAGTACGTATTTCAATTGATCTTTTTTAGGCGAGGTTAGCACTATTCCTGCTCCCAAACCATTCCTTAGTTTGGAGCCATCAAAATGCATTGTCCAGTAATTTGGATCTGGCAAAGGTGGCTCATACTGCACCTCGGCCCAGTCTACGAGAAAGTCGGCGACAGCCTGAGATTTGATTGCATCTCTTCTATCAAATTGTGGAGCATACGGTGATAACTCGATCGCCCATTTTGCTATTCGGCCACTTGCATCTTTGTTGTTCAATATGTCGGCTATGGGTGCCTCACAGATTACTTTGATGGGGTGCTCTTCAAAGTAATGCTTAAGCTTTTTTGCCGACATATATACCCCATAAGCCATCTTCTGATAGTGCGGATAATTCTGCTTTGAAATGGATAATACTTCGCTTAAATAGTACACCGGCCTCTGAATTGACTTACCATCTTCAAGTCGCTCCACTACGACCACAGTGCTAACTACTCGATTGGTAGCCGCCACATAGAGTAGCATAGGTTCTTTCGATAATGGAGAAGCTAAAATGGGTGCCGTAACAAGCATCTTTTTCAACTCACGAAATGCAAGGTCCGCCTGCGGGGTCCAACTGAATTTGTCCGACTTTCTCATCAGCTGATAGAGTGGCAGCGCCTTTTCTCCTAGCCGACATACAAATCGACTAAGCGAGGCCAAGCAGCCCGTGAATTTTTGTACATCGTTCAAACATCTCGGCAGTTCCATTCTTTCTACTGCTCTTATTTTTGTCGGATTAGCCTCGATACCTCGGCTGGACACAAGGAAACCGAGCAGTTTTCCTGCCGGCACGCCAAATGTGCATTTTTCTGGATTAAGCTTCATTCGGAACCTTCTCAGGTTCGCGAAAGTTTGCCGTATATCTTCTAGCAAGGTTTTGCTCTCCTTAGTTTTGATGACTACGTCATCCACATATACTTGCACATTTTTCCCTATCTGATCATGTAAGCATTTTTGCATGCATCTTTGATATGTTGCTCCTGCATTTCGTAGGCCGAATGGCATTGTGCGATAACAATAAGCCCCGTACGGGGTAATAAATGCAGTCTTTATTTGATCGGCCGGATTTAACGGTATCTGGTGGAAACCAGAATACGCGTCTACAAATGATAACAGCTCACAACCAGCGGTCGAGTCAATGACTTGGTCTATTCTAGGCAATGGAAAAGGATCTTTCGGACACGCCTTGTTCAGGTTGGTGTAGTCGATACACATTCGCCACACAATGGCTACATTGGGGTCATCTTTTTTCTTTTCTACTAGCACCGGATTTGATAACCAATCCGGATATAGCACCTCCATGATGAACCCGGGCGCGAGGAGCCGAGCTATTTCATCCCCTATTACTTTTCTCCTGTCTTCGGCGAAGCGGCGGAGAGGTTGCTTCACCGGCCTTGCTCCTGGCCTGACGTTTAAAGAGTGCTCAGCCAACTCCCTCGGAACACCTTGCAGATCTTGAGTTGACCATGCAAATATGTCCCGATTCTCACGGAGGAAGTTGGTGAGCTCGCCTTCCTATTTAGCGTCAAGGCCCGCACCAATTGTAACAGTGCGCTCTGGGAATTGCTCATCAATCTAAAATTTCTTCGTCTCTTTAGTTGGCTGAAAAGAAACACTCCCATGAGGGTTGGCTAGTGCCGGCATGTTCAACTGTGCTGACTGAGCGAGGGCTGCTACCTCCTGAATCCTTTTCTTTTCTCTTGCTATAACCAATGACTCGGCCAAATTTGACCCGGCTGAAGCACACTCCATTGACTTCTTGTAATCCCCTGCAACCGTTATCACCCCTCGTGGTCCGGGTAATTTCATCTTTAGATAACCCACATGACAGCTACTCATGAATTTGGCCAGTGCGGGCCGTCCGAGTAGAGCATGATAACAACTTTCCAGATCCACCACCTCAAACTCTAAGCTTTCTGCTCTGCAGTTATCTCTTGTACCGAATAATACGTCCACTCGGACTTTACCGATGGGCTCACATGAAAGCCCTGGCACTATCCCATGGAAAGTTGTCCTCGTGGACTGCAGCATATTCTGCGATATTCCGAGTTTATGCATGGTATCTTTGTACATGATGTTGATACTGCTCCCATTGTCGATGAGTACTTTTGAAAACTTTACATTGATGCTAGGTCCAACAAACGTCGGATCTAACACAAGTGCATATGATCCTGGACTCGGCATTATTCTGGGGTGGTCTTTCATGCTCCAGGTCACCTCTTGATCAAACCACGGCTGGTATCTTGGTACTGCCGGCACAACTGCATTCACTTCCATATGCCGGCGCTGCACACTTTGCTTGTCCTGCTGCTCTGTTGTGAACACACAATAAGACTGGTGATGTTCCCTGTAATCATTTCGTCCAGTATTTGCCGGATTCATCCTTCCGTCCTGGCCTTGGTTCATTACTTGATGTACTGCATCCCTCCGATCCGAGTTATCGTATCTAGGGGGAGGGGGCGGTAGCATCAATTGCTGTGTATTTGCTCCAGTTAATTGCGGCTGATGTTGTTGTTGCACCTGATGGGGAGCCTGAACTCCTGCTGGGTTCCCCATCGCATTTTTCATCCAGGCGCATTGCCGGGTTGTATGATTGGCTGGTCTGGATGGGTTTGATGTGTGAAATTTGCACGGCTGATCTAACATGGATTCGAACGTGTACTTCGGCCTCTCTTGCCATTGCTTCTTTTGCTCTGGGGTCCATTGCCTCTTTCCCTCATTTCTTGATGTCCACTGTTGAGGTCCATTTTTCTGTCGTTGAGTTGCTCCGTGACTCGGCAGATCTTGTGCTACAGCCGCCACCTGGGCCGAATTATATCTATAATCCGGCCTCTCCTCTCTTCTTCTTCCTCTGAAATCACGCCTGGATGACCCGGCCAATTCTCTCGCGTACTGGTCCTGTTGCTCACGATGATCTGCCGACATTAACTCCGGTTGGGTTGGGTCACCCAATGCATAGGAGTCTGCTATTCTGATAGTTTCTGCCAGTGTGGTTGGCATATCTCTTTGCAGGCGTTGCCACAACACGCTGGCATAACGGCAGCCTTGCGCGAACCAAGCGATTGCTTGCGATTCGATAACTCCCTCACATGAGTTTCTCAGGTTACACCATCGTGTTAAAAACTCTCTATCCGTTTCATTCGGCCTCTGCTTGCACATGGCTAGTTGTTGTGGTCTATTTGGTCTCTTGTATGTGCTGGTAAAGTTGCTAACAAACATTTCTTCGAAATCTAACCAGCAGTTGATACTTCCAGCTAGTTGGTTATTCAACCATACCCTGGCTGGTCCTTCCAACATCTGTGGGACATACCGCACTGCCCATCTTAGATTGCCACCCGCTATCTTCACAGCGGTGGCATAATCAATCAACCAGTCTTGTGGCTTGGTACTTCCATTGTACGTTTTTGTGCCTCTTGCCAACTGAAAATTCAGCACTGGTGGTTCGCCCATGATCCGTGGTCCAAAACATGTCAGACCTGGTGGACCTTGCTCTTCCAACAGCTCGGACCGGTATAGCCGATCCAACTTTACTCTTGCATCATTTGCTGGCAAATCTCTGTACAGGATTCTATCCTGCATCCCATAGTGATTGTTTCCACCCTGGTTTGCGTATTCTACCTCGGAATATCCATCATTATACCTTTCATTCATCTGATTGGGGCGAGCTGGCCTCACTTCTCTTTCCTGCCGAGGCTCATGTCTCGGTTGCGGGTTGGGCAGCACTTCTCTCCTTACTTCGGCCGGGGTTTGGTTTTCATGATTGTCTCTTGCAGGTTCTCTCCTGCCGAGCTCCCCATTACCTCGGCCGCCGCCGTCCTTTTCCATACGGCCGTGGTTTCTCTCCCCACTATTACCTCGGCTTGCATTGCCTCTGTTCTCATTTGCCTTTCCAGCTACTGTCGGGTCATATGGAACAATTTGCTTGTTCCTCTTCCCTGAGGTTACTGCTTTCTCTTTTCTAGCATTGTTTCCGGGTGAAGATGCCGCTGCCGCAGATAAAGCAGGTGCTGCCCCTGCCGAATGAACCATCCGTGAAGCCCCTGGTCTTGCCGGGTTAGCTCTGAGCATCTCCTCATTTTGCTGGTTCGCGATGCGCACCAGCTCATTCACTCTTTCTTGTTGTTTCTGCCGAGCTTCCCCTGTTAACCCCTCTAATTCCAATGCTGCGGCATTTGCCGCTCTCAGGTTTTTCGCCGGGGTACTGTACCTCGGTAAACCCAAATCACCTGATTCGGCTCTGTGAACTTCATGCTCTTTGTTAATGTCATTCATGAGGTTCTTCCCTCTTAATCTTAGTTCGTCCACCCGCTCGGGTGCGATATCAAGCTTATTAGCTTTTGCATATTCTCTCAGGGTCCTGTTCAAGGATTCCCGCAGGGCTGATACTTTTTTGGCCTCTACCAGCACCTTTTGCCTGGTTTCCTCTAACTCTGCCTGAGCATTTGCCGGATCAAGTATCGGCGCTACAGGTGTGGTTAAGTTTTCTATAGTTGCCTGAAGAATGTTCTCTGGTCTCTCCAGAGGTGGCCCTCTCACTCTTGGTGCCTTTGGGGTGGTGTCATGCAGCTCGGCCGGGTTTGTCACTGGCGGAATTACCTCGGCGGTTTGCAGTGTGATCTGCTTGGGCGGACCCTGTGCGCCTGCGGCGGGTTCTCTGCTTGACCCGGCTAATGCTGCTCCCGCTTGAGCTCCTGATGCGACCATCACCTCGACGCTGCCTGCAAGATGCTCTCCTGATGGACAGCTCGCCGCGCTTCGAGGTGGTTCTCCTGCAACAACAACCTGGTGAGGATAAATGTCGGTGATGTCGACGCCGACGTAGACCCTGTGCTCGCCCAGGCCGATGAAGATCCCGTTGCGCGGGGGGGTTTTCCCCCTGAAGCTTCCTGCATTGTCTCTGACGTAGTCGCAGAGACCAACTCTCTGGACCAAGCCAGAAACAACGCGCTCGCCTGTGTTGATGAAGTTTCCCGTCCGGATCACAACTCCAGCTAGCACCGCTGCTGGCCCCACGGTGGGCGCCAACTGTTGTGGTGGTGGCACGGCAGATGCCATGGGTAGGCTAAAGTTCGGGGCCAATGGATGCTAGTGGGATCTGGGGAGGGAAGATGCAACTGTTTCGACACTCAAGCTGCCAAAGTGATGAACTTTATTTCTCTCTTAGTGGATTACAGATGCTCCTTGAGCTGTATACAGTGTGACAAGAAGAATCTCCCCAGCCTAACGGTGCTCAAAGAGTCGATCCTTTCCTCAGGGTCCAAGCATCCCCTTATAAAGGAGTCCCTTGGGTGCCCTTAGGGCTGACGAGGCAAGCATATTCGTGGAATATGCTTGTCCCAAAATAGTAGTTCGGCGGCCTCCTTTCCCTGTCGCCCTTCTAATGATGGCAAGGCTCCAGTGGCCCCCTCCTGTGTGCCTCGGGCTCCAGGACTGTCACCTCCGTGACCTCCTTCTGCCCCTCTGACGATGTGCATCCTTGTCTCTTGTGCTTGGCTCTGCTCTGATTCCTTCTAGCCTGCAGCTATAGTTTGACCTTGGGCTTCTCCTTCTCCTGCAAGCTTCGTATCACTCGGCCTTACCTTGTGTTACTCGGCTCGTTCTTCACCTGCATCAAGATCACTTGGGTAACCCGGCCGATCCTCTCAGTAACTCGGCCGGGTAACTACTTGATACATATACGTGGGCTTCTTGCCTCCGTTCCTCGGCCGACATGTACATGATTCGGCCGACTTGGACGATAATTCGGAAACCAGACGGGGATAGTACCTCTCTTTCCCCGTCTCTGACCTACCCGAGGTTAACCCCCCGACAAGGGGCTTGGCTATCTCCTTGACCTGCTTGATGGCGATGTTGATAAAGTTACTGGCAAGTACCATGCATTCTTTTGGAGGAGGAGGCGAATGGGTCAATCCAATAGGAGCTGCAAATTCCGACAAGGGAGCGCATGAGTTCAATAACACAAAAGTTCAAAGTATCTAACTTACAGAATTACAAGAAAGAGAATCACTTACTAAAGATGCTAGTCTCAGCCTGCTAGAGTGTATCCACCATGGAGTCCCGTTCTTGTCGAAGGATCTTGTATGCTTCAAGATTGCGCTGATTTTGCTCATCAACAGCTTTCTTCTGCTCCTTCAGCATTGCAATCTCCTCCTTCAAGCGGTTCATCTCCGTATTGGCGAACTCCTGCAGGACCTTCATGGATTCCTCGTGCATCTTCAGCATATCCTTTCTCTCCTGCTTAAGGATCTTGTTTTCGCTATCCATCAATTCAATGTGCTTGGATTGCTCAACAATATCCTTGGCCTTGGCAATGGCTTCTGCAAGTCGGAGAAATAACAGTACACAGTGAGTACTCAGAGAATGTTGTCACAAGACTAAGTCGGAGTATGGAAACAAAAGGAAAGACAGACTCTTTCTCTTGGTGATTTGATCCTTCAAGAAGGCAGTTTTACCCTTTTCGGCGTCCAAATCCGCATGCATCTTCTGGAACTTCTCGTTGGCCACGTCTCTCCAAGCATTCTCATTCTGTGGCAAGAAGATTTAAAGTTGTTTAGTCTACTTGGAGCATCTAGCCGGATAACTATCCACCTAGAGGCTTGGGGGCTACAGTGAGAGTTTTTTAAAACTTGGCAATATGCTTAGTCTTTCTTTAAGCATCTAGTCGGAACTGATTTAGTCTTCATCTAGAAGCTTGGGGGCTACAATATGAAGTTTTTTAACTCATTCATATGATTAGTATTTCTTTAAGCATCTAGTCGAAACTAATTCAGATACAACTAGAGGCTTGGGGGATACAGTATTGAAATTTACAAACACTGTGTATGCTACTCTGAAAGTATCTAGTCGGAAAAATTCATTCAAACTAAATACTTGGGGGCTACAGTGAGAAGTTCTCTAGCTTAGTCACTCTTAGAGTATTCAGATGCAAAGACCTATGGTTTTCCGTATAAATCCTCGGGGGCTACAGTGGGATACTCATATGAAATGCAAAAGGCAAACAAAACTTACAAGTGCGATGATCTTGAGGTTGGTAGCGCTCTCAACAAACAACTTGATGAAGGTAAGGTTGTTTCCTCGCAATATATCTGCTTGTCGGAGAAGCTCCTCAAGACCGCAGGTTGGAGATGTCGGCATTGCACCAGGAGCCAGAGTGGAGCTACTCGGCATAAGCGCCGGGTAGACTATCTTCGGGAGCTCTATGGTCATCCTGGGTGCAGAGGCGCCGCCTTCAACAGATGTTCCACCCACCACCACTGTCTTGCTGCTATCGATGGCATCCTTAGCCGGAGCTTCAGCCATTTGGGTTTCGGTGCTTTCTTGCGTCACCTGTTCACCGGCAACGACGAGATCCGCGGAGGCAGCTGAGTCCACTTCCATGGCAGAAGGGCCAGATGCATCCTTAGCCGGAGAGCTTGTCGGAGCAGGTGTAGGCTGGACACTGGGAGTAACGGGGGCGATGGCGGGAGATGCGTGGTGAGATACATCACGATGCAACATATCCTTAATGTTTCTAGAATCCCCCAAAGTTTTGGAGGTCTTCTTCAAACTAGTACTGGCCTTCTTCCTGAAACGTGCAAAAAGTGTAAGTACAGGAATAATACAAGCAATGGACAATGTCGGAGGAAAAGAAGCTTACACAACAGGGGGTGCTTTGGCAAAAGGGATCCTGGTAACTCTTCTTTTCTCTGCCTCCAGGGCGGCAGTAGAATTCTTGGAGGCTTCACCCTCCGTCTTCTTCTTGCCTCCATCGGCAGCGTTAGAGGTGGAGCTCTTCCGCTTTCGCGCCAGCGGGACATCATCATCGGACACGACGGTGACTTCCTTCATCTTGGGGTCATAGATTTGGACAACCATGCTATCCTCATCTAGACTGCTAAGCTGTTAAGTGAAATCCTGAAGTGTTAGATGAGATGGTAATGGCTAGACGGAAAAACTGGAGTATATGTCATACACGGAAAAATAAACATCCTACCTCTGGGCACGTGCCGTCAACGAACATGTCGTAGCTGATGGTGAAGCCACGCTTCCTATCCTTCACCTTGACGATGTCTTTGAGGTGGAGCTTGACGGATTCACTCGAGAAGTTGTCCTCGGAGATGCGGAGGCTATCCTTCCTATCCTTGGTGTACTCATGCATCAGCTTCGAGCGGTGCTGCATAGGCTGGATCCGCCTGACGAACCAGCACATGGATAGGTCCAACCCGGTCAGACCCATGTCTACGAACCACTCTATCCGCCCTATGGCGCGTGAAGCGTCGTTGTCGGAGGGAAGGGTGGCCTGGGATCTCCATGTCTGGGCTTCGGCGGCGGCTCCATCGACGAAGTCCGAATACGTTTCTAATCGGCCAACCAGAGGGATATCTGGGCAGTAGAAGTACGTTCGTTGCCAGTTCTTGCAGGACTCATGGCCGACGATGTCAGGGAACCGCCGGCCAGGACGGATCTTAAAACTAATCGTCCCATAGTTCCTGAGCTCGTCCTTGACGGATCCGTCTTCCCTCTTGACGGTGAGGAAGTAAATAAAGAGATCTAGCCTAGGCCTAATCCCTAAGTAACCCTCGCAACGCGCCGCGTAGTTGCTAAGCGCGAGGATGCTATTGGGGAAGAGGTTCTGAAGCTGAACTGGGGAATGGTTGAGGGCAGCTAGGAAGAAATTGGAGATGGGCAAGAAAACTCCGCGTACCAATTGGGCCTTGAGGTACACCTTCTCTCCGGCTTGGGGAGAAGGGGTGACCTCGTCGGCCAGCGCCGCCTGCCAGACGAGCCCCTCCGTCGCAGGGAGGTATCCCTCGATGAGCAACTCCTTGATGTTGTTGTCCGTGATGTACGAGCCGCTCCAGTCCCCCTTATGGGAGTCGTTCTCTTCTTCCAGCAGCTCTAGCGCCACTGGATTGTGGTCGCCGCCGGTGGATTCGATCGCCGCGGATTTGGGCAGCACCAGGCCCTCTGGGGGCACATGGACGGTGCCCGTCGGCTTCGCCGCGACATCGCCTGACGCCGCCATGGAGGGAGCGGAGCTGCTACTCGCCATTGAGAGAATAAGAGGTGACTGTAGAGATTGGGAGGCTAGGGTTTTTCGTGTGCGCACGGAGGGCTCGAGGAGGTGCTCGCTGGAGGAAGATGACATAGGAGGAGAATAAGGTGAAAAGTAAAATCCACCGCAGTAGTAATTTATAACCCTTGGCGTCAAGATTTGTGCAAGGTGATCGAATGGTCGGCACGTGGACGACGTGTGCGGGCGCGTGCGCGGAAATTTCTCCACGTTCCCAACCGCCGCCGCCAACGGTTCGTATCCTTCGCGCGGGAGAAACGGACATGATTATGTTCTCTGCATGTGTGAGTTACAAGGCGTCGCTGACCTATGTCTATGTCATCCTAGCTGTCACTAGCAGGTGAACCATCACATCAGAATATTCCGGCATGGATGGATCTAGTCCGGCTACGGAAGAGTACGGTGGAAGATTCAGCAATTCTCTGACTTACAAGTTGAAGACGGAGAAAACCTTGTAGGGTTCTTGGGAGGACTACAAGATATTGCTTGACGATTTGCCGACATCCATCTAGACAGAGCATTCAACCTGAAGAGGCAAGACGACGCAAGATCACGGAGTTCTCCGGGGGCTACTGTTGGGGATATGCTATATGGGTATCCTCATAGCATGTCTCCTATCCGGATAACCCGGGTGGCCCATAGTTGGTAGCATGGCCCATGGCCTGATGGGCGGCTCAGTTAGATGGATCCAGAAGGGAGGCCCATGCCGGATAAAGGAAGGCTACGGAGGAGTCACCGACGTATCCGGAGCCTTGGAGTGCAAGACACGCTAGACTAGTTGTATGCAGTGTAGGACTCTGTAACCTGTCCGGCTAGGACTTTTCCCTGTAACCCTAGGACCTTGCTACTATATAAGTCGGGACTACGGGAGCCTTTAGGGCACAAGTCAGATCGATAAACATACACCTCGCACAACGAACCAATCCTTGTAACTCGGTGTATTGCCATTATAGTGATTTATAGCAGGAGTAGGATTCTGCCACCGCTATGGGATCTGAACCTGGGTAAGCTGTGTAACCTTGTACCTGTCAACTGTCCGCCTTCCCCCACGTCTCTAAACACGCACTATGAGGACCCCTCCATGGCGTACTCGTCGGCAATACCACGACACAAAGCATAGTGTGGTACTACAAGTCAAGGACTAAATGATCATAGAGACCGATGGTGACTTGTCATAGTCATAACATGGTGTGAGGATGTGCTAAGTCAACCCAAGCAAAGCATCAAAGGACAATACCATAATACTATGCTTTTGCATGCTAAAACAACGCATAATTTCTTCAAGACACACTAAGCAATCCCAATTGTTTGGAACAAGACTTGGTACAGCAATAATCACTAAGCATAAGGTCAAAACAACTCCTAGCATGTCATGCTAAAGTCTAAGTCACAGTCAATGCAAGCTCCTCTTGCACTTCAAGCAAGAACTTACTACTCCTTTCCAACACCAAGCAACTTATTTGCAAAACAACACAGCGAGAACGAGGGTCCAAACTACTTTATTTAAGCAAACTAAATAATCTAAGCAAAGCAAAAGAAAACTAAGATGCTCCAAGAACAACACAACTGTGCATGAAACAATAAAAACGAAGTGTCTAGACATACATAAGCTTTTTATTGATGAAGAAGGGGATGCCTTGGGCATACCCAAGCTTTGACGCTTGTACCTCTTGGATATTTCTTGGGGTGAAACCATGGTGGTATCCCCAAGCTTGAGCTTTTATCCATTCCTCATCTCATTGCATCATTCTCTCTCTACATCTGAAATTTTCCTTCATACAAAACTTCACACAATCTTCATTAGCAACATTAGTTTATTCAAAAGATATTAGACCTCTAGAAAAGCTTTGGAACAACAAGTATTTTCACTAAAAAACAAGCTACTGTATTAACTCCTTCAAAAATCTTAATTTCCCAAAAATAACTCAAAAAAGGAATCAATAAGAAGCAAATGCAAATAATGGCAGAAATCTGTCAAAACAGACCAGCAGGTAGAAACCGATTTTTTCGAATATCTTCTGTTGCTCAAATCAAAAAGTGTTGAACTAATGAAAGTTAGCTAACATACTGGGGGATTTATTAATAAACTTTGAGCTCAATCCGAGTTACAGAGACTCCTCACGAATTTTTATGGTGGACGACAAAATCTGTTTCGGGACAGCAACTCCCCAAATCTTACTTCCCTCTCATTAGAGGTCATTCTTGGCACAAAAATCAAACAAAAAGGATAAGGAGAGGTCATTACTGAAGTAATAAATTCCAAGACTTAATAAAACTCTTGGGTTATCTCCCAACAAGTACTTATCTTCAATGCCTTTAAGTTAGGCCTGATAGTTTGAGAAGATGCTCTCATAAGAAATATGAATTGAGGTAAAAGAGAGCATCAAGAAGCAAATTCAAAACACATTTAAGTCTAACCCTCTTCCTATGCATAGTAATCTTGTAAGAAAATAAAACAAATAAGCACAAAGCAATAAGCATAGAAAGCAAAACAAGTGCAACTTCAAGATTTTCAACATAAAGAGGGGAAACTTAATATTGTTGAGATACATAAGACCATGCTTCCCTCTCTCATAATAACTTTCAGTAGCATCATGAATAAACTCAACAATATAACTATCACATAAAGCATGCTTTTCATGATCTACAAACACATGATTTCTATCAAGCTCAAAAATAGTAGGATTAAAACCTTCAAACCCACTTTTAACAACTTTATAACAAGAAGACTGATCATTTAATATAGGAACATCATCTAGAGCTTTATCATAAACATTTTCTAAGCAAAACTCCTTAGGAACATGCATTTCTAAGTTAGGCACAAATATAGGATTATCATAGATAACAGGAGCATAACTATTATCACAAGTTTCACCCATAGCAGATATTTCAAAAGAATCCACAGGAACATAGCATTCATCCTCCTTTGGTAAACATGGGGGACAATCAAATAATGTAAGAGGTAAAGAGTTACTCTCATTAGAAGGTATACATGGGTAGATCCATTCTTCCTCCTCTTGACCATCACTCTCCTCCTCTTTTTCATCTAATGAGCTTTCAGTTTCAACAATTTCTTCTTCCATAGGATCCTGCAAAGCATTAGTCTCTTCTATTTGTGGAAAGCACCTATTAAAATATTCAAGAATATAGCCATTTTCTTCCTTGTAATTATCAAAGCAGAATTTAAGTATATCAAAAACCTCATGTTCATAAGGTGCATCATCAGTATTTTCAAGCAAACTGGCAAGTTCAAGTGCACCCTTGAAGGCAATAAATTCTTCAATTTGTTCCACATCATAAAAGTCATAATTTCCTTTAGCATAAGAAGATATGATAACATTGTCATTATACTCACATTGAAAAAGGGAGGTGTTTATACCTCATACAACAATAAGCTCTATCAAAGCAATAAGTAACATCATAAGTGTTTCCCTTTTTGTGACAAACGGTGTTCCTTATAATAATACTTTTGTTCTTCCGTGAACCCACCTTGCCAATAAGAACTAGTTTCAAAGAAACCATCCATTGATAGAAAGCATAACCAACCAAGGCAATAACATTCCAGCAACTGGAGTAGGAACTATTTTTTTGTGTTTTTGAATAAAGCAAGCAAACCAAACTAGACTATTTTTTTGGTTTTTTTGGAAAGAGGCAAACAAAACCAAGCAAACTAAAAACAAAGTAAAGAGAAAGGAAGTGAAGGACTCCCCTAGTGAAGACGTCCTTGGCCTCCCCGGCAACGGCGCCAGAAAACTTGTTGATGCGCTGGTGTGGAGCACTTCGTTGGAAACCCCAAGAGCAAGGTGTGATGAGCACAGCAGCAAGTCTTACCTCAGTAGAGACCGAGGTTATCGAACGAGAAGGAGGAAGGAAACATCACGTAGGTGTTGCAAGCAACACGGAGACCTGCACAACACAAACTCAAGACTTTGCCCCAATGAATCAGTGAGGTTGTCAAGCTCACTGGTTTGCTGTAACAAAGGATTAAACGTATGGTGTGGAAGGTAATGGTTTGCAGCAAGCAAACAAATAACAGTGGAAGATGTATCAATGGTAAAGATTGGACCGGGGTCCATAGTTCACTAGAGGTACTCTCCTTAGATAAACAACATGACATGAAGGGTAAACAAATTACAACAGGGCAATTGACAGGAACTGAGCAAGGCATAACAGTACAATTACTAGTCAGAAAGATCCTATGAGATTCGATTGGGCAATACAACAAGATACATAGACCGCCATCCAACTGCATCTATGACTAGAAGTCCACCTTCAGGTTATCATCCGAACCCCCTCCAGTATTAAGTTGCAAGCAACAGACAACTGCTTTAAGCAAAGTGTGTAAGGTAAACAATCTACATGTTCCATGAACAAGAGACCGTTGTTTTCTCCCTAGTAGCAACAACACATCTACAACCGAAGAGATTTTTGTCACTTCCCTTGGAAACTAGAGGCATAAACCCACTATCGAGCATAAATACCCTCTCTTGGAGTCACTAGCAACTACTCGGCCAAGATAGCTACTAACAACGGAGAGCATGCAAGATCACAAACAACACAGACATGATAGAATCATAAAGACAAAATCATTAATCAAACCAACATAATAATCTCAATATCCATCGGATCCCCGCAAACACAACATGCATGATTGCAAATAGATTAGATCTTCATCATGAACGGAGCTCACAAGATCTATACATGAAAGCACAAAGGAGGAGATACAACCATCTAGCTACTACATGGACCCATAGTCCAAGGTGGAACTACTCACGCATCATACCGGAGAGAAGGCCTCTGGGATGATCTCCCCTCTAGCAGGGTGCCGGGAAGAACTTCAGATCCCCCCGATCTAGGGACGATGGTGGCGGTGGCTAAATACGATTTCGTGGAGATTTGATCGGATACTTAGGGTTTCTGCATCAAGGGCTTCTTACAGGCGAAGGGGGTGGTCGAGGAGGCGGCCAGAGGGGTCAAACCCTACCCAGGCGCGGGGCAGGTCCCACCTGCGCCTAGGGGGGTTTGGCTGCCCTGGCCCGCTTCTCCTTCTCCCCTCTGAACTTTTTGTTCCCCGTGGAAAGTTATTGACTTTGACGTTTGTCCTGTCCAATTATGAGAATATTTCCTTACTAGCTTTTGTGAAACCAAAAACAACAGAAAAAGGCAACTAACACTGTGTCAGCTTGTTAATAGGTTAGTACCAGAAAACATGTAGAAATCACCTCAAAATATAGACAAAGCAAAGCAAAGTAGATACTAACAAGCATGGAACATCAAAAATTATAGATACGTTTCCGACGTATCACCAGGGGCACAAGATCGGTAAAATGCCTGCAAGTGGCCTTAGAATCGTTGCATGTGACCAAATTTAAGCTATAGAATAATACACGTCATTATAGTAAGAACAATTAAGCAATCTTAGAGAAAAAAGAAATCTTCATGTCTCCTAGTAAGGAGCAAAGAAAACATAATAGAATTTCGTGCTTACCAAAACCTAGCTGACAAAAATCTTCTTGCAAACAAATTTACGTAACAATTACTAAAATGAGTAAATAATGATGAAGAAAGAAAAAAGCAAAAAACTTAGCCATTGCTTATCGCTTAGCTTCTTGCCGATGACATGAGTAGATAAGTGCACTGGCGGAGCTGTGCATGAATTCTTGGGCGGGCCAGGCTAGAACATAGCGTGTTTTTTCTTCAAATCTGGGACAGTTATTGGGCCAGCCCAGCATGAAATACAAATGGGTGACCAAAACCTGGGCGGGCCATGGCCCAGGTCGGCCCCAACGTAGCTCCGCCACTGGATAAGTGAGATGAGTTGACGGACGTTTGCTAGCAGTGATAATAATTTAGAAACAATTATCTTATTTCTTACGCGTGGTGACATGCATGAGCTGTGAGGCATCTACCGCTTGTCTGTGCTCTTGTGCCTTGTGTCTTGCTTTTTTTTCTCTTTCAAGGCCTTGTTTCTGAAAAAGAAGTAACATGTAACTGCTGGTCACACAAATACCAAGATAGTATGAATAATGACCAATCTGTAAAAAACATGGTATTATCTTGAACTAAACAATATAGTGATATAAAATTGAAGCCCCAGTCCTTAATGCTGAGGTCCATGTAGTGACAGATACTAACGCGTCGACGAACCCCAAACAGATGAGGTCCATGTAGCGACAGATACTGACCTAAAATTGAAGCGTCAACATGGTATTATTTAAAAATAGTCCACAAATAGATCAGGTCCATGTAGTGACATGTCGACAAATACTGACGTATAATCAACACCAGTGACCGTACATTAAGTCGTACTCCTTCCATTCGTTAATATAATATATTTTAGTATTTTTCTAAACCATATGAATGTGGACGTATTTTAGTGTATATATGTTCACTTATTTTATAGTGTATTTCATTCACTTCAAAATATCTAAAATGTCTTATATTAGTGAAGTAGGGAGTATTTAGCATAAGTTTGGGTACTGTTGAGGGATTTTTACTCTAATTTCAATGACAGGTGTGTAGAGAGATTTTTGTGGGGCTGATTTGTTTTTTTCTTTTCTGAATGAGTTTTATTTCCATGAAAGTTTTCCTTAGAGGGCTGGATCTGGGCGCTTGATACTAGGCCGGCCCATCTAACTCCAAGAGAAGGTTCCGATCTCTCCGTTATAAAATCCCTTCGTTGGAGCTTGAAGCCCTAACAAATCGCGTAGCCACCGGTCTCCCTCCCCGCGAGCAAATGGCGGCGAGCCTCACGCTCGTCTCCGTTCCCCTACACACAGGACAACCCCTCCTCCCCCCAGAGGCGAAGCAAAGCATTTGCCGCGAGAGCGAACCATCCCACAGCATCCATGGCCTTCTCAGAGAGCTCGCGCAACGCGCTGCTTCCCAGCTTCCTGTACGCGGTCCCCGCCGCCGCCGCCACCACCACCACCTCGTCCCCTTTCTCGGCCGTCGCTGGCTTGGGTGGCCGCGGAATCATCGCGCCGACTTACGCGGCAGCGACGAGGCCGGCTGTGTGGGCGCAGTCGCCTAGCGAGCCGGGGCGCAAAATCGAGATGTACTCACCGGCGTTCTACGCGGCGTGTACGGCCGGAGGCATCACCAGCTGTGGGCTCACGCACATGACAGTCACGCCGCTCGATCTCGTAAAATGCAATATGCAGGTGAGTTTGTCTTATAACTTGGTTGTCTTTGTGATGCGTCAGTATGCAATCATTTTCTATGCATTGTACGGTTCGTAATCGCACCTTGTTTGCCAATGTGGTGGTCGTAGACATAGCATGCTATTGTGTTGGTGCGACATGCATTTTTTCCTCGTGAGATTTTGTTCGCTCGTTTGATCTTGGCTAAGTACGCCTGACACTGTTGCTAAGTTCCATGAATATTTCTATGTTCGACCAATTGGTATTGGACGGGTACTGCCTTTATTCCCTATGAATGTGCAGAGACCCAGAGTTAGACTACAATTACATGATAGCATGATGTTTATGCTCATTTCCAGTAAGTAGCCGTAGCTTCTAACCAAGTACCAACGACATATGCCATCCTTAATTATCTTTTATGTGGTTTGTAGTACTTGGAAGGTACTTACGTAGTTCATGTTTACCATTGTTGTGAACCAAATAGTCATGAAATCTTGTTGCCTGTTTCGCCAGATTGATCCAGTAAAGTACAAGAGCATCACTTCTGGGTTTGGTATTCTCTTGAAAGAGCAAGGGCCAAAGGGTTTCTTCAGAGGCTGGGTGCCTACTCTGATAGGTTACAGTGGTCAAGGCGCATGCAAATTCGGTCTCTATGAGTTCTTCAAGAAGTATTACTCGGATATTGCTGGACCTGAGAATGCAGTCAAGTACAAGACCTTGATCTATCTTGCTGGTTCTGCTTCGGCTGAGGTTATTGCAGATGTTGCCCTCTGCCCAATGGAAGCTGTCAAGGTGCGTGTGCAGACACAGCCTGGCTTTGCGAGAGGTTTATCTGATGGGCTCCCTAAGTTTGTGAAGGCTGAAGGATATGCTGGGTAAGTTGATGCAAGCAAAAGAAATACTGGAATCGTTTGTTCTCTGTTAAACTGTAATCTTACTCTTCATAAACAATGTTGGGTATGCAGATTGTACAAGGGGATTGTTCCACTCTGGGGCAGACAAATTCCATGTAAGCTTCAATTCCCTGCTTATTGTCATGGCAAATTTGTTTCCTTATGCATTTTTGTAATGTTTGGGCAGACATCTGCTACTCTAATTCGTATATAGATGTTGAAAACTACATTGATTGTAAGAATCTCATGATCAAGCTGTCCTGTTATTGTAGGTTATCTTAGGTTACTTGTGGCGATGATAACCTGACTTTTATCAGGGTACAATGGAGTAATTTAATTATACACCTGTATTCACCTAACTATTTGCATTGTCATAAAAACTCATGCATTTACTTGCACACCGTTCTTCTTGAGATCACAGTATGATTTCCAAGATTTTATGTGTGCATATATAAATATATCCACACTGCTTGAGCTATGCCCATTATAACATTAATTGGGCATAGGCTCCAATGGAGTGGTGTACACTATGTACCTTTTTTCTTCCATTATAGATAACTAGTTATGGATAATGATCTTTCTTCCTGATGATAAATCAATTTGTTTTACTTTTTATAGCAATGGCGTGCAACAGTGGAATTAAATATCAGGGTTGCACCACAATTTAGTGATGTCTTACGTGCATGGTAGAACCTGGTTGCTCCCTGAGCTGTTCTTAGCACATGTATCAGGGCAATTCTATTATAGTTCTGGTAGAGTATATAAACTTTTTCTTGTTGCACATTGTCTTGTTATTCTTGAAATTAAATAATGATTTTCAAGTTTATGTATGTGCATATATAATTCATCCACAACTGCTTGAGTTCTCTCTGCCATTCTGGAGAGAAACTCCAATTAAGTGGCGTATATTTATTTGTGTGCACAGCAATCGTTACTACTTGTTCAGTCTTTTACACATTCTTTCATTTTGAACTTTAGCTTATGTTTTCTGGTACATTCTCGTTGCACATTATCTTATTATTCTTGAAATCGGATCATGTTTTCAAGGTTTATGTATGTGCATATATAGACCATCCACAACTGCTTGAGTTCTCTCTGCTATTCTGGAGTGAAACTCCAATTAAGTGGCGTATATTTTTTGCATGCGCAGCAATCATTCCTACTTGTTCAGTCTTTAACACATTCTTTCATTTCAACTTTAGCTTATGTTTTCTGGTACATTCTCGTTGCACATTGTCTTATTATTCTTGAAATCGGATCATGGTTTCAAGGTTTATGTATGTGCATATATAGATCATCCACAACTGCTTGAGTTCTCTCTGTTATTCTGGAGTGAAACTCCAATTAAGTGGTGTATATTTTTTTGTGCACAGACATCTTTACTACTTGTTCAATTTTTAACGTTTTCCTTCATTTCAACTCATGTATAGGTTTACTTGTACACTAACTTCTTGTTGCACATTGTCTTATTATTCTTGAAATCAGATCATGATTCTCAAGTTTTATGTATGTGCATATATAGATCATCCACAACTGCTTGAGTTCTCTCTGTTATTCTGGAGTGAAACTCCAATTAAGTGGTGTACACTGTTTGCTTCTGCAGCAATCATTACTACCTACTTGTTCAGCCTTTTAACACATTCTTTCATTTCAAGTCAAGTATAGGTTTTCTAGCACATTAACTCTTCGTTGCACATAGTTTTGTTCTTCTTGAAATCATTCATTGATTTTCAAGATTTTATGTGTGCATATAGAGATTATTCACACTGCTTGAGTTCTCTCTGCTATACTAGAATGAAACTCCAATTACGTGGATTATATTTATTAAAGACACATACATACTATTATGTTGTAGAGAATTTGCTCTTTTACTTTCAATACACGTATTGAAGCTTTTCTATTTTGACACTGAAAGCTTGAGCTCTAAGCATGTAGTGATCACACTGCCATATTGTTGAAGCTTAACCTTTACCTAATCCTTTAATACAATGCAGACACCATGATGAAATTCTCCTCTTTCGAGACTATTGTTGAGATGATCTACAAGTACGCAATTCCTGCCCCCAAGAGTGAGTGCAGCAAGTCTCTACAGCTCGGAGTGAGCTTCGCAGGTGGTTATGTTGCTGGAGTGTTCTGCGCAATAGTTTCGCACCCAGCTGACAACCTTGTTTCATTCCTCAACAATGCTCAGGGCGCAACTGTTGGTGATGTGAGTTTTCTACCTTGTCTTAACTACTCCCTCCGTTTCAAAATATAAGATGTTTTAGGTTTATAAAGAAAATGAATCTAGACTTCTTTTAGTTTGTAGATTCATCCTCAAGTTGAGTGAACCTACATACTAAAACAAGTCTAGATACATTTGCTTCACAAAGCTAAAACATCTTATATTTTGAAACGGAGGGAGTACCTTTTATGCTTCTCTTGGGGATTTTTTCTCAATATATGTTCGTTACATTTGCAGGCTGTGAAGAAACTTGGTCTGTGGGGTATGTTCACGCGTGGACTCCCTTTGCGTATTGTGATGATTGGTACTCTCACCGGAGCTCAGTGGGGTATCTATGATGCTTTCAAAGTGATGGTTGGACTGTAAGTATTTTGTTTTCTGTTGGGTACTTATCCCCTTAGACTAGCCATACTGGGAGTATCATAGTTGTATCATGCATACCGTTGTTCGCAAAAAAAAAAAAACTGATGTGAGACAACAATTAATGAAGAAAGAGATGATAGTTGTATCATGCTATTTTACGGTATCATAACACATAAAACTAGATATTTTGATACCAAGTAGATTATGTATGGAGTACACATATTTGTATTGAGTTTCTACAAACAATTAAATATGATGCCATTATGATACAACTATATGATACTATGCATTATAGGGGTAGTGTCATACACTAGTACCATAATGTATGATACTCCCCACTATGCTTTCGAAGTTCATGTCGTCTTAATGAAGTTCATTGTCTTGTGCAGGCCAACTACCGGTGGAGTTGCTCCAACACCTGCTGCTGCTGGAGCGCAGCTGAAGGGCTAGGCTGGATTCAATACTTAATTTCTAACAAGCAGCTGAAGGGCTGAGGCTGGATTCCGTATTTATAATTTCTAACAAGATTTTTTGGTGCCAAATCGGATGATGACGAAATAGCTCATCCTTTTGAGAGCAAATGATTATTTTCAGGAATGCTTAGTTGCAACCCTGGTAATTAGGATGTCAATACAGTTTAGGAACAACTTGGTCGTCTGGTGAAGTATATAGATTCGCCATCCTCCTTTTTTTCCTTACTCCCTCCGACCCATATTAGTTGACTTGGATTTGTCTAGATTCGGATGTATCTAGCACTAAAACATGTCTAGATACATCCGAATCTAGACAAATCCAAGTTAACTAATATGGGTCGGAGGGAGTATTTTATTTATCTGTTGGCTGTAAAGGCTGTACTGAAAGCCTGCAGCCTGGCTTAATTGCCTCGAGATATATGTTGCTGGTCTGGTTTCTCCTTTGTGCTACACTGTTGTGTTGTGACTTGTGACTTGTGAAGGGTGCCGTGTCCTCGGTTCCAAGAGTGTTCTCTCGTGTTGTCCCTGAAACCTTCAGTTCATTTTTTTTTCACGTTTTAACAGCACTGCATGGGCTGGCCGTGGAGCTTGCCGTGTTTTGACTGGGAACAATTGCAATCTAGTGTTCACAATTGCTGACATGGATTGGTGATCGTGTGACAACCGAACACTCTTTCCAATTGCTGACATGGATTGGCGATCGTGCGTCGACCAAGCACTCCTTCCTGTAGGCGGGAAGTCTGGTCGACATAGCAGCAGACCTGGATACCGCGTACAGTTGCTGTACAATCGACCAAGTAAAATCAAATGGTTTACCTTAAATTCAGACCAAAAACTAGGCTGGAAAACGGAAGATATGTTGAACTGTCGTTCTCGGAAACAGGCACTCCATCAGGAGAACGAGCGGAGCCATACGCCAACCTGGAAAAGATCTCAACACTCCTATGAAATGGCAATCTGCCACGTCTCCTTGCCTGCTTCTCTAGTTGTTTTCGTGATCCCATGTGGCAGCTTGGTGCTACACTAAGGTATGTGGACTCACTATCTGCAAATATGCAATGAAAAATAGCATGAATTATATATGCAAAATGAAAAATAATACCAAGCGGCAGGTTGTTGGAACATTAACATAACCCAAAAAGCAAGAGGACAAACTTCACATCTGAAAATACATTACGAGACATAATGCAAATACAAGACAGATACACACAAATAAACGAGAAATAATGCTCTACTACCTCGCTTTACATAGGCTCATCGGACAAATGTCCGATGGCAAGTATCCGAAGCTCAAGCCGGGGAACCAATATTTCAAGAATTATTATAAAATTCATTTTATATCATATAGTATTAGGTATTATAGATGTCATTAAATTTCATATATACTTCGTCAAAATTTCATAAAATCTCACTTTGATTAAACATAGAACGTGAAGTAATTAAAGATGGAGACCTATTTTCTCTATATAAAATTCAGCAATCAAGAACCTTAGCAAGTGACATATACATTATACCCCAAGTAGCTTGATCAGTGAGTAAGTCATTATGTAGCTCTAGCTCGATCAGTGAGTAAGTCCATATGTAGCTCAATTACCAACCTTTGCACGCCCTTATCCTGTGTTGGGGGAAATTGCAGTTTCCCCCACCTTCACTACAAGGTTTTGTAAGTGTCACCACTTCTACAATTCTTTTTGGAAGTTTCCATCCACTTGTATGTTTAATCTGTTGCACATTCCACCACTTCTCGATATTATCTCATGTCCAATTCGTCTACAGTCTGTAAGAAAATGTTTATTTGACACAATTCATAATTGCAAGATCAAAATTAAGTCCATTATAACCTGTAAAGCATAAACATCATAGTTCTTTGGACATATTTTTTTCCTATGAGTGCAAACATGGACAATTATTTCTATAAGTTTTAAGTGTTTCATGAATTTTGTGCATAAATCTGGAGCACTGATATGCAGGACCCAATCGTCAATCGTGAAAACTGCAATACAAAAGCTTGTAGCGGAGACGGTAAAAACTACAATTTTCTCCATGTGCTGTGTTACGTGCGCAGAGGATGTGGAGGAACACGGCAAGATAAAATCTGGGCCACCATGATCCGACCTTCCAAATGGAATCGAGCGATTGGCCACGGCTCGTCGTCCCCTCACCACCACCAGTCCCCCCTCCCCTTGGCAGCTTCACTCCCTCTCCACAAACTCGGAGCCCCAAAGTTCTAGAAGCAACGAAACGCAGCCTTACAACACCTCCCCTCCGGCCACAGCTCCCAGTTGCCCAACGCATTCTCCTTCCGCAAGCCCGCTTGAGCTCGGACCAGTCGACTCGGGGTTCATGCCCATGGCGCTCCTCTCCGCCACCTCCGCCGCGAAGACGCACCTCTTCTGCTGCCACGAGGAGCACCCGGCACCGCACCACCAGAGCGGCGGCGGCGGCGGCCTCCTCCTCTCGGCCCCGCAGAGGCAGAGGGCGGCCCGCGGCGCCAGGCTGGTGGCGGCCAACGCGGCCGCCGCCGCCGAGACGGCGCCGGCGCCGACGACGAGCGGCGGTGGCGGCAGGAAGCCGAGGGTGCTGGTGGCTGGCGGCGGCATCGGCGGCCTGGTGTTCGCGCTGGCGGCGAGGCGGAAGGGGTACGACGTGACGGTTTTCGAGCGGGACATCAGCGCGGTGCGCGGGGAAGGGCAGTACCGCGGGCCCATCCAGATCCAGAGCAACGCGCTGGCGGCCCTGGAGGCCATCGACATGTCCGTGGCCGAGGAGGTCATGCGCGAGGGCTGCGTCACCGGCGACCGCATCAACGGCCTCGTCGACGGCATCTCCGGCTCCTGGTACGCCGACTCGAGTACTCGGCCGCCGTGCTTGCTTAAATAGTTTGACATCGTGCTCTCCTGCTCTGCTTCTTTGGCCTTTGCCGGTGTGTAGTGAACTGCTCCTAATCAGGGCTAGTAGTAATAATTGTGTAAAGTGCCGTCACGTAACCAGACGGCGGGGTACGGGAGGACGCACCGAAAACATGTCCATTTCCCCGTCCGGGTAGCTGCTCGACACAGCGCCTCCCACGGAAAGCCGCCCCACCCAGCAGGGCACAGAGGAAAGAAGCCCGACATAGTTGCTTGGATAATTGGTTGACCACCTCCGCGCGTCGCCTTTCCATTCGCCCAGCCAGGTGCTCTGCCCGTCGCCGCGCCGAGCAGCGCCCGCCACGTACCCCGACCGCCCAGACGCACCGAGGGACGGGCACCAATCCTCGAGCGCACGTACCTGTTTCGCTTTCGCCACCACTACCACTGTCCGTCCAAGAGCGACGTGCACCGCCGACTCGGCCCAGAAATCCCTCCGTTTCAGTGCCCGGTGCGCGTGTTCCTCGTGTCGGCCCCCGTAAAATTCGTTATCCCGGCGCGATTCCGCCCAATGAAACCATTTCTGCGCGTGTTCGCGAGTACCGGAGCCCCGCCACCCCCATGTGTTTCTCCTTGGCCAGTTGCCGCCCCATCCCGATCCCCAGGCTAGCTAGCTAGCACTAGCACTAGCACTACCAGCCTGCCTGCCTGCCTGCCTGCCGAGAAGATCTTTCCCTTCCTGTAGAAAAGCCAGCCCGCCTGCGAAAAGCTCCAGGTGCATTTGCAGCTCGAGCGCATGTCCCCTGAGTTGACCGACTTTGCAGAGGGCAGTCAGTACCGACCACTCTCTGCTCATCCCAAACTTAGCAGCTTCCACTTGCCATGGCAAGCTCAAGCTGCACGCGCGCCTCGCGCACGGCGATCCCATCCACCTCCTCCCGAGCTCTTCGCACACCCACCGTCCACCCACGTCGACGCGCGCTTCGCGTTCCTGGCCCCATCAGGTGCGCGTGTGACCAGCCCATCGACGCGGCAATGCCCGCGCCGGCGCCGGAGCAGCGCAGGCCGCGCGTGCTGGTGGCCGGCGGCGGGATCGGCGGCCTGGTCTTCGCGCTCGCCGCCAGGCGGAAGGGCTTCGAGGTGCTCGTGCTGGAGCGGGACGTGAGCGCCGTCCGCGGGGAGGGCAGGTACAGGGGGCCCATCCAGCTGCAGAGCAACGCGCTCGCGGTGCTAGAGGCCATCGACATGCCCGCCGCCGACCAGATCATGGACGCCGGCTGCATAACCGGCGACCGCGTCAACGGGATCGTCGACGGCGTCACCGGCTCCTGGTAATTATAATTAACCGAGGAGTCAAAAGTCGTTCTAGTGACAGAGCCGGCTGCTTTGCTTCTTACTATATAGGATTCGTTTGCTTGAGCGTTGCGCCTAGAAATGTTGGAATTTCTCTTTGGCTCTACTTCTTTTTAGGGAACTTCTTGTGGACTTTAGCGCGAGAAGAAGACTTTGTTCTCACTTACAGCAACGGCACTTGGCACAGCCCGATTGGCACATCGTAGCAGCCCACATTAGAATCGTTAACCATAGACCTACAGTGTCAATGATAGCAACACAATTGGATGAACAATAGAAATGTAATCTGTTGCCTACTATTGATGTTGATTTGTATGTTTCAACAAGTACGAACTTGCGCTTGTTCTACTGCATTTTTGAATTTGCTTGTTTATCAGCTTTAAGATCACTACTCGTTTGCCGGGCCCCCGGGGGCATCCATTTGACCGAGTCATGTTGGTATGCAGGTACATCAAGTTTGATACATTTACACCTGCAGCTGATAGAGGGCTCCCGGTCACAAGGGTCGTTAGCCGCATGACACTGCAGGAGATTCTTGCTCGTGCCGTCGGGGATGATGCTATAATGAACGATTGCCATGTAGTTGATTTTACAGACGATGGCGACAAGGTGAACGAACAGTTGGGTTTTAGTTGCCGTCTCAGTACAAGATTGGCTCACAGAACTTTAATGCTTGTATCATTTACCGGAGGAATGCAGGTTACTGCCATACTGGAGGATGGGCGGAAATTTGAAGGCGATCTTTTGGTTGGTGCGGATGGCATATGGTCAAAGGTAAATGTAGTTACTTGCCTTGTCAAAAACCTGATTGAGATATCTTTTTTAGGAGCCTTAATTGAGATTTTCTTCAACTCATAGGTGAGGAAGTCGCTTTTCGGGCAAACAGAAGCGTCTTATTCAGAATACACTTGCTACACCGGAATCGCAGACTTTGTGCCTCCGGATA
The DNA here is from genome assembly GCA_916181665.1 of Avena sativa. NCBI lineage: Eukaryota > Viridiplantae > Streptophyta > Magnoliopsida > Poales > Poaceae > Avena > Avena sativa. Next base: position 324,158,934 of record OV702280.1, read on the forward strand.
TTGACACAGTTGGGTATGTGACCTAGATCCAACAATGAGTACAGTTGTTTCCTATGTTGTTAGGACATACTCACGTGCTCATCTTGTTTCTCTGTTGAAGGTACCGCGTGTTTCTTGGCCACAAACAATATTTCGTATCTTCAGATGTTGGTGCTGGTAAAATGCAGTGGTATGCATTTCACAAGGAACCTGCTGGTGGTACTGATCCTGAAAATGGTGAGTGCCCAGAATGGAACTTTTGCGCTAAATTAGTTAAATTGAACCTTCCTCGTTATGGTTACGATTCGAATGATGGAAGTAATTTGATATGCCTTTTGTCCTTACCAATGTTTTATATTGACAGGCAAAAAGAAAAGGTTGCTCGAGTTATTTAGCGGTTGGTGCGATAATGTCATAGATCTGCTAAATGCAACTGACGAGGAAGCAATTCTTCGCCGGGATATATACGACCGGCCACCTACTATCAACTGGGGTAAAGGTCGTGTCACCTTGCTTGGTGACTCTGTTCATGCTATGCAGCCAAATCTGGGCCAAGGTGGCTGCATGGCTATTGAGGTACAGAATTACTTACTCACCCATAGCTATGTGATATCATCGTCACTATCAGTAAATCGGCATGTGGGATGGGTTTCTTCCCTTGGGGTTGTCAGATATAGTACTTGCTGATCTGAAGTAACTTCTATCACTTGTTTTTACAGGATGGTTACCAGCTGGCTGTAGAGCTTGAGAAGGCCTGGCAGGAGAGTGTGAAGTCTAGAACTCCTGTGGATGTTGTTTCCTCCTTCAGGAGGTAACTATTTCTTTCCTTCCGTTGTAACATGTTAGTTTTATTAGATGGTATTGCTTTTAGCATTCATTGGCATACAAGATTATATTTCAATTGAATCCAGCTCCAATTTTTTCCTATTATTACATTTAGTTTTTTAGTTGTAGTCCTTAGCAGGTTGACTGATGAGTAATGGGCACAATTTTCATTTCAATGTTTGGCTGCAGTTATGAGAAGGAGAGAAGGCTACGTGTTGCTATTATACATGGATTGGCAAGAATGGCTGCAATCATGGCTACCACTTACAGGCCATATCTGGGTACAGGTCTGGGACCGTTGTCGGTACGTCAAGAACTACACAGTTTTGTATTTCTGAACAAATTTAGTTGGATTTTGCATGTCAGCCAGAATAAACTTGTTGAGTACGCTACCCATGATTTTATTGAATTTATGAATCAGTATTTTAAATTAAATTACCGGTGTCACAAGAGTATTACCGAATAATGCAGACTAAAATTCTATATATGGATATTTGTTACATGTAGTTTTTGACAACGTTGAGGATTCCGCATCCTGGAAGAGTTGGCGGGAGATTCTTCATCAAGTTTGGAATGCCTTTGATGCTGAGCTGGGTTTTAGGTGGCAACAGGTGATTATTTTGACCTATAACATTCATTTCGATGTCATATGTAAATAGTGTTTTTATGGAATCTGTAAAAAAGTACTTGATATGTATTAGTGTTAGAGGCATCACTACACATAAAAAAGTCTTCCCAATTGTTTCTTCTTAGTCTCTATATTGATCGTATGGAAATTGGAAATAAAATTTGTATTTGATATACAGCTCAAAGCTAGAGGGAAGACCATTAAGTTGCCGGCTTTCTGACAAGGTATGTTCATAGAAGACATGTAAAAAGATAAATGGAGAACTATGTGACCATTTCTGACATTTTGCATCCAACTGTAGGCAAACGACCAGCTTGGTCAATGGTTTCAGGATGACGATGCATTGGAACAAGCTATGGGTGGAGAGTACGTTCATTGCTTGTCCTCTGGTTCCAGTTTGAGTCAAATATGTTCCGTGTGCTCTCAGCACCTTTGAAAAGGGTACTTATCTGAGTAACACTATTAACAGGTGGTACCTCTTCCCTATGAGCTCTGGAGACAACTCTACCTTGCAGCCCATTCGTTTGATCAGGGACGAACAGAGGACAGTCTCTATTGGGTAGGTGTACATAACAAGAATGTTCCTCTTTATACCGCACTTTGTTTTTTAAGGCATTACTGAATAGATAAATTGTATGTTTATTTTGCAGTAGCCGACCAGATCCCAGCAAATCCGAGTCTTCCTTGACGTTGTCTTTGCCACAAGTGAGTAATCAAAACAATGTGGCAATTTTGTAGCGTGACCCGTTTCTTACTTGCAACCTTTATAATGTTGTATCTACATGGCTGCACTCAACAACTTTGATCTGTTGAACTTCATTACAGGTATCAGAAATCCACGCTACTATCACATGCAAGAATAAGGCCTTCTATTTGACCGATCTCGGAAGCGAGCACGGTACATGGTTTAACGAGTAAGTTCTGAAAGCAGCCTGATTCTATTCTCTCGTGCTAGAATTCTAATATTTACACCTAGATTCACTCATTTCCATGTGGACTCTGCAGCAATGAAGGTAGACGTTACCGCTTACCTCCAAACTTTCCAGTTCGATTCCACCCCTCCGATGCAATTGAGTTTGGTTCAGATAAGAAGGTAGTCGTCGTGTCTCCTCTCGTTTTGTCCTTAACTTGGTTTACCTCTCGTCGTGTCTGATGATCAAACTAATGGCCAATTGTCATAAAATGCCCATTTCTGCATTCAGAACTCTGACACAATGTGTACAAACTTGCAGGCAATGTTCCGGGTGAAGGTGCTGAACACTCTCCCATACGAATCAGCGAGGGGAGGTGGGGAAGTTCTGCAGGCAGCATGAATGGAGACTTCAGTGAAACCCCTGTCATTAGCCACTGTACAGCATTCAGTAAACAGCCGACATTGCATCACAGAAAGGAGATAGCTGCCAAGGAAAGAAAAACGATTTGTAAATTTTGCACTTCATCCAGATATCATACAGGATTTTGATTAGATTCTGACAAAACTACGTTGCAGTTCTATGAAAAAGAACTGAGGTGTACAATAGGGATAGGCAATTTTAGACGTTGCCACTGTAATACATTGTTTGCTCTGTTAACACATGTTCATACTGCAGATAAAAGACATGTTAGTATTGTACCATCAAGGCGGAAGTAATTACAACATGAACATAATTGTATAGTATTGTAGTGTTTACACTTGTATAATTGTTTTGGACTCTTAAAACTTGTATAGTCTGTAGTACTTACACTTGCTTGTACTATAATTGTTTTGGGAGAGCGAGACGCCACGCTTGAGAGTTGAGACGAGGTTGGGCCAAGGAACTGACAGAGAAGTATCTTCAGCAGTTTATCCTCCGGATCGTAGCAGCGGATAACAGCCACGCGGTGGTCTCCGGCGCGCTCACCGTGAAACTTCGCCGCGGCGGTGATCGCCGTCGAGGCGAGGGGATCTGGGGAGCAACTTCCCATATAGCCCCCGGACAGTAGGATTCCACAGCCGTTGGATCATTCTTCTTTGGCCCAGATTTACGCGGCAGGCATATTACTCCACCGGTACTGCGGTACACGCTGAGAGTGAGGTGTCTGTCCTCGTAAGCCATGTCAAACCGCGCCGCGGCCGCCGGCGAAGGCGGCCGCCGCGAGACCCTAGCCAAGGTCTCCCTCTCATCGGCCTCGGCCGCCGCGGCGGAGGTTTCCACCTTCCCCATCGACGCCCTCAAGATCCGCCTCCAGCTCCACCGGAGCCCCGGTGGCGGCGGCGGCGTCTTACGCGTCGCGGGCGAGCTTGTCCGCGACGGGGGCCTCTACCGGGGCCTCTCCCCCGCTATCCTACGGCACGTCTTCTACACCCCGCTTCGCATCGTCGGCTACGAGCACCTCCGGTCCTCCCTCGCCAGCGGCGGCCGGGAGGTCGGCCTTCTCGAGAAGGCGATTGCTGGGGGAGTCTCGGGCGTTGCCGCGCAGGTAACATGTCTCTGAAGATCAGATCCGCCCTGTTACATCAGATACTCTGATCCTTTGCGCTGAGGCGTGCAAGAGTTTATGTGGGATTAGTTAACCATAGAAGCTTTTTAGGATAAAAATCATGGAAGTTTTGAATTTTTGATTTGTGCTAGCCTACTAGGACTCTAGGAGGAGGTAGATTTTATGAAGTTAGAATATATTCCGAAACTAGCAATATGTTGGATATCATGACGATCTATTGAACATCCAATCGTGTTAAATAATCATTATTACTACATCTATGGACAAAATTACACTGTTAGACATTTATCTTAGTGTGCTAATAGTCTATAGTTTAGTTCCGCGTCTCCTTTGCTTAAAAGAAAAACAGCACACACAGCTCCTGCTCATTAGTCATTATTGACTTATTGAGAAAAGGCATACATCTTGGGCAACAATAAATAGATTTTAATCTCCGCCCTTAAATCACAATGCTCACTGTTTGGTTTCAAAGTGAAACATGCTTGCATTGAAAAATGGAAAACTGCAAAATCATACTGAAATAGACATCCGGATAGCCAAATTCCTGAGATGGGGTATTTTTTATGGCCGGTTACAAAATTGTGAATATATCTGAACATTATCATCGATGCTTGATTATTCTTTCCCTCGAGTCCAGGACCAAGCAAATATATATGGCCAGCAGTTCAAAACACTCCTTATCTGATAATTGTATTCCCCAAAAGCATGACATTTGTAGAATGAAAAAGACATTTAGTGATCAGCATGGCTATCTGTTCGAAGTAGAACTGTGGTATATTAACAGTTGCAACTATTTCTTTGCCAAATACATCACTATCTAACACAATACTTAATGTTCCTACTACTCTGCAGTGCAGGTGCTGGCCAGCCCTGCTGACCTGATAAAGGTAAGGATGCAAGCAGACAGCAGATTGTTGAGCCAAGGCATTCAGCCACGGTATACAGGAATCTTAGATGCCTTCACAAAAATCATGCGTGCTGAAGGCTTGTTAGGACTTTGGAAGGGGGTTGCTCCTAATGCCCAGCGAGCATTTCTCGTCAACATGGGCGAGTTGACCTGCTATGACCAGGCAAAGCATTTCATCATTCGCAAGCAGATCTGCAACGATAATCTGTATGCTCACACATTGGCCTCTGTTGCCTCTGGTCTATGTGCGACTACATTGAGCTGCCCAGCGGATGTGATCAAAACTAGGATGATGAACCAGGGCCAGGAGGCAAAAGCTCTATACAGGAATTCTTATGATTGCTTGGTCAAGACCGTCAAGCACGAGGGTGTAACAGCATTATGGAAGGGTTTCTTACCTACATGGGCCAGGCTTGGCCCATGGCAGTTTGTGTTCTGGGTTTCCTATGAAAAACTGCGACAAGCATCAGGTATTTCGTCATTTTGACAGTGTTGGCTGAGTTTTCATACAGGAGGCATTCAGATCAAAGAAATTGCTATTTGTGAACTTGTAGTCTGTGGCTACATATTACATAGTCCATGATCCCTTACGCTTAATTTGGGCTTCTGCTCATAAATTCGACATTTTGTCATGCTTTTCCTTTTGGGTGCTATTTATGTACTACCTATTGTGTTCAACAATTGAAACGGTTGGCCTTTTTGTTGACAACATTTTTTTCTGTTCGTGGAGCCACAAAGTGTAGCCAAATTTATTTGTGTGATGTACAGATGGAGGAAGAGGGTCACCTCTGTCCAGCTCCTCTGAGGAGCTCAAGTGGATCCCTGGAGTCATATCGCCCATCGCGTGTAGCTCCTCCTCCCGCACGCTCCTATTTTTCTATCATATGCATTTTGTGGCGACTTATGAGCGCACTTGAAAGTACAAAGGAAGTCGCCTAGAGGAGGGGGAATAAGCTTTTAAAGCTTTTAAAAATATTACGGTTTAGGTTCAAGTAAATGCGGAATAAAACTAACGTTTAATTTATTAAGCACAAAACCTAGCCACTAAGTTTATCTAAGTGCACCAACAACCTATGCTAAGCAATACAAGCAACAAGGTGATATCAAGATATAAATACTTTAAGCATGATGGCTATCACAATGTAAAGTACATAAATAAAGGGCTCGGTTGAGAGATAACCGATGAACGCGGAGATGAAGATTTGTTTTTCGAAATTCACTTCCAAAAAAGCTACGTCTCTGTTGGAGAGGTGCCATGGCGCAATGCTCTCCGAACGCCACAAATGGCTCACCTCGAGGTGTGGTGGCTCGATGCTCATCCAACGCCACACAAGGCCCCACCCTGGATGCGGAAGCACGCAACTCACCGACGCCACAAAAGGCTCACCCTATTCTCCCAAGTGCGCACCACAAAAGCCGGGCACTTGCTCCACTATGGGACGCTTGAGGGCGGTCACCAAACCCGTACAAGATTGGGGCTAACTCCACAACTCAATTGGAGGCTCCCAACAACAAAGCCACAAAAGGCCAACAAAGCCACAAAAGGCTACAAGACCACAAAAGGTCAACAAGACCACAAAAGGTCAACAACCTAACCACACAACCGTCTAGGGTTCCAAGGAACACAAGAGAAACAAGCCCACAAGCTTGAACTTGCCGAATCTCCGAGAAGAACTCAAACCTATGCACCAAATGCAAGGGCAAGTCCTTCTCTCCCAAATTCCAACAAAGCTACAAAAGCTATTGGGGGAATAAGGGAGGAAGAACCCAAGAGGAAAACACAAAACTCTCCAAGATCTAGATCCCAATGATTCTTTCACAAAGAAGGGATTTAGCTTGGGGGGATTGTAGATCTAGATCTCCTCTCTCAAATCCCTCAAAAAGATGCAAGAATCATAGGAAGGTAAAGGGGAGAGGGAAAACTTCTTCAAGGTCAACAATGGAGGAGAGAGTGAAAGCCAAGAACCAAGAAAAGAGCTGTTACCCACGAAGGGGAAGAGGAGCCCCTTTTAAAGGGCTCCCAGATCTGCCCGTTATGGGCATTCGTGACTCCTAGCTGGAACTTCCGGTGGGAGGCCAGAAGTTCTGGTGGCACATAGCCAACGGTCAAAAACTGCTGAGCGAGAAACTGAAAAAACGAGTCCTGGTCGGAACTTCCGCCGGTTCAACGGAGCTTCCGGTGGGAGCGAAACTTCCGGTGGAAGTTCCGACAGAAGTTTCACCAAATAGACAAAACCAACACAAAAGGTTACTGAATTGTGAGCGGAACAAGAGCCGGAAATTCAACCGGAACATTTGGTGGCAACTAGGCCTGAGCGGAACTTCTGGTCCCTGGCCGGAATTTCCGGTGGGAGCGGAACTTCCAATGGAAATTCCGTCAAATAGCACATCCAAAACAGAAGGTTGCTGGACGTGAGCGGAAGAAGACCCGGAACTTCCACCGGAACTTTCGGCGGCAAAGATGCCCTAGCGAAACTTTCGGTGGGAAGCCGGAACTTCCGGCCAGGGAAATTCCAGAAACCAGAAAACCAGAAACGCAATAACTTTTGCATCCGAACTCCAAACGGGATGAAACCAATTTTATTGGAAAGATAGCGACGAATAGAATCCAACAAAAAGTTGAAATATTGGGTATCACCTTGGGAGAAAATCCCATGAACATATATGTGAAGTATCCCCCAAGGTGTGGAGCCGAAAAACTCGCAAGATCAAAAACCGCAATAAGATATGCAAGTGAAATCCTTAGATGATGAACTAGAGCTTGTTAAGATGATGACCACAAGCTCTAGATCCTCTCATGGACAAGAACCAAATAACAACCAAGAAAGATGATGCTACGAATGCAAAGGTTTGAGCTTTCTCTGAACGATGCAAACAAGACACCCGCTTGAGAGCCCCTCTTGATAGTATGGCTATCTATCCTAAACCCGGTCTCCCAACTAACAATACGAGACCGGGAAAAGAAAAGCCCTATCAAAAACATACCTTTGCCTTGAGCATCCCACTTGAACTTGATGTAGACCGTATTATTCTTCTATAGTGGGAACACCTTTTTTGGATGCTCTTGCTTGATGAAGATGAAGACTTGCAAATTGCTCCCCCATACTCCATGGGGAAACCTCTTCTTTGAACTTGTCTTCATCATTCCATGAGCACGAGGATGGCAAGCTTCAAGCATGAGATCTTCTAAAGATGGCGCATCTTGAGCTCGCCCTTCTTCATCCCTACTTGAGGTTGATCCATCTTGATGCAACTCTTTGCACATGTCTTGATCAACCTTCAAACTCCTTCTTTCTTCATGATTCCAATGGGCACAAAGCCCTTGGACATTTCTTCATCTTCCAACCTTGAGACCAACACATGGCCCAAGCGATGCCAATGGACAAACCTACAAGTGAAACTCAATTTACACATTACTCCATAGAGATTGTCATTAATTACCAAAACCACACATGGGGGCATACATGCCCTTTCAACAGTAATCCATTAGGTGTGAATAGTGATGTGTATGTTCAGTTTAATCCAGTTGATGAAATGCTCATGAATCCAATGCAATGACAAATTCATTCTTATATGGACAATCATGTAATTTGACTCATGAATATTTTGATTCGCTTATAAGTAATAATTTCCATATGTAGATATAGAAGTGAGAGATTGTCATTTGCATTATTGTTTCTTTCTAGATTTTCCTGCAGCTATCTGCATTTGTGTAGATTTTGATGTCATTTGTATTTCTTGTTTCTTTCTAGATTTTCCTTTTGCTTGAACTAAGAAATGTACTACTCCCTCAGTCTCAAAATATAAGGTGTCCTTAAATTTCAGGGGTCAACAATATATAACTTTGACCATGATTTGTACTTATTAAGATAATTTATAAAATTTGTATAAGTATATGTGAAATGAAAGAGTTTTTCAAGACGAATACAACGATACCAATTATACATATTGAAACCAAAGACCGTGCGAAAAAGTGCCTTATATTTTGGGATAGAGTGAGTATTATAAATAAATAAAAAACATGATGAGTTATATATCACCTATTTTTGAACGGAGGGAGTAGCACATTTATGCAACCACACTATTACATATCGGGCCATTGTACAAGGCTGAAATGACTTTTCCCGCACGATTATCGAAACCGTCGCTAAGCGAGGGTGGACGATGAGCCTCCATATTGCAAACCATTATACGAACCATTTGCTAAGGCCATGATAACGCACACGACTGATGTAGCGCAATCATGTGCGAAAGAAGAGATCGCAAACACTTTATTGTTATTTTTCGTGTATTTATTGACAATCGATGAATACAATTTGATGGTTTACGTTAATCTCTTTTGGCACACTATTAATTCAATCCGTCTGTCTACTCTTTCGCAAACATCAGAGACGTTTGTGTGATGTGTTAGAACTGCCAGCAGAACCTATAAAACCATGATAACAGTTGTATACACAAATATACCAGCAACCCATAATTCACCATTCATCCAAATACAGTAACAAATCTCGGTTATATTTGATTGCACATCTGATTCATCATATCTATACATACATTTGCCGCATAGTTTCACTAGGTACTATACAAATGAGAAATATACACAAAGAAGGGAACACCGGGGTATTATTCCTCACTGAAGAAACACGATGGCCACTGTGTCGACTCGTATCACAATTATGTTTGATAGTCGATTGTGCTAGCAGGAGATTCATAAATCAATATATGAAGTCTTCCACTAAGACGCCTTTAAGACGATAAATGAAAAAGATCCCAAAATAAAAGTCATGCGCCTGATGCAAACAACTTTGATTTTTTTATCATCACGATCAAAGGTCATATGCAATATTTGTGGGTAAAACAAGAAACAGGGTTTATACTACATAGGACAAGTACTACCCGAATTCAGAAATTCGAGCCAAAATTGAGCCTACACAGGCCAGGATCAACACGGTCCAAATCCGAACCGAAGTTATTAACATAGCCTATACGCCATTAAGAACACCTCGGATTAAAAAATGCTAACTATGAAAGTTCTTTGTCTTTTAGAGACAAAACAACTTTCCTTATAAAGTCAATTTGATCCGAACTCCTTCACTATCTCAAAATAATCTCCATGCTCAACTAGTTTAGCAACTTGCAACATGTATGATTGAATTCTCATGCATTGGCAACCCCAAAATCCATATGCCGATGAATAACGTGATGATTTTGATCAATCAACATGAGACACATGGTGTTATAAGTTTCAATACCATGCAAGTGAGTGTTTCCTCTTCATACTCATTGGCAAATAACTCGTAATATGTGGGTTCACCTTCAAACATGCAGATGGATAGGGAAATTGTACATGTTACTACTAGCTATTTGGCTAATTACCTTTAGCTGCCATATGCTACACCTCGTATTAGTAATTTTTTGTTACCATGTGTAATCAGTATTATTCATAATTCGTCTACACACCTTTATAATGGTTATAGATGAATAAGTGGAAATTCAATAGTATCGAATATGCCTTCATCTAGTACCATTGAATATGGTATATCCACTATACAATTGCAAAGTCGACTACATGTCATTGCCGAAAGATACACAAAGCATTGGGAGATGCATTCTTATCCATGAACAAATGATTGGAAGGAAAAACTTACAACTGAGCTCAAAAGGCTTAATTATTTTCACGAAGAACTAGGAGAAAGGCCCCACATGATCTTGCTACAATACAAGCTTACGAGGCATATGACAAGAAGCGCGAAGAGGAGGGTAAGGTACACAAGATCATGTTTTCCCCTTCACAATTGCAAAGTTTCGGCAACACCACATTGCCGATGGCCTAGAACATGCGTGAGCTCAGCTTGGCCTAGAACATGAGCGAGCATCCCGATGGCATCGATCCGGAAAGGGATCCTTCACCATCGTCTCTCCTGTTTATGGGGACCTCGCGGCGGTGCCTCTCGTTGTCTTCCATGTTCTTTGGTGTGCTCAGCTTAGTCTCCGCGGTGGCGGCCCCGGTCGGTGGGAGTCGTCTTGGTTGGCGGGCAGGCCAGGGGCTCTGGTGCCGGCCGACTTCCACGTTCATGTGGACGCGGGGTGTCGGCGAGCCATGCGCCTTATTTGCGGCTTTGCTGATGTAACATCCCAGCATTTAGAATCTAACAAAGGATAGATTTAGGAATTTGAGATGTTGCATGCATTCATCTGTGAAAATGTGGGAATTTTTTTTGCCAAATAAAAACCTAAAGTGATCAAAGTTTCTTTCATACTTTGAGATTAGGTATAGTCTTGAAGAATGATTATTATAGACTTTGATATGATCTTTGTGGACTTATGTGTTTTGGGAAATAAAATTTAAATTTAAAACTTGAGTGTTTGAATTATAATTCATAAGGATTTTGAATAATGTTTGAGTATTTGATTTACTTAAGATTTAACCAATAATAACTCAAACTATAAATGAAAGAAGACAATCAATAAAATGAATATTCCAAAACTTCATTCAATAATGAGTTACAAAATGTAACTTATAGAAATAAGCAACAATCTTTACAATAATAATTAAATAGAAGAATAATACTTCTTTATTGAATAATAGTACAATCTTTGTTACAAAAGAATAAAAATAAAGAGTACAAAAGAATAAATTAAAGATTACAATTGAATATGAGAGTTATTACAAGTGACTATTCTATAAAGAAAAATAAAAGCCTAAACTAAAATATTGATCTTCAAATCTGTTACCTGCAAAATAAACAAAAACTTAAAAAGAAAAAGAAAGTTAGGATTAGAATAATTTTACTCTCAGAGTTGACAGTGAAGTGCACTGTTCACTTTTTCATCAATGAGTATATAAGGGGCAAGTTTCACCAATATGAAAGAATGTATCTTTCATAATTTTAAGCCATAAGTCAAATAAATAGCAAGGAGGGGCAAGTTTCACCAGCCATGTAAAATGTAACCTGATAACAGTAACTCTCAAAATTTAGAACATATCCACAACTGTGCATCAGGCACACAGGCAGCACACACACCAAACTCCATGGTGTGTGCTGTCAGCACCACAACAACAGCACAAGCAAACAAAACCATCAACACAGCCGTGGGAAACCATTCCCCGCACCATCCCATTGTTCTTACACACCAAGCACAGCAGCCACCAGCTAAATCCAGCCAAAACCAAGATAAATCACACCAATCAAAACCTTGGATCACACCACCAAGATGGTGACATAAGGAGGGGGTGGATCAAGTGTATAGCAAGACCAAGATCAAGCCATCAGGATCAGGAGGTGAAGGGCTAGATCAAGGACAAACTAGGAGCTGGAAATATCAGGAGAGCATCAGATCAAGATACCACAAGATCAACCACAGGAAACACCACATCAAGTGACAATGGTGAGTAAATAGACCATCACATGATCTATATGTCTAAGATTAGACAAGCATACATGATCTGTCTTTTACTCAAATTCTCAGAAAACACCCAAGTGGGGTGAATCCATCACTGAACTTTAAACACTAAAAGCAATCAGAAAACTATAAAGATCCAACTTAGATCTCAGAACAACATCATTGATCTAAGCTATAAAACTATATTTCAATTCAAGAATGAATATAGCCAAGAACTAAACCTCTAGGCACATCTCTTCAATTAGAGTAGCACCTTAGAATTTAACCTTATGGATCTGTACAAGTGATCAAGCCTACCATCATTTTTCCCAACTTTGATTCAAGAAATAGTAGCTGGTATCACTACCATAACCAATCCATGTGAATCAACAAGATGGAGGTCTAAATCCCTAAACTTCAGACCAACATCATGGGTCTTAGGGATTTAAGAAAAGAAGTTTCTACTTATCTTTAATGCCAAACTCATTTTAAGCTTAAACACGACCAAACTAAGTTATAGAATCTAGTCTTGTGTGCCATACAAAAATGGTGTCACAAGAATAGTTCTAAACTAAGCAGGTTAAGCATCTAATCTTCACAGATACAAACAACCAATTATAAATCATTTTCCTGTTCTTAAATACAGGAATCATAAACAGGATATTCATATATATATATATGTCTTTATTGTAAGAGACCATTTTGATCTCAATTTATATATGAATTCCTAAGCCAACAGTATTAATACAGTGACTTCATCACACCATACTCACTGTCATTAACCAAGTAATGATAGTGGTAAGCTATCAACACCACTAGCTTTACCAAGAGTTGTTTCTAGAACTACTTTACCCTCTGAATCATATAAAAATTCAATCCATAGAATCATCTGACAAACCACTAGCATCACCACAGCTAACCATCAGCAGTAATCCATAGCAAGTCACCACTTAACAGGTTCAAGGATCATCAACACATGATCCTTATCATCAAATATTTAATCAACAGAGGGATTTGAACCCTAAACAGAACCAATCATCTTAATCAGGACAGGATAGTAACTAGGAAGGCCACTACCAACATCTAGCATGGGAGGGCCTAGCACAGAGAGCATGAAAGGGAGAGGAACCTCTCACCGAAGGTCCTCGCTGTAGAATAGAAGAGGAAGCAGAGGGGCCGACGACCATGGCGGCACGGGGAGCATTCCCAAGGGGGCGCTGCAACCACACAACGCCACATCAGTGACCATAGCCACGCCTAGGGGCGAGGAGCAACCCCATGACACACGACAGCAACAGCGGCATCAGATCAACGCCAACCCCAAACCCTATGGTTTAGGACGGCATCGATCTGGTCGCAGGAGGGCTCCAGGTCCACGGCGACGAGAATCGCCGGCAGCGACACCGCTGACCACCGGGTCGGGGGAGGAGAAGGAGAGGGGTGAGCTCGAGAGAGAGGACAGAGAGTGTTGGGCTGGGTTGGGCCAATACCCCTTCGGGGTGTTGTTTTTCCTTTGCCCTACTAGGCCACAAGGGCCCAGTAAACCCAAATGGCCAGCCCAAAACATTTAGAGCCTGTTTTAATAATTGGAAAAGACCAAAATGCCCTTAAATTTTAATAAATTTTAGAAAATAAAATAGAAGTACAAAAATTATAAATAAAATATTTTTGGATTCACAATAATCTAAACTATCCAAATAAATTAAAAAATAAAATTTTAAACATATAAATTTTATTAAGAATTTTGTAATTTAAATATTCCTTATGGAATTTTACAAAATTATTGAAAGATGATAAAAATAAATAAAAATCACTTTCATTATATATTAATATTGTAGTATTTTAGAAAAATACTAAACAAATCTTTAATAACAATTTTCGATATTTAAGTGATAATTCTTAAAGGAATTATTAAATCAATAAAATTCAAATAAAAGGAAATAAAATAAATAAATACAATATTCTATAAATATTTAAAAAATTAATATTTATAAATCCTTAATTAATTGAAAAGCATTTTTTATATAAATAGGGGAGAATAGATAAAGCTAAATGATGCATTACATTACTTTGCATAATCATTTTGCTTCTTTAAATATTGTCCTTACCGGGCAATAATGATGTTTTTGTAGACATAGAAGCTCAAGGTCCAGTGCAAGCATCAGACTTCACTACCATGCCATCACAAGGCAAGTTCATCACTTTCTCATATCCTTTGAGGAGTCTTTATCAGAGTATTTGCAAATTGTGTGTTATCATATATACTCCAAAGAAAGAAAATAATATTTTCACACATAAAGTAATCATAGATATCATCCTAAGTGATGATATAATGGAGCAATAGAACTTAGGGTTCTATTTGCAACAATGATGATCAATTAGGGACTTAATAACCCCTGACATCAGTGATTCTAGCGCCGTATATTACGCGTTTAGCCATGAGATTTGGAATGGGAAAGAGAAGTCAGCTGTATCTTCTTCCTCTCGCATGAAGCCAGATGTGCAGGTCGTGGCTATTATCCTCGTAGCGTGCATATTAATTGGTAATGTGTAGAGGATATGCAGCATATGAGTGGGAACCCTCAACGTCCCACGATAGTTCTGGCATCTAACGGTTTGTACAAACCATTGTCGTAATTCATTATGTGGGCATGGTGTACACCAAGGAGGCATGCGAGGTCGCGAAGGGGGCAATGATTGGCTTGGACCAACTACTGGGCCCCACATCATGAAATTGTGGACGGGAGAGTACGCCTGGTTGTGCAACAAGGAGTTGATCTCTCATGGGTAAAGTAACGCACCTCTGCAGAGTGTAAGAATTGTAACTTGTTACTCCCTGTTCCGGGAAGGATCTACGAACGCAGCAGGAAAGGAACTCCATGAAAGTTCTGGTCAACCTGTGAAGACTGATGGTCATAGATTTTCATAATAAATTCAATCTTTGAAGAAAGATTTACAAAAACTGCATTGTGCCAAGGACTTATAGTCCAAGGTGGTAGTTAGAGCATCAAACTTCCCACCTTGCATATAATGAACTTGTTGGGTAACGTTGTTACTCATCCTTTCCTTTGATCCCTTGATTAGACTCTGAGGATCCCGAAGACGTGCCAATGTATGCAGCTGAATGTCAAGAATATGTGTTCTACGAGGAGCCTGACCTGTCAGGAGGTGTTGAAGGAGTGTATTACGAGATCCGCTATGGTGTTGATGATAACGAGTCCAACTAAGTATCCTAGTTAGTAGTAACCAACGGAGCCGAGCAACATGAACTCTATCGAATAAGCTGCTGAGCTCAACTCCTAGTTGGAGTTGCTACTTTTAAATTCCGCTAAAACACTTTATATTTTGGTTTGTAAGCTGATAGCTTTTGAAGTCGTGAACTTCTGGTATTGTAATAATAATAATGTGTGAATGTTTGTAATATGGACCCACAATGTTTCTGTTGTACCACTCCGAGGGATGTGATATTTGTAGGGGTTCGTAGCATGGAAAACAAAAAAAATTACCGCATGCACACAAACAAGCCAAGATCTATCTACTAGATTGTAGCAACGAGTCGATAGAAGCACTCACCCTCGAAGATTCCAAAGCGGTTAACGAGAGCAGATTCTCGTGGGTGATGTAGTCGTACCCTTGCCGATCTCAAGATCGCGTAGACGATCCTTCCGGCGCTGCGTTCCGGCAGCGCTTCCGCAGTCGGTCACACGTTCGGTACTCGATGAAGACCTTCCTCTCCCTTGTTCCAGCAGGCAGCGGAGGTTGTAGTTCTCCCTCGTGATTTCGGCAGCACTACGGCGTGGTGTTGGAAGTAGAGGGAAGATCCCGCAGGGCTTCGCCTAAGCCGGATGCGAGTTATGGTGGATTTAGGGTTTCCCAGAAATCTAGGGTTTAGAGATCTAGGAGGAGGAGGAGGAGGTGTCGGCGGCGGCGAGCGGCGGGTCAGCGGCGGCTCGTGGAGAGGGGCAGGGGCTTGTGTTGTTTGGGGCAGCCCTCCCCCTCTATTTATGAGAGGGAGGGGCAACCTTGGGAGGGGTGGGTTTGAATCCAAACCCAAACCCAAGTTGGATTGAGAGAAGAACTTGTTTCTTCTCCCACTAGGAAACCATTGTTCTAGTTTGACTTTTCAAACTTCCCATTTGACTTCAATTTAGAGCTTTACTTCTCTCTTGCATATGCCAACACCAAATGACCTTGGATATGATCCAATCATTCCACATACCCATGACACATTCATGGACCATTCTCCTTTCGGACCGGTGAACCTTCTAGACCCTTCTAGAACCTCTCCGATGAAATCATCGGAAACTTTCCCGAACTCCGAAATAGGACTTTCCTTATATGAATCTTATTCTCCGGACCATTCCGGATATCCTCGTGATATGCCGGATCCCATCCGAGACTCCGAACAACATTCGGTATCCCTACTAACATTCCATATCTACTAAACAACATCGAATACTTAAGTGTGTCTCCCTACGGTTCGTGAATTATGCGGACATGACCTAGACACTTCTCCGATCAATAACCAATAGAGGAATCTGGAAATTCATATGGCTCCCACATATTTCAACGATTACTTTTCGATCGAATGAACCACTTACATACGATACCAATTTCCCTTTGTCTCACGATAGTTTACTTATCCAAGGTTTTGATCGTCGGTATCTCTGCATACCTAGTTCAACCTCGTTACTGATAAGTACTCTTTTCTCGTTCCCGTGATATGTGATCCCTTGTGAGCCAGTCACATGCTTGCAAGCCAATTGGATGACATTCCACCGAGAGGGCCCAGAGTATATCTATCCATCATATGGATGGACAAATCCCACTCTTGATACATGTGCCTCAACCCATACTTTCTGAACACCCAATGCCACCTTTATAGCCACCCAGTTACGGTGTGGTGTTTGATGTCATCAAAGCATCCTTCCGGTTATGGTGATTAGCATGATCTCATGGTCGAAGGAATTAGGTTACTATGTATCAGAAAGCTTATAGCAAACGAACTATTAAAATGACTTGATCTTTATGCTACGCTTATCTATAGGAGTATGTCCATCATACCATTCTCCTAATGATATGATCTTGTTATTAACAACATCTCAATGTTCATGATCTAGAAACCACGATCATCTATTAATCAACACGCTAGTATTACAAAGAGGCTTTACCAGGGACTCTAATTTAGTTTACAAATCACACAAGTATTAATGTTTCCGGTTAATACTATTATAGCATGAATGTAAACATTTATCATAAACACAAAGATATAATAATAACCACTTTTAATATTGCCTCTAGGGCATATCTCCAACAGTCTCCCACTTGCACTAGAGTCAACTAATCTAGATTACATGGTAATATACAGAACACCCATGGCGGTTTGGTGCTGGTCATGTTTTGCCCTCGGGAGAGGTTTAGTCAACGGATCCGCCACATTCAGATCTGTGTGTACTTTGCAAATCTTTATGTCACCATCTTGGACATGTTCTCGAATAGCGTGAAAATGTAGCTTGATGTGATTCAGCTTCTTATGTGACCTTGGTTCTTGCGCATTGGCTATGGCGCCCATGTTATCACAGTAGATAGACATTGGGTCCAGCGCACTTGGAACCACACCGAGCTCTATAATGAACTCCTTCATCCATATCGCCTCTTGTGAAGCCTCCGAAGTAGCTATGTATTCCGATTCAGTTGAAGATCTCGCCACAACGCTTTGCTTTGCACTCCTCCAGCTAACTGCTGCACCATTCAAAGTAAATACGTATCCAGATTGAGATTTAGAATCATCCTGATCAGTGTTCCAACTAGCATCGGTGTAACCATTAACAACGAGTTGTTCATCACCTCCATAAGAAAGAACCATATCCTTAGTTCTTGTCAAGTACTTAAGGATGTTTTTGACCGCTGTCCAATGATCCACTCCTGGATCACTTTGATATCTGCTAGTCAAACTAACAGCATATGCAATGTCGGGTCTAGTACATAGCATGGCATACATTAGAGATCCTATGGCTGAGGCATAGGGAGTCTTACTCATCCTTTCTCTATCTTCCGCCATTGCTGGACTTTGAGTTTTACTCAAGGTCGTATTGGGCAACATGGGCAAGAACCCTTTCTTGCTATCTTCCATTCCAAACCTCTTTAGAACTTTGTCCAAATATGTACTCTGTGACAATGATATTAGGCGCCTCGATCTATCTCTAAAAATCTTTATGCCTAATATGTAAGCTGCTTCGCCAAGATCTTTCATTGAAAAACTATTATTCAAATAATCCTTGACACTATTAAGAAGGTCTATATCATTCCCAATCAACAATATGTCATCTACATATAGTATTAAGAATGCTACAGATCTCCCACTCACTTTCTTGTAAATACAAGCTTCTCCATAAGTTTGTATAAAACCAAAGCTTTTGATTACCTTATCAAAACATTGATTCCAACTTCGGGATGCTTGCTTCAATCCATATATGGACCGTTGAAGTTTGCATACCTTGTTAGCATCTTTAGGATCGACAAAACCTTTGGGCTGCATCATATACAACTCTTCATCAATGTCTCCATTGAGGAAAGCTGTTTTGACATCCATCTGCCATATCTCATAATCATAATATGCAACGATTGCTAACATAATCCTCACAGACTTTAGCTTCGCTACTGGTGAGAAAGTCTCATCGTAGTCAACTCCTTGAATTTGTCGAAACCCTTTTGCAACAAGTCGAGCTTTATAGACAGTAACATTACCATCAGCATCTGTTTTCTTCTTGAAGATCCATTTATTCTCGACAGCCTTCCGTCCATCCGGTAAGTCCACCAAAGTCCATACTTGGTTTTCGTACATGGATCCAATCTCGGATTTCATGGCTTCTTGCCATTTATTGGAATCTGGGCTCATCATTGCTTCCTCATATGTCGCAGGGTCATCGGTGTTGTCCACCAACATGAAACTCATAACGGGATCATATCAATCAGGAGTGGTACAAGTTCTCGTTGACCTGCGAGGTTCCATAGTAACTTCAACCGAAGTTTCATGATCAACATCATTAGCATCCTCTCTTATTGGAACAGGCGCCACAGGAACTACTTCTGGTTCTATGCTACTCGCAAGTTCGAGAGAAGGTTCAGCAACCTCATCGAGTTCTACTTTCCTTCCAGTCACTTCTTTCGAGAGAAATTCCTTCTCTAGAAAGGATCCATTCTTGGCAACGAAGATTTTGCCTTCGGATCTATGATAGAAGGTATACCCAATAGTTTCCTTCGGGTATCCTATGAAGACGCATTTTTCCGCTTTGGGTTCTAGTTTGTCCGGCTGTAACTTCTTTACATAGGATTCGCATCCCCAAACTTTAAGGAACGACAATTTAGGTTTCTTCCCAAACCATAATTCATACGGTGTCGTTTCAACGGATTTAGATGGTGCCCTATTTAAAGTGAATGCGGCTGTTTCTAATGCATAACCCCAAAATGATAGCGGTAAATCTGTAAGTGACATCATAGAACGAACCATATCTAAGAGAGTTCGATTACGATGTTCGGACACACCATTAGGCTGTGGTGTTCCCGGCGGTGTCAATTGTGAAAGTATTCCGCATTTCTTCAAATGCTCGTCAAACTCGTAACTTAGATATTCACCTCCACGATCAGAACGCAGAAATTTAATCTTCTTGTTACGTTGATTCTCTACCTCACTTAGAAACTCCTTAAACTTCTCGAAAGTTTCGGACTTATGTTTCATGAAATAGATATACCCATATCTACTCAAGTCATCCGTGAAGGTAATAACATAACGATAACCACCGCGCGATGCTACACTCATTGGACCACACACATCGGTATGTATGATTTCCAATAAGTCCGTAGCTCGCTCCATCATACCAGAAAATGGAGTCTTAGTCATTTTTCCCATCAGACATGCTTCGCATCTTTCAAGTGATTCGAAATCAAGTGATTCAAGAAGTCCATCGGAATGGAGTTTCTTCATACGCTTCAATCCAATGTGACCAAGACGACAGTGCCACATATAGGTCGAGTTATCGCTCGATTTCAAACGTTTATCCTCAATGTTGTTGATATGTGTATTTCCACTATCGAGATTCAATAAGAATAGACCATCTATCAAAGGTGCATGTGCATAAAACATATTACTCATATAAATCGAACAACCATTATTCTCAGACTTAAACAAGTAACCGTCTCGCAATAAACATGATCCAGATATAATGTTCATGCTCAACGCAAGCACCAAATAACAATTATTTAAGTATAAAACTAATCCCGATGGTAGATTAAGAGGTAGCATGCCGACCGCGATCACATCAACCTTTTGATCCATTTCCAACACGCATCGTCACCTCTTTCTTCGCTAGCTTCCATTTATTCTGCAGTACCTGTTTTGAGTTACAAATATGAGCACCCTTCTTGAAGTGTCCCTTTTGCTTAGACTTGCCTTTCTTGAATTTGGTGGTATTATTGACCAACAACACTTGGTGCTCTTTCTTGATCTCCACTTCTACAGATTTCAACATGGAGAAGAGTTCTGGCAACGTCTTGTCCATGTTTTGCATATTGTAGTTCATCACAAAGTTCTTGTAACTTGGTGGCAGTGATTGGAGGACACGGTGAATCCCCAAAGAATTAGGAATCACTATACCCAAACTTTGTAGTTTATTTGCGTGCCCAGACATCTTAAGCACGTGCTCACTGACGGAGCTGCCCTCTTCCATCTTACAGTTAAAGAACTTTTCAGAAGCCTCATAACTCTCAACTGCCGCGTGAGCCTCAGATATCATTTTGAGTTCACGGACAATATCATGTGGATCATGGTTCTCAAACCTTTTCTGAAGCTCCGATTCCAAACCATACAAGATAGCACACTGAACTATGGAGTACTGATTCTTCCGAGTGAGGTAAACATTCTTTACTTCATCGGTAGTAGTAGCTGCAGGCGGGTCACCCAGCGGTGCATCCAGCACATAGGTCAAATTACCAGCATTGAGGACAATCCTCAAATTGCGGAACCAATCAGCGAAGTTGCTTCCATTGTTTTTCAAATTTTCTTTCTCTAGGAACACATTAAAATTGATGGTAGGGGCCGCCATTGATCTACAACATATTTGCAATAGTTTAGACTAAGTTTATGACAAATTGAGTTATAATTAATAGTTGAATTAATATAGGTGAACTCCCACTCAAAACAATATCCCTCACATTGTTTTAGTGATCACACGAACCAAATCCACCACATCAAAACCGATCATCATGAGAGTTGATGTAGCTTCAATGGCGAACAATCAACATGTTCATCATATCTACTATATGACTCATGCTTTACCTTTCAGTGATCCGTGTCCCGAGACCATGTCTGTACATGCTAGGCTCGTCAAGATCAAACCTTGGTTTTCGCATGAGCAAATCTGGCTTGTTCATGTTGTATACACTCGTAGAATCTAACACACCCGATCATCACGTGGTGCTTCGAAACAACGAGCTTTAGCAACGGTGCTTACTAAGGATGAACACTTTAAAACTTGAAATTTTTGTGCTTGAGGAATCATCTTATAATGCTACTGTCACAAACTAAGCAATACAAGATGCATAAAGGATTAACATCACATGCAATTCATAATATGTGATATGATATGGCCTTTCTTCTTGTGCTTCCAATCTCCATCTTCAAGCACGAACTTTATCTCCATCATCACCAGTATGGCGTTAAGGTCAATGGCGTCGTTTCATGGTTGTCATCCACCAGCTTCAACTATTACAACTACTTTGAATAGACACACAAGCCTTAATGGAATTTAAAAGACAACCATATGGATCCTGCCGGTTGCCAGCTTACAATAAGAAACATTGCATACATCATATATAATCACAATCATGGTCATATCACATCACAGCACACCCCTGCAAAACAAAGTTAGACACCTCTAATTTTCTTTGCATATTTTACGTGGTTTGGGGCTTTCAATAAGTGTCGTTCTAACTTACGAACAAGAACCACAACGTTGATGCTTGAACTATCAAGTGCCCGTTGTAAATTGAATCTATACTATGATGGGAGAGACAGACACCCGCAAGGCCACTTATGCAATACAAGTTGCATGTTGAGCGTGGAGCAAGTCTCATGAATGATGTCATGTAAGGTTAGCCTGGGCCGCTTCATCCCATCATACCGCAAGATGCAAAGTACACAAAAAGCAATTGATAATAAAAGCACCACCGCCCACAATGACCATTGTGTTCTACTCGTGCAACAGATCTACATATAGACACGGCTCTGATACCACTGTAGGGGTTCGTAGCATGGAAAGCAAAAAAATTCTACCGCATGCACACAAACAAGCCAAGATCTATCTACTAGATTGTAGCAACGAGTCGATAGAAGCACTCACCCTCGAAGATTCCAAAGCGGTTAACGAGAGCAGATTCTCGTGGTTGATGTAGTCGTACACTTGCCAATCTCAAGATCGCATAGACGATCCTTCCGGCGCTGCGTTCCTGCAGCGCTTCCGCAGTCGGTCACACGTTCGGTACTCGATGAAGACCTTCCTCTCCCTTGTTCCAGCAGGCAGCAGAGGTTGTAGTTCTCCCTCGCGATTCCGGTAGTACGACGGCGTGGTGTCGGAAGTAGAGGGAAGATCCCGCAGGGCTTCGCCTAAGCCGGATGCGAGTTATGGTGGATTTAGGGTTTCCCGAAAATCTAGGGTTTAGAGATCCAGGAGGAGGAGGTCTCGGCGGCGGCTAGGGCGGCTACGACGGACCGGCGGCGATAGGTCGGCTGCGGGTCGGCGGCGGCAGCTCGTGGAGAGGGGCAAGGGCTTGTGTTGTTTGCGGTAGCCCTCTCCCTCTATTTATGAGAGGGAGGGGCAGCCTTGGGAGGGGTGGGTTTGAATCCAAACCCAAACCCAAGTTGGATTGAGAGAAGGACTTGTTTCTTCTCCCACTAGGAAACCATTGTTCCAGTTTGACTTTTAAAACTTCCCGTTTGACTTTCAATTTAGAGCTTTACTTCTCTCTTGCATATGCCAACACCAAGTGACCTTGGATATGATCCAATCATTCCACATACCCATGACACATTCTGTAGGGTTTCGTAGCATGGAAAACAAAAAATTTCTATCACATACAAACAAACAAGCCAAGATCTATCTACTAGATTGTAGCAACGAGTCGATGGAATAACTTACCCTTGAAGATTCCAAAGTGTTTAACGAGAGCGGATTCTCGTGGGTGATGTAGTCGTACTCTTCCCGATCTCAAGATCGCGTAGACGATCCTTCCGGCGCTGCGTTCCGGCAGCGCTCCCGCAGTCGGTCACACGTTCGGTACTCGACGAAGATCTTCCTCTCCCTTGTTCCAGCAGGAAGCGGAGGTTGTAGCACTCTCCTCGCGATTCTGGCAGCACAACGGCGTGGTACCGGAAGTAGAGGGGAGATCTCGCAGGGCTTCGCCTTAAGCCGGAGCGAGTATGGTGGAGTATGAGAGAGCTCCTCGGCGATCTAGGTTTTAGACACACCAAGGAGGAGAGGCTAGAGCCGGCGGCTAGGGTTCCGGGGACCCCCAAGTCGGCGGATAGGGAAAAACCCTAGGGGGCGGCGGCGGCTATGGTGGTAGGCGCCAAGCTAGGGTTTGAGGAGAGGTACTTGTGTGTGCTAGGAGGGAGCCCTGCCCCTCCTTATATAGGTGGAGGGGCCGGCGGCCAAGGGGAGGGAGGGGAGTCCCTCCCCAACTCGGCTTGGGTGGTGCGCCGGCTTGGGGAGGAGGACTCCCTCCCCAACTCGGTTTCACCTCCTCCTCCTCCTCCTCTTTTCCACTTTCCAAATTTAGCCGTTTGACTTTTCAGTTTAGCTATTTGACTTTTCAAACTAGGATTTGATTAATCCTTTATTTGGAACAGCGATGAAACTTAGTACATGATGCAATCATACCAACTTGATACAACACATTCATGTACCCTTCCCCTCCGGAGTGCCGGGCATTCCGGAACCTTCTAGAACATTCCCGATGAAAACACCGGAATCATTCCCCAACTCCGAAACGGGACTTTCCTTATATGAATCTTATTCTCCGGACCATTCCAGATCACCTCGTGATATCCTGGATCCCATCCGAGACTCCGAACAACATTCGGTCTCCTTCTCATTCATTCCATAACTACTCAAACAACGTCGAATCCTTAAGTGTGTCTCCCTACGGTTCGTGAATTATGCGGACATGATCGAGACACTTCTCCGAACAATAACCAATAGAGGAATCTGGAAATTCATATGGCTCCCACATATTTCTACGATTACTTTGCGATCGAATGAACCACTTACATACGATACCAATTTCCCTTTGTCTCACGATAGTTTACTTATCCGAGGTTATGATCGTCGGTATCTCTGCATACCTAGTTCAACCTCGTTACCGATAAGTACTCTTTTCTCGTTCCCGTGATATGTGATCCCTTGTGAGCCAGTCACATGCTTGCAAGCTAATTGGATGACATTCCACCGAGAGGGCCCAGAGTATATCTATCCGTCATATGGATGGACAAATCCCACTCTTGATCCATGTGTCTCACCCAATACTTTCCGAACACTCAATGCCACCTTTATAGCCACCCAGTTACGGTGTGGTGTTTGATGTCATCAAAGCATCCATCCGGTAAAGGTGATATGCATGATCTCATGGTCGAAGGAATTAGGTTACTATGTATCAAAAAGCCTATAGCAATTGAACTATTGAAATGACTTGATCTTTATGCTACGCTTATCTATAGGAGTATGTCCACCATATCATTCTCCTAACGATATAATCTTGTTGTTGATAACATCTCAATGTTCATGATAGGGAAACCACAATCATTTATCAACCAACAAGCTAGTGATGTATAGAGGCTATACTAGGGACTTCAAATTAAGTTTACAAATCACACAAGTATCAATGTTTCCTTGTTAATACTATTATAGCATGAATGTAAACATTTATCATAAACACAAAGATATAATAATAACTACATTTATTATTGCCTCTAGGGCATATCTCCAACAGTCTCCCACTTGCACTAGAGTCATCTAATCTAGATTACATGGTAATATACCGTACACCCATGGCAGTTTGGTGCTGGTCATGTTTTGCCCTCGGGAGAGGTTTAGTCAACGGATCCGCCACATTCAGATCTGTGTGTACTTTGCAAATCTTTATATCCCCATCTTGGATATGTTCTCGAATAGCGTGAAAACGTAGCTTGATGTGCTTCAGCTTCTTGTGTGACCTTGGTTCTTGCGCATTGGCTATGGCGCCCATGTTATCACAGTAGATAGACATTGGGTCCAGCGCACTAGGAACCACACCCAGCTCTGTAATGAACTCTTTCATCCATATCGCTTCTTGTGAAGCCTCCGAAGCAGCCATGTATTCCGATTCAGTTGAAGATCTCGCCACAACGCTTTGCTTTGCACTCCTCCAGCTAACTGCTGCACCATTCAAAATAAATACGTATCCAGATTGTGATTTAGAATCATCCGGATCAGTGTTCCAACTAGCATCGGTGTAACCATTAACAACGAGCTGTTCATCACCTCCATAAGAAAGAACCATATCCTTAGTTCTTCTCAAGTACTTAAGGATGTTTTTGACCGCTGTCCAATGATCCACTCCTGGATCACTTTGATATCTGCTAGTCAAACTAACAGCATATGCAATGTCGGGTCTAGTACATAGCATGGCATACATTAGAGATCCTATGGCTGAGGCATAGGGAGTCTTACTCATCCTTTCTCTATCTTCTGCCGATGTCGGACTTTGAGTTTTACTCAAGGTCGTATTGGGAAACATGGGCAAGAACCCTTTCTTGCTATCTTCCATTCCAAACTTCTTTAGAACTTTGTCCAAATATGTACTCTGTGACAATGATATTTGGCGTTTCGATCTATCTCTGTAAATCTTTATGCCTAATATGTAAGCTGCTTCGCCAAGATCCTTCATTGAAAAACTATTATTCAAATATTCTTTGACACTATTAAGAAGGTCTACATCATTCCCAATCAACAATATGTCATCTACATATAGTATTAAGAATGCTACAGAGCTCCCACTCACTTTCTTGTAAATACAAGCTTCTCCATAAGTTTGTATAAAACCAAAACTTTTGATCACCTTATCAAAACGTTGATTCCAACTTCGGGATGCTTGCTTCAATCCATAGATGGACCGTTGAAGTTTGCATACCTTGTTAGCATCTTTAGGATCGACAAAACCTTTGGGGTGCATCATATACAACTCTTCATCAATGTCTCCATTGAGGAATGCTGTTTTGACATCCATCTGCCATATCTCATAATCATAATATGCAACGATTGCTAACATAATCCTCACAGACTTTAGCTTCGCTACTGGTGAGAAAGTCTCATCGTAGTCAACTCCTTGAATTTGTCGAAACCCTTTTGCAACAAGTCGAGCTTTATAGACAGTAACATCATTTCCACTATCGAGATTCAATAAGAATAGACCATCTATCAAAGGTGCATGTGCATAAAACATATTACTCATATAAATCGAACAACCATTATTCTCAGACTTAAACAAGTAACCGTCTCGCAATAAACATGATCCAGATATAATGTTCATGCTCAACACAAGCACCAAATAACAATTATTTAAGTATAAAACTAATCCCGATGGTAGATTAAGAGGTAGCGTGCCGACCGCGATCACATCAACCTTTTGATCCATTTCCAACACGCATCGTCACCTCTTTCTTCGCTAGCTTCCGTTTATTCTGCAGTACCTGTTTCGAGTTACAAATATGAGCACCCTTCTTGAAGTGTCCCTTTTGCTTAGACTTGCCTTTCTTGAATTTGGTGGTCTTATTGACCAACAACACTTGGTGCTCTTTCTTGATCTCCACTTCTACAGATTTCAACATGGAGAAGAGTTCTGGCAACGTCTTGTCCATGTTTTGCATATTGTAGTTCATCACAAAGTTCTTGTAACTTGGTGGCAGTGATTGGAGGACACGGTGATGTCTTTGACCGCTGTCCAATGATCCACTCCTGGATCACTTTGATATCTGCTAGTCAAACTAACAACATATGCAATGTCGGGTCTAGTACATAGCATGGCATACATTAGAGATCCTATGGCTGAGGCATAGGGAGTCTTACTCATCCTTTCTCTATCTTCCGCCATTGCTGGACTTTGAGTTTTACTCAAGGTCGTATTGGGCAACATGGGCAAGAACCCTTTCTTGCTATCTTCCATTCCAAACCTCTTTAGAACTTTGTCCAAATATGTACTCTGTGACAATGATATTAGGCGCCTCGATCTATCTCTAAAAATCTTTATGCCTAATATGTAAGCTGCTTCGCCAAGATCTTTCATTGAAAAACTATTATTCAAATAATCCGTGACACTATTAAGAAGGTCTATATCATTCCCAATCAACAATATGTCATCTGCATATAGTATTAAGAATGCTACAGAGCTCCCACTCACTTTCTTGTAAATACAAGCTTCTCCATAAGTTTGTATAAAACCAAAGCTTTTGATTACCTTATCAAAGCGTTGATTCCAACTTCGGGATGCTTGCTTCAATCCATATATGGACCGTTGAAGTTTGCATACCTTGTTAGCATCTTTAGGATCGACAAAACCTTTGGGCTGCATCATATACAACTCTTCATCAATGTCTCCATTGAGGAAAGCTGTTTTGACATCCATCTGCCATATCCCATAATCATAATATGCAACGATTGCTAACATAATCCTCACAGACTTTAGCTTCGCTACTGGTGAGAAAGTCTCATCGTAGTCAACTGTGTCATCCCGCAAAACCACTACTAGAAAATCGCGTTGTTTTTGTGCATTGCATCACCATGACCGCATGCTCATGTCATCATGCCACATTGCATTTGAGCATCGTCATCATCTTGCATTTGCTTGCATAAAACTATTTGCGGAAAAACCTGTTCTTGTTTTCTAAGCGCCCCGTCTATGTTCTAAACGCAAAACCCGGGTCTCCGGATTATTTTGTTTTGTCTGCTATCGGTTTGCAAAAAGCCCTGTTTTAAACAAATAAAATATTTAATTATTTTAGTGGGGGCAGCCAAACCGGGCCGATCCGACCCAGTCGGCCACCCCCAGAATAAAACGGTCCACCCAAACTCTAAATCCTATTCCTACCCAAACCTAGTCTACCCACCAATCCCCTCCCTCCACCTCACCTTCCCTCCACCTCATCACAGCCACCGCCACCTCATCAATCCACCAGCCCCACTCCCTCTCTCACACAACCCCCCATCTACCCCTCTCTCTCCCTCTCCCTGTCCCTGGGCCCCACCCGCGCCTGGCCCCATCTCGCAGCCACTCCCTCTCTCTCCCCTGGTCAACCCTCTCCCCAACCCCACTCACTCACACACCCGCGGGCCCCACCACCTGCCTGTCCCCCGGCCCCATCTCCCCCACGCGCTCCTCCCCCCCACCGCGTCGTCCTCCTCCCGCACCCAACCACCGCCTCGCCGCCTCTGCTCCCCGTCCCCGCTCCCTCCTTCCCCGGCGGCTCCCTCCCCTCGCAGAGCCCCTCGCCGGCCTTCCCCTTTTCCCTCTCGGAGCCGCCGCCAGTCCTTCCCCCCTCGGCAACACCGTCGCCCCTTCCCCATACCGCCACCGCCGCCAGGGGGCTTCCCTCCCGCCGTCGCCTCGGCCACCCCCTTCCCTCGCCGGCGACCGCCTCCGCGCCCGCCGCTCGCTCCTGCGGCCCTCCTCTCCAGCGCCTCCCTCTCCTCCCCAGGCTCCCCTCCTCCGCGCCTCCTCCCCGCCGTCTCCTCTCGGGCCGCCGCCGCCCCGCCCTTCTTCCTCCTCTCCGGTGCCCTCTCGCCGGCCGTGCCTCCTCCCTCCGCCTGCGTCTGCCCCGAGCCTCGACCGCGAGCCCCTTCGCGTCATCGCGATCCCGAGCCACCCCGGCAGCAGCAGCCGCGGCCCCGTCCTCCTCCCTCCGCGTCGGGCTCCTCCCCGTCGCCATGACCGTCCGCGGCCGAGCCTGCTCCAGCGCCCCACGCCGCCGCACGGACCTGATGCCGCCCCGGCGCCTTGGCCCGCGGTCCGCCTCATCCCCGCCTAGCTCGCCCCGAGCCCGCGAGGCCCTTCCTCGACGTCTCTCCTCCGGCCGTCCCCGAGCGCCTCCGCCTGCCGCTGGACCCTTTCGCCTCTCTTCGGCAGTACCGACCCGGCCAGCTAAACGGTGAACGTTGTCGTGCTGCTGTTGAAACCGTCCGCGAGTGTGTGCCCTCTGGTGCTTAAGCGGAAGTCAAGACCACCAATGCCTGATCCAAGTGCATCGCCGTCAATCAAAGAGGGATCCGGCATGTGCCCATAGCGGGCGACAAGACCTTCGACACGACACCCGAAGACGGCGATGTCCACCCCCAAGATCTTCTTCCCGGACCCCGGTGACCCCATGATCTTCGCCGCAGAACAACAAGGCCATTGGAGTGGAATCGACAAGATCTACCGCCGGACGCCAAGCACTCCTTCACGGACCCAAGAACCCTAAGACCGAACCTCGTCGAACCCCTCGGAACGCCAAGTTCTCCACCTTGAACGCCATGACCGTCTACACGGACCCGAAGACCACGGATGCGACAAGAACGACATCGACCAGGGCGAGCCCGATGCGCCCCCCGACGCCAACCAAGTCCTCCTTCACGGAACGCCAAGATCTACCTCCGCTATCTGAGAACGATCCCGCCGAGGCCGAACCCTAGATCCGAACCCTGAGACCGAACCCGAACCCCGGAACCCCAAGATCGTCGAACCCTAATGTGCGACCCCTTTTCTCGAGCCCTATTTTATAAATGTAATAACAAATTGATGCATATTAAATTGTCTTACTCGCATGCATATTTGTGTGGTTTGGGGGCCTTATGCCGATTCACTGCATAATTAAATATGGGGCCCATATGCGGGCAAATCTATTCTTATATTGGCCTCATTTAAATTTGCGTAGCGAACCGGTAACTTATCTTGCCCTGTTATTACAACATTTAATTTGCGGGGTAAATAAACAACTTGAACCGTTTAATTAATTGTCGGGACCCCGGTTCCGCTTAATCTTGCCCAATTGCATCGCACCTTTGCCATGTCATACATCATACCTGCATCATGCCCGATCTTTTGCCGTAGTATTAAACATTGCATCCGGTGTTTATTCTAGTGTTTTGGTTCTTCGCGGATAAGGCCGTTGAGTTGATGCGAGTGTCGACCCGATCTTCGGATGAACCTTCGGCAATGTTTTCAGGCGAGCATCTCCCCCTTTCTACCTATCTTACTTTTATAGTATTTATTCCCTCCTGTTGATCTATTGCTATCTGTGTTGCGATGCTCTAGTTTTCGTACTCGTGTTATCCCTTGCAGCCTTATATTGCCTTGGACACCTCCTATTACCTGTTGTTTGGTAGATAGTTGGACTTGCGCGTCGTAGTCGCTTGCTCAAGTGCTGTTGCGTGTCGTCCAGTACCACAGTTGTTGGAGCATTGCCGCATGTTTAATGTTGGAGATGATCATGGCTTTAATTATTGTTCACTTTAATTACTGTTTAACAACTAAAATTGAAGTAAGTAAGCAGAGGCACAGGTGGGCAATAGATGTTATTTGGTTGTTAACCGTCCACTTGTGTCCCGTAGGACCCCGAGTACTTGATACCTGTTCCTTGAATATTCGCGCTATCCACATCTGGGAGGATTATGGGACCCCCCTTAGCCAGAGCTTGATTCATTCTTATTTCTTGGGGCCACAAACTAGTTTGAGGTTTTATTTACGATCATGTACTTATGCCATGCTTTACCACTTTATTTACGATTGTGCGAGGAGCACACTGTACTGTTTAGGATCGTGGCACGATTCGGCGGTATCGACAAGCCCAGTCACATTTTCGGGTTCCCAGTCGTTTACAGCCGTCCCCACAACCTTGAGTCCGTCTCGGAGCCGGCCGGCTTCGTTGCGGGTCTACTTTAAGGGGTGGCCCCCTGAAATATTTCTGAATCCTGTGATTGCTTTGTCGTGAAGGCCTCGTTGGGTTTTGATTTGGTTTTTCCGAGGTTGATCGAGTGTGTGTTGCTATTTGTGCACCCCTGCAGGGTAAAACTTTCTGAAAGCCGTGTCCGCGGTTATGGACGACTTGGAGCACAGTATCTCGATCATAGAGAACTATAACTAAAGTAGTGCTATAAATTTGACTTTATAATGACTAGTAATCAGCTTTATTATAATGGAATGGCTAAATAAAACTGCCAACAATTGCTTGCTTGGGTTGTCGCTTGCGACCATTGTATCTGACTAGTAAGTATTGCAACTATAACGGAATGGCTAAATAAAAGTGCCAACAACTGCTGGGTTTTGGGTTATCTCATGCAAATTGTATTTGACTAGTAAGTGTCGCAACTACAACGGAATGGTTAACTAAAATTGCCCACTGCTTATTATATCAGGATGACTATCTATACCTGACTAGTAATTGCTGCAACGATAACTGAACAAATAAAAATGCCAACTGTGTGGGTTCCTCGGTTGACTTCCTCGTTTGGTCTCGAGGGGAAATACCAGGATGGGTTTGTTTGGTGTTAGAATCAGGTGGGTTCCGGATAGGTCTTTCTTACCCCTCTCTGATAGCCGCTAGTTGTATCGAGTCTCTATAGGTTGTTTAGTGCATGCTGCCGCTGCCGCTTCAGTCCACCATACCTATGTAGGCGAGGACCGCCGAATTCTAGCCTCGCCGTGTACTGGCCTCAATACTGACGCTCCTCTTTTTCCTTTGCCCTTTGTCGGCACCCCTTTTGTTTAAGCAGGTTTTGAGATCGACGTCGTTAGCAGGGTTACCCTTCCGGCTTGGCCTGGGCAGGGTTATGGACGCCATTGGTTATTCTTCAGGGCTCTTAGCCCCATTTGCATCTTGTCCGTAGTCGGACGCTCTATCATTTTCAAGGTGATTTGGATCTTTGTATTGTATATCTGTATTCCTGACTCATTGAGTCGCTGTTGTATATATCTGTTCTGTGGGTCCCATCGAGGACTGTTGTGTAATGTTATTACTTCGTTTTCCACCCGCACGAAAGTGCCTGGTGGGCACCTTTGAATCGTTTCTATGCGGGTTTGGCGGGTTTCGCTAAAACTTGCATAGGGCCGATTCTGAGGGTGTTACAGAGTGGTATCAGAGCCCAGCAGTTGCGATACCCCACAAGTCCAGCCTGTAGGATAACCTAGCTAACGGCCGAAGTAGAGTGTCAAACCTATTTTTCAAAATCGGTTGGATAGTTCCGATTAGGTCTGATTTTACTTCTTACCCCTCTGCTGATCTCCTCTCACCTCTGCGTGTTTTGAATCCGCTCTCTTCTCTCTCTTCGAGTCCAGGATTTCTCGCGGTTGGGTTTCCGTCGTACCTTCAGGGTTTCGCTTTCTCCCTTTAATAACGGTGGTGCCACGATCATCAAATCTGCAACTTGTCTGTTGTACCCTTCATCCAATCTTTTGTTCTTGAGCTCTTTATCTATATGTGTTCCTTGATGGATATCCGTGTCGTTGAAAAACATATGAGAAGGACGAGCATTGGTGAAGTTGGAGTATACCTTGAGCATGTGTTGTTCATGCCAATGGAACCATCGCGGAACCTAATCATTGTGTCTTTCATACGAGTTCCGTTGTATCTTCCGGTGTTTTCCAATGTGATGACCTCATCTACATCAGATCCAACGCAGAGCTGGCATCATCCCTTTGTTCCGAATACCGCTTATGAAGATCTTCATTCTAAAAGTTCGAGAGTTGAGTTGCCTGATTTTCCTATTCATGTATAGAGTTGATAGTTTGGGTACGGGATGGACTGATCACCCTACCCGACTCTTACTGTTCGCTCTGTACATCGAACTGGTGGATCAATGTAACTTTTCCTCTTCTAATGGAAGTTAGAGGTGGCCTTATCGTTTGATACCTCTACCTTCGTCCTTTGTTCCTCCGGAGTGTTCTCTCGACGATCAGGAACAACGACCCTTTGTTGGTGGTGTCGCCGATTTCAAGATGGAGGATGAACCATTGTTAGTGGTGTCGCGAGGATCTACACGAAGCGAGAAGACGCAGATCGCCGACCTTCTTTCCGGTACCATGAGGCGGATCTCGAGGGCGAGATCCATTGTTAGTGGTGTCGAATTGTGGCATCCCGCAAAACCACTACTAGAAAATCGCGTTGTTTTTGTGCATTGCATCACCATGACCGCATGCTCATGTCATCATGCCACATTGCATTTGAGCATCGTCATCATCTTGCATTTGCTTGCATAAAACTATTTGCGGAAAAACCTGTTCTTGTTTTCTAAGTGCCCCGTCTATGTTCTAAACGCAAAACCCGGGTCTCCGGATTATTTTGTTTTGTCTGCTATCGGTTTGCAAAAAGCCCTATTTTAAACAAATAAAATATTTAATTATTTTAGTGGGGGCAGCCAAACCGGGCCGATCCGACCCAGTCGGCCACCACCAGAATAAAACGGTCCACCCAAACTCTAAATCCTATTCCTACCCAAACCTAGTCTACCCACCAATCCCCTCCCTCCACCTCACCTTCCCTCCACCTCATCACAGCCACCGCCACCTCATCAATCCACTAGCCCCACTCCCTCTCTCACACAGCCCCCCATCTACCCCTCTCTCTCTCCCTCTCCCTGTCCCTGGGCCCCACCCGCGCCTGGCCCCATCCCGCAGCCACTCCCTCTCTCTCCCCTGGTCAACCCTCTCCCCAACCCCACTCACTCACACACCCGCAGGCCCCACCACCTGCCTGTCCCCCGTCCCCACCTCCCCCACACGCTCCTCTCCCCCCACCGCGTCCTCCTCCTCCCGCACCCAACCACCGCCTCGCCGCCTCTTCTCCCCGTCCCCGCTCCCTCCTTCCCCGACGGCTCCCTCCCCTCGCAGAGCCCCTCGCCGGCCTTCCCCTTTTCCCTCTCGGAGCCGCCGCCGGTCCTTCCCCCTTCTGCAACACCGTCGCCCCTTCCCCATGCCGCCACCGCCGCCAGGGGGCTTCCCTCCCGCCGTCGCCTCGACCACCCCCTCCCCTCGCCGGCGACCGCCTCCGCGCCCGCCGCTCGCTCCTGCGGCCCTCCTCTCCAGCGCCTCCCTCTCCTCCCCAGGCTCCCCTCCTCCGCGCCTCCTCCCCGCCGTATCCTCTCGGGCCGCCGCCGCCCCGCCCTTCTTCCTCCTCTCCGGTGCCCTCTCGCCGGCCGCGCCTCCTCCCTCCGCCCGCGTCTGCCCCGAGCCTCGACCGCGAGCCCCTTCGCGTCGTCGCGATCCCGAGCCACCCCGGCAGCAGCAGCCGTGGCCCCGTCCTCCTCCCTCCGCGTCGGGCTCCTCCCCGCCGCCATGACCGTCCGCGGCCGAGCCTGCTCCAGCGCCCCACACCGCCGCACGGACCCGATGCCGCCCCGGCGCCTTGGCCCGCGGTCCGCCTCATCCCCGCCTAGCTCGCCCCGAGCCCGCGAGGCCCTTCCTCGACGTCTCTCCTCCGGCCGTCCCCGAGCGCCTCCGCCTGCCGCTGGACCCTTTCGCCTCTCTTCGGCAGTACCGACCCGGCCAGCTAAACGGTGAACGTTGTCGTGCTGCTGTTGAAACCGTCCGCGAGTGTGTGCCCTCTGGTGCTTAAGCGGAAGTCAAGACCACCAATGCCTGATCCAAGTGCATCGCCGTCAATCAAAGAGGGATCCGGCATGTGCCCATCGCGGGCGACAAGACCTTCGACACGGCACCCGAAGACGGCGATGTCCACCCCCAAGATCTTCTTCCCGGACCCCGGTGACCCCATGATCTTCGCCGCAGAACAACAAGGCCGTTGGAGTGGAATCGACAAGATCTACCGCCGGACGCCAAGCACTCCTTCACGGACCCGAGAACCCTAAGACCGAACCTCGTCGAACCCCTCGGAACGCCAAGTTCTCCACCTTGAACGCCATGACCGTCTACACGGACCCGAAGACCACGGATGCGACAAGAACAACATCGACCAGGGCGAGCCCGATGCGCCCCCCGACGCCAACCAAGTCCTCCTTCACGGAACGCCAAGATCTACCTCCGCTATCTGAGAACAATCCCGCCAAGGCCGAACCCTAGATCCGGACCCTGAGACCGAACCCGAACCCCGGAACCCCAAGATCGTCGAACCCTAATGTGCGACCCCTTTTCTCGAGCCCTATTTTATAAATGTAATAACAAATTGATGCATATTAAATTGTCTTACTCGCATGCATATTTGTGTGGTTTGGGGGCCTTATGCCGATTCACTGCATAATTAAATATGGGGCCCATATGCAGGCAAATCTATTCTTATATTGGCCTCATTTAAATTTGCGTAGCGAACCGGTAACTTATCTTGCCCTGTTATTACAACATTTAATTTGCGGGGTAAATAAACAACTTGAACCATTTAATTAATTGTCGGGACCCCGGTTCCGCTTAATCTTGCCCAATTGCATCACACCTTTGCCATGTCATACATCATACCTGCATCATGCCCGATCTTTTGCCGTAGTATTAAACATTGCATCCGGTGTTTATTCTAGTGTTTTGGTTCTTCGCGGATAAGGCCGTTGAGTTGATGCGAGTGTCGACCCGATCTTCGGATGAACCTTCGGCAATGTTTTCAGGCGAGCATCTCCCCCTTTCTACCTATCTTACTTTTATAGTATTTATTCCCTCCTGTTGATCTATTGCTATCTGTGTTGCGATGCTCTAGTTTTCGTACTCGTGTTATCCCTTGCAGCCTTATATTGCCTTGGACACCTCCTATTACCTGTTGTTTGGTAGATAGTTGGACTTGCGCGTCGTAGTCGCTTGCTCAAGTGCTGTTGCGTGTCGTCCAGTACCACA
Organism: Avena sativa; assembly: GCA_916181665.1. Taxonomy (NCBI): domain Eukaryota; kingdom Viridiplantae; phylum Streptophyta; class Magnoliopsida; order Poales; family Poaceae; genus Avena; species Avena sativa. The sequence goes on from OV702280.1 coordinate 324,195,005, forward strand.
GTTGTTGGAGCATTGCCGCATGTTTAATGTTGGAGATGATCATGGCTTTAATTATTGTTCACTTTAATTACTGTTTAACAACTAAAATTGAAGTAAGTAAGCAGAGGCACAGGTGGGCAATAGATGTTATTTGGTTGTTAACCGTCCACTTGTGTCCCGTAGGACCCCGAGTACTTGATACCTGTTCCTTGAATATTCGCGCTATCCACATCTGGGAGGATTATGGGACCCCCCTTAGCCAGAGCTTGATTCATTCTTATTTCTTGGGGCCACAAACTAGTTTGAGGTTTTATTTACGATCATGTACTTATGCCATGCTTTACCACTTTATTTACGATTGTGCGAGGAGCACACTGTACTGTTTAGGATCGTGGCACGATTCCGCGGTATCGACAAGCCCAGTCACATTTTCGGGTTCCCAGTCGTTTACAGCCGTCCCCACAACCTTGAGTCCATCTCGGAGCCGGCCGGCTTCGTTGCGGGTCTACTTTAAGGGGTGGCCCCCTGAAATATTTCTGAATCCTGTGATTGCTTTGTCGTGAAGGCCTCGTTGGGTTTTGATTTGGTTTTTCCGAGGTTGATCGAGTGTGTGTTGCTATTTGTGCACCCCTGCAGGGTAAAACTTTCTGAAAGCCGTGTCCACGGTTATGGACGACTTGGAGCACAGTATCTCGATCATAGACAACTATAACTAAAGTAGTGCTATAAATTTGACTTTATAATGACTAGTAATCAGCTTTACTATAATGGAATGGCTAAATAAAACTGCCAACAATTGCTTGCTTGGGTTGTCGCTTGCGACCATTGTATCTGACTAGTAAGTATTGTAACTATAACGGAATGGCTAAATAAAAGTGCCAACAACTGCTGGGTTTTGGGTTATCTCATGCAAATTGTATTTGACTAGTAAGTGTCGCAACTACAACGGAATGGTTAACTAAAATTGCCCACTTCTTATTATATCAGGATGACTATCTATACCTGACTAGTAATTTCTGCAACGATAACTGAACAAATAAAAATGCCAACTGTGTGGGTTCCTCGGTTGACTTCCTCGTTTGGTCTCGAGGGGAAATACCAGGATGGGTTTGTTTGGTGTTAGAATCAGGTGGGTTCCGGATAGGTCTTTCTTACCCCTCTCTGATAGCCGCTAGTTGTATCGAGTCTCTATAGGTTGTTTAGTGCATGCTGCCGCTGCCGCTTCAGTCCACCATACCTATGTAGGCGACGACCGCCGAATTCTAGCCTCTCCGTGTACTGGCCTCAGTACTGACGCTCCTCTTTTTCCTTTGCCCTTTGTCGGCACCCCTTTTGTTTAAGCAGGTTTTGAGATCGACGTCGTTAGCAGGGTTACCCTTCCGGCTTGGCCTGGGCAGGGTTATGGACGCCATTGGTTATTCTTTAGGGCTCTTAGCCCCATTTGCATCTTGTACGTAGTCGGACGCTCTATCATTTTCAAGGTGATTTGGATCTTTGTATTGTATATCTGTATTCCTGACTCATTGAGTCGCTGTTGTATATATCTGTTCTGTGGGTCCCATCGAGGACTGTTGTGTAATGTTATTACTTCGTTTTCCACCCGCACGAAAGTGCCTGGTGGGCACCTTTGAATCGTTTCTATGCGGGTTTGGCGGGTTTCGCTAAAACTTGCATAGGGCCGATTCTGAGGGTGTTACATCAACTCCTTGAATTTGTCGAAACCCTTTTGCAACAAGTCGAGCTTTATAGACAGTAACATTACCATCAGCATCTGTTTTCTTCTTGAAGATCCATTTATTCTCGACAGCCTTCCGTCCATCCGGTAAGTCCACCAAAGTCCATACTTGGTTTTCGTACATGGATCCAATCTCGTATTTCATGGCTTCTTGCCATTTATTGGAATCTGGGCTCATCATCGCTTCCTCATATGTCGCAGGGTCATCGGTGTTGTCCACCAACATGAAACTCATAACGGGATCATATCAATCAGGAGTGGTACAAGTTCTCGTTGACCTGCGAGGTTCCGTAGTAACTTCAACCGAAGTTTCATGATCAACATCATTAGCTTCCTCTCTTATTGGAACAGGCGCCACAGGAACTACTTCCGGTTCTATGCTACTCGCAAGTTCGAGAGAAGGTTCAGCAACCTCATCGAGTTCTACTTTCCTTCCAGTCAATTCTTTCGAGAGAAATTCCTTCTCTAGAAAGGATCCATTCTTGGCAACGAAGATTTTGCCTTCGGATCTATGATAGAAGGCATACCCAATAGTTTCCTTCGGGTATCCTATGAAGACGCATTTTTCCGCTTTGGGTTCTAGCTTGTCCGGCTGTAACTTCTTTACATAGGCTTCGCATCCCCAAACTTTAAGGAACGACAATTTAGGTTTCTTCCCAAACCATAATTCATACGGTGTCGTTTCAACGGATTTAGATGGTGCCCTATTTAAAGTGAATGCGGCTGTTTCTAATGCATAACCCCAAAATGATAGCGGTAAATCTGTAAGTGACATCATAGAACGAACCATATCTAAGAGAGTTCGATTACGACGTTCGGACACACCATTAGGCTGTGGTGTTCCCGGCGGTGTCAATTGTGAAAGTATTCCGCATTTCTTCAAATGCTCGCCAAACTGGTAACTTAGATATTCACCTCCACGATCAGAATGCAGAAATTTAATCTTCTTGTTACGGTGATTCTCTACCTCACTTAGAAACTCCTTAAACTTCTCGAAAGTTTCGGACTTATGTTTCATGAAATAGATATACCCATATCTACTCAAGTCATCCGTGAAGGTAAGAACATAACGATAACCACCGCGCGATGCTACACTCATTGGACCACACACATCGGTATGTATGATTTCCAATAAGTCCGTAGCTCGCTCCATCATACCAGAAAATGGAGTCTTAGTCATTTTTCCCATCAGACATGCTTCGCATCTTTCAAGTGATTCGAAATCAAGTGATTCAAGAAGTCCATCGGAATGGAGTTTCTTCATACGCTTCACTCCAATGTCACCAAGACGACAGTGCCACATATAGGTCGAGTTATCGCTCGATTTCAAACGTTTAGCCTCAATGTTGTTGATATGTGTATTTCCACTATCGAGATTCAATAAGAATAGACCATCTATCAAAGGTGCATGTGCATAAAACATATTACTCATATAAATCGAACAACCATTATTCTCAGAGTTAAACAAGTAACCGTCTCGCAATAAACAAGATCCCGATATAATGTTCATGCTCAACGCAGGCACCAAATAACAATTATTTAAGTATAAAACTAATCCCGATGGTAGATGAAGGGGTAGCGTGCCGACCGCGATCACATCAACCTTTGATCCGTTCTCCACGCGCATTGTCACCTCGTTCTTCGCTAGCTTCCGTTTATTCTGCAGCACCTGTTTCGAGTTACAAATATGAGCAACCGAACCAGTATCAAATACCCATGCACTACTACGAGTACTAGTGAGATACACATCAATAACATGTATATCAGATATACCTTTCTTCTTGATGTTGCCGTTCTTCAAATCAACCAAGTACTTTGGGCAATTCCGCTTCCAGTGACCTTCTCCCTTGCAGTAAAAACACTCAGTATCAGGCTTAGGTCCAGCCTTGGTCTTCTTCGCCGGCATGGTAACTTTCTTACCACCCTTCTTGAAGTGTCCCTTCTGCTTAGACTTGCCTTTCTTGAATTTGGTGGTCTTATTGACCAACAACACTTGGTGCTCTTTCTTGATCTCCACGTCTGCAGACTTCAACATAGCAAACAGTTCTGGCAACTGCTTGTTCATGTTCTGCATGTTGTAGTTCATCACAAAGTTCTTGTAACTTGGAGGTAGTGATTGGAGGACACGGTAAATCCCCAAAGCATTAGGAATCACTATACCCAAGCTTTGAAGTTTGTTTGCATGCCCAGACATCTTAAGCACATGCTCACTGACGGAGCTGCCCTCTTCCATCTTGCAGTTAAAGAACTTTTCAGAAGCCTCATAACTTTCAATTGCCGCATGAGTCTCAAAGATCAATTTGAGATCCTCGACAATATCATATGGGTCTGAATTCTCAAACCTTTTCTGAAGCTCCGATTCCAAACCATACAATATAGCACACTGAACTATGCAGTACTGATTCTTCCGAGCGAGGTAAACATTCTTTACTTCATCGGAAGCATCAGCTGCAGGTGGGTCACCCAGCGGTGCATCCAGCACATAGGTCAAATTACCAGCTGTGAGGACAATCCTCAAATTGCGGAACCAATCCGCGAAGTTTCTTCCATTGTTTTTCAACTTTTCTTTCTCTAGGAACGCATTAAAATTGATGGTAGGGGTTGCCATTGATCTACAACATATTTGCAATAGTTTAGACTAAGTTTATGACAAATTGAATTCAAATTAATAATAAAGTTAATCTAGGTGAACTCCCAATCAAAACAACATCCCTCACATTGTTTTAGTGATCACACGAACCAAATCCACTACATCAACACCGATCATCACGAGAGTTGATATAGTTTCAATGGCGAACAATCGTCATGTTCATCATATCTACTATATGATTCATGATTTACCTTTCGATGATCCGTGTTCCGAGACCATGTCTGTACATGCTAGGCTCGTCAAGATCAAACCTTAGTTTCCGCATGAGCAAATCTGGCTTGCTCACGTTGTATACACTTGCAGAATCTAACACACCCGATCATCACGTGGTGCTTCGAAACAACAAGCTTTAGCAACGGTGCTAACTAAGGGTGAACACTTTATGACTTGAAATTCATGTGCATGAGGGATCATCTTATAATGCTACCGTCGTCTACTAAGCAATACAAGATGCATAAAGGATTAACATCACATGCAATTCATAATATGTGATATGATATGGCCTTTCTTCTTTGTGCTTCTGATCTCCATCTTCTAGCACGAACATGATCTCCATCATCACCGGCATTGCATCAAGGTCATTGACGCCTCTCCATGGTTGTCGTCCACCGGCTTCAACTATTACAACTACTTTGAATAGACACGCGGGTCTTAACATAAATTAAAGACAACCCTATGGCTCCTGCCGGTTGCCAACTTACAATAAGGAACATTGCATACATCAAATATAATCACAATCATGGCTATATCACATCACTGCACACCCCTGCAAAACAAAGTTAGACGCCTCTACTTTCTTTGCATGTTTTACGTGGTTTGGGGCTTTCAATAAGTGTCGTTCTAACTTACGAACATGAACCACAACATTGATACTAGTATTGTTAATCACCCGTTGTAAATTGGATCTTAACTATGCTAGGAGAAACAGGCACCCGCAAAGCCACTTATGCAATACAAGTTGCATGTCAAGCGTGGAGCAAGTCTCATGAACGATGTCATGTAAGGTTAGCCCGGGCCGCTTCATCCCAACATACCGCAAGATGCAAAGTACACAAGAAGCAATCGACAATAAAAGCATCAACGCCCACAATGACCATTGTGTTCTACTCGTGCAACAGATCTACATATAGACACGGCTCTGATACCACTGTAGGGTTTCGTAGCATGGAAAACAAAAAAATTCTATCGCATACAAACAAACAAGCCAAGATCTATCTACTAGATTGTAGCAACGAGTCGATGGAATAACTTACCCTCGAAGATTCCAAAGTGTTTAACGAGAGCGGATTCTCGTGGGTGATGTAGTCGTACTCTTCCCGATCTCAAGATCGCGTAGACGATCCTTCCGGTGCAGCGTTCCGGCAGCGCTCCCGCAGTCGGTCACACGTTCGGTACTCGACGAAGATCTTCCTCTCCCTTGTTCCAGTAGGCAGCGGAGGTTGTAGCACTCTCCTCGTGATTCCGGCAACACAACGGCGTGGTACCGGAAGTAGAGTGGAGATCTCGCAGGGCTTCGCCTTAAGCCGGAGCGAGTATGGTGGAGTATGAGAGAGCTCCTCGGCGATCTAGGGTTTAGACACACCAAGGAGGAGAGGCTAGAGCCGGCGGCTAGGGTTTCGGGGACCCCCAAGTCGGCGTCTAGGGCAAAACCTTAGGGGGCGGCGGCGGCTATGGTGGTAGGCGCCAAGCTAGGGTTTGAGGAGAGGTACTTGTGTGTGCTAGGAGGGAGCCCTGCCCCTCCTTATATAGGTGGAGGGGCCGGCGGCCAAGGGGAGGGAGGGGAGTCCCTCCCCAACTCGGCTTGGGTGGTGCGCCGACTTGGGGAGGAGGACTCCCTCCCCAACTCGGTTTCACCTCCTCCTCCTCTTTTCCACTTTCCAAATTTAGCCGTTTGACTTTTCAATTTAGCTATTTGACTTTTCAAACTAGGATTCGATTAATCATTTATTTGGAACAACGATGACACTTAGTACATGATGCAATCATACCAACTTGATACAACACATTCATGTACCCTTCCCCTCCGGAGTGTCGGACATTCCGGAACCTTCTAGAACATTCCCGATGAAAACACCGGAATCATTCCCCAACTCCGAAACGGGACTTTCCTTATATGAATCTTATTCTCCGGACCATTCCGGATCACCTCGTGATATCCCGGATCCCATCCGAGACTCCGAACAACATTCGTTCTCTTTCTCATTCATTCCATAACTACTCAAACAACGTCGAATCCTTAAGTGTGTCTCCCTACGGTTCGTGAATTATGCGGACATGATCGAGACACTTCTCCGAACAATAACCAATAGAGGAATCTGGAAATTCATATGACTCCCACATATTTCTACGATTACTTTGCGATCGAATGAACCACTTACATACGATACCAATTTCCCTTTGTCTCACGATAGTTTACTTATCCGAGGTTATGATCGTCGGTATCTCTGCATACCTAGTTCAACCTCGTTACCGATAAGTACTCTTTTCTCGTTCCCGTGATATGTGATCCCTTGTGAGCCAGTCACATGCTTGCAAGCTAATTGGATGACATTCCATCGAGAGGGCCCAGAGTATATCTATCCGTCATATGGATGGACAAATCCCACTCTTGATCCATGTGTCTCACCCAATACTTTCCGAAAACTCAATGCCACCTTTATAGCCACCCAGTTACGGTGTGGTGTTTGATGTCATCAAAGCATCCATCCGGTAAAGGTGATATGCATGATCTCATGGTCGAAGGAATTAGGTTACTATGTATCAAAAAGCATATAGCAATTGAACTATTGAAATGACTTGATCTTTATGCTACGCTTATCTATAGGAGTATGTCCACCATATCATTCTCCTAACGATATAATCTTGTTGTTGATAACATCTCAATGTTCATGATAGGGAAACCACAATCATTTATCAACCAACAAGCTAGTGATGTATAGAGGCTATACTAGGGACTTCAAATTAAGTTTACAAATCACACAAGTATCAATGTTTCCTTGTTAATACTATTATAGCATGAATGTAAACATTTATCATAAACACAAAGATATAATAATAACTACATTTATTATTGCCTCTAGGGCATATCTCCAACACATTCATGTACCATTCTCCTTCCGGACCGGTGAACCTTCTAGACCCTTCTAGAACCTCTCCGATGAAATCATCGAAAACTTTCCCGAACTCCGAAATAGGACTTTCCTTATATGAATCTTATTCTCCGGACCATTCCGGATATCCTCGTGATATGCCGGATCCCATCTGAGACTCCGAACAACATTCGGTATCCCTACTAACATTCCATATCTACTAAACAACATCGAATCCTTAAGTGTGTCTCCCTACGGTTCGTGAATTATGCGGACATGACCTAGACACTTATCCGATCAATAACCAATAGAGGAAACTGGAAATGCATATGGCTCCCACATATTTCAACGATTACTTTTTGATCGAATGAACCACTTACATACGATACCAATTTCCCTTTGTCTCATGATAGTTTACTTATCCGAGGTTTTGATCGTCAGTATCTCTGCATACCTAGTTCAACCTCGTTACTGATAAGTACTCTTTTCTTGTTCCTGTGATATGTGATACCTTGTGAGCCAGTCACATGCTTGCAAGCCAACTGGATGACATTCCACCGAGAGGGCCCAGAGTATATCTATCTGTCATATGGATGGACAAATTCCACTCTTGATCCATGTGCCTCAACCCATAATTTCCGAACACTGAATGCCACCTTTATAGCCACCCAGTTACGGTGTGGTGTTTGATGTCATCAAAGCATCCTTCCAGTGATGGTGATTAGCATGATCTCATGGTCGAAGGAATTAGGTTACTATGTATCAGAAAGCTTATAGCAAACGAACTATTAAAATGACTTGATCTTTATGCTACGCTTATCTATAGGAGTATGTCCATCATACCATTCTCCTAATGATATGATCTTGTTATTTACAACATCTCAATGTTCATGATCTAGAAACCATGACCACCTATTAATCAACAAGCTAGTATTACAAAGAGGCTTTACCAGGGACTCTAATTTAGTTTACAAATCACACAAGTATTAATGTTTCCGATTAATACTATTATAGCATGAATGTAAACATTTATCATAAACACAAAGATATAATAATAACCACTTTTATTATTGCCTCTAGGGCATATCTCCAACAATATTTACAGAACGGTGTTCTCTGGATGTCATGTCAATGACTATAGTGTACTACACATGCAGTGGTATGCTGGGTCACCGCAGTTGGTATTATAGCAAATTGCTTTGACCTTAGGTTGGAAACCTAGTAAGGGTATTACCTGTCGGAGAGTGTAGCAACGATAAAGAATTCTCTAAAGGTAATATGATGGGTATTCAAATGAGAATATTCCATTATATGTTTTAGTGCGATAATTCTTTGTTATGATGCAATATATTATTGGTTACTAATCAAAACTATTTTTCTGATATACAGCGCTATGGCACCAAAGTTTCCAAAACAGACTTTGGTAAGGAAAGAGGAGACTTTTGATGATTATCAAGGATCATTCACAGGCCAACTTCGTCAACTTTTAAAGATTTTTAGTTGTCCAACTAGAATTCCAGTGAATACTATAACTTACCTTGATGGCCGGATGTTATCCAAGTATCGTGTGAGTATCCAACTTCCAGAGGATCTTGGATATATCACGATCTACCTATAGGTGAAGGTAGGAGTCACTTAGCAGCATATCATGTTGTTGTTGTGGAGGCGATAGCTAATATCCGGGAGTATAAATCCAAGGAGTTAGAAGGTAGCACATTTTCTGTGATACCTCATGATTCTATAGACACAGAGCCTATACCGGATCATCTTACTTTGGTTAAGAAGCATCCTAAGTTAGCTTCCAAGTTTATGGATAGATACCGAACACTCGTTGCGTCTTTTTATAAGACACATCAAGTGATTGTCGAAGATAAAAATGACATGTTAGAGGATCTAACTGATCCGGAAAGGAGGAAGCAATTAGCAATCCAGTTGGAGAAGGAAGCAAGTAGTAGTGCAACACCTATCTTTAAGGATATACCTATAGATCCTGAATCTTTTATACCATATGCTTATTCACCAAGTCCTGAACCTACACATGATCCTACTATGGATATGAGGTATGCAATACCACATGGTTCAGAGGATGGTTCTGACTCAGAACTTCCTATTGAGAATTCTGATGGTTGGAGAAGGGGATCATATGAAGGATCTCATGAACACTAGATGTCCACAGATGGTTCTGACAGAAATGTTGGACAATCTAGCTGGATGGGTGCAAGAATTAACCCTAGTAACAGTAGTAGAAATGCCAAGTCGATAGATAATCAGGATGAAGAAGAAGATCCTAAGGAGAGAGTGTTTGAATCATCAACATCTTCTCAAAACCCAGGGAATATACATTATCCAGTGTTTAATTATCTTGCCCAAAGGAGCACCTGGGGATCAGCAGGATCTGCGTATACTATTGACAACTCAAGGAATGAAGCTCAGGAGATGCAAGTGGGAGATAATGTTGAATATATTTCTGAAGAATTTTCAGCTGAGCTGGGGGGAGTCAATGCGCTCAGGTTGAGTAATGACTCAAGTCCTGACACTTCAGATACTGAGTATGTTCCTTCTGGAAGGCCATTTGTTCCACAAACTATGCGACGAACAACACGTCATCACGGTTGGACATCATGCATGTATGATGAGCGTAGTTACTACTAGAAGTAGGCAACTAGTTAGCGGTATCAAGAACCGTGTATTGTACTCCAAGAAATAAGATAGTTAGATAAATAAGGTAGTGTTGTGATTATACCTATATGGTATATGTCGTAATGACTTTGTATTATTATGATATTATGTATAATATGTGAAATGCATATTTGGATTTTCTTTGGATCTTCATTGTGTGACTAGTTCTGTGCGTAAAGTAGAGCTCAGAACACATGTGCATGATGTAATTATGAGTATTCGCTTTATGTTACAGGACTAGAGGGTCATGGATACGGGTGTAGAAACCGAAGTTGAACAGCGGCGGATGGAACGTGAGGCCAAAGAGAAGGCCGATGCAGATGCAGCAAATCAGGGAGCATTGCCACCACCACCAATGAGGCTGTTAATGGAGCAGAACTTTATGCAGTGTATGCAAATGATGCAAGAGACCTAGAACAAGTTCATGGAAGAGTTGCTGGGACGAGAAAATCAGAGGGCACCTGAAGGTGGAGGAGTGAGTCTATCTGACTTCCAGAATGCAAGGTCGTTACCTTTTGCATCAGCCCCTAAACCAATGGATGCAGAAGATTGGTTAGCAGATACAGAAATAAAACTGAAGACTGTAGGTTGCAATGATGAGGATAAATTGAGGTATGCAACTCATCTTCTGACTGGACCTGTAGCATCATGGTGGGAGAATCAGTTGGCCATGCAACAACCAGGAAGGGAGTTCACCTGGGAGGGGTTCAAGCAGAGATCCCGTGAATATCATGTTCCGGAAAGTGTTATGGAGTTGAAGCAGAGAGAATTTGAGGAGCTTCAGCAGGGATATACTAGTGTCATGAAGTATATCCGGGAGTTTAGTCAACTGTCTCGTTATGCTAAGGAGGATGTTAACACGGAAGAGAAGCAGAAGAAGTGTTTCCTGCGTGGGTTAAATCTATTTGTGAAAATGCAGCTAAGGTTAGCTAATAAGAAAACTTATCAGCAGTTGCTGGATGCAACCATTACTTTCGAAGATGATTATAAGAATGTCCAAGAGGATAGGAGGAAGAGAGCCAAGAAGGAAACCAAGAGAATTCAGGCAAGTAAACCTAAACCCAATCTGGAGTTCAAACCTCGGAACAAGAACTATGGTAACAATAACAATAACAAGGGAAGTGGTGGAAATCAATCCAATCCTAGAAGGAATGTTATTTGTAACAACTGTGGAATTCCATGGCATTTCCAGAGGGAATGTAAGAAGCCTGTAGTGATCTGTTACAGTTGTGGTCAAAAGGGGCATATCAAGCCCGATTGTCCGAGCAAACCACCAGGAGCTTGGCCTACCAAGGGAGGAGGACAAGCCAGTGGAGGAAATGGACAACCCAATAAAGGAGGAAATAATGGCAAGAGGAACAGACCTACCGGGAAACTGAACTGTGCAACTCTCGAGGAGGTGGATAATTCAGAGCATGCAGTGATAGGTACGCTCAATATCCTTACCAATCTCAGCAAAGTTCTATTTGATACTGGTGCAACTACTTCATTCATTTCTGAAGAATTCTATGATAAGTTCGGGATTAGAAGGGAAACGTTAGAAAGCCCCATGACCGTAGTTACGGCAGGGGGAATGTGATTGTACGCCACATCAAACAAGATCAGGTTATCTCGATCTGTGGTTGTACCTACTTTGCAGACCTTTATGTGATTCCTTCGAAGGGAATTGCAGTAGTGCTAGGGATGGACTGGATGATCGAGCATGGGGCTCAAATAAATTGTGAGGAGAAAACTGTCTCAATCAAAACTCCAAGTGGAGCAAGGATAGTTTACCAAGAAGATAAGCACAGTCATATCATGGTGGATCCGCAATTGAACTCGATGAAAGAGGTCAAATTGGAAGATATTCCTATAGTAAATGAATTTCAAGATGTTTTTCTAGCAGAGCTACCGGGAATGACACCAGATCGGGAGATAGAGTTCACTATTGATCTAATTCCCGGTACAACACCAATATCTCAAGCACCATATAAGATGGGACCCAAAGAGTTAAAAGAACTCAAAGAGCAAATTGATGAGTTAGCCAGAAAAGGATTTATTCAGGAAAGTGTATCTCCATGGGGAACACCAGTAATATTTGTGGATAAGAGAGATGGTGGTAGAAGGATGTGTGGATATTATAGAAATCTGAACAATGTTACCATCAATAATAAGTATCCTTTACCAAGTATTCAAGATTTGTTTGATCAAGTGAAAGGAGCCGGAGTATTTTCAAAGATCGACCTAAGATCTGGATACCATCAAATAAAAATTAAACCTGAGGATGTTTCAAAGACAGCATTTGTCTCAAGATATGGACACCATGAGTATTTGGTAGTACCATTTGGTTTGACCAATGCACCAACAATATTCATGAATTTGATGAACAAAATCTTCATGCCATATTTGGATAAGTTCGTCATAGTCTTTATTGATGATATTCTGATATATTCCAAGGATAAGGAAGAGCATGCTGATCATTTGAGAATAGCATTGCAGACTTTAAGGGAACATAAACTCTATGCTAAGTTCAGTAAGTGTGAATTTTGGCTAGATGAGGTAGAATTCCTCGGCCATGTGATCAGTAAAGATGGAATTGCTGTAAATCCATCTAAAGTTCAGTCAGTACTAGAGTGGACTACACCGACCAATGTAAGCAAATTCGAGGTTTCTTAGGAATGACTGGTTATTATCGGAGATTCATTGAAGGTTTCTCCAAAATAGCTGGACCAGTGACCAAATTGTTAAGAAAGAATACACCATTCAATTGGGATGAGAAGTGTGAAGCAAGTTTTCAGGAGTTGAAGACTAGGTTAACCACAACTCCAATTTTAGCAGTTCCAGAAACAGGGAAAGACTTCACAGTATACTGTGATGCATCTAAAGAAGGTTTGGGTTGTGTGTTAATGCAAGATCGGGAAGTCATTGCTTATGGTTCAAGACAACTGAAACGACATGAAGTCAACTATCCAACTCATGATTTAGAGTTAGTGACAATAGTTTTTGCGCTAAAAGGATGGAGGCATTTTCTTTACGGAGCCAGATGTGAGTTATACACTGACCATAAAAGTCTCAAATATTTCTTCACTCAAAAGGAATTGAATATGAGACAAAAGATGTAGGGATTCGTAGCATGGAAAACAAAATTTTTCTATCGCATACAAACAAACAAGCCAAGATCTATCTACTAGATTGTAGCAACGAGTCGATGGAATAACTTACCCTCGAAGATTCCAAAGTGTTTAACGAGAGCGGATTCTCGTGGGTGATGTAGTCGTACTCTTTCCGATCTCAAGATCGTGTAGACGATCCTTCCGGCGCTGCGTTCCGGCAGCGCTCCCGCAGTCGGTCACACGTTCGGTACTCGACGAAGACCTTCCTCTCCCTTGTTCCAGCAGGCAGCAGAGGTTGTAGCACTCTCCTCGCGATTCCGGCAGCACAACGGCGTGGTACCGGAAGTAGAGGGGAGATCCCGCAGGGCTTCGCCTTAAGCCGGAGCGAGTATGGTGGAGTATGAGAGAGTACTATTAGTGGTCTAGGGTTTAGACACACCAATTAGAAGGCTCTAAACCGCAGGCTAGGGCAATTAGAAGCTCTAAACCAAAACGGCTCTAAACCGGAGATTAGAGGATAGGAACTTGTGTGTCTCAAGGAGGAGGCCCTGCCCCTCCTTTTATAGGTGGAGGGGCTTGGCGCGCCAGGGAGGGAGGGGAGTCCCTCCCCAACTCGGCCTAGGGCTGGCCGCCGGCTTGGAGGAGAGGAACTCCTCCTCCAAGTTGGTTTCAAACTCCTCTTGCTTGTTTCCCACAGTTTCTTGTTTTAGCCGTTTGACTTTCAAACTGGACATTTGACTTTTCTGTTTTAGGATTCAATTTAATCCTTTATTTGGGACAGCAAGAACACTTAGTACATGATGCAATCATTCCAATATGTAATGACACATTCATGTACCCCTCCCCCTTCGGAGTGCCGGACAATCCGAAACCTTCTAGAACATTCCCGATGAAAACACCAGAATCATTCCCGAACTCCAAAACGGGTCTTTCCTTATATGAATCTTATTCTTCGGACCATTCCGGATCACCTCGTGATATCCCGGATCCCATCCGAGACTCCGAACAACATTCGGTCTCTTTCTCATAATACCATAACTACTCAAAACAACGTCGAATCCTTAAGTGTGTCTCCCTACGGTTCGTGAATTATGCGGACATGATCGAGACACTTCTCCGAACAATAACCAATAGAGGAATCTGGAAATTCATATGGCTCCCACATATTTCTACGATTACTTTGCGATCGAATGAACCACTTACATACGATACCAATTTCCCTTTGTCTCACGATAGTTTACTTATCCGAGGTTATGATCGTCGGTATCTCTGCATACCTAGTTCAACCTCGTTACCGATAAGTACTCTTTTCTCGTTCCCGTGATATGTGATCCCTTGTGAGCCAGTCACATGCTTGCAAGCTAATTGGATGACATTCCACCGAGAGGGCCCAGAGTATATCTATCCGTCATATGGATGGACAAATCCCACTCTTGATCCATGTGTCTCAACCAATACTTTCCGAACACTCAATGCCACCTTTATAACCACCCAGTTACGGTGTGGTGTTTGATGTCATCAAAGCATCCATCCGGTAAAGGTTATATGCATGATCTCATGGTCGAAGGAATTAGGTTACTATGTATCAGAAAGCATATAGCAATTGAACTATTGAAATGACTTGATCTTTATGCTACGCTTATCTATAGGAGTATGTCCACCATATCATTCTCCTAACGATATGATCTTGTTGTTGATAACATCTCAATGTTCATGATAGGGAAACCACAATCATTAATCAACCAACAAGCTAGTGAAGTATAGAGGCTATACTAGGGACTTCAAATTAAGTTTACAAATCACACAAGTATTAATGTTTCCTTGTTAATACTATTATAGCATGAATGTAAACATTTATCATAAACACAAAGATATAATAATAACTACATTTATTATTGCCTCTAGGGCATATCTCCAACAGTCTCCCACTTGCACTAGAGTCATCTAATCTAGATTACATGGTAATATACCGAACACCCATGGCAGTTTGGTGTTGGTCATGTTTTGCCCTCAGGAGAGGTTTAGTCAACGGATCCGCCACATTCAGATCTGTGTGTACTTTGCAAATCTTTATATCCCCATCCTGGATATGTTCTCGAATAGCGTGAAAACGTAGCTTGATGTGCTTCAGCTTCTTGTGTGACCTTGGTTCTTGCGCATTGGCTATGGCGTCCATGTTATCACAGTAGATAGACATTGGGTCCAGCGCACTAGGAACCACACCCAGCTCTGTTATGAACTCTTTCATCCATATCGCTTCTTGTGAAGCCTCCGAAGCAGCCATGTATTCCGATTCAGTTGAAGATCTCGCCACAATGCTTTGCTTTGCACTCCTCCAGCTAACTGCTGCACCATTCAAAATAAATACGTATCCAGATTGTGATTTAGAATCATCTGGATCGGTGTTCCAACTAGCATCGGTGTAACCATTAACAACGAGCTGTTCATCACCTCCATAAGAAAGAACCATATCCTTAGTTCTTCTCAAGTACTTAAGGATGTTTTTGACCGCTGTCCAATGATCCACTCCTGGATCACTTTGATATCTGCTAGTTAAACTAACAGCATATGCAATGTCGGGTCTAGTACATAGCATGGCATACATTAGAGATCCTATGGCTGAGGCATAGGGAGTCTTACTCATCCTTTCTCTATCTCCTGCCGATGTCGGACTTTGAGTTTTACTCAAGGTCGTATTGGGCAACATGGGCAAGAACCCTTTCTTGCTTTCTTCCATTCCAAACCTCTTTAGAACTTTGTCCAAATATGTACTCTGTGACAATGATATTTGGCGTTTTGATCTATCTCTATAAATCTTTATGCCTAATATGTAAGCTGCTTCGCCAAGATCCTTCATTGAAAAACTATTATTCAAATATTCCTTGACACTATTAAGAAGGTCTACATCATTCCCAATCAACAATATGTCATCCACATATAGTATTAAGAATGCTACAGAGCTCCCACTCACTTTCTTGTAAATACAAGCTTCTCCATAAGTTTGTATAAAACCAAAACTTTTGATTACCTTATCAAAACGTTGATTCCAACTTCGGGATGCTTGCTTCAATCCATAGATGGACCGTTGAAGTTTGCATACCTTGTTAGCATCTTTAGGATCGACAAAACCTTTGGGTTGCATCATATACAACTCTTTATCAATGTCTCCATTGAGGAATGCTGTTTTGACATCCATCTGCCATATCTCATAATCATAATATGCAGCGATTGCTAACATAATCCTCACAGACTTTAGCTTCGCTACTGGTGAGAAAGTCTCATCGTAGTCAACTCCTTGAATTTGTCGAAACCCTTTTGCAACAAGTCGAGCTTTATAGACAGTAACATTACCATCAGCATCTGTTTTCTTCTTGAAGATCCATTTATTCTCGACAGCCTTCCGTCCATCCGGTATGTCCACCAAAGTCCATACTTGGTTTTCGTACATGGATCCAATCTCGGATTTCATGGCTTCTTGCCATTTATTGGAATATGGGCTCATCATCGCTTCCGCATATGTCTCGGGGTCATCGGTGTTGTCCACCAACATGACATTCATAACGGAATCATACCAATCTGGAGTGGTACGAGTTCTCGTTGACCTCCGAGGCTCTGTAGCAACTTCAACCGAAGTTTCATGATCACCATCACTAGCTTCCTCTCTTATTGGTGCAGGCACCACAGGAACTTCTTCCGGTGCTGCGCTACTCGCAATTTCGAGAGAAGGTTCGACAACCTCGTCGGGTTCTACTTTCCTTCCAGTCACTTCTTTCGATTGAAATTCCTTCTCTAGAAAGGATCCATTCTTGGCAACGAAGATTTTGCCTTCGGATCTATGATAGAACGTATACCCAATAGTTTCCTTCGGGTATCCTATGAAGACGCATTTTTCCGCTTTGGGTTCAAGCTTGTCCGGCTGTAACTTCTTTACATAGGCTTCGCATCCCCAAACTTTAAGGAACGACAATTTAGGTTTCTTCCCAAACCATAATTCATACGGTGTCGTTTCAACGGATTTAGATGGTGCCCTATTTAAAGTGAATGCGGCTGTTTCTAATGCATAACCCCAAAATGATAGCGGTAAATCTGTAAGTGACATCATAGAACGAACCATATCTAAGAGAGTTCGATTACGACGTTCGGACACACCATTACGCTGTGGTGTTCCCGGCGGTGTCAATTGTGAAAGTATTCCGCATTTCTTCAAATGCTCGCCAAACTCGTAACTTAGATATTCACCTCCACGATCAGAACGTAGAAATTTAATCTTCTTGTTACGTTGATTCTCTACCTCACTTTGAAACTCCTTAAACTTCTCGAAAGTTTCGGACTTATGTTTCATGAAATAGATATACCCATATCTACTCAAGTCATCCGTGAAGGTAAGAACATAACGATAACCACCGCGCGATGCTACACTCATTGGACCACACACATCGGTATGTATGATTTCCAATAAGTCCGTAGCTCGCTCCATCATACCAGAAAATGGAGTCTTAGTCATTTTTCCCATCAGACATGCTTCGCATCTTTCAAGTGATTCAAAATCAAGTGATTCAAGAAGTCCATCGGAATGGAGTTTCTTCATACGTTTCACTCCAATGTGACCAAGACGACAGTGCCACATATAGGTCGAATTATCGCTTGATTTCAAACGTTTAGCCTCAATGTTGTTGATATGTGTATTTCCACTATCGAGATTCAATAAGAATAGACCATCTACCAAAGGTGCATGTGCATAAAACATATTACTCATATAAATCGAAAAACCATTATTCTCGGACTTAAACAAGTAACCGTCTCGCAATAAACAAGATCCCGATATAATGTTCATGCTCAACGCAGGCACCAAATAACAATTATTTAAGTATAAAACTAATCCCGATGGTAGATGAAGGGGTAGCGTGCCGACCGCGATCACATCAACCTTTGATCCGTTTCCCACGCGCATCGTCACCTCGTTCTTCGCTAGCTTCCGTTTATTCTGCAACACCTGTTTCGAGTTACAAATATGAGAAACCGAACCAGTATCAAATACCCAGACACTACTACGAGTACTAGTGAGATACACATCAATAACATGTATACCAGATATACCTTTCTTCTTGATGTTGCCGTTCTTCAAATCCGCCAAGTACTTTGGGCAATTCCGCTTCCAGTGACCTTCTCCCTTGCAGTAAAAGCACTCAGTATCAGGCTTGGGTCCAGCCTTGGTCTTCTTCGCCGGCGTAGTAACTTTCTTACCACCCTTCTTGAAGTGTCCCTTTTGCTTAGACTTGCCTTTCTTGAATTTGGTGGTCTTATTGACCAACAACACTTGGTGCTCTTTCTTGATCTCCACTTCTGCAGATTTCAACATGGCAAAGAGTTCTGGCAACATCTTGTTCATGTTCTGCATGTTGTAGTTCATCACAAAGTTCTTGTAACTTGGTGGTAGTGATTGGAGGACACGGTAAATCCCCAAAGCATTAGGAATCACTATACCCAAGCTTTGAAGTTTGTTTGTGTGCCCAGACATCTTAAGCACATGCTCACTGACGGAGCTGCCCTCTTCCATCTTGCAGTTAAAGAACTTTTCAGAAGCCTCATAGCTTTCAATTGCCGCATGAGTCTCAAAAATCAATTTGAGATCCTCGACAATATCATATGGGTCTGAATCCTCAAACCTTTTCTGAAGCTCCGATTCCAAACCATACAAGATAGCACACTGAACTATGGAGTACTGATTCTTCCGAGCGAGGTAAACATTCTTTACTTCATCGGGAGCATCAGCTGCAGGTGGGTCACCCAGCGGTGCATCCAGCACATAGGTCAAATTACCAGCTGTGAGGACAATCCTCAAATTGCGGAACCAATCCGCGAAGTTGCTTCCATTGTTTTTCAACTTTTCTTTCTCTAGGAACGCATTAAAATTGATGGTAGGGGCTGCCATTGATCTACAACATATTTGCAATAGTTTAGACTAAGTT
The DNA here is from genome assembly GCA_916181665.1 of Avena sativa. NCBI lineage: Eukaryota > Viridiplantae > Streptophyta > Magnoliopsida > Poales > Poaceae > Avena > Avena sativa. The sequence goes on from OV702280.1 coordinate 324,214,198, forward strand.
TATGACAAATTGAGTTCAAATTAATTAATGTAATTAAACTAGGTGAACTCCCACTCAAAACAATATCCCTCACATTGTTTTACTGATCACACGAACCAAATCCACCATATCAACACCGATCATCACGAGAGTTGATATAGTTTCAATGGCGAACAATCGTCATGTTCATCATATCTACTATATGATTCATGCTTTACCTTTCGGTGATTCGTGTTCTGAGACCATGTCTGTACATGCTAGGCTCGTCAAGATCAAACCTTAGTTTCCGCATGAGCAAATCTGGCTTGCTCACGTTGTATACACTTGTGGAATCTAACACACCCGATCATCACGTGGTGCTTCGAAACAACAAGCTTTAGCAACGGTGCTGACTAAGGATGAACACTTTATGACTTGAAATTCATGTGCATGAGGGATCATCTTATAATGCTACCGTCGACTACTAAGCAATACAAGATGCATAAAGGATTAACATCACATGCAATTCAATATATATGTGATATGATATGGCCTTCCTTCTTTGTGCTTCCGATCTCCATCTTCAAGCACGAACATAATCTCCATCATCACCGGCATTGCATCAAGGTCAATGACGCTACTCCATGGTTGTCGTCCACCGGCTTCAACTATTACAACTACTTTGAATAGACACGCGGGTCTTAACATAAATTAAAGACAACCATATGGCTCCTGCCGGTTGCCGACTTACAATAAGGAACATTGCATACATCAAATATAATCACAATCATGGCCATATCACATCACTGCACACCCCTGCAAAACAAAGTTAGACGCCTCTACTTTCTTTGCATATTTTATGTGGTTTGGGGGCTTTCAATAAGTGTCGTTCTAACTTACGAACAAGAACCACAACATTGATACTAGTATTGTTAATCACCCGTTGTAAATTGGATCTTAACTACGCTAGGAGAAACAGGCACCCGCAAAGCCACTTATGCAATACAAGTTGCATGTCAAGCGTGGAGCAAGTCTCATGAACGATGTCATGTAAGGTTAGCCCGGGCCGCTTCATCCCAACATACCGCAAGATGCAAAGTACACAATAAGCAATCGACAATAAAAGCATCAACGCCCACAATGACCATTGTGTTCTACTCGTGCAACAGATCTACATATAGACACGGCTCTGATACCACTGTAGGGATTCGTAGCATGGAAAACAAAAATTTTCTATCGCATACAAACAAACAAGCCAAGATCTATCTACTAGATTGTAGCAACGAGTCGATGGAATAACTTACCCTCGAAGATTCCAAAGTGTTTAACGAGAGCGGATTCTCGTGGGTGATGTAGTCGTACTCTTTCCGATCTCAAGATCGTGTAGACAATCCTTCCGGCGCTGCGTTCCGGCAGCGCTCCCGCAGTCGGTCACACGTTCGGTACTCGACGAAGACCTTCCTCTCCCTTGTTCCAGCAGGCAGCGGAGGTTGTAGCACTCTCCTCGCGATTCCGGCAGCACAACGGCGTGGTACCGGAAGTAGAGGGGAGATCCCGCAGGGCTTCGCCTTAAGCCGGAGCAAGTATGGTGGAGTATGAGAGAGTACTATTAGTGGTCTAGGGTTTAGACACACCAATTAGAAGGCTCTAAACCGCAGGCTAGGGCAATTAGAAGCTCTAAACCAAAACGGCTCTAAACCGGAGATTAGAGGATAGGAACTTGTGTGTCTCAAGGAGGAGGCCCTGCCCCTCCTTTTATAGGTGGAGGGGCTTGGCGCACCAGGGAGGGAGGGGAGTCCCTCCCCAACTCGGCCTAGGGCTGGCCGCCGGCTTGGAGGAGAGGAACTCCTCCTCCAAGTTGGTTTCAAACTCCTCTTGCTTGTTTCCCACAGTTTCTTGTTTTAGCCGTTTGACTTTCAAACTGGACATTTGACTTTTCTGTTTTAGGATTCAATTTAATCCTTTATTTGGGACAGCAAGAACACTTAGTACATGATGCAATCATTCCAATATGTAATGACACATTCATGTACCCCTCCCCCTTCGGAGTGCCGGACAATCCGGAACCTTCTAGAACATTCCCGATGAAAACACCGGAATCATTCCCGAACTCCGAAACGGGTCTTTCCTTATATGAATCTTATTCTCCGGACCATTCCGGATCACCTCTTGACATCCCGGATCCCATCCGAGACTCCGAACAAAATTCGGTCTCTTTCTCATAATACCATAACTACTCAAAACAACGTCGAATCCTTAAGTGTGTCTCCCTACGGTTCGTGAATTATGCGGACATGATCGAGACACTTCTCCGAACAATAACCAATAGAGGAATCTGGAAATTCATATGGCTCCCACATATTTCTACGATTACTTTGCGATCGAATGAACCACTTACATACGATACCAATTTCCCTTTGTCTCACGATAGTTTACTTATCCGAGGTTATGATCGTCGGTATCTCTGCATACCTAGTTCAACCTCGTTACCGATAAGTACTCTTTTCTCGTTCCCGTGATATGTGATCCCTTGTGAGCCAGTCACATGCTTGCAAGCTAATTGGATGACATTCCACCGAGAGGGCCCAGAGTATATCTATCCGTCATATGGATGGACAAATCCCACTCTTGATCCATGTGTCTCAACCAATACTTTCCGAACACTCAATGCCACCTTTATAACCACCCAGTTACGGTGTGGTGTTTGATGTCATCAAAGCATCCATCCGGTAAAGGTGATATGCATGATCTCATGGTCGAAGGAATTAGGTTACTATGTATCAGAAAGCATATAGCAATTGAACTATTGAAATGACTTGATCTTTATGCTACGCTTATCTATAGGAGTATGTCCACCATATCATTCTCCTAACGATATGATCTTGTTGTTGATAACATCTCAATGTTCATGATAGGGAAACCACAATCATTAATCAACCAACAAGCTAGTGAAGTATAGAGGCTATACTAGGGACTTCAAATTAAGTTTACAAATCACACAAGTATCAATGTTTCCTTGTTAATATATTATAGCATGAATGTAAACATTTATCATAAACACAAAGATATAATAATAACTACATTTATTATTGCCTCTAGGGCATATCTCCAACAAAAGCATTGGTTGGAACTAATCAAAGATTATGATTTAACAATCAACTATACTCCAGGGAAAGCAAATGTTGTAGCTGATGCTTTAAGCAGAAAGAGTGCAGATATTCATCCTAGCAATCGGGAGCTACCAAAAGAGTTACAAATGGACTTGGAAAGATTAGAGCTTCAATTCATTAGAACAGAGGTTCTTGGAGGATTAGATACTATGTAGGTAGTTGCAGAGCAGGACAGTGATCTTAAACACGAAATTTTCAGACATCAAGCAGAAGATCCTTTTATTGCTGAGGAAATTCATAGGATATCTCAAGGGCAAAAATCAGTTTTTCGCCTTGGAGATTATGAGTCTTTATGGTTTCAAGACCGTCTTTGTGTTCCATATGTGACTGAGATTCGTGATGTCATACTCAGAGAAGCACATGAAACACCATACTCTATACATCCAGGAAGTACTAAGATATATATGGATTTGAAAGAACTATTCTAGTGGAATAACATGAAAAGGGACATTGCTAAATATGTATCAGAATGCCATACTTACCAAAGGGTTAAGGCTGAACATCAAAGTCCAGCAGGACCGTTACAACCTTTGGGAATTCCCGAATGGAAGTGGGAGGAAATAGGTATGGACTTCATCACAGGATTGCCTATGACACCTAAATGGAAGAATATGATATGGGTAATTGTGGACAGACTCACTAAAACTGCACATTTTATCCCGCTAAATCAGAAAGATAATGCCGAGAAGTTAGTATAAGTTTACATCAAAGAGATAGTAAGTAAGCATGGAGTGCCCAAAAAGATCGTAACTGATAGGGGATCAGTGTTTACTTCAGCATTTTGGAAGCAATTGCATGAAGCACTTGGTTCCAAGTTAGATTTCAGCACAACCTATCATCCTGAGATAGGAGGTCAAACAGAAAGAACAAATCAGATACTAGAAGACATGTTAAGGGCTTGTGCATTAGATTTTGGAGGTACATGGGAAAATCATCTACCATTGGCAGAATTTTCCTACAATAATAGCTATCAGAGTAGTCTGAAGGCAGCTCCATATCAGGTTCTGTATGGAAGGAAGTGTAGATCACCAATATCTTGGTATGAGCCTGGAAGCAGCAAAGAATTTGCACCAGACTATATCAAGGAAAGATAAGATATCATTGATAAGATCAGGGATATACTGAAAATAGCTCAAAGTAGGCAGAAAATTATGCTGATCAAAGTCGAAGATCATGGCATCCAGAAGTGGGAGACATGGTATATTTGAAAGTAAGTCCAATGAAAGGGGTGAAAAGGTTCGGAGTTAAAGTAAAATTGAGTCCAAGATATATTGGACCATTCAAGATATTGAGTCAGAACAGAACTATAGCTTATGCTTTAGAGTTACCATCAAGATTGGCTCAAGTGCATAATGTTTTCCATGTGTCACAACTTCGCAAATGTTTGAAAGTTCCAGATGATGCAATCACACATCAGGAGATAGAACTACAAGCAGACTTGACCTATGTTGAAAAGCCCTGTAAAATTTTGGAAGAAAACTAGAAAAGGTTAAGGAATAGAGCAATCAAGTACTGCAAAGTACAGTGGGAACATCATCCTGAAAGGGAAGCCACTTGGGAGAAAGAAGAGGATTTAAGAAAATCCTATCCAGAACTATTCAGGTACACCTCAACAAACTTCGGGACGAAGTTTAATTTAAGGGGGGAAGTCTGTAACATCCCAGCATTTAGGAACTAACGAAGGGTAGATTTAGGAATTTGATATGTTGCATGCATTCATCTGTGAAAATGTGGGTGATTTTTTTTCCAAATAAAAACCTAAAGTGATCAAAGTTTCTTTCATACTTTGAGATTAGGTATAGTCTTGAAGGATGATTGTTATAGACTTTGATATGATCTTTGTGGACTTATGTGTTTTGGGAAATAAAATTTAAATTTAAAACTTGAGTGTTTAAATTATAATTCATAAGGATTTTGAATAATGTTTGAGTATTTGATTTACTTAAGAGTTAACCAATAATAACTCAAACTATAAATGAAAGAAGACAATCAATAAAATGAATATTCCAAAACTACATTCAATAATGAGTTACAAAATGTAACTTATAGAAGTGAGCAACAATATTTACAATAATAATTAAATAGAAGAATAATACTTCTTTATTGAATAATAGTACAATCTTTGTTACAAAAGAATAAAAATAAAGAGTACAAAAGAATAATTAAAGATTACAATTGAATATGAGAGTTATTACAAGTGACTATTCTATAAAGAAAAATAAAAGCCTAAACTAAAATCTTGATCTTCAAATCAGGTACCTGCAAAATAAAAAAAGAAAAAAGAAAAAGAAAGTTAGGATTAGAATAACTTTACTCTCAGATTTGACAGTGAAGTGGACTGTTCACTTTTTCATCATTGAGTATATAAGGGGCAAGTTTCACCAATATGAAAGAATGTATCTTTCATAATTTTAAGCCATAAGTCAAATAAACAAGGAGGGGCAAGTTTCACCAGCCAGGTAAAATGTAACCTGATAACAGTAACTCTCAAAATTCAGAACATAGCCACAACTGTGCAACATGCACACAGGCAACACACACCAAACTGCATGGTGTGTGCTGTTAGCACCACAACAACAACACAAGCAAACAAAACCATCAACACAACCGTGGGAAACTAGTCCCCACACCATTCCATTGTTCTTACACACCAAGAAGAACAGCCACCAGCTAAACCCAGCCAAAGCCAAGCTAAATCACACCAATCAAAACCTTGGATCACACCACCAAGATGGTGACATAAGGAGGGGGTGGATCAGATGTATAGCAAGACCAAGATCAAGCCATCAGGATCAGGAGGTGAAGGGCTAGATCAAGGACAAGCTAGGAGCTGGAAATACCAGGAGAGCATCAGATCAATATACCACAAGATCAACCACAGGAAACACCACATCAAGTGACAGTGGTGAGTAAATAGACCATCACATGATCTATTTGTCTAAGATTAAACAAGCATACATGATCCTTCTTTTACTCAAATTCTCAGAAAACACCCAAGTGGGGTGAATCCATCACTGAACTTTAAACACTAAAAGCAATCAGAAAACTATAAAGATTCAACTTAGATCTCAGAACAACATCATTGATCTAAGCTATCAAACTATATTTCAATTCAAGATGAATATAGCCAAGAACTAAACCTCTAGGCACATCTCTTCAATTAGAGTAGCACCTTAGAATTTAATCTTATGGATCTGTACAAGTGATCAAGCCTACCATCATTTTTCCCAACTTTGATTCAAGAAACAGTAGCTGGTATCACTACTAGAACCAATCCATGTGAATCAACAAGAAAGAGGTCTAAATCCCTAAACCTCAGACCAATATCATGGGTCTTAGGGATTTAAGAAAAGAAGTTTCTACTTATCTTTAATGCCAAACTCATTTTAAGCTTAAACAAGACCAAACTAAGTTATATAATCTAGTCTTGTGTGCCATACAAAAATGGTGTCACAAGAATAGTTCTAAACTAAGAAGGTTAAGCATCCAATCTTCACAGATACAAACAACCAATTATAAATCATTTTCCTGTTCTTAAATACAAGAATCATAAACAGGATATTCATATATATATATATATATGTCTTCATTGTAAGAGACCATTTTGATCTCAATTTATATATGAATTCCTAAGCCAACAGTATTAATACAGTGACTTCATCACACCATACTCACTTTCATTAACCAAGTAATGACAGTGGTAAGCTATCAACACCACTAGCTTTACCAAGAGTTGTTTCTAGAACAACTTTACCCTCTGAATCATATAAAAATTTAATCCATAGAATCATCTGACAAACCACTAGCATCACCACAACTAACCATCAACAATAATCCATAGCAAGTCACCACTTAACAGGTTCAAGGATCATCAACACATGATCCAATTCATCAAATATTTAATCAACAGAGGGATTTGAACCCTAAACAGAACCAATCATCTTAATCAGGACAGGATAGTAACTAGGAAGGCCACTACCAACATCTAGCATGGGAGGGCCTAGCACAGAGAGCATGATAGGGAGAGGAACCACTCACCAAAGGTCCTCGCTGTAGAATAGAAGAGGAAGCAGAGGGGCCGACGACCATGGCGACACGGGGAGCATCCCCAAGGGGGCGCTGCAACCACACAACTCCACGACGGCGACCATAGCCACGTCTGGGGGCTAGGAACAACCCCACGACACACGACATCAGCGGCGACATCAGATCAACGCCAACCCCAAACCCTAGGGTTCGGGACGACATCGATCTGGTCGCAGCAGCGCTCCAGGTCCAAATCCAATTGGATAGAATGGTAGAGCGGGGCCGACAACCTCATCTTGCACCTCGGCGGCGGCCGGGAAGGTCCACGACAGCGTGAATCACCGACGGCGACACCGCTGACTACCGGGTCGGGGGAGGAGAAGGAGAGGGGTGAGCTCGAGAGAGAAGACAGAGAGTGTTGGGCTGGGTTGGGCCAATACCCCTTCAGGGTGTTGTTTTTCCTTTTCCCTACTAGGCCACAAGGGCCCAATAAACCCAAATGGCCAGCCCAAAACATTTAGAGCCTGTTTTAATAATTGGAAAAGACCAAAATGCCCTTAAACTTTAATAAATTTTAGAAAATAAAATAAAATTCCAAAAATTATAAATAAAATATTTTTGGATTCACAATAATCTAAACTATCCAAATAAATTAAAAAATAAAATTTTAAACATATAAATTTTATTAAGAATTTTGTAATTGAAATATTCGTTATGGAATTTTACAAAATTATTGAAAGATGATAAAAATAAAAAAATCACTTTAATTATGTATTAATATTGTAGTATTTTATAAAAATAGTAAACAAATCTTTAATAACAATTTTTGATATTTAAGTGATAATTCTTAAAGGAATTATTAAATCAATAAAATTCAAATAAAAGGAAATAAAATAAATAAATACAATATTCTATAAATATTAAAAAAATCAATATTTATAAATCCTTAATTAATTAAAAAGGATTTTTTTATATAAATAGGGGAGACTACATAAAGCTAAATGATGCATTACATTACTTTGCATAATCATTTTGCTTCTTTAGATATTATCCTTACCGGGCAATAATGATGTTTTTGTAGACATAGAAGCTCAAGGTCCAGTGCAAGCATCAGACTTCACTACCTTGCCATCACAAGGCAAGTTCATCACTTGCTGATATCCTTTGAAGAGTCTTTATCAGAGTATTTACAAATTGTGTGTTATCATATATACTCCAAAGAAAGAAAATAATATTTTCACAAATAAAGTAGTCATAGATATCATCCTAAGTGATGATATAATGGAGCAATAGGGTTCTATTTGCAACAATGATGATCAATTAGGGACTTAATAACCCCTGACATCAGTGATTATAGCGCCGTATATTACGCGTTAGCCATGAGATTTGGAATGAGACAGAGAATTCAGTTGTATCTTCTTCCTCTCGCATGAAGCCGGATGTGCAGGTCGTGGCTGTTATCCTCGTAGCGTGCATATTAATTGGTAATTCATAGAGGATATGCAGCATATGGATGGGAACCCTCAAGGTCCCACAATAGTTCTGGCATCTAACGGTTTGTACAAACCATTGCCGTAATTCATTATGTGGGCATGGTGTACACCAAGGAGGCATGAGGGGTCGCGAAGGGGGTAGTGATTGGCTTGGACCAACTACTGGGCCCCACATCATGGAATTGTGGACGGGAGAGTACACCCGGTTGTGCAACAAGGAGTTGATCTCTCATGGGTAAAGTAACGCACCTCTGCAGAGTATAAGAATTGTAACTTGTTACTTCCTGTTCCGGGAAGGAGCTATGAACGCGACAGGAAAGGAACTCCATGAAAGTTCTGGTCAACCTGATGGTCATAGATTTTCATAATAAAATCAATCTTTGAAGAAATGTTTACAAAAACTGCATTGTGCCAAGGACTTATAGTCCGAGGTGGTAGTTAGAGCATCAAACTTCCCACCTTGCATATAATGAACTTGTTGGGTAACGCTGTTACTCATCCTTTCCTTTGATCCCTTGCTTAGACTCTGAGGATCCCGAAGACGTGCCAATGTATGTAGCTGAATGTCAAGAAGATGTGTTCTACGAGGAGCCTGGCCTGTCAGGAGGTGTTGAAGGAGTGGATTACGAGATCCGCTATGGTGTTGATGATAACGAGTCCAACTAAGTATCCTAGTTAGTAGTAACCAACGGAGCCGAGCAGCATGAAATCTATAGAATAAGCTGCTGAGCTCAACTCCTAGCTGGAGTTGCTACTTTTAAATTCCGCTGAAACACTTTATATTTTGGTTTGCAAGTTGATACCTTTTGAAGTCGTGAACTTCTGGTATTGTAATAATAATAATGTGTGAATGTTTGTAATATGGACCCGCAATGTTTCTGTTGTACCACTCTGAGGGATGTGATATTTACAGAACGGTGTTATGTGGATGTCATGTCAACAACTATAATGTACTACACATGCAGTGGTATGCCGGGTCACCGCTGCTGAGCGGCTTTGCCGGGGGAAACCCTTGCCCCTTGGGCCTTGATGGCAGCATTCATGGATGTCGTCCCCTTCCTGAAGGCGTCGATGTGGCGGTGCTTAGCTGTCAGCGAGCTCCGGGTGAAAACCCAAGATCCCTGGATCGGGTGATAGTGGCGCATCTTCGTCGTGATCTTCTTGAAGATGCCGCCTTGGAGTTTCATACTCTCTCTTCGGCAAGGCTTGCTTCGGGTGCCACACCTCGGTTCCTTGTTGAGTGCTACCTCGGGGCTGCCTCTTGGTTGTGTGCAGCGGGGGCCGGTTCCTGGTGGTGGTCGGCCTCTGGTGGCGTGGTCTGCGATGGTGGTGTTGCTTTGATGGCGTGCGTGTTTGTTGGCTCGCTCTTTGGGTGAGCTCTGGCCCGACACTGTTGTTGTCAGTTTTTACTCCGAGTCTGTGTAATCTTCATAATGGCGGTGCCTGCTGCACACGATGCCGATTGTAGCCCTCCTGGTAGTTCTATCTAGTGTGTGGGTGTGTTATCCGCTCTTGTAAGCTAGGCTCAGCATTATGTATCTTTTTGCCCTTTTTGGCGCTATTAATTTATTTTTTAGCATGTATCTGAAAAAACTTAGAGCAAACTCACTAATTAATGACATGGCTGACATTGAATGTCCTTGTGTTTCATCAATTGGACCTTTGTGGATCGTGTGATGGTTTCTCGTCATGACCGTTCTGTTTTGCAATTTAACTGAAATTTTTGAGATTTTTTAAAATTTAGCATTGAGATAATGGTCCAACCTTTCAAATTGCTGTCGTGGCCGGCCGGCCGGCCATTACACATTGACATACGTACTGCAAGTTCATTCTCGAACTGATCTGGGCATTTGGCCACAGCTCCTTCGAGCAGCGCAGATGCACACATGCGAGGTAATGCGGGCTGAGGCGGGTTGCTACTACAGTGTCTCGCGCTAATCCCAGTGATTTGCGACAGCAAGCCGCGAGCGTCTGTGAAATCCCCTTAAATAAATAAAATCTAATGCAGAGAAATTTGGGACTGATTAGGTTCAGAAATTTGGGCAGAGTCGTTGCGTTTCCCCCGAGCATCGCACGCTTGTCTCTTCCTGGCCTTTTTCTTTTGCGAGTGTCTTTTCCTGGTCTTCCAAGTTCCGCCCCTTCCTCCTCCCTGACTCGGCCGTTATAAGTACCTCCTCCTCCTTCACGCCTCACCAACCAAGCCCCGCCGAATCCTCAATCCCATTCCAGTCTCCCGCTTCAACCAGAACCTCGCCTCCTCCTCTACCCCGCCCAAACCCTAGGTCGCCGCCCGTCTCGCACCCACCGCCGCGCCGCCCTCCCCCGCGTCGCGGCATTTCCACGAGCACCTCGCGCGCCTCTCCCTTCCGCGCCGCGGCAGTTCGGCGTTTCCACGCCAACGCGCCCTTGCGATGGCTCGCGGCCTCCGCGCCCAGGCCCGGGAGGCTCTACAGCTCCACGGCGCGGGCAAGCACGAGGAGGCGGTGGCCCGCGGCGTGGAGATCGCCGCCGAGAACCCGGGCTCCGCGTTCGCTCTCAACCTCGTTGGCTCCCTCCACCGCTACTCCGGAAGCGTGGCGTGGAAGGGCAGGGCCTCCGACTACGACGAGGCCGCGTCCGCGTTGGAGCTGCATCACAACAAGCTCGCCCTCGACGCCTTCTCCGCCGCTGCCCAGATCGCGCCCAACTGCGTCATGACCGCCATCGCCCACCCCGAGGCGCTCGCCGACCGCGGTCGGATCCCCGAAGCGCAGGTGGAACTGTTGCGTATATGCTCGAGACCCGAGGCCAACCACGTCGACCCGGTGGTGCACCACGTTGGGTACGACATGATCGGCGGTGCCACCGCGAAGATGAGGAAGTGCGACGCTGTGTCCAAGGCCAACGCCATCATGCAGGACTTCGAGACCTTGATCAACAACGAGATTGTGCCCATGGAGGCCGCGAAGCTGCTCGGCGGGGATGCCTCTGTTGATGAAGTGCGACGGCGTGCAAGACTCTGCTCCCAGTGCTACCCGTTCTCGGCGCGCGCCCAGTTGCTCTGCGTATATATCGAATTGCAGCATGTCCGTGCCCTCGATCTGGCAGCTGACAGGAAGCGGCATCTGCGCCGCATTCTCGCCCTGGTTTCCGATGCGGCAGTTACCTTCGACTGCTCGCTCCTGATTGCCTTGTTCCACGCCAAGGTCTTGTTCGTCCTGGATGAGTTTGATGAATCGGAGAGAGAGTGCCGCCGAGCACTCCGCATCGAGGAGCCGACCGACCCCAATTTGGACGACATACCTCCTGCTGTATCTGTTCCTGGCGCAGATTTCGACGCCAGAGTATCTTCTGTCAAGAAGGAGCTCCGCGTCTTCCTCAAGCATATCATAGTTGTGGCCGCACTAAACTGGTGCTCTATCAAAAGCACGCCACACCGCGAGAGGATCATATCGGTGAAGGTTCACACGCTGCAGGAGCACTATAATACAATCGACCAGTCGGCAGGAAAGACCATATCCGATGCACTGCGCTTTCTCAAGAATCAGGGTTCGTGGAGTTTCTTCATTTGCACCAGTTCCCGCTGCGATGGCAAGAAGTTTCTGGACACTAGATCGCTCTGGCAACACATGCGCAACAAGCACAGGGATGAGCTCTGGGAGAAGCTGCAGTCAGCTTTAGGTCCAGATATTAATGAAAATGCATCAAAGGATGATCACTCGTTGGATGGGATAACTCTCTGTCAAGATTCAGGCCAGCATGACATCTTCCAGTTACCAGAGGTGCAAGACATGTTTGAATCCTTGCTCGTTTCACCATCCATTGGAATAAGTGCAGAGCCCCTTGCTGAAATGCGACAAAGGAAATGCAGAGAAGGATCTGAGATCCTTGAGGACATTAAGGAGAAGCTGAAGATGTTGCCTGAAGATACACTTAGCACTGAGGTCTAGCACTTTTACATGACATGGTTTCAGTTTATCATTCTTCCTTATTTCACTGTTCTGCTGATAATAAATGTTTATCAGACTAATGCTTGAATTGGTTGTAAATTGCAGTTTGAGGGGTTTTGTTTTGGAATGCAGAACTTGTGGCTTAAGTTCCTCAAAATTTCTCTTCTGGATTATCGTGAAGTCATCCTTCCCTTTACAAGATCATTCCAATGGGTTTGTTAACATCTGGGATGCTTGGTTTCTCTACTTATATCCACTTCTTGCTCAAGTGTTCATCGTGTGCTAACTGTTAACCATCTTTGCAGATAGAAACAAAACAGTGGATTGCTCAGAATGTAAATGATCCTAATAGGAGTATTAGTGATGTCAGTATTGATGCTGTATTTTGTAAAGTTCCTGCTGCCCTTGACCATCAAAGTGGTGACGACCTACAGCCAGAAAAATTAAAGGTTATTCTGTCCACCTTTACATTTTTATATTTTGCTGAAACTGTTTATGTGGAGTAATTCCTAAATGTTCTAAGATGTTATTAATATATCTGCATAAACCGACCTCTAACATGGTGAAATTGTGTACAGCCTTCATGTGCAGACGAGACACTTAAGGCTCATGAGATATGTGAAGAAAGGTACAAAATATACAATCCAATATTATTGTCTTGCAAGTTTACTCTGTCTGCACAGTTCTGGGTACTGCGGTACTTGGCTCTATGCCGACTGTTACCACACAAGATGTTTTTATTTTGAATTTCTCCACATTAGATTTTTAGCGAGTATTTCATTGTTGACTTAAGTTTTCTACCCCTATGAAAAGAACCCTATAACTGATGAATAGAAAATAACGGATCTCAACTACGTAAACAAATTAATTGGAGACTCCTCATTTTTTTCTCTGCTTTTCTCATCCGAAAATATACTACAGAAATTACGCAAGGAAGCTCACATGTTTCACTAATGGTGCAGTGAGGTTCGTGTTGTAAATAGCAATTCTGGGACCTTAGTAGACCAAAGTTCTTCAGATCCACCAACTGATGTTGATGAAAGTTTGATGAACATCGCTGTGAGAATTGCAGAGGTGGAACTACAAAACAAAGGTGACAGCAACCACAACTTTTTCCAACACAAGTGACCATTGCTGTTATTTTTCTACGGAAACAGGAGATCGTGATTGCATTACAAGTCTTAAATTAACCACCCCTGTCATGTACAAATTAAATGAGAAAAAGAAGCAAAGTTACTGTAACTGCAAGAGTACAATTACAATCGAAATATGAGCTGCATGGCTTGAGATCTGCTCCAAGATTACATGATTTTCTGGTACTACCACTATGGTTTCAGTATCTGTTCTGGAATTGCATTATTTTCTAGTATTAGCGCTTTGCTGTATTTGTTTGCATTTGCTGATAGAATGATGAATTCTTGACCTCATGTGCATTGACTCTTTCAAGAGCCTCGTTCTTTTGGTGTCAAACTAAAATATTATATTTCACCTACCTAAATCCTGGAAGAAACGTGGAAGGCTATTGCTTCGTCCAGTTGTCTTGGGTTTCTATGATTCAGATGAACCGTTAAGAAACTATGTAGGATTTCAATCCTTAGGAATTTTATATTAGAGGTTATTTATATCTAGGATTTCAGTCTAAACCTCTTGGAAAATACTTGTGGGAATAATCTAATTCTATGTTCCTGTTTTCCAAATACATGCTCCCACTTTTACAATTATAAAATATGTTCTGTAATGTCACAAATACTTCTTACTGTTTCATGATACAGGAACTTCTGGCCAATCTGTCAAGGAAATTGCAAGAACTTCCAGTTACCAACACAGTCTTAGTGTTTTCAATGATAACGATGCTGATAAAGACCTGTCTATCTTGAATCGAATAAAATGGGTAAGAGAAACTTGCTTGTTTCCCTGTGATTTCTCATCTACCGGCTTATAATTTCCTATATATGTGTGCAGTCACTGTGCCGGAGGCCATTTAGAGATAAGTTTGTAACGAAACCCAAGGAGATGGTCCAGGACAAGGAGTGTGTCCCCCCGGACCAGCAGCGCCTCATATTTGCTGGAAAGCAACTTGAGGTTTGCCAAACCCTTTGCGGTGGCATGCAGATCTTCGTCAAGACCCTCACTGGCAAGACCATCACGCTCGAGGCCAAATTGTATTACACTGTTGAGAACATCAAGGAGAGGATCCAAGACAAGGAGGGCATTCCCACCAACCAGCAGCGCCTCATCTTCGCTGGCAAGCAACTTCAGAGCAATCTTACTCTTGCTGACTACAACATCCAGAAGGAGTCTACCCTTCAGTTGATGCTCCGTCTTCCCGGTGGCTGGTAAGTGTTCCATCTCTGGGTTCAGAAGTCTGACAGCTTCTGTGTCCTCTGACTTCTACAACTCTTTGTTTTTCTTTCAGTGGTTCTTCTTTGGTTTTAGTTCTCCTAACCTGAAATTTCTTACTATGGATTAAATAGTATGATCTCTAAATGGTTCCTTGCCATCTATATTTAGGCTAACCTTGTATGTTAATCCACAGGCCAGTAACTGCCTTGAGAAAGACATGCACTTCAGTATATAATAATTATCTTAAAGTAGCTGGTACTCAGCTTGACTGTGGATCTTCCAAGTTTCTTACCCGGAAGTACCATGGGCCAACCAATTATCCATTACTGTCCAACACGAAGGATATACTGTGAGTATTTTCTGTGCTCTTGCAATTCATCTGTTAATATAATCTCGTAGATTAACAGGAAAAGTAACTTTTTATATGTACTTGTAGGTGCAATGGAATCATTGATCCTTCTAAAACCACCGGGATTCCAATTTATGACTTCATAGGAAAAACTCCTCTGTTTTCTCAAGTCAACAATAACCCCCTCCTCCCAGGGTGCAGTAATTGGCTAACGAATACAGCTGGCCAAACATTCTTACGGTCTTGCATCCGCAAAGGTTAAATCTACAGCAACTACAACATCTGCGTTGCTGCATCATTTGAAGAGGATAACTTAATGGTGTCACCTGAGTTGCCGGAAGTTCAATTTAAAGTCCTCAAGGCTAAGGCATTTGATCCTAAGTATACTCTTTACTACAGAGAGAAGACAAATACTGCGATCGTGAATGTGTTCCTGCAGATATGTAAAAAATATCTACCTGAAGTCATCCTGCCTGAAGATGTTGAATTCCTCTTCAACCTGATGAAAGGAAATCTCTTGAATCTCAATAGTGAGAAGCTAATATTGTACAACCCTTGCTTCCTTGGCAACGAAGAGTTAGTGGCATTCCTGCAGAATGCGTATGTTCTCCTGAAGAGGTTTCTGCCTAATATGGGAAAAGACTGGGAGAAAGATCTGAGCCGTTCTGTGCTAAGCCATGTGGCAACTGCTTCTGGTACTGACTGGGAAAGAATAATTAGAGCACATTACTTGTTAGACAAAATGCATCAGGCGATTTACAAGCGTAGTCCCCCAATCCATGGATTTGTGGGCGGGCCTGTTGCAAGGGGAGCAATGGTGGTGGGCGTCTCAAGAGGTGCCTATGTCCACGCTTGGGATCCTGATGTTCTTCGCGACCTAGCAGCTTTTGCTGGAATTCAAAATTTTACATTGGTAGATGTAGTACAACTTGAGCGTGTTAAGATGCCCCTCTTGCCATCTTTAATTGCTCAGGGTTTCTCTAAACACGACAATTTGGAGGTCCTGCAAACTGAGAAGTATTTCAGCGAGAACCCTCGAATTTATGGTCCTTGTCATTTCATCTCGTCGAGTGGGATCTACAAATGACGTGTTAGAATGAGCCTAGGCAAATCTTTAGATCTTCAAACTGTCTGCTGATTCAGTGTTTGTACTGTAGTATCTGATGAGCCTAGGATTAGCTTTTGTACTGTTTTGAACATAATACAAACTAGTACCTTGTACTGTTTAGAGTGTTTGTACTGTGATAATCTGTTACCTGGATGACATGCCTGAAATGTCTGCCTCTGATTACCATTACTATTTGCTTAGAGAGAGGTGAAAGCAGTAGCTGATTAATTATGTTAGAAAGTGGGTGATCAGATTGCACTGCAAAATGAGTCGGTTCGCTGTGAGGTAAAACTTTGACAATTAATTTGTAAGAGATCATAAATAACCAGCTTACGGAAGATTCAGAGGGAAGAAGGAAACGATGCTCATTTTTATTATATAAGGGAGGCTATAGGATGTGTATCAAATGTCACGTAGGATAGAAGTAATAGAACATAATGGCTTCATAAAATATACCAATTAATATAGGTTTGTACAGCACTAGCTTATGCAAACAGCTCAGCATGTTGGACACCGTAGCCTCAATGTTGCTTGAGACAGGACACGTATTTGGAATCGGGACCTGCTGAGCGTGTCCCCCGGGGGACAGATGCGAACTATCCTTCGCCTCGCGCGCCCAGTGGCCCAGTGGCGGAGGAGCCTATAGCGCGGACTATGGCGATTGCCGACCTATGTCACATCGCGTATATCCAGTACTTCCTTTGTTTAAAAATATAAGATGTTTTAGATTTGTGAAGGAGATGTATCTAGACATCTTTTAGTATATATGTTTAAATAAATCTAGATACTAAAAGATGTCTAGATACATCTCATTCACAAACCTAAAACATCTTATATTTTCAAACGGAGGAAGTAGTATGCAATATCTAGCTAGTTGCAATGGGTCAATCGGTATAACACTAAGTAATCTGAGCTTAGGATTAAATAATTAGAGACACCGACACGTTAAGATAGTCTTAGGCCTATACGTCTACTAATTTTTCTTGGACTTAAACTATGTTAGATTGATCTCTAAACGTGACAGAGCCCAACGGTCTGCCACGCCCCTATCCGCGCCCTGATCGGGGGCGCCCAACCTCATATGTTTGATGGGCCCCTGTCGCCAGCTCTATACAAAGGAGGTGAGGGCCGGCAGCACGCCTCACGAGGTTGCCGTGCCCTAGCCGCCCCACCTACAAGCCAATCCGATCTAGGCTACGCTGCGCCGACGGGAAGCTCCACCGCCGCCACCCTCATCACACGCTCGCGCCGCTCCCTTTCCCATGGCCACTGACACCAGCACTAGCACCGGTATCCCCTCCGGCTCGTGCTCGTCGAGCCAAGGCGCAGGTAGCACCTTCTCTCTCTCTCTCTCTCTGATTTACTAGATCCAACCCATAGCATCTACCGAGAGCTAGTCTAATCCTAACAATGGTATCAGAGCATCAGTTCTAGTCGTAGTTTATCGGTAGAAAAGCAAAAGGAGGGATGAATCCTTAGATCTACAGTGCGCCTGCCCTATGGCCGCGCCGTTCCTCTCGATCTAGATGGGCATCCCTTGAGGAGACATCTAGAAGAAGAACAACCCCATCTAGGGCAAAGAGAAAGGAAAAGAAGCTCCCCTAGTTCCTCCCAGATCCCGCAAACAAAGCCCCAAGAAAAGTAGATTGAAAAGTTTGAACCCTAACCCTAGAAAACCCTAGATCCCGCAAGAGAAAAAGCCCCAAAGAAAGAAAAATCCCCACACTTAAAGTTAATTATGCTCCTGTTATTAAATGACCAACGTTATTTATAGCATGATCATGATTTGTTTACTATGTGTCAAAGGTGGATTTATTTTATTTTTGCCCAATAGTGATATAATTTTAATGGCACAAACAGTTACATGCTTAATTTATACCAACGTTGGATTAATGCATACAATTGTTTTTGTTATCTCACATCTTTTATGGTTTTCAGGAGGTCTCAACCTCATGAGTTGCCTCAAGGACATTCCGATGCCCAGGGGGATAACTACACTGAGTGGAGGAAGAAAGTAGACCTGGCATTTGTGTGTGCCGAGGTTGACTCGGTTGTGGAAACCAAACAACCAGTCAAGCCAAAAGACCTAGTAAGGGATGATGCTGAAGATAATGCTGCTTGGGAAAAGAGGAAGAGGGACCATGCTCCACTGGAGCTGTCATACTCTATAGATAACCAAAAGTGGGTCAATGCCAACAAAAAGTGCTTGACCTTTGTAAAGAATACGATTGAGAACGCAATTGTGGGCTCAATCGAAGAGTGTGCCTCTGTTGGGGAATATCTAGCAAAGATAAAGAGTTAGTTTACTGGATTTTCAAAGATGTATGCCACCCAGCTGCTCAAACAGCTGGTCACAGAAAAGTATACTGGAGGGCCACATGGCATCAGGGAGCACATCTTGAGGATGAGCAACATGGCTTCTAAGTTAAAGCCCATGGATGCTGACCTCGAGCTCAAGCCTGCTCTACTGGTGCATCTTGTCATGGCTTCCATTCCCCAACAGTTCGAGAACTTCGTGATCAACTACAACATGTCCCTTGAAAAATGGGATATTGAAAAGACCATTGGGATGTGTTCTCAAGAGGAAGAAAATCTCAAGTCCATTCACGGTGGTTCTCTGAACTACGTGAAGGACAACATGAAGAGAACCTTCAACAACAACAACCATGACGGTTCCCCTTCCAAGCCACATGGCAAAGGCCCCCAACAGTATCAGCATCAGCAAAGTCTTCTTGGAGACAAGGACCAGTGTCACCATTGCAAGAAGCCTGGTCACTTCAAGAAAGATTTCCCAATATGGATCAAGTTCATTATGGCAAAGAACGGTAAAGACACAGTTTATTTTATAAATGAATCCTTGTATGAACAGTTTTCTAAATCTACTTTGTGGATTGACTCTGGTGCAACTGTTCATGTTGTCAATTCCTTACAGGGATTCCATTCGACAAGGACTTTGCAAAGAAGCGAAAGATGCATTAAGGTCGTGAATGGGGTTCAAGCAGAAGTTGAAGCTATTGGCGACATTCCTTTGGAGCTAGCTGATGGTTTTACTATTCTGTTAAAATATGTTTTATATGTTCCCTCCGTCCACAGAAACTTAATAAGTGTGTCGTGCTTGGATAAAGACATGTATGAATGTTATTTTGGTCATGACAAGTGTGCCATTTGGTTTAAAGATGCTTGTGTGAGTATTGATTTACTTCACGATAAGCTTTATTTATTATCCTTGCATGATAAAGTGCTTTCTGTGTGTAATGTGAGTGAGAAAGTTTCCTTGTCGAACAAAGAACAAAAGAAAAGAAAGCGAACTCATGACTCATCGAAGTTATGACACTATAGATTAGGCCATATTTCGAGGGGAAGAATAGAAATCCTCGTTAAAAATGATATTCTTCCTCCGTTAGAGTTCTCAGATATCGAACAATGCATAGATTGAATCAAAGGAAAATATGTAAAGCAAATCAAAAATGGTGCAAACCGAAGTACAACAACACTATAAATCATCCACGCTGATATTCGTGGACCGTTTCCTGTGAAAAGTGTGGATGGTTATGATTCGTTCATAACATTCACAGATGATTACCCCTGATATGGTTACATTTATCCAATTAAAGAAAGATCTGAAGCATTGGATAAATTTAAAATATTCAAAGCTGAAATAGAAAATTAGCATGATAAAAGAATTAAAATAGTCCGGTCTGACCGTGGGGGGAGTACTACGGTCGGCACACTCCATATGGTCAAGTATCTGGACCTTTTGCAAGGTTCCTATAGAAAAATGGAATAGTCGCCCAGTATTCTATGCCAGGCGAACCTCAGCAAAATGGAGTAGCTGAAAGGCGTAACCGTACCCTTATGGATATCGTGCGCAACATGATGAGCTATTCCACCATCCCATTGGGATTATGGATGGAGGGACTTAAAACCGCCATTCACATTCTCAACAGAGTACCAAGTAAGTCGGTGCCAAAAACACGCACGAGTTGTGGACAGGCAGAGTCCCCTCTCTGCGCCACTTGAGGGTCTGGGGGAGCCTAGCTGAGGCAAAAGTTTTCAATCCAAACATTGCAAAGTTAGACCCCAAAACAGTGTCTTGCCACTTCATTGGCTATCCAGATAAATCAAAAGGTTATCGTTTCTACTGTCCTGATAAATACACAAAGTTTGTAGAAACGATACATGCAGTCTTCTTGGAGGACGAATTGATGAGGGGGAGCACGGTAGCTCGGAAAATCGATCTTGAGGAGAAGAGGGTGCATGCACCTAATCCGATGACTCAGGAGCCATTTTTCTCGCTACCTGTCGTGCCACCATTGACAACCCCTGAGGTTGTGGTGCCGGCACCTGTTGTGACTCCACATGTGACAACAATGGGAGAAGGTCCGGAACCTGTCCGCCAGGAGCCGCCTAAACCCACTGTTGAGCACGAAAGGGAGACGGAACAACCACATACAGTAAATATGCCAGCACCTGAGGCACGAAATGAGCAAGAGTCTGATGAACTCAGAAGGTCTAAAATAGAAATAAGACCAGCCATTTCTAAAGAAATTTACAAAGTTTACAACACAGAAACAATTCATATGGAGGGTGATCCCACCTCATATGAAGAAGCCATGAGAAGCCCTCACTCAGCCAAGTGGGTGGAGGCAATGGAATATGAAATAAAATCGATGAGTTCCAACAATGTTTGGGACTTAGAGGAAATTCCTAAAGGAGCCAAAACAGTAGGTTGCAAATGGGTCTACAAAACAAAGTATGACTCCAATGGAAATGTAGAAAAGTATAAAGCAAGACTTGTGGCAAAAGGCTTTACGCAAAGAGAAGGGGTAGATTACAATGAGACTTTTTTCTGGTCTCATGTAAGGATTCCTTCAGAATAATAATGGCACTAGTTGCACATTTTGATTTAGAGTTGCATCAAATGGATGTAAAGACGACATTTCTAAATGGAGATTTATAAGAAAATGTTTACATGAAACAACCCAAGGGTTTTTTCATGGACGGGAAGGAACATCTGGGATGCTGCCTAAAGAAATCCATTTATAGGTTAAAGCAAGCCTTTAGACAGTGGTATTTAAAGTTCAATGATACAATTAAAAGATTTGGATTTAAAGAGAATGTTGGGGACAACTGCATTTATGCAAAGTTTAAAAGTGGGAAATATATTTTCCTAATTCTGTATATGGATGATATCTTGCTTGCTAGCAGCGATGTCAGCCTACTACTAGAAACAAAAAAGTTCTTGTCCTCAAATTTTGATATGAAAGATCTTGGTGAAGCTTCTTATGTTTTGGGCATAGAAATTCACCGAGATAGAAAGAATGGAGTGTTAGGACTGTCGTAGTAGGCATATTGTGAGAAGATTCTAAAGAAATACAATATGCATGCGAGTAATGCCACACCTGCTCCTATAGTCAAGGGCGATAGTTTTGGAAAATTTCAATGTCCAAAGAACCAATATGAGATCGATCAAATAAAGTCAGTACCATATGTTTCGGCTGTTGGAAGCTTACAGTATGCACAAGTGTGCAGTCGCCCTGACTTAGATTTTATCACCGGGGTACTCGGTAGATATCAAGAGAATCCAGGCATAGAGCACTGAAAGATGATAAAGAAAGCTTTGCGTTATGTGCAAGGCACAAGAGGCCTCATGCTAATATACAAAAGATCTTATTCCCTAAAAATAAGAGGGTATTCAGATGCAGACTTTGCGGGGGATAAATATGATAGAAAGTCCACGACATGATATGTCTTTAGTCTCGCAGGAGGTGCTATTTCGTGGAGAAGCGCCAAACAGTCAATAGTTGCATCATCTACGATGTATGCAGAATTTATAGCATGTTATAAGACCATGGGACAGGCATTATGGTTAAAGAAATTTCTACCTGACTTGAGAGTGGTAGACTGCATCAGCAGGCCACTAAAGATGTACTGTGACAACGAGCCCGCAGTATTCTATGCTCATAACAACAAGTCGAGTAATGCTACAAAGTCAATAGATATAAAGTATTATGTTGTGAAGGACAAAGTTCAGGATTAAACTATAAGTCTCGAACATATAAGGACAAAGGATATGCTTGCGGATCCGCTAACGAAAGGCTTACCACCCAATGTGTTTAAGGAACACATAGCCGACATAGGATTAATGGAAAGCCTATGATTCCTGGACCACCGAGGCCCAAAAGTAATAGAATTTGTTTCAAAATAGAAAAGTATGTAGTAGCTGTATGATTCTATCAGCAATTGAGCTGAGACGATGAAACATGCTCTATGTATCGATCCGTGATGAAACGAGTAAAGTATAAAATTAAAAGTAAAGTCGAGATCAAGGGGAGGAATGTTAGATTGATCTCTAAACGTGACAGAGCCCAACAACCTGCCACGCCCCTATCCGTGCCCTGATCGGAGGCTTCCAACCTCATCTGGTTGGTGGGGCCCCTGTCGCCAGCGCTATATAAAGGAGGTGAGGACCGGCAGCACGCTTCACGAGGTTGCCGTGCCCTAGCCGCCCCACCTACAAGCCAATCTGATCTAGGCTAGCGCTGCGTCGACGGGAAGCTCCACCGCCGCCAACCTCACCACACGCTCGCGCCGCTCCCTTTTTCCATGGCTACTGACACCAGCACTATCACCAGTATCCCTTCCGGCTCGTACTCGTCGAGCCAAGTTACAAGTAGCACCCTCTCTCTCTCTTCAACCCATAGTATCTACCGAGAGCTAGTCTAATCCTAACAAACTAGACCAAGTACCACGTATGCAATACCTATACATGTACGTACTACGTACGACCAAAGGACTCAATTGCTAGATCAATTGATCGATCAGAAAACATGGAAAGGAGAGGCGGGGCTGCGGTAACCGACAAGACGACTAGGACACTAGGCCGGCGCTGAGCGAAGCCTGTAGGGAGATTGACGCCGCTCAAGAGCTTGCCAAGATATTCTGGCCGGCCGGCGAACGATGCGCCCCGCGTCAGTACTGTCTCACCTGAATTCTCATTGACCAAAACGAGAGATGGCACCCTCTAAGCACAAATCTCAAAATTAAAGTACTATATAATATTATTATTAATCCTTCCGAATTCATATTAGTTGATATAGATTTGTCTATAAACGAATGTATCTAGACAAGTTTTAGTGCTAGATACATCCATATTTAGACAAATCTAATCAACTAATATGAATTAATGTCATGTTGATTACATTTTTTTCATATCAATTATTATACTCTCTCCGTCCCATAATAGATGTCTTAATTTCTTAAAATTTAGATATACCTATATACTAAATAGTGTTTAGATTCATTCCAAATAAAGAGAATATAATATTTAATCTTTTAATTTTTATTCATTCAATTTCGCCACGCCAAATATTTAGTCCGTCCTCCGCCACTGCGCGCGCCGTAGGACAAAGTCAACCACAACGCGTACATCCTGCTTCGAGACCAAAACAGCGACATCCTGCAGCAAAAACGGCTTCCCTCCTATCCTGTAGCGCGGCGGTGGCAAAACTGGACACCGCACATCACCGCCTTGTAGCATCGGGTTGGTCCTTTGCAGCTCCCAGTGGCGCCGCTTGAGCTATGTCACTGGGCACTCGTTCTGTTAGAGTATTGTATGTATAAAATTGTTATGATAGTATATAATAATTAGAATTTTAGCCTAATTTGACTTATATTTTAAGATGATTCTTGTATGTTTATATATACTCGTCCATAAGGCTTAATAATACAGCCAACATATTCTGCCAATCTCCTTTTCTATCGTTCTATATGGTATCAAAGCGGCAAGATTCTTAACCTAGCCGCCGCATCCACCTAGCATAGCCACCGCCACTTCCAAAACCCTAGCGTCGCCGTCCGCCATGGCGCCACGCTAGCCGAGCAACACGCTTCCGCCGCGCCGCCCCCGAGGAGGTCTGTAACATCCCAAAAATATTGATCATGCTTATCAAATTCTAATCACTAAAATTAGGGTTAACAAAAACTTTTATTAAATACAAACCATATGAATGCATGTGTGTATGTGATGATTGTATGAATGCATTTTTGGACTTGTGTGATTAACCTAAATAGCAAGGAATGGTTTAAAGATGAAAATAACATCATCTAAAACATCTCTAAGCAGAAATAAATCAAGATAAAATTAAAAACAAATCAAATAAGGCAAATGGTCATTTTTGCCAATCATGCTCACTAGGTCACTTTGAGTGCTTCTAGTCTAAGATTTCAAACAGAAACCTTTCCATTTCTTTTCACCCCTTGCAAGACCAAGTAAAAGTGAATTAAAGCCCACCTTTTAAACTTGCAGAAACATTTGGCAACCTCATTCAAATGACAATTTAAAATTGAATCTTTAACCTATGTGAAGATCACACATTTTCAAAACCCAACCAAACCAGTGCCCCTTAATCAATCCAACTAACCCAAGCCTCCCTAGTATGTGCCTAGCAAACCCACCAAGTTTGAATCCAAAATTCAAATTTGAATTTCTTTCGACCATTTCACCAAACACCTTGTTTGCAGCAAACCAACAAACATCAAGCACTATTTGTAGCAGTGATTTTGGCCAACCTTGTTTCCTCTCTGGTTTACAGCAAGCTCTTAGTAGATCATCTAGCCCCTTTAACAATCTTTAGCGTTACTGTGAGCATGCAAGGTCCATCAATGGTGAGCATGCCGAACCTAACTTGCCACCCCCAAGTCGACAGCGAGCTAGGAGAAGCACCAAGGCTAGCAAGCATGTCTAGAGCACTGACCACCGTCCACCGCCACCCCCTGTCCAAGCCCCGAGCATTGCCAGCCCTTGGACCACACTGCCCGAGCATGCCAAGCTTCTCCGCGTGCGAGCCGAGAGCACGCCAGAGCGTCGCACGCGACACCAGCCCATAGACCGCGCGCCACCCTCGCCGCTTGCGTACGTGATTGCCAGCACCTCAGCAACCCGCTAGACAACCCCGTTCGCCGCCATGCGGACCATGGACGCTGTGCGCCATTAAAATCCCCGTCGGACCCACCCAGAGTGCCGCGACGTTCCGACCGTTCAGCACCGCCCCACGCCACGTGACCATGCCGTTGAGCTTCGCCATGGAGCACAACACCGCTTCCTATCGTCGCCCATGCCATTAGCACGCTATGCCGACGACCACGACGAGCTCAGCCTGCGCCATTCGGTCCCCTCGGCTCAATATAAATAGAGGCCTTCCCAGCTCTTCACACCATCTCACTCCCCACCTCTCACTAATCACACCCACTCACGCCCGGAGCAAGGCGAGCACCAGGTGGCCAGAATTGCACCGGAGTTCGCCGCTGCAGAGGAGGAGAGACGCCGTCGATTGGAGCCGCCCTAGGAGGAGCTGCCAGTACCAGAAAAATCGTCGTCGTCGACTTCGTCATTCGCCCCCATCACCGACCATCGCCGAAGGCCCGGTGAGCCTCCGTCGACCCCCACGGGCGCTAGGGTTCAGCCTCGCCGCGTCCTGTTCAGGTATGGACAATGAACCACAGCCGTAGGATTAGAACTAGATCGCACGGCTTAGATCGCCTCGTACCGCTTTGCCACTCACTGTCTCATTAACGAGTGGGGTCGCTCACTTAACCAGCCCGCGCGCGCTGTGCGTAGTGGGCCGGCCCAGTTAAACATCCCGCGCGACCCAACAATTCAAACTTAAGTTTATTCATTTAGTTTCAAAAGCAGTTCTGTACCTAGATTCAAAAATCAACCCAGCTTGATTCACTAAACCAAAATGCATGAAACCAATTTTGTTGGAAAGGTACTGGAGTGCTTAATCCAAGCCCATTGGATTCAAACCATTTAGATTTGTAGATCACCCATAGCAAAAATAATAAGGCAGAAGCTTTTCTGCATTCAAACATTTTTCAAAATTCAACCATGAAAGCTTTTGAGTTGATTCCAACTCTCAAAAATCACATTTAACCATACCTTTCGGAATATATAAAAATATATAGGGTTACTTGCAGAAATAATGATCAAGTAATTAAAGAATGTCTCATAGGCCATTCTAGTCATTTTATTTAATTAAAATAAAAAGGTTAAACCTTATTAAATTGTGACACCACTTTAAATCACATTCCCATGTACTAAAACATGTGGTGATGACATGTGTCAACATGATCCCATGTTTGAGTTGGAGAATATTAAATCTTAAGTAGTTTTTCAATGAGTAGAAATTACTTTTCTAAAATGAAATAAATAAGACAAGTGCTTTAATCCTGGTGATCATAGTGATGATGCTGGATCATCTAGTGTAAACCTTTGTGTGCTAAATAAAGTAGTTAAGAATTGTGTGGTGATTGCGTACCTCGTATTTATTTATAGACAATAGTACTGACCAAGGATACAAGGAGGAAAGGGGATACTATGAGGAAGAAGCCGAGGAGAACTTCAACCACTACTCTGCACAAGGCAAGCTACAACTTGCAAGTTATCTTATTTAGCAAGCTATTAACAGAGCAAGCTAACACTTGCCATTTAGCAAGCTTATACCCATTGATGATACCCAATCCTAGTTTTACTTGCAAACTTAGTACTTTATTTCTTTATCAAAGCTTTCTCTTAGAGTTTACTTAGTAACTTGTATATAATAGAAGAATATTGGAAGGTAGCATAAATAGCATAAAACTTGGCCTAAGATAAATCTTAATGTCATCCTGAGGCATCAGATTGAACTTAGATAAGATCCAATTGCTTATCACCCCTCATTAGTATTTATTCCCCTTGTATATGCTAGTGCTAAGCATAAAACTTGATCAGCTTTAGATGGGAATACTTGGTGAAAATGGTTATGAAAACCTTAGAATGATGAGTCATTCTACTGAAATGTTTTGACATGTGTTCTTGAACACCAGATGATTTTGATGATGAAAATGTTAAGGCATGAGCCTTAGCCCTTTATAAAACCAATGGTTGTCTGGATGCGATACCATTCCAATTTTACCGTACAACCACAATACCCGAAATTTGGATAGGGCTTGACTGGAAATTTATAGACCTTAATATGGATTCCCTTACGGCCAAGGTTTGAGCTGAGGCTACATTGTGAAGATTGTCCACCTGTGCAGTACCCAAGATGACAGTTGGTCATGGTTGGGAGACCAAACTCATAGGAGAGGTGCCTATACTAGGGCGTGGAATTGAAAGGTTAGGATTGATTATCCGCATACTGAGTATGGTGAATTCAGGATTTGATTCCTGACGGATGTGTCGAATATTGTGGTGAAAGTGTACAATCTCTGCAGAGTGTCAAACTATTCGACTAGCCGCGTCCGCGGTTATGGACAGTTAGAGTGGCCATACTTTTCCGTCGTCAGATGTTTTCAAAATGACTTATGAACTGATTTATGACTTTGACTTGACCACAACAGGGTTGTGACATGAAATTCAAGTTCCCACTTAGGTATTATAAAATTTTCAACTAGCTTTCTTTGCTTCTGAACTCAGTAGAGATAAATCTGGCTTTTTGCAAAACAACCCTAGAGCTTAGTATCCTACTCAAAACCCCCTTCACTTGTTAGTAGTAGTTTGCGAGTACTTAAAGAGTACTCATGGATTTGTCCCTGGCTATTCCCGTGGCTAGACTATGAAGAGGAGTATCATGAAGATGGACTGCAGGAAGGTTACGAAAACTAGGATCATCTCCCATTGTCAGCATTGCCCGTGACCATGAAGATGGAGCTTCGCCCACGCTATCGTTATCTTTACGTTATTCCGCTGCTTGAATTGTATTAAGACTGGATCATGAGATCCGTATTTGTGTAAGACCTTATGTATGGTTTGTAATGGATGATGTACTGTGATATCCAATCTGTTATGTCTCGCAAAAATGGTAATCCTGGGATTGCGATGTATGGCATAACAGGCATCTAAGGTTAAAAATCCGGGTGTTGACAAGGTCGATCTCCATGATCTCCGTCGGGGGCCACGCAACCCGTACACAGGGTTCGTCCGCCATCCGTGATCGGCTGCCCTGTAAGTCTTTTTTTCCGATCTCTTGATCGGTTTTCTTCTTTGGTTTACCGATCTTAGATTGGACTGAGTCGCCCACCGCCGTCGTCATCGCTGCGCCTCTACTCCGACCATCGACATCGAGGATCTACACCACGCCCGTGCGTCTGCCTCCTACGCTACTACGCATGCCTCGTCAGGCTATCGCAGCCTCATGGCAGGCTTCTGCGCACCACGGTCAGCTGCGACGCCTTCCTTGGAAGGCTACCACGGCCGCCTCACCTCGGATCCTATTCGTCGTCATCGTTCGGGACTTCACCGACAATGCTGCCATTGAATCCGATCTACGCGTCGTCCATGCTCTGGCGCATACGGAGCACCGTCGGTCTGATCAACCAATCCCGCGTCTGTCTATGCCAAGAACGTCCTCGAGCACGCGCCTACCACCGATCGAGCTACGAGCTGCCGTTGCGTCGCCCCCTCGGGCCGCAGCGCCGCCCCGCCTTTGGTCCATGCTACCAGCTTCCAACGCGCCTTACTTGGCGTGTACGTCGCTGGTGGTCTCCTAGCCACTGCACCGACTTGCGCCCTGCAGCTATGCTGCCTCCTCGGGTCATAGCGTCGCTGCACGCAGTCTACTTCGTCGTCCCGGTGCATCGATGTACTCGGCTTTCACCGTGCCATCTCCTACAGGTGTGGATCTCCACCGTCTACACATGGTCTTCGTCACATCACCGGGTTCTTCCTCGCCTACTTCGAGCACTGCCGCCGCACTACACAAGGTAACTTGCAGGGTGATCTCACGCCGTCGCAGGTCCCGCCGACTACCCCATCGCCACTCCAGGCATCCAACATGACTACCCTAGGTCACTGCTGTTTTCGCCGCCTTCTACGTCTTCGTCCACTACAACTTCGTTGTCAGCGTCATCGCCTCATCCCCGACTACACCACCTACTCTACTTCGACAATCGTCGACAGCGCCGGCATCTCTCCCTTCTCCGCTCTACGCATCGCAACCGCTCTGGAGGCTTCCTCTGCTAGTCTTTCTGACATTGCGACAAGTTCATGATGGTCCCTGCCCCTGCATGCCTGGTACTGGCAACACTGGGAGTGCCTTCGTCCCCGACGCGTTCCCGAGTCTAGCAAGCTCGGATCAGCGCCTCGTCTTCATCGGCTTTGACAATGTCTTCTTCGGCATCGACCCCTCTATGACTGTCTCGACCGCGTCACCGATGAGTTCTTCTTTGCATACTCGGTTCTGGCTAAACCGGAGTGTGCGTTCGTCCCGGACGTGCGCCTAGTTCTGGCAAAACTATGGTCGCACCTCGTCCTCGACGGCTCGGACTGCATCAGCTTCGGCATTGACATTCTTGACGACTGCCTCGACACGTCTCCGTCATCCTCCTCGCGCACTATGCGCATGCGGCTTCACATGTGGTTACCTCGACACCAGCATCTCTGACCATGACATCGACAACGACAACTCCCCGCAACAGCTACCCCGACCTCGGCACTACCCAACGCTCTCGGCTTCCTCGACATCGGCACAAGGGCTACCAACTCTTTTGAGCATCATCAGCTTCCTCTACAGTGCAAGCTACCGCGACGTGACACCGTCCACGACGTTCCTGCTCCTACCGCGGGGGGGGGGGGGGGGATGTCAGCCCACTGGTTCTACTTCAGTTTATCTCCAATCTGACCGTCCGCGATGTTCCAGTTGTTCACGACGCTACCGCTACGTCTGCGAGGGGATGTTAGTGTAGGGTTCGAAGCATGGAAAACAAAAAAATTCTATCGCATGCAAACAAACAAGCCAAGATCTATCTATTAGATAGTAGCAACGAGTCGATGGAATAACTCACCCTCGAAGATTCCAAAGTGTTTAACGAGAGCGGATTCTCATGGGTGATGTAGTCGTACTCTTGCCAATCTCAAGATCGTGTAGACGATCCTTCCGGCGCCGCGTTCCGGCAGCGCTCCCGCAGTCGGTCACACCTTCGGTACTCGATGAAGACCTTCCTCTCCCTTGTTCCAGCAGGCAGCGGAGGTTGTAGCACTCTCCTCGCGATTCCGGCAGCACGACGGCGTGGTATCGGAAGTAGAGGGGAGATCTCGCAGGGCTTCGCCTTAAGCCGGAGCGAGTATGGTGGACTCTGAGAGAGGCCTCGGTGATCTAGGGTTTAGACGCACCCAGTAGAGAGGGATAGGCCGGCGGCTAGGGCTTGGGGAAAGCCCCAAATCGGCGGCTAGGGTTTGCCCTAGGGCGGCGGCGGCTGCAGGAGGGCCGGCAGCTAGGGCTAGGGTTTTTGGTGGTGGAGTTGTGTGTTTGGAGGGGCAGCCCTGCCCCTCCTTTTATAGGTGGAGGGCGCCGGCCAAGGGGGAGGGAGTCCTCCCCCAACTCGGCCTCCAAGGCCGGCGGTGGAGGAAGAGGAACTCCTCCCCAAGTAGGTTTCCTACTCTCCCTCCACCAAGCAAACTTGCCGTTTGACTTTTCAAATTGGCGTTTGACTTTTCAAACTAGGATTTGATTTATCCCTTTATTTTGCTCAGCGATGACACCTAGCACATGATGCAATCATTCCAACTTGTTATGACACATTCATGTACCCTTCCCCTCCGAAGTGCCGGACCTTTCGGAACCTTCTAGAACATTCCCGATGAAAACACCGGAACCATTCTCCAACCCCGAAACAGGACTTTCCTTATATGAATCTTATTCTACGGACCATTCCGGATCTCCTCGTGATATCCCGGATCCCATCCGAGACTCCGAACAACATTCGGTCTCTTACTCATCATTCCATAACTACTCAACAACATCGAATCCTTAAGTGTGTCTCCCTACGGTTTTTGAATTATGCGGACATGATCGAGACACTTCTCCGAACAATAACCAATAGAGGAATCTGGATATTCATATGGCTCCCACATATTTCTACGATTACTTCGCGATCTAATGAACCACTTACATACGATACCAATTTCCCTTTGTCTCACGATAGTTTACTTATCCGAGGTTTTGATCGTCGGTATCTCTGCGTACCTAGTTCAACCTCGTTACTGATAAGTACTCTTTTCTCGTTCCCGTGGTATGTGATCCCTTGTGAGACAGTCACATGCTTGCAAGCTAATTGGATGACATTCCACCGAGAGGGCCCAGAGTATATCTATCCGTCATATGGATGGACAAATCCCACTCTTGATTCATGTGTCTCAACCCATACTTTCCGAACACTTAATGCCACCTTTTGTAACATCCCTAAAATCATGATTTCAAATATTGCATATCATTCATGCATATAGTTTTGAGATAAATTTCAAACCAAATTTAAGAAAACAGAAGCACATAGTGCTATCATTTTATGTGAGCAAACTTAAATCAAATGGCCATCCCCATTTGAGAGCTTGAATGTTTTAAACCAAGTTTGTTTGCTTCCCTTGTTGATTGGTTTGAGTGTGGAATTTGAACAAAGTTTTAAAAAATAGAAATGGCTTCAAAAACCATTTTCAAACATTTGCAAACCAAGTGCAATGTCACTGTTATTTTGTCTTTCCAAAAATGACCAAGCCAACTCAAAGTGACCACATGGTTTTATGCCAAGATTTGTGATTGTTGCACACTGCAAAAATCCCAATTTTTTTTGAATTCAAATAGAGTTTGAATTCATTTAAAAACCAATCCAGAAAATCGAAAAAGGGCCGTCGCTACGATTCTGGCCCAACAGCGAAACCAGCCTAGCTAGCCCACCCGGGTCCCCTCTCTCTCTCTCTCGCACGCGCGGACACACCCAACGAGTCACTGCGCTCGGACCGCACTCCCTCTCTGCTTATTTCGCTGACAAGCGGGCCCTCTCCACGTCACTCCTTCTTCCCCAAATCTCGCGCAGACGCCGTCGCCGCTGGCCGTTGCTGCGTTGATTTCTCGGCGTAATTGCCATTGATTCGCTGAGCGTTTATTGTCGAGCCTCTGCCTACTTAAGCACCTCCCCACTCCGCTCCATTCCCCTCACTCAATTTCATCTCCATGCCCCCAGGCTGCTCGCAACTCGCCAAACACCGCCACAACTCCTACGACCTCCGGCAGCAAATTCCGGTGAGTCCCGACCGCCCCTATGCCTCTGATTCAAACGAATGTGCCCAGCGTGATCTCGTGCATCTTCTGATACTCTTCGCTTGCCTGCTCGTGACCCAGGACGCCGTCCCTGTTCGTGCCCGCAACCGACCGAGCCACCGCTCAACTCCGGCGACCAATTACGGTAAGCAGAGCGCGCCCCTTGCCCCTCTTGCATACGAGGATGTTCGCCACTGTCTTGCGCGTCTCCTAATCCATCTGGTTCATGCTAGGGTGACGCGAAACCTCGGCAGCAACTTCGACAGCAACCACCCGACGCCGTGCACGACTCCGACGAGCTCCAGCAGCCCCTGCCGTGCGCCCCTTGCCAAGCCACCACGTTGAGCATCGCCTCAACCCTGCGGTTCTGGTAAGCACCCTCTCCCCTCCCCAGACGACCTAGAACGCCAGTGTCGCCGCTGACAGACGCGCCGCCACCAGTCGCCGCCGCTAGCGCCGCTAGTCTATGGTCGAGGCAACATCAGCCCTTAGATGTAGATCTGGCGGTTTAGATTAGATCCGAGTGAATCGTTTTCTTTGAATCTAGCGCGTTGGATCTGACTTGATCCGACGGCGCGGAAGGGTGATCCTGAGCGAAGCGGTATCGACCAATAGGATAGCGCCGCGTGGCTAGGGTTTAGTTTAAAAAACAGAATTTGAATTAGATTTATATCCAAATTTGATTTGCTTGTAACTTTTGATTTCCACGTTAGATTTTAGCAAATTTTATACTGTTGGAATCAGGAAGACAAGCCCTTTCTGTTTATGAAATGTGTTTAGTGTTTAGTTTGTGTTAAAATGACTTTATTTGCAGAAACTTGTTTAGGACTATTTTGAGTATTGGAATTGTTTAGGAAATTGTTTTAGTGTCAAATAAACTTGGTTTAGCAAGTTTTTAACTTGATTATGATTCAGTACTATGCACTTGCTTGGTTGAGTTTTAAAAGAATCATCACTTAGCATTTTGCATGCATGCATATGTATTTTTGTTTGTATATGTTGTGTGTAATTGTTGCTACCATTCTTTTGTGTAGACTTTGGTGCTAGTGATTGTGATTGTGAAGAGTGCTACTCTCCCAACTACCAAGGCAAGTGGTACTTCATGAATATTTCCATCCCTATATTTTATACTAAGCATTAGAAATATTTTGCTAAGTCTTGCATGTTACTATTTTTGCCAAATGCCATGTTGGGAAATCCTAAGTAGTTGTAGAATTGCTAGGAAATTTCTAAGTTAAGTTACTATCTATGCCATGCTTAGCCTAGCTAGTAGCAAACAAGGGTTGGTAAAATATACATGATATGGTGAAAATATTTCTAAGTCTTTGGACTTATGTTTTTCTTAATAAAAACAACTAAGTCAATGAATCACCTGGGTGGAAAGGGACTTGATTGGTGGATTTTGGTTGAGTGGTTACACAAGGCCCATGGCTATGGTTTACCTTGTGTATCTCACTTGTGGAAAGCCACCCAGAAACAAAGGGATTTTAGAGGCCAAGTGTTGAGAAGCTTCTAGTGCAGCCACTTGGCAATATGGGCTCTGCCTGGATCACATAGGTTGCTAGAAATTAGCCATTTGGACAGTTGGTGGTAGTGGGAATGATAGGTTGGAGCGCGTCCATTTGGTCTAAGGAAAGGCTTCTGAAGGGTCCTGTCTTGGGAAACCAAGTCTGGTGGGGAAAGTGCACAACCTCTGCAGATGGAAAAATCTAAGTACTTAAACAAGTCCGTGGCAATGGACAACTTGAGCATCAAGGCATGGAAGCTATCAAGAATCTCATCATTCCAACTTCTAAGTAAAAACTTGTGGGTGAACAAGGGTGAAGGACCTCAATGTCTATTGATGGTTTCTTGGGAAAAGTTTTGACAAAGAAAAACTTAGTGATTTCAACTAATAGGAAAAACCTATTTTGAGCAAAGCAAGCCAAGCTACACTTAGCCAAATTGCATATAGTAATATAGTCCACTTAAAATTTACTAAGGTATCACTTGCCAATACTATTCCAAAGTATTGACCCACTGTGGCTGTAACTTGTGATGTTGCAGGTTACTCTGATGAGGATTAGGTGTCATGAGTCTACACTCAACATGTTTGCCTATGGCACATGAAGATGAAGACTTATATTTATTTACTTATTCAAACTCTTGTATTAGGCCTGTGGCCTTGAGTTGTAAAGACTATGTTATCTCTGGAATGGATGTAATAAATGACCTTTGTATCTGTGTACTTCATCTTAAACTGTGGATGCTAGCAATGATCCAGGGACTAGCATTGCAATCACAGGGATCCTTTTCCTTTACAAAGGAGGGATCTTACAGATGGTATCAGAGCACTGTGTTGCCTGTAGGATTATGACCCTAGTATTGGAAACCACTAAGGAAAATTTTTCAACTTCTACACTTGTCTATTCTTCTCGTAAACTTTTCTAATCTTCTCTCTCATCTCTATTTGTAGATGAACTCCATCAACGAAGCCGTAAGGAAAGGACCACTCATGACAATGACTTTGGAGTGTGAGATAGAATTCCCCAAGGCTCTCAAGGACCTCATGGTTGCATTAGAGATACAAGGTGCAACTGTGTACAAGGGTTTTCCAGTGGTGGATGAAGGAGTGGAATACTGGTGGGTGCAACTTCACTTGTATAAAAACAAGGAAGACAACCATCAGGAAAAAGGATTCTGCATGTTCACCAATTCAGTGGTGCACCCTACATTCTTTGAATTAGCAAGGGATGCAGCTTGGAAGACCATCAAAGAACTTGGTGATAGAGTCAAGTGCAGAATGCTCAACCTCCAAAATGAACTAAGGAAAGAGAAGGAACATACCCAAGAGTTGGAAGCTACCAACCAAACCTTAAGAGGAGATATTATAGACTTAGTGATGGAATCATGTGAGCAAGATAGGTTGATTGCTTCTATAAACATTGTGTTAGCCAACAGATCCAATGAGATAGGATTGTAAACGTAATTCGTTAGTTGGACCACCACCTATCACCTTATTTTCCAAAATGTTTCTTTAAAATGAGTTTGAACCTTGGTTGTTGTAATGGCTTCATGTATGCATGACTTGTGTGTTTTGCTTCCCAAGGATATGTATGTGATGTTATGTCTTTTGTTTTATCTTGATTTGTGTTGTTCTAAATTTTCTATCTTATAAATAGATGCCTATTACCATCAGCACTATTGAGGAGTTCCAGGTTACCCACTTTGGTCCTCGTATCGTTGAGAGTACCACTTTGCTCAATCTCCCTCTTCCCACCATCATGGTGCATCCCCTCACCAAGTTTGAGAGGAAGGACCTCTGGGGCTTGAAGGTGAACCAGCCCGGACGCCAGACAGAGCCTACTACGGAGGCCATCGTCTTCAAGCTTATGCACGATGACAGGGAGAGAGGCCTTGAGGTAGTGATGCAGGATCTGTTAGGACGTCTGCTAGGGCGACACTCCCGACAGGTTAGAGGCACCCACTTCCACGTCTTCGGAAGACGTGATGAGGACGGAGAGTCCATCGACTTCGAGGACGATTCGAGGGATGCAGCAGAGCCGATACGCCTGTACCTCCAGGACTTAGAGTCTCTCATTAGGCACGTGGACACGGACATGACCAATGTCATGCTCAGCAATGATGAGCTCCAGGTGCAGCTTCGCGAGAAGGACAAGCTCTTCGCGCAGCAGGACGAGATAGTCAAGGAAATGGAGGCGAAGTTCGAGACCCAGGACAGGAAGTTCAAGAGTCAGGAGAAGCGTGTCCAGGATAGGAACAAGAAGATCCGGGACATGACTGAAGAACTGCAGTCCAAGGACTTCGAGCTAGAGCAGCAGCGGTCGGTGATTGAGAGGCTTCGTTCCCAGAAGAGGGCTCTCAAGGCCAAGATAGAGTCTTTGACCACTAGCATTGAGGAGAACAAGACCGCGATGGAGAACGCACGTTTTACCTTTGTCGAGGAGGAGATTGATGCCGATGAGTAGATTTGACTACTCGTTTATCTTTTATTATCATACTTGTTATTTGAGAACTTGTTATTGGACCATCCGACATTTGGATGGCTTGCTACTTGTGTGTTTTACCTTATGAACTTGTTATCTTGTTGTTGAACTTTTATCTTGTGTTGCATGCTTGTGTTTGCTTATGTGATGTAATGTGCATGAAAGCATCTATGGGTATCTCATTCTTATCTCTATTTGAACAAACCACAGATGCCTCCCCGTCGTGCAAACCCCAACCCCAACAACAACAACAACAACATCACTCTAGAAATGCAGCAAATGATGACTGCTCAAACACAACTGATGCAGATGATGACAACATTCATCCAGAACCAAAACAACAACAACAACAACAACAATAATAATAACAACAACAACAACAACCCTCCGGGCTTTGATATGCTAACCAGATTCTTGAGATTGAGGCTGGCAAAGTTCTCAGGAACGACTGATCCCATGGTGGCCAATGATTGGCTACGCTCAGTAAACAAGGACTTGGTAGCCGTGGGCTGTACGGATGCTGAAAAAGTCAGATTTGCAGCACATCTGCTGGAAGGGCCAGCCGCCACTTGGTGGGACAACTTCCAGATCACCACTCCCATAGATGAAGTGACATGGGCTATCTTTGAGGATGGCTTTCGCACTGCTCATATCTCATCAGGGGTGATGAGTCCGAAAAAGAAAGAGTTCCACAATCTGAAGCAACGCCACCGCAGCGTGGCTGAATACATTGAAGAGTTCAACAATCTGGCGCGTTATGCACCGGATGAAGTTGACACCGATGCCAAGAGAAAGGAAAAATTTCTGGAAGGCTTGAATGATGAGCTGAATCTGCAATTGGCTGTGGCATATGTTCCCACTTATCAGTCGCTCTGTGACAAGGCTGCTATTTTGGAGAACAAAATGAAGCAAGTCGAGAGTAGAAAGAGAAAGCACTCCGACAAGCACAGCTCGAGATCGTCTCACAAACGATCTCACTATGATGACATCGGAAGCTCAGGATCCCACAAGCATGGGAAATTCAACAAGCACCACAACCACAACCGTCATGACAACAAGCATCACCGTAGTCATGACAATGACAAGTACAAGAACCACAAGAGTGGACATAAGAACCACCACAGTGGTAATGGAAGTGGAAGTCAGCCTGTTAAAAGAGACATAAGTCAGGTTGAATGCTTCAAATGCAAGAAGATGGGGCATTATGCAAACGAGTGCCCTGAAAAGAAAGTTGAAGGACCTATCAAGCCCAATCCTTTCCAGAAAGGACAGGTGAACCACATCAGTGTGGAGGAGGTCTATGAGGAGCCTGATGCTGTTGCTGGTAAGTTCAGACTTAATTCTATTCCAGCATTTGTTCTTTTTGATACTGGAGCATCGCATTCATTCATATCAAAAGCATTTGTTGATAGAAATGGGTTTCCAACTAAAAACATTGGGTGTCAATAAAAGTTAGTTCTCCGGGTGGAGATATGATAGTAAGTCTTGGATGCCGGGATCTAGTAATAGAGTTTGGAAAACATAAATTTCCAGTGAGTCTGATAATCCTAGATTCCCAAGGACTGGACGTAATATTGGGAATGGATTGGATGGCTAAGTATGAAGGAGTACTGGATTGTGCTAATCGTACTGTTGCACTCACAACCCCGGAAAGAAAGCGGATTAAATTCAAGTCCAACTTTGAATCCAAAGGAAGTAAGCTAAATTCTCTTAAGGGGGTTAGCATGGACAGTGTGCCAATTGTGAGCGAGTATCCGGATGTGTTTCCGGAAGAAAGTAAGCTAAATTGTGAGCGAGAATCCAAAGGAAGTAAGCTAAATTCTCTATCAGGGAATGCCACCTGATAGAGATGTGGAGTTTCTGATAGATTTGGTACCAGGGTCTGGACCAATAGCAAAGAGACCGTATAAAATGTCAGTTGATGAACTGAAAGAGCTCAAGAAGCAACTTGGAGAACAGTTGCAGAAAGGATTTATCAACCAAGTTCTTCATCTTGGGGAGCCCCAGTTTTGTTCGTGGAGAAGAAAGATAGAAGTCAAAGGTTATGCATAGATTACCGCTCACTCAACGAGGTAACTATCAAGAACAAATATCCTTTGCCTAGAATCAATGACTTGTTTGATCAGCTAGAAGGAGCATGTGTGTTCTCAAAGATTGATCTAAGGTCAGGCTATTTTCAACTCAAGATAAGGGAACAAGACATACCTAAGACAGCATTCACTACAAGGTATGGATTGTATGAGTATACCGTAATGCATTTTGGCTTGACCAATGCTCCAGCATACTTCATGAATATGATGAACAAGGTGTTCATGGAATTTCTTGACAAGTTTGTTGTCGTTTTCATCGATGACATCTTAGTCTACTCCAAGAGCAAAGAAGAACATGAAGGACACTTGCGTTTGATACTTGAGAAGTTACGGGAGCATAAGCTTTATGCCAAATTCAGCAAGTGTGAGTTCTGGTTGGAGGAAGTTGGTTTTCTTGGTCATGTTATGACGAAGGATGGTGTAGCAGTTGATCCTGCTAAGGTTTCAGCTGTGACTGAATGGGAATCTCCCAAATCCGTGAAAGAAGTTCGTAGTTTCCTTGGCTTAGCAGGTTACTACAGAAGGTTCATTGAGAATTTCTCTAAGGTAGCTAAGCCCATGACTGAATTGTTAAAGAAAGACAAGAAGTTTGCTTGGTCTGAATGTTGTGAACTCAGCTTTCAGGAGTTGAAGAAGAGACTTGTGACAGCACCAGTCTTGTGTCTGCCAGACTTGGAAAAGGATTTCCAAGTATATTGTGATGCATCTCATCAAGTTTTGGGTGCAGTTCTTATGCAAGACGTTAAAGTTGTAGCTTATGCCTCGAGACAACTCAAAACTCATGAAGTAAACTATCCTACTCATGATTTAGAGTTAGCCTCTGTCGTCCATGCACTCAAAACATGGAGACACTATCTTTTGGGAAAGTGTTGTGAAGTGTTCACAGATCACAAAAGTTTGAAGTATATCTTCACTCAGAAGGAAATTAATATGAGACAAAGGAGATGGCTAGAACTTATCAAGGACTATGACTTAAGTTTGCAATACCACCCCGGTAAAGCAAATGTTGTAGCAGATTCTCTAAGCCGTAAGGTTTTTGTGAATGGCCTTACCAAAGGAAAATTGCCAGATGAACTGTGTACCCAATTTAGAAAACTCAGATTGGAGATTGTGCCTGAAGGACATCTCATGTCTTTGGATGTTCAACCCACTTTGTTGGACAAGATCAAAGAAGCCCAGAAGATTGATAAAGAAATCGAAGAGATTAAAGAAAAGATTGGCAAAGGAAAAGCCAAAGGGTTCCATGAAGACGAACAGGGTACTTTATGGCATGGGAAACGTATCTGTGTTCCACAATATCCGGAACTGCGGAAACTGATTTTGCAAGAAGCACATAACTCTCCGTACTCCATTCATCCGGGTAACACCAAAATGTACATGGACATGAAAGAAAGATTTTGGTGGAATAATCTCAAGAAGGACATCGCCGAGCATATTTCTTTGTGTGATGTGTGCAGTAGAGTGAAAGCAGAGCATCAGAAACCAGCAGGTTTGCTCCAACCACTACCTATTCCTGATTGGAAGTGGGACAAAATTGGTATGGATTTCATTACCGGATTACCAAGGACCAGGTCAGGATACGATTCTATTTGGGTAGTAGTGGATCGCCTAACTAAAGTGGCTCATTTCATACCCGTGAAAACAACCTATACAAGTGCTAAGTTAGCCAAAATATACATGAGTAGAATTGTGTGTCTACATGGAGTGCCCAAGAGTATTGTGTCGGATAGGGGAACTCAATTCACTTCCCATTTTTGGAGACAGTTACATGAGTCATTGGGAACGAGGTTGGAATTCAGTACTGCTTTTCATCCTCAAACTGATGGACAAACAGAAAGGACTAATCAAATTCTCGAAGACATGTTGAGGGCATGTGCCCTAGAATATGGAGCTAGTTGGGATGAAAGTCTGCCTTACGCAGAATTTTCTTATAACAACAGCTATCAAGACAGCATTGAGATGGCACCGTTTGAGTTTCTCTACGGAAGAAAGTGTACCACCCCATTGTTATGGAATGGTGTGGGAGAAAGAAGTTTATTCGGGCCAGATCTTATCAAAGAAGCCGAAGAGAAGGTCAAATTGGTTAAGGACATGTTGAAGATAGCACAGTCCCGACAGAAAAGCTACGCAGATCCTAAGCGTAGAGAAGTCACCTACGAAGTTGGTGATAGAGCCTATCTTAGAGTGTCACCACTTTGAGGAGTGAAAAGATTCGGAGTCAAAGGAAAATTGGCACCAAGATATGTTGGGACATTCAAGATTTTGAGTCGCAAAGAGAAGTTGCCTATGAAATTGAATTGCCAGAATCTTTGTCAGCTATCCATAATGTGTTTCATGTGAGTCAGCTTAAGAAATGTCACCCAGAAATGGAAGAAACTTCTTTGAAGGATACTATACCTTTGGAGGAAGTTCAACTAGAAAGTGATCTCACTTATGAAGAGAAACCTATCAAGATTCTTGAAATTGCAGAAAGAGTCACAAGGACTAAGACTATCAAGTTTTGCAAAGTGCAGTGGAATCATCATTCCGAAGAGGAAGCAACATGGGAAAGAGAAGATGATCTTCGGAAAGACCACCCTCACCTATTTGCTAGCCAATCTGAATCTCGAGGGCGAGATTCACCTTAAGGGGGTTAGATTTGTAACATCCCTAAAATCATGATTTCAAAGATTGCATATCATTCATTCATGCATATAGTTTTGAGATCAATTTCAAACCAAATTCCAGAAAACAGAAGCACATAGTGCTATCATTTTATGTGAGCAAACTTAAATCAAATGGCCATCCCCATTTGAGAGCTTGAATGTTTTAAACCAAGTTTGTTTGCTTCCCTTGTTGATTGGTTTGAGTGTGGAATTTGAACAAAGTTTTACAAAATAGAAATGGCTTCAAAAACCATTTTCAAACATTTGCAAACCAAGTGCAATGTCACTGTTATTTTGTCTTTCCAAAAATGACCAAGCCAACTCAAAGTGACCACATGGTTTTATGCCAAGATTTGTGATTGTTGCACACTGCAAAAATCCCAAAAAGATTTGAATTCAAATAGAGTTTGAATTCATTTGAAAACCAATCCAGAAAATCAAAACAAAAAAAGAAAAGGAATAAAGAAAAGGAAAAGGGCCAGCGCTACCATTCTGGCACAACAGCGAAACCAGCCCAGCTAGCCCACCCGGGTCCCCTCTCTCTGTCGCACGCGCGGACACACCCAACGAGTCGCTGACGCTCGGACCCCACTCCCTCTCTGCTTATTTCGCTGACAAGCGGGCCCTCTCCACGTCACTCCTTCTTCCCCAAATCTCGCGCGCAGACGCCGTCGCCGCTGGCCGTTGCTGCGTTGATTTCTCGGCGTAATTGCCATTGATTCGCTGAGCGTTTCTTGTCGAGCCTCCACCTACTTAAGCACCTCCCCACTCCGCTGAGGTCATGTTTTGCCCTCGGGAGAGGTTTAGTCAACGGATCCGCCACATTCAGATCTGTGTGTACTTTGCAAATCTTTATGTCACCATCTTGGACATGTTCTCGAATAGCGTGAATACGTAGCTCGATGTGCTTCAGCTTCTTGTGTGACCTTGGTTCTTGCGCATTGGCTATGGCTCCCATGTTATCACAATAGATAGACATTGGGTCCAGCGCACTTGGAACCACACCGAGCTCTGTAATGAACTCCTTCATCCATATCGCTTCTTGTGAAGCCTCCAAAGCAGCTATGTATTCCGATTCAGTTGAAGATCTCGCCACAATGCTTTGCTTTGCACTCCTCCAGCTAACTGCTGCACCATTCAAAATAAATACGTATCCAGATTGTGATTTAGAATCATCCGGATCGGTGTTCCAACTAGCATCGGTGTAACCATTAACAACGATATGTTCATCACCTCCATAAGAAAGAACCATATCCTTAGTTCTTCTCAAGTACTTAAGGATGTTTTTGACCGTTGTCCAATGATCCACTCTTGGATCACTTTGATATCTGCTAGTTAAACTAACAACATATGCAATGTCGGGTCTAGTACATAGCATGGCATACATTAGAGATCCTATGGCTGAGGCATAGGGAGTCTTACTCATCCTTTCTCTATCTTCTGCCGTTGCTGGACTTTGAGTTTTACTCAAGGTCGTATTGGGCAACATGGGCAAGAACCCTTTCTTGCTATCTTCCATTCCAAACCTCTTTAGAACTTTGTCCAAATATGTACTTTGTGACCATGATATTAGGCGTATTGATCTATCTCTATAAATCTTTATGCCTAATATGTAAGTTTCTTCGCCAAGATCTTTCATTGAATAACTATTATTCAAATATTCCTTGACACTATTAAGAAGTTCTACATCATTCCCAATCAACAATATGTCATCTACATATAGTATTAAGAACGCTACAGAGCTCCCACTCACTTTCTTGTAAATACAAGCTTCTCAAACTTTTGATTACTTTATCAAAACGTTGATTCCAACTTCGGGATGCTTGCTTCAATCCATATATGGACCTTTGAAGTTTGCACACCTTGTTAGCATCTTTAGAATCGACAAAACCTTTGGGTTGCATCATATATAACTCTTCATCAATGTCTCCATTGAGGAAGGCTATTTTGACATCCATCTGCCATATTTCATAATCGTAATATGCAACGATTGCTAACATAATCCTTACAGACTTTAGCTTCGCTACTGGTGAGAAAGTCTCATCGTAGTCAACTCCTTGAATTTGTCGAAACCCTTTTGCGACTAGTCGAGCTTTATAGATAGTTACATTACCATCAGCATCTGTTTTCTTCTTGAAAATCCATTTGTTCTCGACAGCCTTCCGGCCATCCGGTAAGTCCACCAAAGTCCATACTTGGTTTTCGTACATGGATCCAATCTCAGATTTCATGGCTTCTTGCCATTTATTAGAATCTGGGCTCATCATCGCTTCCTCATATGTCTCAGGGTCATCGGTGTTATCCACCAACATGACACTCATAACGGGATCATACCAATCAGGAGTGGTACGAGTTCTCGTTGACCTGCGAGGCTCTATAGCAACTTCAACCAAAGTTTCATGATCATCATCATTAGCTTCCTCTCTTATTGGTGGAGGCACCACTGGAACTTCTTCCGGTGTTGCGCTACTCGCAAGTTCGAGAGAATGTTCAACAACCTCGTCGAGTTCTACTTTCCTTCCAGTCACTTCTTTCGAGAGAAATTCCTTCTCTAGAAAGGATCCATTCTTAGCAACGAAGATTCTGCTTTCGGATCTATGATAGAAGGTATACCCAATAGTTTCCTTTGGGTATCCTATGAAGACGCATTTTTCCGCTTTGGGTTCAAGCTTGTCCGGCTGTAACTTCTTTACATAGGCTTCGCAACCCCAAACTTTTAGAAACGACAATTTAGGTTTCTTCCCAAACCATAATTCATACGGTGTTGTTTCAACGGATTTAGATGGCGCCCTATTTAAAGTGAATGCGGCTGTTTCTAATGCATAACCCTAAAATGATAGCGGTAAATCTGTAAGTGACATCATAGAACGAACCATATCTAAGAGTGTCCGATTACGACGTTCAGACACACCATTACGTTGTGGTGTTCCCGGCGGTGTCAATTGTGAAAGTATTCCGCATTTCTTCAAATGCTCACCAAACTTGTAACTTAGATATTCACCTCCACGATCAGAACGTAGAAATTTAATCTTCTTGTTACGTTGATTCTCTACCTCACTTTGAAATTCCTTAAACTTCTCGAAAGTTTCGGACTTATGTTTCATGAAATATATATACCCATATCTACTCAAGTCATCCGTGAAGGTAAGAACATAACGATAACCACCGCGCGATGCTACACTCATTGTTCCACACACATCGGTATGTATGATTTCCAATAAGTCTGTAGCTCGCTCCATCATAC
This sequence comes from Avena sativa, assembly GCA_916181665.1. Classification (NCBI taxonomy): domain Eukaryota; kingdom Viridiplantae; phylum Streptophyta; class Magnoliopsida; order Poales; family Poaceae; genus Avena; species Avena sativa. The sequence continues at coordinate 324,258,612 of OV702280.1, forward strand.
CAGAAAATGGAGTCTTAGTCATTTTATCCATCAGACATGCTTCACATCTTTCAAGTGATTCCAAAATCAAGTGATTCATGAAGTCCATCGGAATGGAGTTTCTTCATACGCTTCACTCCGATATGACCAAGACGACAGTGCCACATATAGGTCGAGTTATCACTCAATTTCAAACGTTTAGCCTCAATGTTATTAATATGTGTATTTCCACTGTTGAGATTCAATAAGAATAGACCATCTATCAAAGGTGCATGTGCATAAAACATATTACTAATATAAATCGAACAACCATTATTCTCGGACTTAAACAAGTAACCATCTCGCAATAAACAAGATCCCGATATAAAGTTCATGCTTAACATAGGCACCAAATAACAATTATTTAAGTATAAAACTAATCCCGATGGTAGATGAAGAGGTAGCATGCCGACCGCGATCACATCAACCTTTGATCCATTTCCAACGCGCATCGTCACCTCGTTCTTCGCTAGCTTCCGTTTATTCCGCAGCACCTGTTTCGAGTTAGAAATATGAGCAACTGAACTAGTATCAAATACCCAGGCACTACTATGAGTACTAGTGAGATACACATCAATAACATGTATATCAGATATACCTTTCTTCTTAATGTTGTCGTTCTTCAAATCCGCCAAGTACTTTGGGAAATTCCGCTTCCAGTGACCTTCTCCCTTGCAGTAAAAGCACTCAGTATCAGGCTTAGGTCCAGTCTTGGTTTTCTTCGTCGGTGCGGTAACTTTCTTACCACCCTTCTTGAAGTGTCCCTTTTGCTTAGACTTGCCTTTCTTGAATTTGGTGGTCTTATTGACCAACAACACTTGGTGCTCTTTCTTGATCTCCACTTCTGCAGATTTCAACATGGAGAAGAGTTCTGGCAACGTCTTGTCCATGTTTTGCATATTGTAATTCATCACAAAGTTCTTGTAACTTGGTGGTAGTGATTGGAGGACACGATTTATCCCCAAAGAATTAGGAATCACTATACCCAAACTTTGGAGTTTGTTTGCGTGCCCAGACATATTAAGCACATGCTCACTGACGAAGCTACCCTCTTCCATCTTGTAGTTAAAGAAGTTTTCAGAAGCCTCATAACTCTCAACTACCGCGTGAGCCTCAAATATCATTTTGAGTTCACGGACAATATCATGTGGGTCTGAATTCTCAAACCTTTTCTGAAGCTCCGATTCCAAACCATACAAGATAGCACACTGAACTGTGGAGTACTGATTCTTCTGAGTGAGGTAAACATTCTTTACTTCATCGGTAGCAGTAGCTGCAGGCGGGTCACCCAGCGGTGCATCCAGCACATAAGTCAAATTACCAGCATTGAGGACAATCCTCAAATTGCGGAACCAATCCGCGAAGTTGCTTCCATTGTTTTTCAACTTTTCTTTCTCTAGTAACGCATTAAAATTGATGGTAGGGGCCGCCATTGATCTACAACATATTTGCAATAGTATAAACTAAGTTTATGACAAATTGAGTTCTAATTAATAGTTAAATTAATCTAGGTCAACTCCCACTCAAAACAATATCCCTCACATTGTTTTAGTGATCACACGAACCAAATCCACCACATCAAAACCGATCATCACGAGAGTTGATGTAGCTTCAATGGCGAACAATCGACATGTTCATCATATCTACTATATGATTCATGCTTTATCTTTCGGTGATCCGTGTTCCGAGACCATGTCTGTACATGCTAGGCTCTTCAAGATCAAACCTTAGCTTCTCCATGAGCAAAACTGGCTTGCTCACGTTGTATACACTTGCAGAATCTAACACACCCGATCATCAAGTGGTGCTTCGAAACAACAAGCTTTAGCAACGGTGCTAACTAAGGATGAACACTTTAAAACTTGAAATTTGTGTGCTTGAGGGATCATCTTATAATGCTACCGTCGTTAACTAAGCAATACAAGATGCATAAAGGATTAACATCACATGCAATTCATAATATGTGATATGATATGGCCTTTCTTCTTTGTGCTTCCGATCTCCATCTTCAAGCACGAACATGATCTCCATCATCACCGACATTGCATCAAGGTCAATGACGCTGCTCCATGGTTGTCGTCCACCAGCTTCAACTATTACAACTACTTTGAATAGACACGCGGGTCTTAACAGAAATTAAAGACAACCATATGGCTCCTGCCGGTTGCCAACTTACAATAAGGAACATTGCATACATCAAATATAATCACAATCATGGCCATATCACATCACAACACACCCCTGCAAAACAAAGTTAGACGCCTCTAATTTTCTTTGCATATTTTACGTGGTTTGGGGCTTTCAATAAGTGTCGCTCTAACTTACGAACAAGAACCACAACGTTGATGCTAGAACTATCAAGTGCCCGTTGTAAATTGGATCTATACTATAATGGGAGAGACAGACACCTGCAAAGCCACTTATGCAATACAAGTTGCATGTTCAGCGTGGAGCAAGTCTCATGAACGATGTCATGTAAGGTTAGCCCGGGCCGCTTCATCCCATCATACCACAAGATGCAAAGTACACAAGAAGCAATTGATAATAAAAGCACCACCGCCCACAATGACCATTGTGTTCTACTCGTGCAACAGATCTACATATAGACACGACTCTGATACCACTGTAGGGGTTCGTAGCATGGAAAACAAAAAATTTCTATCGCATGCAAACAAACAAGCCAAGATCTATCTACTAGATAGTAGCAACGAGTCGATGGAATAACTCACTCTCGAAGATTCCAAAGTGTTTAACGAGAGCGGATTCTCGTGGGTGATGTAGTCGTACTCTTGCCGATCTCAAGATCGTGTAGACGATCCTTCCGGCGCCGCGTTCCGACAGCGCTCCCGCAGTCGGTCACACGTTCGGTACTCGATGAAGACCTTCCTCTCCCTTGTTCCAGCAGGCAGCGGAGGTTGTAGCACTCTCCTCGCGATTCCGGCAGCACGACGGCGTGGTACCATAAGTAGAGGGGAGATCTCGCAGGGCTTCGCCTTAAGCCGGAGCGAGTATGGTGGACTATGAGAGAGGCCTCGGTGATCTAGGGTTTAGACGCACCAAGGAGAGAGGGCTAGGCCGATGTCTAGGGCTTGGGTAAAGCCCCAAGTCGGCGGCTAGGGTTTGCCCTAGGGCGGCTGCGGCTGCAGGAGGGTCGGCGGCTAGGGCTAGGGTTTTGGGCGGTGGAGTTGTGTGTTTGGAGGGGCAACCCTGCCCCTCCTTTTATAGGTGGAGGGCGCCGTCCAAGGGGGAGGGAGTCCTCACCCAACTCGGCCTCCAAGGCCGAAGGTGGAGGGAGAGGAACTCCTCCCCAAGTAGGTTTCCTACTCTCCCTCCACCAAGCAAACTTGCCGTTTGACTTTTCAAACTAGGATTTGATTTATCCCTTTATTTTGCTCAGAGATGACACCTAGTACATGATGCAATCATTCCAACTTGTTATGACACATTCATGTACCCTTCCCCTCCGGAGATGGCTGGCCGCCCTTGCCCCTCGTTCTACTACTCGCTGCCAATTGCAGCATCTGTCGTGACCATTCCCACGACAGTGGCGCCCACCGTGGGGCCTGGCCGGTCTGGCCGGTGTTCTACGGCGAGATCCAATCTGCCCATCAACGAGACGGTCGCCACCGGCCGCATGATAGCGATCAGCGAGATGCTCCAGATCTTGCCGAGCAGCTATGTCCCGGCGGCGCGACCCGTCACACACAGCGTGATCCTGCCTATCGGCACGATCAGCCTCTTCGTCGGCCTCACCGACTTCATCGTCTCGGAGGACTCGGCTCGCACCCGCGAGTCGCCGCCACGCGATCGGCTCTCCGAGAGCCAGATCCGCATGATCCACCGCCTCGCCTCCGAGTACAATTCGGCCCACAGCAACGTGGCCGAGAACTCAGCGGCCGCAGAGGACGCGGCCCTCAATGACGACGCCGACTCGGCGACCCCGGCGTCACTCGCCGGGTCCATCACCGCGGCTTCATCCGCGGGTTCCATCGCCCAAGTCTCCAACGTGGGGGACTTTGAGGACCCCTCCATCCTCGGGATCTTCGAATTCGACTCCGGGTCGGAGAACTCCGCCAACCTCCGCGACGGAACCGGTCGCCACGCCGCGACCTACATGGCCACCGGCGCCGATCCGCCGGAGGATCCTTTCTCCACCCAATCCCTCCTAACGCCACGGCAACGGAGGTCGAGGAACTTCGCCTGAAACTGGCGGAGGCGGTGCGCAAGGAGCAAGCCGAGCGCGAAAAATTTCGCCTCGAGCAGGTGACGGCGCAGGAGCTATCACGCTACCACCAGCAGCGGATCAGGTCACGCCTGAACCCCACCGTTCAAGGGCGTGCCCTGAACTTCGACGACGAAAACGACCCGGCCCGCGTGGCCGAACGCGCGATCTGCGAAAACGCGCCACCAGGAGGAAGCGCCCGGCCCCCGCCAGGATCAACGGCGAGGGGCGCAGCGAGCAATCGCCGAGGAAGTGCAGCGTTTACTCGCTGCCGGCTTCATCCGGCCAATCAAATACTCCAAGTGGCTGGCAAACCCAGTCCTGGTCGAAAAGAAAAACGGGACTTGGAGAATGTGTATCGACTACACAAACCTGAACAGCGCCTGCCCAAAGGAGCAGTTCGTCCTCCCGCGGATCGACCAGATAATCGATTCAACCGCGGGCTCGGAGTCGCTATGTTTCCTCGACGCCTACTCTGGGTACAACCAGATCAAAATGGCTGTCGAAGATGAGGAGAAGACGGCGTTCATCACGCCATTCGGAGCTTTCTGCTACACCGCCATGACCTTCGGCCTCAAGAACGCCGGGGCGACCTACCAGCGGTGCATGCAAGAATGCCTCGCGAGCCAAATTGGCCGCAACATCCACGTTTACATCGACGACGTGGTCGTGAAATCCGCTCGCCAAGGCGACCTACTCACCGACCTGGCGGAAACATTCGCCAACTTGCGACGGTATAAGATAAAGCTCAACCCAGGCAAATGTACCTTCGGTGTACCCGCCGGACAACTACTGGGGTACGTCGTCTCCAAACGAGGGATCGAGGCGAACCCCACGAAGATCTATACGATCGCCCGGCTCGGCAAACCCGAGTGCCTGCGCGACGTCCAGAAGCTGGCCGGGCGAGTAGCGGCTCTCAGTCGCTTCATTCCCCGCCTGGGCGAAAAGGCGATGCCCCTATACCGCCTGATGCGCAAGAACCCCACCTTCAAGTGGGACAAGGAGGCGGACGACGCGCTCCGCGACCTCAAAAAGGTGCTACTCGCCGCACCACTGCTCGCCGCCCCCGCCGACAAAGAACCCATGCTGGTTTACGTCGCGGCGTCCGAGCGCGTCGTCAGCGCCGTGATGGTCGTCGAACGGCCAGAAGAAGGAAAGGAGCGTCCAGTCCAGCGGCCGGTGTACTACATCAGCGAGGTCCTCACCGAATCGCGCCAGCGGTACCCACAGTACCAAAAGCTAGTATACGCGGTCTTCAGAGCTCAGCGGCGCCTGCCGCACTACTTCCAGGAGCACCCGATCACGGTCGTCTCCTCAGCACCACTGCAAGACATCATCCGCAATCGCGAGGCGACCGGGCGGGTCGCCAAGTGGGCCGTCGAGATCGACGTCCACAACATCAAATACGAGCCACGAAAGGCGATCAAGTCGCAGGCACTGGCAGAGTTCATCGCCGACTGGGAAGAGGCCCAACAACCAGAGAAACTGCCGTACCTCCATTACTGGAGCCTGCACTTCGACGGCTCCAAGAACGCGGACGGTGCAGGCGCAGGGATCGTGCTGACTTCACCAAAGGGCGACAAGCTCCGGTACATCCTCTGCCTCGACTTCACGCCCTGTACCAACAACATGGCTGAGTACGAGGCCCTACTCCACGGCATGCGAGCCGCCAAGGAAATGAACGTCAACCGCCTCCGCTGCTACGGAGATTCTGACCTTGTCGCGGGACAAGTCGCTGGCACCTGCGACGCTGTCTCCCCTACCATGGCGGCATACCGCCAAGCAGTGGACAAGCTGGGCGGACACTTTACCGGCTACTCCGTCGAGTGGATCGATAGACAGAAAAACGAGGAGGCCGACGCACTCTCTCGCATCGGGTCGGCCCGACTCGCACCACCGGCCGGCGTTTTCCTCGACACGATCACCAAGCCATCAGTCTCTCCCCCGAGGGAGATCGACATCGGAGTCCCACTCCAACCAGAGGCAGCCTTGGTCGCACTCGTCAACGAGCCCGACGATTGGACCAAGCCCTACATCGCCTACCTGGAAGCCGGCACCCTGCCGGCAGACGAGACAGACGCTCGAATGATCGCTCGTCGATGCAAGTCCTACACCATCATCGACGGCGAACTCCACAAGCGCAGCGTCACCGACGTGTTCCAACGCTGCGTCCAACCAGCTGAAGGACGTAAGATCCTCCACGACATCCACTCCGGTGACTGCGGCCACCACGCCGCTGCTCGCTCCCTGGTCGCCAAGGCTATGCGACATGGCTTTTACTGGCCCACCGCGCACGCCGATGCTGTCGATATCGTCCAGCGGTGCGCCGGGTGATAGAAGCACGCCAATCAAACGCACGTATCGAGCTCGGCGCTCAAAAAAATCCCCATCACCTGGCCATTCTCCGTATGGGGCATGGACATGGTAGGTCCCTTCAAGAAAGCCCCCTCCGGCTACACCCACCTGCTAGTCGCCGTCGACAAATTCACCAAGTGGGTGGAGGCCAAGCCAGTCCGGAAATGCGACGGGAAGACTGCCACTAAATTCCTGCGCGAGTTAATATACCGCTACGGGTTCCCAAACAGCATCATCACGGACAACGGCACCAACTTCGCCAAGGGAGCCATGGCCGAATTCTGCGAAGAGCACCACATCCGGCTCGACCTCGCGTCAGTCGCCCACCCGGAATCCAACGGCCAGGCGGAGCGGGCCAACCAGAGCATCCTTCACGGCCTGAAACCGCGACTCCAAGTACCCCTCGAGCGCACCGCCGGGTGCTGGGTCGAGGAGCTGCCCTCTGTCATCTGGGGAATCCGCACCTCAGTCAACAGATCGACGGGATTCACTCCCTTCTTCATGGTCTACGGTGCCAAAGCAGTCATGCCCACCGACCTCGAACACGATTCGCCGCGAGTCGTCCACTATACGGAGGCCGCAAACGAGCTGGCCCGCCAAGACGGGGTCGACCAACTCGACGAAGCACGCGACCTCGCTCGGTCACGCACCGCCATCTACCAGCAAGGACTCCGCCGCTACCACAGCCGGCGGGTGAAAGCTCGCACCTTCCAGGAAGGCGACCTGGTGTTACGCCTCATCCAGGACAAGAATGGCATGCATAAGCTCTCCCCTCCGTGGGAAGGCCCATTCGCTATCGGGCGCGTACTCGGCAACGATGCCTACTACCTCATCGATGTCCGCGGGGACGGCGAACTCGACGTCAAGCGACCATGGAATGTAAACCTCCTCCGGAAGTTCTACTCCTAGAACCCCACACATGTACTCTCCAGTCGCTATGAAATAAAAAGAAACGGTTACCGCAAATTGCGCCTACTCTCCATGACTTGTGCCACTCGCACTCGTAATAACAGCGTTATGCTAAATGCAGAAGTCAACCTTTGGCACAGCGATCGGCACGGCTAAGTAGTGTGGTGTAAGAGCACTGAATAACCTCAGGTCTTACATCGTCCATGAAAAACGCCCACCCGGAGCCCCATTGGAGTCGCCTAGCTCGACTGGTTCTACGAGCCAAGACAACTGCCCTCGCTTCTCACAGCGACCTTGGTCCTCCGCATCCTCGGCATAGCGACTCGAACGGCTAAGTACCACGCTCGGGGACTGAAGACCAGTTCGTCGCGAGCGGTCAGGGAAAACGCCAAGTAAGAGAGCATGCCCAGGACTCGCCACGCGACTGACCCCACGGGCCAGGCAGGAGTGACGCGCTCACACGAACGCGCTAAGTCCTCACCCACCCTCAAGTCGCGCCTAGAACTACCAAGTACCACGCTCGGGGACTCGGCCACCCGACCTCGTTCGCGCACAGGAAAACGGTAAAGTACAGAGCACTCAAGGGAGTCGCCTAGCGACTGGCTCTTCGAGCTTGGGAGAGTCGACCAAAACATCAAAACACAAGACAACAACACATACATCATATACGAGGTAAACCCCACAAAAAGGGCGGACGCGCTCGGGGACTCGCTCAAAAATCAATCACAAACACATAACAAATATCAATATAGACACAACGTCTCATTCAATTGGGTATTGCATTGTTTCATGCTAACAAAATATGCCCGCGTGGCAGACCTGCTGCTAACACCACAAGGTAAACCACCCTACTCTGCAGGCTTCGATGACGACTCGCCAACATCCCGGCGATTGCGGATGAACGCCGTGTACGGGTTTGACGGATACGTAGTAAGCTCACCCGCCATCGCCGCGTGAAAAGGTTGCTCGACTTTGAAGTCACGATGCGGCAGCTCGGGGTCGTTCAGCGCGACGACCGTCTCCTGGTACGGAAGGAGGTCGCCCATTGCCCAGACACGTTCTGAGTACGTGGTGGCACGCTCCTGCAACTTGAGGACCTCGGACAGCTCCACCGCGCCAGTCGACGATGGATATCCACTCGTCACATCGTCGTCCAAGGCTCAGAGCCGTCGACGCTCCGCGCCGAAACGCCGACCGCGTCATGTACTCAACAACCGCGGGCGCCTTCTCCAGATATTTCCAAACCTCAACGAGGTCGCTGGGAATCACCTCCGTGGGCGATATCTCTTGAAGATAGGCACGGATGCACGTCGCCGACAATGTCACCGAGTCGACGAGCATACTTACGCACTGCCTCGCGTCGAGCGAACTCGCCTCTCCTTTGCTATCAATGATGCGACCTACGAGCAGAAGACAATAATGAGCACGACGTACACCACAAAAAACACAATCACCTGAAGGGGAAGGCGTACTCACCAAGCAGCGGACGGGCGAGTTCCGTGATGAAGCATTGAAGCGATGTATGGTCGTCCTGAAGACCAGCAATAAGGACTTCCGACACCTTGTGATCCTCCTCAGCGGCTGCAACAGCGGCCTTAGATCGCTCGTCAGCCGAGCTCGCTTCTTCCTTCGCCTCCCGCAGCTCGCGTTCGAGGTTGGCGATCCGCTGTTCAGTGACATTCAAGGCGGATTGCGCCGCCGCCAATTCACCAGCAGTGTCAAGCCCCTGGCGAGCTTCCTCTGCCTTCGCAGCAAAAGCCTGAAGCCCTTTGTTCGCTTCCTGGACGATGGCCAGCTCCTTCTCCGCGTGCTGCTTCGCGGCTAACCGGTCCGCCGACTCAAGCTGCAGACCCTGCACATCACCGAAAAGGTTAGTCAAAACGAAATTCCTAAGTGCCCACCCGCTGAAATTCAGCGAGTACGCGCTCGGGGACTGGCGATCGAGAAATTCCTAAGTGCCCACCCGCTGAAATTCAGCGAGTGCGCACTCGGGGACTGGCGATCGAGAAATTCCCAAGTGCCCACCCGCTAAAATTTAGCGCATGCGCACTCGGGGACTGGATACAAAAATAAAAATACGAGAAATTATAAGAATCAGGCCACTGCAAAGCACCGACCTGATCCTCGGGGACTGGATGTACCTGGATGGCTGCGCCAAGCATGCCATGGAGTTGTATCGCGTCCACGGACGCGAGTAACGCCGGCGTGTGCCCACGACGTTGGTCGACTTCAGCATCGGCGGTCCCAGGATCGTGGCTCGAGGGCGCAACTCCACTCGCCGTGGCCGCCTTGGTCACGAAGCGTGGGAAGGCGGCGATAGAGGCACCCGCTCCAAGGGAGGTTGCCTCCGCCGTTCCAGGCAAGAAAGCGCCCTCCTTCATAGACGCGGCTGCCTCCACCGCGAACCCGGCCGGTGCGACCGCCGTATCGTCCGAAATCGTGACGACGTCATCACCCTTGGCCTTCTTGCTGCCATCCGCCGAGGCGACGACCTCGTCCACCTTCCTCTTGCGGGAAGGGTCCTCCTCGCTAACGACGGGTGGCACCTTAGCCACGGTCGGATGGCCCATCCTCTTCACTCCGGTCCTATGCATCAATCGAATAAGCAAAAACAATCAAAATAGTTATGAAAAGCAAGGAAGGGTAGGTGCACTCACTTGGCGACTGGGATGAAACGTAGCCCCGTACGGAGGCTGGCCGGTTTTTCCAGTTCAGGGCCCAGTAGGCGACTGAGCCCCATCTTCAGGACGTTGCGTGCCCAAGACACGGACGGCTTCTTTGTTGTTGAGGCTGCAGCTGGAGCCTCTGGGACATCCTCGGCAAGAGCCTCCTTGCGTGGCGAAGTCGTCGTAGCCGGAGCCTCCTTGTGAGGCGAAGCCGCTGCAGCTGGAGCCTTCCCCAGCCCAAAGACTGGGGCGAATGGCGGAGGCATTGAAGCCAGCGGCACTTCCACGGCCGCCACGTCCATCGCGGCTGTCACTGGTGGCGCGTCATCATCGGCAGGGCTGGGAGCATCAGAGCTGCTCGCCGAGTGCGGCGGCAAGGCCAGCTTTGATGGCTTCGTCTTCTTCTTCGGGGGGGCCCTTGCCTCCCTTTCCTTCTTCTTCGATGGAGTGGCTTGACGGCGTGAGGTGGTCTCTGGGAGCTCTTCGTCGTCATCATGGCGCTCGAGGCTTCTGCTGGCCTCGATCTCGCGTTGTCGTTGTCCACGGGTCTTCCGGACCAGTGGGGCAACCTCCTCCTCGGACTCGTCATCGTCGTCCTCATCGCCCTTCGCGGGCGGCGACTCGCCCACGTCCTGGGCGGATGAGCCCGAGCTCTCGTCGTCCAAAGGAGGGAGCCACCCTTCCACCACTTGGAATAGCTGCAATGAATACAGAGTAAAATCAGAATTACCGTGACTGCATAGAATGCGACTGCAAGCAAAGTAAGGTGATTACCGTCGGAGCTGGACGCTTTGCGGTATAGGGGCGACCCCGGCCTGCGCATCCAGGTACACCGCCTGGGTAATCTTCTTCAGCGCTGGGAGGTAGTCCTCCAGTTTCCAATCGTCGAGGCAGGCCTTCGTTGAGTCACCCTGGCCCGTGTACTGGTACATGTAGTGGTCGCGTTGGGCGAGCGGAACCAGCCGCCGCCCGAGCCAGCAGTTGTACAGATTTATTGTCTGGAGGCCCTTCTTCTTTAGGCCGCGGATGGTCTGGAGCATCTCGTCGACGACCATCCGCTGGTCGTTGGGGAGCTTGCCGACCTGGAGATGGCGCGGCTCGGACCGATTGGCGGAATACCGCGGGATCGCCTCCTCGTCCTCTGGGGTCGCCTCGGCCACGTGGAACCACGACTTCTTCCAGTCACTCGCCGCCTTGGCGGGCAGCATCAGATCAAAGAATGACGCTTTGGACTTGAGTTGGAATGTCAGGCCGCCCGCGGCTAGCATTGGGCCGCCTGCTTCCTCGCGGCTGATCCGTCCGTGGAACAGATCTTGCCACAAGGGGAAGTAGGGCCGGCAGCCCAAGTAGCATTCACAAAACGCCACGAAGATGGCGAGCTGCTCGATGCTGTGGGGACCCAGATCTGAAGGATGGATCCCGTAGTAGGCGTAGAAGCGCCGGAAGAACAGGGACGTGGGAAACCCTAGCCCCTGCTCGAGATGACTAGTGAAACAGATGAATTCCCTCTCTCGCGGGTTTGGGGTCGTTTCTCCGGCTGCGGGGATACGCCAACAGCCGGCTCGCAGGATCCCGGCCTCCTTGAAGGAGGCCAGCTGCGCCCTCGTACATTTGGATCTGCCCCACGGTTCGGTGGAAAGGGCCATGGCCGAAGGGTCGATTGAGGTCGGAGGATTTCGGGTCGGCTGGATCACGATGCGAGGGAAGGAAAATGCGCGCAGTCGGGAGAGATGATGAGAAGTTGGCTCTCTGATCGCCTGCCATTCCCCTTATATAGTGGGTGTTACCCGCCAAGTCAGGAAGCCGTTACCGCGCGATGATTACGCCGAAATTTACTGTTGGATTACCCCAACGGCTAGTTTGACCGCGCCTGACGGTCCAACTCCAGCCACTCGGCTCGCCAAGTCAATCATTATGACCGCGTTTCGCCGACTCGACTCGCCAGAGCCGCGATGTGGATCACTAGATTTCCTCCTTTATACAGGAGCCCGCTGACGATTCGACTGGATGCCTACTCTGAAGCCGTATACTCCGACTGCGAGCAGCCACTTACGCCTAATCGACGACGGCCTCGGGGACTACTGATGGGGATATGCCTACTGGGGTATGCCCAGCAGGACGTTTCCGACTGCCCCGTGAGCTGGCGAGTGGGCCTGCAGAATGGCAAGTGGATTGAAGCCCAGCAAGGTACCGAGCGACTGGAAGCTGAAGGCCCAGGCGAGTAGATAGGCCCAGTCGGACTAGGTTAAACGACTACTGAAGTTTTAACTGAATCGGTTGAGATATGTAAACCCTAGGGGAGGTGAGCCTGTATAAACCTCCCTATAGGGCGAGTAGACGTACGTTCCCTCATACACCCAAGCGACTCGCCCGTCTAGCCTCCGATCTCGCCCATTGTAACATCTCCATAATACAATCTAGCAGGAGTAGGTCTTTACCCTCCGGGGGGCCGAACCTGGGTAAAACCCTGTGTCTTTGCCCTCATCTCGCACCACAGATGGCTGGCCGCCCTTGCCCCATGTTCTACTACTCGCTGCCAATTGCAGCATCTGCCATGACCATTCCCACGACAGTGGCGCCCACCGTGGGGCCTGGCCGGTCTGGCCGGTGTTCTGCGGCGAGATCCAATCTGCGGAACTCGCCCGTCCGCTGCTTGGTGAGTACGCCTTCCCCTTCAGGTGATTGTGTTTTTTGTGGTGTACGTCGTGCTCATTATTGTCTTCTGCTCGTAGGTTGCATCATTGATAGCGAAGGAGAGGCGAGTTCGCTCGACGCGAGGCAGTGCGTAAGTATGCTCGTCGACTCGGCGACATTGTCGGCGACGTGCATCCGTGCCTATCTTCAAGGGATATCGCCCACGGAGGTGATTCCCAGCGACCTCGTTGAGGTTTGGAAATATCTGGAGAAGGCGCCCGCGGTTGTTGAGTACATGACGCGGTCGGCGTTTCGGCGCGGAGCATCGACGGCTCTGAGCCTTGGACTCGCCCACTTCCCCGAAGATTTCGACATCGACGATGTGACGAGTGGATATCCATCGTCGACTGGCGCTGTGGAGCTGTCCGAGGTCCTCAAGTTGCAGGAGCGTGCCGCCACGTACTCAGAACGTGTCTGGGCAATGGGCGACCTCCTTCCGTACCAGGAGACGGTCATCGCGCCGAACGACCCCGAGCCGCCGCATCGTGACTTCAAAGTCGAGCAACCTTTTCGCGCGGCGATGGCGGGTGAGCTTACGACGTATCCATCAAACCCGTACACGGCGTTCATCCGCAATCGCCGGGATGTTGGCGAGTCGTCATCGAAGCCTGCAGAGTAGGGTGGTTTACCTTGTGGTGTTAGCAGCAGGTCTGCCACGCGGGCATATTTTGTTAGCATGAAACAATGCAATACCCAATTGAATGAGACGTTGTGTCTATATTGATATTTGTTATGTGTTTGTGATTGATTTTTGAGCGAGTCCCCGAGCGCGTCCGCCCTTTTTGTGGGGTTTACCTCGTATATGATGTATGTGTTGTTGTCTTGTGTTTTGATGTTTTGGTCGACTCGCCCGAGCTCGAAGAGCCAGTCGCTAGGCGACTCCCTTGAGTGCTCTGTACTTTACAGTTTTCCCGTGCGTGAACGAGGTCGGGTGGCCGAGTCCCCGAGCGTGGTACTTGATAGTTCTAGGCGCGACTCGAGGGTGGGTGAGGACTTAGCGCGTTGGTGTGAGCGCGTCACTCCTGCCTGGCCCGTGGGGTCAGTCGCGTGGCGAGTCCTGGGCATGCTCTCTTACTTGGCGTTTTCCCTGACCGCTCGCGACGAACTGGTCTTCAGTCCCCGAGCGTGGTACTTAGCCGTTCGAGTCGCTATGCCGAGGATGCGGAGGACCAAGGTCGCTGTGAGAAGCGAGGGTAGTTGTCTTGGCTCGTAGAACCAGTCGAGCTAGGCGACTCCAATGGGGCTTCGGGTGGGCGTTTTTCGTGGACGATGTAAGACCTGAGGTTATTCAGTGCTCTTACACCGCACTACTTAGCCGTGCCAATCGCTGTGCCAAAGGTTGACTTCTGCATTTAGCATAACGCTGTTATTACGAGTGCGAGTGGCACAAGTCATGGAGAGTAGGCGCAATTTGCGGTAACTGTTTCTTTTTATTTCATAGCGACTGGAGAGTACATGTGTGGGGTTCTAAGAGTAGAACTTCCGGAGGAGGTTTACATTCCATGGTCGCTTGACGTCGAGTTCGCCGTCCCCGCGGACGTCGATGAGGTAGTAGGCGTCGTTGCCGAGTACGCGCCCGATAGCGAATGGGCCTTCCCACGGAGGGGAGAGCTTGTGCATGCCCTTCTTGTCCTGGATGAGGCGTAACACCAGGTCGCCTTCCTGGAAGGTGCGAGCTTTCACCCGACGGCTGTGGTAGCGGCGGAGTCCTTGCTGGTAGATGGCGGTGCGTGACCGAGCGAGGTCGCGTGCTTCGTCGAGTTGGTCGACCCCTTCTTGGCGGGCCAGCTCGTTTGCGGCCTCCGTATAGTGGACGACTCGCGGCGAATCGTGTTCGATGTCGGTGGGCATGACTGCTTCGGCACCGTAGACCATGAAGAAGGGAGTGAATCCCGTCGATCTGTTGACTGAGGTGCGGATTCCCCAGATGACAGAGGGTAGCTCCTCGACCCAGCACCCGGCGGTGCGCTCGAGGGGTACTTGGAGTCGCGGTTTCAGGCCGTGAAGGATGCTCTGGTTGGCCCGCTCCGCCTGGCCGTTGGATTCCGGGTGGGCGACTGACGCGAGGTCGAGCCGGATGTGGTGCTCTTCGCAGAATTCGGCCATGGCTCCCTTGGCGAAGTTGGTGCCGTTGTCCGTGATGATGCTGTTTGGGAACCCGTAGCGGTATATTAACTCGCGTAGGAATTTAGTGGCGGTCTTCCCGTCGCATTTCCGGACTGGCTTGGCCTCCACCCACTTGGTGAATTTGTCGACGGCAACTAGCAGGTGGGTGTAGCCGGAGGGGGCTTTCTTGAAGGGACCTACCATGTCCATGCCCCATACGGCGAATGGCCAGGTGATGGGGATTGTTTTGAGCGCCGAGCTCGGTACGTGCATTTGATTGGCGTGCTTCTGGCACCCGGCGCACCGCTGGACGATATCGACAGCATCGGCGTGCGCGGTGGGCCAGTAAAAGCCATGTCGCATAGCCTTGGCGACCAGGGAGCGAGCAGCGGCGTGGTGGCCGCAGTCACCGGAGTGGATGTCGTGGAGGATCTTACGTCCTTCAGCTGGTTGGACGCAGCGTTGGAACACGCCGGTGACGCTGCGCTTGTGGAGTTCGCCGTTGATGATGGTGTAGGACTTGCATCGACGAGCGATCATTCGAGCGTCTGTCTCGTCTGCCGGCAGGGTGCCGGCTTCCAGGTAGGCGATGTAGGGCTTGGTCCAATCGTCGGGCTCGTTGACGAGTGCGACCAAGGCTGCCTCTGGTTGGAGTGGGACTCCGATGTCGATCTCCCTCGGGGGAGAGACTGATGGCTTGGTGATCGTGTCGAGGAAAACGTCGGCCGACGGTGCGAGTCGGGCCGACCCAATGCGAGAGAGTGCGTCGGCCTCCTCGTTTTTCTGTCTATCGATCCACTCGACGGAGTAGCCGGTAAAGTGTCCGCCCAGCTTGTCCACTGCTTGGCGGTATGCCGCCATGGTAGGGGAGACGGCGTCGCAGGTGCCAGCGACTTGTCCCGCGACAAGGTCAGAATCTCCATAGCAGCGGAGGCGGTTAACGTTCATTTCCTTGGCGGCTCGCATGCCGTGGAGTAGGGCCTCGTACTCAGCCATGTTGTTGGTACAGGGCGTGAAGTCGAGGCAGAGGATGTACCGGAGCTTGTCGCCCTTTGGTGAAGTCAACACGATCCCTGCGCCTGCACTGTCCGCGTTCTTGGAGCCGTCGAAGTGCAGGCTCCAGTAATGGAGGTACGACAGTTTCTCTGGTTGTTGGGCCTCTTCCCAGTCGGCGACGAAGTCTGCCAGTGCCTGCGACTTGATCGCCTTTCGTGGCTCGTATTTGATGTTGTGGACGCCGATCTCGACGGCCCACTTGGCGACCCGCCCGGTCGCCTCGCGATTGCGGATGATGTCTTGCAGTGGTGCTGAGGAGACGACCGTGATCGGGTGCTCCTGGAAGTAGTGCGGCAGGCGCCGCTGAGCTCTGAAGACCGCGTATACTAGCTTTTGGTACTGTGGGTACCGCTGGTGCGATTCGGTGAGGACCTCGCTGATGTAGTACACCGGCCGCTGGACTGGGCGCTCCTTTCCTTCTTCTGGCCGTTCGACGACCATCACGGCGCTGACGACGCGCTCGGACGCCGCGACGTAAACCAGCATGGGTTCTTTGTCGGCGGGGGCGACGAGCAGTGGTGCGACGAGTAGCACCTTTTTGAGGTCGCGGAGCGCGTCGTCCGCCTCCTTGTCCCACTTGAAGGTGGGGTTCTTGCGCATCAGGCGGTATAGGGGCATCGCCTTTTCACCCAGGCGGGGAATGAAGCGACTGAGAGCCGCTACTCGCCCGGCCAGCTTCTGGACGTCGCGCAGGCACTCGGGTTTGCCGAGCCGGGCGATCGTATCGATCTTCGTGGGGTTCGCCTCGATCCCTCGTTTGGAGACGACGTACCCCAGTAGTTGTCCGGCGGGTACACCGAAGGTACATTTGCCTGGGTTGAGCTTTATCTTATACCGTCGCAAGTTGGCGAATGTTTCCGCCAGGTCGGCGAGTAGGTCGCCTTGGCGAGCGGATTTCACGACCACGTCGTCGATGTAAACGTGGATGTTGCGGCCAATTTGGCCCGCGAGGCATTCTTGCATGCACCGCTGGTAGGTCGCCCCGGCGTTCTTGAGGCCGAAGGTCATGGCGGTGTAGCAGAAAGCTCCGAATGGCGTGATGAACGCCGTCTTCTCCTCGTCTTTGACAGCCATTTTGATCTGGTTGTACCCAGAGTAGGCGTCGAGGAAACATAGCGACTCCGAGCCCGCGGTTGAATCAATTATCTGGTCGATCCGCGGGAGGACGAACTGCTCCTTTGGGCAGGCGCTGTTTAGGTTTGTGTAGTCGATACACATTCTCCAGGTCCCGTTTTTCTTTTCGACCAGGACTGGGTTTGCCAGCCACTTGGAGTATTTGATTGGCCGGATGAAGCCGGCAGCGAGTAAACGCTGCACTTCCTCGGCGATTGCTCGACGGCGTTCTTCATTGAAGGGCCGCAGCGACTGCTTGACAGGTCGCACTTTGGGGTCGGCGTTTAGTTTGTGCTCAGCGAGCTCCCTAGGGACACCGGGCATGTCAGAGGGTTTCCATGCGAAGATGTCCCTGTTCTCACGAAGGAACTCGATGAGCGCGCCTTCCTATGCTGGGATCATGCCCGTCCCGATCGTCACCGTCTGGCTGGAGTCGCCTGGGACCAGCTCGACGGTGCGGGTGTGCGTCGTGGCCTCAAAGGTTGAGGTGTTTGCGCCCTCTGAGTTGGGCTTCTTGAGTATGGTGGGGTCGTCGTTGTTGACCCCGCTCGCGTACTTGGCGAGCTCATCTGCATGGTTGGTTTCCGCCGCGATGACGGCATCGGCAAGCTCGGCTCCTTTGGCCTCGCACTCGGCGGCCATGTCGGGGTCGCCGTTGATGGTGATGACGCCGCACGGTCCGGGGAGCTTCATCGTGTTGTACGCGTAGTGGGGCGCTGCCATGAATTTAGCGAACGCCTGGCGCCCCAGGACGCAATGGTAGGGGCTGTCGAAGGGCACCAGCTCGAAGACGATCCGCTCGGTGCGGAAGTTTGCCGGTGTGCCGAAGGTGACTGGCAGCGTGACCTTGCCGATCGGGTACGCCTTCCGACCGGGGACGATGCCGTGGAATGTGGTGTGGGTCGTCTCGATCATCGACTGCGGGAGCCGCAGCCGCCTGAAGGTGTCGAGGTACAGGATGTTGATGGAGCTGCCGCCGTCCATCAGTGTCTTGGGGAGCCAGTAGTCGCCGACCTTGGGCTTGACCACCAGGGCGACTCGTCCTGGGTACTCGATGCGTGGCGAGTGGTCTTGGCGGATCCAGGTGATGGGCTGCTTCGACCAGTTTAGGAACTGGGGGACATCTATCTGGGCCACCGCGTTGACGGCGACAGCGCGGGCAATGACCTTCTTCTCGCGCTTCATGTTGAAGCCTGTGAAGGTGTGGAGCGAGCCGGCTACTTTGCCGAATTTTCCGCCGTTTGGCGGGTCGTTGTCGGGGTCCTCCCGCGCTCGCTATGCCTTCTCGATTTCCCTGAGGGTGTGGCAGTCGGCGGTGGTGTGCGTTGCGGGCTTCCCTTCCCTGATGTGAAACGCACATGGTTGGTTAAGGAGGGCCGCGGGGTCGAACCTTGGCTTGTTCTTGTAGTTGCCGCCGTCGCGGCGTTGTCCTCCGTCGCGGCGGAAGCTCTTGGGCTCGCGCTGCGCATGCCCGGCGTTGGCGACGAAGTCGACTCGCCCGTCACTGCGGCGCTTGCCGGTGAGGCGAGTGCCGCTGTAGCATAGGTCGGATCGGCGTCCACCGTCGTTTCCGCTCGTGCGGCATTGACCTCCTGACTCGTCGTCAGTTTCCTGATTTGGATCTTCCTCGGCGTACCGTTTGGCGATCTCGAGGTGGTCGGGGATGTTGTCTAGTGTACGGGAGTGTCGCTTGAGCTTGGCGACCAGGGGCTCGTAACGACACGAGGTCTTGAAGCAATGGATCGCTGTGTCCGGGTGGATGCCGGCCGCGTTGTACCAAAGTTCTTGCCACCGTTGGACCCAATTGCGGGTCGACTCGCGGGGTCCCTGGACGCATCGCTCCAGGTCCTCGATGGTGGTGGCGCGGGTGTAGGAGCACTCGAAGTGCCTGACGAAGGCGTCGCGCATCTCCTCCCAGGAGTCGATACTGTCCTGGGGAAGGGTGTTGATCCACTGCCTGCACGTCCCTTCCATCATCAGGGGGAGGTAACGAGCGGCTAGCAGGTCAGTGTGGCCTGCGATCCCCATCGCCATGAGGTATGTGTCGAGCCAGACGGCGGGTTCGTACGAGGAGTCGTACTTTTCTATCTCTTTTGGCGCCTTGAAGTTTGGCGGGTACTTCTCGCTTCGGATCATTGGTCCGAAGCACTTGGGCCCGAGTCGACTGAGCGACCCCATAGGCTCGCCGTCGCGGCAATTAGTTAGGGTATGTCGCAAGTCGTCGGGCTGGCGTGCGCGCCAACTTTGGTTGTTGATGATGTGGGTGCGGGCGTCGATGGGCTGCCCGTTGGCAGCGACGAGGTTAGTTGCCGGCCTGGGGTCGTTGGTGGAGAGTGCCGCGTTCGCGGGTCGGTGTTGGAGCTGCAGTGGCTCTGCTGGCGGGCATTTGAGGGTGTTTGCCGCCGCTGGGCGGCCGCTGGAGGCCGCTCTGATTCCCGAGGAACGCGAGTATACTCGACCTGCCGAGTCAGCGCCCGCTCTTTGCTGCTCGACGGCCTTCGCAAGCAGGGCCCTGACGTATTGGATCTGTAGGGCGCCGTCGCCTGTGGCTGTGATGCTGTCGGCTGCTGCTCGTCCTGCCACGAGGTTGTCCATTGGGGTGGAGAACAGTGGGAGGCCGTTTGCGTCTCGCTCCCGTGAGGAGACTACTATCCGCGGCTGGTCCCTGGGAGGGGTGCGGTTGGGTGGAGGTGGGGCGCCCTCGCCGTTGATCCTGGCGGGGGCCGGGCGCTTCCTCCTGGTGGCGCGTTCTCGCACATCGCGCGTTCGGCCACGCGGGCCGGGTCGTTTTCGTCGTCGAAGTTATGGGCACGCCCTTGAACGGTGGGGTTCAGGCGTGACCTAATCCGCTGCTGGTGGTAGCGTGATAGCTCCTGCGTCGTCACCTGCTCGAGGCGAAATTTTTCGCGCTCGGCTTGCTCCTTGCGCACCGCCTCCGCCATTTCCAGGCGAAGTTCCTCGACCTCCGTTGCCGTGGCGTTAGGAGGGATTGGGGTGGAGAAAGGATCCTCCGGCGGATCGGCGCCGGTGTCCATGTAGGTCGCGGCGTGGCGACCGGTTCCGTCGCGGAGGTCGGCGGAGTTCTCCGACCCGGAGTCGAATTCGAAGATCCCGAGGATGGAGGGGTCCTCGAAGTCCCCCACGTTGGAGACTTGGGCGATGGAACCCGCGGATGAAGCCGCGGTGATGGACCCGGCGAGTGACGCCGGGGTCGCCAAGTCGGCGTTGTCATTGAGGGCCGCGTCCTCTGCGGCCGCTGAGTTCTCGGCCACGTTGCTGTGGGCCGAATTGTACTCGGAGGAGAGGCGGTGGATCGTGATGATCTGGCTCTCGAAGAGCCGATCGCGTGGCGGCGACTCGCGGATGCGAGCCGAGTCCTCCGAGACGATGACGTCGGTGAGGCCGACGAAGAGGCTGATCGTGCCGATAGGCAGGATCACGCTGTGTGTGACGGGTTGCGCCGCCGGGACGTAGCTGCTCGGCAAGATCTGGAGCATCTCGCCGATCGCTATCATGCGGCCAGTGGCGACCGTCTCGTTGATGGGCAGATTGGATCTCGCTGCAGAACACCGGCCAGACCGGCCAGGCCCCACGGTGGGCGCCACTGTCATGGGAATGGTCACGGCAGATGCTGCAATTGGCAGCGAGTAGTAGAACGAGGGGCAAGGGCGGCCAGCCATCTGCGGTGCGAGATGAGGGCAAAGACACAGGGTTTTACCCAGGTTCGGCCCCCCGGAGGGTAAAGACCTACTCCTGCTAGATTGTATTATGGAGATGTTACAATGGGCGAGCTCGGCGGCTAGACGGCGAGTCGCTTGGGTGTATGAGGGAACGTACGTCTACTCGCCCTATAGGGAGGTTTATATAGGCTCACCTCCCCTAGGGTTTACATATCTCAACCGATTCAGTTAAAACTTCAGTAGTCGTTTAACCTAGTCCGACTGGGCCTATCTACTCGCTTGGGCCTTCAGCTTCCAGTCGCTCGGTACCTTGCTGGGCTTCAATCCACTCGCCGTTCTGCAGGCCCACTCGCCAGCTCACGGGCCAGTCGGAAACGTCCTGCTGGGCATACCCCAGTAGGCATATCCCCATCATTCATGTACCCTTCCCCTCCGGAGTTCCGGACCTTCCAGAACCTTCTAGAACATTCCCGATGAAAACACCGGAACCATTCTCCAACCCCGAAACAGGACTTTCCTTATATGCATCTTATTCTCCGGACCATTCTGGATCTCCTCGTGATATCCCGGATCCCATCCGAGAATCCGAACAACATTCGGTCTCTTACTCATCATTCCATAACTACTCAACAACATCGAATCCTTAAGTGTGTCTCCCTACGGTTCATGAATTATGCGAACATGATCGAGACACTTCTCCGAACAATAACCAATAGAGGAATCTGGAAATCCATATGGCTCCCACATATTTTTACGATTACTTTGCGATCGAATGAACCACTTACATATGATATCAATTTCCCTTTATCTCACGATAGTTTACTTATCCGGGGTTTTGATCGTCGGTATCTCTGCATACCTAGTTCAACCTCGTTACTGATAAGTACTCTTTTCTCGTTCCCGTGGTATGTGATCCCTTGTGATCCAGTCACATGCTTGCAAGATAATTGGATGACATTCCACCAAGAGGGCCCAAAGTATATCTATCCGTCATATGGATGGACAAATCCCACTCTTGATTCATGTGTCTCAACCCATACTTTCCGAACACTTAATGCCACCTTTATAGCCACCCAGTTACGGTGTGGTGTTTGATGTCATCAAAGCATCCTTCCGGTGATGGTGATAAGCATGATCTCATGGTCGAAGGAATTATGTTACTATGTATTATAAAGCATATAGCAATTGAACTATTAAAATGACATGATATTTATGCTACGCTTATCTATAGGAGTATGTCCATCATACCATTCTCCTAATGATATGACCTTGTTGTTAATAACATCTCAATGTTTATGATAGGGAAACCACAATCATCTATTAATCAACAAGCTAGTATTATGAAGAGGCTTTTACTAGGGACTCTAATTTAGTTTACAAATCACACAAGTATTAATGTTTCCTTGTTAATACTATTATAGCATGAATGTAAACATTTATCATAAACACAAAGATATAATAATAACTACATTTATTATTGCCTCTAGGGCATATCTCCAACAGTTAGAGTATTGTACGTATACTGTTGGTATGGTAGTCTAGGATAGTTAGGACTCTAGCCTAACTTGACTTGTACTCCAAGATGATCCTTGTACGTCTATATATACTCGCCCATGAGTCTCAATAATACATCCAACATATTCCGTCAATCTCCTTTTCTATCGTTCTACACTTGCAGCCCCACCTATTATCGTTTGCGGCATCAACCACCATCCTCTGGAGCTCCGGCACATGCCGTTTCCGGCTCCGCCATAGTTGCTTGAAGCAACAGTTGTTGTCCTTTGTAGCACTATCACTGGCCGTGTAGAGGTCCCAACCTGATAAGGTAGAGATCCCTGTGATTGCAATGCTAGTCTCTGGATCAATAGCTAGCATCCACATTTTAAGATATAATATCAAGAAACAAAGGTCATAGTACAACTTTATAACCAAGAATAAAATAATTCATTACATCTTACATAGCTCATTTGGCTATCTCATTACAATGCAGCAGAAATAACTATATAGATGGAGTCCTTCATCTTCAAAGTGCCACAAGCAATCATGTTGGTTGTAGACTTGTAATCCTAATCAACACACTTCACTAACATCAAACAAACCTGCAACATAATAAGTTACAGCCACAAGATTCAATACATTTGAATTGTATTGGCAAGTGATACTATGGTAGAATAGTGGTATCTATCATCTATATGCATTTGGCTAAGTGGAGCTTAGGCTTTCTTTGCTCAAAATAGATTTTCCTTATCATTTGAAAACACTAAGTTTTTATTTGTCAAAATCACCCAAGGCATCTACCAATCAATGATTGAAGATCCTTTAACCCTTGTTCAACCACAAGCTTTTAACTTAGAAATTGGGATGAGGAGATTCTTGAGCTTCCATGTCTTGATGCTCAAATTGTCCATTGCCGGGGACACGACTAAGTACTTAGATTTTACTCTCTCGAGAGGTGGTGCACTTTCCCCACAAGACTCGACATGCATCGAGACAAGATCTTTCAGAAGCCTTCCCTTAGACCAAAATGGACGCGTTCCCAAACCTATCACCCCTAACACCAACTGTCCATCTGGCTAAGTTATTGCAACCTATATGATCCAGGCATAGCCCATATTGCCATGTGGCTGCACTTAAAGCTTCTCAACATTTGACATCTCAAATATCTTTGTTCCTGGGTGGCTTTCCACAAGTGAGATACACTAGGGTAGGCCATAAATATGGGGCCCTGTGTAACCACTCAACATAATCCATACAAGTCCCATTCCACCCAGGTGATTCATTCACATAGTTGTTTCATTAGACAAAACACAAGTCATTGACTTAGAAATATTTTGTAGCATGAATATAATCCACCCTTGTTTTCTACTAGCTAAGATAAGCATGATATTAGTAGGGATCTTAACGTAAGAAAATTATACTAATGCATCATCTACTAGGATTTCTCATGGCATAGCATACTTAGTAAAAATTCCATGCAAGTCCTACTTAGAAATATCACTAATGCATAGTGAAAATAATGGGATAAAACTATGAAGCACCACTTGCCTTTTTGGTAGAGAATATAAGTTCACTCCTTTATCTTGCAATTGTCACACTCTTCAAAGTTCACTACAATTCAATAAAGGAAGGCACAAATTCAAAACTAGCATTCAAACAATTCATCACATAAAATAAGGAAAACAAAACAATGCATGCAAGCATGCAAAATATTGTTTTATTTTTACAGGTGGTTTCTAATAGGTTGTAAACATTTTAAAACACCTATTGGTCATTTATAAAAGTGGCAAGGTCATTTGAAAACAAGTTAGTGAAAATGGGCCATTTAAATCATTTTTGTTTTGCTAGAAATGATTTAAATTAAAGTAATAATTTCTAGTGTTTGACAGATATATTTTTTAAACACAAATGTTAGTGTTTTAAGGTCAAGTGTTTAATATTAAACCATTTTCAAAAGGTTTTACCTAAAAACCATTTTTAAGTCAAAGCAATATTTTATTTTGTTGGAAATGCATTTAAACAAAGTAATAATTTTCTAGGGTTCACCAAATATATTTTTAAATCCTAAAACTTGGTGTTTAAGGTTATAGAGTTTAAATCAACCCATTTTCAAAAGGTTTTACTCAAAAAGCATTTTTAAACCATAATCAATATTTTTATTTAACTAGAAATGCCTTTATTCAAAGATTTATTCTTTAGTATCACAAAATATACATTTAAATCTACAAGTTGGTTTTTATGGTCAGTAGGTTCAAAACAAACCATTTACAAAAGATTTTACCTTAAAAACATTTTTAGAATAAATTTTATAACCAAAATAAGCCTACACATGTTTCTGCAAAAACAACCAATTTTACAGAAGCAAATCACTAAAAAAAAGGGCATGGTTGGAAAGTATTCTTTTTCCTGATTCCAATGATATAAGTTTTTCAAAATTTGGACATGTGGATAAAATTTATGAATTTTACAAATCTAAACATCTAATAGACAAGTTTCTGTTTTTAAAACAGAGCCTGTGCCATGCGTCAAGTTCTTACTGGCTGATAACGGTTCGCATGGATCGCGTGATTTAGACCGTAGGATTAAAGTGAAATCATGCAGTGTAGATTGAGCGTAACGGTTCGCTTAAGTGGATCTATCTATGCTAGGCGATCAAGATCTAACGGCTCCTAGCAGCTCGACCAAGGATGGGTGGCGCTGCGATGGTGGATGGCGGCGACGCGCACGGGCGGTGATGTTGCCGGCGAAAGCAGGAAGCGCAGGAGATGGAGGAGATCATTAACGAACTCGTCGTGATGTGCTGAAGCTCGAGGTGGTCGCAGTTGTCCAAGGGGCGCACGAGAACGAAGGGGATTGCTCGCCGGAGTTCACGACGGTGTCGGGCATGTACTGTCGTTGTCGGGGCGAGCTCCTGAGGCGTAAGAAGGCAAGGCAGCATGTCAGGGAGGTGTGCACGGTTGCATAGGTTGCGAGGGGACCTACCAGAGGGCAAGGGGCGTGATGAATCGTCGGCAACCTCTCACCGGAGTTCAAGCAGTCGACGATGGTGAGGAGGCGTCGTTGTTGTCAAACCTCTAGGGCATGCACGACCAAGCTAGGGGTACTGGAAGATGCGCAAGAGGGTGGGGAGTGTCCTCGTGGAGGTTAGGGGCAGTGGGAAGGTTGTGCTTGCCGGAATTGAAAGGAAGGCTCGCCGGAGCAGTGGGCGTCTCGAGCAACAATTGCAGCAGCCTGGTGGCTCATAGGCAGAGAGGTTTGAGGGGAAAGGTAGAGGAGGGGGGGCGTGATCACTGGCGGAGTTACTCGCGGCATTTAGGTGAATTTAATCGGCAGAATTAGAGGCAGAAACGGCGAGGGGGGGGGAGGAACTGGTCGCGTGAGGTTGATGACGATGACAGCTAGCGGTGGGGCCGCGTCGTCATCGAGAGGGAAGGGGGTTCAGTGGGGTCGGGGAATTAGTGAATGTGCAAGTGCGTCTTTGAGTGAAAGAAAATGGTTGGGGGAGAGAGGGGGAGGTGGGCTATGAGTTGGGCCTGTTGGGCTAGCTCTGGACTGGTTCGTTTCTTTTTTCTTTTCTGTTTCTCTTTCTTTTTTCTATTTTGATTTTCTGTTTTGAATTCAAACTATCATTGGAATTCAGATTTCTTTTTCAAATCTTTTCCAAATATTCAGTATGTTTCTATACTGTTTTAAACATGTATTTAAGACCATTTTGGAATAATTCTTTTATTCATTTATGTTTTATTATTTATTTAATATAGACCTTTGTCTTTATTTAAATAAGGTTTTAAATATATTTTCAAACTTCTATTTGAATTCCAATTTTTACCAAACCTTTTTTAGTAGGTTTAATTTTATTCATTAGTGCAAATAATTCACTTTGAATTATTTAAAACATTTTAATATGATTTATTAATCATTTAAATTGGGCATTTGTCTATATTCAAATGGAATAGAATTTGGTTAATGTTATATTATTTTATTTGAATATTCCCTTATCCCTTTATTTTATTTGGATTTGAATTATCTTTGTTCCATTTGCTTATGGATTTAATTCAAGGTCTAATTTGCCTCCTAAATATCTTTATTAGGATTTATTATTTAGTTTAGGCATATTATCTTTGTTTAAATAAAATTGGATATTCTTCAATCCTTATGATTTTATTTAAATAATCTTTTATTCCTTTTTATTATTCCAAAATCTTTCATTTTATTTGTTTATGGATTTGTCCAAGATTTAATTTGGCTTTTAAATATTCCTTATTTATTTATTTTCTTTCTTTGTCCTATAAAATTCATATCTTTTTATTTATAGATCCAAAATTGGTGATTCCAATTTGTATAATTTTATTTAATATTCGTTTATCGTTTTAAATATATTTAGGATTATTTTTCTCTCAATTTGGTATGGATTTTAGATAGGAGCTTTATTAGCTTTGGAATTCATTTTCCTTTATCTTATAAAATTCTTAGGTTTTTATTCATGGCTTTAAATTTAATGAAACCACTTTCTATGGTTTTATAATATTTTTATTTATCATTTTTGATCATTTATAAATGTTTGTTGCTAAATTTTTATATGGATCAAATCCATAGTCTTTGAGAGATCTTGGAAGTGATTCATTCCATTAGGGTTTTAGGGTTTTGGTTTTGTCACATCCCAAGATTTTCCAAATCTTGTTATGTGAAAAATAAATAAATAAAATAAATTATTGTTGAAGTTTTAGGGTGAAAAGAAACTTTTGTTTCTAAATGGAAACTTAAAATCCCATCTTGAACAAACTTTAATTAAAATTTGAATCCAACAAAATCCAAATCAAAAGAAATGCATTCCTCATAAAATGCATCTGGAAAATTAAACACTTGGAAAATAAAACCAAACCCTAAACCCTAATGGAATAAAAATCATTTCCAAGTTATCTCCAAGCCTATGGATTTGATCCATATAAAATCTTGTCAACAAACATTTACAAATGATCAATAATGACAAATAGGAATATTATAAAACCATAGAAATTGATTTCATTCAATTTGGAGCTATAGATAAAATCTTATGAATTTAATAAGATAAGGATATTTAATTTCCAAAGCTAATAAAGGACTTATCTATAAATCATACCAAATGGTGAGCAAATAATACTAAAAGATATTTAAAAAGATAAATAAATATCAAATAAAATTTTACAAATTGGAATCACCAAGTTTGGATCTCTAAATAAAAGATATGGATTTTATAAGACAAAGATAGAAATATTAAATAAAGAATATTTAAAGACCAAATTAAAACTTGGCCAAGACCATAAGAAAATGGAATGAATTATAATCCAAAATCCAAATAAATTAAAATGATAAAGAATTTCCAAAATAAAATAAAATGGCATTAACCATTCTATCCCTATTTTTATAAAGACAAAACTCTAATAAGAATAAATATATAATTCATGAGAAAATAGTATTTTGGAATTTACCCAAGTGAAATAAAAGTTGTTTAATTCAACTTAATTAAGATTAAAGAAATCTTCCAAATAAACTTTAGGGAATTAAAACTATATTTCATTCCATTGGAATTAAAATGAAAACCCAATTCAAATGATTTATGAATCATATTAAATACTTTCCAAATAATTCAAGATGAATTATTTGAACCCAAATAAACAAATAATAACCTACTGAAAGGATTTGGAAAGTTTAAAGAATTTAAATGGTGTTTGAAAATATTATTAAATCTTATTTGATTTAAAACAAGGGCTTATTTGAATAATTAAAAGACCCCCAAAAGAATAAAATTTTATTCAAAAATTGACTTCAGATTATGTTACTAATCAGTATTTAAACCTACACAAATTTTGGCAAAGGATTGAATTCAAATGAATGTTTGAATTGCTTATTCAAAATCAAAATAGAAAAATCAAATGGGAAAAAGAAAAGCAAACAGAACAAAAAATAAATATAAACAGACTCGACCCAGCCCATCTAGCCCACTAAGGCCCAACAACCCACCTTTCCTTCTCTCCCGCGGAAAAACGTTTCGCACCAAAGGAAGAACCCGCAGCGACACTGACGCGTAGATCCCACCGCCTCCTCCTCTCTCTCGCTGCAAAGCGACCCCACGCCACATCATCATCTTCTCCACCCGCGCGTAGACCACACCCTCCTCCCGGCCGTTTCCTGCCGTTAACCTCTCAGAGTAAATACGCTGCAATTGCATGTCGAATTAATCCCGTGATCACGCTTGATAAATCCCCTCCCTCTCCCCCTCATTTCCCCTCAAAACCCGCTGCCAGAGAGCAACCAGGATGCCTCCATTTCGCTCTGCACTGCCGCTGTCTCCCGCGAGCTCCGCAAGCGATTCCGGCCAGTAGACGTCGCCCCTCGCCTCCTCGAGCACACAAGCGTGATCCCCACCTCCTGGCGAACCTCCCCGTAGCACCAGCTCGTCCCCGCGCGCTCCAGAACCTCGGCAACGGCGACGACCACCGCCGCCACCGTCTGTTTCCTCTCCGGCGAAGCTTCTGGTAATAATCTGGCCACCCCTTGTCCTTTCGATGATACGACTGTAACCAGTGTAATCGCCCGCATCTAACGCCACTTGTTCCGTGTCCTAGCGTGCTACGTAGCCTCGCCCCCGACGACATCTGAGCGAGCCTGAGGCGCATCTCAACTCCGGTGAGCGATTAAGGTCATCATCGTGCGCCCCCTCGCCAGCAAGGACTACCTTGAGCTTCCCCATGCCACGGCGAACTTGGTAAGCTTCTCCCTTCGCCCTCTCGCTTCCTGTAACATCGCCATCGTCGTCGTCTGACCGTTCCGCCGCCAGTCGCCGCCGCCAGCACCGCTGGTAAGTGGTCGGTGGTTATGCGTCGTTCAATTAGGATCCAACGCTCGCGATAGAAACTAACTGAAAGGATACGCTCTCTTCTGAGCCGTGTGATCCCACTTAAATCCAACGGCTGCCATCGCACGATCCAACCGAAGCGGTACAGACGAATAAAATCACGACACGTGGCCTCTGTCTGTTTTAAAAACCAGAAACTTCCTATTAGATGTTCAAATATGTAAAATTCATAACTTTCAAACCACACGTCCAAAGTTTGCAAATTTTATATCAATGGATTCAGCAAAACAAGCCCTATCCAACCATGCACTTTGTTTAGTAAAAAGCTTCTGTTAAATTGTTTGTTTTTACAGAAACTTGTGTATGCATGTTTAGGATATAAAATTTATTCCAAAATGATTTTGAGGATAAAATGTTTGGCAAATGGTGTTTTTTGAACCTACTGACCATAGGAAACAAATTGTGGTTTAAAAAATGTATTTGGTGAAACAAAAGAATAAACTTTGGATTTAAACCATTTCTAGTCAAATAAAAGTAATGTTTATTTATTTAAAAAAATGCTTTTAGTAGAAAATCTTTGGGAAGTGTTTTGGAATAAAATCTCTGACCCCAAACACCAAGTTTTATGATTTGAAAATATATTTGGTGAACCCTATAAAATTATTGCTTTGCTAAAGGCATTTTCAACCACATAAAATAATGACTTGAATTAAAAATGGTTTATGAAGTGAAAACTTTTACAAATGATTTTGCCACCTTATAAAATGACCATTAGGTGTTTTCAAATGTTTCTAACCCATTAGAAACCACCTTTACAAATAAAACAATCTCTTGCATGCTTGCATGCATTGTTTTGTTTCTATCATTTTATGTGATGAATTGCTTGAATGGTAGATTGAAATATTGTTTGCTTGATTGAATTGTAGTGATTTGAAGTGAGTGAACATTGCAAAGAACAAAGGAAGTGAACTTATACTCTCTACCAAAAAGTCAAGTGATGCTTCATACTTTTGTCCCATTATTTTCACTATGCATTAGTGATATTTCTAAGTAGGACCTGCATGGAATTTTGCTAAGTGTAAACTATGCCATGGGAAATCCTAGTAGATGAAACCTTAGTAGAATTTCCTAAGTTAAGATTCCTACTACTATCATGCTTAGCTTAGCTAGTAGAAAACAAGGGTGGAATATATATTCATGCTATGGAAAATTTCTAAGTCTGAGGACTTGTGTTTTGTTTAATAAAACAACTAAGTGAATGAATCACCTGGGTGGAATGGAAGGATTGGTTTGTGTTGAGTGGTTACTCAGGGCCCATTTAAATGGACTACCCTGGTGTATCACACTTGTGGATGGCCACCCAGGAACAAAGAGATTTGAGATGTCAAATGTTGAGAAGCTTCAAGTGCAGCCACTTGGCATTATGGGCTCTGCCTGGATCATATAGGTTGCAATAACTTAGCCAAATGGACAGTTGGTGGTAGGGGTTTGATAGGTTGGAGCGCGTCCATTTTGGTCTAAGGGAAGGCTTCTGAAAGATCTTGTCTTGGTGAAACCAAGTCTTGTGGGGAAAGTGCACCACCTCTGCAGAGTGTAAAATCTAAGTACTTAGCCATGTCCCTGGCAAAGGACAATTTGAGCATCAAGACATGGAAGCTATCAAGAATCTCATCATCCAAATTTCTAAGACAAAAATCTTGTGGGTGAACAAGGGATTGAAGGATCACCAATTTCTATTGGGAGATGCCTTGGGAAAGATTTTATCAAGCAAAAACTTAGTGTTTTCAAATGATAAGGAAAATCTATTTTGAGCAAAGCAAGCCTAAGCTCTATAGATGATAGACTCCACTATACTACCATAGTATCACTTGCCAATACAATTCAAATGTATTGACCCTTGTGGTTGTAACTTGTTATGTTGCAGGTTTGTTTGATGTTAGTAAAGTTTGTTGATTAGGATTACAAGTCTACAACCAACATGTCTGCCTGTGGCACTTTGAAGATGAAGGACCCCATGCTATTGTTATATTCTGCTGCATTCTAATGAGATAGCCAAATGAGCTATGTAAGATGTAATAAATTATTTTATTCCTGGTTATAAAGTTGTATTATGACCTTTGTTTCTTGATATTACATCTTAACTGTGGATGCTATCTATTGATCCAGGGACTAGCATTGTAAACACAGGGATCTCTACCTTATTAAAGGTTGGGAACCTTACAAATACATTCTCGTGCCTTACTTTCCCGAGTAAGTTGTTATTCACTCGCCACCGTCGATTGGCTTTATTAGATTATCATCATTCTTTTTCCAACACATTCCATTTGAATTTTTTGTGCAGAGATGAACATTGCACGCTCATCTCCTTATCGCCGAAGCATTCCCACGCCACGTATTTCGACTCGGGGAGTCTAGAAAAGAAGAAAAACTACGACAAGATCAAGGAAGTTCTGGATGATGCTCTCACTGGCTTTGCCTTGACAGAAGGCTCCACCTTCGTGCGTACGAAGGTCAAGTTCGGCAGGCACGTCTTCAACCACGTAACGGAGTTCCCCTGCGTGAAGCAGCCGGAAAACAGTAATAAGGAAGCCTACTACGCACTCCATCACATGAGGGCGTTCCTACTTGACCAGCAGAATTCTACGCTGCTAGATCATCTCAAATAGTGGGCCGAAGCAAAGGCCAAGATCACTGATTCAGATATTAGACAAGAGATGTATCGCATCCAGCAGAAGTTTGGGGCAATCATCTTTCGTGATGTCATGACTTCGGGGGGGGGGGGGATCTTCTACAGAGGAAATATCCCGAATAATCGTGACATAGAAGATCGCCTAGAGATGCAGGGTGACTATAGGAAGTTCATGACGAGACAAGGCGTCCTCCCGTTCCATAAGCCGAGCCAGAAGGCTTGATGTTGGCCTAGTTGTAGTTACAAACTATAGATGACCTTTGTGTGTGTGGAGAAGTGTACATGCTACTATACTTATCTTATTAGGTTTATGAATCATCGCTTACTTATTTTGCTTATTATTATTATATATAAATCAATGATGGTTTTTTTTGCTTACTCTTTGGTACTTTTCTCACTTTGGTCCTTCTTTTTTCCTTACTCTTTTTTCGAGAATAATGCCGATGATTGAAATGTCATGGCACACTATATATGTGAATGTGCTACGATGGGATTGTGAGCCTTGTGATATGCACAAGTCCAGGTCTTGTGCATCCTACTTGGCTCACGGTTCCATCGTAGCATATTCCTGTGTCCAACGACCTATGTATATATATGAGGCATTATTTTCAAGCTATTTTTCTCTTTTTCGAGAATAATGTCGATGATTGAAATGTCGTGGCACAATATATATGTGAATGTGCTACGACGGGATAGTTAGCCTTGTGATATGCCCAAGTCCAGGAATTGTGCATCCTACTTGGCTAACTGTTCCGTCATAGCATATTCCTGTGTCCAACGACCTAGCTAGTTATATATGAGGCATTCTTTTTGATTTACTTTGGTCTTTTTCGAGAATAATGCCGATGATTGAAATGTCGTGGCACAATATATATGTGAATGTGCTACGACGGGATTGTGAGCCTTGTGATATGCACAAGTCCAGGTCTTGTGCATCCTACTTGGCACACAGTTCCATCGTAGCATATTCCTGTGTCCAACGACCTATGTATATATATATGATGCATTCTTTTCGAGTTACTTTGGTCTTTTTCAAGAATAATGCCGATGATTGAAATGTCGTGGCACACTATATGTGAATGTGCTGCGATGGGATTGTCCGCCTTGTGCTATGCACAGGTCCAGGTGTTGTGCATCCTACTTGGCGAACAGTTCCATCATAGCATATTCCTGTGTCGAACAACCTAGTTATATATGAGGCGTGCTTTTTGAGTTTGGTCTTTTTGATTTAGGAGTACTTTATATAAGTGTATCTTCATATGCGACTTTAATTATATATGTTTATTTTCAATCATCGGTTAATTATTATTGTCAACTTATAGATGACGTGGTACGTCGTGTACAAGGGACGGGTTCCCGGAGTCTATGATGATTGGGAAGACTGTCGGAGACAAGTGCACCGTTTTAGCGGCAATAGCTACAAAGGTTACAACACTATGGCGGAGGCGGAAGCTATATACACGCGCTATCTAGCGGGAGTTAGGACGAGGAACCGGATGAAGACCTACACCTTCGTCGCGGCGGTGATCATGCTTATCTTCTTTGGTTGTTTATCCCGCGTTTGTGTCTGTCTAGCTAGTTTAGATGTGTAGGCGAGCTTCCGAGCTCTAACTTGTTCGATCGACACATGTATTCGCATGTCACCAACTACTTTGTAACTTGATCGAAACAATGTAACTTATACTATGTATTCATGTATGAGACTTATCTATATGTATTTGTTTCAAGCTTGTTTTGCAAATTGTATATTTATATATATAATTGTATATCTTGTATCTGTGTGTGTATATTTGCCTGTAATATTGAAAATAATATGTATTGTATATCATCTGGCTCTGAAATAAAAAAAACAAAAAAACACCTGTGGTGCACATGACCTAGCTTTTGTGGCGCACTACATCTAAAGCGCACCTAAACAGCTTAGTGGCGCACTGCGACGTGCGCCACAGAAGATCCAATACGTAGCGCACATGCCCACATAGCAGTGGCACACTAGCAGGTGCGCTACGCCTATCTCGACACAACCGTGGCGCACTAGGAAGTGCGCCACGGCTAGGAAATAGCCGCAGCGCGAGGCTAGTGGCGCACTGCTAGTGCGCCACGGATGGCCATTCCATGTGCGCCACAAACAGGCATTTTCCTAGTAGTGTTATGGACTACAAATGGTCCTTGAGCTGTATCCAGGAAGAAGAGAGCTACTACCCGAGCCTTACGGCGTAGAATGAATCCATCCCCCTGTCAGGAGCCAGCGTCCCCCTTATAAAGAGGTGCATTGGTTCCTTCTAGGGCTGACGTGGCAAGCATATTCTTGGAATATGCTTGTACCAATATGGTAACTTGGAGGCCTCCTTTCCGTGTCCCCCTTCTATCGGTGGCAATGTTCCAGAGACATTCACATGCGCGCCTCGGGCTCCCTGACTGTCACCTCCGTGACCTTCTTCTGCCCTTCTGCTGCTCTGCTCCTTGTCCTTTGTGCTTGGCTCTGTCTAGATTCCTCCTAGCCAGTGACTAGGGTTTGACTATAGGCACCTCCTTCTCCTGCAAGCTTCGTGTTACTCGGCCTTGTCTCGCATAACTTGGCTTGGCCTTCACCTGCATTCAAGTTAGCCAGACTCATATGTCGGCCGGATAAGGTGTTACTCATTCTACACTTGCCATGGACCTGCTTATCTTGGCCGACTCTTATATGACCCGGCCAACACAAACAATAACTCGGCTCATGAAAAGGGAGATTCCTTTCGTCTTTACCCTGTCTTGACCTATCCGGGGTCACTTCCCCAACATTAGTCCCCGAAGCTGGTGTGGTCCTGCCTGAAACCTTGGCCAGGCCACATCAGTTTCCCAACATACCTCTCTCCTTCTTTCCGAGTTACTTCTTTCTGTTCGAGGTTTCCGTGCAGCTTCCTGATCACGCCTCGTCCTACGTGTACTACTCATCATTATTCTTCTAGTTTTTGTTCCTCTACAATGCCCACTGACAAGCTACAGTGATTACTGCGCCCGTTGCGTCGGCGCAGTGACGCCTCGAGTACGACATCGGCCAGGAGGCTCGATCCCCTCATGCGACGTGTGGTCTTCGGTGTGGCTCCACTAGTAGCAAACGGTTCCGCCTCACGCGTGATTTACACGGTTATCGTGCGCACCCACGATCCCACTACCGCCAGGACTGCGCGGTTATAAGGAGGGGAAAAGGGCTAGACGGTTTTACTTTCCCCCTTCGTTTCCCTTCTTTTTCCTTCTCGCGCATGTGCCTCTGTTCATGTGCTGGCGGCTGCGCCATTGTCGATCTCCTCGACGGTGACGCTGCAGTTCTTCTGCTCCGACGACCTCACCGCTGTGCCCTTCTTCGCCGCCTCTGCGGGTGAGTTATTCTACAGCACCGCCGCTAGATTTCCGCCCTAGGCTATCCCTCAGTTTCCCAGATTCCTCACGGTGGTTCTTCTTCGTCGCGCCGCTGCGCTTGTTAGAATCATGACGGGGCCCTACGCTTCTAGGCATCCCTCCGCCGCTAGTTTCTCCTCCGTTGATTCCTCCTGCGAGCCCATGTCTAGTTATGCTAGTGGAGCCCTCGTCGAGGAGAATGATTTCGCATCCGGTCCAGAACGAGGTTCTTGGAAGGGTTCCACTGTCACTCGCCGTGAGGTAGAGTGGCTAATCAAGACACGCCGAATCCCTGCCGAGGTAAGCTGTCGCTTGCCCGGCAATGAATCCTCTCCCATGCTCAACGAGGGAGAATACGTAGTCTTCATGTACCATTTTGCTCGCGGGTTCGGCCTCCCCCTTAGAAATTTAGCCAGGGATTTCCTCGATTACTTCGGCCTCCAGCCGCATCACCTGCCGGCCAATGCTATCGCCTCCTTGTCAGCTTACATCTCGGCCTCGGAGGGGTACTTCGGCCTCTGGCCCTCCATACCCGTTTGGTATAAATTCTTCCAGATCCGATCTAATGTCGTACCGGACAAATATCTTCACCCTTCCGAGAAGTCCCTTACCCAGTGCGGGGCCGCGTCCATTACACCTCGGAGAAACTCCGAGTTCCCTCGTGTTGCCGGCCTCGAGTCTTGCAAGAAATGGCATAGATCATTTTTTCTATGTCAAAAACACTGGAAAATAAGATAAGATTTGGCTCCCTGCCTTTTCTATTGGCACCCCTTCCAAGAAGAATTGGAACTACAATCCTAGGAAGATCCATGCTTTGGCCGAGGCATTCGAGATTCAGCTCAAGTAGTTGATCCGCGTCGGGCTCCGTGGTGAGGATTTGATGACCGCATTCATCAGCAGCCGAATCTTCCCTTTCCAGCTTCGCTCTCACAAGTTTTGTTACATGAGTGATCCTCTCGATCCCAACCGAGTTTTGACGGTTGAGCTCGACGACTATCATATTTATAAGCGTGTCCGAGCTATCTTCAAGACCGATATGCCGGAGGATTGGGCATGGGGACTGAAGCCGTTCACTCGCGGGAATCCCCCTCCTCAGGTAAATTTACGCGTTTGTTTCCGAGTCGCGTTTGTGACTGTTCTTTTGCTAATTCTACTTTGTTTCTTCTCTCGCAAAGGTTTGGGGAGCAAAAGATCGAGGATGCTGAGGTTCTGGCTCTTCTGTGGACTGCAGATCGGAATACCCTGGACAGCGGGGAACCTGACTCGGAAGAGTTTGTCCCTAAGTCGGATGTTGCTCTGGCTCGCGCCCGTGGCAAGACCTCGGCCCACGGGGATGAAGGTGACTCGGACGATGTCCAAATTCTTGAGGTAGTTGCCGCGATGCCTATCTCTTACGCATTTCCGGCTCCTACTTTCCCAGCTAATCCAGCCGGTCAGGTGCACGACGCCGAGCCTCTTGCTTCTCAAGCTTCTGCTACCTCGAAGAAGCGCACCGCTCCGGCAGGTCCCTCCGACGCTGCTCCCAAGAAGCGAATGAAGAAGTCTTCCCAGCATATTACGAGGCGTAATACCATGCCTGGGGTTACTAGGTGAGTTTATTTTCATTCGTATTTCTTGTTTCTCTCTTTCTGTCTTTTGATTCGACTCTTTGTCCTTTGCAGAGCTCCTCTCTCTGCCAAGCCAAGCGGTCCGAATATGACAAGCCATACAACTCGGTAGTCTTCTCCTCCGCCCCCGGAGGATACTCGGGCTCCCAGTCCCTCTCGTGTTGACTCTCCTCCTGCACCGACTCATACATCGCCTCAGCGATATGTACCCACAGCTCCCACCGTTAACGCCGACATAACTCCGCCAATAGATCATCCTGTTGAACCTGTTGCCCCTCTTCAGACCGTCGAGGATTCCCCCAACGACCCTCTGATCACCACGATCCCAGCTATTACTCCTGCTCCAGCCGAAGATATCACCATCTCGGCCCCCTTGGAAACCATAGTTCCCCTGCCCCTCAGGCTGTGATTCCTAATGCCGAGGTTGCTGCCCCTGCCGAAGCCTCTCCTAAGAATAGGAAAGTTGTTGTTACCAAATCTTCAGTATCTCTGAAGGGGCCGGCTAGCTCTTCTCAACCCAACATAGCTGATGCACTTCGCAAAGGGGCTTCCTCTGCTAAACCTGTTGTCACCCCGGCCGCCCATACTTAGCTTACTCTTCACAAGAGTCCTGCGACGGCGGTAGTTACACAATGGGTCCGAGGTACAGTACTGACCCGTAGTGGGAGTGGGAACAACCTCGACTCTTTGGCGGAATACGCCAATAACTGGAACGCCGCCGATCAGCTTGAGGGCAATCCGAGTAGTCAGCCATTTCAGCTTTCCAACATCAACAGTCGTTTGCATATGGATGCTAAGATTGTTCTTGATAGTGATAAGATGAACGAGGTAAGCGCTTCCGTTGATACTTTGTGTGTTATTCAAATGATAGTATATATACAATAGTCCCTGAAGCTTGCAACCGAATAATTTGTTGTTCGTTTGGAAGCTTTGTTAGGCTTCAAATGCATTATTTGCTAAGTCAATTTCCTGCATGACTTGCATTGATCGTGGTTCATTCATATTCCGAATTACGTTTTTCTTAATCCGAATCTATTTTGGCTTTGAATATCCAGCCACCGAGATATGAGTTAAGTTTTACTTGATTCGGATCTGTTTTAGCTTTGAATATCCAGCCACCTAGATTCGAGTTAAGTTTTACTTGATTCAGATCTATTTTAGCTTTGAATATCCAGTTGCCTAGATCCGAGTTAAGTTTTACTTGATTCGGATCTGTTTTAGCTTTGAATATCCAGCCACCTAGATTCGAGTTAAGTTTTGCTTGATTTGGATCTATTTTAGCTTTGAATATCTAGTTGCCTAGATCCGAGTTAAGTCTTACTTGATTCGGATCTGCTTTAGCTTTGAATATCTAGCCACCTAGATCCGAGTTAAGTTTTGCTTGATTCGGATCTATTTTAGCTTTGAATATCCAGTTGTGTAATTCACTTTGGTACTTAGGTTGCCCATGATCGGCGGACAGCCGAATTTCAAAGGTTGCTCTTTGCACACAAGAAATTTCAAGAGAAATATGATAAGGTTGTCCCCGTAGTGAAGAAAACTGGTAATTTAAGAAATCTTTGTATTGTTCCTTAAGTTCTTGATATTTTTGGCTTGACGTGCTAATTCACTCTTTGCTGGTATGCAGCTAGTATCTATAATCTTAATACCCGCCTTACCAATAAATTTGACGCTCTGGAAGTTTATTTATCCTTTTCATATTGTGATTTTTTGACTTCCATTCGAGACAAATCCTGGGTTTCTTATAACCTTCCGGCTTTGGTATAGCCGAGTTACAAACACTTGCAGCGTCGCATCAAGAATGCATATCCATGCCTGATATGATGCTGCATTTTTTAGAACAAGCCGCCACTCATTCGGCGCAACTTAAAGAAAAGGATGATGAGATAACCCGGTTACGTGCCGAGGTTGAGTCTCTCAAGCTTTCGCAGAAATCCGCATTGGAAAAAGTTGATCAGGAATTTTCTAAAGAAAAGAATCGACTAAGCCTGCAGTTGCGGAAAGATAAGGAACTCCTCGATGCTGCCGAGCTGAAGAACTGGACGATGAGCAAGGAAATCACTCGCTTTGAGAAGAATAAGGCTGACTGGACCCAGGATCTCCAGAAAATGTTGAGTTACATTCATCATAAGTTTTCGACCGTGACCGAGTTATTTTCTTCTCTTTCTTATTTTTAACTGATATGTTTTCCTTTCGTGTAGATCATTTTCCAGAAGCGAAACCAGTGAGCTCTAAGGTAGTGATTTCTGCTCGTCAGCGCCGAGGTGTCCCCGCAGACTCGAGTCCAGAATACTCAATGGAAGACTTCCTGAGCTGTCGGTGCTGCTATTGGACCAATGAAGATTATGGGAAGAGATCTGGTGCAAGCAGCCATTCGGGCCTACCATGTTCTTTGGCCGAATACCTCCGGAACGCCTAATATTGACGAAGTCAAAATACTTGTGGAGATATTAATGGCATCTCAGACCCAGTTAAATCTCTGGAGGGAATCTGCTGGGAGGGCTGGTGCTGATATGGCACTTACAGCCGTTTTGTCTTGGTACAAGGATATCTCACTCGATACTCTGATGAATTTGCGCGCTGGCTCTCGTTGGGTTGAGGATCCAGAGTTCGTCGCTCGCTGCCAAGCTCGTGCCTTCCAGCTTATTGAGTATGCTGACGTGCATAATTGGATTGAAGGGCCGAGTTTTCTTCCCAATCCGGCAGATGATGTCGAAGTTGAAGATGCATCTGATGATGATTCGGCCAATCAGGATGAAGCAGAGGGTGACTCGGATACCTCTCGTGACTCAAATGCAAGCTCGGATGAGGATGGCGACGCACGATCGTCCTCTAAAGGGACTAAGAATTCTCGAGCTCAAGCTAATGTTTCTCAGCAGCCGAGGCTTGCCCCCGGGGTTACTATTGCTTCTATTGAAGGCGAAGTAACTTCGGCTGAGGCGCCAGCTACCTCGGAGCGCCCAGTTCCTGAAAATACCCCTGCGCAGGGGACCGAGGTCGCCCCGCCATCATCCGAGATACCCATTCCCGATGCTCCTGATCATGCTGCTGCCCCTTAAGGGTGCTCTGGCCCTTTTCGCTATTTAGGTTCAAAAAACTCTAAGTTATTTTTAGTCCCCGGTATGCCGGGCGTATGATGTCTGTGGAACAATTGTCCGGCTTTTGGTGTGGTGTGAACCTTTTTGCCTTTCGCCGCTGAGGCATGGGTGATGGTAATTATTATTACTCTATCTAAACAAATCTCATTGCTTTGGCGAACTTTGATTTCATAAGTTCGGATTGTATTTTTCCATGTGGCTGACCTTGGTACGACATTTATCTTGCTTGCCCTTTGTAAACTCGATTGCGTAGCTGTTGTGTTTTCAACTTCTATCTGAAGTACAATGCCCGAAGCCCATATCTGGTAAAGTGATACAATAAGTTGCATCCCTTATCATACTTCGATTTGTTGGGGTTGTTATTCTTTTTTGCATTATCCTTAGAGATCTCTGTTTGTTTTCGCTTTGCTGTTCCTCTGATTACCGAGACAAGTTTATATCATATCTTGCAAGTTATGATCAACAATTTTGGGGAGTCCCCGAGTCTTTTGCTGAGCTATGGAGCTTTTATGTGTCTGGCGACAAACAGTGGATAATACAAGTCAGTCCCCGAGTTATCACTTGGGTTATCGAGTTCTTGCGTGTGCTCAAAGAATATCTAGGATCATGCAGCAGTCCCCAAGTTACAAACTGGGTTACCAAAATATAATTCATGGCTCAATGCAGAGAATACTACGGGGTAGTCCCCGAGTCATTGCTCAAGGTGCCGAAGTTTAATACACATTTTTAGAACAAGAAACAATCATGGGGCAGTCCCCGAGTCAATGATCGAGGCATCGAGGTTTAATGCATAATCCGAAATAAGGGATAATACGTTGCAGTCCCCGAGTCGCTGCTCGAGTGTAGCATCCCAATTGTCTAACAATTATAATGCTACTTGGTCTAGTAATATAATGGCTACTTCATATATATAATTGTTGCATCATAATTATATCATCCTCATGGTCATCATGCCACATTGCATGGATCATATTTTTTTTAAATGTTGCATGTGATATGTTGCCTTGCATTGCGTTTGCATTTTGTATCTTGCTTGTGTGTTATTGCTATCACCTCCATTTCCCTCTTTTTATATCCCTCTGTTTTGTTTTCTACAAGCTTTGGATCCATGTGAAGGTTCACTAATTCTACAAATGATTTTATCCAAATTGCAAAACCCCAAATCTTCATATTCTTGTAAAATGCCCCAATTGGCACATTCATAAACTATGTATGTGGGCATCTCCTTCTCCTCCATCTCTTTTTACCTCTTGCCTCTCCTCATAGTCAAACTCTCTATTCAAATCTCAGGAAAAGTTCAAAAGGTTTTGAAATTTATAAGCTGGTTTAAAATTGTAAAAGAATAAAACAAACAAACAAATGTGAAAAAGAAAACAGGAAAGTATAATGGAGAGAGAGAGGGGGAAGCCAGCCCAGCTCAGCTTTTAGCCAACCTCAGCTCCCTTTCTTCCCTCTTGGTCGGCCCATCGCCCCTTCCTGCCCGATACCCCTACACGCTCCCCTCCTGTTCACCGTCGTCCTACCGTCGCCCTCCCCTCTCTCGGCTTGTGACGGAGCAAAGCAGGTGCCCGTCTTGCGCCGTTTTCCTCGTCAGCACGCACGAGCAGCACGTGATCATCCCCCGCCGCCTCCTTATCTACTCCCCGCAGCCACACCAAGAAAACCCTAGGCCAATGCCTTCCTCTCCTTCCTGGCGCCGCCAGTGCCCCTTCTTCCCTCTCTGTCTCCCCTTTTCCCCTTTAGTTTTTCTGAACTCAATATCCCGTTCGTCGTCTCCGCTTTTCTGGTAAAATAGAAGGCCGGGAATTGGGTCATCGAAGCTTCGCGAGGTGCTGGGAGCAAGAAGTGGAGCCGGAGCAGCCCGGAGCCACCCACCTCCTCCGTTCTTGTCGAATACGAGAGGGAGCACCTGTGCCGACACCGTACCTCAACTTCGCCGTCGATCCCGGCCTCCACCGAACCAACCGAGTACGCCACCAGCTCCGTGGTGAGTTCCCCTCTCCATTCCCTCCCTCTAGCATCATCTCCGCCGACCAGAAGCCCGCCCCGTCGCCGGCGTTTCTCAGCCGCGCGCACGAGCGAAGATCGTAGCAGCAGCAGCCACGCGCCCTGTCAGTTTCGACAGTGAACCGTGCCTGCAGTTGCCACCTTCTGCCACCTCTGTTCGTGTCGTTCCAGCCGACACCGTGGTGCCTCTCTCTCTCTCCGATTTTGGTGCCCATCTGTAGTCCATGTTTCCCTCTGTCCAACGAGCCATCACTCGATCAAAACCGTCCGGTAATGCACTCGCCATCCTCCTCTGAAGTGGCGCCTTCTTCCTATCGCCGCTGTTCTGTGTGGGTGAGTTCGTCTGTCAGTTTCGACAGTGAGAATTACCCATTTAAACGCCCCAAACTTGCTAGTTTTAGAGCTCTTTTCGTAAATCTTCAAACACAAAAGTTGTAGAACTAGGTTTGTCCTCCGTCTTTCGTTTTGACACCATCTCCAAAAACGCAAAGGATCGCTCGACTTGGACCTCCAAAACTCGCGTCAGCTAGCTGGTTTCGACGGATTAGAGTTCAGTTAGGATTCAGTCAAACGCCGGACCATGTAAATTTTCTAAAAGGCCCCTCGACTTTGTCATGCCTCAACCCCCAGTACCCGACCCCACCTGTCTGTCGCTGTGTGTAAAGCTGACCTGAGTGAGAAAGGTTATGTGATCTTCATAAAAAAATCTAGAATATGATTATATATAAAATAATTCATAACTTTTAAACTGATTTGAATTTGAAAAAACTGATAAAGTGAAATATGAATGTGTTTCAAATATGAATTTAACCATATTTGCAAATCTGTTCAAACCTGATTCAAACTAGTCATACCTTCGACTTTGACCCCTTTTTCATAATTTTGACTTTAATAATAATTTAAATTCGTAATTCCAAATAATCTGAATAATATATGTTTTTGAACCAGAAAAATGTGAGGATTTCAAATATGCCATCCAAAATATATTTTGAACACTTTAAATTTCGAGTTGA
This sequence comes from Avena sativa, assembly GCA_916181665.1. NCBI lineage: Eukaryota > Viridiplantae > Streptophyta > Magnoliopsida > Poales > Poaceae > Avena > Avena sativa. Next base: position 324,301,558 of record OV702280.1, read on the forward strand.
TTAAAATTACAACAAAATGCCCTTTTTCCTTAATAAATTAATAACTTTTGTTTTATAACTCCAAATTCGACAAATAATATGTCTAAAATGATTAGCTCGACGAGACCTTTCTGTTTATGCATTCCATGTTCTGTTTTGCAGCATGCATCATATAAATATAAAGTATACAGCAACTTATATGAGGTTAAAATGTGACCAAAACTCAATAAAAGGCTTTATTCTTGCATTCCACATCTCACCCATGCCATGCTACTTTATTGCCATGAAAATTGTGCATCATTCATCATGGCATGATTGTTTGCTTCTCGCATTTTATTCTTATGCTTGTGTACTTTATTTATGTTGGCCCTTGTTTGTTTGGTTCTTCTTCGAATAGACGCTGAGCAGGGGATATATCAAGAAACCCAGGAGCACTACCCAGATCCTTCTCTCGCTTCAACTGAGCTGCCAGGCAAGCACTACCACATGCTTGCATACATATAGTACCGATTGCCTCTATCTTATTCTTGCATCATTGAGTCGCGATTGCATTAAACTGAATCCCAAGTATTGCATAGCCTTTACTTTTACACCCCCACCGAAGATGGGCCATTACTACAGGAGTTGTTTGAGCCATGCGAGTCGTAGAACAACATGTGTAGGGTATGTGAGTGTCTGATGGATAGAGAGGTACCTATACAACTTAACCTGAGTAGTAATGGGATAACTAATGAAAGTGGCACCGGTGAGCAATATCTGTTATTTGGTTTTTTTCATGCTCACTTGTGTCCCGTAGAACCCCGAGTACTTGATTCCTGTTCCTTGAATATTCGCGCTATCCACATCCGGGAGGCTTATGGGACCCCCCTGAGCCAGAGCTTGATTCATTCTTATTTCTTGGGGCCACAAGTAGTTTGGGGCTTTATTACTATTCTGTACTTATGCCATGCTTTACTGCTTAATTTAAATTGGGCGAGGTACTGCACTTGTACTGTTTAGGTAAGCGGAGTGTTTTCGCGGTATCGACAAGCCCAGTCACATTTTCGGGTTCCCAGTCGTTTACAGCCACTGACGCAAACCTTGAGTCCGTCTCGCAGTCGGCTAACTTCGTTGCGGGTAGCTTAATGGGGTGGCCCCCTGAAATATTTCTGAATCCTGTGATTGCTTTGTCGTGAATGCCTCGTTGGGTTTTGATTTGGTTTTTCCGAGGTTGATCGAGTGTGTGTTGCTATTTGTGCACCCCTGCAGGGTAAAACTTTCTGGAAGCCGTGTCCGCGGTTATGGACGACTTGGAGAACAGTTTCTCGATCATAGACAAGTATAACTAAAGTACCGCTTTTAATTTGACTAAGTAACTGACTAGTAAATAGTGCAACACTCATGGAATGGATAATAAAACTGCCAACGGATGGGGGGGTTGTTCGTCCGCTTCCTCGTTGGTAAGCGAGGAGGAGGATGGATCTGCTAATATTACTATTATAACTGTTGTTATTAATTCACGGACATCCGTCTATCTTTGGTTAGGCGGATGGTTAGCGAGTATCTATAGAACTGTTAGGGTTTATCTTTTGCTGTAATTGCGTCACCCCAGGTTGTGTCCCCTTTAGAGGCATAAAGACTTGCTGAGTACCCCTAGGGTCTCACACGATAAATTATTTGATTCAGATGAACAGGTACACTCACAAGATGGATACTGGGTGGAGGAGACGGACGATGTGGGCAACGATCATTCGGTGTAGAGATTCCGGGAACAGGGATCCGTGAGATCTGTGGGCGGGATGTGTTTATTATGGGGCATCTTATGCCGATTTGCTTCTTATCCGTACTTGGATATTGTTTGCCGCTTCCGCCTAATACTCTGATGTTTGATGTATGAGGAGATATCCTAAACTATTATATCTATCTAGGATATTTGGATCTTGCCGTATGGCGTTGCAATATTTCTATTTCTTTTAGATGGAATGGCTCCGAGGACTATTGTATGGTGGCTTGCATACATACTCATTTGTGTATGTAGTTGATCCCTTCGCATGCCGATTACGCCGCCCGTTCTTGTCCCGATGTTTGGAAATGGTTAGGACGGCCGAAAGGTCTACCTGTGAGTGGCATTTGGGCCCCACCGTACTATTTTAACCATTTCCGCTCGTCCAGGCTTGTAACTAGGAGCGTAATTCACCGAGGTAGTTACAATTGGTATCAGAGCCATCCCGCCCTTCAGGGTCTCAGCCAAATGGTCGTTGTCAGTCTAGCAAATATTTTTGGTAGCTATGTATACTAGGGAAAAACAAAACGTGAGAGTAGGACTGCTTCCACTTTTCTTCTTACCCACCCACCACCCTTTTCTGGTAAGGAAGTGTAACGTTTTCTATCCTCTTCTTAAATTCAAACTAGGATTCACGTGTTCTGGGTTCTGTAGTACCATAGGTTGTGTGTGTGCGTGTGTGTGTGTAATTCCTTGTCTATCTGTTGCATCCAAGTTGTTATCACAATCGGCCTTTTGGTTATCAACTGTTGGTACATTCCATACCGACAGGCTTTTGCAAACCGACGCGATCTATCTGATTCGTTGTATACCGCCGCGATCTGTCTTACTCTTTGTTATCCGACGTTATCTTGTTTGGGGTGTTCGTTTCCGTAGTTACTAATCTTTAGGTTCATCGTGAGAAGAAGGTGTTGGGATATGTGTTTTACTTATTCATGTGCGGAGTAATGATTTGAGTGCGGGATGGAGTCGCGACCATACCACTACTTTTATCATTCGCTCTTGTATATTGAATTGGTAGAGTCACTAATCTTGATTCATTAAGTGTTTTTGCGCATCTATTGGTATTTTAATGCCGAAATTTGCGGAAAATTTTTCTTTGATATATCTGTGTACCACACTCCTTTTCAGTCGTGTGCGATATGCTTAATATCTTCTAGGTGCTTTGAACTTTGTTGATATTTTAATATCATCTTAGTTAATTGTATCCTTTAATCTTGGTTAATTCCATCTTGGTACTATTTTGGATTATTATTAATCTCCATTATAGTACTGACTTGTGTTTTATATCAATCACAGGATGGCACCACCACGCCGTGCTGAGGAGGACATACAACCTGAACTGGGGGCCGCGTTGTCAAGCATCGCCAATGCCTTGGCAGCAATGCAGCAGAACCAGCAGCGTTTCGAAGAAAGTGTCAGGAGGAATGAGTTTGCTCCGCTACCTCCACCTCCCAAGCGAGGAGACATCAAAAGCTTCCTGAAGTTCAACCCACGCCAATTTGATGTGTCCGATCAACCACTTGATGCCGATGATTGGTTGCGTGAGATGTCAAGGCTACTGACGACTGCTGATGTTCCTGAGAAAGAATGGGTAAAGTGTGCCACTCACCTTCTGAAGGGAGATGCAGCTCTCTGGTGGGAGAATTACCTGAAGGCAAACTGCATTGGTTTTCAGCCTACTTGGGAACAGTTCACTGGAGCCTTCAAAGAGCAGTACCTGTCAGAAATTGTCATGGAGAGGATGAAGGAAGTGTTTCTCAACCTCAAGCAGGGCAATGATAATGTCAATACCTACATCAACAACTTCATGAACCTTTCTCGTTATGGTGGCGATGAGATCTCTGATGACAAGAAGAAGCAAAAGAGGTTCCGGCAAGGGCTCAATGCATCGATTAAATATGCAATCACACATGCAAGGCCGGCGTCTTTTCTGGAACTTCAGCATACAGCTCTGCAGGAAGAAGCAAGTAGGCAAGTGCTTGAGGTGTCAAAGAAACACAACCGCGATGCAGCAAGCTCTTCAGCTATGTCAACTCCTTCTAAGCGTCGTGTCTGGGTTCCTAACACCCCACCGTCGCTCCCGGCTCCACAAAGACCTTCAAGCTACGCGACAAGGCCACCAAACTTCCTCACTGCTGCTCCCAGGGGCTACAACCACCACTACCCTGGAGCTCCTGGCGGAGTCCCTGGCTACGTTGCTCCACGTCCACCTGGTGCTTGTTACACGTGTGGAGACACTGGGCATCAATACTGGAACTGTCCGATGAAAAACAAAGCTCTTCCTCCACCACCTCCAAGATCTGCGGCAAGCTCTCCTATGGTTCGTGCACCACCACCTCGGGCTCTCAACATCAACACCAAGCCCGGGTCTACTGTTGCTCGTGCCAACTGTGTCAACGCCGCTCAAGCTGAGCATGCACCTGGAGTTGTGATGGGTATGCTATCCGTTAACTCAGTCCCTGCACGAGTTTTGTTTGATTCTGGTGCATCGCATTCTTTTGTTTCTCACAAGTTTGCAAATGAGAATGAGTTAGCTATGGATCCTCTCCTTAAGCGGTTAATGGTCCTTTCTCCAGGAGCAAAGATGGCAACTTCTAAAATCAGCCATGGCAATCAAATTGAGATTGGTGTCTCTTCGTTCTCGGCGTCCTTAATTGTTCTGGGCAATTCTGACATTGATGTCATCTTGGGCATGGATTGGTTGACAGCAAATGCAGCTGTGATTGATTGTGCTGAACGCTCGGTTTCTCTGAAGATTCCTGAAGGCCATATAGTCTATTCTCCAAGTTTGACTCCTGCTATCCAGCTTTTCTCTTTGGCGGCTCTGAATGATTATGCTATGGAAGCTATTCAGAGTGTTCCGGTGGTCTGTGAGTTCCTAGATGTCTTTCCTGAAGAGTTGCCAGGTATGCCTCCAGATCGTGAGGTTGAGTTTGTAATTGAGCTTGAACCTGGAACCGCTCCTATCTCCAAGCGGCCTTATAAAATGGGTCCTGCTGAGTTGGCTGAACTCAAACGTCAGCTTGATGAACAAGAGAAGTTGGGTTTCATTCAACACAGTACTTCTTCGTGGGGTAGCCCAACCCTCTTTGTGAAGAAGCGAGACATGACTGATAGACTTTGTGTTGACTATCGGGATCTCAATGCTAAAACCATCAAGAATAAATATCCCCTTCCGCAGATTAATGATCTCTTCGATCAGCTAGCTGGAGCTGTGGTATTCTCTAAGCTTGACTTGAGAAGTGGTTATCATCAAATCAAGATTCGCAAGGAAGATGTTCCTAAAACAGCTTTCACCACCCGCTATGGCCTGTATGAGTACACGGTCATGTCTTTCGGTCTCACCAACGCACCTGCCACCTTCTCGAGGCTCATGAATTCGGTTTTCATGGAGTATCTTGATAAGTTCGTTGTGGTCTATCTGGATGACATCCTAGTCTGTTCTAAGTCAAAGGAAGAACATGAAGAACACCTTCGGTGTGTCCTAAACAAGCTTCATGAGAACCGCCTGTATGCAAAGTTCTCCAAGTGTGAGTTTTGGCTGCCTCAAGTAACCTATCTTGGTCACGTCATCTCTGCCAAGGGCATTGCAGTCAACCCGGAAACTGTAAAGACAATTATTGAATGGCTTCCTCCTGTTAATGTCAAAGAAGTGCGGAGTTTCCTTGGTTTGGCTAGTTATTGCCGTCGCTTCGTTCAGAACTTTTCGAAGATAGCGAAGCCTCTTACCGATCTCCTCAAGAAAGGCAAGAAATACCTTTGGACTCCTGCATGTCAAGCAAGCTTTGAGACACTCAAAGAGAAGCTCACTTCCACACCAGTCTTGGTTCCTCCGGATACATCTAAGCCTTTCCAGATATTCTGTGATGCAAGGATTGGGTGTGGTCCTTATGCAAGAAAAACAAGTTGTTGCTTATGCCTCTCGACAGTTGAAGACGCATGAGATCAACTATCCTACACATGACCTCGAACTCGCAGCAGTTGTTTTTGCTTTGAAATTATGGAGGCATTACTTGCTGGGCAACCGTTGTGAAATCTTTTCTGATCACAAGAGTCTGAAGTATATCTTCACTCAGCCTGATCTCAACCTTCGGCAGAGGAGGTGGATTGAAGCAATCAATGATTTCGATCTGACCATCAACTACACTCCGGGCAAAGCTAATGTCATGGCCGATGCTCTCAGCCGCAAGCTTATGTCAACAACCTCATGATGGAAGAACAACAGCCTCTCTTGTGCGAGGAATTCCGTCAGCTCAACCTTGAAATTGTGGAACAGGGGTATCTCCTGAACCTTCTGGCTACTCCTCTCTTGGAAGAAAAGGTTCGCTCCTTTCAGCTTGGTGATCCGCACACCAAAAAGATCATCTCCAGACTTCAGCTTCCGAAGTATGAGTCCTTCCACGTCGATGATCAAGGCACGCTTTTCTTTGAACACCGGATGTTTGTTCCGAACTACCCGGGTTTGAGAGAGCAAGTTCTCAAGGAGGTGCATGATTATGTTCTTTCTATCCACCCTGGAAGCACAAAGATGTACATGGACTTGAAAACACAATATTGGTGGCCAGGTTTGAAACGATATTGTGCCAAGTATGTCTCGGAGTGTGATGTCTGCCGCAGAGTTAAAGCTGTCCATCAGAAACCTTCCGGTCTTCTACAGCCATTGAAACCCCCGGAATGGAAATGGGAGAAAGTAGAGATGGACTTCATCACTGGTTTTCCAAGGTCGCAGAAGGGCAACAATGCAATCTTTGTTGTCATTGACAGGCTTTCTAAAGTGGATCACTTCTTCCCCGTCAAGGAAATAATTTCTGCAATTCAGTTGGTTGAGCTCTATATCAACAGAATTGTCTCTCTGTATGGGGTTCCGCTTGAGATCAGTTTAGACCGTGGGAGCATCTTCACTTCCAAGTTCTGGGAAAGTTTCCAAAATGCTTTGGGAACAAAGTTGAACTTCAGCACAGCTTACCACCCTCAGTCGCAAGGACAAGTTGAAAGGATCAATCAGATTCTGGAGGATATGCTTCGTGCTTGCGTCATCTCTTTTGGCATGAAGTGGGATGAATGTCTTCCTTATGCTGAATTCTCTTACAACAACAGCTTCCAGAAAAGCCTAAAGATGGCACCATTTGAGGCTCTCTATGGCCGCAAATGCAGAACTCCGATTGGTTGGTCGGGTGCAGGAGAAAGAATATGGTTTGACCCTGACATTGTAACTCAAGCGGAGGAGAAGGTGCACATCATTCTTGAAAATCTGAAGATTGCTCAAAGTCGCCAGAAGAGCAATTATGACAGAAAGCACACGGACATGGAGTATGTCCCTGGTGATCTCGTTTACCTTCGTTTCACTCCCATGAGAGGAACACACCGTTTTGGTATCAAAGGAAAGCTGGCTCCTAGATACATCGGTCCTTTCAAAATTCGTGGAAGAAGAGGAGAAGTTGCTTATGCTCTTGAGCTCCCGGAAAAACTCAAGGTCCATGATGTTTTCCACATCTCTCAACTCAAGAAGTGCTTCAAGGATCCCGACAGGACCGTGGATCATGAGCTAATCAATCTCCAAGAAGACCTGTCTTATCAAGAACACCCCACAAAAATCCTTGAGATCGCAGAAAGAAGGACTCGCAACAAGTCCATCAAGTTCTGCAAGGTGCAGTGGTCGCACCATTCTGTTGATGAAGCCACTTGGGAACGTGAAGATGAGCTCCGTGCCAATTATCCTACCCTATTTGTGTCTTCTTCTTCTTCCTAGAATCTCGGGGCGAGATTCCTGTTTAGTGGGGGAGAGTTGTAGCATCCCAATTGTCTAACAATTGTAATGCTACTTGGTCTAGTAATATAATGGCTACTTCCTATATATAATTGTTGCATCATAATTATATCATCCTCATGGTCATCATGCCACATTGCATGGATCATATTTTTTTTTAAATGTTGCATGTGATATGTTGCCTTGCATTGCGTTTGCATTTTGTATCTTGCTTGTGTGTTATTGCTATCACCTCCATTTCCCTCTTTTTATATCCCTGTATTTTGTTTTCTACAAGCTTTGGATCCATGTGAAGGTTCACTAATTCTACAAATGATTTTATCCAAATTGCAAAACCCCAAATCTTCATATTCTTGTAAAATGCCCCAATTGGCACATTCATAAACTATGTATGTGGGCATCTCCTTCTCCTCCATCTCTTTTTACCTCTTGCCTCTCCTCATAGTCAAACTCTCTATTCAAATATCAGGAAAAGTTCAAAAGGTTTTGAAATTTATAAGCTGGTTTAAAATTGTAAAAGAATAAAACAAACAAACAAATGTGAAAAAGAAAACAAGAAAGTATAATGGAGAGAGAGAGGGGGAAGCCAGCCCAGCTCAGCTTTCAGCCAACCTCAGCTCCCTTTCTTCCCTCTTGGTCGGCCCATCGCCCCTTCCTGCCCGATACCCCTACACGCTCCCCTCCTATTCACCGTCGTCCTACCGTCGCCCTCCCCTCTCTCTGCTTGTGACGGAGCAGAGCAGGTGCCCGTCTTGCGCCGTTTTCCTCGTCAGCACGCACGAGTAGCACGTGATCATCCCCCGCCGCCTCCTTATCTACTCCCCGCAGCCACACCAAGAAAACCCTAGGCCAACGCCTTCCTCTCCTTCCTGGCGCCGCCAGTGCCCCTTCTTCCCTCTGTGTCTCCCCTTTTCCCCTTTAGTTTTTCTGAACTCAATGTCCCGGTCGTCGTCTCCGCTTTCTCTGGTAAAATAGAAGGCCGGGAATTGGGTCACCGAAGCTTCGCGAGGTGCTGGGAGCAAGAAGTGGAGCCGGAGCAGCCCGGAGCCACCCGCCTCCTCCGTTCTTGTCGAATACGAGAGGGAGCACCTGTGCCGACACCGTACCTCAACTTCGCCGTCGATCCCGGCCTCCACCGAACCAACCGAGTACGCCACCGGCTCCGTGGTGAGTTCCCCTTTCCATTCCCTCCCTCTAGCATCATCTCCGCCGACCAGAAGCCCGCCCCGTCGCCGGCGTTTCTCAGCCGCGCGCACGAGCGAAGATCGTAGCAGCAGCAGCCACGCGCCCTGTCAGTTTCGACAGTGAACCGTGCCTGCAGTTGCCACCTTCTGCCACCTCTGTTCGTGTCGTTCCAGCCGACGCCGTGGTGCCTCTCTCTCTCCGATTTTGGTGCCCATCTGTAGTCCATGTTTCCCTCTGTCCAACGAGCCATCACTCGATCAAAACCGTCCGGTAATGCACTCGCCATCCTCCTCTGAAGTGGCGCCTTCTTCCTATCGCCGCTGTTCTGTGTGGGTGAGTTCGTCTGTCAGTTTCGACAGTGAGAATTACCCATTTAAACGCCCCAAACCTGCTAGTTTTAGAGCTCTTTTCGTAAATCTTCAAACACAAAAGTTGTAGAACTAGGTTTGTCCTCCGTCTTTCGTTTTGACACCATCTCCAAAAACGCAAAGGATCGCTCGACTTGGACCTCCAAAACTCGCGTCAGCTAGCTGGTTTCGACGGATTAGAGTTCAGTTAGGATTCGGTCAAACGCCGGACCATGTAAATTTTCTAAAAGGCCCCTCGGCTTTGTCATGCCTCAACCCCCAGTACCCGACCCCACCTGTCTGTCGCTGTGTGTAAAGCTGACATGAGTGAGAAAGGTTATGTGATCTTCATAAAAAAAATCTAGAATATGATTATATATAAAATAATTCATAACTTTTAAACTGATTTGAATTTGAACAAACTGATAAAGTGAAATATGAATGTGTTTCAAATATGAATTTAACCATATTTGCAAATCTGTTCAAACTTGTTTCAAACTAGTCATACCTTCGACTTTGACCCCTTTTTCATAATTTTGACTTTAATAATAATTTAAATTCGTAATTCCAAATAATCTGAATAATATATGTTTTTGAACCAGAAAAATGTGAGGATTTCAAATATGCCATCCAAAATATATTTTGAACACTTTAAATTTCGAGTTGATTAAAATTACAACAAAATGCCCTTTTTCCTTAATAAATTAATAAATTTGTTTTATAACTCCAAATTCGACAAATAATATGTCTAAAATGATTAGCTCGACGAGACCTTTCTGTTTATGCATTCCATGTTCTGTTTTGCAGCATGCATCATATAAATATAAAGTATACAACAACTTATATGAGGTTAAAATGTGACCAAAACTCAATAAAAGGCTTTATTCTTGTATTCCACATCTCACCCATGCCATGCTACTTTATTGCCATGCAAATTGTGCATCATTCATCATGGCATGATTGTTTGCTTGTCGCATTTTATTCTTATGCTTGTGCACTTTATTTATGTTGGCCCTTGTTTGTTTGGTTCTTCTTCGAATAGACGCTGAGCAGGGGATATATCAAGAAACCCAGGAGCACTACCCAGATCCTTCTCTCGCTTCAACTGAGCTGCTAGGCAAGCACTACCACATGCTTGCATACATATAGTACCTATTGCCTCTATCTTATTCTTGCATCATTGAGTCGCGATTGCATTAAACTGAATCCCAAGTATTGCATAGCCTTTACTTTTACACCCCCACCGAAGATGAGCCATTACTACAGGAGTTGTTTGAGCCATGCGAGTCGTAGAACAGCATGTGTAGGGTATGTGAGTGTCTGATGGATAGCGAGGTACCTATACAACTGTGGCATCCCGCAAAACCACTACTAGAAAATCGCGTTGTTTTTGTGCATTGCATCGCCATCATCATGCATTGTTTGTCTGAACTATTTCGAAAAACCTAGTTTTGCTTTGTACAAACACCCCTCTTTATTTCAAATGTCAAAACCCCGATCGTATCGGATATTTTATTTACCTAAAAACTGATTGCAAAGTGTCCTTGTTTTAAAATAAACAACACCAAAACAAACACACATTCTAAAACAGCCCCCTCTAAATCCTAGTCCCACCAAATCCTATCCTACCCACCACTCACAGCTCGCCACCTCACCCTCTCACCCTTTTCCTACCCACCTGCCACCTCACCAATCCACCCCTTTTCCCCTCTTTTCTCTCACCCTAGCCCATCCTACCCTCTCTCTCTCTCTCCCTCACTACTAACCCGACCCCATCCCGCGGCCCCACACGCCCCAGGCCCACCTGCCAGCCGCCCAGCCACCTTTCCACCCCGCGGGGCCCGTCACCTGGCCCCACCCTGGCCAGCCTGGCCACCCCATCCCCCACGCGCCCTGCCCGCGCGTCCCACGCGCCTTCTCCCCACCCTCTGGCCCCACAGCCGGCCCCACCCCTGTCGGCCCCTCCTCCCACGCCCTCTCTCCTCCCCCAGGTTCTCTTCCACCTCGCGTCCTTCTCCCCTACCCCGCCGACGCCGCTCCTCCCTCCCTCTCCCCCGTCCGGCCATCTCTCTCCCGAGCCCAGCGCGCCGCCCCTGGCCCTCCTCCGACCACCGCGCGCTCCCCGCCTCCTTCTCCCTTCCCACCTTCTTCCTCCTCCTCCCCGTTTGGCTCTCCCCGTCGCTCCCTCTCCACCTCGCCTGACCGCCCTCCTCCCCTACCCTCTCTGCTCCGCGACCGCCGCAGCTCGAGCTCGCCCTCCTCTCCCGCCGGCATCTGCCCTCACCTCGCCCTCCTCGCCGCGACGCCCGCCTCCGGACGCGCCCTTCCGCCGCCAGGGACCCGCCTCCGCGGCCCCCTCGTCGCCTCCCCGCCGGCGCCGTCCCCGCAGAAGCGCCGCCGGCCGCGGCCCCTCTCCGGCCGCCCTCCACCGTCCGCCTGCCGACCCCCGCCACCGACGCTCCCCGGCGCTCCCCGTCGCGCCCTCAACCTCCCCGGCTCTCCCTCCGCGGATCCTCCCCGCCGCGAGCTCTTCCGCCGGCCGCCGTTCGACCTCCCCGAGCCCGCCGTCGAGTTCCCCACCATCCTCTCGCCCCGCGCCACCTCCCCGTCGTTCCTCCTCGGCCGCCTCCCGGCGCGGGCCCGGCCGTCGCCGTCCTCGGGACCAGACCGACGCCAGCGACCACCCTCTGGCCCCGTCGCCGCGTGGGCCTCCCTGTCGCTCGGCTTGGCCCGCCCTGCCTCTTTTTCCGTCTGCGCGTGCCACCGTTCAACCACAAGCCCAAAGCTCCACTGTTTTCCGAGACCGATGCGTTCCGTGGCGCTGCCCAAGTTTGAGTCACGCGATCGAGCCCTATATGCCGACAAGATCTCCAGTCCTCTTAGGAAAGCCAAGGCCAACACGAGAGACCGAAGGATCGCACAAAAACCCACGGGCGCGACACTCCAAGGCCGTACCGAGCCGAAGGTGCCCGAAGAATCTCCGACAAGGACTCCCTCACGGAACCTCAAGTACTACTACAAGGACCCGGAGACCGATCCCGCCGTACGCCAAGGTCGTCGACACGGACACGCCATGTTCTTCCTTTCGGATCCGAGGACACCGAGACTCCGGTGTGACAAGTACTTCTTCCCGAATGCGTTGCGCGGGAACCCGGACGGTAAGGACACCGCCGCAGAACGCCAAGTTCTTCCCCCCCGAATGCCAAGACCGACTCGATGGCGCGAACCCGACAAGATCGGTACCGACCAGGGAGAATCCGATGCGCCCCGGCACCGAACCAAGTCCTGCTTCTCGGATGCGACAAGACCTACCTCCATTATCCGAGACCGAGCTCATCGAACCCCGAACCCCAGATCCGAACCCTCAGACCGAACCCTGAACCCTCGGAACACCAAGATCGCCGAACCCTAATGTGTGACCCCTTTTCTCGAGCCCTATTTTATAAATGAAATAACAACTTGTTGCATGTTAAATTGTTCATGCATGCATATTGCCTGTGGTTTGGGGGCCTTAGGCCGATTCACCTCATAATTAAATATGGGGCCCATATGCGGACAAATCTAGTCTCATATTGGCCTCATTTAAATTTGTGCATCGAACCGTTGTCATATCTTGCCATGTTAAGACAACATCTAAAATGCGGGGTATCTAAATAACTCGAACCGTTTAATTAATTGTCGGGACCCCGGTTCCACTTAATATTGCCTAATTGCATCGCATCTTTGCCATGCCATGCATCATATCATAAGCATGCCGATCTTTTCCGTAGTATTAAATATTGCATCCGGTGTTTATTCTAGTGTTTTGCTTCTTCGCGGATAAGGCCGTTGAGTTGATGCGAGTGTCGACCCGATCTTCGGTTGAACCTTCGGCAATGTTTTTCAGGCGAGCACCTCCCCCTTTCTACCTATCTTACTTTTATAGTATTTATTCCCTCCTGTTGATCTATTGCTATCTGTGTTGCGATGCTCTAGTTTTCGTACCCGAGATATCCCCTTGCAGCCATATATTGCCTTGGACACATCCTATTACCTGTTGTTTGGTAGATAGCTGGACTTGCGCGTCGTAGTCGCTTGCTCAAGCGCTGTTGCGTGTCGTCAAGTGCCACAGTTGTTGGTGTATTGCCGTCTGTTTGGTGTTGGAGATGATCATGGTTTTACTTATCGTTCACTTTAATTCCTGTTTAACAACTAAAATTGAAGTAAGTAAGCAGAGGCATCGGTGGGTGATAGATAATATTTGGTTTCCGACCGCCCACTTGTGTCCCGTAGGACCCCGAGTACTTGATACCTGTTCCTTGATTTATCGCGCTATCCACATACGGGGAATTATGGGACCCCCCTTAGCCAGAGCTTGATTCCGTCTTATTTCTTGGGGCCACAAATTAGTTTGAGGTTTTATTTACGATCCTGTACTTATGCCATGCTTTACTGCTTTATTTAAGTTTGTGCGAGGAGCACACTGTACTGTTTAGGTAAGCGGAGTGTTTTCGCGGTATCGACAAGCCCAGTCACACTTTCGGGTTCCCAGTCGTTTACAGCCATTGACGCAAACCTTGAGTCCGTCTCGGAGCTAGCTTACTTCGTTGCGGTTCTACTCAATGGGGTGGCCCCCTGAAATATTTCTGAATCTTGTGATTGCTCTGTCGTGAAAGCCTCGTTGGGTTTTGATTTGGTTTTTCCGAGGTCGATCGTTTGTGTGTGTTGCTATTTGTGCACCCCGGCCGGGTTAAAACTTTCTGAAAGCCGTGTCCGCGGTTATGGACGACTTGGAGCACAGTATCTCGATCATAGACAACTATAACTAAAGTTTACTGTTATAAATTGACTTGTATCTGATATGATTAGTAATCATCTTCCACTACAACGGAATGGCTAAATAAAACTGCCAACAATTGCTTGTTTGATTGTCGCTTGCGACCATTGTACCTGACTAGTAAGTATTGCAACTACAACAGAATGGCTAAATAAAAGTACCAACAACTGCTGGGTTTTGGGTTATCTCATGCTATTTGTATCTGACTAGTAAGTGCCGCAACTATAACGGAATGGTTAACTAAAATTGCCCACTGCTTATTTTATCAGGATGACTATCTATACCTGACTAGTAATTGTTGCAACGATAACTGAATAAATAAAACTGCCAACTGTGTGAGTTCCTCGGTTGACTTCCTCGTTGGTCTCGAGGGGGAAACACCAGGATGGGTTTGTTTGATGGTAGTATCAGGTTGGTTCCGAATAGGTCTTTCTTACCCCTCTCTGATTGCCACCAGTTGTATCGAGTCTCTATAGGTTGTTTAGTGCATGCTGCCGCTGCCGCTTCAGTCCACCATACCTATGTAGGCGAGGACCGCCGAATTCTAGCCTCGCCGTGTACTGGCCTCAGTACTGACGCTCCTCTTTTTCCTTTGCCCTTTGTTGGCACCCCTTTTTGTTTAAGCAGGTTTTGAGATCGACGTCGTTAGCAGGGTTACCCTTCTGGCTTGGCCTGGGCAGGGTTATGGACGCCATTGGTTATTCTTCAGGGCTCTTAGCCCCATTTGCATCTTGTCCGTAGCTGGACGCTATATCGTTTTCAAGGTGATTTGGATCTTTGTATATTATATCTGTATTCTTGACTCTTTGAGTCGCTGTTGTCTATATCTGTTCTGTGGGTCCCATCGAGGACTGTTGTGTAATGTTATTACTTCGTTTTCCACCCGCACGAAAGTGCCTGGTGGGCACCTTTGAATCGTTTCTATGCGGGTTTGGCGGGAATCGCTGAAACTTGCATAGGGTCGATTCTGAGGGTGTTACAACAACTTAACCTGAGTAGTAATGGGATAACTAATGAAAGTGGCACCGGTGAGCAATATCTGCTATTTGGTTTTTTTCATGCTCACTTGTGTCCCGTAGGACCCCGTGTACTTGATTCCTGTTCCTTGAATATTCGCGCTATCCACATCCGGGAGGCTTATGGGACCCCCCTGAGCCAGAGCTTGATTCATTCTTATTTCTTGGGGCCACAAGTAGTTTGGGGCTTTATTACTATTCTGTACTTATGCCATGCTTTACTGCTTAATTTAAATTGTGCGAGGTACTGCACTTGTACTGTTTAGGTAAGCGGAGTGTTTTCGCGGTATCGACAAGCCCAGTCACATTTTCGGGTTCCCAGTCATTTATAGCCACTAACGCAAACCTTGAGTCTGTCTCGGAGTCGGCTAACTTCGTTGCGGGTAGCTTAATGGGGTGACCCCCTGAAATATTTCTGAATCCTGTGATTGCTTTGTCGTGAATGCCTCATTGGGTTTTGATTTGGTTTTTCCGAGGTTGATCGAGTGTGTGTTGCTATTTGTGCACCCCTGCAGGGTAAAACTTTCTGAAAGCCGTGTCCGCGGTTATGGACGACTTGGAGCATAGTTTCTCGATCATAGACAAGTATAACTAAAGTACCGCTTTTAATTTGACTAAGTAACTAACTAGTAAATAGTGCAACACTCATGGAATGGATAATAAAACTGCCAACGGATGGGGGGGGGGGTGTTCGTCCGCTTCCTCGTTGGTAAGCGAGGAGGAGGATGGATCTGCTAATATTACTGTTATAACTGTTGTTATTAATTCACGGACATCCGTCTATCTTTGGTTAGGCGGATGGTTAGCGAGTATCTGTAGAACTGTTAGGGTTTATATTTTTCTGTAATTGCGTCACCCCAGGTTGTGTCCCCTTTAGAGGCATAAAGACTTGCTGAGTACCCCTAGGGTCTCACACGATAAATTATTTGATTCAGATGAACAGGTACACTCACAAGATGGATACTGGGTGGAGGAGACGGACGATGTGGGCAACGATCATTCGGTGTAGAGATTCCGGGAACGGGGATCCGTGAGATCTGTGGGCGGGATGTGTTTATTATGGGGCATCTTATGCCGATTTGCTTCTTGTCCGTACTCGGATCTTGTTTGCCGCTTCCGCCTGATACACTGATGTTTGATGTATGAGGAGATATCCTAAACTATTATATCTATCTAGGATATTTGGATCTTGCCGTATGGCGTTGCAATATTTCTATTTCTTTTAGATGGAATGGCTCTGAGGACTATTGTATGGTGGCTTGCATACATACTCATTTGTGTATGTAGTTGATCCCTTCGCCTGCCGATTACGCCGCCCGTTCTTGTCCCGATGTTTGGAAATGGTTAGGACGGCCGAAAGGTCTACCTGTGAGTGGCATTTGGGCCCCACCGTACTATTTTAACCATTTCCGCTCGTCCAGGCTTGTAACTAGGAGCGTAATTCACCGAGGTAGTTACATCGAGGTGCTGAAATTTAACACATAATTAAAAATAAGAAATAACACGATGCAGTCCCCGAGTCACTGCTCGAGGTGCTGAAATTTAACACATAATTCAAAATAGGAAATAACACGGTGCAGTCCCCGAGTCACTGCTCGAGGTGACGAGGTTTACTACATAGTCTTAAAAATTAGAAACAACATTGTGCAGTCCCCGAGTCGCTGCTCGAGGTGCCGAGGTTCAATACATGCTTGATACTCCAAATGATGCGTCACATCACGACGTACAACATATGGCTCCTAAGTGTAGAATGGGCGAAGTAAAGCTATGTTCCATGGTCTTTTTGATTCGTCTCCGGCCTTATTTGCCTTATTCTTCTCTGGTGGCTGAGCGTCAATCAGGTAGTATGCATCATTGTGTAGTGCTTTACTCAGAATGAATGGTCCTTCCCATGGAGGTGAGAGTTTGTGCATGCCGGTTGTGCGTTGCACTAGTCGAAGAACCAAGTCTCATTCTTTAAAAACTCTTGGATTTACTTTTTTGCTATGGTATCGTCTGAGGTTTTTCTGATAAATGGCTGATCTTGATAATGCCAATTCCCTTGCTTCCTCTAGCAGATCCACATCATCTTGCCGTGATACTTCATTTACTTCAGTCGTTGTGTATTGCATTACTCTTGGCGAGTCGTGCATTATGTTGGCTGGAAGTATAGCTTCTGCCCTGTATACCAGAAAGAAAGGGGTATATCCTGTCGACCTGTTTGGGGTGGTTTTGAGGCTCCACAATACTTTGAGAAGCTCCTCAATCCAGCATCCTGCCGACCTTTGCAGAGGTTCGACAAGCCGGATTTTTGTTCCGGACAATACCAGCCCATTTGATCTTTCTACCTGCCCGTTTGATGCTGGGTGAGCCACCGAGGCAACATCTAGTCTTATGTGTTTCTCTTGGCAGAATCTAGCAAAGGCTCCTTCAGCAAAATTTGTGCCATTGTCTGTAATAACACTGTGTGGATAACCATATCTCAAGATAATATCTTTGAGGATTTTTACTGCTATTGGTCCATCACATTTTCTTATTGGTTTTACCTCGATCCACTTTGTGAATTTATCCACCATGACTAGAATGTGAGTCATTCCGCCCCGGGCTGGCTTGAACGGACCTACCATATCCAAGCACCATACAGAAAATGGCCAAGTAATTGGTATTGTCTTTAATTCGGACGAGGGCATATGTATCTTGCTGGCGTATCTCTGGCAACCGTTACATTTTTATACCAATTCTTTTGCCTCCTTCAACGCCGCTAGCCAATAAAATCCATGCCTAAATGCTTTGGCCACTAAAGCTCTGGACGAGGCGTGATGCCCGCATTCTCCCTGATGTATATCCAGGAGTATTTCCTGGCCTTCTGCTGAGTCAACACATCTTTGCAGCACGCTTGTGACGCTTCTCTTATACAGCTCATTGTTTATGATTGTATAAGCTTTTGCTCTTCTTATTGTCTGTCTAGCCAGTACCTCATTACTCGGCAAGATTGCATCCTTAAGAAAGGAGAATATGGGTTGTGCCCATACCGGCGTGATTTTCTCTGGGATAATCTCACTGTCGATTTCCATATTTTCTGCCGACATAACAGCTTCGGATTTTTCTGTATTCACTCGTGCGATGGCTGGGTTCACTTTCAGAAAGTCCGGGTTGCATTCTTTGTCGATTTCCATTGGCACACTTCCTTCTTTCAATTCTGCCGAGATACGAATTGACTCGGACTCTGGTGATGGTGTAATCGATGGTTTTCTCAGGTGCTCTAGGGCAATACCTGCGGGAATTGACTGCCTAGTTGATCCGAGTTTTGATAGTGTGTCTGCAGCGTCATTTTTCGCCTGAGGTATATGATGAAACTCGCATCCATCGAAGTATCCATTGATTTTTTGCACATGAAATCTATATAGGGCCATATTCGCATCTAATGCGTCCCAATTGCCTGATACTTGCTGTACTACTAGATCTGAATCCCCGTAGCATAGGATTCGATGTATACCAATCTATTTTGCCATCTTTAACCCATGGACGAGTGCTTCATACTCGGCTACATTGTTTGATGCGGCGAAATGTATTTGCAGCACATATTTCAGCTGATCTTTTTTCGGCGAAGTTAACACTATCCCTGCCCCCAAGCCATTTCTCAGCTTGGATCCATCAAAATGCATTGTCCAATAATTTGGATCTGGTAATGGCGGCTCATATTGTACCTCGGCCCAATCCACAAAGAAGTCGGCCACTGCCTGAGATTTGATTGCATCTCGCCTATCGAATTGCGGAGCATAAGGTGATAACTCGATTGCCCATTTTGCTATTCGGCCACTTGCATGTTTGTTGCTCAATATCTCGGCTATGGGCGCTTCACAAATCACTTTTATCGGATGTTCTTCGAAGTAATGTTTAAGTTTTTTTGCCGACATGTATACTCCATAAGCCATCTTTTGGTAGTCCGGCTAGTTCTGTTTTGAGGCCGATAGTACCCCGCTTAGGTAATATACCGGCGTTTGTATTGACTTACCACCTTCATTCCGTTCCACGACAACCACCGCACTTACCACTCTGTTAGTGGCAGCTACATAAAGTAACATAGGTTCTTTTGACAGTGGAGAGGCCAAGATTGGTGCTGTGACCAACATCATTTTTACTCATGAAACGCATTATCTGCCTACGGTGTCCAAATGAACTTATCAGACTTTTTCATCAGTTGATATAGAGGTAATGCCTTTTCCCCCAGCCGGCATACGAATCGACTCAGCGAGGCCAGGCAGCCCATGAATTTTTGTACATCATTTAGACACCTTGGCAGTTCCATTTTTTCAACTTCTCGGATTTTAGTTGGATTTGCCTCTATACCTCGGCTGGACACGAGGAAACCGAGTAATTTCCAGCCGGCACACCAAAGGTACATTTTTCCGGGTTAAGCTTCATTCGGAATCTTCTCAAGTTTGCGAATGTTTGCCGAATGTCATCAAGGAGCGTTTTGCTCTCTTTGGTCTTTATAACCACATCGTCTACATATACTTGTACATTTTTTCCTATCTGGTCATGTAGACACTTTTGCATGCATCTTTGGTATGTTGCTCCTGCATTACGCAGTCCGAATGGCATGGTGCGATAGCAATAAGCCCCGTACGGGGTAATAAACGTAGCCTTTATTTGATCGACCGGATTTAACGGTATCTGGTGGAAACCAGAATATGCGTCTACAAATGACAACAGCTCACAACCAGCGGTCGAATCAATGACTTGGTCTATCCTAGGTAAAGGAAAAGGATCTTTAGGACACGCCTTGTTTAGGTTCGTGTAATCGATGCACATTCGCCATACGACGACTACATTTGGGTCATCCTTTTTCTTTTCCACTAACACCGGATTTGATAACCAATCCGGATGAAGCACTTCCATGATGAACCCGGCCGCAAGGAGCCGAGCTATCTCATCCCCTATTATTTTTCTCCTGTCTTCGGCGAAGCGGCGGAGAGGTTGCTTCACCGGACTTGCTCCTGGCCTTACATGCAAAGAGTGCTCAGCCAACTCCCTCGGCACACCTTGAAGGCCTTGAGTTGACCATGCAAAGATATCCCGATTCTCATGGAGGAAGTTGGTGAGCTCGCCTTCCTATTTGGCATCTAGGCCGACACCAATCGTGATGGTGCGCTCTGGGAACTGCTCATCTATCTGGATCTTTTTTGTCTCTTTAGTCGGCTGGAAAGAAACACTTCCATGGGGGTTGGCTAATGCCGGCATATTCAGTTGTGCCGACTGAGCGAGAGCCGCTGCCTCCTGAATCCTTCTTTTTTCTCTTGCAATCACCAATGACTCGGCCAGGTTTGATCTGGCCGAAACACACTCCATCGACTTTCTGTAATCCCCGGTTACTGTTATCACCCCTTGTGGTCCGGGTAACTTCATTTTAAATAAGTAATGTGGCAGCTACTCGTGAATTTTGCCAATGCTGGCCGTCCGAGTAAAGCATAATAGCAGCTTTCTAGGTCCACCACTTCAAATTCCAAATTTTCCACTCTGCAATTTTCCCTTGTGCCAAATAATACATCTACTCAGACTTTCCCAATGGGTTCACACGAAAGTCCCGGGAATATTCCATGGAATGTGGTTCTCGTGGATTGCAGCATATTCTGTGCTATTCCGAGTTTGTGCATTGTATCTTTGTACATGATGTTGATACTACTGCCATTGTCAATGAGTACTTTTGAGAATTTTACATTGATGCTGGGTCTGACAAATGTCGGATCTAGTACAAGTGCGTACGACCCTGGATTCGGCATTATCTTCGGGTGATCCTTTATGCTCCAGGTTATTTCCTGATCGGACCAAGGCACGTATCTTGGTACCGCCGGCATGACAACATTTACTTCCATATGCCGACGTTGTACACTTTGCCTGTCTTGCTGTTATATTGTGAACACACAATATGATTGATGATGCTCCCTGTAATCATTACTTCCGTTGTTTCCGAGGTTTGTCCTTCCATCCTGACCTTGATTTATCACTTGATGCACTGCATCTCTCCGGTCCGTGTTGTCATACCTCGGCGGAGGTGGTGGTAACATTAACTGCTGCGCATTTGCTCCAGTTAACTGTGGCTGATGCTGCTGCTGATGCGCTTGATGAGGGGGCTCTTGCATGCCTGCCGGGTTCCCCATTGCATTTTTCATCCAAGCACATTGACGAGATGTATGATTAGCCGGCTTGGCCGGGTTTGGAGTGTGAAACTTACACGGTTGAGCCAACATGGACTCAAACGTGTATTTCGGCCTTTCCTGCCACTGCTTCTTCTGCTCTGGTGTCCACTGTCTCTTCCCTTCATTCCTCGGTGTCCACTGCTGAGGGCCATTTTTCTGTCGCTGACTGTTTCCGTGACTTGGCTGATCTTGTACTACTGCTGCCACCTGATTGGAAGCATATCTGTAATCCGGTCTTTCCTCCCTTCTTCTACCTCGGACCTCATTGCGCCTCGATGATCTGGCTGCATCTCTTACGTATTGATCCTGATGCTCCCGATGTTCTGCCGACATTAATTCTGGTTGCGTCGGATCCCCTAATGCATACAAATATGCTATCCTGATGGTCTCTGCCAATGTAGTCGGCATATCTCTTTGCAGCCTTTGCCATAACACACTTCCATATCGGCAGCCTTGAGCAAATCAAGCTATCGCTTGATACTCTATGACTCCTTCGCATGAGTTTCTGAGGTTACACCACCGAGTCAAGAATTCTCTATCTGTGTCCTGTTTGGCCTTTTATAGGTACTGGTGAAGTTGCTGACAAACATCTCTTCAAAATCTAGCCAACAGTTGATCCTGCCTGCTAGCAGATTGTTCAGTCACACTCTGGCTGGTCCTTCCAGCATCTGCGGGACGTATCTCACCGCCCATCGTAAGTTTCCACTAGCTATTTTCACTACAGTGGCATAGTCAATCAACCAATCCTATGGTTTTGTGCTCCCATTGTATGTTTTCTGAAGGGAATATGCCCTGAGAGGCAATAATAAAATGTTTATTATGTGTATTCCAAGTACATGATAGATGTTTATTTTGCATGCTATAATTGTATTAATACGGAAACGTTAATACATGTGTGTTTAATAAACAAACAGAAAGTTCCTAGTTATGCCTCTCTCATAAACTAGTTCGTTGATTAACAAGATGATCACAGTTTCCTGATCATAGACATTGAATGTTGTTAATAACGAGATCACAACATTAGTGTAATGGTGTGATGAACATTCATCCGAAGTATAGCATTACGATCAAAGTCATTGAGTTTATATTGCTATAAACAACTTACGAAGTAGTCCTAATCCTTAGACCATGAGATCATGCCAATCACTAACACCGGAAGAGTTTCTTGTTGCCATCAAACGTCACTCCGTAACTGGGTGATTATAAAGATGGCTTCAAAGATACTAAAGTGTTATGTTGAGAATCATGGATCAAGAGTGGAATTTGTTCATCCTGATGACGGATAGATATTCTCTGGGCCCTCTCGGTGATATCACATTGGTTAGCTTGCAAGCAAGTGATTTGATCACTAGAATGTTATATCACGGGAACGAGAAAAGAGTGCATGTCAGTAACAAGATCAAACTAGGTATGGAGATACCGATGATCGAATCTCGGACATGTAATATATCGTGAAACAAAGGGATTAAGATACAAGCGTAAAAGGTTCCGACGATCACAGGAAAAGTCATCGTTGAATGTGTGGGAGTCAGTATGGATCTCTAGGTCCCGCTACTGATTATTGATCGGAGAAGGGTCTCGATCATGTCCGCATTATTCGCGAACCGTAGGGTGACACACTTAAGGGACACTGGCATCCAGTTGGAGCAAATGTTTCATGCCGAAAGAATAAACAAGCGCAGGAATTTATTTCACTAGATACCGAAACAGGTTTTTGGGTGAAATTGCATAAAGTGGTTATGCATGTGAAATGGAATTCTAGCAAGGGGTTATTTGTGAATGTTTGTCATTAAAGTAATTGACAAAATTCTGAATAAAATAAAAGAGTTTTATTTAATGAGAGTTTGCATTAAATTTGGTGGAAATTTAATGGGATTTTGAGTGGATTTTTTAGTGGAGAAAATTGAAGGGCCATTTTGTGAGTGGAGTGTCCACCCACATGAATGAAGGAGGGGAGGGGGCAGCCCCCATGGCCGAAGGCCACCCCCTTGGGTGCCCCCCCTCCTCCTATAAAAGGAGCCCCTCCTCTCACTTGTCTCTCACACCTCCTCGTGAAGGATCTCTCTCGCCCTCTAGAATTTATCCCCCATGGTCTCGGACTAGCGAGATACATGTTCCCGGTGGCTATTCGGCAAGAAAGGGTTGTGATTCTGCTTCATCACTGGAGCGAGGAGGCGGAGGTTGCCCGGTGTCTTGTACGTGTGTGCGAGCATGTATGCGCTGCTGCTTTGCGGCGCTAGGACTTCCTCTCGATCTTGAGATCGGCAAGGGATCGTCTACATCAACCACGAGTTGAACTCGTTAAGCTTTTTCGGTCTTCAAGGGTATGTTCTCTACGGATATACATCCACCCGTTGTTTGTATCTAGTATATAGATCTTGGTACATAGTTCCCATCGTAGGAAAATTTTTGTTTTCTATGCTGCGAAACCTACAGTGGTATCAGAGCCGGATCTATGCGTAGATGCTTTACACGGGTAGTACACATATGAGTATGTGGGCGATGATGATCATGTTGTTGCTCCTTAGTTGTAATTTTGGATATTGGTGGCATAGTGGGATGAAGCGGCCCGGACAAACTTTACATGTCCTCGCACATGAGACCTGTTCCACGCTTGACATGCAACTAGTTTGCATAAGTGGCTAGCGGGTGTCTGTCTCTCCTACTATAGTCAATATCTATTTTGCAACGAGTTGTCAACAATTTGGTTATCCTCGTTGTGGTTCATGTTCGTAGGTAAGAACGGTTCTATCTCAAAAGCCCTAAGCCACGTAAAACTTACAATGGATAAATTAGAGGCGTCTAGTTTAGATTGTTGCTGGGCTAGTGTTATGATATGGTGATGTTGTAAGTAGAAGTATGCGATGATACTCTTACAACATACATAACGTGTAATCTCCATAGTCCTTGGACTTACACATATAGGTATGATAGTGATCATACCAGGATGCACATGATAGAGATCATCTGCGGGAACCATAACATTTCACTAATAAACATGTGATGTTTGATAGCATCTTATATTGCTTGTTTAGCGCTTTGTTAGCATAATAAGATGATCCCTCTTTTAAATATCAAGATAAGAATGTGTTATTCCTTTAGTATGCACTGATTATGTTTTCGTCGCTCCAAGACATCACGTGATGATCGGGTGTTCTTGGATCCACGACCATATTTCGGGTGTAAAACAGTTACACACGCGAATACTAAGGTTCTAACTTGGCGAGCCTAGCATGTACAGACATGGCCTCGGAACACAGACCGAAAGGTTAAGCATGAGTCATATAGTTGATATGATGCCCATTTGATGCTCGCCTTTGAAGCTACACCAACTCACGTGATGATCGGACTTGGTGTAGTGGATTTGGTTCATGTAATCACCAAAAAGGCACGAGGGATGTCGTTTTTGAGTGGGAGTTCATTCGTAATATGGATTAGTTGAACTCAATCTATCAGAAACTTAGTCTAAACTTTACAAATTCTGTTGTAGATGGCACCACCTGCTTTTAATTTCAATGTGTTCATGGAGAAAGAGAAACTTGCAACGAACGGTAGCAACTTTACCGAATGGGCCATGAATTTGAGGATTCTCCTCTCTGTTGCACAAAAGTAATATGTGCTAGAAGCTCCACTAGGCCCCCCACCTTTAGAGGATGCCCCTGACGAGGAGAAGAATGTCTATCAGACTCATCAGGAGGACCACAACTTAGTTCATTGCGGCATATTGTATGGGCTAGAGCCAGAACTTCGAAAGCGTTTCAAAAACGGCAATGCATTTGATACAATGGGTGAGTTGAAAATGATTTTCGACACACATGCTACTGTAGAGAGCTACAACGCTTCAGAAAAGTTCTTTAGCTGCATGATGGAAGAGCACAGCTCCGTTAGTGAGCATGTACTCAAGATGTCGGGTTACGCCGATAAGCTTGTGTCCTTGGGAATAACGATCCCCATTGACTTAGGCATCCATCGTGTTCTGCAGTCTCTGCCACCTAGCTATAAGAGCTTCGTGATGAACTATAATATGCAAGGCATGAAGAAGTCTCTCCCCGAGCTTCTGTCAATGCTTAAAACTGCAGAAGTGGAGATCAAAAAGGAACATCAAGTGTTGATGATCAATAGGAACACTGGTTTCAAGAAATACAAGAAGGGAAAACGGAAGGGAAGTAAGGGCGCCAAGCCTGTTGCCGTGCCTGAAAAGAAACCCCGAGTTGGACCTAAGTCTGATACCGAGTGCTACTATTGTAAGGGGACTGGCCACTGGAAGCGCAACTGCCCCAAGTATTTGGCAGACAAGAAAGCCGGCAAGGCAAACAAAGGTATATATGATATATATGTTATTGATGTGTACTTGACTAGTGCTCGCAGTAGCACCTGGGTATTAGATACCGGTTCAGTTGCTAATATTTGTAACTCGAATCAGGGGCTGCGGAACAAGCGACCGCTAGCAAGGGGTGAGGTCAAGATGCGTGTCGGCAATGGATCAAGCGTTGATGTGATCGCCGTCGGAACGCTGCCTCTCCACTTGCCGTCGGGATTAGTTATAAACTTGAATAATTGTTATCTGGTGCCTGCACTGAGCATGAACATTGTATCTGGATCGTGTTTGATGCGAAGTGGTTATTCATTTAAATCCGAGAACAATGGTTGTTCCATTTATATGAATGAAATCTTTTATGGTCATGCACCGATGATGAATGGTTTATTTCTTTTGGATCTCGATAATAATGTTACGCATATTCATAATGTTGATGCTAAAAGGATTAAACTAAATGATGATATATCCGCATATATGTGGCACTGCCATCTAGGTCATATTGGCGTTAAATGCATGAAGAAGCTCCCTTTCGGATGGACTTTTGGAATAACTTGATTATGAATCATTTGATACATGTGAGCCATGCCTTATGGGCAAGATGACTAGAATGCCGTTTTCTGGTTCAATGGAACGGGCGACAGATTTATTGGAAATCATACATTCTGATGTATGTGGTCCAATGAGTGTGTCGGCGCGAGGTGGATATCGTTATTTTGTTACTTTCACGGATGATTTGAGTAGATACGGTTATATATACTTGATGAAACACAGGTCTTAAACCTTTGAAAA
The DNA here is from genome assembly GCA_916181665.1 of Avena sativa. Lineage (NCBI taxonomy): Eukaryota > Viridiplantae > Streptophyta > Magnoliopsida > Poales > Poaceae > Avena > Avena sativa. The sequence goes on from OV702280.1 coordinate 324,327,719, forward strand.
GTTCAAGGAATTTCAGAATGAAGTGGAAAATCATCATAATAGAAAGATCAAATTTCTACGGTCCGACTGTGGAGGTGAGTATCTAAGTTACGAGTTTAGCACTCACATGAAAGAGTGTGGAATTGTTTCACAACTCACACCTGACGGAACACCACAGAGAAATGGTGTGTCGGAACATCGTAATCGTACTTTATTAGATATGGTTCGATCTATGATGTCTCTGACGGACTTGCCGTTGTCATTTTGGGGTTATGCACTAGAAACTGCTGCATTCACTTTAAATCGGGCACCATCTAAATCCGTTGAAAAGACACCGTATGAATTGTGGTTTGGAAACAAACGTAAGCTGTCATTTCTTAAAGTTTGGGGATGCGATGTTTATGTGAAGAAACTTCAACCGGATAAACTCGAACCCAAAGCGGAAAAATGCGTCTTCATAGGTTACCCTAAGGAAACTATTGGGTATTCCTTCTATCACAGATCCGAGGGCAAGTTTTTTGTTGCCAAGAATGGATCCTTTCTAGATAAAGAGTTTCTCGTGAAAGGTGTGAGTAGTCGGAAGTTAGAACTCGAAGAGGTTATTGAACCTTCTCTTCAAAGTATGGCGAGTAGCGCAGCACCGGAAGTTGTTCCGGAGTTGGCTCCACCTGTTGAAGAGGGAACTAATGATAATGATCATGAAACTCCAAAAGAGAGTACTACCGAACCTCGCAGGTCAAGCAGGACGCGTGCAGCTCCCGAGTTGTACGGAAATCCTGTCATGAATTTCATGGTTGATGAAAATGATGACCCTGCGACATATGAAGAAGCGATGATGAGCCCAGATTCCAACAAATGGTTAGAAGCCATGAAATCCGAGATGGAATCCATGTATGAAAATCAAGTTTGGAACTTGGTGGACTTACCTCACGACTGAAAGGCCATGGAGAACAAATGGATTTTCAAAAGGAAAACTGTTGCTGATGGTAATGTGACCGTCTATAAAGCTCGACTTGTCGCAAAGGGGTTTCGACAAATTCAAGGAGTTGACTACGATGAGACATTCTCTCCCGTAGCGATGCTAAAGTCAGTTAGGATTATGTTAGCAATTGTTGCATATTTCAATTATGAGATATGGCAGATGGATGTCAAAACCGCGTTTCTCAATGGTAATATTGATGAAGAGTTGTATATGATACAACCAAACGGTTTTGTCGATCCTAAGGATGCTAACAAGGTGTGCAAGCTTCAGCGATCCATCTATGGATTGAAGCAAGCATCACGAAGTTGGAATCTCCGCTTTGATGAGGTGATCAAAGAGTTTGGATTTGTCCAAACATATGGAGAAGCTTGTATTTACAAGAAAGTGAGTGGGAGCAATGTGGCATTTCTGATATTATATGTGGATGACATATTATTGATCGGAAATGATATAGATCTTTTAAACAGTGTTAAAAGTTATCTAAACAGCAAATTTTCAATGAAGGACCTAGGTGAAGCGTCATACATATTAGGCATAAAGATCTATAGAGATAGATCTAGGCCCCTAATAGTGCTATCGCAAAGTACATACCTTGATAAGATTTTAAAGAAGTTTAAAATGGAAGATAGTAAGAAGGGGTTCTTACCTATGACACAAGGCACGACATTGAGTAAGACTCAAAGTCCGGCTACGGCGGAAGAAAGAGAGATAATGGACAAGGTCCCCTATGCTTCAGCCATAGGCTCTATAATGTACGCCATGCTATGTACAAGACCGGATGTGGCACATGCTATTAGTTTGACTAGTAGGTACCAATTGGATCCAGGTTCAGAACACTGGAAAGCGGTCAAGAATATCCTTAAGTACTTACGAAGAACTAAGGATATGTTTCTTGTGTACGGAGGTGAAGAAGAGCTCGTCGCTAAGTATTATGTCGACGCTAGCTTTGACACCGATCCGGATGACTCTAAGTCTCAATCCGGATACGTATTTCTCATGAATGGCGGAGCGGTTAGTTGGTGGAGCTCCAAAAAACCTGTGGTGGCGGGATCAACAACGGAGGCCGAATATGTTGCTGCTTCAGAAGCGGCTCAGGAAGCAGTTTGGATGAAGGAGTTCATATCCGAACTAGGTGTGGTTGCAAACGCGTTGGACCCAATGGTGATCTATTGTGACAACAATGGTGCCATTTCCAATGCCAAAGAGCCAAGGTCTCACAAGCATTCCAAGCATATTAAGCGCCGGTTTCACTCCATCCACGAGCATGTCAAGGATGGAGATATAAAGATTTGTAAAGTACATACAGATCTCAATGTAGCAGATCCATTGACTAAAACTCTCCCTAGAGCAAAACATGATCTACACCAGAACTCCATGGGTGTTAGATACATCACAATGTAACTAGATTATTGTCTCTAGTGTAAGTGGGAGACTGAAGGGAATATGCCCTGAGAGGCAATAATAAAATGTTTATTATGTGTATTCCAAGTATATGATAGATGTTTATTTTACATGCTATAATTGTATTAATACGGAAACGTTAATACATGTGTGTTTAATAAACAAACAGAAAGTTCCTAGTTATGCCTCTCTCATAAACTAGTTCCTTGATTAACAAGATGATCACAGTTTCCTGATCATAGACATTGGATGTTGTTAATAACGAGATCACAACATTAGTGTAATGGTGTGATGAACATTCATCCGAAGTATAGCATTACGATCAAAGTCATTGAGTTTATATTGCTATAAAAAACTTACGAAGTAGTCCTAATCCTTAGACCATGAGATCATGCCAATCACTAACACCGGAAGAGTTTCTTGTTGACATCAAACGTCACTCCGTAACTGGGTGATTATAAAGATGGATTCAGAGCTACTGAAGTGTTATGTTGAGAATCATGGATCAAGAGTGGAATTTGTTCATCCCGATGACGGATAGATATGCTCTGGGCCCTCTCGGTGATATCACATTGATTAGCTTGCAAGCAAGTGATTTGATCACTAGAATGTTATATCACGGGAACGAGAAAAGAGTGCATGTCAGTAACGAGATCAAACTAGGTATGGAGATACCGATGATCGAATCTCGGACATGTAATATATCGTGAAACAAAGGGATTAAGATACAAGCGTAAAAGGTTCCGACGATCACAGGAAAAGTCATCGTTGAATGTGTGGGAGTCAGTATGGATCTCCAGGTCCCGCTACTGATTATTGATCGGAGAAGGGTCTCGATCATGTCCGCATTATTCACGAACCGTAGGGTGACACACTTAAGGGACACTGGCATCCAGTTGGAGCAAATGTTTCATCTCGAAAGAATAAACAAGCGCATGAATTTATTTCACTAGATACCGAAACAGGTTTTTGGGTGAAATTGCATAAAGTGGTTATGCATGTGAAATGGAATTCTAGCAAGGGGTTATTTGTGAATGTTTGTCATTAAAGTAATTGACAAAATTCTGAATAAAATAAAAGAGTTTTATTTAATGAGAGTTTGCATTAAATTTGGTGGAAATTTAATGGGAATTTGAGTGGATTTTTGAGTGGAGAAAATTGAAGGGCCATTTTGTGAGTGGAGTGTCCACCCACATGAATGAAGGAGGGGAGGGTGCAGCCCCCATGGCCGGCGGCCACCCCCTTGGGTGCCCCCCTCCTCCTATAAAAGGAGCCCCTCCTCTCACTTGTCTCTCACACCTCCTCGTGAAGGATCTCTCTCCCCCTCTAGAATTTATCCCCCATGGTCTCGGACTAGCGAGATACATGTTCCTGGTGGCTATTCAGAAAGAAAGGGTTGTGCTTCCGCTGCATCGCTGGAGCAAGGAGGCGGAGGTTGCCCGGCGTCTTGTACGTGTGTGCGAGCACGGATGCGCTGCTGCTTTGCGGCGCTAGGACTTCCTCTCGATCTTGAGATCGGCAAGGGATCGTCTACATCAACCACGAGTTGAACTCGTTAAGCTTTGTTGGTCTTCAAGGGTATGTTCTCTACGGATATACATCCGCCCGTTGTTTGTATCTAGTAGATAGATCTTGGTACATAGTTCCCATCGTAGGAAATTTTTTGTTTTCTATGCTGCGAACCCTACATTTTTGTGCCCCTTGCCAGTTGAAAGTTTGGTACCGGTGGTTCGCCCATAATCCGAGGTCCGAAACACGCCAGAACAGGCGGACCCTGTTCCTCCAATAACTCGGACCGATATAACCTGGCGAGTTTTAACCTTGCATCATTTGATGGCAGGTTTATGGAAATGATTCTCTCCTGTATTCCATAATGGTTATTACCACCATGTCCTGCATACTCCATATATGAGTAACCATCATTGTACCTCTCGTTTGCCTGATTATGGTGAGCTGGTCTCATTTCTCGCTCTTGCCGAGGCTCATACCTCGGCTGAGGTTCGGGCGGTGGGTCTCTCCTTCCCTCTGTCGGGTTATTGTTCTCATGATTTCCTCTTCTGAGGTCTCCATTACCTCGGCTCCCGTTGCCTTTGTTGGCATGGCCGGGGTTTCTATCGCCACTGTTACCTCGGCTTCCATTGCCTCTGTTTTCATTGACCTTTCCGGCTACTGCCGGATCATACGGAACAATTTGCTTATTTCTTTTTCCTGAAGTTACTGCTCTATCTTTTTGCGCGTTGTTTCTGGGTGAGGATGCTGCTGCCGCTGATAGTGCGGGCGCTGCTCCAGCCGAATGAACCATACGCGAGGCTCCCGGTCTTGCCGGGTCAGCCCTAAGCATTTCTTCATTTTGCTGGTTCGCAATGTGTACCAGCTCATTCACTCTTTCTTGTTGTTTCTGTCGGGCTTTGCTGGTTAATCCTTCTAACTCCAATGCAGCGGCATTTGCCGCCCTTAGGTTCTTTGCCGGGGTGCTATACCTCGGCAAGCCTAGATCAACTAAATCAGCCTTATGAGTCTCGTGCTCTTTGTTGATATCATTCATGAGGTTTTTTCCTCTCAATCTTAATTCATCTACCCGCTCGGGGGCAACATCTAGTTTGTTTTCCTTAGCATATTCTTGCAGGGTCCTGTTCAAGGACTCCCGCAAGGCCGACACCTTTTTTTGCCTCTACCAGTACTTTTTGCCTAGTCTCTTCTAACTCCGCCTAAGCGTTAGCTGGATCAAGTATCGGCGCCACAGGCGTGGTTAGATTATCTATAGTTGCCTAGAGAATATTCTCTGGTCTTTCTAGAGGTGGCCATCTTACCCTTGCTGCCTTTGGGGTTGTCTCCTGCACCTCGGCTGACTTGGCTGCCGACGGATCTACCTCGGTGGGCTGTGGAGCTGCTTGCTTCGTGGCCACCTGTCCTCCTACCGCCGGGTCCTTGCTCGATCCGGCGCCTCCTCCTGCCGCCTGTACCGCGGCTGCGACCATCACCTCGACGCTGCCGACAGGGTGCACTCTACGCGGACCGTTAGCGGCACTGAGGGGAGGCTATCCTGCATCAATAACCCGGTGAGGATAAATGCAGGAGGTGTCAACGCCGACGTAGACCTTGTGCGCGCCCAAGTTGATGAAGACGCCGTTGCGCGGAGGTGCTTTCCTCCTGAAGCTACCTGCGTTATCGCTGACATAGTCCCAGAGATCAAATCTCTGGACTAAGCCAGATACAACGCGCTCGCCGGTGTGGATGAAGTTTCCCTTCCAGATCTTGACTCCAGCTAGCACTGCTTCTGGCCCCACGGTGGGCGCCAACTGTCGTGGTTGTGGCACGGCAGATGCCATGGGTAGGCTAAAGTATGGGGCCAATGGATGCTAGAGGGATCCGGGGAGGGAAGATGTAGTGATTTCTACACTCAAATGACTAACATATAGATCTTTATTTCTCCTCTTATGGACTACAAATGCTCCTTGAGCTGTATCCAGGAAGAAGAGAGCTAATACCCGAGCCTTACGGCGTAGAATGAATCCATCCCCCTCTCAGGAGCCAGCGTCCCCCCTTATAAAGAGGTGCATTGGTTCCTTCTAGGGCTGCCGTGGCAAGCATATTCTTGGAATATGCTTGTCCCAATATGGTAACTCGGCGGCCTCCTTTCCGTGTCCCCCTTCTATCAGCGGCAATGTTCCAGAGACCTTCACATGCGCGCCTCGGGCTTCCTGACTGTCACCTCTGTGACCTTCTTTTGCCCTTCTGCTTCTCTGCTCCTTGTCCTTTGTGCTTGGCTCTGTCTAGATTCCTCCTAGCCAGTGACTAGGGTTTGACTATAGGCACCTCCTTCTCCTGCAAGCTTCGTGTTATTCGGCCTTGTCTCGCATAACTCGGCTCGGCCTTTACCTGCATTCAAGTTAGCCAGACTCATTCGGCCGACTTAACTCATATGTCGGCCGGATAAGGTGTTACTCATTCTACACTTGCCATGGCCCTGCTTATCTCGGCAGACTCTTATATGACCCGGCCGACACAAACAATAACTCGGCTCATGACAAGGGAGATTCCTTTCGTCTTTCCCCTATCTTGACCCTATCCGGGGTCACCTCCCCAACAATTACATGATAGAACTCATCCAATCCCTACCATCCCCATAGCCTACAGCGGGGGATTACTCACTCATGGATGAGGGAAACATTGATGGTTGATGGAGAGGCATTGGTGATGATGATGGCGATGATCCTCCCCAAATTCCCCGTCCTGGCAGGGTGCCAGAAAGGAGTTTATGGATCCGAATCTTGGTTTCTGATGGTGGCGGTGGAGCGGAACTCTCTCTGGAAAAACGACGAACCCCCCTCAGTTTTTAGGTCAAGGGGTAACTTATAGGCGAAGAGGAAGACCGAGGGGGTGCCTGGGGTGGCCACACCCCCTAGGAGCGGGCTGGGCCCACCCGCGCCTGTCAGGGGTGTGGGCCCCCCAGGCCTCCACTCCGTCTCGTCTTCTGGCTCCGTGGGTCTTCTCGTGAAATAGGATTTTTGGCATATTTTCCGGGATTTTTCCTGATAGTTGATTTTTCGCACAAAAACTAGACACCAAGGTAATTCTGCTGAAAACAGCGTCAATCCGTGTTAGTTATATCCAAATCACACAAGTTTAGAGGAGAAATAATAGCAAAAGTGTTCGGGAAAGTAGATACGTTTTGGACGTATCAATGCGCCACGGGAAAACATGTCGAGTGTAGACTCGTAACCCTACTCACCATCAGAGTAACTTGCAACATGATAAGTTACAGCCACAAAGGGTCAGTACAGTTGGAATTGTATTGGCAAGTGATACCATAGTTGTATAGTAGAGACTAGCATCTACATGAATTTGGCTAAGTGTGGATCTGGCTGGCTTTGCAGAAAGCAAGTTTTATCCTACTAGTTTGAAAATACTAAGTTTTGCTTTTACAAAACACTAAGGTACCACCAATAGACATCTGTGAACCTCTACCCTTGTTCACCCACAATTTTAACTTAGAAAAATTGGGATGAGGAGATTCTTGAACCATTTCAATGTCTTTGACGCTTAGAATTGCCTATAACCGGGGACACGGCTAATTACTTAGTTTTACCCTCTCGATAGGTGGTGCACTTTCCCCCACAAGACTCGACAAACATCGAGACGAGACTTTTCAGAAGTAATCCCTCAGACCACCACGAACGCGTTTCATCCTATCAATTCTACCACCTTCTGTCCGTCTGGCTGAGTTCTCACAACTTAGTTGGTCAAGGCAGAGCCCATATGCCATGTGGTTGCACTGGAAGCGTCGCGACACAAACATCTCAAATCTCTTTGTTCCTAGGTGGCCATCCACAAGTGTGATACACCAAGGTAAACCATATAAATGGGCCCTGAGTAACCACTTAACTTAAACCATACAAGTCCCAATCCACCCAGGTGTTTCATTAACATTAGTTATTTTCTTATTCAAAAATACATAAGTATAAAGTTTCCATACCATCACAATATGAATTTCCACCCACGAATTCTAATAGCACGACTAAGCATTCTAGCATGCGATGTCTCCTAACTTAGGAAAATACTACCAAGATACAATCTATAGGATTTCCATAGCATATCATTATACTTGAAACTATCATGCAAAGTCCTACTAAAATAACACTAATGCAATAGGTAAAATAATATGACATAAGATGAAGTGTCACTTGCCTTGGTATCTAGGAGTAGGTACAATCCTCACAGTCACAAACTTCACAATCCACATAATCTACACATCAAATAAAACAACAAAAATAAACAATTTAATATAGGCATTCAAAAATAGTATGAATGCATGCATGAATGCAATGAGATGAAAATCACACTTTTAAAGAAAAGTTTGCAATACAGAAGGTAGAGTATACTTTCTATAGGCCAAAGATCACAAGATCCACCTAAAAATAATTTATACAATAATTTTTATAGTCAAAATAGCCCTACAAATTTCTCTTCCCAAAACTCAAATTTTACAGAAGCAAGTGAGAAAAGTAAGGCCACAGTAATAAAGTTCATATTTTTTGAATCCATAGACACCTAATTTGTATTTTTCTGAGTTGTGGATCAAAAGTTATGAATTTTACAAGTTTAAACATTTAATTAACAAATCAAATCTGGATTTTTATCAGAAATTTCCTACCACGCGGCGCAATCCTATTGGTCGGTACCGTTTCGCGCGGATCAGGCGCATGCGCCATTAGATCTAAGTTAGATCGTGCGGCTAAGATCAGAAGGTACCCCTTCATGCTAGCTTCTAATCCTATCCCTCAGGTCTGGATCCAGCGGACCAGATCACTCTGGCTAGAAACTGGCGACGACGCTCTGGCGATGCTAGGGGGTAAGGGGAAGGGTGCAAGGCATTACCGAGGTCGTGGTGACGATGCGGTTGCAGTGGAGGTCATGGGCAAGGGAGGGGCGTACGGGCTCGTCCGGGATTGCTCGTCGGAGTTGCGTCAGGCGTCGGTGGCTTGCAGACCTTGACGAAGTCGAGCCTACATAGCGCAAGCGAGCAAACGAAGGGCATCACTGGATGCGCACAAGGGAAAGGGTTGCGGTAAAGAAAACCAAAGAGCGAGAGGGGGTCAGAGCTCACCGGAATTGGTCGCCGAAGTGGGTCGAGACGGCGGCGGTTCGAGGTGGAATTTGCGAAGCCTGGCAGCTCTCTGGTGGTGCTGTGTGGGGGGAAATGGAGAGGGGGCCATGGAGTTTAAGAAGAAGGGGGTCGTGGGCGCAATCAAGCCGCAAATCAAGCAGAATTAAGTAAATTCAATCGCGAGGTAACGCCCGGGGAGGAGAGGGTCTGCGGTGATTTGGGGACGACGACGGTGACATGGAGGTGGGGTCAGCGCGTCAGCGAGCGGGTGCGGGTTCAGCGCGGTGAGAAAAGAGCATAGAGGGAGAGGGGGATCCGGGTGGGCTGGATGGTCCACGGTTGCTGGGCCGCGTCAGTTGGAAGGTAAGTTCTCTTTTTTATAATATTTTCCCTTTTTCTTTTTCTGTTTCTAATTTCTAATAAATATTTGAAATAGCAAAACAACTCCAAATCAAATCAAATTTTCACCAAAGTTTTGAGGGGTGAACCTAGTGTTCAATAATGTTTTAAACACATTAAACCTCTACAAATCGTTTTAGGTAAAATAAAAATAGAAACACAAGCCCACACCTTGCATATAAAAAGGGGGTTTTAAATTAGGGTTTTGCTAGGTTTGAATTTTTGATGATTTTTGTGCAAAGCACACATGACATGATGATATGAATGCAATGGTGAATTTTTTGGTTTAATGAAAATTTGGGATGTTACATAAACTTGTTGAGGATTTTAAGCACCTTGAAAATGGCTCTCAGGTCGTTAAGAGGGAGCTCATCAAACTCACTGAGTCGCATGAGAAAATTAAAGCTTCCACTACTAGAGAAAAGCTTATGCGAGGCGCACCTAAAAGCTTATGCGAGGCGCATATCATATGCGCCTCTAGCTTCAAGCCTCGGCTATTTTTTTTGCGAGGCGCATATGATATGCGCCTCCTATACTTCACATATGCGAGACGCATATCGATATGCGCCTCCTATATTATTATGCGAGGCGCATATCGATATGCGCCTCGCATATGTGAAGTATAGGAGGCGCATATCATATGCGCCTCGCATATGTTTTACAATGCGCCTCGTATATTTATAGTATATGCGCCTCCTATAGTGTCCTATATGCGCCTTCGGTAATATTTTCGAAATTCAAGTTTTACAGACCACTATAAATAATAATATACAGATATTCAAATATACAATATAGTCCAGAATACACTATAAAGAGCACATTATTTTTCAGAAACTTGCAATTTGCCAAAGCATAATAGAACCAACATGAATACAATACATTACACATCAATCATGACATACAAGTTCATACATCAAGTGTTTGTGCCACAAGTTCACACCTCCGAGTACAAGTTCACAATTACATTACACCTTCGAGTACAAGTTCACAATCACATTACAACTCCAACGACGTAGCTCTACCTAGATGAAGTAGAACACATAACCTACCATGAAGAGCAACAAGGTGGTGATCACGAGGAAGTTCCTCCACTTCTTCCTTCCATGCCTCCTCCACTTCTCTTCCGCCACCTCTCTACTCTCATATCCTTGGTAGCTGTTGCCCGAGAAGTTGTTCACTTGCTTCTGGCAGTCTTTCCACTCCTCGTACACACCTGGAACCCGACCGACGTACACGACATAACACCTCGGCATCTCCTACACATAATAAAGATGATATTACTTATGTCAGTGGAAAGCAATAGCTAGCAGTTCACAAGATAGAATCATGCATATATATATATGGGTGCAACAAAATGTAAGAAATCACATTCTAATCATCGGCATTTCGAAGAAAGACCAAAAAAAATCAAACCAAGAATGACTTGGATTAGTACCTCATACTTAGGTTGGGCACGGAAATAATAATGCTCGTTGTTCGATCTTGTGCGTCAAGTAGAATATATATGCCCAAATTACTAGTCTACTTGGCACACTAGATCCGCCATAACATGTTCTAATCATCGACATTTCGAAGAAAGACAAAGAAAGCAAACCACAAGAAGTAGGGAAGCAATGACAAATGAAAAGCAACAAGCACTTAAAATAGTTCGTAACACAAATAACTAGCTAGTGTGAAGGGAATATGCCCGAGAGGCAATAATAAAGTGGTTATTATCGTATTCCTTATTTATGATAAATGTTTATTTTGCATGCTATAATTGTATTAATACGGAAACGTTAATACATGTGTGTTTAATAAACAAAAGGAAGTTCCTAGTTATGCCTCTCTCATAAACTAGCTCGTTGATTAACAAGATGATCAAGGTTTCCTGATCATGGGCATTGGATGTTGTTAATAACGGGATCACAACATTAGTGTAATGGTGTGATGAACATTCATCCGAAGTATAGCATTACGATCAAAGTCATTGAGTTTATATTGCTATAGCTACTTACGAAGTGATCCTAATCCTTAGACCATGAGATCATGTCAATCACTAACACCGGAAGAGTTTCTTGATAACATCAAACGTCACACCGTAACAGGGTGATTATAAAGATGGATTCAGAACTAATAAAGTGTTATGTTGAGGCCCATGGATCGAGAGTGGAATTTGTTCATCCCGATGACGGATAGATATACTCTGGGCCCTCTCGGTGATATCGCATTGATTAGCTTGCAAGCAAGTGATTTGATCACTAGAATGTTATATCACGGGAACGAGAAAAGAGTGCATCTCCGTAACGAGATCAAACTAGGTATGGAGATACCGATGATCGAATCTCGGACATGTAATATATCGCGAAACAAAGGGATTAAGATACTAGCGTAAAAGGTTCCGACGATCACAAGAAAGTCATCGTTGAATGTGTGGGAGTCAGTATGGGTCTCCAGATCCCGCTTCTGATTATTGATCCGAGAGGGGTCTCGATCATGTCCGCATTATTCGCAAACTGTAGGGTGACACACTTAAGAGACACCGACATCCATTTGGAGCAAAAGTTTCATGCCGAAAAGAATTACAAGCGTAGGAATTTATTTCACTAGATACCGAAACGGGTTTTCGGGTGAAATTGCAGAAAGTGTTTCTGCATGTGAAATGAAATACTAGCAAGGGGTTATTTGTGAATATTTGTCATTAAATCAATTGACAAAATTCTGAATAAAATAAAAGAGTTTTATTTAATGAGAGTTTGCATTAAATTTGGTGGAAATTTAATGGGAATTTGAGTGGGTTTTTGAGTGGAGAAAATTGAAGGGCCATTTTGTGAGTGGAGTGTCCACCCACATGAATGAGGGAGAGGTGGGGGCACCCTCCATGGCCGGCGGCCATGCCCCCTTGGGCTGCCCCCCCTCCCCTATATAAGGAGCCCCTCCTCTCACTTCTCACTCACACCTCCTCGTGAAGGATCTCTCTCCCCCTCTAGTATTTATCCCCATGGTCTCGGACTAGCGAGATACATGTTCCCGGTGGCTATTCGGCAAGAAAGAGTTGTGCTTCCGCTGCATCGCTGGAGCGAGGAGGCGGAGGTTGCTTGGTGCCTCGAACATGTGTGCGAGCACGGATGCGCTGCTGTTTTGCGGCGCTAGGACTTCCTCTCGATCTTGAGATCGGCAAGAGATCGTCTACATCAACCACGAGTTTGGACTCGTTAAGCTTTGTCGGTCTTCAAGGGTATGTTCTCTACGGATATACATCCGCCCGTTGTTTGTATCTAGTAGATAGATCTTGGTACATAGTTGTTCCCATCGTAGGAAATTTTTTGTTTTCTATGCTGCGAACCCTACAGTGGTATCAGAGCCGGATCTATGCGTAGATGCTTTGCACGGGTAATACACATATGATTATGTGGGCGATGATGATCATTTTATTGCTTCTTAGTTGTACTTTGGATATTGGTGGCATAGTGGGATGAAGCGGCCCGGACAAACTTTACATGTCCTCGCACATGAGACCTGTTCCACGCTTGACATGCAACTAGTTTTGCATAAGTGGCTAGCGGGTGTCTGTCTCTCCTACTATAGTCAATATCTAATTTGCAACGAGTTGTCAAAAATTTGGTTATCCTCGTTGTGGTTCATGTTCGTAGGTAAGAACGGTTCTATCTTCGAAAGCCCTAAGCCACGTAAAATTTGCAATGGATAAATTAGAGGCGTCTAGTTTAGATTGTTGCTGGGCTAGTGTTATGATATGGTGATGTTGTAAGTAGAAGTATGAGACGATACTCTTACAACATACATAACGTGTAAACTCCATAGACCTTGGATTTACACATAAAGGTATGATAGTGATCATACCACGGTGCACATGATAGAGATCATATGCGAGAACCATATCATTCCACTAATAAACATGTGATGTTTGATAGCATCTTATATTGCTTGTTTGGCGTTTTATTAGCATAATAAGATGACCCCTCATTTAGATATCAAGATAAAAATGTGTTCTTCCTTAAGTATGCACCGACAATGTTTCGTCGCTTTAAGACATCACGTGATGATCGGGTGTACTTGAATCCACGAGCATATCTCGGGTGTAAGACAGTTACACACGCGAATACTAAGGTTCTTACTTGGCGAGCCTAGCATGTACAGACATGGCCTCGGAACACGGACCGAAAGGTTAAGCATGAGTCATATGTTTTGATATGATGACCATATGGATGCTCGCCTTTGAAGCTACGCCGACTCACGTGGTGATCGGACTTGGTGTAGTGGATTTGGTTCATGTAATCACCAAAAAGACACGAGGGATGTCGTTTTTGAGTGGGAGTTCATTTCTAATTTGGATTAGTAGAACTCAATTTATCATAAATTAAATCAAAGTGAATTTGCATAATTTGTTGTAGTCATTGGCATTCGTTCACCACCTTATGCATAGTTGTAATTGAGATAATAGAACTATAGAATTCTGGATATTTACTTTACGAACTGGTATCGTATTGTGTTGAGTGTCAATCAAAGTTTAAAGTCCTATTGCAAACTTTCAGCAAACTCTATTTACTCCGTGAAATTTAATAATTGGTATTAAATCGAGAGTTAAAATTCCAGTGTTAGTATCTTAAGTATCATGTTTGCCTCCACGATTCTTGATTGTTTTAATATCAAGTTTATCTAGGAGCTGAAAGAATTATTTCAGAAACCATCATGTGTGGTAGATATAACGATATCTGAAACAATGTTTTGGTTGCAATATGATAGAGTATAATATATGTTCTCATATTGGATGAGAATTTACGAAGGTTGGATATGCTAGACATCCTAATCATCCAAAAGGGTTTTGGAAAGTAATGTTATACTCATGATTCGCCTTTATAAGCTACAGTAGCTTGATCATGAATGTCGTCATGATAAGGGTGAATAGAATATGTATGTAAAATGTTTACTACACTAAAAGATTACTAAAGAATAGATTTTGAAAGAATACCGATCATTTTGATGATGGTGATCTACTTCAAAGTGCAAGTCCAAAGGTATTATTATTTGAATATACACGCTTTGGACTATGTGTCATGTATATGGCGCCACTTTTGATGTTGATAGATTCTTTTAAAAGGAAAAGGAAATGCTGAAAGAGAATCTATAAAATATATTTGGCAGAAAAGAAAAGATTGGAAATATCCAATTTAGGTATATGGATGATATACATGTTATGGTTGTATTCTTTGCTTGTTAAACAATGTGGTTCTTGGGTATTGGATACCGAATTGGTTGGTATGAAATTTCATACGGAATGACGCAATTCATGAACAACAATGGCCTAAGTAACTAGCAAGAGAATATGTGATGATGTTCATCGAAAACAAACAAACCGTTGTTTGTATTTCTCGTTGACATCAAAGCTTGACTTCAAGATTTGTTTTAATAATTATTATTTGAATCAGGTATTATAAGAACAAAGGTTGTTCAAATAATTACCGTATTCCATATAAGATGGATGATTTACAAATCTAGTTGAAGAAATCACATCCATAAAACCTAATGCTAAAATGTCGCAAGACAAATGATTGAAAGATCACTTATGAAGTGACATCGCTGTTTAAATTATATTGGAAAGAAAACATGAAGAATCTCCATATTAATGGATTTTTGGAGTCTTTGATTTGATCAAGTGACGCTTGTGAGACTTTCCACGTGATAATTAAAACTTCGTTCAAAGGCCAAAGAAGAACGAACGACTAAATTATTGGAATTTATACATATCGATGTATGTAGTCCATTATGTATAGTCGTAAGCGATGGATTTCAACTTCATATGCTTTCTCCGAAAATTTGAGTGAATGTTCACTTAATGCGAGAGAAGTATGAAATATTTGAAAATGTTTCAAAGACTTTCAAGATGAAGTGCAAAATCATTTTAAACAAGAAAATAAATGGTTTATGATTTTATCATAAGGGATTTGTTTGAGTTACAAGTGTAACAAGAAAATAAATGAATTATGATTTTATCATAAAGGGATTTATTTGAGTTACAAGTTTAGCAAAACACCTAGATTTACATCTCCCGAAACACCATAGGAGTATGGAGTGTTTGAGATTTGTAATGAAACCTTGTGAGACATGGTTGGATCAAAGGTGTTATTTATAAAACTGCCATTATGTTTTAAAAGATTAAAGCTTTAGAGACTACCGCTTTTACACTGAAAAGAGCTCCATCTAGATCCGTTGAAATGACACCATGGAAGTTATGGTTTGGGGTAAAACCCAAGTTGTCATTTCTTAAATTTTGGTATGCTAAACATAAGTAAGATGTTTACAACCGAATTCGGATGAGCATGTCTTTGTAGGTTATTCCGAATAACAATTGGTTATTCCTCCATAACACCGAGGACAAAAGGGTTTGTCGCTTGAAATGTGAAGTTTCTTGAAAAAGGAATTTTTCCGCAAAAGTTAAGTGGGAGGACAATAGAACTTTGATAAGGTTAACGAACCTTAGCTAAATGTGCTGAGTTGCGCAGCGCCGGAAATCGTTCTGGAGGCTGCCATAATGCTCATAGCTTATGTGCCTCAAAGGTTGTGGTCACAGAGGTCTAAAGTTCCTATTGAACCAAGAAGGTCGGTTAAACAATCAAATGCTAAGATTTGAGAGTAAATCATTATTGTTTGACAATGATGAACCGAATACATACAAAGAAGCGATGATGGGCCCTGACTCCGTCAAATGGCTTGAAGCCATAAAATCCGTGATAGTTCCATATACGAGAAATCAAGTTTTGAACTTGGAAGACCCTCCAGAAAGGTGTAAAAACCTATCGGTCGTATTTGGATCTATAAAGAAACAGACATGGATGTCTCACATCTATGAAATATTCGACATGTCGTAAAGTATTTTATGACAATGTTCAAAGAGTTGACTATGACAAGATTTGATCTTTCATAGCGATATTTAGTCTGAACGGATTAAAGTAGCAACCACTACATATAATTTGGTATATGGTAGATGAATAAACAAAACAAAGTTCTTCTAATAGAATGGTTACCTAGGACGTGTACATGACACGGTCCAAAGGGTTTTGTTAAATTCAAAGGATGCTAAAAGGGCATGCAAACTTCAATGGTTGAAGTAAGCATCGCGGAGTTGGAATCTTCACCATGATGAAAAATGAGTTTTTCATCTGGAGACGATGAAGATGCTTGCATTTGCAAGAAATTAAGTGGGAGCGCTGAGACATATTTC
Organism: Avena sativa; assembly: GCA_916181665.1. Taxonomy (NCBI): domain Eukaryota; kingdom Viridiplantae; phylum Streptophyta; class Magnoliopsida; order Poales; family Poaceae; genus Avena; species Avena sativa. The sequence goes on from OV702280.1 coordinate 324,344,306, forward strand.
TAATACATTATGTGAAGGACATCTTGTTGATTAGAAATGATGTATCTTTTATTGACAAAGGTTAAGAATTTCATTTCGATGAAAGACTTAGGCAAAACCCGAATATTTAGCATGAATGTCTATAGTGGATAGACTGTAACGCTAATATGTTTATGCCAAACGTACATATATGAGATATTGAAGGAGTTCAATATAGAAACAACAAGAAACAGTTCTTGTTGCATGGAAAGGAATTGAATCAAGATTCAAGTGTATCGACACTTGATAAGTGAAACAAGATTCAAGTGCTTTGACACTTGATGAGTGCAATCACGAGAATGTTTTGATCAATCATACCATGATATGTACACATCCAGATATGTCCTATGCTCTAAGTGTTATGAGCATATACCAGAATGAATCATAAAATGATCATTGGACGATAGTGAGGATATTCTTGTGATCTTTTGGAAAAACTAAGAATATATTTGTGTAGAGGTGACAAACAATTACAAATAGTTTATTGTAAAGCGTTACATTGATACTAGTTTTGTCACAAGATACAAATTAAGTTTATCTCAATTTAAACTATGGGTGGCACAATGTAATGGAAAGGAGATTCCATGATGGATTTGGAAGAGTTCCAAAGTTAAGACATTGTGACGAATACTACAACAAAAGGCTAAGTATATGACTGCTATAGTAGCAGCAAAGGAGGGAATTTGTGTCAAGTAGTTTGTTATCAAACTAAGGTGTGGTTCGCAACAGGCTAACACTAAAGATATGTTGTATGACAATAGTATCGACGTGTTTTAACCCCAAGGAACTAAAGGTCTCACCGAAAGACCAAATTTATACAATGCCATCTCATTGGAGAATGAGTGATGCGTGAAGACGCAAAGACATGCAAATACACACGGACCTGAAGCGTCAGCTCCGTAGATTATGTTAACCACTTGCAATCGTGTATATGGAACACCAGAAAGCCATAGGTGTTCAATACACAAAGTTTTCAAACTAGATTATTGTCTCTAGTGCAAGTGGGAGACTGAAGGGAATATGCCCGAGAGGCAATAATAAAGTGGTTATTATCGTATTCCTTATTTATGATAAATGTTTATTTTGCATGCTATAATTGTATTAATACGGAAACGTTAATACATGTGTGTTTAATAAACAAAAGGAAGTTCCTAGTTATGCCTCTCTCATAAACTAGCTCGTTGATTAACAAGATGATCAAGGTTTCCTGATCATGGGCATTGGATGTTGTTAATAACGGGATCACAACATTAGTGTAATGGTGTGATGAACATTCATCCGAAGTATAGCATTACGATCAAAGTCATTGAGTTTATATTGCTATAGCTACTTACGAAGTGATCCTAATCCTTAGACCATGAGATCATGTCAATCACTAACACCGGAAGAGTTTCTTGATAACATCAAACGTCACACCGTAACAGGGTGATTATAAAGATGGATTCAGAACTAATAAAGTGTTATGTTGAGGCCCATGGATCGAGAGTGGAATTTGTTCATCCCGATGACGGATAGATATACTCTGGGCCCTCTTGGTGATATCACATTGATTAGCTTGCAAGCAAGTGATTTGATCACTAGAATGTTATATCACGGGAACGAGAAAAGAGTGCATGTCGGTAACGAGATCAAACTAGGTATGGAGATACCGATGATCGAATCTCGGACATGTAATATATCGCGAAACAAAGGGATTAAGATACTAGCGTAAAAGGTTCCGACGATCACAAGAAAGTCATCGTTGAATGTGTGGGAGTCAGTATGGGTCTCCAGATCCCGCTTCTGATTATTGATCCGAGAGGGGTCTCGATCATGTCCGCATTATTCGTGAACCGTAGGGTGACACACTTAAGAGACACCGACATCCATTTGGAGCAAAAGTTTCATGCCGAAAAGAATTACAAGCGCAGGAATTTATTTCACTAGATACCGAAACGGGTTTTCGGGTGAAATTGCAGAAAGTGTTTCTGCATGTGAAATGAAATACTAGCAAGGGGTTATTTGTGAATATTTGTCATTAAAGCAATTGACAAAATTCTGAATAAAATAAAAGAGTTTTATTTAATGAGAGTTTGCATTAAATTTGGTGGAAATTTAATGGGAATTTGAGTGGGTTTTTGAGTGGAGAAAATTGAAGGGCCATTTTGTGAGTGGAGTGTCCACCCACATGAATGAGGGAGAGGTGGGGGCACCCTCCATGGCCGGCGGCCATGCCCCCTTGGGCTGCCCCCCTCCCCTATATAAGGAGCCCCTCCTCTCACTTCTCACTCACACCTCCTCGTGAAGGATCTCTCTCCCCCTCTAGTATTTATCCCCATGGTCTCGGACTAGCGAGATACATGTTCCCGGTGGCTATTCGGCAAGAAAGAGTTGTGCTTCCGCTGCATCGCTGGAGCGAGGAGGCGGAGGTTGCTCGGTGCCTCGAACGTGTGTGCGAGCACGTATGCGCTGCTGTTTTGCGGCGCTTGGACTTCCTCTCGATCTTGAGATCGGCAAGAGATCGTCTACATCAACCACGAGTTTGGACTCGTTAAGCTTTGTCGGTCTTCAAGGGTATGTTCTCTACGGATATACATCCGCCCGTTGTTTGTATCTAGTAGATAGATCTTGGTACATAGTTGTTCCCATCGTAGGAAATTTTTTGTTTTCTATGCTGCGAACCCTACATAGTGTCTCTCACAATCAAGTTCAATGGTTGACAAAACATATTCTAGAGGGTTTGCTAGGCAAGTTTAACATAGTGATAAGAGGTTACAACACGAGTTCGGAACTAACAGCTAGGTACCCAGTCAATGAAATCATGAAGTCTTCTTCGGCTCTTGAGTCGGCTTTAGGGGGGCATTGATGAAGCACGACCGAGTTTTCGCCATTTGCATGAACATCCTGCCGTCACCCTGCTGCGCTAAGCGTTCGTCTATCTCCCTGTTGGACGGTGTATAGCCGCCGTAGAAGGTGCCTCCAGTTTTTATGACTCCCTGGTACATGATTGTCGCGATCTCCTCCTGGATGTTGAAGAAGTGTTGCCTGAGGTTGCGAGACTGTATGCATGCAAGCTTTTCAGCCCACTTCACGAGGTCAGATGGCAGCGTTTTGGTCTCCATGTCATTGAAGAACGCCTTCATGTGGTAAAGGGCATAGAAGGCATCCTTCCCACTGCCAGGCGGCTGCTTGACGTAGGCAAACTTCGTCGTGTGGCGGAACACGTGCGAGCCGAACTTTACATGTGGCCTTGCCGGTTTGACGCCTCCCGCTGCGACGTAGCCGGTGAGAGCACCATCAAGAATTTTTTTGATATTGGTGTAGTTTTTTTGGATCGCACTGTTTGAGTTGAGGTACAAGGCTGTTGAGTGTTTCAAATTCAAGCTTATGAGCACACAGCCTGTCCGATCATCCTCCGTGATGGGATGGTAGGGAAGGAGAATCACATCCTTGTCCGAGTATGTTTGCAGGAAGTTTGAGAGGTAGTTGGTCGCCAGATCTATGGCCTCAGCATCTTTCAGGACGGCGTCACGCATGAAGTAGGGATCCACTATCTGGATGCCCGGGATCTTGTCTCTGGTGATCTCCATGGCCATATTGAGGGAGAACAACCGGACCAGGGTATTGTGCAGTCGAAACCCGTTCAACATGTCAAACAGGTCGTTATGCCGCACGTAGAAGATATCCCCGGGGGGTACAATGACGAAGCATGGCATATGAGAAGGCACCTTAGCCTTGAAAACGAGGTACGACTGATCGTTGTCGCGAATGCGACACTGCTCAATTGTGAGGCAGCCATAATGAATACTACGCATATGTGAGCCTGTGACCTCGAGCATCGATTTACACATCATCGGTACACCTGCCACGTGCTGCTGATTCCTGGCTTGCCCCACAGCGCCGTCCCAGAAAAGAGGATTTGGATCCTGGCCCCGATCACCCTTAGGCTTCCTTTTGCGACCCTTCTTGCTCTTTACGGCTTCGGCCACTGTGTTCACCTCATCGACCGTCTTATGGAGGGTGCCAGGGCTGATCAAAGGAACTACTGGCCTTGGAGGCTCGGTGAAGGGGATAGGTGGCGGCGTCTCCTGACTAGTTGGGAAGAGACGCACCTTGCAAGGGGGTTTCGCTGGTGCTGGTTGGGTCTCGGCAACTTGATGTGTGCCTGATGGTCCCGGCTCATACAAATCAGAAAACCTTGTGTTAACAAACTGGTCACCGTAGTTCGGGTCAATTTCTCCATCATAATCATCGGGATTCTGTGCCATGTTGTCCAAGTCTCCCATCTCTAAGTCTTCATCATGTGCTGGTTGTGCTGCCTCTAGGGTGATGTTGAGCCAGTCCTCTGTCCCCAAATGGATCTAGCTCTTCGGCCATAGGTACAAGTAGCCGAAGCCGGTATTGAGGACCGCTGCCGTGTCCTCATCATCCCATCCTTGAGGTTGAGAGGGAGGTTCCACTTGCTCGTAGCCGGAAGCACCATACTGTATTTGACCCTCATCATGTCAGGTGGCATTGTGACATTGTGCATTTTGCGGTTCTCTGGTTGAACAATAGTACCCTTGGCAACATCCATCAACTGGCCGCCCAACCAGTGCATTAGAGTGCAAGGAGTGTCTCCCTGCGAAAGATCGACATGTAGGCCGAGCGTTAGAAAAATAGAGATCAAGTCATCGGTGTGGTTGAGCCTCCCAACTCTCGCTTTAATTAGTTAGTTACATTGAGGGCGTCAAACTCGGCCAATGTCGAGGCACCGATGCCGACAGGCTTGACCACGCAAGTGGCGGAGTGGCTGCCTGATGGCACGGTGGTGCGGGCCGGCGCCTTCGCCGCAGTGGGCAAGTTAAGCTCCGGAGCTAGAGGAGTCTCCACCACCACCGGCCCTGCTGGAGGATTCACCAACGCCTTCGGCCGCGCCACATTGTCCGATTGGGCGCTGTTGAGGTTGGGAACCGGTGGCGGCCCCCGTTTACCACCCTTCTGCCACTTATTGTACTTTTCCATGTAGACGGGAAGGATGGTGTTGAGCTTCTCGTTCACTTGTGAATGGACTTGTGACTGGACTTGTTCTTGGAACTTTGTCTCGGCAGCCGACACAGCCTTGTTCACGGCATCTTGGACTATATTTGGAAAGGCTTCCACATGTTCCCTTAGGAGTTTTACCTCGGCGCTTTCGGCCTTCTTGCCCTTCCGCTCCGGGGTGCCATAGTACTCGGACCATGATATGCCGCCAAAGCCGACCACATGACCAGCCGACGGGGCCGCCAGGGGATCGACGCTCTTGGTCTGGTTCAGCGCCCTATTAAAAGTGGTGTACCACTTGGCGACAGGCAGTGGTGCTGACCCCTGGGATGAGGAGCTCCTACACTCCTCGTCCTGCGCACAAGGAACGCGAAGCATTTGATCAGAAAACTAGACTTCATTGATTAATCATGAATGCAATTAATTGACTTGCATGCAAACTACTTACATATTTTTGCATGAAGTCCTTCACCCTCAGAGCAAAGGGGCCGGCGGGCTCCGAAGAATAATCAGAACTCCCTTTCGGCTTGGCAAACCGGGCCCTGACGAAGTTCTTTGCCTGCTCCTCCTTTATGTCGTCAAAGGGACGTGTCAACCCCTTTGCACGAGCGTCAGCGTCCTCCTTGATAACATCTTCCTCCCTCGGGACCTGGCGCCCCCGATCAGCGTAATTCTTCTTGATAAACTCTTTGTGCTCATGTATGTATGGATCAACCACCTGCAGGTGTTGCAGCGTGACCAGGTTTGCTCTTTCAAATTCCTTGGTTCGGCCCTCCATGTCGACATGCTTTGCACGTCGACCCTCGCGGTGACCCCATCCAGTGAGCCTCCCGAGGTGCTTGTTGAATGGCATACCAAGAGGGGTCTCGGTTTGTAGAAAGTTCGAGCAGAAAGAGATGCACGCTTCGGCTAGGAAGCCGTTTGCTATGCTTCCATCTGGACAGGACTTGTTCTTAACGTATCCCTTGATGTGTCCATTGAGCCTTTCTAACGGCATCATGCTTCGCAGAAACGCAGGACCGAGTTGGACGATATCCTCCACGACATGGAGAAGCAGATGAAGCATGATGTCGAAGAAAGCGGGGGGGGGGGGGGGAATAGATCTCGAGCTCGCACATTATCACCACGATCTCGTCATGTAGCCTCGTGAGCTGATTAATGCCTATCGACTTACGAGAGATGACATCAAAAAAGTTGCAGAGGCCAAACAGTGTTTCATGGATGTGCTTGTCCATTATACCTCGGATCGCGACCGGGAGTACCTGCGTCATTAGCACGACGACGTCGTGAGACTTCATCCCGCTGAAGCGCTGCTTTGCCTCGTCTAGACATCTACTTATCTTCCCCGCATAGCCGTTCGTAAATTTGACTCTGAGGAGGCACTTCATAAACTGTATGGCCTCCTTCTTACTCAGAGTGAAGCATGAGGCCTTGAGCTTGACCTCTCACTTCTTAACCTTTTTCCCTTGCGACGACGGCTATTCTGTGTTTCTGTCTCCTCCACCTCGTCCTCCTCCTCATCATCGCTAGGTGGTGGTTGAAGTTCATCCCTGATGCTCATATGCTTCAAGTCGTTCCTTGCCTTCAGCCCATCTTTGGTTTTGTCGGTGTTAAGGAGGGTGGCAAGCAGACTCTCGCCCACGTTCTTCGTGATATGCATGAGATCAAGGCTATGAGGCACGCGGAGGATCTTCCAGTATGGCAAGTCCCAGAAAACATACCTCGCCTTCCATACCTTTAGCAACGGCTCTGGCTTCTTCTGGGTCTTTCCTGGTGCAGGGCACTCCTTCCAGTTATTCAACAGCTTGTAGATTTCCGCGCCACTCTTCTGGTGTGGGATTCCTCGGAGCTCGATCGTCCCATCGAACAGATGTCCTAGCTTTCTCCAGGTGTGATTCTTGGGAAGCCACCTCCGAGCCCCAAGGAACACGGTTTTCCCGGACCCGGGATCTTTATGTAGCTGGCGGTACGTTGTATTATCCTTGCACCTAACGCACCCATAGAATCCTTGGACCACCTACCCCGAGAAGTATCCGTAACCGGGATAGTCTTCCACCGTCGTGATCACCGCCGCTCTCATGTCAAAGTATTCTTGTCTCGAGGCGTCCCATGTACGGGCTCCTTCTTCCCATAACGTGGCCAACTCCTCTTTCAACAACGTGAGATACAGATTGATGTCTGTACCAGGTTGTTTTGGCCCTTGAACGAGCATAGTCCTGGTTACGTACTTCTTCTTCATGCACAACCAGGGGGGAGGTTGTAGATCCATACAAACACGAGCCAGGTGCTGTGTGTGCTGCTCTGGCTTCCAAATGGATTGAGTCCGTTAGTGCTCACGCCCAGCCTGAGGTTCCTTGACTCTTTCCCAAAATGTTGGTAATATTGGAGGTCCAACGCCTTCCACTGGCAAGCATCAGAAGGGTGCCTGAACATTTCCTCCTTCTTCGGATCATCGTCTTTTGGCCTCTTTCTTTCCGCGTGCTAGCGCATGAACTGTGCTTCCTTAGGGTCTGCGAAATACCGCTGCAAACAAGGAGTTAGAGGAAAGTACCACACAACCTTCCTAGGAGCTTTCTTGGTCCCTCTCTTGTATCGAGAGGTCTTGCACACCGAACACGTGGTCTTCTCCGCGTCCTCGCCCCGGTAGATGATGCAATCATTTATGCAGACGTGGTATTTCACGTGCGGTAGATTGAGAGGGCACACGACTTTCTTCGCCTCAGCGATACTAGTCGGACATGTGTTCCCCTTCTTGGGAAGAATATCGTGCCAGAATACAATGTTGTCGTCGAAACATTCGTCGGTCATTTTGTGTTTCGCCTTCTCCAGAGCCCTAAGCGTTACATTTAGACGGGTATCCCCGTCGTTGCATCCGTCAAACAATGGAGTGACCGCGTCTTTCTCCATTTGCTCCAGTTTAGCTTTCTCTCTACCGGCGGCTCTGGCGTTACTCGTCTCCTTGAGAAGCAGATCTTGGACATGAGGGTCTCGCAACCAGCTCGAATCATGGTCGGCACCTTGATCTTCGTGTTCATGACCGGCGCCACCTTGATCATCTTCGTGTCCATGCCCGACGCCACCTTGATCATCTTCGTGTCCATGTCCAGTGCCACCCTGATCTTCGTGATCGTGACTGGCGTCTTGATCTTCATGATCATCATTGGCATCTTGATCTTCACCATTATTGACATCCTCATCATCATATTCGTCATCACGTATCCATCGAGTGTAGCCATCCATGAAAATACATCGAAGCAGGTGCGACTCCAGCATTCCGGAATCATGCCTTATCAGATACATCAACTTGCAGTCCCGACATGGACATCTTATCTCTGTCTTGTTTGCACGTTCCATGTCGGCCCTCGCGCATGTCATCCACCTATCCACGCTGGCTTTGTTGATCAGTGGTCGGACCATGGCCGCCTGCGTGGTACAAAGAGAAAGAGAATAATTAGAGCATATACGGACGTGGATTGCCGGAAAAATTCGGCATGACCTCCCCTAAAAATAGGACATCCGCGAGTGCCAGAAATTCTCCGAAAAAGAAATAAATCGACATTCCGGTGAAACATTGGCATCTCAAATGAAATACCTGCACAAAAGTAGCACCACAACACAATCATATAGTCGGTGTCTCCGACAACGCACATACATGCAAGCAACGCCTTCACGCTTCCTCCAACAACGACTTGCGCAAGAGAGCCGGAGGAGAAGTAAATGGACATGTTGTAGATCTAGAGGAGCAAGAGACTTCACTTACATATGGGTGTCAACCAATGGATGTTGAGCAAGCTTCTATGGTGAATCAATGGGGGAAATGAGGTGGGGAGGAGGAGAGGGGCGACCAGATTTGTCTTGGTGGAGGAGGAAGAAGTGACACAAGTGAGTGGGGTGGTAGTTGGCTCCATGTGCAAAAAGCTGGAAAAAAGTGGTGCTAGGTTATAGGAGGCGCATATTGCACAATATGCGTCTCCTATAATTCAAACTATAGGAGGCGCATATAGCAATATGCGCCTCGCATATGCGGCCACCTACCACCGCCCGGGCCCGCAGGAGTTACTTGAGGCGCATATGACCATATGCGCCTCGCATATTATCAAATATAGGAGGCGCATATAACCATATGCGCCTCGCATATTCGTGCACCTACCAACACGCGGGCCCACACAGATTATGCGAGGCGCATTCTGCCCATATGCGCCTCGCCTATCTAATATATAGGAGGCGCATATGACTGGAATGCGCCTCACATAATATGGGGATGCTAGATTTAGTCCGTACATGGATTATAGGAGGCGCATTCTTATCATATGCGCCTCGCCTATTTTTATACTAGAGGCGCATGGAGAAGGAGTGTGCCTCGCCTATTTTATAGGAGGTGCATATGGTCTAAATGTGCCTCGCATAAGCATGTCTCCTATAGCCTTTTATCTAGTAGTGTTCATATTCAAAAGAGCTTTCCAATTTGCCCTCACCTCTTGCTAATAATGATGATGCTTGTGCTACTAAATCTATTTCTTTTGAAGCATGTATTTTGAAGGAGAATGTTGAGCTAAAGGATCAACTTGCTTTGCTAACTAGCAACTATGAGAAATTATAAGAAAGTCATTCTAAGCTCACAAGCTCGCATGAGTATCTTCTAGTCTCCCATGGTAGGCTAAAGTTAGATCATGAGGCCTTTGTGTCAAAGGTAACATCTAACAAGCCTCATGTGGACATTAGCAATATATCTACTCCAAATGTTATATTTCCATGTGCTAGTCCTTGTAATTCATCCTCTCACAACGATGCTATATCACATGATGAATTACATTTCGTGCCTTGTTTCTCTAACAATGTAGCATCTACTTCCTCTAGTACTTTTGTTGAAACTAACCATGTAGAGGAAATCAAAGAGCTCAAGGCTCAAGTCATTTCTTTGAAGAATGACTTGAAAAAGGGTCATAAAGGGAAGGCCACACTCGACAGCATCTTGAGTGTTCAAAAATCCCCCAATGAAAAGTGTGGGCTTGGATTCAACTCCAATTTCAAGAACAAGTCCACTATCAAGTTGAAGCATAAGGGCAATAAGAAGAATGGCCAAGATCAAGTCAAGAATCCGGCCAACACTGTTTTCTTAAAGTGCAAGGAAGAAGGGCATCATGTTAGATCTTGCCTATTGAGGAAGAAGCCTCTTAGTATGAAGCAACAAGGAAAGCGACCTCAAGCTCTACCTCAAGTTAGAGATAGGAATCTTCCTAAGAGGACTACTCGATCTCTTCCTAGAGTTGTGGCTTCACCTAAGAAGAAAGATGGCAAGATAAGAACTTGCTACATATGCCGTGCGAAGGGGCACATTTCTTCCTCAAGCACATTTGGTATCTCCTCATCCAACCCTATCTTTATTAATGATGTTTATTCTCTTCGTAAGGATGAGGTTGGAAATGTGTTTGCCAAATTTTTTGGTGCCCAATGTGGGGTCAAGAAAATAACCATTTGGGTTGCCAAGCCTATTGTGACTAACCTCTTAGGATCCAACTTGGTTGGGGACCAACAAGCCAAAACTTGATCAATAGGTGCTTTTGAGGGAATTGGAGACTTGGATACATCATGAAGAATTGAGGGATCTTCATCAATTATTTTTGTCAAGCCAAGCCTTTTTGGATTATGATGCGTCTACTATATATCCAATGTTCCTCCTTGCGGTAACATGTGCTAAACTCTTTACATTAAAAGTTACTCGCCCCCTTGTGCATGTGTTGGTTTTGTATTTTCCATGCTTTTGTACATGTTGTGCTTTCCACTTAATTATCTTGAGGTATCAAGTATATTTGTGTATGATTAGGTGGCACACCATGTAAGTGTGTTTCTTATGTTTAAGCCTTTCTTGATTACATTTAGTATCTTATTTGGCTCTTGTGAGAGATTAATGGACTATCCCATTTTGGGGGAGTGTTATGCTTGGTCATTTCACAGTCCTAAAAATGTGTGTACATGAGGAATACCACCTAGTATTGATATTGCAATATTATCTAGTCAATTTGTGGTATGTTTCTCATGAGAAATTTAAGTTCTATAATGTCCATTAATTATCTCTATTTGTATCATTTTGCCTCATGTTGGTTTTATGGTAGTATCACATTATGGGGGAGTCATATGCTTAGTGCATATTACAATCCTATAAAATGTGAATATTCGAGGTTGTGTCACTTAGAATTGATATTGATAATTATCTAGCTCCTATGTGACACATTTTCTCATACAAGTTCCAATTTGCTTGAATGCCTTTATTGCTCATATTTTTTATCTTGTGTGTGAAAGTGTTTCTTGGTATGTGTTTCCTCATATTTGAATCTCCGTATCCTCGTGGCAACCATTAGCTTCAAGTTACTATAATCATGATTGTGTGACTATTGGAATCTACCAAGAATATATTTCGAAGCATCAAGCTTAATTCTTATATTTTTTATATGCTTCTTCTTGTGACTATGATCTTGGATATCTATGCAAGCTACCTTGGGAAAATTATTCCCAATATTTCTTGTCCTTGGACAATGAGTACTCAATTTATGGTAGAATTTATTGCTCATATTCACTTTGGTCTTTGCTTAATTTTGTCCTATCCTTGGCCAAGAAAATGTTTTGTGTTGCTCCCATGTATTCCTTGCTTCTTTTGGATCTTCTTATGTTATTGGTATCCTCTTGTGTTTTATTTAATGTAGGTAGTAGTGATGTTCTAATTTGTGTGCATTTTGCATTCAAAATAAAAATTCTATATAATGTACTACTTACGGGTGAGCTATCCTATATTATCTAGAACAATCCTTGTATGCTTCTTTGTTTGATCCATATCGTGTTTTATATGCTTGGAAGTTCGATCTTTTCATTTTGGTATTTTGTGCCATCATGAAAAGTTTGGTTTATTTGTTGGAACCTTGAACTCTTTGGGAGTTGGTTTTGTCTCATTCCTTGTTTCGTATTTTGACCTCTTGGAATGAGTTAAATCCTTGAGAATTTATGTTCCTATATCTTTCTTTTGCTCTTTGGCTTTAGCCTAGTTTATTTGTTGAACTTGTGAATCTTTCATGTGTTGAATTGGTTATTTGATACAATTTGGACACCGTTTTTTGTGTCACACTCTTGTGTGTGCCATCTTGGTTTATTTGGTGTTTTTGTTCAAATTGTATCTCATTTTTGGTCCTTGAAAGCCTTCTGCATGCATATTTACTAGATGTTTATATTATGGCATGCTTGATTTCTTTGATCAAATATATAGGGGAAACTCCACCAAATCCCATCGGCTAAGTTGTGCATGAAATTCAATTTCATATCAATATGCATATAATTATGTGGAGTCTCTCCTATGTATTGTAGTTTCTCTAACTACCTTGGACCCAATATGTTTGGGGAGCATTTTGTACTTAAATGTGTTTTAGGTACATTAGACATATATTGGATGTTTGTATCTCAATTTTGAAGAAATGGTGCATGCATGTAAATTGGAGGCAAGCTATAGGATGATCGACAAATTCATATCCTCTACATCCTATCAATGATATCTCGGTAAAAAAGTATCTCTTTCTCATGCTCATATATCCTGCTTCCAACCGTTTTTCGGTTGCCTTCTAGCATGAATTCTCGTGTTTTGTATTGGTTGTGGTTCTAGCTTTGGTGTTAAGAGAACTCCCTATTGCAAATGTGTGTAAGTTGAGATGAGTGCATATAATTGGGACTATACAAAATCATGCATATGATTCACCAATCCCAAGTATTTCAATCTAGCAATTTTATTGCCTATCTTTTCCTCAACTTCTCTCATGTGCAATAGTGAGATGTTTCTAGTTGATTTTTCCTTTGTGATACTTGTTGCCTTTCTCCATACATTCCAACTTTCTCCTTTTCCCTTGGTGATAGTTGTAATGTATGTAGTGTGTTGATGTTTGAAGCTCATTAACAAACAATAAGATATATTGGGGCCCTTGGCCATGCTTTCAAACAAAAATCTTATTGGTAATATGTTATGAATTATTTTTACTTGTTATGTGCTTTATTGTATATCTTCCTTGTGTGTGCATGTTTATTTGTGGACATATGTCTTTCTAATGTTATCCACTTAAAAACATATACACATTTGAGAAGATATTGTTTAGTTTATATTGTGTTTCCTTTGGATACCACCATTTATTTCTTTTGATTCTCTGGTGGCTTCCAAATCTATTTTCTTATGAGTGATTGTCTCTCTTGTTTGCATCTTCGGGCACTCATATTTGTTCTCTCATGCCTTAAATGAATTTGGATGAGTGAGGATTCCATGATTATGCACTTTGTTCCCAAATTCAATTATCATAATTGGTGCATTATCTTTGGGGAGCTCATCGAATTCATTTAATAATGCTCATTTGTCTTCTTTCTCATTTGTTGTGTTTTAAATGCTTATGGGGGAGCAAGGATTCCATATTTGTGCATTATGTAGTCTAATGCAATTATTCTAAATTGTGCACAAATCTTGGGGATCTTCTCTATTTGTTATTTAAAACACTCTTTTGTGTCCACTTGGACTCATTTGTTGTTTTCATTTGGTTTGTCGGACCTTGTAATTACTTGCATCATTTGTTGATGCTCATTTGATTTTATTTATTTGGAAATATTAGGGTCCTCAATATAGTTACTTTCTCCCAAGTATTTATCATTGAATATGTGCGAATGCACACCTTTGGAGAAATTATCACTATATTGGACTTCTAGAACTTGTCACCCAGGTTTAAGGGAAGTTGGTTTATGCTTTGAGTTTTTCCTTAAGCATTTGCCTTTCGTGCTCTTGCATCTTTGTTGTTGCTTAGCATGTGGTATATATAGACGAAACTCCACCAATGATAATGATTAGCAGTATATGCAATGAAATTCAAGTTCGTCACACATGCATAATATTGTGGGGGAGTTTGCTCTATATATGGTGGTGGTACCAATATCACATACTTGTGTAGTATTTGATATTGGTACTACCATTTTATTCGTTAAATTCCTTATATAAACCCTCTCAAAGGGATTGTCATCAATTACCAAAATGGGGGAGATTGAAAGAGCATGTGGGCCCCATGTGTGGTTTTGGTAATTAATGACAATCTCTATGGACTAATGCTTGTATCAAGTTGTACTTGTAGGAATTGTCCATAGGCAATGCTTGAACCGTATGTTGGCTTGAAGGTTGGGAGAAGAAGAAAGTTAAGAAGATCAAGTGTTGACCAACGTGTTCAAGGAGTGATCCAAAGATTGGTCATGTGAGAGTTGAGCCTATAACAAGTGTGTCTTGAAGAATATATGGAGTGATGCCTCTTTTGTACCTTCACGACACCAACATAATAAAGAAATAAGAAATGAAGGAGAAGAATAAAGAAAATAAGATTAAGGGTGTCTTGAATAAGAAGATAGAGTTCCTCATGTGTATCTTCAAGACATCATCCAAATGGAGTTAGAAGAAATGTTGTGCAAGCTAAAGATGTGCCATATATAGAAGATCTCATGCTTGAAGCTTGCCATCCTCTGTGATCATGGATCGATGGAGACAAGGTCAAAGTAAAGGTTTCCCCATGTTGTATGGGGGAGCAACTTGCAAGTCTTCATCAAGCGAGTGCATGAAAGAGAAATCAAGAAAGGTGTTCCATATTGAGAAGGACAAGATCTTCTACTGTCGTGGGAATGGCCCCGGCAGATGCTGCAGTCGGCAACGAGTAGTAGAACAAGGGGCAAGGGCGGCCATCCATCTGTGGTACGATATGAGGGCGGAGACATGGGGGTTTACCCAATTTCGGCCCCCGGAGGGTAAAGACCTACTCCTACTTGATTGTATTGATGAGAGAGTACAAAGGCACGCTCGATGACTAGGCGGCAAGTCGCAGGGGGTGTATGATGGAACGTCCCTCTATGCGTACCCTAGGGAGGTTTATATAGACTCACCTCGCTAGGGTTTACAGATCTATAGCCGAATTAGTTAAGGATTCTGAGGGTCCTTAACCTAATCCGATCAGGCCTATCTACACTTCTGGGCCTTCAGCATCCAGTCGCATGGATCCTTGTTGGGTCTTGATTCAGTCGCCGTCCTACGGTCCCACTCGCTGGCATCTTGGGGCAGTAGGAAACGTCCTGCTGGGTATACCCCACTCGGCATATCCGTCGGCCGTCGATGATTCATCGCAGGTGTTTTTTCGCAGTCGAAGTATGCGGGTCCAATTTGGACGCCCAGTCGAATCGGCGGTGGACTCCCTGAATGTAAGACGGAACTTGTTATCTTAGTCGCATTAATAGCAACCAATCGAATCGCAGCACGGCGAATGGGTCGGTGAATAGTCGGATCATTGTTATGGTGATCAGGTTGGCGAATAGTAGAGTCGCAGCTAGGGCGACCAGGTCGGCGAATAGTGGAGTCGCGGCTAGGGTGAGTCGAGTAGACGAAGTTGGACCGTCAGCACCGGTCAAACTAGCCGTTAGGTAATCCAACGGTAATATCGGCGTAATCACCCAGCGGTAACGGCTCCCCGAAAATGGCGGGTAACAACCGCTATATAAGGAGTGTGACGGGTGAAGGGCGATCATTCCCCACACTTACTCTGATCTCGCGCATCTCCTAGTCTTCCATTCCTCCGTAGCGACCAGAGCGAACCAGAGCGACCCGCAGCCCTATATCCTTCAACGGATGGCGCCTTCGACGGAACCATGGGGGAGATCCAAGTGCACGAAAGTGCTGCTGAAATCATTTGAGGAGGCCGGGATCCTCCATGCCGGGAGATGGCGCATCCCCGCGGCCGGAGAAGTAGTGCCAGATCCGCGCGACGGAGAGTTTATCTGCTTCACCAGCCACCTGGAGAGGGGGCTCAGATTCCCCACCTCCATCTTATTTCATCTCTTCTGTGCGTATTACAGAATCCAGCCGTCAGACCTAGGGCCGCACATCATCGAGCAACTCACCATCTTCGTGGCGTTTTGCGAGTGCTATCTAGGCCGCCGGCCGTACTTCCCCCCGTGGCAAGACCTGTTCCACGGGACGATCGGACGCGAAGAGATAGGCGTCCCGATGCTACCCGCGAGCGGCCTCACCTTCCAGCTAAAATTGAAGGCCTCCTTCTTTGATCTGATGCTTCAGAAGAAGGCAGCGAATGAGTGGAAGAAGCACTGGTTCTACGTCAGCGAATCGACTCTGGACAGCAAAGCGGCGCTTTCGTTGTACTTTGCCGACCGGCCCGAGCCGCGTTGGCTTCAAGTCGCCAAGCTCCCACACGACCAGTGGATGTTGTTCGACAAAATGTTGCTGACGATCCGCAACTTGAAGAAGAAAGGCCTCCAAACCATCAATCTCTACAACTGCTGGTTCGGGCGGTGGTTGGTGCCTCTAGCCAACCACACCCACTAGATGTACGAGTACACGGGCAAGGGTGACCCGACGAAGTCTTGCCACTCCGAGTGGAAGCTCAACGATTATACCTTGGTCTTGAAGAAAATCACCAACGCGGAATACCTCGACGCGAAGGCTGGGGTTTCCCCGTATACCGCGACACGCAAGGCTCTGACATTAAGTTCTCACTTCATTGTACATTTCGCAGTCGTAGATATGCAGTCGTGGTTTCGCTAATCGTGTTTATCTTTGTAGTTGTTCCAAGTGGTGGAAGGTTGGATTCCGCCCACTGACAACAAAAACTTGAACGAGTCCGTCGAGGACGAGAGCGAGTCCTTGTCGAACAAGGGCAACGTCGGAGGCGACGATGATGATGACATTGTTGATGATGAAGATGATGACGAGGCCGTGGAGGTGGCCGCACCCACGACCCGTAAGACCCGTGGACAACAACAACGCGAGCTCGAGGCCAGCAAGAGCCTCAAGGCTCACGACTAGGGCGACGACGAGATCCCTGAGAACACATCGCGGTGCGCGGCGACGCCATCGAAGAAGAAGTCACCGCAGAAGAATAAGAAGCCGGCGAAGACCGTGTCACCGCCTAGGTCCGCGAGTAGCTCTGAAGCTACAGCGCGGCCGAGGAAGCTGGGGCCAGCGCGCCGGCACATGCGACTGCGGCAGCCGACGCGGACGTGGTAGAGGGTGAGGTGTTGTTTGCGTCGCTGCCACCGCCCTTCACCACAGTCACCGGGCTCGGGGACGCCCCGTCCGCGGGTGCCTCACCGCCGAGGGGAGTGCCTGTAGAGATTGCCGCTGATCCTCCTGCCGCGGCCTCATCCTCGAAGAAGCCCTCGGTGTCTTGGGCACAGAGCATGTTCGAGACGGGCCTCAGTCGGAAGCTAGGGCCAGAGTTGGAGAAGCCGGCCAGTATTCGTACCGGTCTTCCCTTTATCCCAGTCGCCAAGTGAGTACCCTTTAGATTATTTATTTGAACATCTGATTCATATTTGGTCGATGAGTTTGTTGACGGCATTGTGTTGCAGGACTAGTGTGAAGAAAATAGGTCACCCCTCGGTGGCTAAGGTCCCATTGGGTGCCGCGGAAGCGCGAGTCGACCCATCGAAGAATAGGAAGGGCGACGAGGTCGAGGCGCCCGTTGAGGGCGCGAAGAAGGCAAAGGGCAATAAGGTCGTCACAATCTCGAACGAGCCAGTTGGCGCACCGAGTGAGGCTCCGATTGGAGCGGATGCGGTTGTGAAGGCCGCGGTGGACGCGGAGTCGCAGCAGGTCGAGCCCGTGGCACCAGTTGGTGTGGCGGGCCCAACGGCGAGTGCCGCGGGGGCGGAGGTGGCCACCTTCCCTCGCTTTGTGGTGAGGGCCTCGACGGCGAGTGCTCCAGCGCAATTGGAGGAAGTCGAGCAGCGTCGCGGGCACACACCTATTGTGCTCCCGTCGGTGGACGCGGTTGAGCTCCACAACATGCTGGGTGCAACGATCCAGGTATGTCTAGTCCTCGAGGATCTGGTCACTGAATTTTCAGCGATTGGATCCTTACTGTTTTTGTTGTCTAGTCCCCGAGTGGCTAGTCGCTGAATTTCAGAGGCTAGGCACTTAGGAATTTCTTCACTGCCCAGTCCCCGAGTGGCTAGTCGCTGAATTTCAGCGGCTAGGCACTTAGTAGTTTCTTTGCTAATATTATTATGGTTGTGCAGGGCCTGCAGCGCGAGTCGGTGGACCGATTGGCCGCCAAGGAGCGTCTGGAGAAGGAACTTCACTTCGTGCAGGGGACAAACGAGCAGCTTCGAGCGACTACTGGTAAGAATTTTTATGTGCTTGTTATCAGGAGTGTCTTATCCTTATGTTATGCTGACAGCTGTGTTGATGCAGAGAGTCAAGCGGCCGTGGTGGAGAAGGCTCGCGAGGGTATGGTCCCCGCAAGCGAGTTGACGACTGCCCAGGCGTCTTTAAGCGTCGGGGAGAAGCGCATGGACGAGCTCGAACGAGAGCTCAAAGCTGCGAAGGCAGAGGCAACCTCGGCCAATGAAAGGTCGAAGGCGGCCGTCGCTGCTGCTGCTGATGAGTGAAAGTTGTCGGATGCGCTCGTTGCCGGGCTGCAAGATGATCTCTCGAATCTGCAGGATTTCATCACGGGGCGCTGTTGCACTTTGATCGGTGAGTCCCCTGAGCGCGCGGGTTGCCTTTAGTCTGTCGCTTGATTCTGATTTTAAGCTCCTTCTACTCTGCAGGGAGGATTCTTGATGATGAGGCCGAAGCGCAATCATATGACGCATGGCAGTGTGTCAACACGCTGGTGGATTCCGTCGAACTGTCAGCGACTTGCATTCGCGCGTGCGTTCAAGAAATTTCACCGACGGAGGTATTCCCCGGCGACCTCGTCGAAGTTTGGCGCTACCTGGAGAAGGCTCCGGCGGTTAACAATTTCATGTCGCGGTCAGCCTTCCGTCGTGGTGCTGCTACTGCGCTAAGCCTTGGGCTTGCGCACTTCCTCGATGAATTCGACCTAGATGATGTCACCAACGGGTACCCTTCATCGACGGGCGCGGTAGAGATCTCTGAGGTGCTGAAGCTGACCGAGCGGGCTGCGGTTTACTCCGACCGGGTGTTGGCGATGGGTGATCTCCTTCTGTACCAGGAGACGATCGTTGCGCTGAACAACCCCGAGCAGGCGAGCCGCGACTCCAAGGTGGAGCAACCCTTCCGATCAGCGATGGCGGGCACCTTGACGATGTACCCATCAAACCCGTGGGTTCCCTTCATCTGTGTTTGTGGGAGCAGTGGCGCATCATCATCGAAGCCTACGGAGTAAATTAGTTTGCCGAGTGGCGTTAATTGTAACAACTATGTAACTTCCCTTGTAAGCGAACAAATTTTGCTGCCAAAGGAATGCATGAATGCTTTTGTCAGTGCTTGATTTGATTGTGAATTTTTAAATTTGTCCGAGTCACCGAGAGCGTCCTGGGTTTACCTCATTTTTACGTGTATGTTTGTTTTTATACTGTTAGTCAGTTGAGGTCAACTCGCCGTGGCTTGGAAAGCCAGTTGCGTGGTGACTCCGAGGGGTGCTCTATACTTAGTCGTTTTCCCGGGCGCGAACGGGGTCGGGTGGCCGAGTCCCCGAGCGTGGTACTTGGCTGTTCTAGTCGCATGCCCAAGGTAGGTGAGGACAAGGCTCGTTGTATTAGGAGCGTCGCTACACCTGATCCATGGGATCAGTCGCGTGGCGAGTCCAGTACGTGCTCTCGTACTTGGCGTTTTCCCTAGTCGCTCAGGTTTGGACTGGGTCAGTCCCCGAGCGTGGTACTTAGCCGTTCGAGTCACTGCGCCAGGGATGTGGAGGTGGGTCGATGTTGGAAGCGAATGCGGTTGTCTTGGTTCGGAAAGCCAGTCGATCACGGCGACTCCGATGGGGCTCCGGGTTGGCTTTTTTCGTGGACGATACAAGGCCCGAAATTTTTCGGTGCCCTCGTCCCGTACTACTTGGTCGTGCCAGTCGCGTGACCAAGGGTTGACTTCCGCGAGTATCATAGCGATGTTATTACGAGTGCGAGTGGCACAAGGTATGGAGAGTGGACACAATGTGTGCGAATCGATCTTCTTTATTTCATAGCGGATAGGAGGTACATGTCTGGAGTTCTAGGAATAGAACTTTCGTAGGAGGTTTACATTCCATGGCCGCTTGATGTCAAGTTTTCGGTCGCCTCGGACGTTGATGAGGTAGTAGGCGTCGTTGCCCAGGACTCACCCGATGGCGAATGGTGCCTCCCAAGGGGGAGAGAGCTTGTGCATGCCTTTCTTGTCCTGGATCAGACGCAGGACCAGGTCACCTTCCTAGAAGGTGTGAGTCCGGACTCGCCGGCTGTGGTAGCGGCGAAGTCCTTACTGGTAGATGGCGGTGCGGGAGCGAGCTAGGTCGCGTGCTTCATCGAGTTGGTTGACCCCATCCTGTCGTGCGAGCTCGTTGTCAGCCTCCACGTAGTTGACCACCCACGGCGAGTCGTGCCCGAGGTCGGTTGGCATGACGGCCTCGGTGTCGTACACCATGAAGAAGGGGTCAACCCTATCGACCTATTGATGAAGGTGCGAATTCCCCAGATGACGGAAGGGAGATCTTCGACCCAACACCCTGGAGTTCGTTCAAGGAGATCTTGCAGTCGCGGCTTCAGGCCATGGAGGATGCTCTGGTTGGCGCATTCCGCCTGGCCGTTGGACTCGGGGTGGGCGACTGAGGCGAGGTCGAGTCGTATGTG
Source organism: Avena sativa (assembly GCA_916181665.1). NCBI lineage: Eukaryota > Viridiplantae > Streptophyta > Magnoliopsida > Poales > Poaceae > Avena > Avena sativa. The sequence continues at coordinate 324,364,958 of OV702280.1, forward strand.
GTGCTCCTCACAGAATTCGGCCATGCCTCCTTTGGTGAAGTTGGTGCCATTGTCCGTGATGATGTTGTGCGGGAACCTGTAGCGATGGATGAGCTCGCATAGGAACTTGGTGGCGGTCTTCCCGTCGCATTTGCGGACTGGCTTGGCCTCCACCCACTTCATGAATTTGTCGACTGCGACTAGGAGGTGGGTGAAGCCGGAGGGGGCCTTTTTGAAGGGGCCTACCATGTCCATGCCCCACACGATGAATGGCTAGGTTATGGGGATGGTCTTGAGCGCCGAGCTTGGGATGTGGGTCTGGTTGGCGTACTTCTGGCAACCGACACAGCGTTGGACGATGTTGACCGTGTCAGCGTGCGCGGTGATCCAGTAGAAGCCATGTCGCATGGCCTTGGCGACCAGGGACCGAGCGCCATCGTGGTGGCCACAGTTGCCAGCATGGATGTCTTGGAGGATCTTGCGACCTTCCGTGGGTTGGACGCAGCGTTGGAACACGCCGGTCACGCTGCGCTTGTGGAGCTCGCTGCTGATGACGACGAAGGATTTGCAGCGGCATACTATCATCCGGGCCTCCGTCTCGTCAGCGGGTAGGGTCCCTTCGTCCAGGTAGGCGACGCATGGCGCGGTCTAGTCGCTTGGCTCCACGAGCATGGCGACCAAGGCTGCTTCTGGTTGCAGAGGAATCCCGATGTTGATCTCCCTTAGGGGAGAGATGGACGGCTTGGTGATGGTGTCGAGGAAGACACCGGCGGGTGGCGCGAGTCGGGCCGACCCAATGCGAGAGACGGCGTCGGACTCTTCATTCTTGCGCCGGTCGATCCACTCAACGGAGTAGCCCGTAAAGTGGCCACCTAGCTGATCCACTGCTTGGCGGTATGCCGCCATGGTGGGGGAGACTACATCGCATGTGCCGGCGACGAGGTCGGAGTCCCCGTAGCAGCGCAGAAAATTGATGTTCATTTCCTTGGCTGCTCGCATGCCGTGGAGGAGCGCCTCGTACTCGGCCATGTTGTTGGTGCAGGGGGTGAAGTCGAGGTACAGGACGTAGCATAGCTTGTCTCACTTTGGAGATGTGAGGACGATCCCTGCCCCTGCGCTGTCTGCGTTCTTGGAGCCGTCAAAGTGTAGCAACCAGTAGTGGAGGTACGGTAGTTTCTCTTGCTGCTACGCCTCCTCCTAGTCGGCGAGGAAGTCTGCCAAAGCCTGCGACTTGATTGCCTTGCGCGGCTCGTACCTAATGTTGTGGACTCCAATCTCTATGGCCCACTTGGCGACTCGCCCGATCGCCTCACGGTTGCGGATGATGTCCCACAACAGTGCCGAGGAGACAACCGTGATTGGGTGCTCCTAGAAGTAGTGTGGCAGTTGCCGCTAGGCTCTGAAGACCGCATATACCAATTTCTGGTACTGCGGGTAGCGCTAGCGCGAATCGGTGAGGACTTCGCTGATGTAGTAGATAGGTCGCTGCACCGGGCGTTCCTTGCCCTCTTCCGGTCGCTCGACGACCATGACGGCGCTGACAACTCACTCGGAAGCCGCAACGTAGACGAGCATAGGCTCCTTGTCAACGGGGGCGGCGAGTAGCGTGGCCGCGACTAGCACTTCCTTGAGTGTGTGGAGCGTGTCGTCTGCCTCCTTGTCCGTAACATCCCAGCATTAGAGCTTAGAAATAAGCTAAACCCAGATGTGTGCATTGCATTCATGCATAGAAAATCTAAATAATTTTTGCGCTTTTGAACAAAACTTGTCAAAGTGATTGAAGCTTCTCTCAACTTGATGGAATTGAAGTAGATCATCAAGTTGACTGTGATAAGTTTCAATATGTCCTTTGCTAAAACCTTATTTTGGGTAAACATGATTTGATCTAAGGGTAGATCAAATATAATGAAACTAAACCATTACACATTGATTAATGATTATAATTTGATCCTTAAGTGATCATATCCTAGTATTCATTACAATAACTCATGAATACCAAGTAATAAGAATTCAATAACTAAGACTTGACCTATATCATTCTTATCCATTCCTACCATGAGTATCATGGTAATGCTTAACCCTAACTCTTTAGTTGTATTGAGTAGGAAGGGAAACAATTCAAGACCATTCACCATATATATTTCTTTCCATATCAATCCTTATCATCTATATTGAACCTTATTTTAATACTTGTTGATTATCAATGTTGAGTAATCAACTATTGATTCACCCATTCTTAGCCTATCAATTCCTGATTTATTAACTCTTGTCTTTATCATAACAATCACTCTAAGTCCTTAGAGAATGAAGTAAGAAGAGGTAGATGGTAATGCTAGATTTAAATATCATCTATAGGATGGGAGAATTTGAAGAGGACCAAATAAATATGAATAATTGATGGAGTTAACTCACTCCTGAAATGATATAAGAGTTGTCTGGAATATATATTTGTATGGTAACAAAGAATATTACAAGGATTATGAATCATATAATAAGTAAAGGATCACCATATAAAAGTATCATATAAAAGATCATATATAAGTAAAGGATCACCATGTATAAGTAAAGGATCACCATATAAAATAAGATTACAAGGAATATATATCTGGAATAATCATTCAATTCCCTAGAACTTTATGTATCATATAATAAGTAAAGGATCACCATACAAAAGTACCCTAAAAACTATGAGTTAATGAGGAACAAGTTTTATGAATGAGTAAATAATATATCCTTCAAGAAGATATGGTTTATTAGGTAAATCAAATTTATTACCAAGGCCCCTCAAAATATGTTAAAGAGTAAAAGATCTATTTAGAGAAAATAAAGAAATTATAACATTGTATAATAAAAGAACACTATATGATTCTAAATATACCCCTTTACTATTGCAAACACTTAGCAAGTAATTTCTAAAAAGAAATTTCTAACCAAATGTACAAAATTCAATCTGAAAATGAAACAGAAAAAAAGAGAAATAGAAAAAAAGGGGATCTGGACCGAGCAACATGCCAACCCAGATGTTCTCATCTCTTATTTACTGCCTGGTGCACCTAGTTGCAGCCCAGCAGCTACCCAATAGCGGCCCAACCGGGATACCCCTTCGTTGTCTTACTATCAAGCGGGACCCACGCGGGAGGAGCACCATCGTCTTCATCGTCCTTCGCATGGCTGACACATCGATGGCGAGTCCACCTCACCACTGTCTTTCTGGACTACCGCGGACGCGATTGACCCCTTCGAACTTCGCCCTAGCTGCTAGGAGTCCGCTAGTAGGCGTTGTTCAGTGATTCGCGCCCACATCAAGCTTCAGTAGCGTCACCGCATCTCAGCCATCGTCGTCACCGTGTCGCCGTGTCCGACCTCGCTTCACCATATAAAGAGCAGGATAAGGATCGCCCGAGCCTCAGCTACCTGCCTCTCTCCTCAATTCCCCCTAAAACTATTTCTATCTCCTCTCACGACCGAAGCTCCGCCATTAGAAGTTTCCGGCTAGCCGTCGATGGAGGGCATTCCGGGGTTCATGGAGTAGTTTGGGAGAAGGACCGCATCTCTATGATCACACGGGTGCAAGCAGGCAGCAAGGGGAGGTTTGAGCTAGGAGAATTTTGCAAATTCGGTCTGACGGAGTTCGCCGGAATCCGTGATGTTGCGCCCATCTCCGGTCACCATCTTCGACATGGACCACACAGCTGCACTCAGGGTACGCCTACGCATCTCTGGCCCTATTATCGCTTCCTAATTTCACCTCTATCTTGAGTTTTTCGTGAGTCCGACGAGCACCACCGTAGTTAAGCTCGCCAGAGTTGCCACCGTGGTCTTGAGCGCCCGTGTAACACCCTACTCTAATCACCGCATACAGTCGCATCGAACACACAATTTAGAAGGAACCCTAGTGCCATATTCTGGCGTCGCCGCCGTATTCCGACAAGGTGACGTCAAACACCAACGAGATGACATCATCTTTGACCTGGTACAAGGGTTGACTCAGTCCTTGCCCAGGTGGCAGGTGACGTGGTATAGGGCCCATGTGTCATTGTCTCTGAGTGGGAACAAGTCCAGTAACAAAGACCTTAATTAAGCTGGGTATGCCATGTGGCATGTGGCCCACTAGTCAGTGACTGTGTCTAAGTTTAGCTTTGGTATAAAAGATTATACTCTGTTTAGCAAATAGATAAAACAATATAAACTCAAATACAAATATTCCAGATATTAAATAAAAGGATTAAATCTTATTAAGTTAATAACTTTTGTTTTATAATTCAGAAAAATATGTTTAATATATGAAAAATTTCAGAAAAATAAAATCTATAACATTAAACTATTATCAAACATTATTATGTTAACAATTTAAATAATTATTGTTTAATAAAGATTTTATAAGTATCAATACTTTGAAAATTCATATTTTAATATTGGTAAATGTTAAAAAATATAAATAAAATACCAAAAATCTTAGAAATATAAGAACTAGAATTTAAAATTATAATCATGTATTATTATTTCACCTAGTTAATTATTTATTATTTATTACGTATTTATAAAGTAATAAATCTTATAAATATCATATCTTATTATTTTTAAATCACAAAAATAAATGTAATATACCAAAATGATCACAAAAATAATACCTACATGTTAAAAATATAATATTCCACTTTTGAGGTAAAGAAAAATTTATAACACTTTAACAACTTAAATTTAAACCTATTTCCTTAGTTGATAATTCATATAAGGGTAAATAAAAATTGCTAATAATTCTAAAAATTAGCCAATTGAGTCTAATAAATAGTATTAGTCTTATAATATGAAGTCAAAATGGTTCAACATATTTAAAATAAAATTTTATTGAATTATCATTCAACTATATGTGTAGTTTATTTTCTAAAAAGATCTATATAAAGTATAAAATCTTCAAGAATAATTTGGGATTAAACAAAACCATTTTACGTACTTCAACCACAAGTTTATAAACAAATCAAAACCCTATAGTGAAACCATAAGTAGTTAAGTAATGTTATTTCCCTGATTACCAATTATAACCATTCATTCACAAAAAGATAAATGATTCTATTCCATTATAAAATCAAGAAACCAATACACCAAATAAAAGTATAACCATTCTTAAGTAACTTTAAGGAAACATTATAAAGTACACAAGGTACAAATAACATAAGCAATATACCTTAAGTCCATCTATGTCTTAAAGTTAACTTTCGTCTACAAGACTTTAAATATTATGATGAAGACTTTATTATGTGTTTTATAGTTAACTTTGGTCTATTTTAATTAAGACCTAAAGCATCTCAATACCAAACTAACCAAGTTAAAAACCAAGATAGATAAGTCTCAAATACTACTAATATCATTATTCAAATGGAGTAATTATTTCTTACTTAGAGACTATAACCAGAAAGAACACCTAATAAGGTTAACTTAAAGTTTAAATACTTCTGCTTAGTTAAGTAAGATTTTCTTCAAAAGTTATTCGTTTTGACACTTTAGTCAATAGATGACAATTTATCATAATCACATTAATTTATACTTTACTTATATAATTAGGATTGTTAACACTTAAGTTCCTTATAAATGCCATTACTTGCAAAGTAAAATTTGAAGCTAAGGCAATTCTCATATAAGCAATCTTTGAGTAGCGTACCTCAATAGTATATCTTATTTTTGTATACCATTATGTTTACATGTTGTTTCACACACACTCACAAGCCTTAATAAGAAGCACAAATGTAAAACTTATCTAAAAGTACAACACATTCTAACAGAAACCATTTCCAGTTTCTGAACTCTAGATCAACGTTATCCCGGGATTCGAGTTTATCAACTTGCATTACATTACTTATGCATAAAAGCATCTTGCTTCTTTAAACATTAGTCCTTACCAGACCAATGATGCTGATTTCAGATATTGGATCTTATATTGCCTCGAAGACCGTGAGTGCATAATCTTGCAATCACAAAAGGCAAGTTCACACTTGCTCATGTCCTTTGATTATTTTCTATAAAGTATTTTACAAATCCAGTGTTGTCATCACCTGCATTTGAAAAAGGTCTGAAAACACTATTTTCATAATAATATGATTATAGGTTATTTACCATGAGGTAATAACCTACTATGAAAGTTCTGGTGGTAAAGGAACATATTATTTAGGACTTAACAACCAATGCCGCCAGTGATTCTTGCGCCGTATATTACGCGTTAACCATGAGATTTGGAATGGGACAGAGAAGTCAGCTATATCTTCTTCCTCTCGCATGTAGCCGAATGTGCACGTCGTGGCTGTTATCACTCGTAGCGTGCATATTAATTGGTAATTCATAGATGATATGCAGCATATGGGTGGGAACCCTCAACGTCCCACAATAGTTCTGGCATCTAACGGTCTGTACAAACCATTGTCGTAATTCAATGGGTGGGCATGGTGTACACCAAGGAGGCATGTGAGGTCGCGAAGGGGCCAGTGATTGGCTTGGATCATCTTTTGGGCCCCACACCATAGGAAGTGTGGACGGGAAAGATCGCCCGGTTGTGCAACAAGGATTTGATCTCTCATGGGTAAAGTAACACACCTCTGCAGAGTGTAAGAACTGTAACTTGTTACTCCCTGTTCTGGGAAGGAGCTACGAACGCGGCGGGAAAGGAACTCCATGAAAGTTCTGGTAAACCCGTGAAGGCTGACGGTCATAGCTTTTCAGAATAAAAGCAACCTTTGAAGAAATGTTTATGAAAACTTGCATTGCCTACGACCTACGGTCTGTGGCTGTAGATATAGTGCATCAAACACTCCTTTTATAGTGAACTTGCTGAGTACGCTCGTACTCAACGTATCTTATTAACCCTTTCTAGATTCTGAAGCCATTAAGACGACGTCTACATCAAGTCATGCTTCAGGAATCATCATCAAAAGCTAAAGCTCTTCAATGAAGTCGAGAAAGTCAACATATACATCAACTCTAGTGAAGACGAAGTTACTGATTAGATGAGAATATTATCTCTATCCATAGAACCTATTTCTATAGTGTATTGCAATAACAAAAATGCCAGCCCATTAGTTAAAATATTAGTCTTAATAGTATGATAGTTTTTGAGTTGTCTATTTCTGATTCTTCTTTGTAAGAAGTTTCTTTCTCTCTCTTAAACCTAGGGTGTTCTCTGGATCTTGTGTAAAGAATTGATTTGTAACCTATAGTCATGTATTGGACCTGAAGTGTTTCTGTTGTACCACTCTGAGGGATGTAATACTAGTGAATGGTGTTTCATTGGTGTTATATCAACGACTATAGTGTACTACATCATGCAGTGGTATGCTGGGTCACCGCATTGTCCCACTGGAACATGGGGTTCTTGCGCATCACGCGGTAGAGAGGCATTGCCTTCTCGCCTAGCCGGGGGATGAAGCAATGAGAGACGTGACTCGCCCGGCCAACTTCTGGACGTCGTGCAGGCACTCGGGTTTGCCGAGCCAGGAGATCATGTTGATCTTGGTGGGTTCCTCGATCCCTCGACTGGAGATGACGTACCCTAGCAGTTGTCCAGTAGGTACACCGAAGGTGCACTTTCCTGGGTTTAGTACCCCAACAGATGACGTACCCCAGCAGCTGTCCTGCGAAGGTTTCGGCCAGGTCGACGAGTAGATCGCCCTGGCGAGTGGACTTCACCACCACGTCGTCGATGTAGACGTGGATGTTACGGTCAATTTGGCTCGCAAGGCATTCCTACATGCACCTCTGGTAGGTCGCCCCGGTGTTCTTGAGGCTGAAGGTCATGGCGGTGTAGCAGAATGCTCCGAATGGCTTGATGAATGCCGTCTTTGACTACCATTTTGATCTGGTTGTAACCAGAGTAGGCGTCAAGGAAACACAGCAACTCCGAGCCGTGGTCGAGTCGATGATTTGATCGATCCGCAGGAGGATGAACTGCTCCTTAGGACAAGCGCTGTTGAGGTTTGTGTAATCAATACACATTCTCCAGGTCCCATTCTTCTTCTCGACCAGGACTGGGTTTGCCAGCCACTTGGAGTATTTGATTGGTCGTATGAAGCCTGCAGCGAGTAGACGCTGCATCTCCTCGACGATTGATCGGCGGTGCTCTTCATTGAAGGGCCGTAGCGACTGCTTGATGGGTCGCGCTTTGGGGTCGGCGTTGATTTTGTGCTCAGCAAGTTCCCTCGGGACATGTAGCACCCTCGCCTGATAAGGCTGAGTTCATGTGTATAGTGCCAATCCCTGGATCGGTTCACTGGCACACACAATACAAAATGATACCAAATATAACTGTGCATCATAAATACAACGAATATGATCCAGAATTTACATTATTTATTCAAGTACATAGCGGAAAACGAATACAAGGTAGATCTCCATCCTTCAAATGTGCCACAGGCGAACAATTGTTGAGTGGAGTCTCGCGACCTATGAACGATCACTCAGATACGATATAACCTGCAACATGAAACGTTGCAGCCACGAATGGTCAATACATTGAATGTATGACAAGTAGGCTAAAGTGGTTAACAACAGATCTATCAACTACAAGCTTATTTGGCCAAGTGGAGTTCAGGCTCATTTGCATAAAGCAATAGTTTTATCCTAACATTTGTAACAAAGTAGTTTTCCAATACGATAAATAGGACACTCTGGTTCACTCCTAGGTGCTCCTAGCCAATTATGTTCACCCAACAAGTTTTAAGTAATTAAGAAATAAGGACGAGTGAGAAATATCATAGCATCCGTATCAGGTCGCTCAAATTTTCCATAACCGGGGACACGGCTAAGTACTTAGTTTATACACCCTGCAGGGGTTAGTACACTTTACCCATGTGACTTGGCCAGCCCAGCTCGTACCACCACTCTCATATTGGGTGATGATAGGGAGAAGTCCAAGAAGGAACCGTTCGGGAAGTAGCTCCCCAATCCCGACGCGCACCGGTCCAACCTACACTATCTACATCTCTGGATACGCGGGTTTGAGTTACCACAACTTACTGAGTTCAACCAACCGCCCATTTCATTATCGGCACATGGTTGCACACGAAAGCTTCCAAACAAAGAAACCAATCATTTCTCAGTGTCTTGGGTGCCTTTACGCAATGATACCACCAAAAATTATCAATCCCATCACACCCAGGAGATTCATTGATTAAGTTGTTTTAGTTTTTGCAAACCAACACATTTAGAATCAACATTAGTGATGTAACCCAACCCTCGTTCATCATAGCATGGCTAAGCACATCTACCAACGATGGCTCATAAACAAGGAATGCTAGGGAATAATATGGGACATAGCATAGCATATTCACATCAATTCCTACATATGCAATTCTACAAAAACATCTACAATGCATAGGAAAACAGTTGGACATTTATGACCAAGATAGCACCACTTGCCTTTGTTGTAGATGTAGTCGATTAGATAATCCTTACAATTATATTGGCCTTTTTCGTAATAACCACAATACTTGCAATCATAGTAGTTGCACTCCTCGCAATCTAACGTTTGAAGCAAACACAGCAAACACCATTCAAAACATTGCAAACATACAACAGTGCAACATTACAAGAAAACAATGATGAACAGATGCATGCATGACGATTTAATGAGTCACAATGGTTGCATTTAGTGTTCTGAACATAGTTAGATTACATGATGCATGTGGAAAGTCATTTAATGCACTAAAGCTTTTGTTCCTAAAGTTGTATCGATTTAATATGGTGTATACCACTTTAATTGAACTAAATATATTTATGTCGTATTAAATTGTGAACTAGATGCTACTGGATAGATGTAATGCAATTTAGAGACAGTGGCAATTTGAATCACCTAAAAAGGAGTTATAGATATTTTCCTATGATTAAAACACTATTTCAATGGGTTTAAATATTTATGTATGAATTTCTGTTTTAATAGTACCAAATAATTTGTCATGCAATTTCTCTGTATAGATATTGTCAATACAAAACCTTAGCACTTGGATTCACCCTAATCGGAGTTATAGATCTTTTTGTATGATTTAAATAGTGTTTAATGGGTTTTAAATGATTCATATAGTTTCTGTTGTCTAAAAATCAAACTAAAATTATATCTGTAATATCCACGGAATTGTGATTTCAGATACATATTATTTGTAATTTTCTGAATAGTATTTATTTTCTTATGAATTTATTACTCTAAATAAGCCATTAAACCATTTAAATCTTTACGGAAAAACCTTACAGTCAAAGGCTGAACTAATTGCATATTGACGATCTACATGGAACCAGCTTTCCATCGGTATATCATTTATATTTTTGTGACAAGCAATTAATTTACTATGAATTTAATGATTTATAAAGCCATTAAAACTAAATAAATTTCTACGGGTTAAATAGTCGGCAAAGGCTAGTTCCAACCAGATATTATTAATGTACATTACAGCAGCTTAAATTTGATATATTGTTCATATTTTTCGGAGTTACAGATAATTTCTTATGAATTTATTGACCTAAAAGACCATTAAAACTAATTAAATTACTGCAGTAACCACGTACAGTAAAAGTGGGATCTATTCTGATAATATGATTCTATGTAAAATTATCTTCAATTTGATATATTATACGCAATTTTTGGACGTGGTATGAATTTCTAATGAATTTTACAAGTTAGATCTATAATGTGCAATTTTAAATTCGAACGGAATATTCCAGAGAATATTCCGCTGACTGGACAGGTTGACTTTGTATGCTGACTGGGACTAGATGTTGACCTGACGTTGACGTGGCGTTGATGAGGAAGCTAACCGGGATGACGACATGGCACGCACCAGTTTGATTGGATCTCGACCGTCTAGATAGGATCCGATGGCTAGAAGAAGAGATTGACCCGATTTTGGCTCAGAATAGACATGAAACAGATCTGTGTTAGAGAGATAAATCCGTAGGTCAAATTGAAAAACTTAGAACACGAAAGTTATGGGGAATCATTATTCCTACCTTTTCACCAAAGGAATTTGGATTTGAAGAAACGAGCGCGAGTACATCTTGGATTTACACCGTAAGATCTGAAATATTACGATGCGAAATTCTCCGGCTGTGGTGGATGAAAAGAGGTGAGGTTTGTCGGGATTGAAATATTTCGACGCGTTCTAGAACTTTCGTGTTTTGACTGAAGGCAAACAACAAAGTCTAGATGGGTTAAAAAGCGAAATAAGATTCTGGCATATGTAGATTCGGGATTTCGAGGAGAGAAACTCGTACAGCTGTGGCTCCACGAGTTTATATGGAGGTTTAGGACGGAGGGGAGATAGGTTTTGGAGTAGGAAACAAGTAGAAACAAACGGAAGTCGATTTGGAGTTGTAGATAAAAAGTTATAGCAGTTTGAATAGAGATAGGTTTGACAAAACTCGTTCTGCACGCTTTTTAAAGCAATCATGGGCACGTACGCTGGCTGGTTGGTTCGATCGGTCTTGTTGGGCCGGCCCGGTTAGGTTTTTTTTCTTTTTTTTCTTGTTTTCTTTTTCTTTTTCTATTTACTTGTTTCCCTTATATCTTTTGCATACGAACTCCAAATGACGCGATTCTTGTTTCTAAATTTTTCTAAAATTGAATAGATCATTGTAAGATCATATTTGTAATATTTTTACTAGTTTGCAAGTAATGGGTTTATAAATTCTTGTATATTTCATTTTATTTATATCTTTATGTCTTTGTATTTATTTCATAACTTTTTCATACTAGCTCCAAATGAGCTCAATTTTGTTTCTAAAATTTTGTAGTATTAATTGGATATCTTTAGGCTATAATTATCAATAATTTATGCCTTAGCAACAGTGGGTTTTAATAAGTCAATTTAATTACCCTTAGGAACATTTGGGCGAATCAACTATAGGATTTAGATACCAGGATTTGGATTTAGTTTGTGAGAACTTTGCATGGATGTAATGAAATGCTTATAAATGCTTCATGATTTTCATTTTTAAATCTTGCACACCAATTCTATAATCCATAATCAATCCATGCCCTTTTGCCTATATGGCTACTTAGGTCATAACAAAAGAATATAAGATTTTGAATTCAAGGTTGAGAGGATTTTCTATTCAAAAAGTTTCTTCTCTTTGGGAATTTTCAACATAGTCAAACAATCAATCAAACTTATTTATTTATTTCACATTCCAAAATTAGGAGAATTTTGGGATGTGACAGACTACCACCCTTAAAAGAAATCTCGTCCCGAGATTTGGGAAGGCTAGAAAGAAAGAAAGGTTCGGGATCCATTAGGATGCTACCACCCTTAAAAGAAAATTGACTAGGTCACTTCTCGAGGATTCACTTAGCTCAGATTGGTTCTCCTTTAGACTTTTATTGGCACAATGTCTCTAGCATATTCTAAACATCATGATTGATAGTTTCCGAGAAAGCTCTTCTTAAACTAGCAAAACTCTCATGGTGGTCAATTAGGGGATGTTTACTTCACGGTACCCATTAATCATGGTTGAGATTCATTCTTATCGTATATTCCTACGCTAAGCACTGGGTGCTTTTATAAAGGGGGAAATAAACCATTCTAAGGTCTAGGATTAACGCCGGCTCTTTGCTAAGGTTGAAAAGACATTCAAGATCCGCAAAGCCAACAGTACAAGAGCGAATAATTAGAGTAGCAGGAATGGTGATCAATCCATCCTGCACCCAAATCATTACCCTGTATGAGGATAGGTGAATCACGTTTTTCTATCACTCGGGCATTCTCACTTGCCTTGAAGAAGGTTTCCATGGGCACAAACAAATTCTCTATGTAGGCTCCCATGTATTTAATCAACAAAGCTACATCTAAAACTAAATTATCGATACTTCAACTTTCGGGTTGCGTAATCTACTACATAACATCATTTCAACACTTCGTACTTCCACATCCTTCTGTTGCATTAGATGAACTATTCTCCTTTGTCGATGCATTATGTTGTAAAACTTTCCACTTAATCCTTCTCCATGTATTCAACACATCATTATAGTTCCATGGGTTTGAGATAGAGAAGAATTGATTGTAGGGAGAAGAAGCTAGTAAGGAAGTAATCCTACTCATAACTATATGAAGCAATCAATGTCACAAACAAGAAAACAATCATAAGAAATAAACACACAAGCAAGCACTTGCATAACAATAATACACAGGTCTAAATTTAGTAGTATATAACCACAAAATAGTTTGAAAGCATTGGGAACAATACTAGAGTAAAATAGAGCAACATATAAGCAATAAACAAAATCTGTCAAAGCGGTACAGCAGACTTCACGAATTTTTCTGACCGATCTAAACTCGTCAGGAATTTTAGCCAATTTTTGTGCATGTACTACAGGTAATTACGCTCCAGATCCTATTTTTTTAGATATTTCTGAGTTACAAATAAAATACGAAAAATCGCGCGGTACTACAGGTCCGGCAGAAAACTGCAGCAGTTATTCCACGAATTTCAATCAATTCACACCATTAAAATAATTTTAAAACCACACGAAAACTCCAGCAACTTTAGAGTTTCAAAATAACAGATCCTAAACAAGGCATCACACAATATGGTTCAGTACAAACAATCAAGCAACCTATATTGTCATACCACATAAGTTGGTAAGAACAATATGCTAACACGATAGCGATGATCTTCTAAAGAGATAAAATATGGTGGTCCAGTCCTACCCAAACTTGGTGAGATGTTCATTTATGTCATACTATTTGTTCTTTTACTTATCTAACTCTCATATAGGTATCAAAAGAATGGACAACTATAAAGGTTTGAATAGGAAGAGGTTATAGAAAAGATAGATAAGGAATATAAGAACTCTAATAAGTATAAAATATTCTAGTTCTCCTAATAGAGGTCTTTTATTGCTAATCCATTTCTAAGGTCACGATCCTACAGTCAACACATAGCTCCGATACCATCTTGTAACACCCTCGCCTGATAAGGCTGAGTTCATGTGTATAGTGCCAATCCCTGGATCGGTTCACTGGCACACACGATACAAAATGATACCAAATATAACTATGCATCATAAATACAACGAATATGATCCAGAATTTACATTATTTATTCAAGTACACAGCGGAAAACGAATACAAGGTAGATCTCCATCCTTCAAATGTGCCACAGGCGAACAATTGTTGAGTGGAGTCTCGCGACCTATGAACGATCACTCAGATACGATATAACCTGCAACATGAAACGTTGCAGCCTCGAATGGTCAATACATTGAATGTATGGCAAGTAGGCTAAAGTGGTTAACAACAGATCTATCAACTACATGCTTATTTGGCCAAGTGGAGTTCAGGCTCATTTGCATAAAGCAACAGTTTTATCCTAATATTTGTAACAAAATAGTTTTCCAATACGATAAATAGGATACTCTGGTTCACTCCCAGGTGCTCCTACCCAATTATGTTCACCCAACAATTTTTAAGTAATTAAGAAATAAGGATGAGTGAGAAATATCATAGCATCAGTATCAGGTCGCTCAAATTGTCCATAACCGGGGACACGGCTAAGTACTTAGTTTATACACCCTGCAGGGGTTAGTACACTTTACCCATGTGACTTGGCCAGCCCATCTCGTACCACCACTCTCATATTGGGTGATGATAGGGAGAAGTCCAAGAAGGAACCGTTCGGGAAGTAGCTCCCCAATCCCGACGCGCACCGGTCCAACCTACACTATCTACATCTCTGGATACGCGGGTTCGAGTTACCACAACCTACTGAGTTCAACCAACCACCCATTTCATTATTGGCACATGGTTGCACACGAAAGCTTCCAAACAAAGAAACCAATCATTTCTCAGTGTCCTGGGTGCCTTTTCGCAATGATACCACCAAAAATTATCAATCCCATCACACCCAGGAGATTCATTGATTAAGTTGTTTTAGTTTTCGCAAACCAACACATTTACAATCAACATCAGTGATGTAACCCAACCCTCGTTCCTCATAGCATGGCTAAGCACATCTACCAACGGTGGCTCATAAACAAGGAATGCTAGGGAATAATATGGGACATAGCATAGCATATACACATCAATTCCTACATATGCAATTCTACAAAAATATCTACAATGCATAGGAAAAACAGTAGGACATTTATGACCAAGATAGCACCACTTGCCTTTGTTGTATATGTAGTCGATTAGATAATCCTTACAATTATATTGGCCTCTTTCGTAATAACCACAATACTTGCAATCATAGTAGTTGCAATCACAGTAGTTGCACTCCTCGCAATCTAACGTTTAAAGCAAACACATCAAACACCATTCAAAACATTGCAAACATACAACAGTGCAACATTACAAGAAAACAATGATGAACAGATGCATGCATGACGATTTAATGAGTCACAATGGTTGCATTTAGTGTTCTGAACATAGTTAGATTACATGATGCATGTGGAAAGTCATTTAATGCACTAAAGCTTTTGTTACTAAAGTTGTATTGATTTAATATGGTGTATACCACTTTAATTGAACTAAATATGTTTATGTTGTATTAAATTGTGAACTAGATGCTACTGGATAGAGGTAATGAAATTTAGAGACAGTGGCAATTTGAATCACCTAAAAAGGAGTTACAGATATTTTCCTATGATTAAAACACTATTTCAATGGGTTAAAATATTTCTGTACGAATTTCTGTTTTAACAGTACCAAATAATTTGTCATGCAATTTCTCTATATAGATATTGTCAATACAAAACCTTAGCACTTGGATTCACCTTAATCGGAGTTATAGATCTTTTTGTATGATTTAAATAGTGTTTAATGGGTTTTAAATGATTCATATTGTTTCTGTTGTCTAAAAATCAAACTAAAATTATATCTATAATCTCCACAGAATTGTGATTTCAGGGACATATTATTTGTAATTTTCTGACTAGTATTTATTTTCTTATGAATTTATTACTCTAAATAAGCCATTAAACCATTTAAATCTTCACGGCAAAACCTTACAGTCAAAGGCTGAACTAATTGCATACTGATTATCTACATGGAACCAGCTTTCCATCAGTATATCATTTATATTTTTGTGACAAGCAATTAATTTACTATGCATTTAATGATTTATAAAGACATTAAAACTAAATAAATTGCTACAGGTTAAATAGTCGGCAAAGGCTATATCCAACCAGATATTATTAATGTACATTACAGTAGCTTCAATTTGATATATTGTTCATATTTTTCGGAGTTACAAATAATTTCTTATGAATTTATTGACCTAAAAGACCATTAAAACTAATTAAATTACTGCAGTAACCACGTATAGTAAAAGTTGGATCTATTCTGATAAGATGATTCTACGTAAAATTATCTTCAATTTGATATATTATACGCAATTTTTGGACGTGGTATAAATTTCTAATGAATTTTACAAGTTAGATCTATAATGTGCAATTTTAAATTCAAACGGAATATTCCAGAGAATATTCCGCTGACTGGACAGGTTGACTTTGTATGCTGACTGGGACTAGATGTTGACCTGACGTTGACGTGGCGTTGATGAGGAAGCTGACCGGGATGACGAAATGGCACACACCGGTTTGATTGGATCTCGACCGTCTGGATAGGATCCGGTGGCTAGAAGAAGAGATTGACCCGATTTTGGCTCAGAATAGACAAGAAACAGATCTGTGTTAGAGAGAAAAATTCATAGGTCAAATTGAAAAACTTAGAACACGAAAGTTGTGGGGAATCATTATTCCTGCCTTCTCACCAAAGGAATTTGGATTTGAAGAAACGAGCGCGAGTACATCTTGGATTTATACCGTAAGATCTGAAATATTGCGATGCGAAATTCTCCTGCTGTGGTGGATGAAAAGAGGTGAGGTTTGTCGGGATTGAATGTTTTCGACGCGTTCTACAACTTTTATTTTTTGACCGAATGCAAACAACAAAGTCTAGATGGGTTAAAAAGCGAAATAAGATTCAGGCATATGTAGATTCGGGATTTCGAGGAGAGAAACTCATACAGCTGTGGCTCCACGAGTTTATATGGAGGTTTAGGATGGTGGGGAGATAGGTTTTGGAGTAGGGAACAAGTAGAAACAAACGGAAGTCGATTTGGAGTTGTAGATAAAAAGTTATAGCAGTTTGAATAGAGATAGGTTTTACAAAACTCGTTCTGCACGTTTTTTAAAGTAATCATGGGCACGTATGCTGGCTGGTTGGTTCGATCGGTCTTGCTGGGCCATCCCGGTTAGGTTTTTTTTTTCTTTTTTTTTCCTTTTCTTTTTCTATTTACTTGTTTTCCTTATATCTTTTGCATACGAACTCCAAATGACGCGATTCTTGTTTCTAAATTTTTCTAAAATCGAATAGATCATTGTAAGATCATATTTGTAATATTTTTACTAGTTTTCAAGTAGTGGGTTTATAAATCCTTGTATATTTCATTTTATTTATATCTTTATGTGTTTGTATTTATTTCATAACTTTTTCATACTAGCTCCAAATGAGCTCAATTTTTTTCTAAAATTTTGTAGTATTAATTGGATCTCTTTAGGCTATAATTATCAATAATTTATGCCTTAGCAATAGTGGGTTTTAATAAGTAAATTTAACTACCCTTAGGAACATTTGGGTGAATCAACTATAAGATTTAGATACCAGGATTTGGATTTAGTTTGTGAGAACTTTGCATGGATGTAATGAAATGCTTATGAATGCTTCATGATTTTCATTTTTAAATCTTGCACACCAATTCTACAATCCATAATCAATCCATGCCCTTTTGCCTATATGGCTACTTAGGTCATAACAAAAGAATATAAGATTTTGAATTCAAGGTTGAGAGGATTTTCTATTCAAAAAGTTTCTTCTCTTTGAGAATTTTCAACATAGTCAAACAATCAGTCAAACATATTTATTTATTTCACATTCCAAAATTAGGAGAATTTTGGGATGTGACAGGATACCAGGCATGTCGGATGACTTCCATGCGAAGATGTCACGATTCTCACGGAGGAACTCGATGAGCGCGCCTTCCTATGCTAGGCTCATGCCCGTTCCAATCGTCACCGTCTGGCTGGAGTCGCCTGGGACCAGCTCGACGGAGCGCGTGTGCATGGTTGCCTCGAAGGTGGTTGAGCCGCCCTCCTCCGAGTTGGGCTTCTTGAGTATCATGGGGTCGTCATTGTTGACCCCGCTCATGTACTTGGCAAGCTCCTCCGCGTGGTTGGCTTATGCGGCTATGATGACGTAGGCGAGCTCGGCGCCTTTGGCCTCGCACTTTGCGGCCATGTCGGGGTCGCCGTGGACAGTGATGATGTCGCACGGCTCTGGGAGCTTCATCGTGTTGTACACGTAGTGGGGCGCCGCCATGAATTTGGCAAACGCCTGCCGCCCCAAGACGAAGTGGTAGGGGCTATTGAAGGGCACCAGCTCGAAGACGATCCGCTCGGTGCGGAAGTTTGCTGGAGTGCTGAAGGTGACTGGCAGTGTCACCTTGCCAATCGGTTACGCCTTCCGACCGAGGACGATGTCGTGGAAGGTGGTATAGGTCGTATCGATCATCCACTGCAGGAGCCACAGTCGCCTGAACGTGTCCATGTAGAGAATGTTGATGGGGCTTCCGCCGTCCATCAACGTCTTGGGGAGCCAGTAGTCCCCCACCTTGGGATTGACCACCAAGGCGACTCGCCCCGGGTATTCAATCTGTGGCGAGTGGTCTTCATGGCTCCAGGTGATCCGCTGCTCAGACCAGTTGAGGAAGCGCGGGATGTCGACCTGGGGCACCGCGTTGACGCCGACGACACGGGCGATGACCTTCTTCTCGCGCTTGGTGCTGAACCCGGTGAAGGTGTGGAGCGATCCCACGTCGTTGCCGAATGCCCCACCATTTGGAGGGTGGTTGTTGGGGTCTCCCCGTGCGCGCCGTTCCTTCTTGATCTCCTTCAGGGAGTGGCAGTCGGCAGTCGTGTGTGTGGCGGGTTTCCACTTCCTGCTGTGGAACACACATGGCTGGTTGAGGAGAGTCGTGGGGTCAAACCTCGGCTTCGCCTTGTAGTTGCCGCCGTTGCAGCGTTGGCCCCTGTCGCAGCGGAAGCTGTTGGGCTCGCGTGGCGCGTAGCCTTCGTTGGCGACGAATTCGACTCGCCCGTTGGTGTGGCGCTTGCCGGTGAGGCGAGTGTTGTTGTAGCGTAGCTCGGGTCGTCTCCCGTTGTCGTGGCCGCTCGTGCGACGGTTTCCTCCCGACTCGTCGTCGGTTTCTTGGTTCGGGTCCTCCTCCACGTACCACTTGGCGATCTTGAGAAGGTCCGGTATATTGTCGAGTGTCTTGTACACCCACTTGAGCTTGGAGACCAAGGGCTCGTAGCAGCACGAAGTCTTAAAGCAGTGGATCGCGGTGTCCGGGTGGATGCCCGCCGCGTTGAACCACAGGTCCTGCCAGCGCTGCACCCAGCTGCGGGGCGACTCGTGGGGTCCCTAGACGCATCGCTCCAGGTCCTCGATGGTGGTGGCGCGGGTGTAGGTGTTGGAGATATGCCCTAGAGGCAATAATAAATGTAGTTATTATTATATCTTTGTGTTTATGATAAATGTTTACATTCATGCTATAATAGTATTAACAAGGAAACATTGATACTTGTGTGATTTGTAAACTTAATTTGAAGTCCCTAGTATAGCCTCTATACATCACTAGCTTGTTGGTTGATAAATGATTGTGGTTTCCCGATCATGAACATTGAGATGTTATCAACAACAAGATCATATCGTTAGGAGAATGATATGGTGGACATACTCCTATAGATAAGCGTAGCATAAAGATCAAGTCATTACAATAGTTCAATTGCTATATGCTTTCTGATACATAGTAACCTAATTCCTTCGACCATGAGATCATGCATATCACCTTTACCGGATGGATGCTTTGATGACATTAAACACCACACCGTAACTGGGTGGCTATAAAGGTGGCATTGAGTGTTCGGAAAGTATTGGTTGAGACACATGGATCAAGAGTGGGATTTGTCCATCCATATGACGGATAGATATACTCTGGGCCCTCTCGGTGGAATGTCATCCAATTATCTTGCAAGCATGTGACTGTCTCACAAGGGATCACATATCACGGAAACGAGAAAAGAGTACTTATCGGTAACGAGGTTGAACTAGGTATGCAGAGATACCGACGATCAAAACCTCGGATAAGTAAACTATCGTGAGACAAAGGGAAATTGGTATCGTATGTAAGTGGTTCATTCGATCGCAAAGTAATCGTAGAAATATGTGGGAGCCATATGAATTTCCAGATTCCTCTATTGGTTATTGTTCGGAGAAGTGTCTCGATCATGTCCGCATAATTCACGAACCGTAGGGAGACACACTTAAGGATTCGACGTTGTTTGAGTAGTTATGGTAGTATGAGAAAGAGACCGAATGTTGTTCGGAGTCTCGGATGGGATCCGGGATATCACGAGGTGATCCGGAATGGTCCGGAGAATAAGATTCATATAAGGAAAGTCCCGTTTCGGAGTTCGGGAATGATTCCGGTGTTTTCATCGGGAATGTTCTAGAAGGTTCTGGAATGTCTGGCACTCCGGAGGGGAAGGGGTACATGAGTGTGTCATTGCAAGTTGGAATGATTGCATCATGTACTAAGTGTATTCGCTGTCCAAAATAAAGGGTTTATTCAAATCCTAAATTGAAAAGTCAAACGGCTAGTTTGAAAAGTCAAACGGCAAGTTTTGGAAAGTGGAAAAGAGGAGGGAGTGTGAAACCGAGTTGGGGAGGGAGTCCTCCTCCCCAAGCCGGCGCACCACCCAAGCCGAGTTGGGGAGGGACTCCCCTCCCTCCCCTTGGCCGCCGGCCCCTCCACCTATATAAGGAGGGGCAGGGCTGCCTCCTCTAGACACACAAGTTCCTATCCTCTAAATCTAAACCCTAGCCACAGCCTCCGGTTTAGAGCCGTTTTGGTTTAGAGCTTCTAATTGCACTAGCCTTCGGATTAGAGACTTCTAATTGGTGTGTCTAAACCCTAGACCACTAAAGCTCTCTCATACTCCACCATACTCGCTCCGGCTTAAGGCGAAGCCCTGCGGGATCTCCCCTCTACTTTCGGTACCACGCCGTTGTGCTGCCGGAATCGCGAGGAGAGTGCTACAACCTCCGCTGCCTGCTGGAACAAGGGAGAGGAAGGTCTTCGTCGAGTACCGAACGTGTGACCGACTGCGGGAGCGCTGCCGAAACGCAGCGCCGGAAGGATCGTCTACGCGATCTTGAGATCGGGAAGAGTACGACTACATCACCCACGAGAATCCGCTCTCGTTAAACACTTTGGAATCTTCGAGGGTAAGTTATTCCATCGACTCGTTGCTACAATCTAGTAGATAGATCTTGGCTTGTTTGTTTGTATGCGATAGAAATTTTTTGTTTTCCATGCTACAAAACCCTACAGTAGGACCTCTCGAAGTGCCTGACAAAGGCGTTGCCCATATCCTCCCAGGAGTCGATGCTGTCCGCGGGGAGGGTGTTGATCCATTGCCAGCTCGCTCCCTCCATCATCAGGGGAGGTAGCGAGCAGCGAGTAGGTCAGTGTGGCCGGCGATTCCCATCGCCCATGAGGTACGTGTCCAGCCACACGGACGGGTCGTACGAGGGGTCGTACTTCTCGATCTCCTTCAGCGCTTTGAAGTTCGCCGTGTATTTTTTGCCTCGGATCATTGGTCCGAAGCACTGGGGGCCAACTCGGTTGAGCGATCCCCTTGGTTCGCCGTCGCGGCGATTGGTGAGGGTATGTCTCAAGTCGTCAGGCTGGCGTGCGCG
The DNA here is from genome assembly GCA_916181665.1 of Avena sativa. Taxonomy (NCBI): domain Eukaryota; kingdom Viridiplantae; phylum Streptophyta; class Magnoliopsida; order Poales; family Poaceae; genus Avena; species Avena sativa. The sequence continues at coordinate 324,386,731 of OV702280.1, forward strand.
CCAGCTCTTGTTGTTGATGATGTGGGTCCGCGTGTCGACTGGATGCCCGTTGGCAGCGACCATGTTGTTTGTCGGTCGCGTGTCGTTGGTGGAGAGTGCTGAATTCACGGGTGGAGGATGGAGCTGCAGGGGCTCGGGGTGGGCAATTGAGAGTGTTTGCCATCGTCGGGCGGCCGCTTGAGGCCGCCCTGCTTCCTGACGAGCGGGAGTAGTCGCGTCCCCGCGAGTCTGCTCCCGCAGCTTGTTGCTCGACGGCCTTGGCGAGTAAGGCCCTGGCGTACTGGATCTGCAGGGCGCCCTCCCCGGTCACGTTGATGTTGTCGACCGCGAATCAACTCGCGATGACGTTGTCCATCGGAGTGGAGAACAGTGGGAGGCCGTTCGCGTCCCCCTCCTGCGCAGAGATCATGATCCTCGGTTGGTTTGGAGGGGGCATGCGGCCGGGCGGTGGAGGGGGAGCGCCGTTCGCTGACGCGCCTGGTGGTGGTCGGGTGCTTCCTCCTGGCGGCGCGTTCTCGCAGATCACGCGATTGGCCACGCGGGCCGGGTCGCTCTCGTCGTCGAAGTTTAGGGCGCGGCCCTGAACGGTGGGGTTCAGGCGCCACCTGATGCGGAGTTGGTGGTAGCGCGAGAGCTCCTGCGCTGTTACCTGCTCGAGGCGAAATTTTTCGCGCTCGGCTTGTTCCTTGCGGACCGCCTCCTCCAGTCGCGGGCGAAGTTCTTCGACCTCCGTCGCCGTCGCGGTCAGCGGGATCAGCATGGAGAAGGGGGCGTGGAGGTCACCGGAGTTCTCCGATCCGGAATCGGAGTCGAAGATCCCAATGATGGAAGGATCCTCGAAGTCCCCCACGTCGGAGACTTGGGTGATGGAGCCCGCGGGTGACGCGGTGATGATGGATCCGGCGACTGACTCCTGGTTCGCCGAGTCGGCGTCGTCATTGAGGGTCGCGTCGTCCGTGACCACGCTGGTCTCGGCCACGTTGTTGTTGGCCGAGTCATACTCGGAGGCGAGGTGGTGGATGGTGCGGACCTGACTCTCAGAGAGCCGATCATGCGGTGGCGACTCGTGGATGCGAGTCGAGTCCTCTAAGACGATGACGTCGATGAAGCCGACGAAGAGGCTGATCGTACCGACCAGCATGATCACGCTGTGCGTGACAAGGCGTGCCATTGGGACGTAGCTGCTCGGCAAGATCTGGAGGATCTCGCCGATCGCGTTCTTGCGGCCGGTGGTGATCGTCTCGTTGATGGGCAGATTGGATCTCGCCATAGAACACCGGCCTGACCGGCCAGGCCCCATGGTGGGTGCCACTGTCGTGGGAATGGCCACGACAGATGCTGCAATCGGTAGCGAGTAGTAGAACGAGGGGCAATGGCGGCCAGCCATCTGTGGTGCGAGATAAGGGCGGAGACACAGGGGTTTACCCAGGTTCGGCTCCCCGGAGGGTAAGACCTACTCCTGCTTGATTGTATTGATGAGAGAGTACAAAGGCGAGCTCGATGACTAGGCGGCGAGTCGCAGGGGGTGTATGATGGAACATGTCCTCTATGCGTACCCTAGGGAGGTTTATATAGACTCACCTCGCTAGGGTTTATAGATCTACAATCGAATTAGTTAAGGATTAGGAGGGTGCTTGACTTAATCCGACCGGGCCTAGCTACGCTTCTGGGCCTTCAGCGTCCAGTCGCCTGGTTCCTTATTGGGTCAAGATCCAGTCACCGTCCTGCGGGCCCACTCGCTGGCAGCTTGGGCCAGTAGGAAACGTCCTGCTGGGTATACCCCACTCTTCATATCCCCTGTAGGGGTTCGTAGCATGGAAAACAAAAATTTTCTATCGCATACAAACAAACAAGCCAAGATCTATCTACTAGATTGTAGCAACGAGTCGATGGAATAACTTACCCTCGAAGATTCCAAAGCGTTTAACGAGAGCGGATTCTCGTGGGTGATGTAGTCGTACTCTTCCCGATCTCAAGATCATGTAGACGATCCTTCCGGCGCTGCGTTCCGGCAGCGCTTCCGTAGTCGGTCACACGTTCGGTACTCGACGAAGACCTTCCTCTCCCTTGTTCCAGCAGGCAGCGGAGGTTGTAGCACTCTCCTCGCGATTCCGGCAGCACAACGGCGTGGTACCGGAAGTAGAGGGGAAATCCCGCAGGGCTTCGCCTTAAGCCGGAGAGAGTATGGTGGAGTATGAGAGAGGCTATTAGTGGTCTAGTAATTATACACACCAATTAGAAGGCTCTAAACCAATTAGAAGGCTCTAAACCGAAGGCTAAAGCAATTAGAAGCTCTAAACCAAAACGGCTCTAAACCGGAGATTAGAGGTAGAAACTTGTGTGTCTAGAGGAGGAGGCCCTGCCCCTCCTTTTATGGGTGGAGGGTGCGGCCAAGGGGAGGGGAGTCCCTCCCCAAGTCGGCCTTGGGTGGCGCACCAGCTTGGGGAGGAGACTCCTCCCTCAAGTCGGTTCCCAACTCCTCTTGCTTGTTTCCCACAGTTTCTTGTTTTAGCCGTTTGACTTTCAAACTGGACATTTGACTTTTCTGTTTTAGGATTCAATTTAATCCTTTATTTGGGACAGAAAGAACACTTAGTACATGATGCAATCATTCCAATATGTAATGACACATTCATGTACCCCTCCCCCCCGGAGTGCCGGACAATCCGGAACCTTCTAGAACATTCCCGATGAAGACACCGGAATCATTCCTGAACTCCGAAACGGGACTTTCCTTATATGAATCTTATTCTCCAGACCATTCCGGATCACCTCGTGATATCCCGGATCCCATCTGAGACTCCGAACAACATTCGGTCTCTTTCTCATAATACCATAACTACTCAAACAACGTCGAATCCTTAAGTGTGTCTCCCTACGGTTCGTGAATTATGCGGACATGATCGAGACACTTCTCCTAATAATAACCAATAGAGGAATCTGGAAATTCATATGGATCCCACATATTTCTATGATTACTTTGCGATCGAATGAACCACTTACATACGATACCAATTTCCCTTTGTCTCACGATATGTTACTTATCTGAGGTTATGATCGTTGGTATCTCTGCATACCTAGTTCAACCTCCTTACCGATAAGTACTCTTTCGTTCCCGTGATATGTGATCCCTTGTGAGCCAGTCACATGCTTGCAAGCTAATTGGATGACATTCCACCGAGAGGGCCCAGAGTATATCTATCCGTCATATGGATGGACAAATCCCACTCTTGATCCATGTGTCTCAACCAATACTTTCCGAACACTCAATGCCACCTTTATAACCACCCAGTTACGGTGTGGTGTTTGATGTCATCAAAGCATCCATCCGGTAAAGGTGATATGCATGATCTCATGGTCGAAGGAATTAGGTTACTATGTATCAGAAAGCATATAGCAATTGAACTATTGAAATGACTTGATATTTATGCTACGCTTATCTATAGGAGTATGTCCACCATATCATTTTCCTAACGATATGATCTTGTTGTTGATAACATCTCAATGTTCATGATAGGGAAACCACAATCATTTATCAACCAACAAGCTAGTGAAGTATAGAGGCTATACTAGGGACTTCAAATTAAGTTTACAAATCACACAAGTATCAATGTTTCCTTGTTAATACTATTATAGCATGAATGTAAACATTTATCATAAACACAAAGATATAATAATAACTACATTTATTATTGCCTCTAGGGCATATCTCCAACAGTCTCCCACTTGCACTAGAGTCATCTAATCTAGATTACATGGTAATATACCGAACACCCATGGCAGTTTGGTGTTGGTCATGTTTTGCCCTCGGGAGAGGTTTAGTCAACGGATCCGCCACATTCAGATCTGTGTGTACTTTGCAAATCTGTATATCCCCATCTTGGATATGTTCTCGAATAGCATGAAAACGTAGCTTGATATGCTTCAGCTTCTTGTGTGACCTTGGTTCTTGCGCATTGGCTATGGCGCCCATGTTATCACAGTAGATAGACATTGGGTCCAGCGCACTAGGAACCACACCCAGCTCTGTAATGAACTCTTTCATCCATATCGCTTCTTGCGAAGCCTCCGAAGCAGCCATGTATTCCGATTCAGTTGAAGATCTCGCCACAACGCTTTGCTTTGCACTCCTCCAGCTAACTGCTGCACCATTCAAAATAAATACGTATCCGGATTGTGATTTAGAATCATCCGGATCTGTGTTCCAACTAGCATCGGTGTAACCATTAACAACGAGCTGTTCATCACCTCCATAAGAAAGAACCATATCCTTAGTTCTTCTCAAGTACTTAAGGATGTTTTTGACCGCTGTCCAATGATCCACTCCTGGATCACTTTGATATCTGCTAGTTAAACTAACAACATATGCAATGTCGGGTCTAGTACATAGCATGGCATACATCAGAGATCCTATGGCTGAGGCATAGGGAGTCTTACTCATCCTTTCTCTATCTTCTGCCGATGTCGGACTTTGAGTTTTACTCAAGGTCGTATTGGGCAACATGGGCAAGAACCCTTTCTTGCTTTCTTCCATTCCAAACCTCTTTAGAACTTTGTCCAAATATGTACTCTGTGACAATGATATTTGGCGTTTCGATCTATCTCTATAAATCTTTATGCCTAATATGTAAGCTGCTTCGCCAAGATCCTTCATTGAAAAACTATTATTCAAATATTCCTTGACACTATTAAGAAGGTCTACATCATTCCCAATCAACAATATGTCATCCACATATAGTATTAAGAATGCTATAGAGCTCCCACTCACTTTCTTGTAAATACAAGCTTCTCCATAAGTTTGTATAAAACCAAAACTTTTGATTACCTTATCAAAACGTTGATTCCAACTTCGGGATGCTTGCTTCAATCCATAGATGGACCGTTGAAGTTTGCATACCTTGTTAGCATCTTTAGGATCGACAAAACCTTTGGGTTGCATCATATACAACTCTTCATCAATGTCTCCATTGAGGAATGCTGTTTTGACATCCATCTGCCATATCTCATAATCATAATATGCAGCGATTGCTAACATAATCCTCACAGACTTTAGCTTCGCTACTGGTGAGAAAGTCTCATCGTAGTCAACTCCTTGAATTTGTCGAAACCCTTTTGCGACAAGTCGAGCTTTATAGACAGTAACATTACCATCAGCATCTGTTTTCTTCTTGAAAATCCATTTGTTCTCGACAGCCTTCCGGCCATCCGGTAAGTCCACCAAAGTCCATACTTGGTTTTCGTACATGGATCCAATCTCGGATTTCATGGCTTCTTGCCATTTATTGGAATCTGGGCTCATCGTCGCTTCCTCATATGTCTCGGGGTCATCGGTGTTGTCCACCAACATGACATTCATAACGGAATCATACCAATCTGGAGTGGTACGAGTTCTCGTTGATCTCCGAGGCTCTGTAGCAACTTCAACCGAAGTTTCATGATCACCATCATTAGCTTCCTCTCTTATTGGTGCAGGCACCACAGGAACTTCTTCCGGTGCTGCGCTACTCGCAATTTCGAGAGAAGGTTCGACAACCTCGTCGAGTTCTACTTTCCTTCCAGTCACTTCTTTCGAGAGAAATTCCTTCTCTAGAAAGGATCCATTCTTAGCAACGAAGATTTTGCCTTCGGATCTATGATAGAAGGTATACCCAATAGTTTCCTTCGGGTATCCTATGAAGACGCATTTTTCCGCTTTGGGTTCAAGCTTGTCCGGATGTAACTTCTTTACATAGGCTTCGCATCCCCAAACTTTAAGGAACGACAATTTAGGTTTCTTCCCAAACCATAATTCATATGGTGTCGTTTCAACGGATTTAGATGGTGCCCTATTTAAAGTGAATGCGGCTGTTTCTAATGCATAACCCCAAAATGATAGCGGTAAATCTGTAAGTGACATCATAGAACGAACCATATCTAAGAGAGTTCGATTACGACGTTCGGACACACCATTACGCTGTGGTGTTCCCGGCGGTGTCAATTGTGAAAGTATCCCGCATTTCTTCAAATGCTCGCCAAACTCGTAACTTAGATATTCACCTCCACGATCAGAACGTAGAAATTTAATCTTCTTGTTACGTTGATTCTCTACCTCACTTTGAAACTCCTTAAACTTCTCGAAAGTTTCGAACTTATGTTTCATGAAATAGATATACCCATATCTACTCAAGTCATCCGTGAAGGTAAGAACATAACGATAACCACTGCGCGATGCTACACTCATTGGACCACACACATCGGTATGTATGATTTCCAATAAGTCCGTAGCTCGCTCCATCATACCAGAAAATGGAGTCTTAGTCATTTTTCCCATCAGACATGCTTCGCATCTTTCAAGTGATTCAAAATCAAGTGATTCAAGAAGTCCATCGGAATGGAGTTTCTCCATACGTTTCACTCCAATGTGACCAAGACGACAGTGCCACATATAGGTCGAATTATCGCTTGATTTCAAACGTTTAGCCTCAATGTTGTTGATATGTGTATTTCCACTATCGAGATTCAATAAGAATAGACCATCTATCAAAGGTGCATGTGCATAAAACATATTACTCATATAAATCGAATAACCATTATTCTCGGACTTAAACAAGTAACCGTCTCGCAATAAACAAGATCCCGATATAATGTTCATGCTCAACGCAGGCACCAAATAACAATTATTTAAGTATAAAACTAATCCCGATGGTAGATGAAGGGGTAGCGTGCCGACCGCGATCACATCAACCTTTGATCCGTTTCCCACGCGCATCGTCACCTCGTTCTTCGCTAGCTTCCGTTTATTCTGCAGCACCTGTTTCGAGTTACAAATATGAGCAACCGAACCAGTATCAAATACCCAGGCACTACTACGAGTACTAGTGAGATACACATCAATAACATGTATATCAGATATACCTTTCTTCTTGATGTTGCCGTTCTTCAAATCCGCCAAGTACTTTGGGCAATTCCGCTTCCAGTGACCTTCTCCCTTGCAGTAAAAGCACTCAGTATCAGGCTTAGGTCCAGCCTTGGTCTTCTTCGTCGGTGTGGTAACTTTCTTACCACCCTTCTTGAAGTGTCCCTTTTGCTTAGACTTGCCTTTCTTGAATTTGGTGGTCTTATTGACCAACAACACTTGGTGCTCTTTCTTGATCTCCACTTCTGCAGATTTCAACATGGCAAAGAGTTGTGGCAACGTCTTGTTCATGTTCTGCATGTTGTAGTTCATCACAAAGTTCTTGTAACTTGGTGGTAGTGATTGGAGGACACGGTAAATCCCCAAAGCATTAGGAATCACTATACCCAAGCTTTGAAGTTTGTTTGCGTGCCCAGACATCTTAAGCACATGCTCACTGACGGAGCTGCCCTCTTCCATCTTGCAGTTAAAGAACTTTTTAGAAGCCTCATAGCTTTCAATTGCCGCATGAGTCTCAAAAATCAATTTGAGATCCTCGACAATATCATATGGGTCTGAATCCTCAAACCTTTTCTGAAGCTCCGATTCCAAACCATACAAGATAGCACACTGAACTATGGAGTACTGATTCTTCCGAGCAAGGTAAACATTCTTTACTTCATCGGGAGCATCAGCTGCAGGTGGGTCACCCAGCGGTGCATCCAGCACATAGGTCAAATTACCAGCTGTGAGGACAATCCTCAAATTGTGGAACCAATCCGCGAAGTTGCTTCCATTGTTTTTCAACTTTTCTTTCTCTAGGAACGCATTAAAATTGATGGTAGGGGCTGCCATTGATCTACAACATATTTGCAATAGTTTAGACTAAGTTTATGACAAATTGAGTTCAAATTAATTAATGTAATTAAACTAGGTGAACTCCCACTCAAAACAATATCCCTCACATTGTTTTAGTGATCACACGAACCAAATCCACCACATCAACACCGATCATCACGAGAGTTGATATAGTTTCAATGGCGAACAATCATCATGTTCATCATATCTACTATATGACTCATGCTTTACCTTTCGGTGATCCGTGTTCCGAGACCATGTATGTACATGCTAGGATCGTCAAGATCAAACCTTAGTTTCCGCATGAGCAAATCTGGCTTGCTCACGTTGTATACACTTGCGGAATCTAACACACCCGATCATCACGTGGTGCTTCGAAACAACAGGCTTTAGCAACGGTGCTAACTAAGGGTGAACACTTTATGACTTTATATTCATGTGCATGAGGGATCATCTTATAATGCTACCGTCGTCTACTAAGCAATACAAGATGCATAAAGGATTAACATAACATGCAATTCAATATATATATATGTGATATGATATGGCCTTTCTTCTTTGTGCTTCCGATCTCCATCTTCAAGCACGAACATGATCTCCATCATCACCGGCATTGCATCAAGGTCAATGACGCCTCTCCATGGTTGTCGTCCACCGGCTTCAACTATTACAACTACTTTGAATATACACGCGGGTCTTAACATAAATTAAAGACAACCATATGGCTCCTGCCGGTTGCCGACTTACAATAAGGAACATTGCATACATCAAATATAATCACAATCATGGCCATATCACATCACTGCACACCCCTGCAAAACAAAGTTAGACGCCTCTACTTTCTTTGCATATTTTACGTGGTTTGGGGCTTTCAATAAGTGTCGTTCTAACTTACGAACAAGAACCACAACATTGATACTAGTATTGTTAATCACCCGTTGTAAATTGGATCTTAACTATGCTAGGAGAAACAGGCACCCGCAAAGCCACTTATGCAATACAAGTTGCATGTCAAGCGTGGAGCAAGTCTCATGAACGATGTCATGTAAGGTTAGCCCGGGCCGCTTCATCCCAACATACCGCAAGATGCAAAGTACACAAGAAGCAATCGACAATAAAAGCATCAACGCCCACAATGACCATTGTGTTCTACTCGTGCAACAGATCTACATATAGACACGGCTCTGATACCACTGTAGGGGTTCGTAGCATGGAAAACAAAAAAATTCTATCGCATACAAACAAACAAGCCAAGATCTATCTACTAGATTGTAGCAACGAGTCGATGGAATAACTTACCCTCGAAGATTCCAAAGCGTTTAACGAGAGCGGATTCTCGTGGGTGATGTAGTCGTACTCTTCCCGATCTCAAGATCATGTAGACGATCCTTCCGGCGCTGCGTTCCGGCAGCGCTTCCGTAGTCGGTCACACGTTCGGTACTCGACGAAGACCTTCCTCTCCCTTGTTCCAGCAGGCAGCGGAGGTTGTAGCACTCTCCTCGCGATTCCGGCAGCACAACGGCGTGGTACCGGAAGTAGAGGGGAAATCCCGCAGGGCTTCGCCTTAAGCCGGAGCGAGTATGGTGGAGTATGAGAGAGGCTATTAGTGGTCTAGTAATTAGACACACCAATTAGAAGGCTCTAAACCAATTAGAAGGCTCTAAACCGAAGGCTAAAGCAATTAGAAGCTCTAAACCAAAATGGCTCTAAACCGGAGATTAGAGGTAGAAACTTGTGTGTCTAGAGGAGGAGGCCCTGCCCCTCCTTTTATGGGTGGAGGGTGCGGCCAAGGGGAGGGGAGTCCCTCCCCAAGTCGGCCTTGGGTGGCGCGCCGGCTTGGGGAGGAGACTCCTCCCTCAAGTCGGTTCCCAACTCCTCTTGCTTGTTTCCCACAGTTTCTTGTTTTAGCCGTTTGACTTTCAAACTGGACATTTGACTTTTCTGTTTTAGGATTCAATTTAATCCTTTATTTGGGACAGCAAGAACACTTAGTACATGATGCAATCATTCCAATATGTAATGACACATTCATGTACCCCTCCCCCCCGGAGTGTCGGACAATCCGGAACCTTCTAGAACATTCCCGATGAAAACACCGGAATCATTCCCGAACTCCGAAACGGGACTTTCCTTATATGAATCTTATTCTCCGGACCATTCCGGATCACCTCGTGATATCCCGGATCCCATCCGAGACTCCGAACAACATTCGGTCTCTTTCTCATAATACCATAACTACTCAAACAACATCGAATCCTTAAGTGTGTCTCCCTACGGTTCGTGAATTATGCGGACATGATCGAGACACTTCTCCGAACAATAACCAATAGAGGAATCTGGAAATTCATATGGCTCCCACATATTTCTACGATTACTTTGCGATCGAATGAACCACTTACATACGATACCAATTTCCCTTTGTCTCACGATATGTTACTTATCCGAGGTTATGATCGTCGGTATCTCTGCATACCTAGTTCAACCTCGTTACCGATAAGTACTCTTTTCTCGTTCCCGTGATATGTGATCCCTTGTGAGCCATTCACATGCTTGCAAGCTAATTGGATGACATTCCACCGAGAGGGCCCAGAGTATATCTATCCGTCATATGGATGGACAAATCCCACTCTTGATCCATGTGTCTCAACCAATACTTTCCGAACACTCAATGCCACCTTTATAACAACCCAGTTACGGTGTGGTGTTTGATGTCATCAAAGCATCCATCCGGTAAAGGTGATATGCATGATCTCATGGTCGAAGGAATTAGGTTACTATGTATCAGAAAGCATATAGCAATTGAACTATTGAAATGACTTGATCTTTATGCTACGCTTATCTATAGGAGTATGTCCACCATATCATTCTCCTAACGATATGATCTTGTTGTTGATAACATCTCAATGTTCATGATAGGGAAACCACAATCATTTATCAACCAACAAGCTAGTGAAGTATAGAGGCTATACTAGGGACTTCAAATTAAGTTTACAAATCACACAAGTATCAATGTTTCCTTGTTAATACTATTATAGCATGAATGTAAACATTTATCATAAACACAAAGATATAATAATAACTACATTTATTATTGCCTCTAGGGCATATCTCCAACATCCCCATCATCTACATCAATATCAAGTGGAATATGCATAAGGAAAAGGTATGATATTGATAGGGTTTCTTTTTTACCGGTCTCGTGGTGTTAGTTGGGGAGACCGGTTTATAGGATAGATAACCGTACTATCAAGAGGGGCTCTCAAGTGAGTAACTCGATCATATATTTCGAAGAGAGCTCAAACCTTTGCATACTTAGCATCATCCTTTCTTGGTCATTATTTGGATCTGGTCCATGTGAGGTTCTAGAGCTTGTGGTAATATTCATAACAAACTCTAGTGCATCAAAAACGGATTTCCCTTTTATATCTTATTGCGTTTTTTATCTTGGACGTTTTACCGGTTTGTATTTTAGAGATAGGTAAAACCTTCCATTATTTGGTTCTTACTCATGTGAGGATTTAGAGCTTATTTTAATCTTCATGACAAGCTCTAGTTCATCGAAAACGGATTTCATATGCATTCTCTCTTACGTTTTTGATGTTACAGGTTTTACTGGTTTGTCTTTTTGAGAGAGGTTAAACCTTCCATCATTTGGTTCTATCCTCCCTTGCTGGACTATGATGTTTTTCTGTATGATTTTGTAGAGCTTATCGTCGTCTTTAAAACGAGCCCAAGATCATCAAAATCGGAGTCCATATGCAAAAGTTATGGTTGTTTTCGTGCTGGTTTTTCTGCCAGTTTTGGTAAGAACGGAGACTCCGGACTAAATCTTCGGTCTATCTCCGGACCGCGTACAGAATGCCCTCTAGATTGTCCCCGTTTGGCCTGGGTACACCAGAGACTCCGGTTCCAGTCCGGAGACTCCGGTCCGGGCGATTCCTAGGCCTAACAGTTGGATTTCTAGGGACCTATTTAAGGGCCCTTCTTCCGTAATGGTTACCTAACCATTCTTGCAAGTTTTCCCCTCCATTGTTGACCTTCTTGAGCTTGCTTACCCTCAATCCCTCCCATGATTCTTGCATATTCTTGAGGGATTTGAAAAGAGGAGATCTAGATCTATAACCCCACCAATCAATTTCTCCTCTAAGTGAGGGGAACATATTGGGATCTAGATCTTGGAGTCTTTTGTGGATTTCCTCCTTTGTTCTTCCACTCTTATTCCCCCACAAGCTTTTGTAGCTTTGGTGGAATTTGGGAGAGAAGGACTTGAGCACTTCTTGTGTTCTTGCCATTGCATTTGGTGCATCGGTTTGAGTTCTCGGTGAGGATTCGATTGAGTGAAAAGTGTGAACCTTTTTACTCTTGGGTTCTGGGAACGCTAAACGGTTTGGTGGTTTTGCAGGTGTTTGGATTACTTGGGGCCTCCAATTAAGTTGTGGAGCGTTCCCTAAGATTGTTTGTTGGGAGTCTCCAATTGAGTTGTGGAGAAGTGCCCCAACCTTATGAGAGTTTCCGGATTGCCACTGACAAGTGCACCGATAGTGGAAGTGTGGATCGATCCCGTTTGGGTGAGATTCATAGGAGAAAAAGGGAGGCCTCTTGTGGCATTGGTGGTTTGATACCACTCCCTCTCCAAACGATATGTACTCCATGTTGGGAGGAACTCGGTAAAATATCGTCGTCTCTGTGTGCCTCGGTTATCTCTATATCCGAGCTCTTACTTATGCACATTACTTTGTGATAGCCTTCGTGCTTGAAGTATATATCTTGCTATCACATAGTTGCTTGTCTTTCTTAGCATAAGTTGTTGGTGCAAATAGGTGAACCCTAGTTGTTCTAGGTTTTGTGCTTAACAAAGTAAACGCTAGTTTAATTCCGCCTTTGCTGAGCCTGATTACCCACAAGTGTAGAGGATCGCAACAGTCTTCGCGAGTAGTATTAGCCAATTTATTGATTCGACACAAGGGGAGCAATAGTTTGGTAGTAGCAATAGCAAAGCAATAGCAACAGTAGAACAAGAGCAATAATAACAATAATGGTAACCAATGGGATTCGAGTGCGGTAGGCATAGGGATGGATGGGCAGGCGTTGCATGGACGATTCTAAACATGTAACTTCAAGATCTAGGGCATTGCAGATAAATAACAACAAGCATCCAAGTACTAAACAATCCAAGGCATGTGCTCCATATATAGTCATACATGCTCGCAATGAGAACTTGCACAACATCTTCTATCCAGCCAGCCCGTGGCAGCGGGGCCTCTAGGGAACTACTGGAAATTAAGGTGCTCCATTTAATAGAGCACCGGAGTAAAGCATTAACACTCCGTGAACACATGTGATCCTCACACCACAGCCATCCCCTCCGGTTGTCCCAATTATTGTCACTTTGGGGCCTTTGGATCCGGACAATGATATGTGTACACAACTTGCAGATAAGATCACAAACAATACTATCATAATGATTCAAAAATAAGTTCATATCTGAGATCATGGCACTCGGGCCCTAGTGACAAGAATTAAGCACAACAAGTTACAACAAAGTCAAATAGCACTAAAAGAGATACTAGGCACTATGCCCTAACAATCTTATTCGATTACATGATAGAACTCATCCAATCCCTACCATCCCCAAGCCTACAGCAGGGGATTACTCACTCATGGATGAGGGAAACATCGATGGTTGATGACGGGGGGTTGGTGATGACGATGGCGATGATCCTCTCCAAATTCCCCGTCCCGGCAGGGTGCCAGAACGGAGTTTCTGGATCCGAATCTTGTTTCTGATAGCGGCGATAGAGCGGAACTCTTTCTAGAAAACTATCGAACCCCTTGGGTTTTTTGGTCAAGGGGCAACTTATAGGCGCCGAGGGAGCCCGAGGGGGTGCCTGGGGTGGCTGCACCCCCCTAGGCACGGGGCAGGGCCCACCCGCGCCTGGAAGGGGTGTGGGCCCCCAGGCCCCCACTCCGTTTTGTATTCTGGCTCCATGGGTGTAACATCCCAAAAATATTAAAATTGGATCATCAAACTCTAATCATCAAATTTAGGGTTAACAAAAACTTATCCAACTAAAAATATGAAAGCATTCATATGTGTGTGTATTCAAAATTTGGATTATTTTGAATTGCCATGGTTCTGTGTTTCTTTGCTTGTAAAATGATTCTTAGGTGAAATAAACATCATCTAAACATCCCCCAAACTTTTCCAAAAGACAAACAACTCAAAATGAATAAATTAAGTGAATGGTCACTTTGGCCAAATTAACTCCCATGCCTACTTTGGCTATCTCTAATTTTCAAAACTCAACAGAAACATGTATGGATCTTTGCACCCCTTGTTAGTACTCATAATAAGGTACCAAGGCCCACTTTGTGATCATCCAAATACATTCAAATGCTAAGTTTAAATGACAGTTTAAAATTGAATCTATCTCATATGGGAAGATCCCACTATTTCAAAAACACTCAAACAAGCTCAATTTTCAAAACCCAAGAACCCACAGAATCCTCAACCCATGCCTAGCACACCCACCAAAAATCTTTTCAAAATTCAAAAATAAAGTTCTTGCGGCCATTTCATCAAACAGGTTGCAGATTCAAATCAACCAAATCAAAAACACTATGTTGAGCAGTGTTTTGGCCAACCTTGTTCCCTCTCTGGTTGCAACTAGTCTTAGTAGATCATCTAGCACCTTTAACTAACCTCTAGCACCACTGTGAGCTTGCCAATGCCATCAATGGTGAGCAGGCCGAGCCTCACCATGTCACCCCAGTGTGGACATCAAGCTAGGAGAAGAACTAGATGTGCCCACCTTGTCTAGCATGCAGCCCATGCCTCACCGCCCCCTCTCGACAAGCCCTAGCTCGAAGACAGAGACCAGAACCGCCAGGAACGCCACGCCCGCACCGCTGTCGACCATGCCGACACGCATCCCAGAGCATGCGCCGTTCCCATGCAACCCGACCACCTCGAGCCCTTGCCGCCCGCCAGCGTGCACCCCACCGTCCTAGGAGACCACCAGACATGTTCGTTTCATTGCCCGTACACCGTAGCCAGCGCTCGCCACGGAGTTCGCCGTCTCTTCCTCGCAGAGCACCGCACGTTCCCGACCAATTGACACCGCCCCTAAGCTCGCATTCAAGTTCTAGAGCATCGCCGGGAAACCGCCCATCGATCGCCAACCGCAGCCATGCCTCTAGCCGCCCGTAGCCGTGTCGCCACTGTCGCCTGCCCATCCCTCTCGGTCTCGCCGTCGAGCCTATAAAAGGAGACGACCCCGGCTCGATTTATTCACACCATTCCACTCCCCTCTCACCCAGAACCACCCCACCTCACTCCCGGATCAAGGCGAGCAGCGCATCACCAGAATTTGGCCGGAGCCCGCCGCTGCTGGAGAAGAAGGAAGCCATCGATTGGAGCCGCCCCAGGAGGAGCTACCGGTGCCAGGAGAATCGTCGCCATCGACTTTGTCGTTTGCCCCCATCTCCGTCCCTCGCCTGAGCCCCGGTGAGCCTCCCACGACCCCCACTGAGCCGCTAGGGTACGAGCTCGCCGGTGACATGTTCATCGTCGACGACGACCCTCAGCCGTTGATCTCACTTCTAATCCAACGCACCACATCACCCCGTACCGCTTCGCGTGTTATGAGCCACTGACGTGTGGAACCCTCCTGTCAGCTGAGCCCTGCGCTGCAGAGTGACACTGGGCCGGCCCATTAACCTTTCCCGCGCCCAACCGTTTAAATTTAGATTTTTCTATTTTAATTCAAACTCAGTTCTGTACCTAGTTTCAAAAATCAACCCAGCTCGATTCAGTGAACCAAATTGCATGAAACCAATTTTTTAGAAAGGTACTGAAATGCTTAATCCAAGCCGGTTGGATTTAAATCATTTGGATCTTTAGATCAACCTTGGTAAAAATAACAAGGCAGAAGCTTCTCTACATTCATACATTTTTCAAATTTCAACCATAATAGCTTTTGAGTTTATTCCAACTCTAAAAAATCACATTTGACCATACCTTTCAGAATATATAAAAACATATGGGTTTACTTACATAAATAATGTTCAAGTAATAAAAGAATGCCACATAGGCATTTTCTAGTCACTTTATTTATTTAAAACAAAAGGTTAAACCTTATTAAATTGTGACACCACTTTAAATCACATTCCTATGTACTGAAATATGTGGTGATGACATGTGTCAACATGATCCCATGTTTGAGTTGGAGAATATTAAATCTTAAGTAGTTTTTTAATGAGTAGAAATTACTTTTCTAAAAATAAAATAAATAAAACAAAAGCTTTAATCCTGTAATGTTAGTAATGATACTAGATCATCTATAGTGCATTTTTGTGTGATGATTGAAAATAGTTAGTATTGTTTGGTGATTGTGTACCTTGTATTTATTTATAGACGCTAGTACCGACCAAGGATACGAGGAGGAAGGAGGATACTACGAAGAATAAGCCGAGGAGAACTTCAACCACTGCTCTGCACAAGGCAAGCTAACACTTGCAAGATACTCTACTTTGGCAAGCCTTACTAACCAAGTTGACCTATGCAAGCCAATACTTACAAGCTATTAACTTAGCAAGCTTATACTGATACTTATGCAAGCAAATACTTGCTTGCTACCATGCCAACTATATGCCCTAAGCATATGTGATCATACCCACTTGATAACCCAATCCTAGTTTTACTTGCAAGCTTTATACTTTATTTCTTTATCAAAGCTTTCTCTTAGAGTTTACTTAAGTGACTTGTAGATTCTAGGAAGATAATTGAAGGTTGCATAAAGAGCATTAAATTTGGCCTAAGCTAGAAAATATTGATGTCATCCTAAGGCATGAGATTGAACTTAGTTAAACTCCACTTGTTTACCACCCCTCATTAGTACTTACCCCACTTGTAGATGCTAGTGATAAGCATAAAACTTGATCAAATTTAGACGGGAATACTTGGTGAAAATGGTTATGAAAACCTTGGAATGATGAGTCATTCTACTAAAATGTTTTGACATGTGTTTCCAAAAACCAGATGATTTTTATGATGAAAATGTTGAGGCATGAGCCTTAGCCCTTTATAAAACAGATGGTTGTATGGATGCGATACCATTCCTATTTTACCGTACAACTATAATACCCGAAAATTGGGTAGAGCTTGACTAGAAACTTGTATACCTTAGTATGGGTTCCCTCACGGCCAAGGTCTGAGCTGAGGCTACCTTGTGAAGATTGTACACCTGTGCAGTACCCAAGATGACAGATGGTCATGGTTGGGAGGCCAAACTCATAGGAGAGGTGCCTATACTAGGGCGTGTAATGGAAAGGTTAGGATTGATTTTCCGCATACTGAGTATGGTGAATTCAGGATTTGTTCCTGAAGGATGTATCGAATGTTGTGGTGAAAGTGTACAAAATCTGCAGAGTGTCAAACTATTCGAATAGCCGCGTCCGCGGTTATGGACAGTTGGAGTGGCCATACTGTTCCCCCGTCAGATGTTTTCAAAATGACTTGTGAAATGAATGGAGATTTTGACTTGACCACAACAGAGTTGTGATATGAAATTCAAGTTCCCACTTACGTGTTATAAAATTTCAACTAGCTTTTCTTGCTTCTGAACTTAGTAGAGGTAAATCTGGCTTTTTGCAAAACAACCCTAGAGCTTAGTATCCTACTACAAAAAACCCCATAACTTGTTAGTATTAGTTTGCGAGTACTTAAAGAGTACTCATGGCTTTGTCCCTGGCTATTCCCGTGGCCAGACTATGAAGAGGAGTACCAGGATGGTGGATCCCAGGAAGGTTACGACAACTAGGATCATCTCCCATCGTCAGCATTGCCTATGACACCGAAGATGGAGCTTCACCTATGCTACCTTTATTATTACGTTATTCCGCTGCTTGAGTTGTATTAAGAACTGGATCATGAGATCCTTATTTGTGTAAGACCTTATGTATGGTTTGTAATGGATGATGTATTGTGGTATCCAAATATGTTATGTCTCGCAAAAATGGTAATCCCGGGATTGCGATGTATGGCATAACAGGCATCTGGGATTAAAAATATGGGTGTTGACAAGTTGGTATCAGAGACATCCTGACCATAGGAGACCCTAGTTAGACTGGACGTTTGAATCAAAAACTTAGTTTCAAAACCAAAGGAAACAAATATTTACAAAAACTTATTCCCCTTCTTATCACTTGTTCCTTTCATAAAAATTCATGTTCCTCAAAAACTCTTACAAAATACATAAAATTTGACACACTTGATCACTCTACTAACTTACTCATCCTATATTCTTATAGATGGACGTGAAGTACAGCAAGTTTTATCAGTTGGGTAATGGAGGAGACCTCATATTTGAGCGGGATTTGGACCAGCTTTCGGAACTTCTGGAGTGTCCGCACCCCGAGTTCTTCGGAGCTCAGCTCAATGATCAAGGAGGAGAAGATCTGCAGTGGCTAATTGTTGCAAGTCTCCGAGGAAAGATTGAACCTCCCACTGCAGAGGGAATTCAGTTCACCTTAAGAGAGAACAACTGGCTCGATGGACTTGCCAGGGCCATGCAGGAAGCTCTTGCCCGTCTGTGTGGGCAGAGTATCAACCATATCAAGGGTACCCTCTTTGAGTTTTGTCCAAGGCGTGATGCTATGGGACAGCCACTGGAAGCCCCATACCACCACGAGCTGAAGACTCAGTTGGACCACCTTAGCTTCATGATGTATGATCGTCAGCAAGAGCTGGACAATGCCCGTGACTACTCCAACCACAAGTCTGCCATCATCAAGACGAAGGATCAGACCATCGCCATGCTAGCGAAGGACCGCAAGTATCGCCGCCATCATCTTGACAAGAAGGAGCGCATCATTGCTCGTCTTCGCCATCGTATCTCGGATTTGGAGGAGACCATCCACGAGAGAGACATGCAGTTGGAGGAAAGGGAGAATGCCGGAGAAGATGTTCATGGAGATCCCTACTCCTATCTCAGCGATGATGATGATTTTCTAGAGGATCAGGCCATGGACTTCTTCACCGATGAGGAGGATTTCGCCTTCATCGATGATGATGAGGATGACGATTACACCGACTCCGAGGAGTAGTAGCACTTGAGCACTAGTGTAGTGAGTTGTATTTGGTCCCATTGTATCGTAGTCTCCAGAATGGTTCTTAAAACCATCTGTTTTTCCTTTGTTGTGGTGTGTGTGTTGTATCGTGTGTTATGAATGAATGAAAAGCAAGTTGCTAGAAAATCTGAGTCAAACTTTAAAAACTTTTCAAAGTCCCTGAACCTTAGAAATTTCCCTCTTTTCTCATGATCGATCTCAATCTTCAGATGCCTCGCGGAGGAAGTGGTTCATCCCCGGACCCGATGTTGCAGATCCTATAAATGTTGGTTTCTGACCGCGAAGCTGAAAGAGCAGAACGTCAAGCCAACCTAGCCACCCTTCAGCAGATAGCTCAGCTGGCCCACAACAATCAAGGCCAAGGAAATTAGGACAACCATGGATCTAAGCTCAAGAATTTCTAGAACACCAACCCACCTGTTTTCACTAAGTCGGAAGAGCCCTTAGACGCATAAGATTGGCTGCAAACCATGGAGAACAACCTAGAAGTCGCCGGAGTGGAAGCCAACGAGAAATTTCTATTCGCCACCCACTATCTAGCTGGAGATGCAAGAGCATGGTGGAACGGTGTTCGTGCAATGACCGGAGGACAGATGATGACCTGGGAGGAATTCAAGGTCAAGTTCAGCAGAACCCATGTGCCACCGGGTTTGATCAAGAGAATGAGAGATGAGTTCAGAGAACTGAAGCAAGGAAGGATGACCATAGTGGAATACCGTGACAAATTCTTGTCATTAGCTAGGTATGCCCCGGATGAGATCGACACCGAAGCCAAGACGAAAGAGAGATTCCTGAATGGTCTGCATGATGAGATGCAGACGGTATTGGTCAATATCCCCTTTGCTGATATTGAAGCCCTAGTCGACTCTTCCATCCAGATGGAAGGAAAGATCAACCAAGCCAATGAGAACCGCAAGCGTCGCATGATGCATCAGCCAGGAACCCATCATACCCCAAATTATTGCCCTAACCCATCTCCAGGATTTGCCCCGAGAACCAACAGACCCCCGATGAACCGTCCGACCTATCTCAACCGTGGAAACCCAAGGCCCGGAGGAAATCACAACAACCCCAGCAAATCTGGCAATTTCAACCGTGCACCACCCAAGTTCAACAACAACAATGCTACCGTAAACACCAACACTGCCCCGAGGACTGGAAGCAATGTTGTGCCTGTTGCAGCAAAGGACAAGTCGCAAGTGACTTGTTATGACTGTGGAAATAAGGGTAACTACTCCAATGAGTGCCCCAAGAAGAATGTCGTAGCCCCCAATGAAAATGCACCAGCTCAGCAGCAGCGTCGTGTTCAGCCCGGAAGAAGGTTTGCCCCAGGGAATTCGCTCAACCGCAACAGCCGTCTTTTTCTCATGCATGCTGAAGAAGCCCAGGAAGCGCCAGACATTGTGCTGGGTATGTTTTCTGTTAATTCAGTACTCGCTAGAGTGTTGTTTGATTCTGATGCATCGCATTCATTTGTCACTGAAGAATTTGCATGCACTAGTAAGATTCAACCAACCAAACTGAAGCATGTATGATTGTTCAAATCCCCGGTTCAACCACCAAAGCTAGGCAAATCTGAAAAGCCTTCCCTATCCAAATCCATGGCATAGATTTTTATGCTAATCTGATAGTACTCGGAACTAAAGGTTTGGAAGTAGTACTAGGAATGGATTGGATGTCCAAACATAAAGGATTAATTGACTGTGCCAAGAAAGACATAACCATGACCAGTACAGCCGGAATATCAGTCGAGCATGTATCTGAAACCTTACCTCGTCAATTCAAGTGCAACAAGAGTATAGCCCAACCTACCATTGACCAAGTCCGGATAGTCTGTGAATACCCCGATGTATTTCCAGATGTTTTGCCCGGTATGCCCCCAGATCGGGATATCGAGTTTATCATTGAACTAATCCCCGGAACATGACCCATATCCCAGAGACCATATAGTATGAACCCGTCTGAACTAGCATAACTGAAGAAGCAACTGGATGCCATGTTGGAAATTGGATTGATTCAACCAAGTGTGTCACCATGGAGATCACCTGTCTTGTTTGTGGACAAGAAGGATGGAGGTAACCATTTGTGTACGGATTATCGGAAGTGTAATGATGTCACTATCAAGAACAAGTACCCATTGCCCAAGATAGAAGATTTGTTTGATCAGTTGACCGGTGCCAAAGTGTTTTCTAAGATTGATCTTAGAACTGTCTATCATCAACTCAAGATTCGCGCAGAGGATATTCGAAAGACTGCCTTTACCACCAGATATGGATTATACGAGTATACTATCATGTATTTTGGATTAACCAATGCCCCCGCTTATTTCATGAATCTCATGAATAAGATTTTTATGGACTTCCTAGATAAGTTTGTCGTTGTTTTCATCGATGACATTCTGATTTATTCCAAATCAGAAGAAGAACATGAGCTACACCTAAGGACCATTCTTGGAACCCTTAGAGAGCATCAGTTGTATGCCAAGTTTAGCAAATGTGGATTCTGGTTACAGGAGGTAGAATTCCTCGGTCACATTGTATCAGCCGGAGGAATTGCCGTTGACCCTGCAAAGGTGATGTCGAAGATTGGCAAGCCCCAACCACTCAAACCCAAGTTCGTGCATTTCTTGGATTGGCGGGATACTACCGCAAGTTCGTAGAAGGATTCTGGAAGAAAGTCCAAGAAGGTTTAGGAACCCAAATAGATTTTAGCACAGCTTATCACCCTCAGACCAATGGACAAACGGAGCGAGTAAATCAAATACTCGAAGACATGTTGAGAGCATGTGTGTTAGAGTATGGATCTAAATGGGAATATTGTCTGCTGTTCGCAGAATTTTCATACAACAACAATTATCAAGCTAGTTTGCAAATGTCCCCATTTGAATTCATGTACGGAAGGAAGTGTCACACCCCTTTGAACTGGTCGGAAGTAGGAGAGAGTCAGATTTTCGGACCCGACATCCTACGAGAAGCAGAAGAGAAGGTTCACAAGATTCGTGAGCACCTCAAGACTGCCCAGTCCAGACAGAAGAGTTACGCCGACAAGAGACATCGAGATCTCTCCTTCAACATAGGAGATTTTGTGTATCTGAAAGTGTCGCCATTGAAAAGAATGCAGCGTTTCCAACTGAAAGGAAAGTTAGCCCCCAGATATATTGGCCCCTTCAAGATTCTGAACCGTCGAGGAGAAGTGTCGTATCAATTGGAACTACCCGAAGAGATGTCAGCCGTGCACAATGTGTTCCATATCTCATTACTTCGCAAGTTCCTCGAAGTTCCGGAGAAGATTGAAGTGTTCAAGAATATTGATCACCGGACCATAGAAATCAATGATGACCTGACCTATCCCGAAGTACCCATCCGTATTTTGGAAGAAGATTCCAGAACTACCATAACCCGAAGCATCAAGTTTCTCAAGATTCAGTGGAGCAACCACACAGAAGAAGAAGCTACCTGGGAGCGCGAAGATCACATCAGGACAGAGTTTCCCGATCTCTTCCAATTCCAGGTAATCTTTTTCGTCCTTTTTCAAATATCGAGATGATATTTTGTTTAAGGGGGGAAGGTTTGTAACATCCCAAAAATATTAAACTTGGATCATCAAAATTAGGGTTAACAAAAACTTTTCCAACTAAAAATATGAAATATGTGTGTGTATTCAAAATTTGGATTATTTTGAATTGCCATGGTTCTGTGATTATTTGCTTGTAAAATGATTCTTAAGTGAAATAAACATCATCTAAACAACCCCCCAAACTTTTCCCAAAGACAAACAACTCAAAATGAATAAATTAAGTGAATGGTCACTTTGGCCAAATTAACTCCCATGCCTACTTTGGCTATCTATAATTTTCAAAACTCAACAGAAACATGTATGGATCTTTGCACCCCTTGTTATTACTCATAATAAGGTACCAAGGCTCACTTTGTGATCATACAAATACATTCAAATGCTAAGTTTAAACGACAGTTTAAAATTGAATATATCTCATATGGGAAGATCCCACTATTTCAAAAACCACTCAAACAAGCTCATTTTTCAAAACCCAAGCACCCACAGAATCCTTAACACATGCCTAGCACACCCACCAAAAATATTTTCAAAATTCAAAAATAAATTTCTTGCGTCCATTTCATCAAACAGGTTGTAGATTCAAATCAACCAAATCAAAAACACTATGTTGAGCAGTGTTTTGGCCAACCTTGTTCCCTCTCTGGTTGCAACTAGTCTTAGTAGATCATCTAGCACCTTTAACTAACCTCTATCACCAATGTGAGCTTGCCAATGCCATCAATGGTGAGCAGGACGAGCCTCACCATGTCAACCCAGTGTGGACAGCAAGATAGAAGAAGAACTAGCCGTGCCCACCTTGTCTAGCATGCAGCCCATGCCTCACCGCCCCCTCTCGACCAGCCCTAGCTCGAAGACAGAGACCAGAACCGCCAGGAACGCCATGCCCATGCCGCTGTCGACCATGCCGACGCGCACCCCAGAGCACGCGCTGTTCCCACGCAACCCGACCACCTCGAGCCCTTGCCGCCCGCCAACGTGCACCCCACCTTCCCAGGAGACCACCAGACATGTTCGTTTCATCGCCCGTACCCCGTAGCCACCGCTCGCCGTGGAGTTCACCGCCTCTGCCTCGCAGAGCACCGCACGTTCCCGACCAATTGCCACCGCCCCTAAGCTCACATTCAAGTTCTAGAGCATCGCCAGGAGACCCGTCGATCGCCAACCGCAGCCATGCCTCTAGCCGCCCGTAGCCGTGTCGCCACCGTCGCTTGCCCATCCCTCTCGGTCTCGCCGTCGAGCCTATAAAAGGAGACGACCCCCGCTCGATTTCTTCACACCATTCCAATCCCCTCTTACCCAGAACCACCCCACCTCACTCCCGGAGCAAGGCGAGCAGCGCATCACCGGAATTTGGCTAGAGCCCGCCGCTACTGGAGAAGAAGGAAGCCATCGATTGGAGCCGCCCCAGGAGGATCTACCGGTGCCAGGAGAATCGCCATCGTTGACTTCGTCATTTGCCCCCATCGCCGACCCTCGCCTGAGCCCCGGTGAGCCTCCCACGACCCCCACTGAGCCGCTAGGGTTCGAGCTCGCCGGTGACATGTTCATCATCAACGACGACCCTCAGCCGTTGATCTCACTTCTAATCCAACGCACCACATCGCCCTGTATCACTTTGCGTGTTATGAGCCACTGACGTGTGGAACCCCCCTGTCAGCTGAGCCCCGCGCTGCGGAGTGACACTGGGTCGGCCCATTAACCTTTCCCGCAGCCCAACCGTTTGAATTTAGATTTTTCTATTTTAATTCAAACTCAGTTCTGTACCTAGTTTCAAAAATCAACCCAGCTCGATTCAGTAGACCAAATTGCATGAAACCAATTTTGTTAGAAAGGTACTGAAATGCTTAATCCAAGCCCATTGGATTCCAATCATTTGGATCGGTATATCAACCTTGGTAAAAATAACAAGGCAGAAGCTTTTCTGCATTCAAACATTTTTCAAATTTCAACCATAATAGCTTTTGAGTTGATTCCAACTCTCAAAAATCACATTTGATCATACCTTTCAGAATATATAAAAACATATGGGTTTAATTACAGAAATAATGTTCAAGTAATAAAATAATGCCACATAGGCATTTCTAGTCACTTTATTTATTTAAAATAAAAGGTTAAACCTTATTAAATTGTGACACCACTTTAAATCACATTCCCCATGTACTGAAATATGTGGTGATGACATGTGTCAACATGATCCCATGTTTGAGTTGGAGAATATTAAATCTTAAGTAGTTTTTCAATGAGTAGAAATTACTTTTCTAAAAATAAAATAAATAAAACAAAAGCTTTAATCATGTAATGTTAGTGATGATACTAGATCATCTATAGTGCATTTTTGTGTGATGATTGAAAATAGTTAGTATTTTTTGGTGATTGTGTACCTCGTATTTATTTATAGACGCTAGTACCGACCAAGGATACGAGGAGGAAGGAGGATACTACGAAGAAGAAGCCGAGGAGAACTTCAACCACTACTCTGCACAAGGCAAGCTAACACTTGCAAGATACTCTACTTTGGCAAGCCTTAATAACCAAGTTGACCTATGCAAGCCAATACTTGCAAGCTATTAACTTAGCAAGCTTATACTGATACTTATGCAAGCAAATACTTGCTTGCTACCATGCCAACTATATGCCCTAAGCATATGCGATCATACCCACTTGATAACCCAATCCTAGTTTTACTTGCAAGCTTTATACTTTATTTCTTTATCAAAGCTTTCTCTTAGAGTTTACTTAAGTGACTTGTAGATTCTAGGAAGATAATTGAAGGTTGCAAAAAGAGCATTAAATTTGGCCTAAGCTAGAAAATATTGATGTCATCCTAAGGCATGAGATTGAACTTAGTTAAACTCCACTTGTTTACCACCCCTCATTAGTACTTACCCCACTTGTAGATGCTAGTGCTAAGCATAAAACTTGATCAACTTTAGATGGGAATACTTGGTGAAAATGGTTATGAAAACCTTGGAATGATGAGTCATTCTACTGAAATGTTTTGACATGTGTTTCTGAACACCAGATGATTTTGATGATGAAAATGTTGAGGCTCACCTTAGCCCTTTATAAAACTGATGGTTGTCTGGATGCGATACCATTCCTATTTTACTGTACAACCACAATACCCGAAAATTGGGTAGGGCTTGACTGGAAACTTATATACCTTAGTATGGGTTCCCTCACGGCCAAGGTCTGAGCTGAGGCTACCTTGTGAAGATTTTACACCTGTGTAGTACCCAAGATGACAGATGGTCATGGTTGGGAGGCCAAACTCAAAGGAGAGGTGCCTATACTAGGGCGTGTAACGGAAAGGTTAGGATTGATTATCCGCATACTGAGTATGGTGAATTCAGGATTTGTTCCTGATGGATGTATCGAATGTTGTGGTGAAAGTGTACAATATCTGCAGAGTGTCAAACTATTCGAATAGCCGCGTCCGCGGTTATGGACAGTTGGAGTGGCCATACTGTTCCCCCGTCAGATGTTTTCAAAATGACTTGTGAAATGAATGGATATTTTGATTTGACCACAACAGAGTTGTGATATGAAATTCAATTTCCCACTTAGGTGTTATAAAATTTCAACTAGCTTTTCTTGCTTCTAACTTAGTAGAGGTAAATCTGGCTTTTTGCAAAACAACCCTAGAGCTTAGTGTCCTACTACAAAAACCCCCATAACTTGTTAGTATTAGTTTGCGAGTACTTAAAGAGTACTCATGGCTTTGTCTCTGGCTATTCCCATGGCCAGAATATGAAGATGAGTACCGGTATGATGGACCCCAGGAAGGTTACAACAACTAGGATCATCTCCTATCGTCAGCATTTCCTGTGACCCCGAAGATGGATCTTCGCCTATGCTACCTTTATTATTACGTTATTCCGCTGCTTGAGTTGTATTAAGAACTGGATCATGAGATCCTTATTTGTGTAAGACCTTATGTATGGTTTGTAATGGATGATGTACTGTGGTATCCAAATTTGTTATGTCTCGCAAAAATGGTAATCCTGGGATTGCGATGTATGGCATAACAGGCATCTGGGATTAAAAATCCGGGTGTTGACAGTGGGTCTTCTGGTGAAATATAATTTTTGGCATATTTTCCGGGATTTTTCCTGATAGTCGATTTTCTGCACAAAAACTAGACACCAAGGTAATTCTGCTGAAAACAGCGCCAGTCTGTGTTAGTTGTATCCAAATCACACAACTTTAGAGGAGAAACAATAGCAAAAGTGTTCGAGAAAGTAGATATGTTTTGGACGTATCAACTCCCCCAAGCTTAGCTTATTGCTTGTCCTCAAGCAATTCAGTTGAAAACTGAGGGCGATAAAAGAACTTTCATGAACACATTTGCTTCATATGATATATATATTCTTAGCACAGGAGTAGATGCTTAAACCATTCATAATAAGAAGTATGCAACCAAGTCTACTCAATAGTCATTGCAATCTATGAAGAGAAACCAACTCAATAATAATAAGTAGCATGGAACATAAACATAAGCAACATTGCAATGCTCATAGTAAGGTATGATAGGGTGCTATCTTGCTTGCCTTTGTTTGTAGAGAACAATATAAATGCCAAGGCACCTCTGAAGTTCAAGTGAAGACTAGAGGTAAAAATATCAGAGATACAAGCATCAAAGTCATGACATAATTAACCAAGTTTTGGAACAAAAACAAGAATGACAACTATGCTCTCAAGAAGGTGCTCATAGAATACGTCGTGACTCAGTAAGGAAGTGAAAATGGTTTTGAAAAGTTTGAAAGGATTCCTAATGCTAAAAGGAAGGTACTCATTAGCTTTGAGCTCTCATTTCCCCTATCATAGGCATCTTCATATGGTTAAGGTGAAAGTGAGGTTTAGTATGAGTTATATGCTTGACAGACCATAAACTGGAAATCCCAAGTCCCTTGAGTACGAGGGCCACTCCGCATGCTACTCAACCTTGGTTACCTGCAAGTTCTTATCATTGTGCATACATGCATATCATAGAGAACCGCCAACGGGGTACCCCTTGCACATGATACATGATCTATCCCATGATCAAAATGACAAGGCAAGCAGGCAATGAGCATCTCAGCGATCTTTTTATGTACTATGTGCATAGCTTTTTATTGAGGATGCTTCATAGAATGCTCATTATGGTGATGCTGCAAGTTTCCACCATGATTAGGCATGGCTTATGCTAGCGGCCCAGGCGTTTCTCTAACACAATATATATACTCCATGAACTCACAAGCTCCCCTTTTATTTTACACCGTTGACATCCGCAAAAAAGAGCAAAGTATCAACTAGATAGGATATCCAAAAAGTGTTGAAAGTGTTCCCCGTGGCAGCACGGTTCTGCTGACTCCCAGCATATAACTTTCATGGACAGGTCACAATGGTTCAAGATTATTAAATTCAAGGAATAAAGTGTGTTATCAAGTTTGTGAGAGCTTTACTAACTAACTTTCTCAAAACAGACAAACATTTTTTTGGAAGAAAACAAGGCATATAGAATATGCACTGAAATAGAAAACGATGCTAATAGGTAGGTATGGTGGACACAGTTGTCAATATTGGTTTTGGGGAGTTGGAAGCACAGGTAGAGATCATACTCAGTGCAAGTGAAGGTTAGCAATAGAGAGGGAGTGACAAACGAGAGAGCAATAACTGTCATAATCATGCTTGCAACAAAATAGGACTAATTATGGCATGAAAGTGATACAAGTACTCTGAGGCAAAATAAATCATCGAGGCTTACTGACTATTGATTAGTCATATTCATGCATGAGCATGTGCCAAGTCGATTCACATGAAACTTCCAGAGGAGGATACCACAATATCATACCAAAATATGAATAAAACAATGCAAGAAAACATTCATATGACATGCTACAAACTATTAGCAAGTTGGAGCTAATCTTAGACAAGCGAAAAATACTAAGCATCCATCAGTAACATACGCCTTACAATGAACAGGCTAAGCATGCTCACAATTATGAGTATATATACAAAAATGAAAAACAAATAGAGTTCGTTACCAGCCACTTACCACACCTCGAGTTGTCTTAATCTTCATTATTGCCCTTCACTTGTGTGACTTGAATAATAACATGAAACCCAAAATCCACTAAGGACGGCTGAACCCTACAAAGAACTCACAAAACCAAAGAACAACAACAAATATTTTTGGTGTTTTTGATTTTTTAAAGAAAGCAAACAAAGAAAAACCAAACAAAGAAAAGGCAAACCAAACAAGAAGCAAAGAAACAAACCAAGAGAAATAACGAAAATATTTTTGGTATTTTTGTGTTTTTGAGAAAGAAGCAACAAGAACCAAAAACAAAGCGAAACAATGGATATACAAAGAACCGACCGAACATGATATATAGATGAGTGTGATGTCGTTATACCTCCCCCCAAGCTTAGGCTTTTGGCCTAAGTGGGGCTCAATAGTGCGGGTAATAACCCCAAGCTGGTGGGTCATCATAGGAATGGTCATAGTCAGGCGCTTGCGATGAAGAATAAGATACGCCCCAATCAAATGAGGGATGCTGGTACGAAGACTCTCCCAAGTTGGAGGGCTGAACCGAATCATTTTCGGCATCCTCTCCAACATTCTCCTCTTGCTGGGAGAGCTCCAACACATATGTGTCAACCTCCTCCTCCTCCGTGAGCGACCATCCTTGCCTGTTACCAAAGTTTAACAAAGAAGGTGCAGGCAAATAAACTATTTTCTCAGTCCTACCCTTTCTCCAACCTTGCTGGGCAAAATATAATTCAAACGGTAAACTTCTCACATTAGCTCCCAAGGAAAAAAACCATGTTGAATCATGGATTCAAGATCAAGCCTCTCTATGGGGAACCGATAATCTGAATGGTGAGGCTCTAAACCATGGAAAGCTAGCAACCTAAAAGCAATAAGACCTCCACAAATTCCACCCTTCTCGCGATTGGTGGTGAGATGGTGAGCTATCAAAGCACCTAGGCTATAAGATCTATTCCTATTCAGAGCAGCTGCGATAAAAGCTAGATCAAAAGAAGATAACTTTCTAGCAATCTTTCTAGCAAGAACACACTTGGTAATGAAATAGGCAAAATATCAAATGGCTGGGAACTGAATGTTCCAAATTTTACCACTTTCCTTTGAGAAGTCAAAACCTTGGCAAATCTCTGCATATAAATCCATAAGTGACTTGGGCCTCTCCTTGATATTCTCACAAGATCCCCACTGAGGTACTCTAATTGCTGTACAGAAATCAGCAAAAGGCAGGTCGACAGGTATATTGTATATTTTGTAATGGACCAAGGGATTAGACGTAGACCAAGTAAATCGAAAGTCCTGCACAAAATCCATGGTTAGCTTAACAAATTGAAATGGTTCTCCTTCAACAAAGTGTTCCAACCCTGCATTGACAATCAAAGTTTGGAAATCCTGGGAGATTCCCGCGGTTCTCATAAATTCATGGCATGGATAAATGGAAGGAAAGACTCCTTCCTCACGATGAACCTTCATTGTCTCAGGCACCATCGAGTCATATTGATTCAGTGGATAAGCACTCATCTTCCTTGCTGAAAATTTTACATCAAACCAAGTGATTTCCAAGTTGATAAATGATGAGAAACTACTATAGGAACTTGCTAGAGGGCTACACATGCATCAAAATGAAATCTCTAAGAATAGAACAAGCATGCAAGCTCACACAACCTGTCACCTAGAGCAGAAAAATACTCAATATACAATCTATCAATCACAAATCTAATTGGACAAGTGGAGGAGGCACATATCAAGGAGCAATCCCTCCAAAAATCAGCAGCAAAGATGGGCTGAGCAAGGAGATCGAAAATCGCATGCAAGAATAGAAAGAACTCGAGCTTGAGCAAGTTTTTCGGTGTTTTCCGGGAGAGAGAAAGAAGATGGTTGTGAGGGGCACTTTGGAGGGGCCCAGGTGGGCCAGACCCCCCCTAGGCGCCACCCATGGGTAGGCCACGCCTACCTGGGGTGTGGGCGCCTGGGGTGGCCCACTGGGTCACTCCAGGTGTCCCTCTGCCCCTTTTTTCAAGGAAAAATTTACTTTGAATTTTCTGGGATTTTTCAGGAAACTTTATTTTTGGCCAATTTTTAGGGTATGAAAATTGATTTTCTCGCAGAAACAGTTTTTTCAGAAGAAGCAAAAGCAAACCAAAAGCCAAACTATAGAAGTTCTAAGACACTCTAACAATCAAACAACTAGCAAAACCAAAGCTAGCAAAAGAAAGGCAAAGACTAGGAAGGAGAAAAAGTAAAAGAAAGCAAGTATAACCATAGTGAAAACATTATTTTGTTCATAAAAATCCTTTTGTTAACAAGGTCGATCAAGTCTTGTTACCAAAACAATCTTATATGAAACAAAACTTTGTATTCCACAAGGTGATTATGTTACCTCATGCTTCATAGCAATGGTCCCAATCATAATAGTTTCAAAATTTTCCTATGGAATGGGACAATATATTTCTCCAACCTTGATGCTCTCAATATTTTCAATGGAATTCAGGCAAAATAGCTCTTAACAACCTTCTTGGGGAAATAAATAGTATTCTCTTTATCATCAATATTGAATGTTACTTTTCCTTGATTGCAATTAATAACAGCACTTGCAGTATTAAGAAAAGGTCTCCCAAGAATAATAGACATATTATCATCTTCAGGCATTTCAAGCACAACAAAATCAGTTAAAACCAAGCAATTATGAGCCACTTTAACAGGAACATCCTCACATATACCAATAGGAATGGTAGTTGACTTATCAGCCATTTGCAAAGATATATCAGTTGGTATCAACTTTTCTAGCTGGAGTCTCTTGTAGAGAGAAAAAGGCATAACACTAACTCCAGCTCCCAAATCACATAAAGTAGTTCTAACATAATTATTCTTAATAGAGCAAGTAAAGTTGGTATACCTAGATCACCAAGTTTCTTTGGAACCTTACCATTGAAGGAATAATTAGCAAGCAAAGTAGAAATCTCCTCATTAGGAATCTTCCTTTTATTAGAGAAACTATCCTACATATACTTTGAATAAGGAGGCAATTTAATAGCATCAGTCAAAGGAATTTGCAAAAATAAAGGTTTCATCCGCTCACAAAACTTGTTGTAGTGTTCTTCCTCCTTTGACTTATGTTTCTTTCCTGCAAAAGGCATAGTTTTCTGCACCCAAGGTTCTCTCTCACTACCATGTTTCTTAGCAATAAAATCTTCCTTAGTGTACCTAGTGTTCTTAGTGTGCTTCTCAGGTTCTTCCTCAACTTCCTCCTTATCAAGAGCATCACTATTATTACCACTCTCAGTTTCAGCATCAGAGACAGATATACTATTAGAATCTACAATAGGTTCAAGTGGTTCCTCAACTACTTTATGTTTCTTTTTCTTTTTCTTTATCTTACGAGGACTACCACTATTCTCACCTTGTTGAGAATCCTGCTCAATTCTTTTAGGGTGTACTTCAGGATATAAAGGATCTTGAGTACCTATACCACTCCTAGTTCTAATTCCATAAGCATAATTATCTCCTAAGGCATTAACTAGCATATCCTTTTGTACCTTAGCAAGTTGATCAAGTTGGGTTTGAACCATTTGAAAGTGTTTACAAAGGATTTTATTATCATTAGAAGTTATTTCCACAATATCTTTCAACTGATTGATATCTCTAGAGTTTTCCAATAAATGATTCTGAACTTGTTTATTAAAATTACCTTGTTTAACAATAAAAATGTCAAGTTCCTCTAAACATTGATCAGGAGGCTTACCATAAGGAATATCACCTTCATCAGAGTGTTGGAGAGAATGTACCTCAATAGTAGATGAGTGGGGAATTGGCTTACATAATTCTTCTATTGGAGGTAGATTCTTCACATCTTCATCTCTAATACCTTTCTCATTTAGACATTTCTTAGCTTCCTTCATCACTTCATCATTTAATGCAATAACTCCCCTCTTCTTTGGTGTTGGTGTTGGAACTGGTTCAGGCACAATTGGTTTAGGAGTAATAGGCTCAGGTATATTTAGCTCAGTTGAAGTCCAATCATCATAATTCTTGCTTATCTTAGCCATTAATTCTTCAGCATCTGTAGGAGTTCTTTTTCTGAAAACATAATCAGCAAAGCTATCTAGGTATGTCCTAGAATCATCAGTTAGTCCATTATAATAAATATCAAGAAGCTCATTCTTAGGCAATGGACATCTAGGATGTGCATGAACCAAGGCACAGAACCTTGTCCATGACTCAGGCAATTTCTCTTCTTCTCCCTGTTTAAAATCAAAAAGTCTCTACAAAGCAGCATGTCTAGCACTAGGAGGAAAATATTTCTGGAAGAAAGAAGTAATCAAGCAATCAGGGCTATCAATGGAACCAGGAGGTAATCTATTAAACCAAGCCCTAGCTTGTCCTTCTAGTGAAAATGGAAAGATCTTAGTAACAAAATACTTGCGCATCTTAAAATCATCAGAGAACAAAGCACTCATAGTAGAAAGCTCATTCATATGAGCCACAACACTCTCATTTTCAGTCCCACAAAAAGGTTCTTTCTCAACAATGTCCAAGTAGGATAAATAAAGAGAGAAATCATAATCTTTATCCTTAATATCTATGGGAGAGGTGGCAAACTCTAGATCAAAGGACAACTTAGGAATAATGGTGCGTCTAGCAAGGAGACTCTTAATAGCACTAGTAACATGTGTGTTTCGGCACTCTTCAACAAATTCATCAGTGAACTCAATGTAACCATCATTAATATCATAACTCTCTCTAGACTCAGGTGAGCTAATAGGTGTAATAGTGTCTTCACTAGGAGTTTCAGTGTTTCCTAGACTAGCCATAGTAGCATCTAGAAAAGGACCTAATGAGCCACTCGCATCAAGCACAGTAGAAGTAACATTATGAGCATCAAAAGCAGTTTCAGATTTAGCAGTAGTAGCAGTGTGTGTAGCATGAGTATGTGGTGGTGGAGTAACATGCTTACTTATCACAGACGGTGAATCAAGAGCAACAGAGGTGTTTAGGACTGTACCTCTTCTTGTAGTGGATGGTAAAATAGGGAACTTTCCATCACGAGACTTACCCATGATGAACGGAGTAGCAGTGAACAATAATAGATCCAAGTGAACTTACAAATAAAGGTATGCTCCCCGGCAATGGCGCCGGAAAATAGTCTTGATGACCCACAAGTGTAGGGGATCGCAACAGTCTTCGCGGGTAGTATTACCCAATTTATTGATTCGACACAAGAGGAGCCAAAGAATATTTGCAAGCCTTAACAATTGAGTTGTCAATTCAGCTACACCTGGAAATAGTTCTTGCTCACAGAAGTTTATCAGTAGCAACAGTTTGGTAGTAGCAACAACAAAGCAACAACAACAGTAGAACAAGAGCAATAATAACAGTAACGGTAACCAATGGGATTCGAGTGTGGTAGGCATAGGGATGGATGTACAGGCGTTGCATGGACGAGTCTAAACATGTAACTTCAAGATCTAGGGCATTGCAGATAAATAATAACAAGCATCCAAGTACTAAACAATCCTAGGCATGTGCTCCATATATAGTCATACGTGCTCGCAATGAGAACTTGCACAACATCTTCTGTCCAGCCAGCCCGTGGCAGCGGGGCCTCTAGGGAACTACTGGCAATTAAGGTGCTCCTTTTAATAGAGCACCGGAGCAAAGAATTAACACTCCATGAACACATGTGATCCTCACACCACATCCATCCCCTCCGGTTGTCCCAATTATTGTCACTTTGGGGCCTTTGGATCTGGACAATGATATGTGTACACAACTTGCAGATAAGATCACAAACAATACTATCATAATGATTCAATAATAAGTTCAGATATGAGATCATGGCACTAGGGCCCTAGTAACAAGCATTAAGCACAACAAGTTGCAACAAAGTCAAATAGCACTAAAAGAGATACTAGGCACTATGCCCTAACAATCTTATTCGATTACATGATAGAACTCATCCAATCCCTACCATCCCCAAGCCTACAACGGGGGATTACTGATACGTCATAAACATATCTATAATTTTTTATGCTCCATACTTGTTTAGTATCTACTTTTCTTTACTTGTCTACACTTTGAGGTGCTTTTTACATCTTTTTTGGTACTAACTTATTAACAAGTTGCCACAGTGCCAGTTTCCTGTTTTATGCTGTGTTGGTTCCAGAAAAGTTAGTAAAGAAATATTCTCGGAATTGGATGGGAAAAATGTCAAAGTCAATTACTTTCCGTGGGGAACAAGAAGTCCAGAGGGGAGACGGACCCCCCTAGGCGCGGGTGGGCCCTGCTTCACGCCTGGAAGGGGTGTGGCCCCTCTGGCCGCCTCCTCGGCCTCCCCCTTCGCCTATAAGAAGCCCACGATGCAGAAACCCTAAGAACCCAATCAAATCTCCACGAAACCGTCTATATCCGCCGCCACCATCGTCCCTAGATCGGGGGATTTGAAGTACTTCCCGGCACCCTGCTGGAGGGGAGATCATCCCAGAGGCCTTCTCTCTGGTATGATGCGTGAGTAGTTCCACCTTGGACTATGGGTCCATGTAGTAGCTAGATGGTTGTATCTCCTCATTTGTGCTTTCATGTATAGATCTTGTGATCTCCGTTCATGATCAAGATCTAATCTATTTGTAATCATGCATGTTGTGTTTGTGGGGATCCGATGGATATTGAGATTATTATGTTGGTTTGATTAATGGTTTTGTCTTTATGATTCTATCATGTCTGTGTTGTTTGTGATCTTGCATGCTCTCCGTTGTTAGTAGCTATCTTGGCCAAGTAGTTGCTAGTGACTCTAAGAGGGAGTATTTATGCTCGATAGTGGGTTCATGCCTCTAGTTTCCAAGGGAAGTGACAGAAATCTCTTCGGTTGTAGATGTGTTGTTGCTACTAGGGAGAAAACAACGGTCTCTTGTTGATGGAACATGTGGACTGTTTACCTTACACACTTTGCTTAAAGCAGTTGTCTGTTGCTTGTAACTTGATACTGGAGGGGGTTCGGATGATAACCTGAAGTTGGAATTCTAGTCATAGATGCAGTTGGATGGCGGTCTATGTATCTTATTGTATTGCCCAATCGAATCTCACAGGATCTTTCTGACTAGTAATTGCATTGTTATGCCTTGCTCAGTTCCTGTCAATTGCCCTGCTGTAATTTGTTTACCCTTCATGCCATGTTGTTTATCTAAGGAGAGCACCTCTAGTGACCTATGGACCCCGGTCCAATATTTACCATTGATACATCTTCCACTGTTACTTGTTTACTTGTTGCAAACCATTACCTTCCACACCATACATTTAATCCTTTGTTACAACAAACCGGTGAGCTTGACAACCTCATTGATTCATTGGGCCAAAGTCTTCAGTTTGTGTTGTGCAGGTCTCCGCGTTGCTTGCAACACCTGTGTGACGTTTCCTTCCTCCTACTGGTTCGATAAGCTCGATTTCTTACTGAGGGAAACTTGTTGTTGTGCTGCTTCATACCTTGCTCTTGGGGTTTCCAACGAAGCGTCCCACGACAAGTGCTGGGCGCCATCAAGCTATTTTCTGGCGCCGTTTCCAGGGAGGCTAAGGACGTCTTCACTAGGGGAGTCCTTCACTTCCTTTCTCTTTACTTTGTTTTTAGTTTGCTTTGTTTCTTTTTCTTGGTTTTGTTTGCCTCTTTCCAAAAATCCCAAAAAAATAGTCTAGTTTGGTTTGCTTTCTTTATTCAAAAACACACAAAAAAATTAGTTCCTGCTCTAGTTACCACCATGTCTGGTTTTGGACCAATCTTTATTTCACCTATGGAAGAGGTCTCCACTTTTAAGAAAAAAAGTGAAGAGAGTTTTAAAGAATCTTGGTCTAGAATTTCCGCTTTACGAAGGGAAACTGGGCCTAAGATGAGTCTTAGCTTGGTTATTGATAGTTTCTACTGCGGTATTGCTCTTCGTTATAGATATGCTTTGGATGATGTGGCTGAGAGAGATATTTTTCTATGTACTCAGGATAAAGATTTTGATGCCATAAAAGGTTGATTGGAATTTATAATACACCTGGCAAGTCTGATTCCTCTCTCACAAATATTTTTGCTAGGTTGAACACTCTTGAGACTAGTATTGCTGCTATGAATAGTTGCTATCACACGCTTAGGGCTCACCATGCTTATGTTCCCATAAATTCTGAGCCTTCAAACTGGTTTCCCACAATCAAAGTCTCTATAAACACTACACTTTTTGATGCTCGTTGTGACGTCATGTCTGAATTTTGCCTCATGTCTAAAGATATTTATGATTCCTTGAGTCTTTGGGGGCTTACTGAAGGGGGAGAGGAAATCTCTCTTACCAACAATGCCACTTTATTGCCCATTGGAATAGCTGAAGGTGTGTTTACAAAAATCTCAGGGAAAATGGTGTCTACTGATTATCTTGTTATTGAATGTGTAGGCAAAGGACAGATCACACTTGGAAGATCCCTACTGAAACACCTTGGAGCGGTAATAGATGTGGAAAAGAGCATTATGCACTTTGCTCCTCAGGTAAGAAATCATATCTTCCCTAAAGATAAGAAGAAAGGTAAGAAAGGAAAGAACAAGGGGGGTAATGCTTCATTTGAAAATACTTGATTCTTCTTGCTTCTTGTGCCTAACTTAAAGGAGTTAAAGAAAAGTACTTGTTGGGAGATAACCCAATAGTTTCCTTAAGTCTTGGAAGTTATTACTTCTGTAATGACCTCTCCTTATGCTTTTTGTTTGCTTTTTGTGCCAAGAATGACCTCTAATGAGAGGGAAGTAAGATTTTGGGAGTTGCTGTCACGAAACAGATTTCTGTCCTCCACCAAAAAAATCGTGAGGAGTCTCTGTAACTCGGATTGAGCTAAAAATTTACGAATAAATCCCCCAGTATGTTAGATAACTTTCGTTAGTTCAACATTTTTTGATTTGAGCAACATAAGATGCTCTAAAAAATCGGTTTCTACCTGCTGGTCTGTTTTGACAGATTTCTACCACTATTTGCATTTGCTTCTTATTGATTCCTTTTTGAGTTCTCTTTAGGTGAATTGAGCTTTTTGAAGGAGTTACTACAGTAGCTTGTGTTTTTAGTGAAAATCCTTACTGTTCCAAAGCTTTGCCAGAGGTCTAATATCTTCTGAATAAACTAATGTTGCTAATGAAGATTGTGTGAAGTTTTGTATGAAAGAAAAAATTCAGGTGTAGAGAGAGAATGATTCAATGAGATGAAGAATGGACAAAAGCTCAATCTTGGGGATGCCACCATGGTGTAACCCCAATAAATATCCAAGAGGTACAAGCGTCAAAGTTTGGGGATGCCCAAGGCATCCCCTTCATCAATAAAAAGCTCAGGTCTATGTAGACACTTCGTTTTTATTGTTTCATGAACAATTGTGTTGTTCTTGGAGCGTCTTAGTTTTCGTTTGCTTTGCTTAGTTTGTTTATTTTGCTTGAGTAGTTTGGACCCATGTTCTCGTTGTGTTGTTTTGCAAATAAGTTGCTTGGTGTTGGAAAGGAGTAGTAAGTTCTTTCTTGTAAGTGCAAGAGGAGCTTGCATTGACTGTGACTTAGACTTTAGCATGACATGCTAGGTGTTGTTTTGACCTTATTCTTAGTGATTATTTCTGTAGCATGTCTTGTTCCAAACAATTGGGATTGCTTAGTGTGCCTTGAAGAAATTGTGCGTTGTTTTAGCATGCAAAAGCATAGTATTGTGATATTCTCCTTTGATGCCTTGTTTAGGTTGACTTGGCACATGCTCACACCATGTTATGACTCTCAAAGTCACCATAGCCTCTATGATTATTTAGTCCTTGACTCACTCTATGCTTTGATTAGTAATGCTTGTTGCACTACATGATTATGGCCATTATTGCTCTCTTAGTTGGTTGCTCCCAGTCTTTTGCTAGCCTCCACTTGTATGAGTAAGTTCTACTCATGCTTCCAACTCCCAAGAAACCAAGTTATTCCAAAGTGTCCACTATAAACTCCTATGCATGGTGTGTTACACCATTCCAAGTATATTCTTGTTTTCAGCTATCTTCCAATTAAAAACTATTTTGTTATGTGAAAACTTAGTGATTAAAGCCCTCACAAACTTGATGGCACACTTTATATTCTTTGCCCCTAATAAACTTGAACCATTGTGTCTTCTGTGTTGTATATGATTGCACTTATATGTTAGAATTAGCAGAACCGTGCTGTCACGGGGAACGTTTTCAACATTGCACTTGTACTTTATACTCAGTGTATATCATGCGCTTTTGTCTATGGATGTCACCAGTGTGAAATAAAGAGGGAACTTGTAAGTCCATGGAGTTTGTATCCTATGTTAGAGAAACGCCTAGGCCGCTAGCCTAAGCCATGCCTAATCATGGTGGAAACTTGCAGCATCACCATAGTGACATGTATGAAGCATTCTTCTTATAAAAAAAGAGACACATTGAGAAAAGAGGAAAGAGAGAGAAAAGCACCATATTCCCATGGTAAATAAGAAGATTGCTGAGATGCTCATTGCCTGCTTGCCTTGTCATTTTGGTTATGGGATAGCTCCTGTACCATGTGCAAGGGGTACCCCGTTGGCGGTTCTCAATGATATGCAAATACTTACAATGACAATAACTTACAGGTGACTAAAGTTGAGTAGCATGAGCTGTGGCCCTTGTATTCAAGGGACTTGAGATTGCCAACTTATACTTCGTCAAGCATATACTCCATCTTTGTTCACTTTTACCTTAACCACTTCAAGATGCTTATGATAGGGGCAATGAGGGCTGAAAGCTAACAAGTACCATAATTTTTGGAAGCTCTTTTTGAAACTTGAAATCCCTGATTCCTTTATAAAAGGCCTTTCTTCCACCATTATTTGAGTCTCCACCTTCTACCTTTAGGCACCATTAAGAGAGCATAGTTGTCATTCTGTGTGCAGTGTTCCAAAGCTTATTGATTGATGCATATTGTGATATTATTTTTTCTTGTGCTATTTGTTTCTAGTCACCCTTGTGCACTTTGAAGGAGTCCTATGCATCTATTTGCTACTCTATGAGGGACAAGATGATTGCCAGTATGCTATGTTTTCTGTATGTGAAACAAACAAACGTTTTTCAATGCATGTTATTCATGATCTTTGTTTGTAGCTTGTCATGTTGCATGCATAGTTACTATGTCCTATTTTTAGAACTCCATCTTTCATGCACATGTTTAGAGTTCTTTGATCCTAGCTTTTAATGCTTGAAAATGGTTGGATCTTTATTGTGAGGGTGCATGTCACCTCAAAAATTATTCTTTTTATCACTTACCTACTCGAGGACGAGAAGGAGTTAAGCTTGGGGATGCTTGATACATCGGAAATGTATCTATAATTTTTAATGTTCCATGCTTGTTTAGTATCTACTTTTCTTTAATTGTCTACACTTTGAGGTGCTTTTTACATGTTTTCTGGTACTAACCTATTAACAAGTTGCCAAAGTGCCAGTTGCCTATTTTCTGCTGTTTTTGGTTCTAGAAAAGTTAGTAAAGAAATATTGTCGGAATTGGACGAGACAAACGTCAAAGTCAATTACTTTCCATGGGGAACAAGAATTCCAGAGGGGAGACGGAGAAGCGAGCCAGGGCAGCCAGACCCCCCTAGGCGCGGGTGGGCCCTGCCCCGTGCCTGGGAGGGGTGTGGCCCCTCTGGCCGCCTCCTCGGCCTCCCCCTTCGCCTATAAGAAGCCCCCGATGCAGAAACCCTAATCACCCAATCAAATCTACACGAAACCGTCTGTAGCCGCTTCCACCATCATCCCTAGATCAGGGGGATCTGAAGTTCTTCCCGGCACCCTGCTGGAGGGGAGATCATCCCGGAGGCCTTCTCTCCGGTATGATGCGTGAGTAGTTCCACCTTGGACTATGGGTCCATGTAGTAGCTAGATGGTTGTATCTCCTCCTTTGTGCTTTCATGTATAGATCTTTTGAGCTCCGTTCATGATCAAGATCTAATCTATTTGTAATCATGCATGTTGTGTTTTCGAGGATCCAATGGATATTGAGATTATTATGTTGGTTAGATTAATGGTTTTGTCTTTATGATTCTATCATGTTTGTGTTGTTAGTGATCTTGCATGCTCTCCGTTGTTAGTAGCTATCTTGGCCAAGTAGTTGCTAGTGACTCCAAGAGGGAGTATTTATGCTCGATAGTGGGTTCATGCCTCTAGTTTCCAAGGGAAGTGACGGAAATCTCTTCGGTTGTAGATGTGATGTTGCTTGTAAGATCCCTCCTTTATAAAGGAAAAGGATCCATGTGATTGCAATGCTAGTCCCTGGATCAATGCTAGCATCCACAGTTTAAGATGAAGTACACAGAAACAAAGGTCATTATTACAGTCATTCCAGAGACAACATAGTCTTTACAACTCCATGGCCACATGCCTAGTACAAGAGTTTAAATGAGTAAATAGATAAAAGTCTTCATCTTCATGTGCCACAGGCAAGCATGTTGAGTCTAGACTCATGACTCCTAATCCTCATCAGAGTAACCTGCAACATCACAAGTTACAGCCACAGTGGGTCAATACATTGGAATAGTATTGGCAAGTGATACCTTACTAATATTGGTGGACTACATACTATATGCAATTTGGCTAAGTGTAGCTTAGGCTTGCTTTGCTGAAAATAGTTTTTGCCTATTAGTTGAAAACACTAAGTTTTTTTTTGTCAAAACTTTTCCCAAGGAACCACCAATAGACATTGAGGTCCTTCACCCTTGTTCAACCACAAGTTTTACTTAGAAATTGGGATGAGGAGATTCCTGATAGCTTCCATGTCTGGATGCTCAAGTTGTCCTTTTCCAGGGACATGGCTAAGTACTTAGATTCTTCCATCTGCAGAGGTTGTGCACTTTCCCCACAACACTTGATTTTCACCAAGACGGGACCTTTCAGAAGCCTTCCCTTAGACCAAATGGACGCGTTCCAACCTATCATACCACTACCACCAACTTTCCAAATGGCTAAGTTCTTGCAACCTATGTGATCCAGGCAGAGCCCATATTGCCAAGTGGCTGCACTAGAAGCTTCTTAACATTTGGCCTCTCAAATCCCTTTGTTCCTGGGTGGCTTTCCACAAGTGAGATACACAAGGTAAACCATAGAAATGGGCCTTGTGTAACCACTCAACATAAACCATTCCTTCCATTCCACCCAGGTGTTTCATTCACTTAGTTGTTTTATTAAGTAAAAAACTCAAGTCCAAAGACTTAGAAATATTTTATCATAGCATGATTATATCACCACCCTTGGTTGCTACTAGCTAGGCTAAGCATGGAATGGATAACATCTTACTTAGAAATTTCTAGCAATTCTACAACAACTAGGTTTTCCCAACATAGCAATATAAGCAAAAATATAATCATGCAAGACTATCAAAATATTTCTAATGCATAGTAGAAAACATAGGGATAAAAATATCATGAAGCACCACTTGCCTTGGTAGTTTGGAGAGTAGCTACACTCCTCACAATCACAATCACTATTGGCACCAAAATCTACACATAAAATCATAGCAACAAATCTCATACAAAATAAATACAAGCAAAAATATATGGATGCATGCAATATGACATGTTATGATTTTCTAAACTCAACAAGACAAGTGCACAGTACTGGTTCATAAACAATTTCAAAACTTTCCAAACAACATTTATTTAAACACTAAAACATTTCTCAAATAATTTATATACACAAAATAGGCCTACACATGTTTCTGTAAATAAAACCATTTTAACATAAACAAAACATTAAACACATTGCATATTTGGAAAGGGCTTGCTCTCCTGATTCCATTGATATAAAATTTGTCAAATTTGAACGTGGGAATCAAAAGTTATGGCTAAAACAAAATCAAACAACTAATAGATCTAATTCAAATTTTTAAAACGAACTCTGTGCCACGCGGCGCTATCCTATTGGCTGGTACCGCTTCGCGTCGGATCACGCTTCTGATCTGCTAGATCTAACTTAATCGCGTGACTCTGATTGAATCATACCGCTTTGTCTAGGTTCTAACGTGACCACTAGATCTAGATCTAACGGCGCTCAGCACTCGACCATCAAGTGGCGGCGCTGGCGGCGGCGACAGGCGGCGACGGCTCTGTCTACGGCGGCGCGGTGGCTATAGGGGGCTCTGGGGTCGTCGGAGGTGCTTACCAGATCCGCAACGGTGTACTGAAGCTCAACGTGGCGACGTCTTGACAAGGGGCACACGGACACGGCTGCACGGGCTCGTCGGAGTTGCTGACAGCGTCGGCTCGGGTGGACAGCAACGTTGGCGATGCTCCTGGTCACCCTAGCACGAACCAAAGGCATCAGGGGGTGCGCAAGGTTACGGTGAACACGCTCGTGTGAATATGCAGCGAAGGGGAACACGGGGCTCACCGAATTTAGTCGCCGGAGTTTAAGACATCGTCGGGAGCTTGCAGTGCTTGATGAAGACGCGACCTGGGGCAGTATAGGATGAACCAATGGTGTCAGAAGAAGCACAAGGACGTTGCAAAGCTGTCTGCATGAACTAGAGGGGAAGG
This sequence comes from Avena sativa, assembly GCA_916181665.1. Lineage (NCBI taxonomy): Eukaryota > Viridiplantae > Streptophyta > Magnoliopsida > Poales > Poaceae > Avena > Avena sativa. The sequence goes on from OV702280.1 coordinate 324,429,737, forward strand.
GGCGCACGGAGCTCACCGGGATTGGTCGCCGGAGTGGGCTCTGTCTGCGGTGGTGCAAGGGCGATTGCGGGCAGCCTGGGGGCGCTTCTGTCTGGCTTTGTTGGGGGAAATGGCCACGAGGGGGAGGTGGTCTTATAGCTAGAGAGGGATCGAGAATCACGCGAGGAAACGCCGACAATAACTCGATTAAAATGTGGCAGTGAATGGCGGAGGGAACGGTCGGCGACGTGGTCGTGGGCGCGATTTGGGGAAGATGATGATGATCTGGTGAGGTCCACCAGTCAGTGACCCATTGGGTAGCGCGGGTGCGGTGAGAAAATCAGAAGGAGAGGGAAAACCCGGGTGGGCTGGCTAACGGGCTGCTTTGCTTGTTGGGCCAAATTCCTGGCGCTGGCCCTTTTTATTTTCTCTATCCTTTTTCTTTTTCTGAATGAATTTCCCGGAACCTTTTTCAAATGATTTCAAAATCTATTTGAAAATCAAATCTTTTCAGGATTTTTGAAGTGTGCAACAATCACATTTCTTGGGCATAAAACCAAGTGGTCACTTTGAATTGGCCTGGTCACTTGGAATAAAATAAAAATAAGCAGTGACATAGCACTAGCTTTAAATAGGTTTTGAAATTGGTTTTCAAATTATATTTGTTTTGATACTTTGGTTTAAATCCTAGCAATCTAGCAATACACTCTGAAAGCAAAAGACACAAGGTTTAGTTCACTGAACATCTGTCTCACATTGGAGATTGTATTTGTTTTTAAATGCTGATCACATAAAATAATGAGTTTATATGCTCTTGTTTTTGAATTGATTTGTTTGAAATGAATTCTACATGATCATGGATGCATGGATGATATGCATGAGTTTGAAACATGATTTTAGGGATGTTACAAATCTAACCCCCTTAAGGTGAATCTCGCCCTCGAGATTCGGATTGGCTAGCAAATAGGTGAGGGTGGTCGTTCCGAAGATCATCTTCTCTTTCCCATGTTGCTTCCTCTTCGGAATGATGGTTCCATTGAACCTTGCAGAACTTGATAGTCTTAGTCCGAGTAACTCTTTCTGCAGTCTCAAGAATCTTGATATGTTTCTCTTCATAAGTGAGGTCACTCTCCAATTGAACCTCTTCCAAAGGTATAGTATCCTTCAAAGAAGTCTCTTCCATTTCCGGATGATATTTCTTAAGCTGACTCACATGAAACACATTATGAACAGCCGACAAAGACTCTGCCAATTCAATTTCATAAGCAACTTCTCCTTTACGACTCAGAATCTTGAATGGTCCAACATATCTTGGGGCCAACTTCCCTTTGACACCAAATCTCTTTACTCCACGAAGTGGTGACACTCTAAGATAAGCTCTATCACCAACTTCATAGGTGACTTCTCTTCGCTTAGGATCTGCGTAGCTTTTCTGTCGGGACTGTGCTATCTTTAATCTATCCTTAACCAGCTTGACTTTCTCGTCAGCCTATTTGATAAGTTCTGGTCCGAACAAACTTCTTTCTCCCACACCATTCCATAGCAATGGGGTGGTACATTTTCTCCCATAGAGAAACTCAAATGGTGCCATCTCAATGCTGGCTTGATAGCTGTTGTTATAAGAAAATTCTGCGTAAGGCAGACTTTCATCCCAACTTGCTCCATAGTCTAGGGCACATGCCCTCAACATATCTTCAAGAATCTGATTAGTCCTTTCTGTTTGTCCATCAGTTTGAGGATGAAAAGCAGTGCTGAATTCCAACCTCGTTCCCAATGACTCATGTAATTGCCTCCAAAAATGAGAAGTGAATTGGGTTCCTCTATCAGACACAATACTCTTGGGTATTCCATGTAGACATACAATTCTACTCATATAGATCTTGGCCAATTTAGCACTTGTGTAAGTTGTCTTCACGGGTATGAAATGAGCCACTTTAGTTAGGCGATCCACTACTACCCAAATAGAATCATATCCTGAACGGGTCCTTGGCAATCTGGTAATGAAATCCATACCAATCTTGTCCCACTTCCAATCAGGGATAGGTAGTGGTTGAAGCAAACCTGCTGGTTTCTGATGTTTCGCTTTCACTCTACTACACACATCACACAAGGCAATATGTTCGTCAATGTCCTTCTTGAGATTATTCCACCAAAATCTTTCTTTCATATCCATGTACATCTTGGTGTTACTCGGATGAATAGAATATGGTGAGTTATGTGCTTCTTGTAAAATCAGTTTTTGAAGCTCCGGATCTTGTGGAACACAGATACGTTTTCCATGCCATAAAGTACCCTGTTCGTCTTCATGGAATCCTTTGGCTTTTCCCTTACCAATCTTTTCCTTAATCTCTTCAATTTCCTTATCAGTCTTCTGGGCTTCTTTGATCTTGTCCAACAAAGTGGGTTGAACATCCAAAGACATTAGATGTCCTTCAGGCACAATCTCCAATCTGAGGTCTCTAAATTGGGCACACAGATCATCTGGCAATTCTCCCTTAGTGAGGCCATTCACAAAAACTTTACGGCTTAGAGCATCCGCTACAACATTTGCTTTACCAGGGTGGTATTGCAAACTCAAGTCATAGTCCTTGATGAGTTCTAGCCATCTTCTTTGTCTCATATTAATTTCTTTCTAGGTGAAGATATACTTCAAACTCTTGTGATCAGTGAACACTTCACAACGCTTTCCCAAAAGATAGTGTCTCCATGTTTTGAGCGCATGGACAACAGAGGCTAACTCTAAATCATGAGTAGGGTAGTTTACTTCATGAGTTTTGAGTTGTCTCGAGGCATAAGCCACAAATTTTCCTTCTTGCATAAGTACTGCACCCAAACCATGATGAGATGCATCACAATACACTTGGAAATCCTTCTCCAAATTTGGCAGACATAAGACTGGTGCTGTCACAAGTCTCTTCTTCAATTCTTGAAAGCTGAGTTCACAACCTTCAGACCAAGCAAATTTCTTGTCTTTCTTTAGCAATTCTGTCATAGGCTTAGCTACCTTGGAAAGATTCTCAATGAACCTTCTGTAGTAACCTGCTAAGCCAAGGAAACTACGAACTTCTTTCGCTGACTTGGGAGATTCTCATTCAATTACAGCCGAAACTTTAGCAGGATCAACTGCAACACCATCTCCTGACACAACGTGTCCAAGAAATCCAACTTCATTCAACCAGAATTCACACTTGCTGAATTTGGCATATAGTTTATGCTCTCTAAGCTTCTCAAGTATCAAACTCAAATGTCCTTCATGTTCTTCTTTGCTCTTGGAGTAGATAAAAAATGTCATCGATGAAAACGACAACAAACTTATCAAGAAATTCCATGAACACATTGTTCATCATATTCATAAAGTATGTTGGTGCATTGGTCAAACCGAATGGCATCACGGTATACTCATACAATCCATACCTTGTGGTGAAAGCTGTTTTAGGTATGTTTTGCTGTCTTATCTTGAGTTGGAAATAACCTGACCGAAGGTCAATCTTTGAGAACACACAAGCTCCTTCTAGCTGATCAAACAAGTCATTGATTCTTGGCAAAGGGTATTTGTTCTTGATAGTCACCTCATTGAGTGAACGGTAATCTATGCATAACCTTTGACTTCTATCTTTCTTCTCCACAAACAAAACTGGGGCTCCCCAAGATGAAGAACTTGGTTGAATAAATCCTTTCTGCAACTGCTCTCCAAGTTGTTTCTTGAGTTCTTTCAGTTCATCAACTGACATCTTGTACGGTCTCTTTGCTATTGGTCCAGATCCTGGTAGCAAATCAATAAGAAACTCCACATCTCTATCTGGTGGCATTCCTGGCAATTCTTCCAGAAACACATCCGGATATTCACTCACAATTGGCACACTGTCTATGCTAACCCCCTTAAGAGAATTTAGCATACTCCTTTTTGCTTCAAAGTTGGTCTTGAATCTGATCCTTTTATTTTCTGGAGTTGTGAGTGAGACAGTATGGTTGGCACAATCTATCACTCCCTTGTGCTTAGTCATCCAGTCCATTCCCAAAATGACATGCAATCCTTGGGAGTTTAGGATTATCAAGTTAACGGGAAACTTATACTTCCCAAACTCTATGACTAGATCATGACATCCTGAATTCACTATCATTTCTCCGCTAGGAGAACTTACTTTTATAGGACACCCAATAGTTTCTACCGGTAGTTCATTTCTTTCAACAGATGCTCTTGATATGAATGAATGAGATGCACTAGTATCAAAGAGAACAAATGTTGGAACAAAATTGAGTTTGAACTTACCAGCAACGGCATCAGGCTCCTCATAAATTTCCTCCACATTGATGTGGTTCACTTGTCCCTTCTTAAAAGGGTTGGGCTTGTTGGGTCCTTCAACTTTCTTTTCTGGGCATTCATTTGCATAAAGCCCCATCTTCTTGCACTTGAAACACTCAACCTGACTAATATCCTTCTTGACAGGCTGGCTTCCACTGCCACTTCCACTCCACTGTGGTGGCTCTTATATCCACCCTTGTGGTTCTTGTACTTGTCATTGTCATGACTACCGTGATGCTTGTTGTCATGATGACGGTTGTGGTTGTGGTGCTTGTTGAATTTCCCATGCTTGTGGGATCCTGAGCTTCCACTATCATCATAATGGGAACGTTTGTGAGACGATCCTGAGTTGTGCTTGTCAGAGTGCTTTCTCTTCCTACTCTCAACTTGCTTCATCTTGTTCTCCAAAATAGCAGCCTTATCACAAATAGACTGATAAGTGGGAACATAGGCCACTGATAGCTGCAAATTCAGTTCATCATTCAGCCCTTCAAGGAACTTTTCCTTCCTCTTGGCATCGGTGTCAACTTCGTCCGGTGCATAACGCGCCAGATTGTTGAACTCCTCAATATATTCAGCCACACTGCGGTGGCGCTGCTTCAGATTATGGAATTCTTTCTTCTTCAGACTCATCACTCCGGATGAGATGTGAGCAGTACGAAAACCTTCTTCAAAGATAGACCATGTCACATCTTCAATGGGAGTGGTTATCTGGAAGTTATCCCACCAAGTGGCGGCTGGTCCTTCCAACAAATGTGCTGCAAATCTGACTTTTTCTGCATCAGTACAGCCCACAGTTACCAAGTCTTTGTTCACAGAGTGTAGCCAATCATTGGCCACCATAGGATCAGTTGTTCCTGAGAACTTTGCTGGCCTCAATCTCAAGAACCTGGTAAGCATGTCAAAACCCGGTGTGTTATTGTTGTTGTTGTTGTTATTATTATTATTGTTGTTATTGTTGTTGTTGTGGTTCTGGATGAATGTAGTCATCATTTGCATCAGCTGAGTCTGAGTTGTCATCATTTGCTGCATCTCAGGGGTGATGTTGTTATTGTTGGGGTTGGGATTGGCACGTCGGGGAGGCATCTATGGTTTGTTCAACAGAGATAAGAATGAGATATCCGTAGATGCTAACATGCACAATACATCACATAAACAATCACCAAACATGCATCACAATAATAACGGTTCAACAACAAGATAACAAGTTTGCAAGGTAAACACACCAATAGCAAGCCATCCACATGTTGGATGATCATTGCGACTCAAATAAAGCATGGTAAATAAATGATAAATGAGTAGTCAATACTACTCCTCGGCATCAACCTCCTCCTCAACAAAGGTAAGACCTGCATTCTCCATAGCGGTCTTGTATTCCTCGACATTGGTGGTCAAGGTCTCTACTTTGGCTTTGAGAGCCCTCTTCTGAGAACGAAGCCTCTCAATCACAGTCTGCTGATGCTTGAGCTCGAAGTCCTTGGCCTCCAGTTCTACAGTCATGTCTCGAATCCTCTTATTCCTATCTTGGACTCGCTTCTCTTGACTCTTTAACTTTCTGTCATGGCTCTCGAACTTTGCCGCCATCTCCTTGACTATCTCATCTTGCTCCGCGAAGAGCTTGTCCTTCTCACGAAGCTGCACCTGGAGTTCGTTATTTCTGAGCATGACGTTGGTCCTATCAGTGTCCATGTGCCTAAGGAGAACCTCTAAGTCTTGGAGGTATAGACGAATCGGCTCTGTTGTATCCCTCGAAGTGTCCTCGAAGTCGATGGCCTCTCCATCCTCATCATGTCTACCGAAGGCGTGGAAGTGAGTACCTCTAACCTGTCGAGAGTGTCTCCCTAACAGACGTCCAATCAAGTCCTGCATGACTACCTCTAGGCCTCTCTCCTTGTCATCGTTCATGAGCTTGAAGATGATAGCCTCTGTGGTAGGCTCAGTCTGGCGTCCGGGCTGATTGACCTTGAAACCCCAAAGGTCTTTCCTCTCAAACTTGGTGAGGGGAAGCACCATGATGGTAGGAAGAGGGAGATTAAGCAAAGTAGTGATATCAATAATACGAGGGCCAAAGCGAGTTCCCTGAAACTCCTCAACAGTGCTGATGGTAACATTAGGCATCTATTTATAAGATAGAAAAAGTTAGAAACAACACAATTTGAGATAAAACACAAGGCAAAGCATCACATGCATATCTTTGGAAATCAAAACACACAAGTCACGGCATACATGAAACCATTACAAAGCATCCAACGTTCAACTTATTTAAGCAACATTTGGAAAATAAGGTGATAAGTGGGGGTCCAACTAACGAAGTACATTACAATCCCAACTCACTAGATATGTTGGCTAACACAATATTTCTAGAAGCAATCAGTCTATCTTGAGCACATGACTCCATTACTAAGTCTATAATGTCTCCTCTTAAGGTTTGGTTGGTAGCCTCCAACTCTTGGGTATGTTCCTTCTCTTACTTTAGGTCATTCTGGATGTTGAGCATTCTGCATTTGACTCTATCACCAAGTTCTTTGATGTCCTTCCAAGCTGCATCCCTTGCTGAATCAAAGAATGTAGTGTGCACCACTAAATTGGTGAACATGCAGAATCCTGATTCTTTGTGGTTGTCTTCCTTGTTTTTATACAAGTGAAGTTGCACCCACCAGTACTCAACTCCTTCATCCATCACAGGAAAACCTTTGTACACAACTGCACCATGTATTCCCATTGCAACCATGAGGTCCTTGAGAGCCTTGGGAAATTCTGTCTCACACTCCAAAGTCATTGTCATGAGTGGTCCCTTCCTTACGACCTCGTTGATGGAGTTCATCTACAAATAGAGATGAGAAAGAAGATTAGAAAAGTTTACGAGAAGAATAGATAAGTGTGGAAGTTGTTGAAATTTTTTCCTTAGTGGTTTCCAATCCTAGGGTCATAATCCTACAGGCAACACAGTGTTCTGATACCATCTGTAAGATCCCTCCTTTATAAAGGAAAAGGATCCCTGTGATTGCAATGCTAGTCCCTGGATCAATGCTAGCATCCATAGTTTAAGATGAAGTACACAGAAACAAAGGTCATTATTACAGTCATTCCAGAGACAACATAGTCTTTACAACTCCATGGCCACAGGCCTAGTACAAGAGTTTAAATGAGTAAATATATAAAAGTCTTCATCTTCATGTGCCACAGGCGAACATGTTGAGTGTAGACTCATGACTCCTAATCCTCATCAGAGTAACCTGCAACATCACAAGTTACAGCCACAGTGGGTCAATACATTGTAATAGTATTGGAAAGTGATACCTTAGTAATATTGGTGGACTACATACTATATGCAATTTGGCTAAGTGTAGCTTAGGCTTGCTTTGCTCAAAATAGGTTTTGCCTATTAGTTGAAAACACTAAGTTTTTCTTTGTCAAAACTTTTCCCAAGGAACCACCAATAGACATTGAGGTCCTTCACCCTTGTTCAACCACAAGTTTTACTTAGAAATTGGGATGAGGAGATTCTTGATAGCTTCCATGTCTTGATGCTCAAGTTGTCCTTTTCCAGGGACATGGCTAAGTACTTAGATTCTTCCATCTGCAGAGGTTATGCACTTTTCCCACAAGACTTGATTTTCACCAAGACAGGACCTTTCACAAGCCTTCCCTTAGACCAAATGGACGCGTTCCAACCCATCATCCCACTACCACCAACTGTCCAAATGGCTATGTTCTTGCAACGTATGTGATCCAGGCAGAGCCCATATTGCCAAGTGGCTGCACTAGAAGCTTCTTAACATTTGGCCTCTCAAATCCCTTTGTTCCTGGGTGGCTTTCCACAAGTGAGATACACAAGGTAAACCATAGAAATGGGCCTTGTGTAACCACTCAACATAAACCATTCCTTCCATTCCACCCAGGTGTTTCATTCACTTAGTTGTTTTATTAAGTAAAAACTCAAGTCCAAAGACTTAGAAATATTTTATCATAGCATGATTATATCACCACCCTTGGTTTCTACTAGCTAGGCTAAGCATGGCATGGATAACATCTTACTTAGAAATTTCTATCAATTCTACAACTACTAGGTTTTCCCAACATAGCAATATAAGCAAAAATATAATCATGCAAGGCTATCAAAATATTTCTAATGCATAGTAGAAAACATAGGGATAAAAATATCATGAAGCACCACTTGCCTTGGTAGTTTGGAGAGTAGCTACACTCCTCACAATCACAATCACTATTGGCACCAAAATCTACACATAAAATCATAGCAACAAATCTCATACAAAATAAATACAAGCAAAAATATATGGATGCATGCAATATGACATGTGATGATTTTCTAAACTCAACAAGACAAGTGCACAGTACTGGTTCATAAACAAGTTTAAAACTTTCCAAACAACATTTATTTAAACACTAAAACATTTCTCAAATAATTTATATACACAAAATAGGCCTACACATGTTTCTGTAAATAAAACCATTTTAACAGAAACAAAACATTAAACACATTGCATATTTGGAAAGGGCTTGCTCTCCTGATTCCATTGATATATAATTTGTCAAATTTGAACGTGGGAATCAAAAGTTATGGCTAAAACAAAATCAAACAACTAATAGATCTAATTCAAATTTTTAAAACGAACTTTGTGCCACGCGGCGCTATCCTATTGGCTGGTACCGCTTCGCATCGGATCACGCTTCTGAGCCGCTGGATCTAACTTAATCGTGCGGCTCTAATTGAATCATACCGCTTCGTCTAGGTTCTAACGTGACCACTAGATCTAGATCTAACGGCGCTCAGCACTTGACCATGAAGTGGCGGCGCTAGCGGCGGCGACAGGCGGCGACGGCTCTGTCCACGGCGGCGCGGTGGTTACAGGGGGCTCTGGGGTCGTCGGAGGTGCTTACCAGATCCGCAACGGTGTACTGAAGCTCAACGTGGCGACGGATTGACAAGGGGCACACGGACACGGCTGCACTGTAGGCGTTCGTAGCATGGAAAACAAAAAATTTCTACCGCATGAACACACAATCAAGATCTAATCTATGATCAAGCCAAGATCTATCTACTAGATTGTAGCAACGAGTCAATAGAGTACTAACCCTCGAAGATCCAAAGTGGTTAACGAGAGCAGATTCGCGTGGATGATGTAGTCGTACACTCCCGATCTCAAGATCGCGCAGACGATCCTTCCGGCGCTGCGTTCCGGCAGCGCTTCCGCAGTCGGTCACACGTTTGGTACTCGATGAAGACCTTCCTCTCCCTTGTTCCAGCAGGCAGCGGAGGTTGTAGCACTCTCCTCGCGATTTCGGCAGCACGACGGCGTGGTACCGGAGGTAGAGGGGAGATCTCGCAGGGCTTCGCCTTAAGCCGGAGCGAGTATGGTGGACTATGAGAGAGCCTTGGTGATCTAGGGTTTAGACACACCAATTAGAAGGGGCTAAACCAGCGGCTAGGGCAATTAGAAGCTCTAACTCGGCGGCTTGGGAGAAATCCCTAGGCTGTGGCTAGGGTTTAGGTTTAGAGGAAGGCAACTTGTGTGTCTAGGAGGGGAGCCCTGCCCCTCCTCTTATAGGTGGAGGGAGGCGCGCCTAGGGAGGGGAGTCCCTCCCCAACTCGGACCCAAGGTGGGCCGGCGGTGGGAGGAGGAACTCCTCCCCCAAGTCGGTTTCAAACCTCCTTCTCCTCTTTCCCAAAACTAGCCGTTTGACTTTCAAACTAGCCGTTTTACTTTTTCAAACTAGGATTTGAATAAACCCTCTATTTTGGTACAGCGATGACACCTAGTACATGACACAATCATATCAAATTGATATAACACATTCATGTACCCTTTCCCCTCCGGAGTGCCGGACATTCCGGAACCTTCTAGAACATTCCCGATGAAAACACCGGAATCATTCCCCAACTCCGAAACAGGACTTTCCTTATATGAATCTTATTCTCCGGACCATTCTGGATCTCCTCGTGATATCCCGGATCCCATCCGAGACTCCGAACAACATTCGGTCTCTTACTCATCATTCCATAACTACTCAACAACATCGAATCCTTAAGTGTGTCTCCCTACGGTTCGTGAATTATGCGGACATGATCGAGACACTTCTCCGATCAATAACCAATAGAGGAATCTGGAAATTCATATGGCTCCCACATATTTCTACGATTACTTTGCGATCGAATGAACCACTTACATACAATACCAATTTCCCTTTGTCTCACGATAGTTTACTTATCCGAGGTTTTGATTGTCGGTATCTCTGCATACCTAGTTCAACCTCGTTACCGATAAGTACTCTTTTCTCGTTCCCGTGATATGTGATCCCTTGTGAGCCAGTCACATGCTTGCAAGCTAATTGGATGACATTCCACCGAGAGGGCCCAGAGTATATCTATCCGTCATATGGATGGACAAATCCCACTCTTGATCCATGTGCCTCAACCCATACTTTCCAAACACTCAATGCCACCTTTATAGTCACCCAGTTACGGTGTGGTGTTTGATGTCATCAAAGCATCCTTCCGGTGATGGTGATTAACATGATCTCATGGTCGAAGGAATTAGGTTAGTATGTATCAGAAAGCTTATAACAAATGAACTATATTAAATGACTTGATCTTTATGCTACGCTTACTATAGGAGTATGTCCATCACATCATTCTCCTAATGATATGACCCTGTTGTTAATAACATCTCTATGTTCATGATCAGGAAACCATGATCATATATTAACCAACAAGCTAGTTTAACAAGAGGCTTTACTAGGGACTCTTTTATGTTTACAAATCACACAAGTATTAATGTTTCCGGTTAATACAATTATAGCATGGTATGTAAACATTTATCATAAGTATGAAGATATTATAATAACCACTTTATTATTGCCTCTTGGGCATATCTCCAACAGTCTCCCACTTGCACTAGAGTCAATAATCTAGTTTCAAACCTTTGTGTATTCAACACTTATGGCTTTCTGGTGTCGTATGTACACGATTGCTAGTGGTCAACTGATCTCCGGATCTGACACTTCCAGGTCCGTGTGTAATTGCATGTCTTTGCGTCTCTATGCATCACTCATTCTCAAATGAGATGGCTTTGTATAAATTTGGTCCTTTGGTGAGACCTTTAGTTCTTTGGGGTTAAAACATGTTGATAATATTGTCGTACAATATATCTTCATAGTATTATCCCGCTGTGAACTACACCTAGTTTGATAACAAACTACTTGACACAAATGCCCTCTTTAGCTGCTATTATAGCAGTCATATACTTAGCCTTTTGTTGTAGTATCTGTCACAATGTCTTAACTTTGGAACTCATCCAAATCCATTATGGAACTTACTTTCCATTATATTGTGCCACCCTTAGCTTAGATAGAGATAAACTTAATTTGTACTTTGTGACAAAACTAGTATCAATGTAATACTTTTACAATGAATTAACCATCTATTTGTCACTTCTACAAATAATATACTCTTAGTTCTTCCAAAAGATCATAAGAATATCCTTACTATCGTCCAATGATCATCTTATGAATCATTCTGGTATATGCTTGTAACATTTAGAGCATAGGACATATCTGGATTTGTACATATCACAGTATGATTGATATAAATACTCTTTGTGATTTCATACATCAAGTATCAATCTATACTTGAATCTTTGTTTCACTTACCAAGTGTCAATACACTTGAATATATCAATATTGAACACATTCAATCCTTTCTGTGCGACAAGAACCTTTCTTGTAGTTTCTATATTGAACTCATTCAATATCTCATCTATGTACTTTTGGCACAACCATATTGGCGTCTATTGATGCCAATTATTTGGGTTTTGCCTAAGTCTTTCATCGAGATGAAATTCTTATCCTGTGTTAATAAAAAGATACATCACTTCCAATCAACAATATGTCTTCTACATAATGTATTAGAAATATGTCTTAGCGCTCCCACTTAATTTCTTGCAAATGCAAGCATCTTCATTGTCTCTGATGAATTTAAACTCTTTTAACAGTTTCATCATAGTGAAGATTCCAACTCCGTAATGCTTACTTCAACCATTGAAGTTTGCATATGCATTTAGCATCCTTTGAATTAACAAAACCCTTTGGACTGTGTCATGCACACGTCCTAGGTAACCCTTCTATTAGAAGAATTTGTTTTGTTTATCCAACTACCACATAACAAAATTATATGTAGTGGTTGCTATATTAATCCGTCTAGACTAAATATCACTATGAAAGATCAAATCTTATCATAGTCAACCTTTGAACATTGTTGTGAACTTTTTCCCAACATGTCGACTATTTCATAGATGTAAAACATCCGTGTCTATTTATTTATAGATCCAAACACGACTATAAGGTCTTACACCTTTCTCGAGGGTCCTTCAAGTTCAAAACTTGATTTCTCGTGTATGGAACTATCACGGATTTTATGGCTTCAAGCCATTTGACGGAGTCAGGGCTCATCATCGCTTCTTTGCATGTAGTCGGATCATTATTGCCAAATAATGATTTAACTCTCAAATCTTGGTATTCGATTGTTCATCCGACCTACTTGTTTCAATAGGAACTTAGATCTCTGTGACCACAATCTTTGAGGCACGTGAGCCATGAGCATTGTTGCTACCTCTGGAACACTTTTCGGCGCTGCGCAACTTTGCACATATAGCTAAGGTTCTTTTAACCTTATCAAAGTTCTATTGTCCTCCCACTTAACTTTTCACGAAAAATTCCTTCTCAAAGAAACTTGACGTTCTAAGCAACAAACACTTTTGTATCCGGTGTTCATGGAGGAATACTTAACAGTTATACAAAGACAGGTTCATCCGACTTTGGTTGCACACATCTTTCTTATGCATAGCATACCAATGTTTTAAGAAAGGACTACTTGGGTTTTATCCCAAACCATAACTTTATATGGTGTCATTTCAACGGATTATGATGAAGCTCTTTTCAGTGGAAAAACGGTAGTCTCTAAAGCTTTTAATCTTTAAAATATAATGGCAGTTTTATGAATTATACCTTTGATCTTACCATGTCAAACAAGGTTTAATTACATATCTCGAATGCTCCATACTCTTATGGTGTTTCGGGAAATGCAAATCCACGGAACGATTCCATAAATCTTAGGTATTATGCTAAACTTGTAACTCAAATATCTTCCTTTATGATCTTATCATAAACTATTTATATTCTTGTTACAATGATTTTGCACTTCATCTTGAAAATCTTTGAACTTTTCAAATATTTCACACTTCATCCTTATTAAGTAAATATTCATATATTCACTCAAATTTTCGGAGAAAGCATATGAAGTTGAAATCCATCGCTCTTTACTACACATAATGGACTTCGTACAACAATATGTACAAGTTCCAATAAGATAGTCATTCGTTCCCTTTTGGCCTATGAACGAAGTTTTAATTATCTCTTAGGAAAGTTTCACAAGCGTCATGTGATCAAAAAATCAAAAGACTCCAAAATTCCATCCACATGGAGTTTCTTCATGTTTTCTTTCCAATATAATTTAAACGGCGATGTCACTTCCTAAGTGATCTTTCAATCAATTTGTATTTCGACATTTTTAGCACTAGTTTTATGGATGTGATTTCTCCAACGAGATTTGTGAATCATCCATCTTTTATGGATTACGGCAATTATTTGAACAACCCTTTTGTTCTCATAATACCTGATAAAACAAATCTTGAAGCAAGCTTTGATGTTTAACGAGCAACACAATAACCCTTTATTTGTTCTCGATGAACATCATCACATATTCTTTTGCTAGTTACTTAGGCCATTGTAGTTCATGAATTGTGTTGTTTCGTATGACGATTCACACCAACAAATTCAGTATCGAATACTTAAGAACCACATTGTTTAATAAGCAAAGAATATAGCCATAACATGTATATCATCTATATACTTAAACTGAACAATTCTAGTCTTTTCTTTTCTGCCATATATTTATGAGATTCTCTTTCAGTATTTCCTTTTCTGTTTGAAAGAATCTATCAACATCAATAGTGGAGTCATACATATGACACATAGTCCAAAGCGTGTATAGTTAAATACCAATGTCTTTGGACTTGCACTTTGAAGTAGATCACCATTATCAAATGTTTGGTGTTCTTTCAAATTCCTTTCTTTAGTAATCTCTTGGTGTAGTAAACATTTTACCTACATCAAATATTCACCCTTATCATGGAATCGTCCATGATCAAGCTACTTTTAGCTTATAACGATGAATTACGAGTATAATGTTGCTATCCAAAACCTTTTGGAGGATTAGGACAACAAGTGTCTCCAACCCTTTGCAAATTCTCATCAAAATATGAGAACATGAACTTTGCCATATTATACTCTATCATGGTGTAACCAAAACTTCGTTTCAGATATCACAATATCTTCCACACATCATGGTTTCTGAAACAACTCTTTCAGATCCTAGATAACCTTGATATTAAGATAATCCTTTGAATATCAAGAATCATGGAGACAAACATGATACTCATACACTAACTCTTGGAATTGTCACTCTAGTTTTAATACCAATTATTAAACTTCATGGAGTAACCGGAAATTACTGAAAGTTTGCAATAGGACTTTTAAAATTTAGATTAACACTTCAAAACAATACGATACCAGTTCGTAAAGTAACTAACCAGAAATCTATAGTTCTATCATCTCAATTATAACTAAGCGCAAGGTGGTAAACGGATGCCAATGACTACAACAATTATGCAAATTCACTTTGAGTTAATTTATGATAAATAGTGTTCAACTTTTAATCATATTGCTGTTAAACTCCCACTCAAAACAATATCCCTCACATTGTTTTAGTGATCACACGAACCAAATCCACCATATCAAAACCGATCATCACGAGAGTTGATATAGCTTCAATGGCGAACAATCAACATGTTCATCATATCTACTATATGACTCATGCTTTACCTTTCGGTGATCCGTGTTCTTGAGACCATGTCTGTACATGCTAGGCTCGTCAAGATCAAACCTTAGCTTCCGCATGAGCAAATCTGGCTTGCCCACGTTGTATACACTTGCGGAATCTAACACACCCGATCATCACGTGGTGCTTCGAAACAACAAGCTTTAGCAACGGTGCTAACTAAGGGTGAACACTTTATGACTTGAAATTCATGTGCATGAGGGATCATCTTATAATGCTACCGTCGTCTACTAAGCAATACAAGATGCATAAAGGATTAACATCACATGCAATTCATAATATGTGATATGATATGGCCTTTCTTCTTTGTGCTTCCGATCTCCATCTTCTAGCACGAACATGATCTCCATCATCACCGACATTGCATCAAGGTCAATGATGCTTATCCATGGTTGTCGTCCACCGGCTTCAACTATTACAACTACTTTGAATAGACACGCGAGTCTTAACAGAAATTAAAGGCAACCATATGGCTCCTGCCGGTTGCCGACTTACAATAAGGAACATTGCATACATCATATATAATCACAATCATGGCCATATCACATCACTGCACACCCCTGCAAAACAAAGTTAGACGCCTCTACTTTCTTTGCATATTTTACGTGGTTTGGGGCTTTCAATAAGTGTCGTTCTAGCTTACGAACAAGAACCACAACATTGATACTAGTATTGTTAATCACCCGTTGTAAATTGGATCTTAACTATGCTAGGAGAAACAGGCACCCGCAAAGCCACTTATGCAATACAAGTTGCATGTCAAGCGTGGAGCAAGTCTCATGAACGATGTCATGTAAGGTTAGTCCGGGCCGCTTCATCCCAACATACCACAAGATGCAAAGTACACAAGAAGCAATCGACAATAAAAGCATCAACGCCCACAATGACTATTGTGTTCTACTCGTGCAAACAGATCTACATATAAACCTGGCTCTGATACCACTGTGGGGGTTCGTAGCATGGAAAACAAAAAAATTCTACCGCATGAACACACGATCTATCTACTAGATTGTAGCAACGATTCAATAGAGTACTAACCCACGAAGATCCAAAGTGGTTAACGAGAGCAGATTCTCGTGGATGATGTAGTCGTACACTCCCGATCTCAAGATCGCGCAGACGATCCTTCCGGCGCTGCGTTCCGGCAGCGCTTCCGTAGTCGGTCACACGTTCGGTACTCGATGAAGACCTTCCTCTCCCTTGTTCCAGCAGGCAGCGGAGGTTGTAGCACTCTCCTCGCGATTCCGGCAGCACGACGGCGTGGTACCGGAGGTAGAGGGGAGATCTCGCAGGGCTTCGCCTTAAGCCGGAGCGAGTATGGTGGACTATGAGAGAGCCTTGGTGATCTAGGGTTTAGACACACCAATTATAAGGGGCTAAACCAGTGGCTAGGGCAATTAGAAGCTCTAACTCGGCGGCTTGGGAGAAATCCCTAGGCTGTGGCTAGGGTTTAGGGTTAGAGGGAGGCAACTTGTGTGTCTAGGAGGGGAGCCCTGCCCCTCCTCTTATAGGTGGAGGGAGGCGCGCCTGGGGAGGGGAGTCCCTCCCCAACTCGGACCCAAGGTGGGCCGGCGGTGGGAGGAAGAACTCCTCCCCCAAGTCGGTTTCAAACCTCCTTCTCCTCTTTCCCAAAACTAGCCGTTTGACTTTCAAACTAGTCGTTTGACTTTTTCAAACTAGGATTTTAATAAACACTCTATTTTGGTACAGTGATGACACCTAGTACATGATGCAATCATATCAACTTGATATAACACATTCATGTACCCTTTCCCCTCCGGAGTGCCGGAC
Organism: Avena sativa; assembly: GCA_916181665.1. Taxonomy (NCBI): domain Eukaryota; kingdom Viridiplantae; phylum Streptophyta; class Magnoliopsida; order Poales; family Poaceae; genus Avena; species Avena sativa. The sequence goes on from OV702280.1 coordinate 324,446,785, forward strand.
ATTCCGGAACCTTCTAGAACATTCCCGATGAAAACACCGGAATCATTCCCCAACTCTGAAACAGGACTTTCCTTATATGAATCTTATTCTCCGGACCATTCCGGATCTCCTCGTGATATCCCGGATCCCATCCAAGACTCCGAACAACATCCGGTCTCTTACTCATCATTCCATAACTACTCAACAACATCGAATCCTTAAGTGTGTCTCCCTACGGTTCGTGAATTATGCGGACATGATCGAGACACTTCTCCGATCAATAACCAATAGAGGAATCTGGAAATTCATATGGCTCCCACATATTTCTATGATTACTTTGCGATCGAATGAACCACTTACATACGATACCAATTTCCCTTTGTCTCACGATAGTTTACTTATCCGAGGTTTTAATCGTCGGTATCTCTGCATACCTAGTTCAACCTCGTTACCGATAAGTACTCTTTTCTCGTTCCCGTGATATGTGATCCCTTGTGAGCCAGTCACATGCTTGCAAGCTAATTGGATGACATTTCACCGAGAGGGCCCAGAGTATATCTATCCGTCATATGGATGGACAAATCCCACTCTTGATCCATGTGCCTCAACCCATACTTTCCAAACACTCAATGCCACCTTTATAGCCACCCAGTTACGGTGTGGTGTTTGATGTCATCAAAGCATCCTTCCGGTGATGGTGATTAACATGATCTCATGGTCGAAGGAATTAGGTTACTATGTATCAGAAAGCTTATAGCAAATGAACTATATTAAATGACTTGATCTTTATGCTACGCTTACTATAGGAGTATGTCCATCACATCATTCTCCTAATGATATGACCCTGTTGTTAATAACATCTCTATGTTCATGATCAGGAAACCATGATCATATATTAACCAACAAGCTAGTTTAACAAGAGGCTTTACTAGGGACTCTTTTATGTTTACAAATCACACAAGTATTAATGTTTCCGGTTAATACAATTATAGCATGGTATGTAAACATTTATCATAAGTATGAAGATATGATAATAACCACTTTATTATTGCCTCTTGGGCATATCTCCAACATGCACGGGCTCGTCGGAGTTGCTGACAGCGTCGGGCTCGGGTGGACGGCGATGTTGGCGACGCTCCTGGTCACCCTAGCACGAACCAAAGGCATCTGGGGGTGCGCAAGGTTACGGCGAACATGCTCGTGTGAATCAGCAGCGAAGGGGAACACGGGGGTCACCGAATTTAGTCGCCGGAGTTTAAGACATCGTCGGGAGCTTGCAGTGTTTGATGAAGACGATGACCTGGGGCAGTATAGGATGAACCAATGGTGTCAGAAGAAGCGCAAGGACGTTGCAAAGCTGTCTGCATGAACTAGAGGGGAAGGGGCGCACGGAGCTCACCGGGATTGGTCGCCGGAGTGGGCTCTGTCTGCGGCGGTGCAAGGGCGATTGCGGGTAGCCTGGGGGCGCTTCTGTCTGGCTTTGTTGGGGGAAATGGCCGCGAGGGGGAGGTGGTCTTATAGCCAGAGAGGGAGCGAGAATCACGTGAGGAAACGCCGGCAATAACTCGATTTAAAATGCGGCAGTGAATGGCGGAGGGAACGGCCAGCGACGTGGTCGTGGGCGCGATTTTGGGAAGATGATGATGAGCTGGCGAGGTCCACCAGGCAGTGACCCATTGGGTAGCGCGGGTGCAGTGAGAAAATCAGAAGGAGAGGGAAAACCCGGGTGGGCTGGCTAATGGGCTTCTTTGCTTGTTGGGCCAAATTCCTGGCGCTGGCCCTTTTTATTTTCTCTATCCTTTTTCTTTTTCTGAATGAATTTCCAGGAACCTTTTTCAAATGATTTCAAAATATATTTGAATTCAAATCTTTTCAGGATTTTTGCAATGTGCAACAATCACATTTCTTGGTCATAAAACCAAGTGGTCACTTTGAATTGGCCTGGTCACTTGGAATAAAATAAAAATAAGCAGTGACATAGCACTAGCTTTAAATAGGTTTTGAAATTGGTTTTCAAATTATATTTGTTTTGATACTTTGGTTTAAATCCTAGCAATCTAGCAATACACTCTGAAAGCAAAAGACACAAGGTTTAGTTCACTGAACATCTATCTCACATTGGAGATTGTATTTCTTTTTAAATGTTGATCACATAAAATAATGAGTTTATATGCTCCTGTTTTTGAATTGATTTGTTTGAAATGAATTCTACATGATCATGGATGCATGGATGATATGCATGAGTTTGAAACATGATTTTTGGGATGTTACATTGCTACTAGGGAGAAAACAACGGTCTCTTGTTCATGGAACATGTGGACTGTTTACCTTACATAATTTGCTTAAAGCAGTTGTCTATTGCTTGCAACTTAATACTGGAGGGGGTTCAGATGATAACCTGAAGGTGGACTTCTAGTCATAGATGCAGTTGGATGGAGGTCTATGTATCTTGTTGTATTGCCCAATTGAATCTCATAGGATCTTTCTGACTAGTAATTGCATTGTTATGCCTTGCTCAGTTCCTGTCAATTGCCCTGCTGTAATTTGTTTACCCTTCATGCCATGTTGTTTATCTAAGGAGAGCACCTCTAGTGAACTAGGTACCACGGTCCAATCTTTACCATTGATACATCTTCCACTGTTACTTGTTTACTTGCTGCAAACCATTACCTTCCACACCATATGTTTAATCTTTTGTTACAGCAAACCGGTGAGCTTGACAATCTCACTGATTCGTTGGGGCAAAGTCTTGAGTTTGTGTTGTGCTGGTCTCCGCGTTGCTTGCAACACCTGTGTGACGTTTCCTTCCTCCTACTGGTTCGATAACCTCGGTTTTTTACTGAGGGAAACTTGATGCGGTGCTGCTTCACACCTTGCTCTTGGGGTTTCCAACGAAGCGTCCTACGACAAGTGTTGGGTGCCATCAATTACTCACTCATGGATGAGGAAAACATCAATGGTTGATGGAGAGGCGTTAGTGATGACGATGGCGATGATCCTCTCCAAATTCCCCGTCCCGGCAGGGTGCCAGAACGGAGTTTCTGGATCCGAATCTTGTTTCTGATGGTGGCGGCGGAGCGGAACTCTTTCTGGAAAACTATCGAACCCCCTGGGTTTTTAGGTCAAGGTCAACTTATAGGCGTCGAGGGAGCCCGAGGGGTGCCTGGGGTGGCCGCACCCCCCTAGGCACGGGGCAGTGCCCACCCGCACCTGGCAGGGGTGTGGGCCCCCCAGGCCTCCACTCTGTTTTGTCTTCTGGCTCCGTGGGTCTTCTGGTGAAATATAATTTTTGGCATATTTTCCGGGATTTTTCCTGATAGTCGATTTTCTGCACAAAAACTAGACACCAAGGTAATTCTGCTGAAAACAGCGTTAGTCCATGTTAGTTGTATCCAAATCACACAAGTTTAGAGGAGAAACAATAGCAAAAGTGTTAGAGAAAGTATATACGTTTTGGATGTATCAGAGCCACTCTCAGAAAAGTTTTAAACCGCCTATTCACCCCCCCCTCTAGGCGGCATTTGTATCCTTTCACCATGTTTTCCTCTTATTAGGTCTCAAGGACTTCTTCCGTGCTGATGGGAAACGGCTCACGTGCTTCTGTTCATGGTGTTGGTACGGTAAATCTGAAGTTTACTTCGGGAAAGACCGTACAACTGAAGAATGTGCAACACATTCTCTCCATCAATAAGAATCTCGTCAGCGGGTCGCTTTTATGTCGAGATAGTTTTAAGTTGGTTTTTGAGTCCAATAAAGTTGTAATTTCTAAGTATGTACAATTTTTTGGAAAGGGTTCTGAGTGTGGAGGTCTGTTCCGCTTTTCTTTGTCAGACTCATGTACTAATTTTATTAATCATGTTTGCAATGATAATGAGTCCAATGTTTGGCATTCACGTCTCTATCATATTAACTTTGATTGCATGACGCGGCTAGCCAATATGAGTATAATTCCAAAATTTATCACTGTCAAAGGTTCTAAGTGCCAAGTTTGTGTGCAAGAAAATCAACCCCGCAAGTCTCATACGGCTGCGGAACCGAGAAACTTAGCACCACTAGAACTTATACATTCAGATCTTTGTGAGATGAATGGTGTGTTGACAAAATGTGGGAAAAGATATTTTATGACATTGATTGATGACTCCACTAGATACTGCTATGTTTATGTTCTGAAATCTAAAGATGAAGCTTTGAACTACTTCAAAATCTATAAAGCCGAGGCAGAAAACCAACTTGATCTTAAAATCAAGCGGCTAAGGTCGGATCATGGTGGAGAGTACTTTTCAAACGAACTTGATTTATTCTGTACGAAACATGGTATTATACATGAGAGGACGCCTCCCTACTGAAATGGATCGTATGGGCACCTAGAGGGGGGGGGTGAATAGGTGCTAACCAATTTTAATACTTTTCTATTTTAGGCTTGACACAAAGTAAATTCTCTAGTTATGCAACTACGAGAATTTCCCTATATGCAACCCTAACTACTAAGAACGTAAAGAGAGGAGTGAGGAAACCGTAGTGGAGCACGCGGAGACACAGGGATTTGTTTTACCGCAGTTCCTTCCTTGTTAAGGGAAGTACATCTGCGTTGGAGGGGTGGGCGGTTCTAAGACCACCACGCCACAATAGGCCTCACCCTATTCTCCGATGGATCTCGCCACGAGAGGCCTGATCCACCTTCTCCACTATTGGATCCCTTCGAGGCGGGAACCGGTGCCTTTTACAACACTATCAGGGCACACACCCACAACCGAGTTGGGGGCTCCCGAGATGAAAACAAGCTGCCACAAGAACAAGGTTTATCAATATAAACGAAAACAAGGATCTAGGTATTTGCAAGAAATACTAGATCGGTGGTTCTCCAAATGAATGGAGAGGAGATGAAGCGCTTGATTGCTGCTGATGATGATGATGATGGAGTTCTCCTCCTTCGATTCCCCAAGGGACGGGGCCTTTGGGTGGATCTAGGTGGAGCTCTCTTGGATGAAGATTTCAGATCTGATCTTGTCTTTTTCGAATGAATCAAAGGTTCTCGCAGGAGGGGGAAGGCTGGCTTAAATACCCCCTCCCCAAATCTAGCCGTTGCACAACTTTGGGGGCGGATTATCCGCCCCCCACTTGGGGCGGATTATCCGCCCCCTGGGAAAACTCCGCCCCAAGAGCGGATTCTCCGGGGGAAACTCCGCCCCCTCTCTAGGGCTAGCGCCTGCGAAACTTGGTGAAGATCATGGGGGGCGGATAATCCGGCCCCCTCCAGGGGCGGATTATCCGGCCAAGCCGGAAAGTCCGGCCAACACTCTGCCCCCTCTCTGGGGCTTGCGCCTTAGCGATGAGCAAGGGGGGCGGACTATCCGGCCCCCTAGAGGGGCGGATTATCCGGCGGGGCCAGAAAATCCGGCCAAAACTCCGCCCCCCTTCTGGGGCTTGCGCCTACTTGGGCAAGGGGAGGGGCGGATTATCCGCCCCTGGTGGGGCGGATTATCCGCCCCCAAAGGCAGAGTCCTTCTCCTTTTTCCCTCAAAGAGAGCTGCAACACTTCAACACACATTAAATAATCCTTGATATTGTTATCTAACACACAAAACACTAGGGATTAAGAAATGTTCTTTCAATCTCCCCCTTTTTGGTGTTAGATGACAATACTAGGATTTGCAATGAAACCGGCTAATGCCACCTTAAAGTGAAAGACGCTCCCCCTAGATGTGTGCATATTTAAAATTTGCATTTGAATACAAATACACACACTAGAGAGAACACAACTTTCATAGCAAAGATAATTGAAACAAGGTGGGTTGGGAAACAAGGTCATACCACCGGTATGTGATTATAGCCAAAGAAAATAGTTAGCTTGATAGCCTCCAAGCACATCCCAACAATACTGAACAATACTGATGCATACATTAGATAATCCATGATTCCATATGCCATCAAATATGCTCCATAGATAAATCTAGAATTCCATGAGATCCACAATAGATAAATCCAGAATTCCATGAATACCAAACAGTGGATCAAGACATAGTATTACATAATCCAAGCACAAATATCAAATAAGTTCACGCACAAGCAAGCAAATAAAAACAACGGAAAGATAAGTGCTTGCGCCCGACCCTTGCAAATCCACGGGACCTAAAAGAACTACTTCTCCCCCTTTGGCATCGAAACGCCAAAAAGGAAGAAGGGCGATGGTTTAGAGCAAGAATAGATGGTACTACACACCCAAATATGCAAGAATCAAATCAAAAAAAAGCCAAAGTTGAGTGTGTTTTCCATAAGAACAAGAAATATGCAAGAGAATCCAAAGAGAGCCATTAGAAACCAACTCTTCTCAAGGAAGAGGGTGGTGACCGAAGCCACCATGTTGGAGCGCATGGCATGACACCGTGAAGATGTATCTTGAGTTCAAAACCAATGCTCATCGATGACCCACATATCACAAAATGATATTAAGGGAAATGATTTTACTTGCTTTCGGCATTATGGGGGGAGGGTTGGCCCAATCAATTAGGACCACACTCCCCCTATTTCTATGCCCGCATCTAAACCAAATACATGAATAAGAGCAAGTGAGTGTGCAAGGGTAGTCAAGCCAAGCTCCTTGAATCTATGATATTTAGCTCATTCCTCAAATAACAAAATCTTGCTTCATCAAGGGGCTTCGTGAAAATATCAGCAAGTTGGTTCTTCGTGCTCACAAAAGATAGGGCAATATCACCACAAGAAACATGATCCCGAATGAAGTGGTTGCGAATCTCAATATGTTTTGTTCTTGTATGCTGCACGGGATTGTAAGAAATTTTGATAGCACTTTCATTGTCACATAATAGAGGCACTTTGTCACAATTGACACCATATTCCTTTAAAGTTTGCCTCATCCATAATAATTGGGTACAAGAACTTGCAGCAGCAACATATTCAGCTTCGGTGGTTGAGAGTGAAATACAATTCTGTTTCTTTGAAGACCAACACACTAGAGACCTGCCCAAGAATTGACATGCACCAGAGGTTGATTTCCTATCATCTTTATCACCAGCCCAGTCTGAATCAGTGTAACCACATAGAGAGAAACTTGAACCCTTGGGATACCATAACCCAAAATTCGGGGAATGAACCAAATATCTGAAGATTCATTTGACCGCCACTAAGTGGCTTTCTTTAGGAGCGGCTTAGTACCTTGCACACACTCCTACACTTAACACGATATCGGGCCTAGATGCGCAAAGGTAAAGGAGAGAGCCGATCATGGATCGGTATACCTTTTGATCCACGTCTTTACCCTTGGGATTGAGCTCAAGATGACACTTTGTTTGCATAGGAGTAGCAACACCATTGAGATCCGTAAACTTGAATCTTTTGAGCATATCTTGGATGTACTTAGCTTGATTAATAAAGGTTCCCTCTCGAAGTTGTTTGATCTCAAATCCAATAAAGAACCTCAGCTCACCCATCACGGACATCTCAAACCTGTCAGTCATAAGCTTTCAAAATTCATCGTTAAAAGTTTGGTTAGTAGAGCCAGAGTTGTTGACTTCTTCTCCAGATCCTCTGGAACAAGTTGGAGTGCCAGGGGCGGATTGTCCGCCCCTTGGAGGGGGCGGATAGTCCGACCTAGGACTACCAACTTGTCCAGGGGACAGATGAAATTTAGCAGGTTGCGGTGTTGGTGCAGGATTTTCTCCAACAGTAGGAGCTTGTTGATCTTGTGTAGATGAGGGCTCCACTTGAGTGGAGCATTGTCCTTCCCGATCCGCCACAAGGGGTTCCTCAATGGGGCGGAAAAATCCCACGCCCATTCTTCTTATGGCATCTTGGGGTATTTCAACATCTGCATCACAAACATCAACTTGCCCTACAAAGGAGCCGTTATTTTCATCGAACTCCACACTACAAGATTCTACAATAATCCCAATGAGCTTGTTGTAGACTCTATAAGTGTGGGATTCGGCACCGTAACCAACAAAAATACCTTCTAAAGCCTTGGATTCAAATTTTGACAAACGGACACCTTTAATAAGAAAGAAGCACTTACACCCAAATACCCTGAAGTATGAGATGTTGGGCTTGTTACCGGTAAGTATTTCATAAGGAGTCTTGTCCAAAATCTTTCGGAGATAGAGCCGGTTCGAAGAGTGACAAGCAGTGGATATGGCTTCAGCCCAAAAATTATAAGGAGACTTGAATTCAGCCAACATTGATCTTGCCATATCCATCAATGTCCGGTTCTTCCTCTTGGCTACACCATTTTGTTGAGGGGTGTACGCAGCGGAATATTGATGTCTAATCCCCTCTTCGCTAAGAAACTCATTCAAAGTGTAGTTCTTGAATTCGGAGCCGTTGTCACTTCTTATTGCCAAGATAGGAACATTGTGTTGACGTTGGACTTCATTTGCAAAGTCAATGACAGTTTGTTGAGTCTCGCTTTTTAGCTTGAAGAAATAAACCCATGTATATCTCGAGTAATCATCGACAATGACCAAACAATATTTCTTCCCACCAAGACTTGCATGAGAGGGAGGACCAAATAAATCCACATGAAGTAATTCCAAGATCCTCTTTGAAGACACAATAGTCTTTCTCTTGTGGGGAGAGTCATGCATTTTTCCTTCAACACAAGCCCTGCAAACGCGATCTTTGGAAAAGGAGACATTTTCTTTTAGTCCAAGGATGTGGCCACCCTTCTGGAGACTTTGCAAAATTCTCATGTTGACATGGGCTAAACGGAGATGCCACAGCCAGCCCACGTCAGCCTTTCCGAATAGACACATCGGACCCGAAGTGGTTTTCCCCGAGAAGTCCACCACATGCAGGTCATTTTCGACGTATCCAACGAAAGCGACCTTTAGAAACTTTCTCCATAAGAGTACCACCAAATCATCATCGATAAAAACAGCAAAGCCCATCTTGCCAAGGGCATGAACGGAAAGAAGGTTGTAAAAGAGGGTCTCAACAAGCATGACGTCCACGAGAGAGATATCGTGGGCAAACCACAACCTTGCCAAGACCCAATACTTGAGATTTAGACTTATCACCATAGGAGACTGTGATATTATCATGATTTGGACGCATCTCCGAGATGATCTCCTTGCTTCCGGTCATGTGACTAGTGCATCCACTATCCAGCACCCATTTCGACCCACCGAAAGCATAGCCCTGCAAGAGAATTACTTCTTGGTTTTAGGTACACATTTTTCAATGGGTCCTTTCATGTTAGTAACAAGGGTCTTTGGGACCCAAATAGACCAAGCAATATATTCATCAAAGGTACCAACATAATAAGCATAAACATCGCCATAATCATCACAAAAAAGTTCATAATTTGGATTGTGAGACCCTGCAAAACCAATATTGTTAGTCTTATCTTTTGTGACATTCTTCTCAGTGGTGCTTGTATTTGATTGCACATTCTTGGACTTGTTCTTCTTGTTTTTCTTTGTCTTGGACTGGGATACATACCCAAGTCCGTCTTTACCATGATTTGACCTTTTCTTGCCAAGAACCTCATCAAGTACACCTTTGTCCTTGGGAGTGGTGTCCTTGATCACTTCTTTTTCCACACTAGCATTTTCCTTGTGACTATATGTTAAGTTGGATGAGCTAGGGACATCATATTTGGTCAATTGACTTTGAAGCTGATCATGTGACTCATTGAGAATGGAGAAATCGTTTTTCAACTCCTTGTGAGCATTGCCAAGTTTCTCCAATTCCTCGGAGAGTCTATCATGAGCAGCCCCAAAGTCAATCTTTTCTTTCTTTAACTTCTTTGCTTTGGTGATTACATGGTCACGTTCCTTAACAAGTTTAGTCACAATTTCTTCATGTGACTCTTCAACAGACTCAAGCCTCTCTTCAAGAGATACCCGGGCCTCTTCTTCTTCAAGAGCATTTTTTAAGGATGCAATTTCCATTGCGTCCTCCCTTTCAATTCTGCCCTTTTCTTCGAGGATAGCTTCGTTTTGGGCCAGCTGATCCATAAGAGCTTCAAAACGAACTTTGTGCTCACCTTGCAAGTTAGTGTAGAAGTAATCCAAAGCAATAATCTCTTCTTTAACCTTAAGAATAGTAGGATCATCCATGTCAATCATAGCCTTAGGAAAAGAAGAGTTAGAAGTCGTTACCTCAGAGCTTCTTGCCATGAGACAAGTAGCATTATTGTTGATGATGTTTTCATTCGGAGAGTCGAAGAGAGATGTTGATGTAGATGTGGTGGCTATAGCAGCCACCTCTTGAGTGATATCGTCCTCGTCCTCATCTTCACTTCCCGATGAATATTCTTCTTGAGCCACTAGAACAATCTTAGGTTGCTTCTTGAAAGGAGCATTCTTCTTTACAAATTGTTTCTTGCGTGGAGCCTTTGACTTGTCCTTGAAGATAAGTCTTCCTCCATTATCTTCCCTACTTTGATATGGACACTCAGCTACAAAGGCAGCCGGTCACCGCAATTGAAGCATGTTCTCAGCTTGGGACCATTTTCTTTTCTTCCATAGGCTCCACTCTTGCGTTCTAGTTCAGCTTTAGCCTTGGCTGGATCTTTCCAAAAGTTTCTTGCATAAAGAGCCAAGTATCGTCCGTGGATCCTTTTTATATCCTCGGGACAGTCCGGACCTTCTACCGCATAATCATCATGCTCAATCACACTAGTCTTCAAGGCCATGTTGACCCCCTTTTGCATCCCCATAGCTCGAGCACGAGCATCTTCGGCATTCTTGGCAGCCACTTTGAAAGCAGCCATTTCTTGCATTACCTCATTGGATGACATGAGGTGATAGTTATGCCTACCTTGGAGACTTTTCAAATCTGTGGGCTCAAATGGCATAAGAGCACTGACATATTTGCGCTTGATCCAGGCATCATCAACATGAGCTGCACCGTGGTTTCTGAAGGTTGTGGCTATTGCCTTGAGCCTCCTATACATGTCCTCGTGGTCTTCTCCATCCAACATATAGAATCCTTCAGCTTCGTTGCTCAAAGCATCATATATATTTCTTCTCATACTTTCATTTCCAATGAAGAGCTCGGTGAGGGCATCCCAAGCTTCTTTAGTTGTGCTAAGATGCTAAATGTGTGGCACATCCTTGTCACCCACACCAAGTTGTATCATGTGTAGAGCTGTAGCGTTGAGTTGGCTATCAACAATTTCTCTTCTTGTGAGATTGTTGGGGTTTCCAACATGGAGACCATTTTCTATGATTTTCCACAACTCAATGGAGGAGCTGCACACATGAGACTTCATCAAAAATTGCCATTGAGAAAAAGTAGATGCAGAAAGTTTGGGTGGATCACCCCTATTATGTATATGTGGGTGAGGGATAGGTGGATCAGGAGAATACACATGAGAGACCTCATTGTATCCATCCTTACCGCTATCCTTTTTCGAGGAGGAGCTCTTGCTAGTATCATCACCAACCACTTTGTTATCTTTGGAAACAGTTTTACCCATTTCCTTGGATTGCGGAGTGGTATCCTCAGAGTTAGATGGAAGTGATGTTGCGGATGTGGAGAGACACATTATCAATTGACGCATCTCTTCCATCTTAGCCTCCATTGAACTCACCAAGGTTGTTTCCAACGTCTTGAGATCGTTCATGGTGACTACCTCCAGAGCATCATTCCCATCTACCTTGGAACCCATACTTCTCTTAGGCGGTTAAGCCCGAAATAAGAGCCGGGGCTCTGATACCAATTGAAATGGATCGTATGGGCACCTAGAGGGGGTGAATAGGTGCTAACCAATTTTAATACTTTTTCTATTTTAGGCTTGACACAAAGTAAATTCTCTAGATATGCAACTACGAGAATTTCCCTATATGCAACCCTAAATACTAAGCACGTAAAGAGAGGAGTGAGGAAACCGTAGTGGAGCACGCGGAGACACAGGGATTTGTTTTACCGCAGTTCCTTCCTTGTTAAGGGAAGTACATCTGCGTTGGAGGGGTGGGCGGTTCTAAGACCACCACGCCACAATAGGCCTCACCCTATTCTCCGATGGATCTCGCCACGAGAGGCCTGATCCACCTTCTCCACTATTGGATCCCTTTGAGGCGGGAACCGGTGCCTTTTACAACACTATCGGGGCACACACCCACAACCGAATTGGGGGCTCCCGAGATGACAACAAGCTGCCACAAGAACAAGGTTTTATCAATATAAACGAAAACAAGGATCTAGGTATTTGCAAGAAATACTAGATCGGTGGTTCTCCAAATGAATGGAGAGGAGATGAAGCGCTTGATTGCTGATGATGATGATGATGGAGTTCTCCTCCTTCGATTCCCCAAGGGACGGGGCCTTTGGGTGGATCTAGGTGGAGCTCTCTTGGATGAAGATTTCATATCTGATCTTGTCTTTTTGAATGAATCAAAGGTTCTGGCAGGAGGAGGAAGGCTGGCTTAAATACCCCCTCCCCAGATCTGGACGTTGCACAACTTTGGGGACGGATTATCCGCCCCCCACTTGGGGTGGATTATCCGCCCCCTGGGAAAACTCCGCCCCAAGAGCGGATTCTCCGGGGGAAACGCCGCCCCCTCTCTAGGGCTGGCGCCTGCGAAACTTGGTGAAGATCTTGGGGGGGGCGGATAATCCGGCCCCCTCCAGGGAAGGATTATCCGGCTAAGCCGGAAAGTCCGGCCAACACTCCGCCCCCTCTCTGGGGCTTGCGCCTTGGCTATGAGCAAGGGGGGCGAACTATCCGACCCCCAGAGGGGCGGATTATCCGGCGGGGCCGGAAAATCCGGCCAAAACTCCGCCCCCCTTCTGGGGCTTGCGCCTGCTTGGGCAAGGGGAGGGGCGGATTATCCGCCCCCAAAGGCAGAGTCCTTTTCCTTTTTCCCTCAAAGAGAGCTGCAACACTTCAACACACATTAAATAATCCTTGATATTGTTATCTAACACACAAAACACTAGGGATTAAGAAATGTTCTTTCACCTACTTACCTCAGTCAAATGGGGTGGCCGAAAGAAAGAACCGTACTCTAACTGATTTGGTTAATGCCATGTTAGATACATCGGGTCTCTCCAAGGAATGGTGGGGGGAGGCGCTAATGACCGCGTGTCATGTCCTAAACCGTGTTCCCGTAAAGGATAAAACCATGACTCCATTTGAGGAATGGGAGAAGAAAAGTCTTAAACTCTCTTACTTACGAACTTGGGGTTGTTTGGCGAAAGTCAATATTCCAATACCCAGAAAGCTTGGACCAAAAACCGTTGATTGTGTTTTTCTAGGATATGCTTTTCATAGCATTGACTATAGATTTTTTATAGTAAAATCCGAGGTATCCGACATGCATGTTGGTACAATTATGGAGTCGAATGATGCGACTTTCTTTGAGGACATATTTCCTATGAAAGGTATGTCTAGCTCATGAAATCAGGAGATGACTAGTTCGTCTAGTCAGGAATTTTTTATAATTATTAAACCCACTATGCCGATAGAACACTCTGATAATCCTGTGGAGGATGACAATGAAGCTCCCAAAATGAGCAAGAGACAAAAGACTGCAAAGTCATTTGGTGATGATTTCATTGTGTACCTTGTGGATGATACTCTCACTTCTATTTTAGAAGCCTATGCATCTCAAGATGCTGACTACTGGAAAGAAGTTGTCTGAAGCAAGATGGACTCAATCTTAGCTAATGGTACTTGGGAATTCACTCATCGTCATTATGGGTGCAAACTTGTAGGATGTAAGTGGGTGTTCAAGAAAAAGCTTAGACCTAATGGTACTATTGAAAAGTATAGGGCACGTCCTGTGGCCAAGGGTTATACCCAAAAAGAAGGTGAAGACTTCTTCTATACCTACTCACATGTATCCAGATTGACCATTATTCGAGTACTACTATCCTTGGCTACCTCACATGGTCTTCTCGTTCATCAAATGGAGATTAAGACAAATTTTCTAAATGGAGAGATAGATGAGGAAATTTATATGGAGCAGCCTGACAGATTTGTAGTAGATGGTCAAGAAGGAAAGGTGTGTAAGTTAGTGAAGTCTTTGTGTGGTCTTAAGCAAGCTCCTAAACAGTGGCACGAGAAGTTTGAAATAACTTTAACTGCTAAAGGCTTTGTTGTAAATGAAGCTGACAAATGTGTGTACTATCGCCATGGTGGGGGCAAGGGAGTTATTATGTGTCTCTATGTTGATAACATACTGATATTTGGGACCAACCTCGCTATTATCGAGGAGGTCAAAGAGTTCATATCTCGCTGCTTTGAGATGAAGGACTTGGGAGTGGCTGATGTAATATTAAACATCAAGCTACTAAAGGATGAAAATGGTGGGATTACACTGCTTCAGTTTCACTATGTGGAAAATATATTGAGTCGCTTCGGGTATAGCGACCTCAAGTCTTCTCCAACGCCTTATGATCCGAGTGTGCTACTTCGAAAGAATCGAAGGATTTCTAAAGATCAACTGAGATATTCTCAAATTATTGTCTCGCTCATGTATTTAGCCAGCGCTATTAGACCTGACATCTCCTTTGTTATAAGCAAACTGAGTCGATTTGTGTCAAATCCTAGAGATGATCATTGGCATGCTCTTGAAAGAGTTTTGCGCTATTTGAAAGACACTGCAAGTTATGGTATTCACTATACTGGGTATCCATCGGTACTTGAGGGTTATATTGATTCAAAACTGATATCTGATGTAGATGAGATTAAGGCCATGAGTGGTTATTTGTTTACACTTGGTGGTGGCGCTGTTTCCTGGAAGTCTTGCAAGCAGACCATCTTAACGAGGTCAACAATGGAAGTAGAACTCACAGCATTAGACACGGCCACTGTTGAAGCAGAGTGTCTTTGTGAGATCTTGATGGACTTACCTATGATTGAAAAATCAATACCCGCCATCCCGATGAACTGTGATAATCAAACCGTGATCGTCAAAGTAAACAGTTCTAAGGATAATATGAAGTCATCAAGACATGTGAAGAGGAAATTGAAATTTGTCAGGAAACTGAGAAACTCCGGAGTTATTGCGTTGGATTATATCCAAACATCTAAAAACCTGGCAGATCCCTTCACAAAGGGTTTATCACGCAATGTGATAGATCATGCATCGAGAGAGATGAGTTTGAGACCCACGCTATGAGTTGATCCCAAAGGTAACCCACTCTATGTGATCGGAGATCCCGTGAATTAGAGCTGGGAGACAAGCTGTTGGTCAGCTGAGAGGAGAATATCCCCATATTATATTTACATCTCCATAAAGATGCAATACTCTCTTAATCTGCATGGCAGGTTGATATTTATCTTAATGCATTCCAAGTGGCTTTTATAAGCGGAGATGTTGTCCTGCAGAACATCTCTTGAGAAACGCACCTATATGAGTCTGACTGTCAAACATCGCAGTCCATGAGAGTTGGGTGCTCTCTAATAAACTCATGAAAGGCACTGGAGTATGACGCTTAAGCTCCAAACCGCGGGGAAGCCGACGACAGCCCTGTACCGGTCTAGATTTTGTGTGAAACTAGCGCGCAGAAAACTTATAGTTCAAGGCATAGTCCACTATTCAAGTTGCTCGCTAGTTTAACAAGAAGTTTAACGTGGAAGTTCAACTTAACAGTCTCCACTATACACCGGTATATAAAACAATATTATGGAAGAAAAGTGATGTGATGTGCCAACGAGACCTTGTGGGGGATTGTTGGAATTTGGTGAATATTAGGCTGTTGGCCCATTAGATAAATTCTGAAGTTCTCTTTGGTCCACTTGTGCATGGAAGCATATGGCTGTGCTAGTGGTGCTAAAGTTTAGTCCCACATTGCTAGTGGAAGGGGAGTTGGACCATCTTATATAGTAGAGTGTTGCACCACTCACTAAGGTGTGACAAGGAGAGAAGCCCTCGCGCACTCCTCCTCCGACGCCGCCCGCCTCGCCACGCCATGTCTCGCCTCGCCTTGTCACGACGCACGCGCCGCGGGTTGCAGGAATCTCGTCAAGCCGAGCTTTATTTTTCTATTTGAAAAAATTAATTATGAGTCATTAACGGACGCGTTAATTACAGCCGTTTCCAGTTTTTATGGATCATGGGTTGTTACCGACTCGGACTTAGGCTGAGCCCCACGATCTCCATGACCTGCACTATATAAGCGTATACGCTAAACCTAATCGGCGATCAATACACACACGCGCCTACCTCCAGAACCTTGCGCCGTTGTCTTCGTCTTTCTCATCCTGGCTTGAGGCATGCACCACAGATCGGGACAGTAGGCCTCCGGAACCCCGCCTCTCGAGAACCTGTACGGGTGAGGGGCGATCAGGTTTTTGGGGAGCGCTCAAGCGCGACTACTGGAAACCACGACGTCGTCCGACGACGAGTTCCCGAATGACGACTTCTTCCCGAACATCAGCGACCTCTTCGGCAACCTCAACATGGGTGATAACTCCGCTGCGGCTACTGCCGCTGCTGCACTCTCTGCTGCATCTTCTGCCGCAACTACGTCGTATGTGATCTCAATCTCTCTCTTTCGGATTTTGCTAGAGGTACTAGTTCTAGCGTTTGGCGTAGATATGATAGGTTTATCTTGTTTAGATATAATCTGTTCATCTACTTTGTTAATATGCATGGTTGGTTTTAGTACTATTTGAATGATCATGCTTTATCAGTTTATTATTCGGATTAAATCACATGAATTATTGCTTATATTTTCAACATGATGAAGATGGAGATTGTCATGCGTCGGGTGAGCTTGACCCCTGCTGTCAGATTTTTCTTTTTCTTCCACATGCTTTTATTTTCTATTCATGTTCTTCGATGTATGAAATAATAGATTAGCTACATGAAACACAATAGTCTACTGTTAATTTTTTGCTCTCTTGGTATTTCGTTAACTTAAGCTTCTTCTTCTCTTCTTAACTTTAAACATATTTATAAAATATTACTGATACACCGTAATAATTCTGAATTGAGATTTTCAACCAAACCTTATGTACATTCTTCTCACTTAACCTTGTTACAAATTATATTCGAAAGAACATAACCAAGAGATACATTTTTTGTAGATTCGGCAGAATGCAGATTGGATGTTGCACTGCTTGCCGATAAAATGATCAGATACAGTGCCTTCCAATCTCTTGGATCTCCATTGGATTGCCACATCTTTTTATTTCACACCATTTTCTGCTGAACATAGACATCAACTACTTAAACTGTAAGTAATAATGATAACTTTGTCTTCTCTTTTGGTCAAAGGGGGTATATGATTGCCTGGTTCGATTGTTTAGATAAGGAACTACTGTTTTGACGATCAGCTTATGGTAAAAATGTTTTCCATCTTCCTGGACGATTTTTTTTTCTTTTTGAAAATTCATTGATTAGTTATGGTTATTTTCTGCTTGCATCCCAAGTCTGATTCTTTTAATGTAACTAATTCTTTTAGCCTATGTATACATTTAAATAGTTAGTAGTTGAATGTTCGTGCGTTGCTAAGGGCCGTCAAGTTTCTTCCCGTCACATACACGAACATATTTGCTAAACACCCATGTTATATTGTACTTGTGTGTTGCTGCGGGTAAATCAACTAAACAGGAGTTGTACATGATTTCTTACACTTTTGATCAATAAACATACTCCGTTTTTTTCACGACCACAACGGTTTCCCCGGTACCATTGGCTGGCAGGAGAGAGGGACAGAGCATGTGTACCTACTATGATGGCTTGGTGGGTGCGGGTGACGCTCAGTGATAATGGGTGAGCGTGGATGAGCCAGCTGGTACTCCTCGACCGGTTGTAAACTAATATAAATTTTAATACCCGTGCGTTTCTACGGATCAAAGTACTAAGATTCAAGAACAACACCTTGTGTGTCGCAGGTCTCGTGTTGAGCATCGTCCATAGGATGGAGTGGTCGTCAATGCATGAGATTGACAACTATGATTTTTAGGGTTCGGCCACGATAATGAAATAGTAGCCTACAATGAACTTGTATACTCCCTCCGTATGAAAATAATGTCGCAGATGCATGCATATTAGACAAATCCACGGTATCCTTTTTGGGATGGACAAAGTAGATACATTTTATTTAATTGATTTGAGGCTTTTTTGCTAAAGTTGCACTTATTTATAAACTGTAAAAATGCATTGAGAATGTAAATGTTTGGCTAACGAGAATCTCCTTGGTAATTTTTGATCGCTAGTGTAATTAAGTAGAAGTCTAATGTGTGCAACTCATTATTCGAGTTTTTACAAACAACATGGCCAGATTAACTGAATCATTTGCCTTGTCATTGTGAGCATTATATGTTAATGCCTTCCTGTAACTTGTGATATCCATCGACAAGGGATAAAGATTAGGAGTCAAGTATGATAGATAGCAACTTACCGACACGGGCCAACTACTATCTCTCTCGTTTGTGTTTTACCTTCCTTAAACGAGATGACAATATACAAAAAATTATTTGGAAGAGTAATGCTTGCTTACCAGTTACCACTTACCATACCACCCCATTAGCACACCATGTTTGTTGCCCCCATCACCCCATGGCTCACTCAGGTATTTCTAAACTCTAAAGGTTCACTCAGGTATTTTTATGTTTGTTTTCATAAAAAGTTGATTGTGCGCTGTTGAAAGAACATGTGGGCCCCCATGTGTGATTTTGGTAATTAATGACAATCTCTATGGACTCATGCTTGTATCAATTTGTACTTGTAGGAATTGTCCATAGGCAATGCTTGAACCATATGTTGGCTTCAAGGTTTGGAGAAGAAGAAAGTGAAGAGGATCAAATGGTGACCAAGGTGTTCAAAGAGTGATCCACAGATTGGTCATGTGAGAGTTAAACCTATGGCAAAAATGATGTGCAAGCTAAAGATGTGCAATATCTAGAAGATCTCATGCTTGAAGCTTGCCATCCTCGGTGATCATGGATTGATAAAGACAAGGCCAAAGTAAAGGTTTCCCCATGTTGTATGGGGGAGCAACTTGCAAGTCTTCATCAAGCGAGTGCGTGCAAGAGCAATCAAGAAAGATGTTCCATCTTGAGAAGGACAAGATCGTATACATCAAGATCAAGTGGGATATGCGCAAGGCAAAGGTATGATCTTGATAGGGTTTCTTTCTTACCGGTCTCGTGGTGTTAGTTGGGGAGACCGGTTTATAGGATAGACAATCGTACTATCAAGAGGGGCTCTCAAGTAAGTAACTCGATCATATCTTTCAAAGATAGCTCAAACCTTTGCATACTTAGCATCATCCTTCCTTGGTTGTTTTTTGGATCTTATCCATGTGAGGTTCTAGAGCTTGTGGTAATATTCATAACAAGCTCTAGTTCATCAAAAACGGATTTCCCTTTTATGTCATATTGCGTTTTTGATCTTTGAGGTTTTCCGGTTTCTCACCAAGGGAGTGTTGGGGGGATAACCCCGGGTAGGTTAAAGACGGGGAGAGACGGAAGGATATTCCCCGTCTAATTTCTGAGTTACAGTCCAAGCCGGCCGAATCATGCAGAGGTCGGCCGAGATAGGAAAGGGCAGGACCCTCATGATAATGGCAAGACGTTACCCGGCCGAGATACTTCGTAACTCGGCTGGGTCGGCCCGAATAACCTTAATGCAGATAGAGGACGAGCCGAGCTACGGGAGGCAAGGCCGAATGATATGAAGCTTGCAGGAGAAGGAGAAGCCTGAAGTCAAACCCTAGCCGCAGGATAGGGAGAATCTGAGCCAAGCCAAGCACTACAGACAAAGATGCAGAGCGACAGAGAGGCAGAAGGAGGTCACGAGGGTGACAGCCCTAGAGCCCGAGGCGTGTAGGAGGGGCCCTCTGGAACCTTGCCGTAGTAGGAGGAGCGACAGGGAAAGAGGGGCGCCGAACTACTATATTGGGACAAGCATATTCCACGAATATGCTTGCCACCTCAACCCTAGAGGAGCCCAGGACTCTCCTTTATAAGGAGAGGCTTGGACCCTGAGGAAGGGATCGACTCACTTTTCAGTACCGTTAGGCTGGTAAATTTCTTCTCTTCACCTTGTATACAGCTCAAGGAGCACTTGTAGCCCAAGGAAGAAGAAATAAAGATCTTTGCCTTAGCCTATTGTGTGTAGAATCAACTAAATCTTCCCTCCCCAGATCCCACTAGTATCCATTGGCCCCAAACTTTAGCCTACCCATGGCATCTGCCGTGCCTCCACCACGACAGTTGGCGCCCACCGTGGGGCCAGCAGCGGTGCTAGCTGGAGTTATGATCCGGACGTGAAACTTCATCAACACGGGCGAGCGCGTTGTTTCTGGCTTGGTCCAGAGGTTTGATCTCTGTGACTACGTCAGCGACAATGCAGGCAGCTTCAGGGGAAAAATCCCCCTCGCAACGGTGTCTTCATCAACCTGGGCGGGAACAAGGTCTACGTCGGCATCGACATATCCGGCATTTATCCTCACCGAGTTGTTGTTGCAGGAGAGCCACCTCTTAACACTGTGAGCCGTCCGCGCGGAGCGCATCCCGAAGGCAGCGTCGAGGTGATGGTCGCGGCCGGAGTGCAAGCTGGAGCAGCGGCTGCCGGATCAACTAGAGAACCTGCCACCGGCGTACAGGGCGCACCCAGGCAAACAGCACCACTACCCACCGAGGTAATCCCACCAGCGACCAACCCGATCGAGGTGCAGGACACTACCCCAAAGGCACCAAGAGTAAGAGGTCCACCTCTGGAAAGACCAGAGAACATTCTTCAGGGAACCATAGAGAACTTGACTACACCTGTAGCGCTGATACTTGATCCGGCAAATGCTTAGGCAGAGTTAGAAGAAACCAGGCAAAAGGTGCTGGTAGAGGCCAAAAAGGTGTCGGCCTTGCGAGAATCCTTAAATAGGACCCTGCGCGAATATGCCAAAGCTAATAAGCTTGATGTCGCACCCGAACGGGTGGACGAATTAAGATTGAGGGGGAAAAACCTCATAGATGATATCAACAAGGAGCATGATGCTCGTAAGGCGGACTCAGTTGATTTGGGCTTGCCGAGGTACAGTACCCCGGCAAAGAACCTGAGAGCGGCAAATGCCGCAGCATTGGAATTAGAGGGTTGACCGGCGAAGCCCGGCAGAAACAGCAAGAAAGAGTGAATGAGCTGGTACGCATCGCGAACCAGCAAAACGAAGACATGCTCAGGGCAAACCCGGCGAGGCCGGGGGCCTCACGAATGGTTTACTCAGCAGGAGCAGCACCTGCCTTGTCCGTGGCAGCAGCATCCTCACCCGGAAATAATGCTCGGAAGGACAGAGCAGTAACCTCAGGAAAGAGAAACAAACAAATTGTCCCGTATGATCCAGCGATAGCCGGGAAGGCAAATGAGAACAGAGGCAATGGAAGCCGAGGTAACAGTGGTGAGAGGAATCACGGCTGTATGGAGAAAGACGGCGGAAGCCGAGGTAATGGAGACCTCGGCAGAAGAGAGCTCGGAAGAGGCAATCATGAAAAAAATGCCCCGGCCGAAGTAAGAAGAGAACTGCTACTTAACCCGCAGCCAAGGCATGAACCCCGGCAGGAAAGAGAAACGAGGCCAGCTCGCCACAACCAAGTGAATGAAAGGTACAATGATGGTTATTTCTAAATGGAATATGCGATCCGTGGTGGAAATAACCACTATGGAATACAAGACAGAGTTCTATACAGAGATTTGCCATCAAATGATGCAAGAGTGAAGCTGGACCGACTATACCGGTCCGAGTTGTTGGAAGAACAGGGTCCACCAGGTCCGACATGCTTTGGACCACGGATCATGGGCGAACCACCTGTGCCGAACTTTCAGCTAGCAAGAGGCACGAAAACATATAATGGGAGTACCAAACCACAAGACTGGTTGATTGACTATGCCACTGCTGTGAAAATAGCGGGTGGAAACTTACGATGGGCAGTGCGGTATGTCCCACAAATGCTTGAAGGACCAGCTAGGGTATGGCTGAATAATCTGCCAGCGGGCAGTATCAACTGTTGGTTGGATTTTGAAGAAATGTTCGTCAGCAACTTTACCATCACATACAAGAGGCCAAACAGACCACAACAATTAGCCATGTGCAAGAAGAGGCCAAATGAAACAGATAGAGAGTTTTTAACTCGATGGTGTAACCTGAGAAACTCATGTGAAGGAGTTATAGAGTCGCAAGCAATAGCCTGGTTCGCTCAAGGATGCCGTTATGGCAGCGTGTTATGGCAACGTCTGCAAAGAGATATGCCAACCACATTGGCAGAAACTATCAGAATAGCGGATTCCTACGCGTTAGGAGATCCAACGCAACCAGAATTAATGTCGGCAGATCATCGGGAGCAACAAGACCATTATGTAAGAGATTTGGCCGGGTCATCCAGGCGCAGCGACTTCAGAGGAAGAAGAAGAGAAGAAAGGCCGGATTATAGATATAATTCGGCCCAAGTGGCAGCAGTAGCGCAGGATCCGCCGAGTCACGGACCGACTCAACGGCAGAAAAATGGTCCTCAACAGTGGACACCAAGGAATGAAGGAAAAAGACAGTGGACCCCAGAACAAAAGAAACAGTGGCAGGAGAGGCCGAAGTACATGTTCGAATCTATGTTGGATCAGCCGTGCAAATTTCACACGTCAAACCCATCCAGGCCAGCCAACCATACGACTCGCCAATGTGCATGGATGAAAAATGCAATGGGAAACCCCGTAGGCATTCAGGCAGCACCCCATCAAGTACATCAGCAGCATCAACCACAGTTGACTGGAGCAAATGCACAGCAACTGATGTTACCGCCTCCTCCCCCGAGGTACGATAACTCGGATCGGAGAGATGCGGTACATCAGGTGATGAACCAAGTCCAGGATGGAAGGGCAAATCCAGCGAGTACTGGACGCAACGATTACAGAGAACATCATCAGTCTTATTGCGTGTTCACAACGGAACAGCAAGACAAGCAGAGTGTGCAGCGCCGACATATGAAAGTAAACGCAATTATGCCTGCAGTACCAAGATATGTCCCTTGGTCAGATCAGGAGGTAACTTGGAGCATAAAAGATCACCCCAAGATAATGCCGAATCCCGGATCATATGCACTCGTGTTGGATCCGACATTCGTTGGACCAAGCATCAATGCGAAATTCTCAAAAGTACTCATTGACAATGGAAGCAGCATCAACATCATGTACAAAGACACCATGCATAAACTCGGAATATTGCAGAACATGTTGCAATCCACGAGGACCACTTTCCATGGGATAGTGCCGGGGCTTCCATGTGAACCCATTGGCAAGGTCCGAGTGGATGTGTTATTCGGCACAAGAGATAACTGCAGAGCAGAAAACTTAGAGTTTGAGGTAGTGGATCTAGAGAGTTGTTATCATGCTTTACTCGGACGGCCAGCGTTCGCGAAATTCATGGGCAGCTGTCATATAAGCTATCTGAAAATGAAACTACCCGGACCACAAGGAGTGATAACAGTAGCAGGTGATTACAAGAAGTCAATGGAGTGTGCTTCAGTTGGGTCAAATCTGGCCGAATCATTGGTTATAGCAAGAGAAAAAAGAAGGATTCAGGAGGTAGCAGCCCTAGCTCAGTCGGCACAGCTAAATATGCCGGCACTAGCCAATCCACATGGAAGTGTCTCCTTTCAGCCGACTAAAGAAACAAAGAAGTTTCAGATAGATGAGCAATTCCCAGAACGTACTGTTACTATTGGGGCAGGCCTAGATGCTAAATAGGAAAGCGAGCTCACCAACTTCCTCCGTGAGAATCGGGATATCTTTGCATGGTCAACTCAGGATCTGCAAGGTGTTCCGAGGGACTTGGCTGAGCATTCTCTGAATGTAAGGCCAGGAGCAAGGCCGGTGAAGCAACCTCTCCGCCGCTTCGCCGAAGACAGGAGAAAAATAATAGGGGATGAGATAGTTCGGCTCCTCGCAGCCGGGTTCATCATGGAGGTGTTATATCCGGATTGGTTGTCAAATCCGGTGCTGGTAGAAAAGAAGAAAGATGATCCGAATGTAGCCATTGTATGGCGAATGTGTATCGATTACACGAACCTGAACAAGGCGTGTCCAAAAGATCCTTTTCCATTACCTAGAATAGACCAAGTCATTGATTCAACCACTGGTTGTGAGTTACTATCATTTGTAGACGCGTATTCTGGTTTCCACCAGATACCGTTAAATCCGGCCGATCAAATAAAGACTGCATTTATTACCCCTTACGGGGCCTATTGCTATCGCACCATGCCATTCGGCATGCGAAACGCAGGAGCAACGTATCATAGATGCATGCAAAAATATCTACACGACCAGATAGGAAAAAATGTACAAGTATATGTAGATGACGTGGTCATCAAAACTAAGGAAAGCAAAACGCTACTGGATGATATACGGCAGACTTTCGCGAACCTAAGAAGGTTCCAAATGAAGCTCAATCCGGAAAAATGCACATTTGGTGTGCCGGCAAGGAAATTACTCGGCTTCCTTGTATCTAGCCGAGGTATAGAGGCCAACCCAACAAAGATAAAGGCAGTAGAAAGAATGGAGTTGCCAAAGTGTCTAAATGATGTACAAAAGTTCACGGGATGTCTAGCCTCGCTCAGCCGATTCGTATGTCGGCTGGGGGAAAAGGCACTACCACTCTATCAATTAATGAAGAAATCAGATAAGTTCATTTGGACTCCACAAGCAGACAATGCATTTCATGAGTTGAAAAAGATGTTGGTCACAGCACCCATTTTAGCTTCTCCATTATCAAAAGAGCCAATGTTACTCTATATAGCGGCCACCAACAGAGTAGTAAGTGCCGTAGTCGTCGTAGAACGACTCGAAGATGATAAGTCGGTTCAAAGGCCGGTGTATTATTTGAGCGAGGTGTTATCCGCTTCAAAACAGAATTACCCACATTATCAAAAGATGGCTTATGGAGTGTATATGTCGGCAAAGAAGCTTAAACATTACTTCGAAGAGCATCCCATCAAAGTAATCTGTGAAGCACCCATAGCCGACATATTGAGCAACAAGGATGCAAGTGGCCGAATAGCAAAATGGGCAATTCAGTTGTCACCGTACGCTCCACAATTTGATAGGAGAGATGCAATCAAATCTCAGGCGGTCGCCGACTTCTTCGTAGATTGGGCCGAGGTGCAGTATGAGCCGCCACTACCAGACCCAAATTATTGGACGATGCATTTCGATGGTTCCAAATTAAGAAATGGTTTGGGGGCAGGAATAGTATTAACCTCACCCAAAAGGGACCAGCTGAAGTATGTGCTACAAATACATTTTGCGGCATCAAACAACGTAGCAGAATATGAAGCATTGGTACATGGGTTGAAAGTAGCGAAAGAGATCGGCATACGCCGGATCTTATGCTATGGGGACTCGGATTTAGTAGTACAGCAAGTCTCAGGCAATTGGGATGCGTTAGATGATAATATGGCTTTGTATAGATTTCATGTGCAAAAGATCAGTGGATACTTTTAAGGGTGTGAATTTCACCACATACCTCGGGCAGAAAATGATGCCGCAGACACGTTGTCAAAACTCGGATCGACCAGGCAATCAATTCCACCGGGTATTGCCCTGGAACATCTCAGAAAACCATCGATAACCCCCTCACCAGAATCCGAATCTATCTTTATTCCGGCAAGATCAGCAAAAGAAAATGTGCCGATGGAGGTAGATCAGCAATATAACTCGGAATCATCCGAGAAAAGGACAGCAGAGATAAGCATAATTGTGAAGGAAGTCGAGGTATCTAAGTCGGCAGAAAACATGGAGATAGAAAGTGAGACCGCACCAGAAAAAATCACACCGATATGGGCGCAACCCATATTCTCTTTCCTTAAAGATGCGATGTTACCGAATAATGAAGTGTTAGCAAGACAGACTGTAAGGAGAGCAAAATCTTATACAATCATAAACAATGAGCTATACAAAAGCAGCGTCACAAATGTATTGCAAAGGTGTGTGAGTTCGGCAGAAGGCCAGGAGATCCTCCTAGAAATACATCAAGGAGAGTGTGGACACCATGCCTCATCTCGTGCCTTGGTAGCCAAAGCATTCAGGCATGGATTTTATTGGCCAACAGCGTTGAAGGAAGCCAAAGAGCTGGTTGAAAAATGCAACGGCTGTCAGAGATATGCAACTAAGATACACATGCCATCGTCCGAGTTAAAAACGATACCCATTACTTGGCCATTTTCTGTGTGGTGCCTAGATATGGTGGGACCGTTTAAGCCGGCCCGAGGGGGGATGACCCACATATTGGTCATGGTAGACAAGTTCACAAAATGGATTGAAGTAAAGCCAATAAAGAAATGTGACGGGTTCACAGCAATGAAATTCCTCAAAGATATTATCTTAAGATATGGGTACCCGCACAGTGTTATCACAGATAACGGCACAAACTTTGCAGAAGGAGCTTTCGCTAGATTTTGCCAAGAGAAAGACATAAGATTAGATATCGCGTCTGTTGCTCATCCAGCATCTAATGGGCAAGTGGAAAGAGCTAATGGTCTAGTGTTGTCCGGAATAAAACCACGACTTGTCGAACCACTGCAAAGGTCGGCAGGGTGTTGGATCGAGGAATTACCAGCAGTATTATGGAGCCTCGGGACTACTCCAAATAGATCAACAGGTTACACACCATTCTTTCTGGTATATGGGGCGGAGGCTGTGCTTCCAGCCGACATACTACATGACTCGCCAAGAGTTACTCAATATACAACTTCAGAGATAAATGAAGTAGCTCGGCAAGACACTGTTGACCTATTAGAAGAAGCTAGAGAACTGGCGCTATCACGATCAGCTATTTATCAGCAGAACTTGCGACGATATCACAGCAAGAAGGTGAATCCAAGAGTATTCAAAGGAGATTTAGTCCTCCGACTGGTGCAACGCACGGCCGGTATGCACAAGCTATCACCTCCATGGGAAGGACCATTCATCGTGAGCAAAGCACTGCATAATGATGCCTATTACCTAATCGACGCTCAATCCCCTGGAAGGAACAAGGCAGACAAATCCGGCGAAGAAACGAAGCGGCCATGGAATGTAGCTTTACTTCGTCCATTTTACTCTTAGCATAGTATTTCAAGGTCAAGAACCAATGATGTATTGAACCTCGGCATCCAGAGCAGTGACTCGGGGACTGCCATATGTTATTTCAATTTCATCTTATGTATTGAACCTCGGCATCCAGAGTAGTGACTCGGGGACTGCCATATGTTATTTCAATTTCATCTTATGTATTGAACCTCGGCATCCAGAGCAGTGACTCGGGGACTGCCATATGTTATTTCAATTTCATCTTATGTATTGAACCTCGGCATCCAGAGCAGTGACTCGGGGACTGCCATATGTTATTTCAATTTCATCTTATGTATTGAACCTCGGCATCCGGAGCAGTGACTCGGAGACCGCCATATCTTCTTTGGATCTCATCTTACGTATTCAACCTCGGTACCCTGGGCAGCGCCTCGGCAATGGTCTTATATTATTTCTGAAATTTGGTTTACACACTAGACTTCGGCGCAATAGGCCGTGACTCGGGGACTGCTATATATTGTTCCCAAGTAGTAGTCAACCTTTGGTACAAGGAAGGTATCACACTTCGATAATCAGAAAAAGAGTAGCTCAATATCGTATGATATTCGAGGCTTACACCCAGATTCATTGGTTAAACCACGAGAACACAAAGACAAAGATACATCCTAAAATCAGGGAATCGCAGATCATCAAAGCAAGAACTCGAACGAAAACCCACTTAAACAAAGTTATAACAACTACAAACATATATGTCGGAGCAGTACACGACAAAAGAAATTCAGGTCATACAGAAGACAGACAAATGTTCCACGTACATCGTACGCCCGGCATACCAGGGACAAGAAATAACTTAAAGATTTTCAGCAGGAGAGACAGTAGTCGGGTCAGGGGCCGGATGCTCCGAGATAGGCGGAGCCTTGGCTGAGGTTGCCTCGCCTTCCACGGACCCAGGGGCGACTTCGGCCGAAGCTTGAGGCTGCTGAGGAACATCAGTTTGCGCAGTTGAATGCCCAGTACCTTTGGAAGAGGATCGCGCGTCACCGTTTTCATCCAAGCTCGAACTGGAGTCACCGGAAGAAGCCGAATCATCTTCACCTTCACCTTGTTCAGCCGAGTTATTGTCTGATGCATCCTCGACTACGACCTCATCGTCCGAGTTCGGGAGGAAGCTCAGACCTTCATTCCAGGTATGCATGTCGGCATACTCAACAAGCTAAAAGGCGCGAGCTTAACGAAGAGCAACAAAAGTGGGGTCCTCAACCCAACGGGAACCTGTGCGCAAATTTCTCAGGATATCAAGAGAAATGTCCTCATACCAGGATTCTCGCACTGCTGATTCTCTCCAGAGACTCAGTTGCTTCTCAGATGCCATCAATCTTTTCACCAGCAGTTCGACCTCATTGATATCAGGAGTCCCCGAGGTATTCGGCCAGAGAACATGGTAGGCTCGAATAGCTGCCTGCACCAAGTCCCTGCCCATAATCTTCATCGGACCAACTGCAGCGCCAACAGCGACATGGAAATCCTCCATCGAGTACTCCGAGTCAACGTCAACAGGGATACCTCGGCGCGCACGAGCTGCAAGAACCTCTTTAGAACTCACAGGCTTAGCTTCTGGAAAATGACCTGCGCAAAACACAAATGCGTCAGGAGGCAGCCGCGACAAAGAGAAAAACATAATCCGACCATGCTAGGAAACCTACAATGAATATAACTCATCATTATCTGAAGGTCCTTAGCCCATATGCTCTTGCTCTTTTCAAAGCGAGCAATATCCTCGCTCATTCCACGAGTTTTCAATTCGGCAGCCTCGAGGAGTTCTTTATTCTTCTGCAGCTCCAGAGCTAGCCGATTCTTCTCCTCGGAGAATTCCTGGTCGACCTTTTCTAGCTCGGATTTCTGAGAAAGCTTAAGGGCCTCCACCGCGGTGCGCAGGCGAGCTATTTCGTCATCCTTTTCTTTCAGCTGCGCCGAATGAGTAGCGCTTTGTTCTAAAAAATGCAGCATCACGTCAGGCATGGGCATGCAATCTTGGTGAGATGCTGCAAAGGTTTGTAACTCGGCTTTACCAAAGCCAAAAGAGATAAAAGAAGCTTAGCTCACATTTTAAAAAAGTGGAAGGTGTAAAGTAAGAGGGAAACTAACCTTCCAGGCTCTTGACTTTCTTCGCAAGACGAATATTGAGATTATTGATATTACCTGTTCACCAAAAAAGTGAGCTGACATCTCGCATACAAAACAATAAGAATGTCGAAAATGACGAAAAGAATTACAGACTTACCAGTCTTTTTCACCACAGGGAGAACTTTCTCATATTTCTCTTCCAACTTTCGGTGCGAAAAAAGCAATCATTGAAATTCGGCAGTCCGCCGGTCATGAGCAACCTAAACAATGGGGTAAACAATTATTGGATATTCGAAGATAAAGCAGATCCGAGTTAAGCAAATCTTAACCTGGATCTAGGTGGCTGGATATTCGAAGCTGAAGCAGACCCGAGTTAAGCAAAACTTAACCCGGATCTAGGTGGTTGGATATTCGAAGCTAAAGCAGATCCGCATTAAGCAAAACTTAACCCGGATCTAGGTGGCTGGATATTCGAAGCCGAAACAAATCCGAGTTAAGTGAAACTTAACCCGGATCTAGGTGGTTGGATATTCGAAGCTAAAGCACATCCGAGTTAAGCAAAACTTAACCCGGATCTAGGTGGCTGGATATTCGAAGTTGAAACAAATCCAACTTAAGTGAAACTCAACCCCGATCTAGGTGGTCGGATATTCGAAGCTGAAAAAAGATCCGAGTTAAGCAAAACTCAACCCGGATCTAGGTGGCTGGATACTCCAAGATCAACTAAACGAAAGCCAAGCAAGGTTTAAGGCAGATCTAGTCGAATGAAGATTTGAACCCTAAAGTTGAAATCAAACTATGTAGAGCATTATTAAACTTCCAAGAAAATAACAAGTTAGTTCCCTGCAAGTTTCGGGGACTAGTGTATAGTAACATATGGAGAATTAATCAAAACTCCGCAAAACGGCAGTTACCTCGTTCATCTTGTTGGTATCAAGGATGATCTTGGCAGCTTGATCCAAGCAGCCGCCAATGTCGGAAAGCTGGAATGGCTGATTGATTGGATTACCCTCAAACTGATCGGCAGCATTCTAGTTATTCGCATATTCCACCAGCGAGCCGAGGCTGTTCCCACTAGCCGTCCGAGTTAAGACTTTACCCCGGACCTGCTGCGTAACCACCACGGCCGCAGGGCTTTTATGAAGAGCAAGCTGGGTATCGGCGGCCGGAGTAACGGAAGTTTTGGTGGAAGCAGTTCTTTTGCGCAGCACATCGGCGATACTCGGCTGAGAAGAGCCAACAAGACCTTTTTGAGAAGTGGAGGCTTTGACGGCGACCGCTTTACTTGCTTTAGAGACATCAGTAGGAGCTGATACCTCGGCAATGGGAGCAACGTCTTTGGGATTCGGAGAGATCACGGTGCAGAAGGCGCCGGGATATTAACGTCCTCGGCCGGGGCCGGAGCTACTATAGAAACTGCGGGGGTAGAATGAGGCTCAGTAGAAACAGTCGGATTCACAGAGGAGGCAACTGGTTCCATGGAAACTTCGGAGGGCCTAGTGGAGTCAACGTCAACAAGATAAGTCTCAGGCACTTCATGGTGAGGGGGTGATCGATTCGGAACTGAAGGAGATGCTGCACGAGCAGGACTCGGAACCCTGGTGTCTACGGCTAGCGAAGGAGACGGCTGCAGAGTCACACGGCTAGTCATACTAGGACTGCCGGACTTAATGGAAAGTGGAGCACTGTGGAAATAGAGAGCGACATCAGGTTAAAAAACAGAAAGAGAGAAACAAGAAATACGAGCAAAGGGAGCTTACCCTGCAACTCCAGGCATGATCTTGCGCCGAGGAGGATTCGGTGCGGATTTCTTCGTTCGTTTCTTGGGAACCGCCTCTGAGGCATCAGCAGGAGCCCCACGTTTCCCCGAGGTAACAGGGGGCCGGGAAGCAATAGGCTCGGCGTCGTGAACCTGATCGGCCGGATTAGCTGGGAAAGTAGAAGTCGTAAATGCATAAGAAATAGGCATTGCGGCAACTACCTCAAGAACTTGGACCTCGTCCGAATCACCTTCCTCCTCGTGAGCCGAGGCCTTGCCGCGAGCGCGAGCCGGAGCAGAATCTGACTTAGGGACGAACTCTTCCGAGTCCGGCTCACCAATATCCGGGATATTCCGGTCCGCAGGCCACGGAAGCAACAAAACTTCGGCATCCTCATTCTTCTGCTCTGCAAACCTCTGTAAGACATGAAAAAGGAAATTAGCGAAAACTATTACGAAAGCAATTGGAAAATAGAGCGTTATTGATTAAGTTTACCTCGGGAGGAGGACGCTCACGTGTAAATGGTTTCAACCCCCAAGCCCAGTCCTCAGGCATCTCCGTCTTGAAGATGGCTCGGACGCGCTTAAAGATGAGATAATTGTCCAGCTCCACGGTCGAAACTCGGTTGGGGTCGAGAGGACCGCTAATGTAGCAGAGCTTGTGTGTCCGTTTCTGGAAGGGGTAGATTCGGCTACTGATAAAGGTAGCCATCAGATCTTCGCCGCGTAACCCGGCGCGGATCAGCTCTTTAAGCCGAATCTCAAAAGCCTCGGCCAAGGCGTGACTCTTCTTTGGATTATAAGTCCAATTCACCTTGGAGGGCGTACCAATGGAGAATGCAGGGAACCGAATCTTGTCTTCCGTTCCTGTGTTCTTGACATAAAAGAAGGACTTGTGCCACTTCTTGCAGGACTCTAGCCCAGTAACACGAGGAAATACGGATTTCCTCCGAGGTGTAATGGACGCTGCTCCACATTGAGTAAGTAGTTTCTCGGAAGGATGCAGAGACTTGT
The DNA here is from genome assembly GCA_916181665.1 of Avena sativa. Lineage (NCBI taxonomy): Eukaryota > Viridiplantae > Streptophyta > Magnoliopsida > Poales > Poaceae > Avena > Avena sativa. The sequence continues at coordinate 324,478,627 of OV702280.1, forward strand.
CAGGGATTACGTTAGACCGAATCTGGAAGAACTTCGACCAGACATGCACAGACGGCCATAGGCCGAAGTACCCCTCCGAGGCCGAGATAAAAGCAGAAAGAGAAGCGATGGCATTTGCAGGAAGATGATGCGGCTGAAGGCCAAAGTAGTCGAGAAATTCTCTAGCAAAGTCGCTAAGAGGAAGACCAAAGCCGCGCGAGAAATGCGACATAAAGACAACATACTCGCCCTCCTGAAGATCAGGAGAGGACTCGCTACCGGGTAAGCGATAGGAGACCTCGGCGGGAATCCTCCGAGTTCGGATAAGCCACTCGATCTCGTGTCGAGTAACGGAGGAGCCCTGGCACGAACCTCGCTCAGGCCCAGAGCCAGCATCGTCATCCTCTATCAGGGCACCGCTAAAGGAGCTAGACATGAGTTCGCCGGAGAAATCGGCGGAGGAAGAACTAGCAGCGGAGGAAAGCTTAGAGCTACAGGGCCCCGTCGTGATTTTGCACAGGAACGGCGGCGGAGGAGCAGAGGAACCGCCGTACAAATACGAAATCGAGATAGAGAAATCTAGGAAAAGCCTATGGGATGTGGCCGGAAGGAACTCACCGGCGACAACGCAGAAGCTAGCGAACGTGGGCGGAGCAGACGGAGCAACGCGGCGAAGTCCTCGCCGTCGGAGGTTCTGATGAACGCGCGGCGGCGGATCTGCGAGCGGGCGCGGAAGCGAGAGGAAGAAGAAGGGCTCTGGCGAACGAAAGGGAGAAAGTGAATCCTCAGGCGTCGCGCCCCTCTTTATAACCTAGCCGCAAGCAAGGTAGCGGGATCGTGGGTGTGGCGGTTGGCAGCGTAGATCGTGTGTGCAGCACGACCGCACGTCGTTGAGCGGAACCACACCAAGGGCCACACGGTAGCGGAGAAGATCGCGATCCCCAACGGAAACGGCGCATGAGGCATCGCAGCGCCGGCGCGACAGGCGCAGTAGTAACTGTAGCATGTCAGTGAATACTGTAGAGGAACAAAAAACTAGAGAAATAATGATGGGGATGACACGTAGGATGAAGCGTACACGAGAAGATATGGTAATACCTCGAGCAAGCAAAGAATAACTCGGAAACAATACAGGATGTGTGTAGTGAAACTGATACGACCCAGCCGAGGTTATCGGCGGGGCCATACCAGCTTTGGGGACTAATGTTGGGGGGGATAACCCCGGGTAGGGTAAAGACGGGGAGAGACGGAAGGATATTCCCCGTCTAATTTCCGAATTACAGTCCAAGCCGGCCGAATCATGCAAAGGTCAGCCGAGATAGGAAAGGGCAGGACCCTCATGATAATGGCAAGACGTTACCCGGCCGAGATACTTCGTAACTCGGCTGGGTCGGCCCGAATAACCTTAATGCAGATAGAGGACGAGCCGAGCTACGGGAGGCAAGGCCGAATGATATGAAGCTTGCAGGAGAAGGAGAAGCCTGAAGTCAAACCCTAGCCGCGGGATAGGGAGAATCTGAGCCAAGCCAAGCACTACAGACAAAGATGCAGAGCGACAGAGAGGCAGAAGGAGGTCACGAGGGTGACAGTCCTAGAGCCCGAGGCGTGCAGGAGGGGCCCTCTGGAACCTTGCCGTAGTAGGAGGAGCGACAGGGAAAGAGGGGCGCCGAACTACTATATTGGGACAAGCATATTCCACGAATATTCTTGCCACCTCAGCCCTAGAGGAGCCCAGGACTCTCCTTTATAAGGAGAGGCTTGGACCCTGAGGAAGGGATCGACTCACTTTTCAGTACCGTTAGGCTGGTAAAGTTCTTCTCTTCACCTTGTATACAACTCAAGGAGTACTTGTAGCCCAAGGAAGAGGAAATAAAGATCTTTGCCTTAGCCTATTGTGTGTAGAATCAACTAAATCTTCCCTCCCGAGATCCCACTAGTATCCATTGGCCCCAAACTTTAGCCTACCCATGGCATCTGCCGTGCCTCCACCACGACAGGGAGGTATCTCATATTGTAATACATGAAATGTTCTCACTTGGTGGTATCCAATATTTTCAACAAAATTGATTTCTGGTCAACCGGAGTTTCCAAACTCTAGATATCGCTATTTGAAGTTTGCCTCTTATCCAGAATTCAGCCTAGGGCAGTCTGATAGGTGGCCCGGAGGCTAGTCCGGAGGTTGGGCCGGAATCTTCGGTGTATACCGGAGTCTCCGGTCTGACTTTTCCCCAACAGGCAGAAAACGGTCAGAAATCTGTGGGCCTATAAAAAGGGGCCCTTCTTTCCCAATGTCCCTGCTCGAGTTTTACAGGATTTCTCTTCCATTCTTGACCCTCTTGAGCTTTCTGCCCCTTCAATCCCTCCCTTGATTCTTGCATATACTTTAGGGATTTGAAAGAGGAGATCTATATCTACAATCCCACCAATCCATCTCTCCTCTAAGTGAGGGGAACATCTTGGGATCTAGATCTTGGAGTCTTTTGTGGATTTCCTCCATTGTTCTTCCTCTCTTATTCCCCCGCAAGCTTTTGTAGCTTTGGTGGAATTTGGAGAGAAGGATTTGAGCACTTCTTGTGTTCTTGCCATTGCATTTGGTGCATCGGTTTGAGTTCTTGATGAGGATTCGTTTGAGTGAAAGGTGAGAAGCTTTTTACTCTTGGGTTCTTGGAAAACTAGACGGTTTGGTGGTTTTGCAGGTTCTTGGACTACTTGGGGCCTCCAATTAAGTTGTGGAGCATTACCCAAACTTGTTTGTTGGGAGCCTCCAATTGAGTTGTGGAGAAGTGCCCCAACCTTGTGAGAGGTTCCGAATTGCCACTGACAAGTGCACCGATAGTGGAAGCATGGATCGATCCCGTTGGGGTGAGATTCACAGGAGAATAAGGGAGGCCTTTGTGGCGTTGGTGATTTGATACCACCCCCTCTCCAAACGAGACGTACTCCATGTTGGGAGGAACTCGGTAAAATATCGTTGTCCCCGCGTGCCTCGGTTATCTCTATAACCGAGCTCTTTACTTATGCACTTTACATTGTGATAGCCTTAGTGCTTTAAGTAATCTATATCTTGCTATCATATTGTTACTTGTATTGCTTAGCATAAGTTGTTGGTGAACATAGGTGAACCCTAGTTGTTTTAGGTTGTGCTTGAAAAAGTAAACGTTAGTTTATTTCTGCTTTTATTGAGCCATTCTCAGAAAAGTTTTAATCGCCTATTCACCTCCCCCCTCTAGGCGACATATGTATCCTTTCAGCCATGTTTCCTGAATTGGGTCACCAAACTCCCAAGCTGCAGATCTACATCTGTAAACTTCTTGGGAGTGTTTCACCTCTAGGTAGTATGCCATCCCCAGTGCGACAACGCCATGGCATGATCACTCTTAGCCACCTGACTACAGTCATGGCCACTCGTACAAATTGGTGTGCCATACGAAGCTGTAGGGACGACCCCTCCTTCTCCCGTATGTACCCTCCTCCTCCTGCGTCGCTCCCGCGAGCGGCCGAGGGGAACCCTACCGCCGCCGCCAGGCCGCCCCCCTTCCTCTCCTCCCACCTCGTCGCCGCCGGGACGCGCCGGCGGCAAAGCCGCTCGGCGTCGGTGGCGGCGGGGCTCCTCTTCTCCCCCTGGTTCGCCAGATCTAGACGCGGGCCAAGATCGACGACCGGTGGCGGCACGCATGCGCGGGACGCGGCGGCGTCCGGCTAGGTGGCGCGGCTCGGCGCGGTGGCGTCCCCCTGCTGTGGCGAAGAGGGCTGCGTGGAGCGGAGGTTTCGTGCTCGGGGCCGGCGGCTGCTGGACCGGGGCGGCGTTGGCCGAGATCTTGAGGAAGCGGCGGACGTGGTGCTGCAGGATGGAGGCGATGGCGCGTGGCGGTGCTAAGCCTACGTGATCATCGGCACCGATGGTCGGCCTGCTCGATCCGTTCTTCGGAAACCGGCCGACAGTGTGGGGATCGCTGTGTTGGATCTAATAAAGGAGGTGGTCCTTTGGTTTCTTTCACACGAAGACGAAGATCTGCTTGATGTTTGCCCTCGTTGCTCTGGTCTGGAGAGGCGGGTTCCGGAAGGCTCCGCCGACGAACTCCCATGGGCGTATCATGTCTGGAGATTGCTGGATCAGAAGGTATTCGGTCCTGCGCACCTTGTTCTTCTAGCCGTTTGGTTTCAGCGGAAGCGTTGCGAAGCTTTGTTGTTTGTTCCCACCAAGTGTCATTCTTAGAGCCATGGTGAAGTCAGATGCGGAGAATGTCAGGAAAGAGGAAATATGAGGGTAACGATGGTGATTTTTGTTCTTGTGGCGATGGAGAACTGGCTGCGTGATCTAGGACATGTTGCAGCGACCGTTGGTGCGGGAAGAAAACACATGGGAAGTTTTCAGTCTTACCTTGTAGGGTGAAAATCCAAGGTCTGGCCTTAACTGGTTGTGTCTGGCAATGATCTTGTTGAAGGCATTGTTTTGTGAGCTAGGACATTCTCCAGGGTGAAAACCTATGATCTTTGATCGGGCAACGACGGCGCTTGGGCACTATTTCCTTCTTAAAGGCGTTGTTATTGGAGTGGAGGACTACTGGTGTTGTTCTGATGGTGTCACAGTCGTTGCTTTGAGGATTAGTTCTCTGTAGCGGGATTTTTCTTTTTTATAATTCTTTTTTCTTTTTTCTGGGCTATGTGTATCCGTAGGGCCGCTAGGGCATGCGTTGTTGCAGAGGTTAGGTGTAATTGGTATCCCTGTGATATTAATATATATTGTTTTAAAAAAAATACGAAGCTGCAGGTCTACAACTATGAAGTCTTAACTATTCCTGAATTGGGACACCAAACCGAACTATGGTTTTAGTTAAATGGAAACTCAGATGATATTTCCAGTAGTGGCGGATGCAAAACTTTATGCTAGGGCGGGGCAACTTAAATAACTTTTTTCCACACCATAATATAACATGCCAATTACAAATCAGTTCATCGATTCTCCAATGAAAGATCAGCTCAAAAAAATCTTCGCTTACACCAAATGAAGTTCTATAGTTTATGATCTAATGAACCAACGCTGCAATTATATAATTCAAAAAACTATTCATAATAAAAAGAGGCAAAAGGCTAGCACCTGAACTGCAGAGAGGAAGCGACAAGGAAATCTTCGCTTACATTGAATGAAGTTCTATGTTTTCTGATCTTCTAATGAACCAACGCTACAAATAATTCAAAAAGCTATTCATAAAAGAAAGAGAAAAAAGGCTAGCACCTAAAGTGCAGAGCGGAAGCGACAAGAAAATCTTTAGAATCAGATTGGGCATAGAAGGCAGCGATCGGACTTACACTGCAACTTGCAGCCAGAGGCGTAGCTAGGAGCTCACTGCATCGCGGGATAAACGCAAGCTGCAACGCCTCAACTAACACTGTGTACGATTCGGACTTGATCTCAGTAGCGTGAAGCCGTGAATACACCTCTGAAATATTTAATTCAAACAAGAATGATTTTGATACCTTCCTAAATGCACAAGATCAATTCCGGTACCTTCCTAAATGCAAAGGCAATAAAATGCAAGCTTGATCTCCCTCCCCCCTAACTGAAGAAAAGCAAACAGAATGGATGCACAATCTGTTGGATAGATCTCAACGTGACTGGGCCCAACGGCCCAGCACGCCCCCTAACTGCGCCCTGATCGGGGGCGCCCATCCTTATCTAGGACGGTGGGCCCCTGTCGCCAGCGCTATATAAAGTGGTGGGGAGCCGGCAGCACGACCTACGAGGTTAGCCGTGCCCTAGCCGCCCCACCTACAAGCCAATCCGATCTAGGCTAGCGCTGCGCCGATGGGAAGCTCCACCGCCGCCTCCCTAGCCACACGCTCGCCACACTCAACCCCTTTTCACCCATGGCCAATGACGGAGGTTCCAGCTCCGGCACCAGCTCGGGGATTCCCTCTGGCTCGTGTTTGTCGAGCCAGGGAGCAGGTAGAGTCCATCTCGGTTCTCTCTCTCTCTCTGTTCTTGATCTAAAGGTAATGTATAGTGCTACTGTCAGATCTAGACTAGATCCGTGGTAAAGTCATTTTAACATTGGTATCAGAGCCATGTTTTAGTTGCTAGATTTTACAGTGCTTATTGTAGAAAGTAAAAAGGTTTAAAAGAAAGAATTAGATCCAAAGTGCGCCTGCCCTATGGCCGCGCCGTTCCTCTCGATCTAGATGGGCATCCATTGTGGAGACATCTAGAAGAAGAACACACCCTTCGGGGCAAAGAAAAACCTTAGATCTAAAGCCCCAAAAGAATCCCGAATGCAAGTCCTAACCCCATAGATCCCCAAAGAAAAGACAATCAAAAAGGAAAAAGAGGTCCACTCCGGCCATCACCGGAAAAGTCTCCGCCCCACACCTCGGCCACTTGACGATGGTGCACCCACCCTCGGGTGGATGCACACATCGGCAAGGAGCAAGGTGGGGGGCGCCGCCGCAGTTCCACCATGGACCAAATAAGCAACAAAAAAAAAGGGGAGCAAAGGCTCCACCACCGCCCCTCTTGACGGTGGTGCGCCCACCCTCGGGTGGACGCACCGCCGGCAAGAAGGACGAGGGGGAGCATGGCTCGAGCAGGGAGGCAGAGGGAGGGGCGCGACATCGCCGCCGCCTCACCTCGCCCTCGTGTGGGGCCAGCGCCGCCGGGGCAGAGTGGAGAGGGAGGGGCACGCGAACGCGGCCGCCTCGGCCTCGGGCGGGCCAACCCGCTGCGCCACAGAGAGGGGCGGTGGGGAAGGAGGGGCCGAAGCCTCCTCGCCGATTCCTCCACGCGCCGCCGCACGGCGGGCTGCAGTGGAGTGCGCCGCCGGAGCTAGGAGGGAGAGGGAGGGGCACGCGGTGCACGCGGCCGCCTCGCCTCAACCTCACGCGGAGGGGCGCCGCCGCTGGAGACTCACGCGGGGTGGACGCGGTGACCACGCGGGGCAGCCGCGCGGGTCACGCGGCGCCGTCGCGGTGGGCACGCGGTATGGAGGGGGCTGGGGGGGAGTGGCCTTAGGGTTTGGGGGGTCGGCGGCTGTGGGGGTTTTTATACCCCCGCACGGCGCGCCCCACCGTAGGATCTAGGTTTCCGGCCTTCAACGGCTCAGATCGTGCGGGAGCGGGCGCTGGCAGACGCGGACGGGCCATGCGGGCCACGCGGGCCACACGGAGCGCACGGCTGGGCCGGCGCTTAGGCGGCGCGGGCGGCAGCCAGGCCGCGGGCTGCTGGGCCGCGTGCCGCTGGGCCACGCGCGAGCGGCAGCTAGCGGGGGGCGCGCGCGGGCGGGCCAGGCGCTGGCAGGCCGCGCTGGCGCTGGACGCTGGCCCGGCCGGCGGTGACCCTCTGCAGGCCGCCCAGCACCAGCCCAGTAGGGCATGTTTTTTCACAGTTTCTGTTTTTTATTTTTTACAGAGTAGTTTATTATTGTTTTGCTTAGTTTTAAGCAAATTTTTGCATAGTTTTCTCTAGTCCTTTTACTTTTGAGTATATTGTGACTAGAGAATGTTATAAAGGCAGATTTTTTCTGCAAAGTATAAGTTTTCTATGAAAGTTTCCGCTGCAAAGAATTATTTTTACATTGCAAATGTATGGTTTAAAATGGCACAAAATGCCTTAAAAGTTGATTAAATCTTGACATAAAGATGTGATTAAAAGTGATTATGCCTCATGCTATTAATTGACCAACGTTATTAATAATCATGACCATAATCTTTTCCTATTAAGTATTAAAAGGTGTATTTAAATTTATTTTTGCCCAACAGTGATGTAATTTTAAATAGCACGAAACGATTGCATGCTTAATTTATACCAACGTTGAATTAATGCATACAATTGTTTTACTTGGTGATCTCACATCTTTTGTGATTTTCAGGAGGTCTCAACCTCATGGCATGTCTGAAGGACGTCCCGCTCCTCAGGGGGGACAATTACTCCGAATGGAGGAAGAAAGTTGACTTGGCGTTCGTATGCGCCGAAGTGGATTGGGTGGTTGACACCAAGCAACCAGTCAAGCCCGCTGACCCGGTCAGGGGGGCCGCTGAGGAAAGTGCTGACTTTGAGAAAAGGAAGAGGGACCATGCTCCATTGGAGCTGGCTTACTCTATCGATAACCAGAAATGGGTGAACGCCAACAAAAAGTGTCTGGCATTCGTAAAGAACACAATTGAGAACGCAATCGTGGGCTCAATTGGAGAGTGTGCTACCGTGGGCGAGTATCTCGCCAAGATAAAGAGCCAGTTTACTGGCTCTTCAAAGATGTATGCGACCCAGCTGTTAAAGCAGCTGGTTACTGAAAAGTATACGGGAGGACCCCACGGAATAAGAGAGCACATCTTGAGGATGTCAAACATGGCGGCAAAACTCAAGCCCATGGATGAGGACCTCGAGCTAAAGCCAGCACTCTTGGTGCACCTAGTGATGGCCTCACTTCCACAGCCTTTTGAAAACTTTGTGATAAACTATAATATGTCCCCTGAAAAGTGGGACATAGAAAAGACCATTGGGATGTGCTCCCAGGAAGAGGAAAGGCTGAAAGCCCTTCACGGCGGTTCTCTGAACTTCGTGAAGGACAACAGGAAGAGAGGCTTCACAGGAGGCAACCATGGTGGCTCACCCTCCAAGCCCCATGGCAAGGGTCCAATGCAGCACCAGTACCAGCATCACCAGTCCACCCCGGGGGAGAAGGATCAGTGCCATCACTGTAAAAAGCCGGGCCACTACAAGAAAGACTGCCCGATTTGGCTAAAGTACATCATGGCCAAAAATGGTAAAGATATTGTTTCTTTTGTTAATGAATCTTTGTATGAAAAGTTTACTAGATCCACTTGGTGGATTGATTCTGGAGCAACTGTTCACGTTGCCAACTCTTTACAGGGGTTCCATTCGACAAGGACCACGCCAAGAAGAGAAAGACACATTGAAGTGGCGAATGGAATAGAAGCAGAAGTGGAGGCCATTGGTGACGTTCCCCTGGAGCTGGCTGATGGCTCTTTGCTTTTGCTCAAAGATGTGCTTTTCGTTCCTTCATTACATAGGAATTTAATAAGTGTTTCCTGTTTGGATAAAGACTCTTACGAATGTTATTTTGGTAATGGCAAGTGTGCCATCTGGTTGAAAGACAAATGTGTGGGTGTGGCTACATTATTTGATAAGTTATATTTATTATCCCTACATGAGAAAGTTCTTTCTGTGTGTGATGTGAATGAAAAAGTTCCCTTGTCGAACAAAGAACAAAAGAAAAGAAAGCGAACTCTTGACTCCTCGAGACTATGGCACTGCAGACTAGGCCATATTTCGAGGGGAAGAATTGAAAACCTCGTTAAAAATGACATTCTTCCTCCGTTAGAGTTCTCCGACATAGAACAATGCATAGATTGCATTAAAGGAAAGTATGTCAAACAGATTAAAAAGGGTGCAAACCGAAGCATAGCTACATTAGAAATAATCCACACGGATATTTGTGGACCGTTTCCGGTGAAAAGTGTGGATGGCTATGATTCATTCATAACATTCACGGATGATCACTCCCGGTATGGTTATATTTATCCAATCAAAGAAAGATCTGAAGCGTTGGATAAATTTAAAATTTTCAAAGCTGAAGTAGAAAATCAGCACGATAAAAGAATCAAAATAGTTCGGTCCGATCGTGGGGGGGAGTACTACGGTCGACATACTCCATATGGTCAAGTACCAGGACCCTTTGCACGGTTCCTGCAAGAAAATGGAATAGTCGCCCAGTATTCAATGCCGGGCGAACCTCAGCAAAACGGAGTAGCTGAAAGGCGCAACCGTACCCTTATGGATATGGTGCGCAGCATGATGAGCTATTCCACCCTCCCATTGGGATTGTGGATGGAGGCGCTTAAAACCGCCATTCATATTCTCAACAGAGTACCAAGTAAGTCGGTGCCCAAAACACCGTATGAATTGTGGACAGGCAGAGTCCCCTCTCTGCACCACTTGCGGGTCTGGGGGAGCCCAGCTGAGGCAAAAGTTTTCAATCCAAACATTGCAAAGTTAGACCCCAAAACAGTATCTTGCCATTTTATTGGCTATCCAGATAAGTCCAAAGGCTATCGCTTCTACTGTCCCGACAGATACACAAAGTTTGTAGAAACGAGACATGCAGTCTTCTTGGAGGAAGAATTGATGAGGGGGAGCACGGTAGCTAGGAAAATTGATCTTGAGGAGAAGAGGGTGCATGCACCTAATCCGATGATTCAGGAGCCATTTTTCTCGCTACCTGTTGTGCCACCATCTACAACCCCTGAGGTTGTGGTGCCGGCACTTGTTGTGACTCCACAAGTGACAACAATGGGCGATAGTTCGGAACCTGTCCAACAGGAGCCACCTGAACCCACTGTTGAGCACGAAAGGGAGCCAGAACAGCCACCTAGTGTAAATGTGCCTGAACCCGAGGCAAGAAATGAGCAAGAGTCTGATGAACTCAGACGGTCTAAAAGAGAACGAAGACCAGCCATTTCCAAAGAAATCTACAAAGTTTACAATGTAGTTCATATGGAGGGCGATCCTACCACATATGAAGAAGCCATGAGTAGCCCTCACTCAGCCAAGTGGGTGGAGGCAATGGAAGATGAAATGAAATCGATGAGTTCCAACAATGTTTGGGACTTAGAGGAAATTCCCAAAGGAGCCAAAACAGTAGGATGCAAGTGGGTCTACAAAACAAAGTATGACTCTAATGGGAATGTAGAAAAGTACAAAGCTAGACTCGTGGCAAAAGGCTTCACGCAAAGAGAAGGCGTAGATTACAATGAGACTTTTTCTCCGGTCTCATGTAAGGACTCCTTCAGAATCATCATGGCACTAGTTGCACATTTTGATTTAGAGTTACATCAAATGGATGTCAAGACGGCATTTCTAAATGGAGATTTAGAAGAAAATGTTTACATGAAACAACCCAAGGGTTTTTTCATGGAGGGGAAGGAACATATGGGATGCCGCCTAAAGAAATCCATTTATGGGTTAAAGCAAGCCTCTAGGCAGTGGTATTTAAAGTTTAATGATACCATTAAAAGATTTGGATTCAAAGAAAATGTTGAGGACAATTGCATTTATGCAAAGTTCAAAAGTGGGAAATATATTTTCCTAATTCTATATGTGGATGACATTCTGCTTGCTAGCAGTGATGTTAGTCTACTACTAGAAACAAAGAAATTCTTGTCATCAAACTTTGACATGAAAGACCTTGGTGAAGCATCTTATGTTTTGGGCATAGAAATTCACCGAGACAGAAAGAATGGAGTGTTAAGACTGTCGCAGAAAGCGTATTGTGAAAAGATTTTAAAGAAATACAATATGCATGCGAGTAATTCAACACCTGCTCCCATAGTCAAGGGCGATAGTTTTGGGAAATCCCAATGTCCAAAGAATCAATATGAGATCGATCAAATGAAATCAGTACCATATGCTTCGGCTGTTGGAAGCTTACAGTATGCACAAGTGTGCACTCGCCCTGACTTAGCATTTATCACCGGGGTACTCGGTAGATATCAAGAGAATCCAGGCATAGAGCACTGGAAGATGGTAAAGAAAGCTTTGCGCTATGTGCAAGGCACAAAAGGCCTCATGCTAACATACAGAAGATCTGATTCCCTAGAGATAAAAGGGTACTCAGATGCAGATTTTGCGGGAGATAAAGACGACCGAAAGTCCACGACAGGGTATGTCTTTACTCTCGCAGGAGGTGCTATTTCGTGGAGAAGCGCCAAACAGTCGATAGTTGCATCATCTACGATGTATGCAGAATTTATAGCATGTTATGAGGCCATGGGACAGGCGTTATGGTTAAAGAAATTCTTACCCGACTTGAAAGTGGTTGACTGCATCAGCAGGCCACTAAAGATGTACTGTGACAACGAGCCCGCAGTATTCTATGCTCACAACAACAAGTCGAGTAATGCTTCAAAGTCTATAGATATAAAGTATTATGTTGTGAAGGACAAAGTCCAGGATCAAACTATAAGTCTCGAGCATATAAAGACAAAGGATATGCTTGCGGATCCGCTAACGAAAGGCTTACCACCCAATGTGTTCAAGGAACACATAGCCGGCATGGGTTTAACGGAAAGCCTATGATTCCTGGACCATAGAGGCCCAAAAGTAACAGAATTTGTTTCAGAACATGAAGGTATATAGTGGCTGTCTGATTCTATCGGCAATTGAGCTGAGACGATGAAACATGCTCTATGTATCATTCTGTGATGGAATAAGTAAAGAACAAGGTTAAAAGTAAAGTCGAGATCTAGGGGGAGAATGTTGGATAGATCTCAACGTGACTGGGCCCAACGGCCCAGCACGCCCCCTAACTGCGCCCTGATCGGGGGCGCCCATCCTTATCTAGGACGGTGGGCCCCTGTCGCCAGCGCTATATAAAGTGGTGGGGAGCCGGCAGCACGACCTACGAGGTTAGCCGTGCCCTAGCCGCCCCACCTACAAGCCAATCCGATCTAGGCTAGCGCTGCGCCGACGGGAAGCTCCACCGCCGCCTCCCTAGCCACACGCTCGCCACACTCAACCCCTTTTCACCCATGGCCAATGACGGAGGTTCCAGCTCCGGCACCAGCTCGGGGATTCCCTCTGGCTCGTGTTTGTCGAGCCAGGGAGCAGGTAGAGTCCATCTCGGTTCTCTCTCTCTGTTCTTGATCTAAAGGTAATGTATAGTGCTACTGTCAGATCTAGACTAGATCCGTGGTAAAGTCATTTTAACACAATCTCTTCTCTCGCTGGTTGCTCTGCCCCGAGTATGCATATCAATCAAACTACTATAGTGCTCACAAAGATGAATTACAGTTCAGAATGAGAAAATACTGAAATAGACTGAGATAACTATCAAATTTTCTATGGAATAGAAATCAATAAGAAATTGAACCAACCCAAGCAATGATGACGCAGAAGCTTGCCCATGTATAACCTTATAATCAACTAAATCTATGAATACCACCGAAGGAAGTATCAAACTGTGGGCACTACTAAAAACATCTTCAAGAGGCCAATTGATAAAGAGTAGCAGAAGAAAAATCAGAAAAATCAGATGTGATGCAGCCCCCGAAATTCACTGTGCGTCTCAATACTGATAAGATCACAGGGGGAACAAGTATCAAACGCTTTGTGTGCACTAACAAATAAACTCTATGGAGGAAGCATAGGACGGGGAAATCAGACCCAAGGAGAGAACGGTGAAGTCCCAACGGCAGCGAACACCTGCAGGCCGAGGCCCCCGTACACCGTGTCCACCAAGCTCCTCTTCAGCTCCTGCAGCCCGTACTCCTCCTAATCCAGAGTCTGGCAGGCGCCAGTGTAGGGCCTGGGATCGTCATGCCGGCCTCCGCCACCGCGACATCGAGGACCCGCCTTCCACTCCTTCTGCACCTCGATTCTGGGAAGTGTCTCCGCCCACACAGCTACACCGGAGGTTCCAGGGAGAGGAGGCACAGCGGAGGCAACGGTGATTGCGAGGATTCCCACGGTGGAGCGCGGGTAGCCGGCGGAGGGGAGGCGCGTCCCTTGGTGGCGCACGCGCGGCTATGGGCACACGGGGATTTTTCATGAGGTGGGGAGCGGCGAGACAGACGGAGAGAGAGGAGAGAGAACAATGAAACGTTTTTTAGGCGGTGGCAATTGGTGTAATACTTCCGAACTTACAGGGGCAAAACCGTATTTTAACGGCAGACGGAAATTTTTCTGCGCGGCGAACTGTCCCAATCTTTTTAAGATTTGCACGGCATGCCATTTTGTTATAGCGGCTGATTCTATTGTTCAGAATGCGGCAGATCAATGTCAGTGTGTTGTTCAGTTCGCCGAAGTTCAGGGTTCTCGCAACATCTATATTACAATGGCAAAGGTAAAATCCAGTTTGATAACAAAAAAACTGTAGTACTGCCACTATTTTACTTTGCTCCATGATTATAGTAATAGTATGGTGCTATAATTTAGTATATTGTGGCTACCGTTCATGGTGACAAAGAATGTCTCCATGGAGCTACAAATTTCCTTGCTTTAATAACAAATAAATCAGTCAACTAGCTATCTTTTAGTTTATATACCCTAAACTGTTCACGGGTTTAACTGGATATTCTTTTTAAGTTTATTTGCTCTGAACTGTTCACTGCAATTATATGTAACTAATGAGTTGTAAGCTGCATTTGAGCCTGAAAGGGGTTTCGTCATCTTGCTCCTCTTGAGCAGATTATGGATATGCCTAGAATTCCCATATATTACATTCAGTTCCAAATAAATAGATTCTGCAAAGAGTTTAACCTCTGGGACATGTTCTTTCTGTTATTATAGTACTACAGTTTGGAATTGCAAGTATTTTGAAGCCCAAAACAAGTTGAACTGAATCTCAACTCGATTATATGAGTGATACTCCTTTCATGTAGTGCTTTATCGCCTTTGAGCCGCATATTATCAGTGTGTGGCTCTCCAATGCATATTCTGTTTTACAACCTCAAATAAGTATGGACAAATGATCTTAGTGCATGCATGTTTTAAGCGAACTGGCAGTTCAAATATTTTTGCTCACCATAGTTATATTATTACATGGTTCAGCCCACCCTACTTAGCGTGTTACGTTTTCTCTGGTTCCTTCAGTATATAGGTTCTATTGGTATTTCATATATGAACATGAGTAATTTCAAACTTTGGATCTTTTCATGCATACCGCAAAAATGTAATGACAATGGTTTGGTTGCAGTGCATTCATCTTTAGTATGTTGCCTTTGGCCTGGTTCATTATCTATTTTTATTGATCAACTGAGGTTGCTGAACTTTCGATGGCCTTCAGTCTCCTGGAAACATGGTCTGTTAGATATACTACTTTATTGGACTGCTTCCATCTGAATAAATAACCATTTCAAAAAACACGGACTGCAGCTTTAAGATAGTTAGATTTTGCTCCTGGATCGTGCATGCCTGACATGGCTTTTAGTTAGCAGTCTCCACTTGCTGTTTCTGTAGTCGTGCATGTATGTGATCATTTGTTTGCACCGGCTGCTGCTCCTGGTGGCGCTTCACACTTGCCGTTTCTATTCACTTGCTACTTCGCCTGTTCTTTGTCTGTTACTTTGTCTGATGTGGATGCTCGCACGCGAGAGTTCTGTAAGGGCAAGCGGCCAGTCCATTGTTCAGACGGTACTGCTTTTCCTATTCTTCTTTTTTGCATGTTGTATACCAGTGTGATTGATCAGAGCATCCTACTCTAACCTCTGTTTTCTGGCCTGCATACAGCTTCTCCAGGTCGAGCTCCTACTACTATTGTTCCGCTGCTGTATGTGTTGTTTACGGGTGTCACAGGTCAAATGCCCCCTTGGAGTGCCTTCTGCGTGCGCTATTTTTGGTTGATCCTTGTGACTTTGCTTCCCACCGATTTTCACACGGCAACTCCTCACATTTTAGTTGCTGGTCGTATATTCTACTCCCTTTAAGATGTTTTAGCTTTGTGAAAAAGACGTATTTAGACTATTTTTAGTGTATAGATTCATAAAGGTTTACTCTAAACCTACATATTAATATGAGTCTAGATATATTTTATTCATAAAGCTAAAATATCTTATATTTTGAAACGGAGGGGGTACTTGGTGTTACTGGTTTGTTGTTGTCGTCTTTTGTTTCTTATACTACAAGGCTTTGGGCATGGATTCTTCGTCGTTTCTGAATGAACATTTCCCTTCGGCTGGTTCTTATACAGAATTTGTTGGTCCATGTATACCAACGATATTCTTCAGTCCCGGTTCCGTTGACTGGTCTGCACTGAACTGCTCTGCTTACTTCTGCTCATCCCTGTCCTGGTTTACCTTCCGTTTCTTCTTTGCGAGTGGTCTACTCGATGACCAGCTGGTTTAGCTCAGAAATTTCTTTTGCTGGATAATTACCATTATTGTTGGAATTTGTGTTTGCCGAAATATCTGTATGGTTATGTTTTCTTTCTTGAATTCTTGACCTTTCCAATGTACATACTCTTTTTCCGTCTATTTTTTGGCTATCAGCCTATCCCGACAGCGAACAGGTTTTTTCTTATGGGACAGCCTATCAGCCTATCCCATATCACTTCTTTCATTTCAGTTGACGACGCAGCCGATCACTGCTCAGGGGCGAATTTATGGGGCATGCTTCTATAGGCTGAAGCCAACCCTCCGATTTTACAGAATTTTTTTGAATATATAGTTTTATATACGTGCGGAATCGATAAAGAGACAAAAATTACGTTTTCAGCATCGTATGATGTCCTCCAACGAGCAAATAGTATATTGGGCTTATGGCCCAGCTAGCTAGCCTAGTGATTATGGTCCATGAAGGAATCGGAAGCTAACAATTGGACCTCTGAAAAAACTAGGAAATATAGGTGAACACCCTGCGCAGGAATCACGCTAGTCTTGATCGGTTTCCTCAGGTTTTCTTTCTTCCGTTTCCTATCGCAGCGTCAAGGTTGTTGCCGCCTTGCCGGCCAGGGCCACGACGCTGCCAGGAGCCCAGGACGACCCTTGAGGTCTTGACGAAGAAGGCAGCGGCTGTAGGCGCGATGGCGGACGGCGATCATGCCAACACTAGAAACACTGATGCGAGCGGCGACCAGCAGGGTCGTGAGAAACGACCGGCGGCGACACAGGCTCCAGTAGCCGGCGGGATCAAGGGGAAGAACAAGAAAATCAAAGGTACATAGTTCATAATGTCATAGATTGATAATTGCTTATTGCAATTTCCGATTCTTTAATCTTGAAAGACTGATAGGTTAGAATTTATAAAATTTATTTATCACTTAGTAGTTTGAATTGCTAGGTTATAATTTTAATTTTTTCATAGGTTCAAAAGTGACAAGCAAGCAAGACTTGCGTAGATTTTACCCAAGCCGTTCAAACAGTCATGTCCATGAAGTTCAAATTGATCGCTCAACTGAACTGACCGAAGTTATCGAAGTTCCGACCGATTCCCCAACGGTCGAGCCCCCAACTGATTCCCCAGTGGTTGATGTCGATGCAAGCACAAGTCAACCTAAGAGGATCCGGATAGAATTAGATCATAATCAGATATTTGGTGATCCAGGATGCCAAAAACAAATAGAAGAATATCCCAATGAAGTTAGAGCTCACGTGAGGAGGCAATATTTATCTAATGGTCCAACTCGAGCAACCGGTCATGTCTTTTCACAAACATTTGATGGCACAATACAAAGGTCATTTCAGCCACAATGGTTCGATAAATATGACTGGCTAGAATATAGTGTAAAAAAAGATGCTGCCTTTTGTTTTTATTGTTTTCTTTTCAAGAACTCAGTGCAAGCCAACACATTTGGGAATGATGTATTTAGGGCGTGTTTGGCAATCAGCTGGCTTCCAGCTTCCCAAAAATCCACGGCGGAGCAGCACCGAACACCCCAACTCTGCGGAGTCAGATCCGAGAAGCCAGACCAATTTTCTGTACAAATCACGGAGCACCACATCCGGCGATTCCCGGATCAGCAAAAACGCGGAGCAGCAAGTATTTACATGATTTTGCCACCGCCTAGTCAAAAAAATGGTTTGTTGTTGTCTATAATCTCCCCTTGACCACGACCTATTTCAGTGACCCGCACCAACCGTCTGTTCTCTTGGAGACGTGAGCCCATATGACCTAGCCGCCGCCACCAGAGCTCAGCCTCGCCACGGCTTGAGGCCTCACAGCCGGCAATCACGCAGTCTCTTCAACGCCTCTTAGCTCCAGCGCTTGTCGACCCTGCCCTTCCCCACGTCAGGCCGCAGCCACGTCCTGCATCTAAGCCCCAACGACACCTCTTCTCTGCCTGTGACCTGATCTCATCCTTCAGCCATCGTCCTCCTCCAGTATCTCAAGGTGAGCTAGAACGGTTGGCACTAATAATTTATGTCTCTAATTGAATCCGGTAGTTTGTACTTGGATTCCGATGGTTGTCTCATGTAGAAAATTGATACACACGCATAATCCTTGGCATAGTACGTACCAGGATTAGTACGTACTCTTTTACCCTTGTGTCAGTTATCCCCATAGAAAATTGGTACCGTCTGTTCTTATGGTTATCTCATGCTGCCCTTGTATCAGTTATCAGGATAGTACGTACTTTTTAATTTGGTATCTATCTGGCACTTTGCCTATGTAAAAGACGTAAGGCTCCAAAAAGGCCTGACATTGTAGTGTATTTTGTTGAACACTGAAGTTGTATTGTATTTTGGTACTGCTATCGTTGAATTATGCTTTTGGATCTGAAATTATAGTGTCTTTTGTTGTGAAATCATGCTTTATGGTCTGAGAAGAACACCGAAGTTGTACTGTATTTTGGTACTGCTATTGTTAAACTATGCTTTATGATCTGAAATTGTAAGTGTCTTTTGTTGTGAAATCATTCTATAGAAGTGACACAATTTTTTTAGACTAGTGTCAAGAATGGCAGCCGATTGGTCCGAGGAGAACACTCGGATAATTGTTGAGTTGTTTGTCAAACAAGTGCGGATGGGTAATAGGCCAAACACTCACTTGACACCCAGTGCATATGAAGAGGTTCATAATGAATTCAAAATGAGAACCGGATTGTCGTACAAGCAGGCCCAACTTAAAAATAAATGGGACAAACTGAAAAATGATTACAACATGTTCAAGAAACTCAGACTCAGGGAGACAGGGGGGGGATGGGACGTAGAGAAAAACACTGTCAAACAAGACCCCGAGTGGTGGAAGAAAGCAGCAAAGGTGAGTTGTCATGCCTATGTTTTTTCTTGTAATTATTTAACTTTGAAATTGCATAATTGAAACTGTTATTTTCTGTTTGTATTAAAGGACATTCCAGGTTGTGGCAAGTTCAGGAAGCAAGGGCTTCGCAATGAAGAGGGATTGATGGTGATGTTTGAAGACATTACTAGTAATGGTACTGATCATTGGAATCCTTCTTCAGGTGTACCACCTCCTTCTAGTGCAGCATTACCAGATGTCCTCGATATTGATGCCATCCAAGATCTTGATAATGAGAACACCGAAGATCAGGCAATTCCAAGTGATGAAGGAGCTAGTGGTTTGACACAAAAGAGGCTTGGAAAGTTTGTTCATGATGGGAGCAAGAAACCCAAGACTGCACTTGTGATGCAGGAGCAGATTACAAGGATTGGTGACATTGCTGAGAGATCTCAATCATCTTTTGAGTCTTTCATAAAGAATGATGACACCACTTCTGTCAAATCAGTCATGGATGCGGTTTTAGAATGTGGGGCAGAAGAAGGAAGTGATGAGCACTACATTGCCACTGATTTGATGGCCAGGAGAGACATAAGGGAGATTTTTATGCACATGACTGCTGGGGCTCGTAAGAGTTGGCTCCGTAGGAAGTATGACGACAAGTATTCTAACTAGATGGTTTGCTTTTATATATGTGTGATGGTTATTTATGCATTATGTTGGTCGAGACTATTTGTGCACTTTGTTGAACCTTTTGTACTATTTGGCTTGTAAGAACTCCATGGATAATTTCTATGAATTGCTATCTATGGTGTGATTGGTTTTGTTGTCGAATAATATGCATCTATGTTGCTAACTATGGTCTTATTGCTTTTTTGTGTATGGTGCAGATGTCTGACGATGATAGTGATGCTGAGAATGATTATCAGAGGAAGAACATGTTGGTTTGCCATCATGCAAATCAAATGTCTATCCTTTCTTCAAATGCAGCAAACATTGTTCGCAAATATAGTGCAAGTTGGTTGTTGAAGGCTGAGCCTAGGACTTCTATACTCAGTGGATTTGGATGGTTGCAGGAGACTATTGACACACCCGGAGAGACATACAGAATGTTAAGAATGAGTGCAAGGGTATTTTTCGATCTTCATGACGTGTTGGTCGAGCGGTATGGACTCACACATTCCCCCTTTGTTAGTAGCTATGAATCTCTTGCTATGTTCTTGTGGACCTTGGGTGGTTGTGAATCAAATAGGAGAACACAAAACCGTTTCAAACATGCAGCCGATACTATCCACCGCAAATTTCATGAGGTACTGAATTGTGTGATCCGTATGTCATCTCACTACATGAAACCAAAAGACCCAAATTTTCGCCTTGTGCATCCTAGGATAAAAAATGATAGAAGGGCCTACCCACATCTTAAAAATTGCATTGGTGCAATAGATGGGACTCACATTAGGGATGTTATTGCCTCGGACAAGCAAGTGAGATACATTGGAAGAACAGGTGCAGTTACTCAGAATGTGATGGCAGTATGTGATTTTGACATGCATATCACTTATGCTTCAATTGGACAACCCGGTGCTATGCATGACACAAGTGTTCTTTATCATGCAATTGACCATGACAGGCTCACCTTCCCGCATCCTCCAAAGGGTGAGCATTTTTTCCGTTAGTCCATTTGGTGTAATCATGGTAGAACTAATATGCGCAATGTCTTTTTTTTATTAGGTAAGTACTACCTTGTGGATGCCGGCTATCCTAATCGATTTGGATATCTTGCACCATACAAAGGAGAAAGGTATCATATTCCCGAGTTCCATAGAGGTGTACCGCCAACTACTCATGTCGAGAAGTTCAATAGGATCCACTCGTCTAAGCGTAATGTCATTGAGTGTTGCTTTGGAGTATTGAAAATGAAATGGCAAATTCTTCTCAAGGTGCCAAAGTACTCCATTGAAACTCAAAAGATGATTGTTGCTGCATGTATGACATTGCACAACTATATTCGTGCTCATGACAGAGATGATATCCACTTTGAGCGGTTTGACAGGGATCCGGGTTATGTGCCAGAAATTCCGGAAAGATATAAGCGGTACATTGTTCCTCCAAGTGCTTCGGATTCGTCAACACCAGAGGCAAACGGGAATGACATGGATGACTTTAGGGATGAACTAGCTACGGCCATCGCTGAAGGATGGTGATGAGCAATGCATGTTAGACATATAAATGCCCATTTAGTTTTACCGTTGTCATGCTTTTACTCTTGATACCACGTCTCCAAATATCAGTCTTATATTGTAAATATTCCTCTGTCCCAAAATAAGTGACTTAGGTTTGTCTAGATTAGCATGTATTTACATACTAACATACTTCTAGATACATGTGAATTTAGACAAACTCAGGTCATTTATTTTGGAACGAAGGAAGTGTGTTTAATCTTTGTGTTCACAGTACCTAACTATTTGCTATGTTCAATTTGCATTTGATCCTGTAAACTAAAAAACTATAGCTATACACTGTCATGTTCAGCTGAGAACAATCGTACACTGCCAAATTGGTAGAACGATTAGCTACAAGTCACGCTAGGCAAACAGGTTCAACAAAATCAGCCACCCATACAAAACATCCATCGGGCTGGAATATGCACTGCCGCCAAAGCAAGCAAGCCCAGCTTAATTGGACCACAGCCCAGCCAAGCGGGAAGGAGTTTGCCGAACATTTTCTGCTCCGGTTCTGAAGCTGGCGATCGTTTCAGAAGCTGGATCGATGGAGTTTACGGAAGTCAGCTGATTGCCGAACACGCCCTTATAAAAGAGCGATACACACGTTGGAAGACAGCTCTACATACTTTCGGAAAACATGTTGGTGGTCCAAGTAGTTTCCACAATATTGCAAGGGGTGAGTGTGAGGATTTCAAGAATCAACGCTCAAGTGTGTCTAGTAAAATTTATAAGCACTCTAAGGAGGCAGAAATTACATATAAAATCCGTTTGTCAGCATCATTAGATTGCGCACGATATCTTATAGCACAAGGGGAAGCTTTTCGTGGCCACGATGAATCATCGACTTCCATTAATAAGGGGAATTTTAAAGAGTTGTTGGATTGGTACAAAGATAAAAATAATGATGTGAAGGAGGCATTTGAGAAAGTTCCCGGTAATTGTCTTATGATTTGTCCAGATATTCAAAAGGAACTTGCACAATGTTGCGCGAAGGAAGTTACAGCCGTGATTATGGGTGAGATTGGAGAGAGGAATTTCTCGGTTCTTATTGACGAGGCTAGATATTCATCTATAAAGGAGCAGATGGCGGTAATAGTGAGGTTAGTTGTATTTTTTTGTGTATTCGTACTACCCTGATACCATAAGCATGTTTATGTGGTTCTAACTCTGCTAGTTTCTTGAATGCAGATTTGTGAACAATCAAGGGAGGGTCATGAAAAGGTTTTCTGCAATTCACCATATCTCAAGTTGTACATCTATTGCATTGAAGGAAGCTCTGGTTCATATACTTGCTTCACATGATTTGCCTGTTTCTAGGCTACGTGGCCAGGGTTACGATGGAGCTTCCAATATGCGAGGAGAGTTTAATGGTTTGCAGAAACTGATTCATGATGATAGTCCATATGCTTTCTATGTTCACTGTTTTGCTCACCAGTTACAATTGATGGTTGTCACGGTTGCCCAATGCAGTAGTTGTATTGCTAAATTCTTTAACCAAATTCCTTTAATAGTGACTCAGGTGAGTGCATCTTGCAAGAAGAAAGATGCATTGCTTGCGAAGCATCAAGATGTCTTATTGGATAAGTTAGAGAAGGGTAAGATTTCCGCTGGAACAGAGTTGCATCAGGAATCTGGCCTCGCTAGACCAGGGGATACTCGATGGGGCTCACATCTGAAAACCTTGCTTCGTATATATCAAATGTGGGAAGCGGTGGTGGACATGCTAATGGTTGTTAATGGAGATGCTCGTGAACACTCAACTCATGGTGGAGCCGGGGGTTTGATAAGGATGGAATGCTTTGAATTTGTATTCATCTTACATTTCTTAATATCTTTGTTGAGCATCACAGATGAGCTATCAAAAGCACTACAGAGGAAGGATCAAGACATTGTTGAAGCTAGTGGTTTGATCTTGGATGTGAAGGACCACTTGCAACATATGAGGGACAACGGGTATGATCCTTTACTCGCTCAAGTCAAAAGCTTTTGTGAGGCATATAATATTGATGTGCCAAATATGGAAGATCTTGTTCGACCTATGGGTCAATCTACACGCACCAAGCATAAAATAACTCAACATCACTACTTCAAAATCAACATTTTCAATGTTGCTATTGATGCAACTATCACAGAGATGAATCACCGCTTCAATGAAGTCACATCTGAACTATTCGTATGCATGACTTGTCTTAATCCAGTTAACTTTTTCTCTAAGTTTGATGCTAATAAACTTGTTCGACTTGCTGATATATATACCGAGGACTTTACCATGGCTGATCGTATGTTGTTAAGAAATCAGCTCCAAACATTTATTATCAATATCAGGAGAAGTGAGGAATTTCATGGATGTCGTGATATTAAAGAGCTTGCTCAGTTAATGGTTGAAACAAGCAAACATAGAACATTCCCATTGGTATATCGCCTCATTGAGTTAATATTGATCATTCCCGTGGCAACAACATCTGTAGAGCGGATATTCTCCGCAATGAAAAATTATCAAGACAGATTTGCGCAACGAGCTATCAAATAAGTGGTTAAATGACTTAATGGTGTGCTACACCGAGCGAGAGATATTTAAAAGTATAATGAAACGCTTCCAAGCTATGAAAGATCGCAAAGGACATTTGCCTAGAGATGAAGTTGTAGTGCCTCAGCCTCACTAGTAAGTTTCATTTATTTTTAATTACAACACATCTCATATACAATATCGTGTCACTAATATTGTTTTGCTACTGTACGTAGACGGTTGATGGCATGATGACGGTAGATTGGCACCCCTTGGGGACCTGGTCTTTTTCTTTAGGTATCTGTTTATTTTTAGTCACTATTTCCATTTTGCTATACTCTTAATTTTTGTGTGGATTTAAATTTGAATTTAGCACGCTATATTTCCCCTATTTTCACGACTTAGCTCTGTGCGAGAGGCTTTGAGCCTACCCTTTATTTTTGTCTTGGATTCGCCACCGTCACTGCTACATCAAGAATCAAGAGACAAGAAAAACTCCAATCTTATAGTTGTACTTCATTATCTGCTGAGACCAACACCTTAGCTTCCATTCATTTCACAGCATGCTTGATAGTCTTAAAAGGTCAGCATTCTGGTCCATGCATGTTACACATTATATAGAAAACAAAAGCTGCCACTAGACCAGCGGGCAAAAAATATACTTTCTGGAGCTACCTACTATTTAAGTCATGTTTCTATCCGTCTAATCCATTAATTCTGCACTATTTATCAACAACGCTGTGTGCCTAGCATCAGTCAAGCTACGGGCGCGACATGTCACCGTGGCTAATTTCCTACTCCCTCCGTTTGGAAATATAAGACGTTTTAGGTAGTTGTCTAGATACGTCTCCTTCACAAACTAAAACGTCTTATGAGTAGTATATAATAGAGAAATACTATATTATTCTTCAATCTTCATTCCGGGTAGAAAGTATAGTAACTATTTACATTTATTATCATGCATAACCATGATAGTACTTTTCAGTCAGAGCACGCAACGGATGTTCATGCCTTCGATGTCATAGAGCCGAGACTTGTGCTTGATCATCTCAAGCGCACCACTGCCGCAGCGCACAACATCCACACCTGTCAACAGAGTAGCCTCAGTGTACTCATCAATCTCCACCTGCTCCTCATCTGAAGAAAATCCATATGCAATGACCGCGTGCTTGACTTCGGCGCGGAAGCTAGTTGCGATGCAGAACCTGCCCGAGCCCAAGTTCACTAAGTGCCGCTTCAGAGGAACCCAGTGGTCTGGCAAGCCGTCATCAAGATAATCCCAAGCATGCTGCACCACCGGTGGCCAAGACAAGGAGAGGTCAAAAGCACATAGGCGGTGGTGTGGGCTGCCGCCACAAGTGGCCTCGAGGCCAAACCAGAGGCCTAGCTCAGGCACATACTCTGCCGCGCCCTGGAAGGGCAGCACCCAGCTCCCAGCCTGCCTCCAGAGGCACTTCACAGTGTCGAAGGTGTACGCGCCACCGTCAATGGACGACACGCATATTGTCGTCTCATCAAGCACCGCAGCTGCTGAAGGACACATCCTGCTGCCATGCAGGTACGGTTCAACCTGTGGGGGGGACGGCAGAGGATCCCAGGACCACCACCGTTCGCCCCCAACAGTTGGAGCCCCTGCCCTGCAGTAGTTGAAGACTTCAAAGGAACCGTTGACCCCTGCTCTGCCCATGACATAGAGCTGGTAGTGGTCGCCGCGAGGAGTCATGGACAGGGCGATGGAGTCGCTTGGCTTGGAGAAGTTTGCTTGGGGCATGGCGATGACAGACTGCATGGCGACGTCGTAGACCGTGGTCAGGCCGAAAGGGGCGGTGAACATGACACATCCATCTCCCTGCCCTCGCAGCAGGGAGAAAAAATGCATGGGCGTTACGTCAGCCATCTTTGGCTGCAGTGCGAAGTTGATGTCCGGCCTGGGCAGATGATTGCAGCTTGAGATCCTTGATAAACATCCCTTCTTATTCGCTGCTGCAACTTGTGCGTCTGATGCTGGTGATTCGTGGAAAAGATGCGGAATGATGCCTAGGCGGCGCATCGAATAGAGTGTACTACGCTGGTCGTGCATTATCAGGTTCACAAACTGACGATACATCGTCCTCGCCAGATGAACCCAACCACTAGTCGAATATTCTGATCGTCAAAAGAAATATATAAGTTATTATGATACAACAGTATTTAGGTTGCTGAGACCAAAATAATCGGAAGAAAAACAAAAGGATACGGAAAGCCAAACTAGAAGCAGCAAAATCAAATACCGCTTGCCTCCAATTCCAAATCTTGCGATACCGTCAAAGAAGTGAATCACCCGGGGTAATGTTACAAACCAAACAGGATGAGGGCAGAGCAGCTTCAAGCCTTCGGATGAAGGCCACAAGCTGCAGCAGGGTGTAAAGGAAGCAGCGATAATAATGTGTTGGACAACGTAGGGGAGAAATGCGGCGGCGGCGGCGGCGGCGGCGGCGGGCAGGAGGGTGGAGCTGCGAGATTGCGATGAGATCTAGGTCAAGAGTAGCTCTTCTTTTTATTTTATAATATATACAGAGAAGAAGATTGTTCTGGTCTCTCGAACATGGGCCGGACGTTTCGTTCGGCTGTGCTGTCCCGGCAGCAAAATCCATTTGTTATTTTCATTGCCCCTTGAGATTCCTACCGATCCATCGCGTAGCCCGACGCTCATTTGGGCCCGACCATCTTCTTCTTTTTTGATATGTGGGCCGGCACATCGTTACGCCGCATTGCTCGGTCGCAACTCGGTGTATTTTTTCATGGTTTTTTTTACTTCTTCGCATCTCTGCCGTTTCTTCCTGGTATTTGTCCAGTTTCAGTAATTATGGTTTTTTCTTGTTTTCTCCTTTTTTTTTGTTTTTTGTGTTTTCTGTTGCTTTCGGTTTGTATTTTTTCTAATTTTTTTTACTTTTTCTAGTTTTATTCCTACTAGCAAAATTGTCCGTTCGTTGCAACGGAAGAGACTCACACGAAAATGGTAATACGTGTCATCACCATGACAATGTCATGTCACGGTTGCAACCAAGAATTTTTGTAAAAGAGGTCCGACATTTTCATCTCATGGTTATAACCTCGTGGCACATCAAATGATGGTGCTTAGGGCTCAAGCTCAAGCACACAATCTTCCTTTGATCATGAAAATCATGTGCAGCCCATCGTATAATCCTCCTTTAATCAAGCCATCCCGCAAGCACTTCTAACTGATTCTGAGACAATGTCGCTCTGTTTATGTACTTCTCCGTCAGCGTCCAGCCATAGCCGACTTGCTCGTCGACCGTGACATAGATGTTCTATTTAAGGTGGTAGTTGTTTTACTAATTTTTCAATGTGGGACTAAAAACCTAAGCTGCGTGTAAAACTGTCTCTAAACTTTGAAGCAAATACATGATTCGTGTATAAATATGGGGGCCAACGCTTCATCCATATATATTTTGATTTGATTTGTTGGGCTGGGCCCGTATATCAGTAGGACAAAAAATCCGGCGTTAGAGGACCATCTGCACGGGAGACTTGCAACTTATGTCGTTTTTACCCTTTTCTATCCGTTATATTCCCATAGTGCACCAATGGTTAATTTAGGCTTAAGTAGAAGGGCAAGACGCTTAAAGAAACTGGTTGACTGGTAGTTTTTTTACTTCCCTTTTTTTAATTACTGGTGGCGTTGTTAGTAATATGATGTTTGGTGGGAGGGTAAACCAGAAATACCCGTGCGTTGGGAGAAAAACAAACCTTTGACACACAAATTTTGCCCATATGTTGCATTGGGATATAAAATTTATTTTTTACATATAAATGAGCACATAATGAACCTATATTTTTATGTACTGCCCTCATGTTTTATCCACTCTTTTTTTCCGTTTCCACACGACCATGTCCCTTCTTCCTCTCTCTCCATCTTTCCATCTCTCTTGTCGGAGCTTTGCTCACTGTGTGATCACCATATCCTTTCTTGTATTGGATCAAATCGCCAATGATGGCTAGCGGCGGGAGGGCGTAGGTGGCGTTAATACCACATATAACATATTGAGGTGTTTTTATGCTTGTTATATTCACTTTTATACTTAAATAGGAAATGTGTTCATTCATTGCAGCGATTTTAGTTATTGCATCATCATGACATAATTATGCGTATGTTCGACAAAAAAAATATTTTGCTAAAACCTATTTTAATTCTACAATGCTTCTCTCTTATATATTTGTCTAAAACTATTTTAAAAATGTATATGTTTTAGAAAATAAAATAAAAACTATTTATAAAAATACCAGAAGATGCAGCCCAGCTCGTAGGCCAGGCCACCTACCACCCCGGCCGGCCCAGCCCACCTAAAAACCTAAACCCTAAACACCACCCTGTCCCGGCACCACACGCTGCCGCCACCACACGCTGAATCCCACCACAACACGCATGCAGTAGACCAAAGAACTCACAACACACAGACCCACACCACAACACCCTGCCCCAACTCACACGCACGCAACAGACCCCGTATAAACATGTAACATCTCAAAAATATAACATAAGGATCATCAAACTCAAATTACTAAAATTAGGGTTAACAAAAACTTTGATTAATTAAAATCATAAGAATGCATGTGTGAATGAGATGATTTGATAAATGCATGAATGAACTTGTGTGATTAACCTAAATAGCAAGAAATGGTTTAAAGATGAAAATAACATCATATAAAACATTTCCATGCAGAAACAAAACAAGAGAAATTCAAAAATAAATAAAATAAATCAAATGGTCTTTTTGCCAATCTTGCTCACTAGGTCACTTTGAGTGCAGCATTTCCTCCTTCTTACCTGTCGCCCACGTGCAGCCCACAAGGGCCCAGCAGCCAGCCCAGCTCGTCCTTTTCTATGACTGACGGGTGGGACCAAAGAAGGACCGTGAGTTGAGCTGAAAGAATCACCAGAGGGTTTTCCGCAAAAGTGACATCATCGTCATCCTCACGCACACAGGCAGCTCGCTGGAGGAGTTCGCCGCCGTCCGATGCCGTCATCGTCGTCAGTCGTGCGTTGAGATGATCGTCGCCGTCTCAGAAGGGGATAAGAAGGCCACCACGACGCCCTGCCTCAATCCCTATCCACATTCCCTCCTTATCCTCTCTGTTTCAAATGGGGCTGAAGCCCTATCTCACCGGAGCCACACCTTGCCGTCGATTCGCACCTCCCCACCCTCTTCCAAGTAGCCATGGAGAAGCCCCGTTCTCTGTAGATCCTCTGGGTGGAATCTTGCATCAAGGGGAGCACTGGAGAGGACAAATTTTGTCGTTCCTCTTTGCAGCAGTTCGTCGGAATCCTCCTCGGAGAGCTCGTCTCCGACCGCACCAGTCCTCGTCGACACCACCACTTCAATCAGGGTGAGTTTCTGAACCTTCCAAACCCCCTAAATCGCCTCCTCTCGTTGTAAAACGCCGTCACACCTTATGCCACCGTCGGCCAGCGTCGGAGCTCGTCGGAGCCGAGGCTCCGATGACCATTTCCGAGCTGCGGCGCCACTTTAGGGTTCAACACGTTGCGCTGATTCAAACTAGGTTAGTTTCGCTTGCTGGGGCGCCGTGGATCATCGTCGGCGACCACCCACTGACGGCGGTGGTTGTGCTGACGCCATAGCAATGTCATGCCAACGTCACCCCCTGCCTAGTCAGCCTATTTGACCTGGTCTTGTCTCACGTGGCAGATGACATGGCTTAGGGCCCATCTGTCATTGTCTGGGAGTAGAGATAGGGCCGGTAACAAAGGCATTTACGAACCTGAGTGATGATGTGGTCACTGGCCCACTAGTCAGTGACTAGGGCTAGGTGTGGGTGCGGTGCAATAAGCTTAGTGTCTGTTTAGGAAATAAATAAAAGATACAAACCCAAATTCAAATATTTTAGAAATAAAATAAAATCATTAAATCTTATTAAATCAATAAGTTTTGTTTTATAACTTAGAGATTATAAGTAATAAAACTTTGATAATTCATATTTTAAAATTGGTAAATATTCAAAATAAAAATAAAATACAAAAAAATCTTAGAAAAATAAAAACAATACTTTAAAACAGTAATCATGCATTATTATTTCACTTAACTAATTTTTATTATTTATTAAGTATTTATGAAGTAATAAATCTTATAAAAATCTTATATTATTATTTATAAATCATAAAAATAAATGTAATATACCAAAATGATCACAAAAATAATATCTACATGATAAGAATATAATAATCCACCGTTGAGTAAATAAAAATTCAAATACTTTAATAACTTGAAGTTAAACTTATTTCCTTAATGAATAATTCATATAAAGGTAAATAAAATTTGCTAATATTCCTAAAATCAACCAAATGAGTCTAAATAAATATTATTAGTCTTAAGTATTGATACTATAAAGTCATAATGGTTCAAAACATTATAAATACAATTTTTATTGAATTACCATTCATCCATAAATGTAGATTATTTCTTAAAAAGATGTTTACCCAATATAAAATCTTCAAGAATAATTGTGAATAAATAAAACTTTTCCCTTACTTCAACCACAAGTTAGAAACATACCAAAACACTATATTGAATCCATAAGTATTTAAGTAATATTACTTTCTTATTTACAAACTATAACCACTCATCTATAAAAAAGAAAATGATTATATTCCATTATACAATTAAAAAACCACTACTCCAATAAAAGCAATGCTATTCTTAAATAACTCTAAGGAGACATTATAAGGTACCCAAGGTACAAATAGCATAATTATTACACTTCCAAACCATCCATGTTTTTTAAGTTAACTTTAGTCCACAAAACCTTTAATATAAGACTAAATACTTTGTTATATGTTTTATAGTTAACTTTGGTCTGTTATAATTAAGTTAAAACATCTTAATTCCAAGCTATTCAAGCAAGAACAAACAATCTCAACCATGTTAGATTAACCACAAACATTGTGTAGACCTTAGAAAAAGAATCCTTTCTTCAAAAGTTATTCGTTTTGCCACTTCAGTCAACTCATGACCATTAATCAGGATCACATTACTTTATCCTTTGCTTGTATACCTAGGATGGTTAACACTAAAGTTTCTTATAAACCCCATTATTTGCAAGGTTGAACTAGAAGATAAGATAATTCTTATATAAGCATTCCTTGAATAGCGTACCTCAATGGCATATCTTA
Source organism: Avena sativa (assembly GCA_916181665.1). Taxonomy (NCBI): domain Eukaryota; kingdom Viridiplantae; phylum Streptophyta; class Magnoliopsida; order Poales; family Poaceae; genus Avena; species Avena sativa. Next base: position 324,509,211 of record OV702280.1, read on the forward strand.
TTATGGTACACCATTATGTTTACATGATGTTTCACACATACTCACAAGCCTTAATAAGAAGCACATGTGTGAAACTTATCTAAAAGGATAACACATTCTAAAGAAATCATTTCCAGTATCAAAACCCTAGAACAACGTTATCCCCAGGATTCACATTTATAAAGTGCATCACATTACTTATGCATAAGAGCATATTGCTTCTTTAAACATTAGTTCTTACCGGACCAATGATGCTGATTTCAGATATTGGATCTGATATTGACTTGAAGATCGTGAGTGCATAATCTTGCAATCACAAAAAGGCAAGTTCACACTTGCTCATGTCCTTTGTTTATTTTCTATAAAGTATTTTTAAAATCCAGTGTTGTCATCACCTCATTTGAAAAAGTCAGAAAACACTATTTTTTATAAGAATGGGAACTAATGGTTACTGATCCAGGCTGATCAGATAACCTATTAATCTGGCAGTGGGAATACCACTGTTCAGGACTATATCACCTAGGATTTAACAACCAATGTCGCCAGTGATTCTTGCACCGTATATTACGCGTTGACCATGAGATTTGGAATGGGACGGAGAAGTCAGCTATATCTTCTTCCTCTCACATGTAGCCAGATGTGTAGGTCATGGCTGTTATCCTCGTAGCGTGCATATTAGTTGGTAATTCATAGAGGATATGCAGCATATGGGTGGGAACCCTCAACGTCCCACGATAGTTCTGGCATCTAACGGTTTGTACAAATGTCAACACCCGGATTTTTAATCCTAGATGCCTGTTATGCCATGCATCGCAATCCCAGGATTACCATTTTTGCGAGACATAACAGAATTGGATACCACAGTACATCATCCATTATAAACCATACATAAGGTCTTACACAAATAAGGAGCTCATGATCCAGTTCTTAATACAACTCAAGCAGCGGAAATACGTAATAATAAAAGTAGCGTAGGCGAAGCTCCATCTTCGGGGTCACAGGCAATGCTAACGATGGGAGATGATCCTAGTTGTCATAACCTTCCTGGGGTGCTTCATCCTGGTACTCCTCTTCATAGTCTGGACACGGGAATAGCCAGGGACAAAGCCATGAGTACTCTTTAAGTACTCGCAAACTAATACTAACAAGTGAAGGGGGGGTTTGTAATAGGATACTAAGATCTAGGGTTGTTTTGCAAAAAGCCAGATTTACCTCTACTAAGTTCAGAAGCAAGAAAAGCTAGTTAAAATTTTATAACACCTAAGTGGGAACTTGTATTTCATATCCCAACTCTGCTGTGGTCAAGTAAAAATCTCGATCCATTTCACAAGTCATTTTGAAAAAATCTAACGGGGGAACAGTATGGACACTCCAACTGTCCATAACCGCGGACGCGGCTATTCGAATAGTTTGACACTCTGCAGAGATTGTACACTTTCACCACAACATTCGATACATCCGTCAGGAACAAATCCTGAATTCACCATACTTAGTATGCAAATAATCAATCCTAACCTTTCAATTACACGCCCTAGTATAGGCACCTCTCCTGTGAGTTTGGCCTCTCAACCATGACCAACTGTCATCTTGGGTACTGCACAGGTGGACAATCTTCACAAGGTAGCCTCAGCTCAAACCTTGGCCGTGAGGGAACCCATACTAAGGTATATAAGTTTTCAGTCAAGCCCTACCCAATTCTCGGGTATTGTGGTTGTACGGTAAAATTGGAATGGTATCGCATCTAGACAACCATCAGTTTTATAAAGGGCTAAGGCTCATGCCTCAACATTTTCATCACCAAAATCATCTGGTGTTCGGAAACACATGTCAAAACATCTCAGTAGAATGACTCATCATTCTAAGGCTTTCATAACCATTTTCCACCAAGTATTCCCATCTAAAGTTGATCAAGTTTTATATTTAGCACTAGCATCCACAAGTGGGGGTGAGTAATAATGAGGGGTGGTAAACAAGTGGAGTTTTAACTAAGTACCATCTCATGCCTTAGGATGACATCAAGATTATCTAGCTTAGGCCAAATTGAATGCTCTTTATGCAACCTTCAATTATCTTCCTAGAATCTACAAGTCACTTAAGTAGACTCTAAGTAATAGCTTTGATAAAGAAATAAAGTAGAAAGCTTGCAAGTAAAACTAGGATTGGGTTATCAAGTGAGTATGATCATATATGCTTAAGGCATATAGTTGGCATGGTAACAAGCAAGTATTAGCTTGCATAGGTCAACTTGATTAGTAAGGCTTGACAAAGTACAGTATCTTGCAAGTGTTAACTTGCTCAATGAACTAGTAGTATTAGGCTTGACTTGTGCAGAGGAGTGGTTGAAGTTCTCCTCGGCTTCTTCTTCATAGTATCCTCTTTCCTCCTCGTATCCTTGGTCGGTACTAGCGTCTATGAATAAATACGGGGTACATAATCACCAAAGAATACTTAACTACTTTCAATCATCACACACAAGGGTTCTATAGATGATCTAGCATCATCACTAATATTACAAGATTAAAGCTTTGTCTTATTTCTTTTATTTTTAGAAAAGTAATTTCTACTCATTGAAAAACTACTTAAGATTTAATATTCTCCAAACCAAACATGGGATCATGTTGACACATGTCATCACCACATATTTCAGTACATGGGAATGTGATTTAAAGTGGTGTCACAATTTAATAAGGTTTAACCTTTTATTTTAAATAATTAAAGTGACTAGAAATGCCTATGTAGTATTCTTTTATTACTTGAACATTATTTCTGTAAGTAAACCCATATATTTTTATATATTCTGAAAGGTATGATCAAATGTGATTTTTGAGAGTTGGAATCAACTCAAAATCTATTATGGTTTAATTTGAAAAATGTTTGAATGCAGAAAAGCTTCTGACTTGCTATTTTTACCAAGGTTGATCTGTAGGTCCAAATGATTTGAATCCAACGGGCTTGGATTAAACATTTCAATACCTTTCTAACAAAATTGGTTTCATTCAATTTGGTTTACTGAATTGAGCCGGGTTGATTTTTGAAACTAGGTACAGAACTGAGTTTGAAAATAAATAGAAAAGGCTAAATTCAAACGAGTGGGCTGCGCGGGAAGGATTATTGGGCCGGCCCAGTGTCACTTCGCAGCGCGAAGCACAACTGACAGGGGGGTCTACTGGTCAGTGACTCTTTAAACGCGAAGCGGTACGGGGCGATGTGGTGCGTTGGATTAGAATGAAGATCGACGGCTGAGGGTCGTCGTCGACGATGAACAAGTCACCGGCGAGCTCGAACCTTAGCGGCTCAGTGGGGGTGCATAGGGGGCATACCGGGGCTCCAGTGACAATGGCGAGGTGGGAAAACGACGAAGTCGACGACGGCAAACTCACAGATGGTCGCGGCAGCTCCTGGGGTGGACAAAATCAATGGCTCCTCTTCTCCTCTGCAGCGGCGAGCTCCAGCCAAATTCTGGCGATGCGCTGCTCCTCGTGCTCCGGCTAAGGGGTGGAACGATCAGTGAGGTGAGGGGAGTGTGATGGTGTGAAGAAATTGAGCTGGGACCGTCTCCTTTTATAGGCCGGACGGTGAGACCGAGAGGGATGGGCAGGCGACGGTGGCGACACGGCTACGGGCGGCTAGAGCCATGGCCGAGGTTGGCGATCGACGGGTGGTCTCCTGGCGATGCTCTATGGTTTAAATGCGCATGTAGGGGCGGTGGCAAACGGTCGGAAACGCGTGGTGCTCTGCATGGCAGAGGCGGCATATTCGACGGCTAGCGGTGGCTGTGAGGCATGGGGCGACGAACGGGGGTGTCTGCGGGGTTGTTGGGGCAGTGGTGATCACGCGTGCACGCGGCGAGGGCGGTGCGCGGTCTGTGGGCGTGTGTCGAGGGTGGCGCTCTGGCGCGCTCTCGGCATGCTTGCAGAGCGGCTTGGCATGGCTTGGGCGTGTGGTCCAGTGGCTGGCAGGGTTCAAGCGATGGACAGGGGGTGGCGGTGGACGGTGGCCTGTGTCCTAGACATGGTGTTTAGGCTTGGTGCTTGCTCTGGCTAGCTAGCCATGGTCGGCTGGCAAGGGTTCCTTCGGGTTGACATGGCATGGTGCAAGGGGTAGGGGCTAGGGGTGGTCAAGGCACTGGTTGGCACTGGGGATACAAGGGTGATCAATGGTGAACATTGCTTAGCCAAATTACTGCTCAAAACAGTGAAGTTTGGCCAGTTTGATTTGTTGTCTCCAAGTGTTTGATGAAATGGCCGCAAGAACTTGAGTTTTGAATTTTGAAAAGATTTTTGGTGGGTGTGCTAGGCATGTGCTGGTGATACTGTGGATGCTTGGGTTTTGAAATTTGAGCTTGTTTGAGTGGTTTTTGAAATAGTGGGATCTTCCCATATGAAATAGATTCAATTTTAAAATGTCATTTAAACTATGCATTCAAATGTTTTTAGATGATCACAAGGTGGGACTTGGTACCTTATTATGAGTACTATCAAGGGGTGCAAAGATCCATACATGTTTCTGTTAAGTTCTGAAAGTTAGAGATAACCAAAGTAGGCATGGGAGTTAATTTGGCCAAAGTGACCATTCACTTAATTTGTTTGTTTTGACTTGTTTGTCTTTGGGAAAAGTTTGGGGATTGTTTAGATGATGTTTATTTCACCTAAGAATCATTTTACAATCAAATAAACACAGAACCATGGCAATTCAAAATAATCCAAATTTTGATACATACACATATGAATGCTTTCATATTTTTTTTATTGGAAAAGTTTTTGTTAATCCTAAATTTGATGTTTAGAGTTTGATGATCCAAGTTTAGCACTTTTGGGATGTTACAAACCTTCCCCCCTTAAACAAAATCTCGTCCCGAGATTTGAAAAAGGACAAAAAAGATTACCTAGGATTTGAAGAGATCGGGAAACTCCGTCTTGATGTGATCTTCGTGCTCCTAGGTAGCTTCCTCTTCTGTGTGGTTGCTCCACTGAATCTTGAGAAACTTGATGCTTCGGGTTCTGGTAGTTCTGAAAGGTTCTTCCAAAATACGGATGGGTACTTCGGGATAGGTCAGGTCATCGTTGATCTCTATGGTCCGGTGATCGATATTCTTGAACACTTCAGTCTTCTCCGGGACTTCGAGACACTTACGAAGTAATGAGATATGGAACACATTGTGCACGGCTGACATCTCTTCGGGAAGTTCCAATTGATACGAAACTTCTCCTCGACGGTTTAGAATCTTGAAGGGTCTGATATATCTGGGGGCTAACTTTCCTTTGAGTTGGAAACGCTGCATTCCCTTCAATGGCGACACTTTCAGATACACAAAATCTCCTATGTTGAAGGCGAGGTCTCGACGTCTCTTGTCGGTGTAACTCTTCTGTCTTGACTGGGCTGTCTTGAGGTGCTCACGAATCTTGTGAACCTTCTCTTCTGCTTCTCGTAGTATGTTGGGTCCGAAAATCTGACTCTCTCCTACTTCCGACCAATTCAAAGGGGTGCGACACTTTCTTCCATACATAAATTCAAATGGGGCCATTTGCAAACTGGCTTGATAACTGTTGTTGTATGAAAATTCTGCAAACGGCAGACAGTCTTCCCACTTAGATCCATATTCTAACACACATGCTCTCAGCATATCTTCGAGTATTTGATTTACTCGCTCCGTTTGTCCACCGGTCTGAGGTTGATAAGCGGTGCTGAAATCTAGGCGGGTTCCTAAACCTTCTTGGACTTTCTTCCAGAATCTCGAGGTAAACTGAGTTCCTCGATCCGATACGATGTTCTTGGGGACTCCATGCAAACTGATGATTCTAGAGATGTATAACTCTGCTAGCTTCGAACTCTGATATGTGGTCTTGACGGGTAAGAAATGGGCGACTTTGGACAATCTGTCCACTATGACCCAGATAGAGTCATTTCCCCTACTAGAAGTAGGCAATCCGGTGATAAAGTCCATTCCAACGGAATCCCATTTCCATTCCGGAATCTGCAATGGTTGCAACAATCCAGCGGGTCTTTGATGTCTCGCCTTGACTCGCTGACATATGTCACACTTGGCGATATAGCTTCCGATTTCTCTCTTCATCTTATGCCACCAAAATTGCTCCTTCAAATCTTGATACATTTTTGTTCCTCCGGGGTGGATAGAATAAATAGTATCATGAGGTTCCTTCAGAATAACTTCTTTCAACTCAGAATCTGTTGGTACACAAAGGAGTCCTTTGTGCCACAGAACTCCTTCTTCGTCTTCGGTGAATCCGGGTACTTTGCCTATACCAATATGACGCTTGATTCCGTTGATACTAGCATTTCCTTTCTGCGCCTCTTTGATCTGGCTGATCAAAGTGGGTTAAAGTTCTATGCTAGCCAAAAATCCTTCACTCACTAATTCCATTCGGAAATCTTCCATCTCTTTGTGCAAGCTTGGTTGCTCCTTCAAAATCATGGAGTTCAAGCGGCACGGCAATCTGCTAAGGGCATCTGCTACCACGTTGGCTTTACCAGGGTGATAGTGAATGTCCAGATCATAATCCTTGATTAGCTCAATCCATCTTCTCTGTCTCATATTCAGCTCCTTCTGAGGGAATATATACTTCAGACTCTTGTGATCCGAATAAATCTCACAACGGTTTCCCATCAGGTAGTGCCTCCATGTCTTCAGGGCTAGAACTACGGCTGCGAGCTCGAGGTCATGGGTTGGGTAATTCTGCTCATGCTGTTTCAGTTGTCGAGATAGATAAGATATAACTTTGCCTTCTTGCATTAGCACACATCCGAGACCGGTCTTGGATGCCTCACAGTACACATCAAAGGGCTTCGTGATATCCGGCATGATTAAGATTGGGGCTGAAATCAATCTCCTCTTGAGTTCTTGAAAACTCGCTTCACATTTGTCGGTCCATTCAAACTTCTTGTCCTTTTTCAGCAATTGGTTCATGGGTCTGGCGATACTCGAGAATCCTTCTACGAACTTGCGGTAATATCCCGCCAATCCGAGAAATGCACGAACTTGGGTTTGAGTGGTTGGGATTTGCCAATCTTCGACATCTTTCACCTTTGCAGGGTCAACGGAAATTCCTCCGGCTGATACAATGTGGCCGAGGAATCCTACCTCCTGTAACCAGAATTCACATTTGCTAAACTTGGCATACAACTGATGCTCTCTAAGGGTTCCAAGAATGGTCCTTAGGTGTATCTCATGTTCTTCTTCTGATTTGGAATAAATCAGAATGTCATCGATGAAAACAACGACAAACTTATCCAGGAAGTCCATAAAAATCTTATTCATGAGATTCATGAAATAAGCGGGGGCATTGGTTAATCCAAAAGACATGACGGTATACTCGTATAATCCATATCTGGTGGTAAAGGCAGTCTTTGGAATATCCTCTGCGCGAATCTTGAGTTGATGATAGCCTGTTCTAAGATCAATCTTAGAAAACACTTTGGCACCGGTCAAGTAATCGAACAAATCTTCTATCTTGGGCAATGGGTATTTGTTCTTGATAGTGACATCATTCAACTTCCGATAATCCGTACACAAACGGTTACCTCCATCCTTCTTGTCCACGAACAAAACAGGTGATCTCCATGGTGACGCACTTGGTTGAATTAATCCAATTTCCAACATGGAATCCAGTTGCTTCTTCAGTTCTTCTAGTTCATACGGGTTCATACTATAGGGTCTCTGAGCTATGGGTCCACTTCCGGGGATTAGTTCAATGATAAACTCGATATCCCGATCTGGGGGCATACCGGGCAAAACATATGGAAATACATCGGGGTATTCACAGACTATCCGGACTTGGTCAATGGTAGGTTGGGCTATACTCTTGTTGCACTTGAATTGACGAGGTAAGTTTTCAGATACACGCTCGACTGATATACCGGTTGTACTGGTCATGGTTATGGCTTTCTTGGCACAGTCAATTAATCCTTTATGTTTGGACATCCAATCCATTCCTAGTACTACTTCCAAACCTTTAGTTCCGAGTACTATCACATTAGCATAAAAATCTATGTCATCGATTCGGATAGGGACGGCTTTGCAAATTTGCCTAGCTTTGGTGGTTGAACCGGGGATTTGAACAATCATAACATGCTTCAGTTTTGTTGGTTGAATCTTACTAGTGCATGCAAATTCTTCGGTGACAAATGAGTGCGATGCACCAGAATCAAAAACACTCAAGGAAGTACTGAATTAACAGAAAACATACCCAGCACGACGTCTGGCGCTTCCTAAGCTTCTTCAGCATGCATGAGAAAAAGACGGTCGTTGCGGTTGAGTGAATTTCCTGGGGAAAACCTTCTTCCGGGCTAAACACGACGCTGCTACTGAGCTGGGGCATTTGCATTGGGGTATGCGGCATTCTTCTTGGGTCACTCGTTGGAGTAGTGACCCTTATTTCCATAGTCATAACAAGTCACTTGCGACTTGTCCTTTGCTGCAACAGGCACAGCATTGCTTCTAGTCCTCGGGGCAGTGTTGGTGTTGGCGGTAGCATTGTTGTTGTTGAACTTGGGTGGAGCACAGTTGAAATTTCTAGAGTTGCCGGGGTTGTTGTGATTTCCTCCGGGCCTTGGGTTTCCACGATTGGGATAGTTCGAACGGTTCATCAGGGGTCTGTTGGTTCTTGGGGCAAATCCTGGAGATGGGTTAGGGAGATACTTTGGGGTCTGATGGGTTCCTGGCTGATGCATCATGCGACACTTGCGGTTCTCATTGGCTTAGTTGATCTTTCCTTCCATCTGGATGGCAGAGTCGACAAGGGCTTCAATATCAGCAAAGGGGATATTCACCAACACAGTATGCATCTCATCATGCAAACCATTCAAGAATCTCTCTTTCTTCTTGGCTTTGGTGTCGATCTCATCCGGGGCATACCTAGCTAATGACAAGAATTTGTCATGGTATTCCACTACGGTCATCCGTCCTTGCTTCAGTTCTCTAAACTCATCTCTCATTCTCTTGATCAAACCCGGTGGCACATGGGTTCTGCTGAACTTGACCTTGAATTCCTCCCAGGTCATCATTTGTCCTCCGGTCATTGCATGAACGTTGTTCCACCATGCTCTTGCATCTCCGTCTAGATAGTGGGTGGCGAATAGAATTTTCTCGTTGGCTTCAACTCCGGCGACTTCTAGGTTATTTTCCATGGTTTGCAGCCAATCGTCGGCATCTAGGGGCTCTTCCGACTTAGTGAAAACAGGTGGGTTAGTGTTCTGGAAATTCTTGAGCTTAGATCCATGGTTGTCCTGATTTCCTTGGCCTTGATTGTTGTGGGCTAGCTGGGCTATCTGCTGAAGGGTGACTAGGTTGGCTTGACGTTTGGCTCTTTCGGCTTCGCGGTCAGAAACCAACATTTGCAGGATCTGCAACATCGGGTCCGGGGATGAACCACTTCCTCCGCGTGGCATCTGAAGATTGAGATAGATCATGAGAAAAGAGGGGAATTTCTAAGGTTCTGGGACTTTGAAAAGTTTTTTAAAGTTTGACTCATATTTTCTAGCAACTTGCTTTTCATTCATTCATTCATAGTACACGATACAAACACAAACCACAAAACAAGAAAAACGGATGGTTTTAAGAACCATTCTGGAAACTACGATACAGTGGGACCGAATACAACTCACTACACTAGTGCTCAAGTGCTACTACTCCTCGGAGTCGGTGTAGTCGTCATCGTCATCATCCTCATCGTCGTCTATGAAGGCGAAATCATCCTCATCGGTGAAGAAATCCATAGCCTGATCTTCCAGAAAATCATCATCATCGCTGAGATAGGAGTAGGGGTCTCCACGAAGATCCTCTCCGGCATTCTCCCTTTCTTCCAACTGCATGTCTCTCTCATGGATGGTCTCATCCAAATCCGAGATACGGTGGCGAAGACAGGCAATGATGCACTCCTTCTTATCAAGCTGACGGCAGCGAGAATTGCGATCCTTCGCTAGCATGGCGATGGTCTGATCCTTTGTTTTGATGATGGCGGACTTGTGGTTGGAGTAGTCACGGCAATTGTCCAATTCCTGCTGACGATCGTACATCATGAAGCTAAGGTGGTCCAACTGAGTCTTCAGCTCGTGGTGGTATGGGGCTTCCAGTGGCTGTCCCATAGCATCACGCCTTGGACAAAACTCAAAGCGGGTACCCTTGATCTGGTTGATACTCTGCCCACACGGATGGGCAAGAGCTTCATGTATGGCCCTAGCAAGTCCATCTAGCCAATTGTTCTCTCTTAAGGTGAATTGAATTCCCTCGGCAGTGGGAGGTTCAATCTTTCCTCGGAGACTTGCAACAATTAGCCACTACAGATCTTCTCCTCCTTGATCATTGAGCTGAGCTCCGAAGAACTCGGGGTGCGGATGCTCCAGAATTTCCGAAAGCTGATCCAAATCCCGCTCAAAGATAAGGTCTCCTCCATTCCCCAACTGATAAAACTTGATGTACTTCACGTCCATCTATAAGAATATAGGATGAGTAAGTTAGTAGAGTGATCAACTGTGTTAAATTTTAGGTATTTTCCAAGAGTTTTTGAGGAACATGAATTTTTATGAAAGAATCAAGGTGATAAGAATGGGAATAAGTTTTTGTAAATATTTGCTTCCCTTGGTTTTGAAACTAAGTTTTTGATTCAAACGGCCAGTCTAACTAGGGTCTCCTATGGTCAGGATGGCTCTGATACCAACTTGTCAACACCCGGATTTTTAATCCTAGATGCCTGTTATGCCAAACATTGCAATCCCAGGATTACCATTTTTGCGAGACATAACAGAACTGGATACCACAGTACATTATCCATTACAAACCATACATAAGGTCTTAAACAAATAAGGATCTCATGATCCAGTGCTTAATACAACTCAAGTAGCGGAAATACGTAATAATAAAAGTAGCGTAGGCGAAGCTCCATATTCGGGGTCACAGGCAATGCTGATAATGGGAGATGATCCTAGTTGTCGTAACCTTCCTGGGGTCCTTCATCCCGGTACTCCTCTTCATAGTCTGGCCACGGGAATAGCCAGGGACAAAGCCATGAGTACTCTTTAAGTACTCGCAAACTAATACTAACAAGTGAAGGGGGTTTTTTGTAATAGGGTACTAAGCTCTAGGGTTGTTTTGCAAAAAGCCAGATTTACCTCTACTAAGTTCAGAAGCAAGAAAAGCTAGTTGAAATTTTATAACACCTAAGTGGGAACTTGTATTTCATATCACAACTCTGTTGTGGTCAAGTCAAAATCTCGATCCATTTCACAAGTCATTTTTAAAAAATCTAACGGGGGAACAGTATGGCCACTCCAAATGTCCATAACCGCGGACGTGGCTATTCGAATAGTTTGACACTCTGCAGAGATTGTACACTTTCACCACAACATTCGATACATCCGTTAGGAACAAATCCTGAATTCACCATACTCAGTATGCAGATAATCAATCCTAACCTTTCAATTACACGCCCTAGTATAGGCACCTCTCCTGTGAGTTTGGCCTCCCAACCATGACCAACTGTCATCTTGGGTACTGCACATGTGGACAATCTTCACAAGGTAGCCTCAGCTCAAACCTTGGGCGTGAGGGAACCCATACTAAGGTATATAAGTTTCCAGTCAAGCCCTACCCAATTCTCGGGTATTGTGGTTGTACGGTAAAATTGGAATGGTATCGCATCCAGACAACCATCAGTTTTATAAAGGGCTAAGTCTCATGCCTCAACATTTTCATCACCAAAATCATCCGGTGTTCGGAAACACATGTCAAAACATCTCAGTAGAATGACTCATCATTCTAAGGTTTTCATAACCATTTTCCACCAAGTATTCCCATCTAAAGTTGATCAAGTTTTATATTTATCACTAGCATCCACAAGTGGGGGTGAGTAATAATGAGGGGTGGTAAACAAGTGGAGTTTTAACTAAGTACCATCTCATGCCTTAGGATGACATCAAGATTATCTAGCTTAGGCCAAATTTAATGCTCTTTATGCAACCTTCAATTATCTTCCTAGAATCTACAAGTCACTTAAGTAGACTCTAAGTAATAGCTTTGACAAAGAAATAAAGTAGAAAGCTTGCAAGTAACACTAGGATTGGGTTATCAAGTGAGTATGATCACATATGCTTAAGGTAGTTGGCATGGTAACAAGCAAGTATTAGCTTGCATAGGTCAACTTGATTAGTAAGGCTTGCTAAAGTACAGTATCTTGCAAGTGTTATCTTGCTCAATCAACTAGTAGTATTAGGCTTGCCTTGTGCAGAGCAGTGGTTGAAGTTCTCCTCGGCTTCTTCTTCGTAGTATCCTCCTTCCTCCTCGTATCCTTGGTCGGTACTAGCGTCTATGAATAAATACGAGGTACACAATCACCAAACAATACTTAACTACTTTCAGTTATCACACAAAATGGTTCTATAGATGATCTAGCATCATCACTAATATTACAAGATTAAAGCTTTGTCTTATTTCTTTTATTTTTAGAAAAGTAATTTCTACTCATTGAAAAACTACTTAAGATTTAATATTCTCCAAACCAAACATGGGATCATGTTGACACATGTCATCACCACATATTTCAGTATATGGGAATGTGACTTAAATTGGTGTCACAATTTAATAAGGTTTAACCTTTTATTTTAAATAATTAAAGTGACTAGAAATGCCTATGTGGCATTCTTTTATTACTTGAACATTATTTCTGTAAGTAAACCCATATAGTTTTATATATTCTGAAAGGTATGATCAAATGTGATTTTTGAGAGTTGGAATCAACTCAAAAGCTATTATGGTTTAAATTTGAAAAATGTTTGAATGCAGAAAAGCTTCTGACTTGCTATTTTTACCAAGGTTGATCTGTAGGTCCAAATGATTTGAATCCAACGGGCTTGGATTAAGCATTTCAATACCTTTCTAACAAAATTGGTTTCATTCAATTTGGTTTATTTAATCGAGCTGGGTTGATTTTTGAAACTAGGTACAAAACTGAGTTTGAAAAGAAATAGAAAAGGCTAAATTCAAACGAGTGGGCTGCGCGGGAAGGATTATTGGGCCGGCCCAGTGACACTCCGCAGCGCGGGGCGCAACTGACAGGGGGGGGTCTACTGGTCAGTGACTCTTTAAACGCGAAGCGGTACGGGGCGATGTGGTGCATTGGATTAGAATGAAGATCGACGGCTGAGGGTCGTCGTCAACGATGAACAAGTCCTTGGCGAGCTCGAACCCTAGCGGCTCAGTGGGGGTGCATAGGGGGCATACCGGGGCTCCAGTGACGACGGAGAGGCGGGCAAACGACGAAGTTGACGACGGCGAACTCAGGGGTGGTAGCGGCAGCTCCTGGTGTGGAAGAAATCAACGGCTCCTCTTCTCCTCTGCAGCGGCGAGCTCCGGCCAAATTCCGGCGATGTGCTGGTCCTCGTGCTCTGGCTAAGGGGTGGAACGATCAGTGAGGTGAGGGGAGTGAGATGGTGTGAAGAAATCAAGCTGGGATCGTCTCCTTTTATAGGCCCGACAGTGAGACCGAGAGGGATGGGCAGGCGACGGTGGTGACACGGCTACGGGCGGCTAGAGGCATGGCCGAGGTTGGCGATCGACGGGTGGTCTCCTGGCGATGCTCTATGGTTTAAATGCGTGTGTAGGGGCAGTGGAAAACGGTCGGGAACGCGCGATGCTCTGCGCGGCAGAGGCAGCGTCTTCGACGGCTAGCGGTGGCTGTGAGGCATGGGGCGGCGAACGGGGGTGTCTGCGGGGTTGCTGGGGTGGTGGTGATCACGCGTGCACGCGGCGAGGGCGGCGCGCGGTCTGTGGGCGTGTGTCGAGAGTGGCGCTCTGGCGCTCTCAGCATGCTTGCAGAGCAGCTTGGCATGGCTTGGGCGTGTGGTCCAGTGGCTGGCAGGGTTCGAGCGCTGGACAGGGGGTGGCGGTGGATGGTGGCTTGTGTCCTAGACATGGTGTTTAGGCCTGGCGCTTGCTCTGGCTAGCTAGCCATGGTCGGCTGGCAAGGGTTCCTTCGGGTTGGCATGGCATGGTGCAAGGGGTAGGGGCTAGGGGTGGTCGAGGCACTAGGTGGCACTGGGGGAGACAAGGGTGATCAACGGTGAACATTGCTTAGCCAAATTACTGCTCAAAACAGTGAAGTTTGGCCAGTTTGATTTATTGTCTCCAAGTGTTTGATGAAATGGCCGCAAGAACTTGAGTTTTGAATTTTGAAAAGATTTTTGGTGGGTGTGCTCGGCATGTTCTGGTGATACTGTGGATGCTTGGGTTTTGAAATTTGAGCTTGTTTGAGTGGTTTTTGAAATAGTGGGATCTTCCCATATGAAACAGATTCAATTTTAAAATGTCATTTAAACTATGCATTCAAATGTTTTTAGATGATCACAAGGTGGGCCTTGGTACCTTATTATGAGTACTATCAAGGGGTGCAAAGATCCATACATGTTTCTGTTAAGTTCTGAAAGTTAGAGATAGCCAAAGTAGGCATGGGAATTAATTTGGCCAAAGTGACAATTCACTTAATTTGTTTGTTTTGACTTGTTTGACTTTGGGAAAAGTTTGGGGATTGTTTAGATGATGTTTATTTCACCTAAGAATCATTTTACAATCAAAGAAACATAGAACCATGGCAGTTCACAAGAATCCAAATTTTGATACATACACATATGAATGCTTTCATATTTTTTTTATTGGAAAAGTTTTTGTTAATCCTAAATTTTATGTTTAGAGTTTGATGATCCAAGTTTAGTATTTTTGGGGTTACAAAAAACCATTGTCGTAATTCAATATGTGGGCATGGTGTACACCAAGGAGGCATGCGAGGTCGCGAAGGGGTCTGTGATTGGCTTGGACCAACTACTGGGCCCCACATCATGGAATTGTGGACGGGAATAAGCTGCCCGGTTATGCAACCAAGAGTTGATCTCTCATGGGTAAAGTAACGCACCTCTGCAGAGTGTAAGAACTATAACTTGTTACTCCCTGTTCCGGGAAGGAGCTACGAACGCGGTAGGAAAGGAACTCTACGAAAGTTCTAGTAAACCCGTGAAGGCTAACTGTAGCATCCCAATTGTCTAACATTTGTAATGCTACTTGGTTTAGTAATATAATGGCTACTTCCTACATATAATTGTTGCATCATCATTCTATCATGCTCATGTCATCATGCCACCTTGCATTTGAACATCATACAAAAACCCTTTTTGTTTTGGTTCTTATCTTATATGCATTATTAATTGTATTTGCCTCTTGATATTGTATTTGGTTCTTGATATATTGTTTAAATGCCCAAGTTGAGTTGGGGGCACATCTTTTATTCCACTCCACCACCTTTCTTTGTCACCACCTTATAATTCCACCATCCTAATTATACATGAGCTTTTACATTTCTCTTTGGCATTTAAATCTAGCTCATATGTGTTGGGGTGGATCCACTTCTTTCTACATGCTTCCATACATGGTACATGTTGTCTCACAATATTGGTTATGGGAAGCCTTATGGCCACTCTTGCCTGACATGTGAGTAGAAAGGTTGCATCTAAGTTTCTATATGGATTTTATTTACTATATGCTCATGTATGGAGCTATATTTGGCTACAAGTGCTCTAGTGGGAAAATACACACTACCATGGTCATTTATCCTCATACATGAGCATATGCTAATTATTTCCATATGTCAAGAAAGATTCTTCTTTGAATGTTTTAACCAAATGCTTTGACATGCATGCAAGAATATATGACCATGAGTAAAGATAGTTGTTTTCACAACTAGAATTAGTGGCATTTATTACTTGTGCATGGGCCATGCAAGCTTCCTCTCTCTCTCTCCTTTTTTCTACCTTTTGATTTTTCTTTGGTTTTGGAAGAGTTTTGGGTAGTTTGTTTTCAACCTAATAAAATAAATAAATGAGGAAATACACATACCCTATCTCCACATCATGTCATACCGCATGCAATATTAGTCTCTAATCACATGTGATATCAATGCCACTAGTGACCTTTATTTTATTTTATTTAGTTCTTTTGCACTTGTTTGCTTGTTCAATTTTGATCACATCCTATATCTACACCCCATCTACTCCCTCTTCCTCTCTCTCTCCATCCTAACCTAGCACCAAACCCTAACCTAACCACCCCATCTAACCCTAAACCTAGCTCCTAACCGAGCTACACCCGAGCCTCCTCTCTCCCTATCCTCTCTCTTCTCTACCTGCCAGCAAGGCCCCACCAGCCCGAGCCTGCCTCCAACCCACGAGCTCCCACCTCCCTTGGTCCCTCCCCAGCCCCCTCTCGGCTACAAGACAGAAAAGGGAGGCAGGATATAAGCCCTGGCCCGATCGCCCTCCTCCTTCCTTTATGCCAAGCCACCAAGCCCCATGTGCCACTCCCCTCTGTCCTTTATCCCCTCAACCACCCCAGGCATCCCAGATCGAGATCCCAGGCACCTTTCCCCCTTCTTCTTCCTCCTCCCCACCATGATCATCTTCCATGTCCACCCAAACCCTAGACCTAGCTCCCTCCTGGCCTCGACGGTTTGAAGCTGTTGGAGATATGCCCAAGAGGCAATAATAAAATAGGTTATTATCATATCTTCATACTTATGATAAATGTTTACATACCATGCTATAATTGTATTAACCGGAAACATTAATACTTGTGTGATTTGTAAACTAAAATAAGAGTCCCTAGTAAAGCCTCTTGTTAAACTAGCTTGTTGGTTAATATATGATCATGGTTTCCTGATCATGAACATAGAGATGTTATTAACAACAGGATCATATCATTAGGAGAATGATATGGTGGACATACTCCTATAGATAAGCGTAGCATAAAGATCAAGTCATTTCAATAGTTCAATTGCTATATGCTTTCTGATACATAGTAACCTAATTCCTTCGACCATGAGATCATGCATATCACCTTTACTGGATGGATGCTTTGATGTCATCAAACACCACACCGTAACAGGGTGGCTATAAAGGTGGCATTGAGTGTTCGGAAAGTATTGGTTGAAACACATGGATCAAGAGTGGGATTTGTCCATCCACATGACGGATAGATATTCTCTGGGCCCTCTCGGTGAAATGTCATCCAATTAGCTTGCAAGCATGTGACTTGGTCACAAGGGATCACATATCACGGGAACGAGAAAAGAGTACTTATCAGTAACGAGGTTGAACTAGGTATGCAGAGATACCGACGATCATAACCTCGGATAAGTAACATATCGTGAGACAAAGGGAAATTGGTATCGTATGTAAGTGGTTCATTCGATCGCAAAGTAATCGTAGAAATATGTGGGAGCCATATGAATTTCCAGATTCCTCTATTGGTTATTGATCGGAGAAGTGTCTCGATCATGTCCGCATAATTCACGAACCGTAGGGAGACACACTTAAGGATTCGACGTTGTTTGAGTAGTTATGGTATTATGAGAAAGAGACCGAATGTTGTTCGGAGTCTCGGATGGGATCCGGGATATCACGAGGTGATCCGGAATGGTCCGGAGAATAAGATTCATATAAGGAAAGTCCCGTTTCAGAGTTCGGGAATGATTCCGGTGTTTCCATCGGGAACATTCTAGAAGGTCCCGGATTGTCCGGCACTCCGGGGGGGAAGGGGTACATGAATGTGTCATTACATGTTGGAATGATTGCATCATGTACTAAGTGTTCTTGCTGTCCCAAATAAAGGATTAAATTGAATCCTAAATTGAAAAAGTCAAACGGCTAGTTTGAAAGTCAAACGGCAGTTTTTGGGAAGTGGGAGGAGAGGAGGAAACCGACTTGAGGGAGGAGTCCTCCTCCCCAAGCCGGCGCCCCACCTAGGCCGAGTTGGGGAGGGACTCCACTCCCTCCCCTTGGCCGGCCAGCCCCTCCCACCTATATAAGGAGGGGCAGGGCTCCCTCCCAACACAACACAAGTTTCCTATCCTCTAAACTAAACCCTAGATCTAGACCCCGGTTTAGAGCTATTCGGTTTAGAGCCTTCTAATTGGTTTAGAGCCTTCTAATTGGTGTGTCTAATTACTAGACCACTAATAGCCTCTCTCATAAGCTCCACCATACTCGCACCGGCTTAAGGCGAAGCCCTGCGGGATTTCCCCTCTACTTCCGGTACCACGCCGTTGTGCTGCCGGAATCGCGAGGAGAGTGCTACAACCTCCGCTGCCTGCTGGAACAAGGGAGAGGAAGGTCTTCGTCGAGTACCGAACGTGTGACCGACTGCGGGAGCGCTGCGGGAACGCGGCGCCGGAAGGATCGTCTACGCGATCTTGAGATCGGAAAGAGTACGACTACATCACCCACGAGAATCTGCTCTCGTTAACCGCTTTGGAATCTTCGAGGGTGAGTTCCTCTATCGACTCGTTGCTACAATCTAGTAGATAGATCTTGGCTTGTTTGTTTGTATGCGATAGAAAATTTTTGTTTTCCATGCTACGAACCCCTACAGTGGTATCAGAGCCGTGTCTATATGTAGATCTGTTGCACGAGTAGAACACAATGGTCATTGTGGGCGTTGATGCTTTTATTGTAGATTGCCTTTTGTGTACTTTGCATCTTGCGGTATGTTGGGATGAAGCGGCCCGGGCTAACCTTACATGACATCGTTCATGAGACTTGCTCCACGCTTGACATGCAACTCGTATTGCATAAGTGGCTTTGCGGGTGCCTGTTTCTCCTAGCATAGTAAAGATCCAATTTACAACGGGTAATCAACAATGCTAGTATCAATGTTGTGGTTCTTGTTCGTAGGTTAGAACGACACTTATGGAAAGCCCCAAACCACGTAAAATATGCAAAGAAAGTAGAAGCGTCTAACTTTGTTTTGCAGGGGTGTGCAGTGATGTGATATGGCCATGATTGTGATTATATTTGATGTATGCAATGTTCCTTATTGTAAGTTGGCAACCGGCAGGAGCCATATGGTTGTCTTTAATTTCTGTTAAGACCTGCGTGTCTATTCAAAATAGTTGTAATAGTTGAAGCCGGTGGACGACAACCATGGTAAAGCGTCATTGACCTTGATGCAATGCTGGTGATGATGGAGATCATGTTCGTGCTTGAAGATGGAGATCGGAAGCACAAAGAAGAAAGGCCATATCATATCACATATTATGAATTGCATGTGATGTTAATCCTTTATGCATCTTGTATTGCTTAGTAGACAACGGTAGCATTATAAGATGATCCCTCATGCACATAAATTTCAAGTTCTAAAGTGTTCACCCTTAGTATGCACCGTTGCCAAAGCTTGTTGCTTCGAAGCACCACGTGATGATCGGGTGTCTTTGATTCCGCGGGTGAATACAACGTAAGCAAGCCAGATTTGCTTATGCGGTAGCTAAGGTTTGATCTTGACGAGCCTAGCATGTACAGACATGGCCTCAGGAACACGGATTACCGAAAGGTAGAGCATGAGTCATATAGTAGATATGATGAACATGTTGATTGTTCGCCGTTGAAGCCATATCAACTCTCGTGATGATCGGTTTTGATGTGGTGGATTTGGTTCGTGTGATCACTAAAACAATGTGAGGGATGTTGTTTTGAGTGGGAGTTCACCTAGATTAATTTAATCATTAATTAGAACTCAATTTATCATAAACTAAATCAAAGTGAATTTGCATAGTTGTTGTAGTCATTGGCATCCGTTTACCACCTTGCGCTTAGTTATAATTGAGATGATAGAACTATAGAATTCTGGTTAGTTACTTTACGAACTGGTATCGTATTGTATTGAAGTGTTAATCTAAAGTTTAAAAGTCCTATTGCAAACTTTCAGTAAGTTCCAGTTACTCCATGAAGTTTAATAATTAGTATTAAATCAAGAGTAACAATTCCAAATGTTAGTATATAAGTATCATGTTTGTCTCCATGATTCTTGATATTCAAAGATTGTCTTAATATCAAGGTTATCTAGGATCTGAAAGAGTTGTTTCAGAAACCATGATGTGTGGAAGATATTGTGATATCTGAAACAAAGTTTTGGTTGCAACATGATAGAGTATAATATGGCAAAAGTCATGTTCTCATATTTGATGAGAATTTGCAAAAGGTTGGAGACACTAGTTGTCCTAATCCTCCAAAAGGTTTTGGAAAGCAACATTATACTCATAATTCATCGTTATAAGCTAAAAGTAGCTTGATCTTGGACATTCCATGATAAGGTGAATATTTGATGTAGGTAAAATGTTTACTACACCAAGAGATTACTAAAGAAAGGAATTTGAAAGAACACCAAATATTTGATGATGGTGATCTACTTCAAAGTGCAAGTCCAAAGACATTGGTATTTAACTATACACGCTTTGGACTATGTGTCATATGTATGACCCCACTATTGATATTGATAGATTCTTTCAAACAGAAAAGGAAATATTGAAAGAGAATCTCATAAATATATGGCAGAAAAGAAAAGACTAGAATTGTTCAGTTTAAGTATATAGATGATATACATGTTGTGGCTATATTCTTTGCTTATTAAACAATGTGGTTCTCAAGTATTTGATACCGAATTCGTTGGTGTGAATCGTCATACGAAACAACACAATTCATGAACTACAATGGCCTAAGTAACTAGCAAAAGAATATGTGATGATGTTCATCGAGAACAAATAAAGGGTTATTGTGTTGCTCGTTAAACATCAAAGCTTGCCTTCAAAGATTTGTTTTATCAGGTATTATGAGAACAAAAGGGTTGTTCAAATAATTGCCGTAATCCATAAAAGATGGATGATTTACAAATCTCGTTGGAGAAATCACATCCATAAAACAAGTGCTAAAAATGTCGAAAGACAAATTGATTGAAAGATCACTTAGGAAGTGACATCGCCGTTTAAATTATATTGGAAAGATAACATGAAGAAACTCCATGTGGATGGAATTTTGGAGTCTTCTGATTTTTGATCAAATGACGCTTGTGAAACTTTCCTAGAGATAATTAAAACTTCGTTCATAGGCCAAAAGGGAACGAATGACTGGCTTATTGGAACTTGTACATATTGTTGTACGAAATCCATTATGTGTAGTCAAGAGCGATGGATTTCAACTTCATATGCTTTCTCCAAAAATTTGAGTGAATATATGAATATTTACTTAATAAGGATAAAGTATGAAACACTTGAAAAGTTCAAAGACTTTCAAGATGAAGTGCAAAATCATTGTAACAAGAATATAAACAGTTTATGATAAAGATCATAAAGGAAGATATTTGAGTTACAAGTTTAGCATAATACCTAAGATTTAAGGAATCGTTCCGTAGATTTGCATTTCCCGAAACACCATAAAAGTATGGAGCGTTCGAGATATGTAATTAAACCTTGTTTGACATGGTAAGATCAAAGGTATAATTCATAAAACTGCCATTGTATTTTAAAGATTAAAAGCTTTAGAGATTACCGTTTTTCCACTGAAAAGAGCTCCATCATAAACCGCTGAAATGACACCATATAAGGTTATGGTTTGGGATAAAACCCAAGTTGTCCTTTCTTAAACATTGGTATGCTATGCATAAGAAAGATGTGTGCAACCAAAGTCGGATGAACCTGTCTTTGTATAAACTGTTCCTCCATAAAACACCGGAGACAAAAGTGTTTGTTGCTTAGAACGTCAAGTTTCTTTGAGAAGAAATTTTTCGTGAAAAGTTAAGTGGGAGGACAATAGAAACTTTGATAAGGTTAAAAGAACCTTAGCTATATGTGCAGAGTTGCGCAGCGCCGAAAAGTGTTCCGGAGACAGCAACAATGCTCATGGCTCACGTACCTCAAATGTTGTGGTCACAGAGATCTAAGTTCCTATTGAAACAAGTAGGTCGGATGAACAATCAAATACCAAGATTTGAGGGTTGAAACATTATTTGAGAATAATGAACCGACTACATGCAGAGAAGCGATGATGGGCCCTGACTCCGTAAAATGGCTTGAAGCCATAAAATCCGTGATAGTTCCATACACGAGAAATCAAGTTTTGAACTTGAAGGACCCTCGAGAAAGGTGTAAGACCTTACAGTTGTGTCTGGATCTATAAAGAAATAGACATGGATGTTTTACATCTATGAAATAGTCGACATGTTGGGAAAGAGTTCACAACAAGTTGTATATGACAAGATTTGATCTTTCATAGCGATTTTTAGTCTAGACGGATTAATGTAGCAACCAATACATATAATTTGTTATGTGGTAGTAGAATAAACAAAACAAGTTCTTCTAATAGAATGGTTACCTAGGACGTGTGCATGACACGGTCCAAAGGGTTTTGTTAATTCAAAGGATGCTAAAAACATATGCAAACTTCAATGGTTGAAGTAAGCATAGCGGAGTTGGAATCTTCACTATGATGAAACTGTTAAAAGAGTTTAATTTCATCGGAGACAATGAAGATGCTTGCATTTGCAAGAAATTAAGTGGGAGCGCTAAGACATATTTCTAATACATTATGTGGAGGACATATTGTTGATTAGAAAAGATGTATCTTTTATTAACACATATTAAGAATTTCATCCTGATGAAAGACTTAGGCAAAACCCAAATATTTGGCATCAATAGACGCTAATATGGTTGTGCCAGAAGTACATTGACAAGATATTGAATGAGTTCAATATAGAAACTACAAGAGAAGGTTCTTGTCGCACAGAAAGGATTGAATGAGTTCAATGTTGATGATATATTCAAGTGTATTGACATTTGGTAAAGTGAAACAAATAATCAAGTATAGATTGATACTTGATGTATGAAATCACAAAGAGTATTTATATCAATCATACTGTGATATGTACAAATCCAGATATGTCCTATGCTCTAAATGTTGAGAGCATATACCAGAATGATTTGTAAGATGATCATTGGACAATAGTAAGGATATTCTTATGATTTTCTGAAAGAACTAAGAGTATAATATTTGTAGAAGTGACAAATAGATGGTTAGTTCATTGTAAAAGTACTACATTGATACTAGCTTTGTCACAAAGTACAAATTAAGTTTATCTCAATCTAAACTAAGGGTGGCACAATATAATGGAAAGTGAGTTCCATAATGGATTTGGATGATTTCCAAAGTTAAGACATTGTGACAGATACTACAACAAAAGGCTAAGTATATGACTGCTATTATAGCAGCAAAAGAGGGCATTTGTGTCAAGAAGTTTGTTATCAAACTAGGTGTAGTTCACAGTGGGATAATACTATGAAGATATATTGTGCGACAATATTATCAACATGTTTTAACCCCAAAGAGCTAAAGGTCACACCGAAATTCCAAATTTATACAAAGCCATCTTATTAGAGAATGAGTGATGCGTAGAGACGCAAAGACATGCAATTACACACGGACCTGGAAGTGTCAGATCCGGAGATCAGTTGACCACTAGCAATCGTGTACATACAACACCGGAAAGCCATAGGTGTTATATACACAAAGGTTCGAAACTAGATTATTGACTCTAGTGCAAGTGGGAGACTGTTGGAGATATGCCCAAGAGGCAATAATAAAATAGGTTATTATCATATCTTCATACTTATGATAAATGTTTACATACCATGCTATAATTGTATTAACCGGAAACATTAATACTTGTGTGATTTGTAAACTAAAATAAGAGTCCCTAGTAAAGCCTCTTGTTAAACTAGCTTGTTGGTTAATATATGATCATGGTTTCCTGATCATGAACATAGAGATGTTATTAACAACAGGATCATATCATTAGGAGAATGATATGGTGGACATACTCCTATAGATAAGCGTAGCATAAAGATCAAGTCATTTCAATAGTTCAATTGCTATATGCTTTCTGATACATAGTAACCTAATTCCTTCGACCATGAGATCATGCATATCACCTTTACTGGATGGATGCTTTGATGTCATCAAACACCACACCGTAACAGGGTGGCTATAAAGGTGGCATTGAGTGTTCGGAAAGTATTGGTTGAAACACATGGATCAAGAGTGGGATTTGTCCATCCACATGACGGATAGATATTCTCTGGGCCCTCTCGGTGAAATGTCATCCAATTAGCTTGCAAGCATGTGACTTGGTCACAAGGGATCACATATCACGGGAACGAGAAAAGAGTACTTATCAGTAACGAGGTTGAACTAGGTATGCAGAGATACCGACGATCATAACCTCGGATAAGTAACATATCGTGAGACAAAGGGAAATTGGTATCGTATGTAAGTGGTTCATTCGATCGCAAAGTAATCGTAGAAATATGTGGGAGCCATATGAATTTCCAGATTCCTCTATTGGTTATTGATCGGAGAAGTGTCTCGATCATGTCCGCATAATTCACGAACCGTAGGGAGACACACTTAAGGATTCGACGTTGTTTGAGTAGTTATGGTATTATGAGAAAGAGACCGAATGTTGTTCGGAGTCTCGGATGGGATCCGGGATATCACGAGGTGATCCGGAATGGTCCGGAGAATAAGATTCATATAAGGAAAGTCCCGTTTCAGAGTTCGGGAATGATTCCGGTGTTTCCATCGGGAACATTCTAGAAGGTCCCGGATTGTCCGGCACTCCGGGGGGGAAGGGGTACATGAATGTGTCATTACATGTTGGAATGATTGCATCATGTACTAAGTGTTCTTGCTGTCCCAAATAAAGGATTAAATTGAATCCTAAATTGAAAAAGTCAAACGGCTAGTTTGAAAGTCAAACGGCAGTTTTTGGGAAGTGGGAGGAGAGGAGGAAACCGACTTGAGGGAGGAGTCCTCCTCCCCAAGCCGGCGCCCCACCTAGGCCGAGTTGGGGAGGGACTCCACTCCCTCCCCTTGGCCGGCCAGCCCCTCCCACCTATATAAGGAGGGGCAGGGCTCCCTCCCAACACAACACAAGTTTCCTATCCTCTAAACTAAACCCTAGATCTAGACCCCGGTTTAGAGCTATTCGGTTTAGAGCCTTCTAATTGGTTTAGAGCCTTCTAATTGGTGTGTCTAATTACTAGACCACTAATAGCCTCTCTCATAAGCTCCACCATACTCGCACCGGCTTAAGGCGAAGCCCTGCGGGATTTCCCCTCTACTTCCGGTACCACGCCGTTGTGCTGCCGGAATCGCGAGGAGAGTGCTACAACCTCCGCTGCCTGCTGGAACAAGGGAGAGGAAGGTCTTCGTCGAGTACCGAACGTGTGACCGACTGCGGGAGCGCTGCGGGAACGCGGCGCCGGAAGGATCGTCTACGCGATCTTGAGATCGGAAAGAGTACGACTACATCACCCACGAGAATCTGCTCTCGTTAACCGCTTTGGAATCTTCGAGGGTGAGTTCCTCTATCGACTCGTTGCTACAATCTAGTAGATAGATCTTGGCTTGTTTGTTTGTATGCGATAGAAAATTTTTGTTTTCCATGCTACGAACCCCTACAGAAGCTTCCCAAGACGATCCAGGAGCCCTAGGAGCCCCTCTGCCTCCTCTTCGACGCCCTGTAGGCGGAGCAGCAACCGGAGTTCGCCGGAATCTCGTCGTCGCCGCTGTGTCCGTGAGGTGGCCGAAGAAGCAGAGCGCCAGCACTGCGACCGTCCCCCGCCAACCCTGCTTCCACGGCTTCGCCGACACCCCCTGGTGAGCCTCTCAAGCTTCTAGACATGCCCGTCCTCCTCCTAGCGGTCCCGACGCGCCGGACGTTTCGTCGAGCGAGCTCCGTGCGCCGCCGCGCGGCGCGCTCTAGCAGATAGCAGCAGCTGCAGCAGCATCTGACCGCCTCTGTTCTTCACTGTTTCCCGGCGTGTATAGTCCTCCTCTGGAGAAAACCCAAACACCAAAGTTGTAGTCCAACGTTGGCTCTACAACTTTCATTTTTGCAGCGTCACCAAATTCCCTATGAATTGCTCGCCATATTCAACCAAAAATTGAATCGGCTAGACGAATTCGCGGACAGATATTCAGTTTCGTCAGATAGCAGCCCCTGCACTTTTGCAGCTTAGCCCCTGGGGTTTTCTGCTTCTCAACCCGTGGTCCCCAAACCAGCCCACGTGTCCCCCTCACGCCTCAGCCCAGTCAGCGCCTGGCCCCACCTGGTCAGAGGTTGTGGGTAGAATCTTGCTGAGTAGCAAAAGTCCAGAACTTTTCTGAATTCAAATTCAAATTTCAAATCGGTTTAAATATGAATTAGTTCATAACTTTCAAATGGTTTGGAATTTGAATTCAAACTTAATATGAAAAATGTTTTATTTTTGAATGTTAATTCAAATATTTAATCAAATATTTTCAGAATTAATTTAAATAGTCAACCTTTGACTTTGACCCTATTTAATAATTTTGACTTTAAAATAAATTTAAATCCATAATTCCAAATAATACAAATAATATATGTTTTCAAATCAGAAAAATGTGAGGATTTCAAATATGCCATCCAAAATATATTTTGCACATTTTAAATTTCAAGTTGACAAAATTACAAGAAAATGCCCTCCCCCTTAATTAATTAATAACTTTTGATTTATAACTCCAAATTTAACAAATGATATGTCTAAAATGATCAGCTCGACGAGACCTTTCTGTTTATGCAGTCCATGTTCTGTTTTGCAGCATGCATCATATAAATATAACGTATACAGCAACTAATATGAGGATAAAATGTGGCCAAAACTCAATAAAATGATTTATTCTTGTATTCCACACCTCACCCATGCCATGCTACTTTATTGCCATGCAAATTGTGCATCATTCATCATGGCATGATTGTTTGCTTGTCGCATTTTATTCATATGCTTGTGCACTTTATTTATATTGGCCCTTGTTTGTTTGGTTCTTCTTCGAATAGATGCTGAGCAGGGGATATATCAAGAGAACCAGGAGCACTACCCAGATCCTTCTCTCGCTTCAACTGAGCTGCCAGGCAAGCACTACCACATGCTTGCATACATATAGTACCTATTGCCTCTATCTTATTCTTGCAGCATCGAGTCGCGATTGCATTAAACTGAATCCCAAGTATTGCATAGCCTTTACTTTTAAACCCCACCAAAGCTTGTTCCTCCATCCCATGAGCCATTACTACAGGAGTTGTTTGAGCCATGCGAGTCGTAGAACAGCATGTGTAGGGTATGTGAGTGTCTGATGGATAACGAGGTACCTAAACAACTTAACCTGAGTAGTAATGGGATAACTAATGAAAGTGGCACCGGTGAGCAATATCTGCTATTTGGTTTTTCCTGCTCACTTGTGTCCCGTAGGATCCCGAGTACTTGATTCATGTTCCTTGATTATTCGCGCTATCCACATCCGGGAGGCTTATGGGACCCCCCTGAGCCAGAGCTTGATTCAGTCTTATTTCTTGGAGCCACAAACTAGTTTGAGGTTTTATTTACTATCCTGTACTTATGCCATGCTTTACTGCTTTATTTACGATTGTGCGAGGAGCACCTGTACTGTTTAGGATCGTGACCCGTTTTCGCGGTATCGACAAGCCCAGTCACACTTTCGGGTTCCCAGTCGTTTACAGCCGGCCCCACAAACCTTGAGTCCGTCTCGAAGTCAGCTAACTTCGTTGCGGGTATACTTAATGGGGTGGCCCCCTGAAATATTTCTGAATCTTGTGATTGCTTTGTCGTGAAGGCCTCGTTGGGTTTTGATTTGGTTTTTCCGAGGTTGATCGAGTATGTGTTGCTATTTGTGCACCCCTGCAGGGTAAAACTTTCTGAAAGCCGTGTCCGCGGATATGGACGACTTGGAGCACAGTTTCTCGATCATAGACAAGCATAACTAAAGTACCGCTTTAATTTGACTAAGTAACTGACTAGTAAATAGTGCAACACTCATGGAATGGTTAATAAAATTGCCAACGGATGGGGGGTTGTTCGTCCGCTTCCTCGTTGGTGAGCGAGGAGGAGGATGGATCTGTTGATATTACTGTTATAACTGTTGTCATTAATTCACGGACATCCGTCTATCTTTGGTTAGGCGGATGGTTAGCGAGTATCTATAGAATTGCTAGGTATTATCTTTTGCTGCAATTGCGTCACCCCAGGTTGTGTCCCCTTTAGAGGCATAAAGACTTGCTGAGTACCCCTAGGGTCTCACACGATAAATTGTTTGATTCAGATGGACAGGTACACTCACAAGATGGATACTGGGTGGAGGAGGCAGACGATGTGGGCAACGATCGTTCGGTGTAGAGATTCCGGGACGGGGATCCGTGAGATCTGTGGGCGGGATGTGCTTATTTATGGGGCATCTTATGCCGATTTGCTTCTTATCCGTACTCGGACCTTGTTTGCCGCTTCCGCCTGATACTCTGATGTTTGATGTATGAGGAGATATCCTAAACTATTATATCTATCTAGGACATTTGAATCTTGCCGTATGGCGTTGCTATATTTCCTTTCTTTTTAGATGGAATGGCTCTGATGTACTATTGTATGGTGGCTTGCATACATACTCATTTGTGTATGTAGTTGATCTCTTCGCCTGCCGATTACGCCGCCCGTTCTTGTCCCGATGTTTGGAAATGGTTGGGACGGCCGAAAGGTATACCTGTGAGTGGCATTTGGGCCCCACCGTACTATTTCAACCATTTCCGCTCATCCAGGCTTGTAACTAGGAGCGTAATTCACCGAGGTAGTTACACTAACGGACATAGTTTTTTTTCAGAATAAAAGCAACTTTTGAAGAAATGTTTATGAAAACTTGCATTTCCTATGACCTACGGTCAATGGTTGTAGTTATAGTGCATCAAACACTCCTTTATAGTGAACTTGCTGAGTATGCTCGTACTCAACGTATCTTCTTAACCCTTGCTAGATTCTGAAGCCATAAAAACGACATCTACATCCAGTTATGCTCCAGGAATCTTCATCAAAAATTAAGGCTCGTCGACAAAGACAAGGAAGTCATCATATACATCAACTCAAATAAAGACGACGTTACTGATTAGATAGAAATATAATCTCTAGTCAAAGAATCGATTTCTGTAGTGTATTGCATTAGCAGCAATACCAACCCCTTAGTTAAAATACTAGTCTTAATAGTATAATAGCTTTTGCATTATTTATCTTTGATTCTTCTTTATAAAAAGTTCTTTCTCTTTCTTTAACCTAGAGTATTCTCTGGATCTTGTGTAAAGAGTGAGTTGTAACCTTTAGCCATGTATTGAACCCTTGTGTTTCTGTTGTACCACTCTGAGGGATGTAATACTAGTGAACAGATATTTCATTGGTATTATGTTAACGACTATAGTGTACTACATCATGCAGTGGTATGCTGGGTCACCGCACATCGCCCCTCTCGCTGATCCCCATCTCCTCTCCCTGCCGCAGCGCCTCCCGCCTCTCCTACCGCAGTGCCATGCCAGGATTAGCACCTAGAAATAGAGAGGACACAGGTTTGTGCATTGCATTCATGCATAAGAAAATAAGGAAATTTTCGCGCAAAACTAAAAGAGCTACAGAAGGATCGGGATCTCTCTTGTACTGAAGGAAACTTCGGAGCAAGTGCGATAGATTTCGACATGACCTTTGTAGAATTCCTTGTTTAGGGGAAAAGTTGTTTAAACATGTATTTGAATTTCAAATATGAAATTCAAATGAATTTATAAAAATCACAAATGGAAATAAAAACATTTAATAACTTGAATTGAAATGATTACAAAAGTGTTATAAAAATATTTCTTTATGAATATATATATATTATACATATAGTATTATATTGAACTTTTACAACAGATAAATAAAAGTAAAGTATTAGGAGATAAATAAGTAGGAAAAAGAATTACATAATTGAAATTAATACCAGAATTCTTTATTACAACAAAATATATATGCCATTGTCTTTACAAATAAATTGTAAAATAAGAAGGAAATAAGTAAACTTATTTGGATAAAATACAACAGTATAATGTTTTTACAACTTTCAAACAGAATATAAATTACAATGTCTCAACATTATTCAGTCAGAAGAGAAATTATATAAAAAAAACTAAAACTAATTTCTAACTACGTTTCTTCACTTTCAACATCTTCATCTCTTCTTGATCCCTACAAAATGAAAACAACAGACTAACAAAAGTAAAAGAATAAGGGGTTAGTTTGTTAATTGTACTCTTAGATTTAGCATACTAATGATATGCTTAAGCTCATCATGGAGTGTTAGAAATAGAACAAGTGTAGGATCTGTTCTTTTATATCAAATGACCTCAGCACAGCATCAAGGGTCTAAAAGGGGCAAGTTTCACCTTGGTAAAATAGTAAAAGAGTCCATTCCATTTGGGCAACCCAAAAATAAAGCCAAACTGGAGATAATACCAAACCAGCCGAGCACAATCAAAGCACAGAGATCTGGACAGGGGGAGGTATCAGGACCAGCAGCACACAAACAGGCAACTCACACATGCATGCATGCATATGTGTTGTCAACACCACAAGGCAACATAAACTAGAGGAAAAGCACCAGCCGTAGTAGAACTACTACTATCTTCTCTCTTCACATCCACAACCAGACCAAGCATCACACCTCTATTTTTATCCCAAGCCCACACATAAACAACCACAAGATCACCAATCTAGACCAAACCATAACACCTTAGCTCTGGTTGCTCCCAGGAGCCATCCTAGAGCTAGGACAAGGGGAAATCAAGGCCAGATGTACCAAGGCAAGAATAATATCCAGCAGCACATGAATCAATCAAGATCCATCACAAGGGCAAGACAACAACAGCAGTAGATCAAGAGCAGCTGCAGCTTATCCACAATCTCACCAAGTCAAGCTGATCTACTCTGCATATCAGGTTACCAACTTATAATAGTAATAGCACATGCTCATTTCATCTTTTAGAGCATAAGTTTTAGTGGGGAAATTTGAGGCTCTCAGACTAGTGTAGAAATGCTACACCAGTATCATCATTGAGCTAGGAAAAACCATTCAAGCATCTATTTGTATATACAAGCATAATCAAGCCTCAGACCATGCATCATTGGCAGCCACACATGAGTCTCTTTTTAGCTAGCCAAGCAGTCAAAGCCAACAAATAGATCATGTCCAGAAATCAAACAACTAGCAACCACATCCTTCACAAATATGGGTTGTGAGGAGATATTTCTCTCAGATCCACATAGTAATGCTATGTTGAGTCATCATAGAGAGTTTGGTAGTCAAACTTTAGTATCTGTTCTTATTAAGGGTTTGGCCTCAGCCTTTGCATCATTGGCAGGGGCAAGGGCATCAGTTCATATACACTATGATCGTACCACTGTGCACACTCCAAGGTGAGGCACCATAGTAGTAGGATCACAACCAGAGAAGCCACAAGGGATCTCTGACTGAGTTCATCTTTCAAACCTGGATTGAAATTATTCGCAGGGCTACACTCTAATAAAGTGTAGAATTACCACTGTGTATTGACAACCAAAGAAAATATCATTAATCCTTAGTCATCCCAAGCCTAGGTCTCAGTCTTTGCATCCTTGACCTAGTCTAAAGCAAGGAGAAGATATGGCCAAGCAGCAGAGCTATCACACTTATTGGCTATCTAATACTAGGCACAATCCAAATGTGGGAAGCACCTTAGTAGCAACCTAGCCACAAGTGCCCCTAAAGCCTGGGTTTACTAACTTGAGCTATAGTTTAGCATTCACCAACAATCTCTAGATTAAGGGTCTCATTCAAATCATTTTCCTAAAGATAAACCTTAGGAATCAGGAAGATATGTATTCACTGCTCAGCATAACTGGAAGCTAGAATATTATCAACTTAATCATATATTCCACATCCTTTTCTTAAGCATTATACCCAGGAATCAGTTAGAAAATTGTTAACTGTCAATATAGGACAGAGCATGATCAACCTCAACCTATACTGAACCAGTGGTCAGTATAGAACATAATTATAAATTCTGGAATTAAGCACATATGTACTCAATGCCCAAAATAACAGGAAGTCAAAGTATTATCCAACTAATCATATTTCTCACACAGCTGAGCACAGCAGTGATAGTCCAGGCACAATTATACATGCTTAGTTTATCTACCAGTCAGGAGAGAGCATTCAAAGGGGAACCTTTGAGAATCACATGATCTCTGTCTCACAAGCATTACCAGAAATCTAAACACAAGCACTTGACAATAGTGAATTATCATTGACACACTCTAAACAGATCTTACAGATCAAAGATAAGGGGGATTGTCACCACATAAATCTTCAATAGATGATACTAGGGATCTACAATCTTCAGTAGGTAGGGTAGCCGTACCAGCTATAGAGAGGGTAGAAGGAGGGACCTACATGGGGCGAGTCTTAGCTCGCCGGAGTGGAGGCAGAGGCCGCGGGTGTGGCAGCACGGCGACACGGTGGGCACCAAAGCACCTGCACCGCGCCAAGCCGTCCCAGCAACATCTGTAGTGCGGCGGGTGTCGTAGCCAAACCGCAGCATCCAGCACATCACCGGTGAACGGCGGCGCCGCGAGCACCACAAACCCTAGCACCAGAGAGGGTCAGATACGACCTAATAGAGGCAAGATTCTCAAATCGAGTTGGAGGGCGAGGTCCATCTAGGGGAGGCGGAACTCCAGCAACCAATGGAGGCAACCGCAATGGCCTGCCTCACCGGAATCGAGCCAGAGGTGGCGGCGCCTCGCTGCGTCGCGTGAGGGGAACGGAGGTCAAGGTCGTGAGCGTGCGTGGTGTGTCTGTGTGTGAGACAAGGAAGAGAGAAGGGCCAGGGGTGAGGTGGTTGGGCTAAATTCCAAATGGGGCCAACCTAGATGGGCCAGGCCAGCCCATATACCCAACCCAAAACAACCCAAGTTAAATAAAATAAGAAATGGAATAAAAGTAAAATAAATAAATTACCAAAAAAACTTTAAACATTTCAGTTATAGAAAATTATAGAAAAACCATAAAAATACATTTAATATGTTAAAATTATCATAAAAATAAGGTCTATCTAATAAAAATATAAGTTTATTTATTTAAAATAAATATAAAGCACATAAATATTAACATCATTAAATCCTAAGTAAAATTTCATAAAATAAGAAAAACTCCTAAAAATAAATTAAAAAATCATTTTTGTGTATAAAAATACTCTACTATTTTATAAAAACACTAACTTAGAGTTTTACAAATAAAATATGAAGCAAATATTTAAAGAC
Organism: Avena sativa; assembly: GCA_916181665.1. Taxonomy (NCBI): domain Eukaryota; kingdom Viridiplantae; phylum Streptophyta; class Magnoliopsida; order Poales; family Poaceae; genus Avena; species Avena sativa. The sequence goes on from OV702280.1 coordinate 324,542,246, forward strand.
ATTTAATTTTTTGAAGAAATTTATAAAAATAAAGGTAATACTTAAAAATAAATAAAATTCATTTTTAAGATCTTGAATAAATATACTCTACTATAAAAATACTATGTATATTACTCAAAAAAATAAATTCATTACTTATTTTACTCAGATTAAATAACCACTTTGTTAATTCTTAAAATTATTTCTTAAGTAAGAAATAATCACATTTTCTTATAAAACACTAAAACCTTTAAAGTTTAATTACTAAGTCTAAATCCATAATCAAAATAAAACTTAAATATAACTATTAGCCTTTAAATGTTTTAAAATCTAAAATTCAAATTAAACTCCTTTTAAATAAATATTATATCACTCGTGTTTAAGATGGTGAATAATCCCCATCTTTTAACCACTCTTAAAATGATTCTAAAACTCTAACAAATTTATAAGATCATCTAATTAAGCTCCCATTAATAAATTGCATGTTATTAAACCATCTTTCACTTACATTAAAAAGGATCATTCATAATCATAATTGTCAAAATCCTAAAACTAGATAATATTCTAAAACTCATTATATCTTAAAATTCACTTCTATTTTTATAGTTAACTTTGGCTAAACAATCATAAACATCTCATTTGGAGTTTATTCATGTTTTAAAGTTAACTTTAGTCACTTGTATCATCAATTGAAATATAATAACTCAACATCCTTTGTAACCCTCACAAACCCTAATGTAAAACCTAATAAACCTTAATACTAATTAACCTTAACTAAATACTAGTTTCTTCAAATGTTATTCTTTTTGCCACTTCACACAAACAAGTCTATAATAGTTCCTTCAACTCTTAAGAACTCAACTCAAGGACTTTTTATCCTAGTCACCAGATAACAATTAATCATAATCACATTACTATAGCCATATTTGTATATTTTGGATTGTGAACACTTAAGTTCCTTATCAATGTCATTGCTTATGAAATAAACTTAAAGATAAACCCAATCTTAAAGAAGATACCTAAGATCAACTTATTCAAAATACTAAGGGTTTCACTTTGGGAATTATAAAATTGCATAGCATTATTTATGCATAATGGCATCTTGCTTCTTTAAACATTAGTCCTTACCGGACCAATGATGATGATTTCAGATATTGGATCTTCTATTATCTTGAAGACCGTGAGTGCATAATCTTGCAATCACAAAAGGCAAGTTCACACTTGCTCATGTCCTTTGATTATTATCTGTAAAGTATTTTACAAATCCAGTGTTGTCATCACCTGCATTTGAAAAAGTTCAGAAAACACTATTTTCATAATAATATGATTATAGGTTATTTACCATGAGGTAAAAACCTTCTATAGAAGTTCTGGTGGTAAAGGAACATATTATCTAGGACTTAACAACCAACGTCGCCAGTGATTCTTGCGCCGTATATTACGCGTTAACCATGAGATTTGGAATGGGACGGAGAAGTCGGCTAGATCGGCTCCCTTTCGCATGCATTGGACACTATTCTGGGCATTTGTAAGTTGCAGATCATGGGTATAGCCGTTTTATACGGGGGAAGTCTACCGTGGATCTGGGCTTACAAAATACAGATTTCTAGTGTTAATGGTTATTGTGTGTATCCAACTAAGGTATAGCCGTTTTATACGAGGAAAAGTCTACCTTGAGTTTGGACATCCAACAATTGTGGTGTATGCGGGATCGCGGAGAAGGACAGTGATTGGCTTGGATCTTAGTCTAGGCCTCATACCAAGGAAGTGTGAACGAGCCTATAACTCGGATGTGCAACAAAGCTAAGATCTCACATGGGTAAAGTGACGCACCTCTGCAGAGTGTAAGAACTGTAACTTGTTACTCCCTGTTCCGGGAAGGAGCTGTGAACGCTGCGGGAAAGGAACTTCATGAAAGTTCTGGTAAACCCGTGAAGGCTGATGGACATAGCTTTTTAGAATAAAAGCAACATTTGAAGAAATGTTTACAAAAACTTGCATTGCCTATGACCTATGGTCTGTGGCTGTAGATAGTGCATCAAACACTTCTCTTTAGTGAACTTGCTGAGTACGCTCGTACTCAACGTATCTTCTTAACCATTGCTAGATCTTGGAGAAACCAATGACGTTTCTAGGAAATAAGTCACTTGAAGAGTTGAAGATATCTAAGGAAGATCAACGGAGTCGAAGACCTTACCGAAATCTATCGAAGACAAGCTAAAGCATAGAATATAAATAAAACTCCTAGAATCTAGAACCTACTTCTGTAGAACAATACTATAGTAGTACTTTTAAGCCTTATACATATATTAATAGTAGTACTTCTAAAGTAACTTCGAGTGGATCTTTCTGGTTCTTTCTGTATAATATTCCTCACTGTTCGAGGAAGCTCTCTGGATCTTTTGTAATATGCTATATGTAATATAAAGTGTTGTCTTGGACCCACGATGTTTCTGTTGTACCACTCTGAGGGATATAATGCGGATGGAACGGTATTCTATTGATGTTATATCAACGACTATAGTGTACTACACCATGCAGTGGTATGCTGGATCACCGCACCCGCTCGAGCTCCGAAGTCGCCTCCCTGTCTCCTGCAGCGTCCCTGGAGCCGCCGGCCTCTTTCCCTGTACCGCCGCTGTCCTGGGTCGGCTCCGCCTCCAACACGCCGTCGCCCCGCTTCGATCCTTCTCGCCCTTGTGGTCTTCCCGCGCCGGCCCACCTCTGTCCTGTGAGCAGCGGCGTCGCGCCCTCTCTCTATGGTCGCCGACCTAATTTTGTTTTTGGGTTGTCTGTTCTTTAATTTTGTTTCCTACAAAAAGGCACTTCTCTGGATCAGGATGTTCTAATTGCTGCATCGATGGAGAGACTAAATCTGATTGAGTTGGTACTAGTCTCTTCCGGCACGTGTTTGTACATATATTTTCTAATTAAACCTCAAAATTGCTAATTAAAATTTTATACTATGTCTTTCCTTATTGCTTCAGTTCAGGAGCTTGCTTCGTACATACTCCTATATAGAGTATTTGAATAGCCTCGGTGCATCGGGTTTGACTTCAATATCATTGTATCTGAGATCAAATGTTAGCCTTGAATTGTGAATCGTCTAATAAATATTAATGTGCAATTCTTTGGTTTTGTGCATTCTCTACTCACACAATGTTTTTTATTTAGCTGGATTTGCTTTCTTTATTGATGTGAGCAAATGATAATACAATGTTGCTAATTGAGGCGACCAAATATCTGTTTTGTTACATGTGTTTCTCTTTTATGAACAGTGGAACTAACATAACTTAATTTGTACATATTTGAAAAGCTAAAAAAACTAGATTGGTCGTTCCCTCGGCTGGATAGTGTTGTCTTTAAATCGTTAAAATATTTATATGCATTGCATTTATATATACATGCATGGGTAAAATAAATTTAATTAGCGGTGGCAACGTACGCTAGTACTCAGTAGTAATGCGTCTTCTTTTCTCTCACACATTTATGAGAGTTTCCACCTGTTCCAAAGCGGAAACACAAGCGTGGACCGTCGATCGAGGAACGAACCGCGTGGATGCTATCCGGCTACCTGCCACCGCTTATTTAAGGGCCGCGCCGCCAGGGAGACAAACCCTACACAAGGACCCGGAGACTTCGGAGCGCTCGAAGACGCCGCCGCCGACCTCGCGCCGTACTCCTCGCGCGCTCGTCCTCTCCCTCGCCATGGTAAGATCCGACCGCCCCTACTTTCGATTGGACTGCGTCGTGCCGCCCAATGCCGGTATTGACCCGCGCGCTCTCTCGCTTCGTGTCGCAGACCGTCAAGCGCCGCAACGGCGGCCGCAACAAGCATGGCCGCGGCCACGTCAAGTTCGTCCGCTGCAACAACTGCTCCAGGTGCGTCCCAAAGGTATGTTTGATCATGCGCCCGTTGTCCAAAACCGTCTTTTTTGTGCGCGAATCGCCGTGTCAGTCTGTTGATTATGGTGGTATATGGGGTTTGTTTGGTGGTGCAGGACAAGGCGATCAAGAGGTTTCGGGTGACGAACGTCGTGGAACCGGCAGGCATGAGAGATCTCAAGGAGGCGTGCGTCTTTGACGGTGTGGTTTCGCTTCCTCCTTTGATTGTTTTGCTTTTAGCTGTTGGATCAGTGATCGCCGACCACGCTAGCTGTAGACTTGCAAGAATGCAACTTGGAAATTTCACTTCCACCCTGTTCTTTGATCCTCTTGTGAGTTGAAAGTTTCATCTTTTGATGCGTTTGTGGCATGATTGACAATTGTTTATTTGCAGGCTACCTTCTGCCCAAGCTTTACGACAAGCAGCATTGGTGCGTGGGCTGCGCCATCCACCAGCACCAAGTCCGTGTCCGCTCCCGTAAGGATCGCAAGAACCGGGCACCGCCACCGCGAAACTTCCGCCCCAGGGTATGGGCTCCTTGTTTATCTTTGTACCTTTTCTTTCACCTGAATGCTTGATATGGGTACATCGACTTGTGTGCTTATTATTCAACAATTTGGTTAGCTATTTGCCAACCAAGGATCATCATAATAATATGGTTGAAAATGTTTCTGGAAATTATTGTCATACAGATGTCATATTCTCATTTATTTGTGCAATTTTACTTTGTTTCTACTATGTTTGTCTAGTTATCTTTCGGTCATACCTAATGATGAAATTATCAAGTTGTTTCTGTAGGAGACTCTTCACTTTTGGACATCAGTACGAATGTTCTGTAGTTAGGACTTAGAGGGCAACTTTGCCGAGGTTACCAACAGTTAATTTGGTTCCCTGTTATCAATATCGTGCTCGCTGTTGGATGTTTCAACACTTCTATTAACCTCATGGTTAAATGGATGAACATCCATGCCAACAGTTCCGAAGTAACTTGATATTACACTGTGTTTTAGTTGCCTGACAAATTACTAATTCTGGTTTTTTTTCTAAGTCTCATGGTTTTGTGGGGCAACATTGCTGGGGCTACCAAGATGCAATTTGTTTCCTATTTTTCCCAGTTGCCTATAGCATTTGTCTACTGTTTGCTCAATGCCATTGACATTCTCAGGTTCATGGTACTCATACTTTGCCAGCATATGTTTACTTGCCAGTATTTGAGTTCTGCTTGTGTGGTTTGTTACTAGATCTATTCACTGGGATTTTGTGGAGCAACTTTGCGAGGTTACCAATATTTTAGCATGATTTCCTCTTTTCCCCTGTTGCATATATCATCAGTCATGGTTGCTTGAGCTCATTGACAATCATTTGGTTAATGGAAGGCATCCTTGCCAGTATCTATTTCCTTGGGTATTTGCAGCTTTTTGCAGAGCATATGGTGTTTTGCAGCACTTCTGTTACCTGGTGCTACTTAAGTTGTGTTCGTGTGGGTTTTAAGGCAACTTTGCCGAGGTTTCCAACATATAGTTTAGTCTCCTCTTTCCCTGTTGCCTACATCATTAGTTGCCAGGATGTTTGAGCCCTTTGTCCTTCTTCAGGTTATGCGATGCCATCCTTGCGGTTTTCTGTTGACGTGGTAGTCGTTACTCGTTAGTGTATTTATGTGAGTAACAAGTGTGGTGATTCTGTAATCCTGTACTTAGCGTTTCCTACCAACAGTAAGGAATCAGTTATTGCAGTGAGTGTAGGATACACTGAAAACAAGCAGTCCTTGGGCAGATTTAGTCTTGGTAGCTCTTTTATTTTTGTTAGTCAGTGCTGTACTAGAGGGCTGCAGTACTGATTGTTTTCAGCCAAAGCTAATTTTTGATAGCTCTTTTGCTGTGATTTCTACCGTCTGGTAATAATGCGGTTGTGCCTTATGGCTGATACTAACAGTTCCATTTTGCAGGAGGAAAGACCTGGGGGCCAAGCTCCTCGTCCTGGTGGTGTCGGTGGGGGTACAGGTGGTGCTGGCGGTGGTTTCGGTACCGGTGCTGCTGGCGGTGGTTTCGGCATGGGCGGTGCTGCTGGGGGTGGTTTCGGCATCGGCGGTGCTGGCGGTGGTTTCGGTATTGGTGTTCCAGCTCCCAACGTCGGTGGCATCTGACTTGCTTGCTCGAGTGCTCTGCTTATTCTGATCATTCTAGCTCTTACAGTAGAACTATCTATCTAGCATGGTGCCAGTAGTACTGGATGAGTTTTCCTACTTATGCGTTGAAAAACCTGTTATGTCGGCCAAATGTTATCTGTGATCTTTATGGACAAGGCTATATGCTGTCTACGTATGTTATTACTCAGAAGGCATCACTTTATCTGTTTACCACTAGTTCCATGTGTTCTTTTGCCCCCAACTTGTTTCAGTGATCTTGCATTGTGAAATCTTGTGTAATGCTAGCCGTTTACTGAATTCAAATGTGTGCAATTGGTGGTGGGCGTGAACTGCTCGCCTGTGAGTGGACATGCTCATCATAAGTGTGCCAAGCTTTAGGTACTGACAGCGCTCACTTTCTTCTAATAATGCTATGCAAGGAAATTACATAAAATGGAATTGACTAGTATGTCGGGTCACATAATTCACAAGTCTATTCAGCTTGTATATCAATCTGAGTATTAATGTCTTTGTTTATGTGAATTTGGCAGCAAATAGTTAGAGATGACTGTATAGCAGTGCAAATGTTGGCGTATGTAGTATGTGATTCTGAGTACTATTGTTTTTTTGCGGGTACTATTGAGTCTCCTTCTCATTGGCTTACTGATTTAGGGAACAAGGCAGCAATAGATTATCGAGCTGTTGCAAGAATGCAATGTATCGCTATTACATAGAACCCACGCCTTCCTCTTTTTTCTTTTTTTGTGAAAACCCACGTCTTCCTCTTTGGTATATATGCATAGCAAAAATGTCAGTTGTATAGTTTTTTAATATCGACACTGTCTCAAAATCTATGGCACCAATATTTGTGGAAACATGTGGTCTAACATATTAAATATACATTACCAGAACATATTTCATAATGAATCTAGTAACATCAATTTGATGTTTGCATGCTAGTTTTTTTTAAGATTCCTATCTATACCTAATAATAAAGGAAGGAGTGTTTCTTGTAGTACCTACACTTTTTTGGACGACTTTACCCTTTGATTAAAAAATAAATTACCCACCAATACCACCGGTAAGTGAATCTATATACCTAATAATAAAGGAAGGAGTGTTTCTTGTAGTACCTACACTTTTTTGGACGACTTTACCCTTTGATTAAAAAATAAATTACCCACCAATACCACCGGTAAGTGAAAAAGAAAAATACGTGACTTTACCCTTTGACCAAAAAATAAATTACCCACTAATGCCACCGGTAAGTGAAAAAGAAAAAATACGCAGAGTTTCTGTCCACCGTCCGTCATATAGAATTGCCCCTGTAGTTCGGTGGTATTTACAGGCACTGCCACCGCTTAGTCAACTTCCTCTTCGCTCCGCTTCCGCCGCTTCCTCGCGCGAGACAGAGGAAAAGAGGTCGCCACCGGACTCCTCGCTCGCGTTCTACACCTCTTCGGCCTGGACACCACCACCCACAACGCCATGGCCCGGTAATATAGATACAGTCGTTGCGCTCCCTCTTGCCCTCTCTACCCTCCTGCCCTCCTGCTCCTTTCTAGGTCCATGAGTCCACGAGGCTACCGTCAGGATCCAAATCCCTTTTTCGGGCGAGAGTGACGAGCGGCCGGAGCATTGCAGGAACCAGGTGCCGAGGTGGAGCTTGATCTATGGCCAGCGGGAGGCGGACGTGCTCGTGGCCAACCGGCGTCACCAGCTTGCCGTTGCCGTCAATGTATACATGGCCGAGGTCGGATGTGGCAGTCGTACACGCGGAGCTTCCAGGCCTTGATGTCGCGGTGCCGCAAACGCATTGCTCGAGTCGATCTCATCGTAGCGGCCGGCTGTGGACAAGCTCGCTATAATTTCTTCTGGTAATCACTCGCTCTCGCTGGATCTGAGCAGCAGTGAGAAAGGGGGGATTTTTTTGGGACCAGCCTAGGCTACATCGCAAGAACGGGGCATGTCCAGATTATTCTTTTTTTTGCGACGCAGATTATCCTTTCTTTATTGTATTATTATTATTACTCCTATCCATAGCCAGGACCTGGTGTAAACCAAAGGGGATGAGCGCTCGAGATTTTTTCCTTTTGCTTGCATGCAGATTTGGGTGAGATGGGGAAGCGGCAATGGCGCAGGGCGGTGCGCTCGAAAAGAGGGCCGGCGGCGTCGTCTTGCAGAGTTTGCGGCGGCGACGGGGAAGCGGCGGTGCTCCGGGCTTGAGATGGGGAAGAGCGACGGGCGGCGCGAGCCAGGCTCAAGGGAGGCGGCCCGCTCGGGAGAGGAACGAGGAGGAAGGAGCTCCAGGGAGAGAAGCGACGGCGCGGGGGTTGGTGAGGACGAGACATGAAGGTGGGGATCGATGTAGGAGGCGTGTGTCCATCGTGTGCCCGCGGGGTCGTGTCGCGTGTCGGGTGCGGTCTGGTTGCGTTTGTGGCCCAACCGCAACGTGCGTGTGTTGTGTGTTTGGCTACGTGCGTGGTGGAGTGCGTGTTCTGGCGGGCTGAATAGTCCCACCTCGGTTATTTTCACCAAGTTCTACCGGTTCATATACTGACAAGCTTCCTGGAAATCAACAAAGCAACTCGGAAACAGCAATCACTCGAGAGATTGACGTCAAATGATCAGAAAGGAATCGCTGACTTGGGCCATCGAGATTGACGGGATGGTTGACATGCAAAAAGGTTGCCAAGCCAAATCAGGAACAACAAGCAGCTCCCTGATTAAACGAAGGAACATGGGCATGATTAAAGTCTAAGTAAAAGTTGGCTAAAACGTGATTAAAGATGAGATTTTCCGTCTAAGTGGCAAGTTGCCTAAATAGGATTTGTGGCATGCTTTGAATAATTATAATTGGAAGTGAGGGAGTTGCCTAAATGGGATTTGTGGCATGCTTTGAATAATTATAAATGGAAGTGAGGGGGCAGACCATGGTTTGAAATAATAAAAAAGAGCGTTATTAGCTATCTCCAGCGAATGATCTTCTACTTTTGATAAAATAGCCATCTAATTTACTTCTCAATTGTGTCTGATCTTTATTTTTCTATCGAAAAAGTTTTGTCTTCCGGTGCAACGCACGGGTTGTTTGCTAGTAAATTCTAAAAGGACTTGCATTTGGGATCAAGATGTAGATTTAGGCCAGTGGATATGGATGGCAAGGGAATATAGAGTAAGAATGGAGACACAATGTCAGAAATAAGGTAAACTTAAACGCATATAAGGGAGTGGCCAGCGGAAACGATTGGTAAGTTGTTGATTCTGACGCATCTGAATCAGGATTCTTCATACTCGGTAAAGAAACTTTGTTGGTGGAGAGAAAAAACGAGGACTTTTCATACTGTACGAACTTTGATCTTTCTTTTTTCATTTGAATACCACTTTCTGAATGGTTAAAATCCCGTTGAGTCAAAGTTGTACTCAGGCACATACGCATCTACACCTTCCATTTCAGAAAAACAAATACACCTGTACCTGTAGGGTGCATAATTCTAGTAAAAACATTATAATTAACACAACATATATGTTGTGTTGTGCATGAGTAGACCTCAACCGCCTAAACCTGCAGGTACAGATTGGCAACAATGGCCTTCAGAAAAATGCCAGCAGTGGCAAAAGTCAGGAATAGGTACCATCTTCCTAGCACAAATGGTACTCTCTCAGTCTTCAATTAGATGTCACAGATTTGTCTAGATTCTCATACATATAGATACATTTGAACCTAGACAAATCTGCAATATCTTTTTCCAGACAAGGAGTATTTTAATTGGGAACAGGTGAAGAAGGTGCCTTGCCCAATATTCATAGATGTTTGCACTCTGTCAATCTCCTTAGGTCTTAATTACAGTCTTGAATAAGCCATGATTCTAATAGGCAACGAGCCAAGTGGCGTGCCCAAAAATGAGTTTCAGGATCTCACAACTAATTCTACTTGAGAAATACAATGGCGCGGCTATGTGTCACAATCTACGCTATGGATAATTTACACGATGGTTGACTAGAAAAAAAGATTGGCCGTTCTCAATTGACAGGCCTTTGGCATGTTCATGTGCCACTGCTAGAAGGCCCACTCAAGAAGTCGATTTCAAGTAAGTCACTTTCCAATAGGAGTATCTTTCGCTTCAGTAGTGTATAGGCTCCTCAACACGGGCACCTCCGCGCAGTTAACCCAGTTGTTCACTTTAGATCCTAACTTCATGATAACCCATCTAACGGATCAACCGTTGCAAGAATGCCAAATGTCAGCTATGCATCGGTCTTCAGAACGTTGTTAGATGGTTGTTTCATGACGACTCTTGCCCTTGGTTACTACTCGCTTGACCCGCTGTTTCTTGAGGAGGAATCTGCAGGTATAGTAAGTTTTATTCCGGATGTGGCAACCAAGCTGATAAATAGTACTCCCTCCGATTCATAAATAGTACAGTAGAGGGTGTGAAGACATATACCTCGTGAGGGACGCTTTCCCTCCATTGCTTCTTTCTTCTCCTGGCAACTTTGACAAAGGAATGGACCATCCCAGGGGGACGCCTTTCCTGGCTTTGACAAACCCTCGTGTATTGATATTCCCTGACCAGACTCTAACTCTACTTGACAAATTGCACATACGAAGAGCTTGAACATATTTCGGACAGGATACTCAGAGTCTAACCTGCAGTCACCAGAAATAAAATGTCATAAATTTATAGGGACTGCGTCATCAAGTTTGGATGAGACACAACCGGCAAGTTGTTCAAGTTCATATGGTGTTCGGCTTTATCTGTTTTTTTGCTTTGAACATTCCACTTTTCGACCCAAAACTTAGGCAAAGTTCACTTTTCAACTCAAAACTCGAACCATTTGGATTGCAACCTTGAACTGTTGAAACGTTACATATTTTTAACCTTAGGTGGTTTAGCAAGTGGCTTCGGGTGTGAGGTTGTGGACATATGGCATCCACGTCTGTCAAAACCACTTTTCAGACCGCCTGACGGTGAAACATTACTGTTTGAATTGTTCAAGTTTGTATATTAAAAGGGATCGAGTTCAGAGTTGACAAGTGGCAGGACATGTGGCTCATTCCTTTATTGTCAGCAGAAAAAAAGAGACTAAAACTGCATTAGAAGTTGCTAGAGGGATACACATATTGAGAAAAGTTTGAGAAGCTAAAAGGGGGTATGTTACGAAAGAGGGAGTATTAGACAACCAGATACGCAGCAAACATTGTCACAGAATATAATAAATATTGTTCCAGCAAATACAATTTCAGCCTGCAGAGTACTGTCCCTTCAGTAGGCATTCTAGGCCTCATTCAGTAGGCACATGTCTGATCTCCTCTGTTGTGTTTTGCTTTCTTTGTCCCATTTCTAGCGTAGCATAGATTTGATTTTGTTTTGTTTTTCTTTGTTCGCCTGGTTAGGATAGGTTTAGCTTTGTCTTGGCTTTGTTCTGTAAGTTCGCACTGAATCGGTGTGCTTTTTCTAGTACAAATGGCATGGCATTCTGATGCGTGTTCGAAAAAGAAAAAGGCCCGTTAAGTTGAATATGAGGTATTACTGTAAAAGGTAGTATCATCCAGCTCAAATGGAGTATTAATTTAGTACAGTTAGCGAAGGAGTGCTCTCCTAGCGACAGTTTATTGATGAGAGAGGAAGCTTTAAGTTCACAATATAATTATGTTTGAACTATTATGCATCCATTGAAAAGATGGAGCAAAGGGAACATACCATCTTAACAGCGACGGGCATCCATCCTCAAAGACTTCCTCCACCAAGTCAGGCTCAGAAGTTTGTTCCGTATCAGCCTGAGATAATGAGTCTGATGTTCTTTTCTTGAAAAATATATTTTTGATAAGACTAAAGCCATTCCGTGCCTTCTTTCGAGAATGTATAGAAGATTTCGGTTTTTCTGGCGGCATCATGTCAACGACAATACAAGTTGTATCATCTCTTAACCCTTTTGATTCCACTGCTTCCTGCAAAAGACCAATAAGGAACAATATTCTTCAAATACACAGAGACAGACACTTGGCTGTGTATTCAAGGAAAAAAAATGAACAAACTGAGGATTTCAGGCTGTATGACAAGAAATGTGGTGTCAGGTGACTGTACTTTGACAATCTGGTCTGCTGCAGCCTCTGGTGAAAGCCCTCGTGCACAACTAAAAGCCATTTCCGCAGTCAAGGCGTCCCAAACACCGTCACTTGAAATAATAAGACGACCTCCAGCACTAGATAGCTGCAGCAAACATTAGGAGACATTAGTAATTTTAAAATGTGGTAAAACATCAAGGTATTTAAAAATACTTTATTTACAAGAACGCGGTCGTTTCACACACGGGTGTGGAACACCCTTTCGTAAAATGTACCTTGTATATTTAAAAATAACATGAATTTTGTATAGATATACAAAGTGAAACATGTGCACTTGCAAAACATCATGCAAAATATGACTGTTCACCAACCACACAAAAAGTTTATACTGTGACAACTCTTGCTATAATTGCAAATGCATCTTATCTTTATTGTGCAATACACAAAGTGGTACACCAAATTTTGCAAGTGTGCATATGATAGCATGTTGTAGAACTATGATTTTTTTTATAATTGTTTTGAAATTCACTGGTTTTGTTTCTTGCAATAGGATCCAGACGCACCCATGTCTATCAAATTTACGTAGAAAATGGGCAATTTCACAAAATTAACAAAAAAATGCAGACGTCAAAAAGAATGAGACTGTCCAAACAATACTTCTGGTGCTTGATCTGCTATTACTATTATTGTGGAAGTTATGAATTTGATTTTCTACCAAAGGTGATGCATATAAAATTGCACGGCAGTGTACCTTGATCTGCTTCACAAAAGGAACAGCAATGATGAATTCACCTACATCCTGATCACCAATTGATCTTGATAGGCATAAACCACCTGGCCAACATCGAAGGGGCCCAATCTGGATGGAAAATCAAGTAAACAAGGGGTCAAGCGTGAGCTGTGAATCGGGCCTACAAGCACAATTGTGTTTTTCAAGAGAAAACCTATGAAAAGGTATCCGACATACGTAATCATAAAAATGTGCAAGTGCAAAGTTTAGAAACGAAGCACTCAGATCAACAGTGAACACTCAACAGCATGTACAGTGACAATGAAAAAATCGATTGATACACTGAATACTGGGGATGCAGTTTTAATAAACCAAAAGGGCACTCATTAATCAGACATCAATTCAAATTACTCCCATAAAGAAACAGAAGAGAAGGAGAGCTTTAAAGAAAAACAAGCCCTGCTAACCAGATGAAAATTCTACACTTTGAATAACAGATAGCAGAACTTTCCAAGTCACACCAAACTGGTTGAAATGTTTGCACAGATGAATGAAGATTCAGAGACAGGAAGTTCCTAGGCTGGCACAATATAAAATAGAGGGATGAGAAGTTGAAGAGCGACAAAAGGCGAAGATCAAAACCTCAGCTCCACCAATAACATTCAGTCTTCCAACTTCACCGCCGCATTCCGTCACGCGTCCAACTCTACAAAGCGGAAACCGTCAAGCCATGAGAACCAACGATGTCAACGATGAGAGAAAGGCAAGCTTAGTGAATCTTACTCCTCTCCACAAGCATCGAAGCGGTGGTCAGCCGACAGATAGTAGATCGAACCATCAGCTTCAAGGACGCAGCGCGAATCGCCGACAGACGCAGTGGTCACGACGGACCCGTCGATTATGACAAGCGTCACGGTCGTCCCTGATGAATGCGCTGAAACACACGCAGACAGAGTAGACAGACAAGGTTAGGTCTCTTGATTTACTGGCGGTACCACCGGGCCATGCCCATGCACAATTTGAATTGAATTGAATGAGCCTTTAACTGGATAGGGCTGTGTGGTAGTAGAGTATTTGGTCCTACAACTAGTAGTAGATGTGGCAGTAACCGGTAGTAGTACTGGTTGTACTTGTGTCTTTGGATGGAGGGCCTTAATTAGTTAGTCCCTTCCATGTATGGGATGGGATGGGATGGGATGAATTTTCACCTCTTGTCTGGAAATCCTTGTCGGTCTTGACGAAGCCGGCTACGAGCGCCCTGGGCAGCGCGGCGAGCCACTCGTCCCTGGTGAGATCGGCGGGGACGCAGCCGAGCACATTGCGGAGGAGATTCTCCTTGGCGTACACCGCGGCGGCGCCCCCGTTGTGGCCATCGAACATCTGCGAAGGAAAGACGATCGACACCCTTCATCAGAACCGAGCGAAAGGACGCGGATACGCAGATCGTCGGCCGGGCGGGCGAGGGGCGAGATGAATGTAGAATGCGGGCGAGAGGGAGGAGCGTGTCTTACGGCGAACGCGGAGAAGGAGGCGCCCGGGTGGCGCTCGAGGCCCTGCTTGAGCATCGCGTAGTCCTCGCCCTTCCTGGCCCGTCCGGCCTGCCCCGCCGCGAGCAGCGGCCGCGCGCCCCCCGCCGCGTCGGCCCGCTCTGCGGAGGCCTCCCGCCGCAGCAGGTCCTCGAGCGTCATGCTCCCGTGGCGCTGCCTCGGCGTGGACGTCCTCGCCTCCGCCGCCATCGTCGTCAGAGGAATAGTAGTAGTCAGATCCCGGCCGCGGATCGGGCGCGCATCGCTGGCACGCGCGCGGCTGCAGGGCGAGTCGAGTTGAGAGTCTGTCAACTCGCACTCGCTCGCTCGCGCTGGCTGGCTGGCTGGCTGGCTGGCTGTGGTGCCTGGCTGGCTCGGTGTGGTCGGGAAGCGCGGCAGGCGGGCGGCCCCCAGCCTTTTTCCCTCGGGCGCGCGGCGCGGCGCGGCGCGAGCTGTTGCTTTGCGGGATCGGGGAGAGAGAGAGAGGGCCCGGCACTCACATGGGGGCGCGCGGCGCGGCTACAAGAAAGAAGGAAAGAAACAAGACGCGCAAATCCAGCCCGCTCCCACGCGCGCCGTCCCCGGCCGGACAAATGAAAACGGACCAATCACGTCCCGCGCCACCGAATTAACGTGCGTTTTTAACGGCCCCTCCCCCGCCCTCGCCCCGCGGCAGGTAAGCGAAGATTGGCGGTGACTAGTCTGCTCGTCCCAACTCTGTCCCGTGACTTTGGATGATTCTACGCAATAAATCACGAGATCGCGCGACGACCATAGAGAATAGTCGTGGACACAGTCAGATCGGATGCGAAACGCAATAATGAAGTCGTGTCTAATAGTGAGTCAACTGTACAAGCAGGGAGAGATTAATGTACTGGTACAGTGCATGATAGTTTTGAGTTTAATCACAGGAAATAAATATGATGACCACTCCGTTAGCTTTCTTTATGTTGGATAATTGGCATATATTACACTAAAATTACTGGAATAAGCTACTAGTATGATTTTATTCGGATGCGGATATTACCATTTTCATGTCCACATTTGGTTCAAAATGCAGTACCGTATATGTATTTGTAAAATAAATATAGATATTTACCACATCCATTTCCAGGTTTGCCCAGATCACGAAATTACCATGACCATTTTCAGCTTCCTCAATATAAATTTCGGATAATTCGGATTATCTACCACCAGTTCCCACCTCTATCGGGGAATACGATCTTGGAGTAGTATTTCCTCCGTCTCAAAATAGATGTCTTAGATTTATTAAAATTTAAATAACCTATATACTAAATAGTGTCTAGATTTATCTAAATTTTAACAAATCGTAGACGTCTATTTTAGAATGAAGGGAGTATATTTTTTTTTGCAGGTTTGGAGCAAAGACATACATATACGCTTGAGAAAACAAGTCGGGCATAACGAGGCTCGCCTTGGCTGAAGCTGAAAGTGGACCTAATTAAGAAGAGCTTTCTCTTCTCGTTTTCGTTTCCTTTAATTTAGTTATATATATAGCTGTTCGCCTGTTCACACACGGGATGGATGCAACCAAGGAAGCGCTTCTCTGGCATCGCTCTCCTTCGATGTTGGGCTGTTGGCACTTTCTTGTTCCACATTTGGCTGTTTCTTTCCATATGACTCGGTTCCTTTCTCTCTCTGTTCTAGATGGTGGTTGGGGATGAAAATTATGTCAGGCCGGCTGCTGCTGACTGGCAATGCCACGGAGGGAACGGTTCATTCTTAATATGCCGGCCGTGGCTCTAGCTTGCTCGCGCGCGCGCTCGTCTGGTCGTCTCTTCATGGATGATGATGGACTTGATCGCATCATCACGTACGCATGTGATGAAGTGGATTGTCAGCTATGCTATACGTCATAATCTGCTAGAAGATGGTAGGGGATCTTTGCTCGTTTGACGCCATTGTCCTTGGATGAAAGAGCTGATCTAGATGAAAGGACGATGGGTTGGATAAAAAAATTAAAGTTGAAGTCATCCTTTTGAATGATATTTCCTCCAGTGTCATCTGCAGGGGAGACAACCTAACTAATAGCAACTCTAATAGATGATGTAAAATATGACACACGAAAAATCCAGGGCCCCAAAACTCTAAAATAGGCTCCATCGCACTACAAAAATTAACCAATGAACAACTACCGGCGATCATGTGTGTATATAACACGATGTTGTTGACAATACTATTCCATCTAAATTATACACGTTGAACGCAGAATGAAATGTAATCTATTATCGAGAGTGACAGTATTTAGTTGCCCTGCCTGATTCCGTTATTGTTAGGATTGCTAGCTATGCATCCATGGCTTGTTACTATTACTAACTACTCCCTCCGTTTCAAAATATAAGATGTTTTAGATTTGTGAAGAAGATGAATCTGCACTTGTTTTAGTATATAGGTTCACTCAACTTTAGGATGAATCTATACACTAAAAGTAGTCTAGATTCATTTTCTTCACAAAGCTAAAACATCTTATATTTTGAAACGGAGGGAGTAGATGATAGCCCGCGCGTTGCGGCAGACACTTATGACATATTTTTTAGTAAATGTGAAATTCAAAAATTCTCTAAGATTATATTAAGGTCAGAAACTGGATGGAGGAGGACCATAAATGGGTGAGGTATACAAATATCACAAATGAAAATGTACTACATGCTAGGTCGGGATAAACGATCTAATAAAAATGCATACTATAGTAAGTGGAACATACATACAAAAGTTAATTACAAAAGAAAATTTAAACTTTGGTTGCCATGGTGCACGCTCATTACGAAAAACTTGAACAAATCAGTGAGTTAAGCACATAAAAAAGGTGTATATGAGAATAGTCATTCAATTCTCCATGAACAATGAAAGAACATATACAGAACTTTGCATAGCCAGCAATTATTTCACATATTAGAATGGCACAATCTCACAACAATAAAGAATATACTATTAGAAAGAAATAACAAAATCAACCAAATCAACCTTTCAAGTTAAAAAGCACTACGATTACAAAGAAGTATATATAAAGGTCTCTCTGGCAAAGAATTTCCGTATTAGATCATGATTTCTCTCTTTCCAAAGCATTGTGGTGGACCAAAATAAAAACATAAGAAATTAGGTTGGCCCCGATGCACGGAGAGTTGTGAAATCAAATGTGTTTAAAGAATGGGTAACAAATACATAGTTAATGTAACATGGGAAAATGGTTTGGAATGCCATAACTGCAATGCATGAAATTTTAGAATGTATAAGGAAGCTGGTTACATATTGATAGACTATAGATAAAAAAATAGAAATTTAGATGTGCGAGATCATTTGAAGGAAACCTCACCAGCTGAATAAATGGATACACCGTACCAAACCTGATCAAAGGTTGCAATGTATTACGAATGACCTATATCAAACATCAAGAAACAATGTTAAACCGTAGGTGCCGATGAAAAAATATTCTATAAGCATGATCTAAATATACATTTAGGCTAAAACAAAGCTTAAGAAACAAGAAATACTAAATGACGTGTTGCAAAATTATTTACTGCTACTTGAAATGTATGCACTGGAAAACATGAAATTAGTGGTGAAGCTATAAGGTTTTTCTCGAAGCAAAACAAAACAAAACTGCATGCGTTACAGGAGGGTACATTTACCATTTTTGTCGTCTCCAATGGTCAACAGGTAGAACGTGGACTAACATCCCTGGTCCCTTTGACAACTTTCCAGTGTGGTAAAAAAATAGTCACATAGGTAAGAATGAGCTAAATTGTCTTAATCGACTCCATAAAAGAAATAGGTGGAGGTGAGCCTAGCTCAACTGTTTGGGAGAATGGATGTACAAACCCAACACCTGAGTTCAAATACTCAATGAAGCGAATTAAGGTTCCTATTTGTACTTGAAGACCAGGCTCTCCTGGTACTCATGCAATTTATCTTGAGGACCGGGCTTGGTGCTTAACCAAGTTTAAAAATCCTAATACTCATGCTTAATGGTGAAAGAACATTTCATAATCCCTAGTGTTTTGTGTGCTAGATAAAAATATCAAGGATTATTTAATGTGTGTTCAAGTACTGCAGATATCTATCTTGAAAAAGGAAAAGAAACTGCTTTTGGGGGGCGGATAATCCGCCCCTACCCACTTCCAGAAGGGCGCAACCCCCAGAGAGGGGGCGGAGTTTTGGCCGGATTTTCCGGCAAGGCCGGATTGTCCGCCCCTTGGGGGCGGATAATTCGCCCCCTCGAGGAATTTCAACAAGTCAAGACCTACGTCGCTCTCTATATGGGGGCGGATTTTCCCCCGGACTTTCTGGCTCTGGGGCGGATTTTCTCCCTAGGCCGGATAGTCCGTCCCTTGAGGGGGCCGCCCCTCGAGGAATTTCATCAAGTCAAGACCTGCGTCGCTCTCTGTATGGGGGGCGGAGTTTTACCCGAAGTTTCCGTCCTGGGGGCGGATCCCCCCCCCCCCCAGGGTGGATAGTCCGTCCCAAAGGGGGCGGATAATCCGCCCCCAAATTTCTCCAACGGCAAGATCTGGGCAGGGGTATTTAAGCCAGCCATTGCCCTCCTGCCAGAACTCTTGATTCATTCGAAAAAGTCAGGACCTGTTCATCATCATCCTTCAACCAAGAGAGTTCCACCTTCATCCACCCAAAGGTCTCGTCCCTTGGGGAATCAAAGAAGGAGAACTCGGTCTTCAACTACTGCGATCAAGTGCTTCATCTCATCTCCATTCATTTGGAGAATCACCGATCTAGTATTTATTGCAAATATCTAGATCCTTGCTTTTGTTTATATTGATAAATCTTATTCTTGTGACAGCTTGTTGTCATTACGGGAGCCCCCAATTCAGTTGTGGGTATGTGCCCCGGTAGAGTTGTAAAGGCACTAGTTCCCGCCTCGAAGGGCACCCATAGTGGAGAAGGTGGATCAGGCCTTTCGCGGCGAGATCCATCGGAGAATAGGGTGAGGCCTATTGTGGAGTGGTGGTCTTAGAACCGCCCACCCCTCCAACGCAGATGTACTTCCCTTAACAAGGAAGGAATTGCGGTAAAACAAATCCCCGTGTCTCCGCGTGCTCCACTACGGTTTCCTCGCTTCTCTCTTTACATGCTTTGTAGCTAGGTTTGCATATAGGAAATTGTCGTAGTTGCATATCTAGAGAATTTACTTTGTGTCAAGCCTAAAATTGAAAAAGAACTAAAAAATTGAGTAGCACCTATTCACCCCCCCCCCCCCTCTGTAGGTTCCCATACGATCCATTTCAATTGGTATCAGAGCCCCGACTCTTAATTCAGGCTTAACCGCCTAAGAGAAGTATGGGATCCAAGGGAGATGGGAGTGATGCTCTGGAGGTAGTCACCATGAACGATCTCAAGACGTTGGAAACAACCTTGGTTAGTTCAATGGAGGCTAATATGGAAAATATGCGTCAATTGATAATGTGTCTCTCCACACCCGCGGCATCACCTCCATCTGCCTCTGAGGCTATCAATCCGCAATCCAAGGAAACGGGTAAAACCGATTCTAAAGATAACGAAGTGGTTGGTGATGGCACTAGCAAGAGCTCCTCCTCGAAAAAGGATAGTGGTAAGGAAGGATACAACGAGGTTTCCCATGTGTATTCTCCTGATCCACCTATCCCACACCCACATATACATAATAGGGTGATCCACCCAAACTTTCAGCATCTACTTTTAATCAATGGCAATTTTTGATGAAGTCTCATGTGTGCAGCTCCTCCATTGAGTTGTGGAAAATCATAGAGAATGGTCTTCATGTTGGAGACCCTCACAACCTAACAAAAAGAGAGGTTGTTGATAGTCAACTCAACGCTACGGCTCTACACATGATTTAGCTTGGTGTGGGTGACAAAGACATGCCACACATTCAGCATCTTAGTACAACTAAGGAAGCTTGGGATGCCCTCAGTGAGCTCTTCATTGGAAATGAAAGTATGAGAAGGAATAGATATGATGCTTTGAGCAATGAAGCTGAAGGATTTTATATGTTGGATGGAGAAGACCACGAGGAAATGTATAGGAGGCTCAAGTCAATATCCACCACTTTCAGGAATCATGGTGCCTCTCATGTTGATGATGCGTGGATCAATCACAAGTATGTCAGTGCTCTTATGTCGTTTGAGCCCACAGATTTGAAGAGTCTCCAAGGAAGGAATAATTACCACCTTATGACATCCAATGAGGTAATGCAAGAAATGGCAGCTTTCAAAGTGGCTGCCAAGAATGCCGAAGATGCTCGTGCACGAGCTATGGGGATGCAAAAGGGGGTCAACGTGGCCTTGAAGACAAGTGTGGTGGATCATGATGAAGATGACATAGAAGGTATGGACTGTCCCGAGGATGTAAAAAGAATTCATGGAAAATACATGGCTTTCTATGCAAAAATCTTTTGGAAGGATCCGGCCAAGGCCAAATCTGAATTAGAACGCAAGAGTGGAGCATATGGAAGAAAGGAGAACTGTTCCAAGCTGAGAAATTGTTTCAATTGTGGAGACCGGTTGCACTTTGTAGCCAAGTGTCCATATCAAAGTAGGGAAGATAATGGAGGAAGACTTATTCTCAAGGAAAAGTCAAATGCTCCACACAAGAAAAAATTTGTAAAGAAGAATGATCCGTTCAAGAAGCAACCAAAGATTGTTCTAGTGGATCAAGAAGAATACTCTTCGGGAAGTGAAGATGAAGACGAGGATGATAGCTCTCGAGAGGTGGCTGCTATAGCCACCACATCTACACCAACATCTCTCTTCGACTCTCCGGACGAAAACGTCATCAACAAGAACGCTACTTGTCTCATGGCAAGATGTTCCGAGGTATCAACTTCTAACACTTATTTTCCTAAGGCTATGATTGAATGGATGATCCTAGTAGTCTTAAGGTTAAAGAAGAGATTATTACTTTGGACTATTTCTTCACTAACTTGCAAGGTGAGAACAAAATACATTTTGAGGCTCTTATGGACCAGCTGGCCCAAAATGAAGTGCTCCTTGAAGAAAAGGGAAGAATTGAAAGGGAGGATGCAATGGAAATTGCGTCCTTAAAAAATTATCTAGAAGAAGAAGAAGAGGCTCGGGCTTCTCTTGAAGAGAGGCTTGAGTCTATTGAGGAGTCACATGAAGAAATGGTGGTACAGTTTGTTAAGGAGCGTGACAATGCAGTTGCCAAAGCAAAGAAGTTAAAGAAAGAAAAGATTGACTTTGGGGCTACTCATGTTAGACTCTCCGAGGAATTGGAGAAACTTAACATCGCTCACAATGCGTTGAAAAGTGAATTCTCCATTCTCAATGAGTCACATGATCAGCTCCAAATTTGATTGACCAAGTATGATGTTCCTAGCACATCTAAATCAACATATATTCACAAAGAAAATGCTAGTGTGGAAGATGAGCTTGTCAATGACACCACTCCCAAAGATAAGGGTGTTCTTGATGAGGTTCTTGGCAAGCAAAGGTCAAATCTTGGTAAGGAGGGACTTGGATATGTCACAAAGTCCAAGAATAAGAACAAGAAAAAGAAGAAGGCCAAGGGTGAACAATCAAAGACAAGCACCGATGTAAAGAATGTCATAAGAGACAAAACTAACAATATTGGTTTTGCAGGGTCTCACAATCCAAATTATGAACTCTTTTGTGATTATTATGGCGATGTTTATGCTTATTATGTTGGTCCTTTTGATGAATATGTTGCTTGGTATATTTGGGTTCCAAATGTTGGAGATATGCCCAAGAGGCAATAATAAAGTGGTTATTATCATATCTTCACACTTATGATAAATGTTTACATACCATGCTATAATTGTATTAACCGGAAACATTAATACTTGTGTGATTTGTAAACTAAAGAGTCCCTAGTAAAGCCTCTTGTTAAACTAGCTTGTTGGTTAATATATGATCATGGTTTCCTAATCATGAACATAGAGATGTTATTAACAACAGGATCATATCATTAGGAGAATGATGTGATGGACATACTCCTATAGATAAGCGTAGCATAAAGATCAAGTCATTTCAATAGTTCAATTGCTATATGCTTTCTGATACATAGTAACCTAATTCCTTCGACCATGAGATCATGCATATCACCTTTACCGGATGGATGCTTTGATGACATCAAAACACCACACCGTAACTGGGTGGCTATAAAGGTGGCATTGAGTGTTCGGAAAGTATTGGTTGAGACACATGGATCAAGAGTGGGATTTGTCCATCCATATGACGGATAGATATTCTCTGGGCCCTCTCGGTGAAATGTCATCCAATTAGCTTGCAAGCATGTGACTGGCTCACAAGGGATCACATATCACGGGAACGAGAAAAGAGTACTTATCGGTAACGAGGTTGAACTAGGTATGCAGAGATACCGACGATCATAACCTCGGATAAGTAAACTATCGTGAGACAAAGGGAAATTGGTATCGTATGTAAGTGGTTCATTCGATCGCAAAGTAATCGTAGAAATATGTGGGAGCCATATGAATTTCCAGATTCCTCTATTGGTTATTGATCGGAGAAGTGTCTCGATCATGTCCGCATAATTCACGAACCGTAGGGAGACACACTTAAGGATTCGACGTTGTTTGAGTAGTTATGGTATTATGAGAAAGAGACCGAATGTTGTTCGGAGTCTCGGATGGGATCCGGGATATCACGAGGTGATCCAAAATGGTCCGGAGAATAAGATTCATATAAGGAAAGTCCCGTTTCGGAGTTCGGGAATGATTCCGGTGTTTTCATCGGGAATGTTCTAGAAGGGTCCGGATTGTCCGACACTCCGGGGGGGAGGGTACATGAGTGTGTCATTGAATGATTGCATCATGTACTAAGTGTTCTTGCTGTTCCAAAAACATGAAAGTCAAATTGCTAGTTTGAAAGTCAAACGGCTAAAACAGGAAACTGTGGAAAACAGGAAACTGTGGGAAACAGGAAACTGTGGGAAACAAGCAAGAGGAGGTTGAAACCAACTTGGAGGAGGAGTCCCTCTCCTCCAAGCCGGCGGTCAGCCTAGGCCGAGTTGGGGAGGGACTCTCCTCCCCTTCCCTGGCGCGCCAGCCCCTCCACCTATAAAAGGAGGGGCAGGGCCTCCTCCTCTACACACAAGTTCCTATCCTCTAATCTTCGGTTTAGAGCCGTTTTGGTTTAGAGCTTCTAATTGCTTTAGCCTTCGGTTTAGAGCCTTCTAATTGGTGTGTCTAAACCCTAGACCACTAATAGCCCTCTCTCATACTCCACCATACTCGCTCCGGCTTAAGGCGAAGCCCTGCAGGATCTCCCCTCTACTTCCGGTACCACGCCGTTGTGCTGCCGGAATCGCGAGGAGAGTGCTACAACCTCCGCTGCCTGCTGGAACAAGGGAGAGGAAGGTCTTCGTCGAGTACCGAACGTGTGACCGACTGCGGGAGCGCTGCCGGAACGTGGCGCCGGAAGGATCGTCTACACGATCTTGAGATCGGAAAGAGTACGACTACATCACCCACGAGAATCTGCTCTCGTTAACCGCTTTGGAATCTTCGAGGGTAAGTTATCCCATCGACTCGTTGCTACAATCTAGTAGATAGATCTTGGCTTGTTTGTTTGTATGCGATAGAAAATTTTGTTTTCCATGCTACGAACCCCTACAGTGGTATCAGAGCCGTGTCTATATGTAGATCTGTTGCACGAGTAGAACACAATGGTCATTGTGGGCGTTGATGCTTTTATTGTCGATTGCTTCTTGTGTACTTTGCATCTTGCGGTATGTTGGGATGAAGCGGCCCGGGCTAACCTTACATGACATCATTCATGAGACTTGCTCCACGCTTGACATGCAACTTGTATTGCATAAGTGGCTTTGCGGGTGCCTGTTTCTCCTAGCATAGTTAAGATCCAATTTACAACGGGTAATCAACAATGCTAGTATCAATGTTGTGGTTCTTGTTCGTAAGTTAGAACGACACTTATTGAAAGCCCCAAACCACGTAAAACATGCAAAGAAAGTAGAGGCGTCTAACTTTGTTTTGCAGGGGTGTGCAGTGATGTGATATGGCCATGATTGTGATTATATATGATGTATGCAATGTTCCTTATTGTAAGTCGGCAACCGACAGGAGCCATATGGTTGTCTTTAATTTCTGTTAAGACCCGCGTGTCTATTCAAAGTAGTTGTAATAGTTGAAGCTGGTGGACGACAACCATGAAGAAGCGTCATTGACCTTGATGCTATGCCGGTGATGATGGAGATCATGTTCGTGCTTGAAGATGGATATCGGAAGCACAAAGAAGAAAGGCCATATCATATCACATATTATGAATTGCATGTGATGTTAATCCTTTATGCATCTTGTATTGCTTAGTAGACGACGGTAGCATTATAAGATGATCCCTCAAGCACACAATTTCAAGTTCTTAAGTGTTCACCCTTAGTATGCACCGTTGCTAATGCTTGTTGTTTCGAAGCACCACGTGATGATCGGGTGTGTTAGATTCCGCAAGTGTATACAACGTAAGCAAGCCAGATTTGCTTATGCGGTAGCTAAGGTTTGATCTTGACGAGCCTAGCATGTACAGACATGGTCTCAGGAACACGGATCACCGAAAGGTAAAGCATGAATCATATAGTAGATATGATGAACATGTCGATTGTTCGCCATTGAAACTATATCAACTCTCGTGAAGATCGGTTTTGATGTGGTGGATTTGGTTCGTGTGATCACTAAAACAATGTGAGGGATGTTGTTTTGAGTGGGAGTTCACCTAGATTAATTTAATTAGAACTCAATTTATCATAAACTAGATCAAAGTGAATTTGCATAGTTGTTGTAGTCATTGGCATCCGTTTACCACCTTGCGTTTAGTTATAATTGAGATGATAGAACTATAGAATTCTGGTTAGTTACTTTACGAACTGGTATCGTATTGTTTTGAAGTGTTAATCTAAAGTTTAAAAGTCCTATTGCAAACTTTCAGTAAGTTCCGGTTACTCCATGAAGTTTAATAATTAGTATTAAATTAAGAGTAACAATTCCAAGTGTTAGTATATAAGTATCATGTTTGTCTCCTTGATTCTTGATATTCAAAGGATTCTCTTAATATCAAGGTTATCTAGGATCTGAAAGAGTTGTTTCAGAAACCATGATGTGTGGAAGATATTGTGATATCTAAAACGAAGTTTTGGTTACAACATGATAGAGTATAATATGGCAAAGTTCATGTTCTCATATTTTGATGAGAATTTGCAAAAAGATTGGAGACACTTGTTGTCCTAATCCTCCAAAAGGTTTTGGATAGCAACATTATACTCATAATTCATCGTTATAAGCTAAAAGTAGCTTGATCATGGACGAGTCCATGATAAAGGTGAATATTTGATGTAGGTAAAATGTTTACTACACCAAGAGATTACTAAAGAAAGGAATTTGAAAGAACACCAAACATTTGATGATGGTGATATACTTCAAAGTGCAAGTCCAAAGACATTGGTATTTAACTATACACGCTTTGGACTATGTGTCATATGTATGACTCCACTATTGATGTTGATAGATTCTTTCAAACTGAAAAGGAAATACTGAAAGAGAATCTCATAAATATATGGCAGAAAAGAAAAGACTAGAATCGTTCAGTTTAAGTATATAGATGATATACATGTTATCGCTATATTCTTTGCTTGTTAAACAATGTGGTTCTTAAGTATTTGATACTGAATTTGTTGGTGTGAATCGTCATACGAAACAACAGAATTCATGAACTACAGTGGCCTAAGTAAATAGCAAAAGAATATGTGATGATGTTCATCGAGAACAAATAAAGGGTTATTGTGTTGCTCGTTAAACATCAAAGCTTGTCTTCAAGATTTGTTTTATCGGGTATTATGAGAACAAAAGGGTTGTTCAAATAATTTCCGTAATCCATAAAAGATGGATGATTCGCAAATCTCGTTAGAGAAATCACATCCATAAAACTAGTGCTAAAGATGTCGAAAGACAAATTGATTGAAAGATCACTTAGGAAGTGACATCGCAGTTTAAATTATATTGGAAAGAAAACATGAAGAAACTCCATGTGGATGGAATTTTGGAGTCTTTTGATTTTTGATCAAATGACACTTGTGAAACTTTCCTAGAGATGATTGAAACTTCGTTCATAGGCCAAAAGGGAACGAATAACTAGCTTATTGGAACTTGTACATATTGTTGTACGAAGTCCATTATGTGTAGTCAAGAGCGATGGATTTCAACTTCATATGCCTTCTCCGAAAATTTAAGTCAATATATGAATATTTACTTAATAAGGATGAAGTATGAAACATTTGAAAAGTTCAAAGAATTTCATGATGAAGTGCAAAATCATTGTAACAAGAATATAAACAGTTTATGATGAAGATCATAAAGGAAGATATTAGAGTTACAAAGTTTAGCATAATACCTAAGATTTAAGGAATCGTTCCGTGAATTTGCATTTCCCGAAACACCATAAGAGTATGGAGCATTCGAGATATGTAATTAAACCTTGTTTGACATGGTGAGATCAAAGGTATAATTCATAAAACTGCCATTGTATTTTAAAGATTAAAAGCTTTAGAGATTACCGTTTTTCCACTGAAAAGAGCTCCATCATAATTCGCTGAAATGACACCATATAAAGTTATGGTTTGGGATAAAACCCAAGTAGTCCTTTCTTAAACATTGGTATGCTATACATAAGAAAGATGTTTGCAACCAAAGTCGGATGAACCTGTCTTTGTATTACTGTTAAGTATTCCTCCATAAACACCAGAGACAAAAGTGTTTGTCGCTTAGAACGTCAAGTTTCTTTGAGAAGGAATTTTTCGTGAAAAGTTAAGTGGGAGGACAATAGAACTTTGATAAGGTTAAAAGAACCTTTAGCTATATGTGCAAAGTTGCGCAGCGCCGAAAAGTGTTCCGGAGTTAGCAAACAATGCTTATGGCTCACGTACCTCAAAGGTTGTGGTGACGGAGATCCAAGTTCCTATTGAAACAAGTAGGTCGGATGAACAATCAAATACCAAGATTTGAGGGTTGAATCATTATTTGAGAATAATGAACCGACTACATGCAAAGAAGCGATGATGGGCCCTGACTCCGTAAAATGGCTTGAAGCCATAAAAATCCGTGATAGTTCCATATACGAGAGGTCAAGATTTGAACTTGAAAGACCCTCTGGGAAGGTACAAGACCTTACAGTCGTATTTGGATCTATAAAGAAATAGACATGGATGTTTCACATCTATGAAATAGTCGACATGTTGGGAAAGAGTTCACAACAATGTTCAAAGGTTGACTATGACAAGATTTGATCTGTCATAGTGATATTTAGTCTAGACGGATTGATGTAGCAACCACTACATATAATTTTGTTATATGGTAGTTGAATAAACAAAACAAGTTCTTCTAATAGAATCGTTACCTAGGACATGTGCATAACACGGTCCATAGGGTTTTGTTAATTCAAAGGATGCTAAAAGCATATGCAAACTTCAATGGTTAAAGTGAGCATCGCGGAGTTGGAATCTTCACTATGATGAAACTGTTAAAGGAGTTTAAAAGTTCATTAGAGACAATGAAGATGCTTGCATTTGCAAGAAATTAAGTGGGAGCGCTAAGACATGTTTCTAATACATTATGTGGAAGACATATTGTTGATTGGAAATAATGTATCTTTTATTAACACATATTAAGAATTTCATCTCGATGAAAGACTTAGGCAAAACCCAAATATTTGGCATCAATAGACGCTAATATGGTTGTGCCAGAAGTACATAGACGAGATATTGAATGAGTTCAATATAGAAACTACAAGAGAGGTTCTTGTCGCACAGAAAGGATTGAATGAGTTCAATGTTGATGACATATTCAAGTGTATTGACATTTGGTAAAGTGAAACAAATAATCAAGTATAGATTGATACTTGATGTATAAAATCACAAAGAGTATTTATATCAATCATACTGTGATATGTACAAATCCAGATATGTCCTATGCTCTAAATGTTGTGAGCATATACCAGAATGATTCGTAAGATGATCATTGGACAATAGTAAGGATATTCTTATGATCTTTTGGAAGAACTAAGAGTATAATATTTGTAGAAGTGACAAATAGATGGTTAGTTCATTGTAAAAGTACTACATTGATACTAGTTTTGTCATAAAGTACAAATTTAGTTTGTCTCAATCTAAACTAAGGGTGGCACAATATAATGGAAAGTAAGTTCCATAATGGATTTGGATGAGTTCCAAAGTTAAGACATTGTGACAGATACTACAACAAAAGGCTAAGTATATGACTGCTATTTTAGCAGCAAAAGAGGGCATTTGTGTCAAGTAGTTTGTTATCAAACTAGGTGTAGTTCACAGTGGGATAATACTATGAAGATATATTGTGCGACAATATTATCAACATGTTTTAACCCCAAAGAGCTAAAGGTCACACCGAAAGACCAAATTTATATAAAGCCATCTCATTAGAGAATGAGTGATGCGTAGAGACGCAAAGACATGCAATTACACACGGACCTGGAAGTGTCAGATCCGGAGATCAGTTGACCATTAGCAATCGTGTACATACAACACCGGAAAGCCATAGGTGTTGAATACACAAAGGTTTGAAACTAGATTATTGACTCTAGTGCAAGTGGGAGACTGTTGGAGATATGCCCAAGAGGCAATAATAAAGTGGTTATTATCATATCTTCACACTTATGATAAATGTTTACATACCATGCTATAATTGTATTAACCGGAAACATTAATACTTGTGTGATTTGTAAACTAAAGAGTCCCTAGTAAAGCCTCTTGTTAAACTAGCTTGTTGGTTAATATATGATCATGGTTTCCTGATCATGAACATAGAGATGTTATTAACAACAGGATCATATCATTAGGAGAATGATGTGATGGACATACTCCTATAGATAAGCGTAGCATAAAGATCAAGTCATTTCAATAGTTCAATTGCTATATGCTTTCTGATACATAGTAACCTAATTCCTTCGACCATGAGATCATGCATATCACCTTTACCGGATGGATGCTTTGATGACATCAAAACACCACACCGTAACTGGGTGGCTATAAAGGTGGCATTGAGTGTTCGGAAAGTATTGGTTGAGACACATGGATCAAGAGTGGGATTTGTCCATCCATATGACGGATAGATATTCTCTGGGCCCTCTCGGTGAAATGTCATCCAATTAGCTTGCAAGCATGTGACTGGCTCACAAGGGATCACATATCACGGGAACGAGAAAAGAGTACTTATCGGTAACGAGGTTGAACTAGGTATGCAGAGATACCGACGATCATAACCTCGGATAAGTAAACTATCGTGAGACAAAGGGAAATTGGTATCGTATGTAAGTGGTTCATTCGATCGCAAAGTAATCGTAGAAATATGTGGGAGCCATATGAATTTCCAGATTCCTCTATTGGTTATTGATCAGAGAAGTGTCTCGATCATGTCCGCATAATTCACGAACCGTAGGGAGACACACTTAAGGATTCGACGTTGTTTGAGTAGTTATGGTATTATGAGAAAGAGACCGAATGTTGTTCGGAGTCTCGGATGGGATCCGGGATATCACGAGGTGATCCGGAATGGTCCGGAGAATAAGATTCATATAAGGAAAGTCCCGTTTCGGAGTTCGGGAATGATTCCGGTGTTTTCATCGGGAATGTTCTAGAAGGGTCCGGATTGTCCGGCACTCCGGGGGGGGAGGGTACATGAGTGTGTCATTGAATGATTGCATCATGTACTAAGTGTTCTTGCTGTTCCAAAAACATGAAAGTCAAATTGCTAGTTTGAAAGTCAAACGGCTAAAACAGGAAACTGTGGAAAACAGGAAACTGTGGGAAACAGGAAACTGTGGGAAACAAGCAAGAGGAGGTTGAAACCAACTTGGAGGAGGAGTCCCTCTCCTCCAAGCCGGCGGCCAGCCTAGGCCGAGTTGGGGAGGGACTCTCCTCCCCTTCCCTGGCGCGCCAGCCCCTCCACCTATAAAAGGAGGGGCAGGGCCTTCTCCTCTACACACAAGTTCCTATCCTCTAATCTCCGGTTTAGAGCCGTTTTGGTTTAGAGCTTCTAATTGCTTTAGCCTTCGGTTTAGAGCCTTCTAATTGGTGTGTCTAAACCCTAGACCACTAATAGCCCTCTCTCATACTCCACCATACTCGCTCCGGCTTAAGGCGAAGCCCTGCGGGATCTCCCTTCTACTTCCGGTACCACGCCGTTGTGCTGCCGGAATCGCGAGGAGAGTGCTACAACCTCCGCTGCCTGCTGGAACAAGGGAGAGGAAGGTCTTCGTCGAGTACCGAACGTGTGACCGACTGCGGGAGCGCTGCCGGAACGTGGCGCCGGAAGGATCGTCTACACGATCTTGAGATCGGAAAGAGTACGACTACATCACCCACGAGAATCTGCTCTCGTTAACCGCTTTGGAATCTTCGAGGGTAAGTTATCCCATCGACTCGTTGCTACAATCTAGTAGATAGATCTTGGCTTGTTTGTTTGTATGCGATAGAAAATTTTGTTTTCCATGCTACGAACCCCTACACCAAAGACCCTTGTTACTAACATGAGAGGACCCGTTGAAAAATGGGTACCTAAAACCAAGAAGTAATTCTCTTGCAAGGCTATGCTTCCGGTGGGTCTAAATGGGTGCTGGATAGTGGATGCACTAGTCATATGACTGGAAGCAAGGATATCATCACGGAGATGCGACCCAATCATGATAATATTACAATCTCCTATGGTGATAAGTCTAAATCTCAGGTATTGGGTCTTGGCAAGGTTGTGGTCGCCCATGATATCTCTCTCGTGGACGTCATGCTTGTTGAGACCCTCGGTTACAACCTTCTTTCTGTTCGTGTCCTTGGTAAGATGGGCTTTGCTGTTTTCATTGATGATGATTTTGTGGTACACTTGTGGAGCAAGTCTCTAAAGGTCACTTTTGTTGGGTACGTCGAAAATGACATGTATGTGGTGGACTTTTCGGGGAAAACCACTTCGGGTCCGATGTGTCTATTCGGAAAGGCCGACGTGGGCTGGCTATGGCATCGCCGTTTAGCCCATGTCAACATGAGAACTTTTCAAAGTCTTCACAAGGGTGGACACATCCTTGGACTAAAAGACAATGTTTTCTTTGCCAAAGATCGTGTTTGCAGGGCTTGTGTTGAAGGCAAAATTCATGACTCTCCCCACAAGAGGAAGACCATTGTTTCTTCTAAGAGAATTTTGGAATTAATTCATGTGGACTTATTCGGTCCTCCATCTCATGCCAGTCTCGGTGGGAAGAAGTATTGCTTGGTCATAGTCGATGATTACTCAAGATACACATGGGTCTATTTCTTCAAGCTAAAGAGTGAGACTCAACAAACGGTCATAGACTTTGCCAATGAGGTTCAACATCAACACAACATTCCCATCTTGGCAATAAGAAGTGACAACGACTCCGAGTTCAAGAACTACACATTTAATGAGTTTCTAAGTGAAGAGGGGATAAGACATCAATATTCCGCTGTGTACACCCCTCAACAAAATGGTGTAGCCGAGATGAAGAACCACACTTTGGTGGATATGGCTAGATCAATGTTGGCTGAATTCAAGTCTCCTTACAATTTTTGGTTTGAAGCCATATCTACCGCTTGTCACTCATGAAATTGGCTCTACCTCTACAAGATCTTGG
Organism: Avena sativa; assembly: GCA_916181665.1. Taxonomy (NCBI): domain Eukaryota; kingdom Viridiplantae; phylum Streptophyta; class Magnoliopsida; order Poales; family Poaceae; genus Avena; species Avena sativa. The sequence goes on from OV702280.1 coordinate 324,574,249, forward strand.
ACAAGACTCCATATGAAATACTCACCGGTAACAAGCCCAACATTTCGTACTTCCGGGTATTCGGTTGTAAGTGTTTCTTTCTTATCAAAGGTGTCCGTTTTTCTAAATTTGAGTCTAAGGCTTTAGAAGGTATTTTTTGGGTTACGGTCCGAATCCCACACTTATAGAGTCTACAACAAGCTCTCCAGAATTGTTGTGGAATCTTGTAGTGTGGAATTCGATGAAAATGATGGCTCCCACGTGGGGCAAGTTGATGTTTGTGATGCAGATGCTGAAATACCCCGGGATGCCATAAGAAGAATGGGTGTTGGATTTTTCCGCCCCATTGAGGAACCCCTTGTGGCGGATCGGGAATGACAATGCTCCACTCAAGTGGAGCCCTCATCTACACAAGATCAACAAGACCCTATTGCTGGAGAAACCTCTGCACCAGCACCGCAACCTGCAGAAGATCATCAGTCTTCTGGGAAAAATGATAGTCCTAGGCCGAACTATCTGCCCCCTCCAGGGGTGGACTGTGCGCCCCTGGCACTCCAACACACCCCAGGGGACTTCAAGAAGAACAAAATAGCCAATAAAATTCCAGGCCGGATTCTCTGGCCCCAAGGGGCGGATTATCCGGCCCTGGAACTCCCAACTCTGTCAGGGTTTCTCAGGAAGAAGAAGTTGCAGCCACATCTCCCAGGACGAATAGTCCGGCCCCACCGAGGGGCGGATTATCCGGCCCTAAAGAACCTGTTCAGCAACAAGCTCCTGTTATCAGCTCAGATCAAGATCAAGGGCAAGGTAGTGGACAAGACAAGGATCCAAATGCCGAATCAACTCCTTCTAGAAAACAATAAGGAAATTGAGGCTAGTTGCAAGGCTCGTGCTGATCGGAACCTTGAGTTAAGGGGTCACACTCTTGACAAGGTTGTCGGTGATCTACGAAGAACGGTGTCTACTAGAAGAGAACTTGCAAGCTTCTGTGATCATCAAGCTCACATTTATATGGTTGAACCAAAGAAGGTATTTGATGCTCCTGAAGATCCCGATTGGGTGGTTGCAATGCATGAAGATCTAAATAACTTCGAGCGCAACAAGGTTTGGAAGCTCGTAGAGAAACCCAAAGAGTGCTGCAATGTTATGGGCACCAAGTGGATTTTCAAGAACAAACAAGATGAAAATGGCATTTTTTGTGAGGAATAAAGCAAGGCTAGTGGCTCAAGGATTCTCTCAAGTGGAAGGAATTGATTTTGTCGAGACTTATGCTCCCGTGGCTCGTCTTGAGTCCATTTGTATCCTTCTTGCCTATGCCGCTCATCGTAATTTTAAATTACAGCAAATGGATGTTAAGAGTGCGTTTCTTAATGGTCCACTACATGAGTTGGTATACGTCAAGCAACCCCCGGGATTTGAGGATCCCAAATTTCCGAACCATGTCTACAAACTCGATAAGGCACTCTTATGGCCTTAAACAAGCCCCACGTGCGTGGTATGAGCACCTTAAAGAGCTTTTGTTAGACCGTGGATTCGAAGTTGGGCAAATCGATCCCACTCTTTTTTACTAAGAAGGTTAATGAGGAGCTTTTTGTATGACAACTATATGTAGACGACATTATTTTTGGCTCTACTAACCAAGCTTTTAACGATGAATTTTCAAAGCTTATGACTGACAGGTTTGAGATGTCTATGATGGGAGAATTGAGGTTCTTTCTTGGATTCGAGATCAAACAACTTAGAGAGGGAACTTTCATTAATCAAGCTAAGTACATCCAAGACATGCTCAAGAGGTTCACGATGACAGATCTCAATGGCGTTGCTACTCCAATGCAAACAAAGTGTCATCTTGAGCTTAATACCAAGGGTCAAGACGTGGACCAAAAGGTATACCGATCCATGATTGGCTCTCTCCTTTACCTTTGCGCATCTAGGCCCGGTACCGTGTTGAGTGTAGGAGTGTGTGCAAGGCACCAAGCCGCTCCTAAAGAAATCCACTTAGTGGCGGTCAAGAGAATCTTCAGATATTTGGTTCATTCCCCAAATTTTGGTTTATGGTATCCCAAAGGCTCCAGTTTCTCTCTATGTGGTTACACTGATTCAGATTGGGCTGGTGACAAAGATGATCGAAAATCAACTTCTGGTGCATGTCAATTCTTGGGCAGGTCTCCAGTGTGTTGGTCTTCAAAGAAACAAAATTGCATATCACTCTCAACCGCCGAAGCTGAATATGTTGCTGCTGCAAGTGCTTGTACACAATTATTATGGATGAGGCAAACTTTAGAGGGATATGGTGACAATTGTGACAAAGTGCCTCTTTTATGTGACAATGAAAGTGCTATCAAAATTGCTTACAATCCGGTGCAGCATACAAGAACAAAACATATTGAGCTTCGCAATCACTTCATTCGGAATCATGTTGCTCGTGGCGATATTGCACTATCTTTTGTGAGCACGAAGAACCAACTTGCTGATATCTTCACGAAGCCTCTTGATGAAGCAATATTTTGCTATTTGAGGAATGAGCTAAATATCATAGATTCAAGGAGCTTGGCTTGACTACCATTGCATACTCACTTGCTCTTCTTCATGTATTTGGTTTAGATGCGGGCATAGACATAGGGGGAGTGTGGTCCTAATTGATTGGGCTAACCCTCCCCCCATAATGCCGAAAGCAAGAAAAATCATTTCCCTTAATATCATTTTGTGATATGTGGGTCATCGATGAGCATTGGTTTTGAACTCAAGATACACCTTCGCGGTGTCATGCCATGCACTCCAACATGGTGGCTTCCGTCACCGCCCTCTTACTTGAGAAGAGTTGGTTTCTAATGGCTCTCTTTGGATTCTCTTGCATATCTTTTGCTCTTATGGAAAACACACCCAATTTTGGCTTTTGGTTGATTTGTTCTTGCAACTTTGGGCGTGTAGTACCATCTCAGTTTGTTGCTCTAAACCCAAGCCTTTTTTCCTCCTTGAACCATCTATTCTTGCACACAAATCCTTCATACACTTTCGAGGAGTTTTGCAAGGAGTGCTCCGGCCTGAATCTGTGTTGACAGAATTTCAGAAGGGGCGGACTATCGGCCCCAAGTGGGGGAGGGGGGGGGCAGATTATCCGCCCCGAGGGAAATCTGCCTCATAAGGGAAGGGTCGAGGAGGAAGGGCTCAAACAGAGCAGCCAGTCCTCCCCCAACTCGTTCTCTGCCCCAAGCCACCGTTGGAGCCTCCGCCCTTCACCGGAGTCGATTCGACCACCGGATTCTCCGGGCCCTCCCCAGACCTTCTTCCCATCGCCTTCGGGTACCTTCTCCTCCAATCTCTTCCTCCAATGAGTGAGGGTAACTCCCTCATCCATCTCTTTTGTATGAGATTCATTGTTTTTGGTGGAAATCTCGTGGTAGAAGATACTTGATGTTTCCCATGTTTGTTAATTTCAGTAATAGTGCAACCCTAGTGCCCGATCTGTTTTTGCCTTGGTAAATCTGGGCCAAACCAGACAAATTCTGCAGGGGCGGATAATCCTCCCCTAGTCCGGCCTGGAGACTAATTGTCTGCTCTGGTTTGGTTCAGATTTTCACAAATACACATCTTGGCTCATGGATTGTGTTCCTACTATTTCTAACATTCCTCTTGGACTTGTGTGTGCGTGCTTATCCCCATGCTACCTCTCCCATGCTTTTCACAGGTGGTTCACGCGCTCCTAAGACCTACAAGCATCGTCCTCGTGCTCGTTATCTCAGGCCCACTGCAGAGGGCACATTTGTTGACGAAACTGAGGTCCGCAGGTTAGCAAGAGAATCTGAACAGATGGCAGAGGCAGCAAAGAAAGCCAAGAGGGTTGTGTCTCGCAAGGGCAAGGGCAAGAATTCCCGGCCTAACTACAAGTCCATGGACAACGTTGAGTACTCATCCATGCGTCAAACAGATTACTATGCAGATGCTAATAGTGATGGTGAGCCAGAGGATTCCATGTTTTGGTGCTCTCACTTTAGGTCTATTCATGATGATGTCTATGTTCCTCTCAAGATTCGCCCCATGCATCCTCTGAATATGACTAAGGACCAATCCAAGGCACGACTCAGTGAAGCTTTGGATGTGACTAACAAGATGGGGCTTCATCACCTTATGACTCTTCAGTGTCACTATGATTCCTCGGTGGTGAAGCAGTTTTTCTCAACACTTGTGATCTGCGGAGATGAGCTTCGCACCATGAAGTGGATGACATGGACAACAATAATTCAGTCTAATTTCCGCACCTTTGGTCAGGTTCTTGGGTATGCTTTTCATGACCGGGACACAGCTTCAGGACACCGCATTATTTCTCGGCTCAGGCCATCCAAGGACACTATGCTTGCTCCATGTCTGACACCTAATGGCATTGCCGATACCTTCGCTGGCCTCTCTCCTTTGTATGCCACCCTTGTTGGCATGTTTAGGGACAACATCTCTCCAAGTGGGGGAAACAATGATAAGATTCGCGGTCACCTGGTTCCCCTACTTGCCTTTGCTCACGAGTGTGCCACCAATGCTGGCTCGTCTACAGGTTATAAGCTAGATGTGATGGACTACATATATCATGAGATGACTGATGCGATGCTCAACCGGCTCTCTATCCCATATGCTCCTTTTATTATGATGCTCATCAAGCATATGCTGCCACATGAGGACTTTGGCACTGATTTGGATGGTAAGCACAAGTCAAATAAGATCTACAACAAGGCTCATAAGACCTCTCACCCTTCCACTGCTCCTGAGTCCTTTATGCGTGATGCAAGGGCTAGTGGTCGTCGTCCCTCTGAGTCCCCAATGGCTCGTGAAGTCAAGCAGCTCAATTGGTTCCAGCGACACATTCTTTGCATGGGCATAGATACTCACAAGGGCCATTATGAGGAGTACCGGAGGAGCCATGAGATGGCTCACACTCAGCAGCTTATTCTTAACCATGTGTCAGGTGCAACTGGCCATCCTCCTGCTCATATAGCCCGGATCCCTATGCACAGTGGAACAGTTCTAGGTTCAACTATGGCGATCTCGAGAGTCACTTGTTTCCTCCATCGCCGAGGGCGCCTACTCCTCCAGCTGATGATGATGATGAGTATGATGACGAGGAAGGGGACGAGGATGACTACGACGAGGACGAGGACGAGGGCGAGGACGAGGAGGAGTGATCTTCTAGGGCGTTAGCATCGCTCTTCTTCCTTTTTGGTGTTTTGATGCCAAAGGGGGGGAAGTAGTTCTATTAGGTCACGGATTTGCATGGGTCGGGCGCAAGCACTTGCCTTTTCATTCATTTTATTTGCATGCTTGTGCCCTTTTAGCGTGAACTTTTTGTTATTTGTGCTTGGTTTGTATAAGACTCTGTCGTGTGATACTCTGTATGGATCTCTGGAATTTTGGATTTATCGTATGGATCTACTCATATGGAATTCTGGATTTATCTATGGAAGTATGGTATTCTATTGATGGCATATGGACTTATGGTATTATCTATTGCTTACATCAATATTGTGGGATGTGCTTGGAGCCTAATAATTTCATTATTCACTTTGGCTATTTTCACATCCCGGTGGTATGACTTCATTTCCTAACTCACCTTGTTTTACTTGTCTTTGTTATGAAAGTGGCTTGCTCTGAAGTGTGTGCATTTGTAATCAAATACAAATTATAAATATGCACACATTTAGGGGGAGCCGGTTTCATTTCCTTTAGGTGCTGTTAGTAGGTTTTATTGCAAATCCTAGTATTGTCATCTAACACCAAAAAGGGGGAGATTGAAAGAACATTTCATAATCCCTAGTGTTTCGTGTGCTAGATAACAATATCAAGGATTATTTAATGTGTGTTGAAGTGCTACAGATATCTATATTGAAAAAGGAAAAGAAATTGCTTTTGGGGGGCGGATAATCTGCCCCTACCAGGGGTGGATAATCCACCCCCTCGAGGAATTTCAACAAGTCAAGACCTGCGTCGGTCTCTGTATGGGGGCAGAGTTTCCCTAGACTTTCAAGCTCTGGGGCGGATTTTCTCCCCAGGCCGGATAGTCCGCCCCTTGAGGGGGGCGGATAATCCGCCCCCTCGAGGAATTTCATCAAGTCAAGACCTGCGTCGCTCTCTGTATGGGGGGCGGAGTTTTCCCCGGAGTTTCCGTCCCGAGGGGCGGATTTCCCCCAGGGCGGATAGTCCACCCCAAAGGGGGGCGGATAATCCGCCCCCAAATTTCTCCATCGGCAGTATCTGGGCAGGGGGTATGTAAGCCAGCCATTCTCCTCCTGCCAGAACTCTTGATTCATTCGAAAAAGTCAGGATCTGTTCATCATCCTTCAACCAAGAGAGCTCCACCTTCATGCACCCAAAGGTCCCGTCCCTTGGGGAATCGAAGGAGGAGAACTCGATCTTCAACTACTGCAATCAAGCGCTTCATCTCCTCTCCATTCATTTGGAGAATCACTGATCTAGTATTTCTTTGCAAATATCTAGATCCTTGCTTTTGTTTATATTGATAAACCTTGTTTTTGTGACAGCTTGTTGTCATTACGGGATTCCCCAATTCAGTTGGGTGTGTGCCCTGGTAGAGTTGTAAAGGCACCGGTTCCTACCTCGAAGGGTACCAATAGTGGAGAAGGTGGATCAGGCCTTTCGTGGTGAGATCCATCGACGAATAGGGTGAGGCCTATTGTGGCGTGGTGGTCTTAGAACCGCCAATCCCTCCAATGCAGATGTACTTCCCTTAACAAGGAAGGAACTGCGGTAAAACAAATCCCTGTGTCTCCACGTGCTCCACTACAGTTTCCTCGCTTCTCTCTTTACGTGCTTAGTAGCTAGGTTTGCATATAGGGAAATTCTCGTAGTTGCATATCTAGAGAATTTATTTTGTGTCAAGCCTAAAATTGAAAAATAACTAAAACTTGAGTAGTACCTATTCACCCCCCCCCCCTCTAGGTGCCCATACGATCCATTTCAAATGGTTGTGTGCATCCCTAGTTTGTCAGAGGCCGGAGAAGTGAAATCCTCCCTCCATTTTAGAAGATTTGAACCCACAACTTGGCTCCTCCTCCTGACCCCTCCTCCTCCCGCAGCCGCGTCGGGCGGCCTCCCCTCCCTGCCGAGCCCTTCCTCCCATGGTCTCTCCTCCCCGCTGCCCTGCCCGGATCGTCTCCAGGCAAAGACCTGGGGGAATGGTGGCGGCGACCCTGATCGCGATCTGGCGGGAAGGCGGCGGCATCCGTCCCGAATGGTTTGGCGGTGGTGTTGCGGCAAGCGCTGGCCGGTAATCCTCGGCCCAGATGGCGGTAGGCGGCGGCGGGGATCTGGGCCTAGCCGTGATATGTCCTGTACGTTGGCCTCGCCGCCGGCGCCCAGGCGACCCGGGCCTTGTCCGTGACTAGGGCGCTTGGGGAATCTGCCCCCGACATTGGTGGTGGTGGCCTCCTTCTTCGTCGGAATGGTCGGCCGGGTGGTCTTTCTATCTTGCGGCGGATCCTGCTAGTTTCTGGTGGGTGGCGTGGGTACTGCTGGCTCGGTTTCAATAAAGGAGGTGGTACTGGATCCCTCTCAAGCCAAGATGATGATCTGTCGGATGTTAGTCTCCATTGATCAGGTTTCTGTGTCGTGTTCCGGAAGGCTCCGCCGGCGAACTCCATAAGTGCTATCATGCCATGAGTTTGCTGGAAGGATTGAATTCGGTCATACGCACCCATGTTTTACCTTGATCGTTTGGTTTCAGAGGGTGTGCTTTGAAGCTTTGTTGGTTGTTATTATCATGGGGCATGTTCTCGTTCCATGGTGATGACGGAGAAAGTCATGGAGACTGAGATCCGAGGACAGACAATGGTGGTTCGAGTCTGGGTGGTGGTTAGGAATTGGCTAGGTGACTTGTGAATTGGAGCAGTGGCATGCAAGTGGGGGCGACTACACAGGATAGGTTCATGGTCCTACCTCTCAGGGTGAAAACCCAAGGTCTGGCCTTAATTGGTTGTGCCTGGCAATGGTCTTGTTGAAGGTATTGTTTTGAGAGCACGGACTTTCTTCAGGGTGAAAACCTAGATCTTTGATAGGGCGATGACGGTGTTTGTGCACTTTTCCCTTCTTGGAGGCGTCATTTTTGGAGAAGCTGGACTTATGGTGTTATCTTGGTGGTGGTAGTACTACTGTTTCAATGAATGGGTCACCGTAGCGGGACTTTTCTTTTTTGTATTTCTTCTTTCTTTTTTTGGTTGTGTGCATCCGTGTGGCCGCTAGGGCAATGCGTTGTTGCAGAGGCTGGATGTAATTGGTATCATCTGATATTAATATATGCTCCTTTCCAAAAAATTAAAATAAAAGAAATAGGTGTGACGAGGTTCGATATCGCCAATGCCCATTGTTATGGACTTGGGTTTTGGAGAAGATGGGGATGCTGAAGATCACGGAACGGTTAACAGACAAGCAACGCAGGACACAAGGTTTACCCAGGTTTAGGCCCCCGAAGGGAAAACCCTACCCCTGCTTGTCTGCTCTTGATTACGGCAGAACCGAAGGTTACAGGGGTGCACAGATGCAATCTGGCGTGAAGGTGTGTATGCGAGGGTGGAAGAGATCCTTCTCGCCATGCCCTCCTAGCCTTTATATAGATAGGCTGGTCCCGGGCCTAGGTCGAGTCGGTTACAGATTAAGGTTGGTACCCTTTAAAATTCTACCTATTGTAGAGTTGTTCTCCAAGGATCCGAAGACATCATGGGTCTGGGCCACCCGAAATCTTCACCGGCCGCATGTCTTGATGTGGGCCTTCCTTTGGGATGGACCAGATATACCAATGTTGTGTACCCGCGGGGTATAACCATGTCAGTAGCCCCCGAGTGTTCAGTCGAATCATAGATTTGGCTGAGGACTCTTTAATCTTTCGGGTGCTATGTAGTTGAACCTGTTTCACAAGGAGAAATGTTTTAGTTTATAGGGATTGATGATGCGTGTGCCTGATTCTCCCGATGGATCAGGGCCAGTTAACTGCTATAGGACAAAACAACATGATCTTCATCAAACTCGAGTCCCTGGACTAGAATTTGGAACGATTGCTAACGTAATTCGACTCAGGCCATTGAGGTCTTACAGGAGTCGAATCCCAGTGGTTTTTAGGTGATGTACCCAACGTGTCCGTCAGGATTTTTCATCGTGTCTGCTGACACGAAAATTTACTAGCAGAGCACAGTCAGGTGCGTTACCAGGACATCAGATGAGATCTGTAGGGCTTATATTTGCGTCGTAGACACAACATCCAAAATCTTATCACCGCGGAGGTGTTTTGGGTGACCAAGGAGATTGCTTCTCACTTAGCGTTGGTTTGGGCAAGGTTGCCCAAAATATTTTGTCGTATTTGATTTGAAGGATCGCAGTCGAAGAATACATAGGGTGTGCGGCCAGCGCTCCCTATGGGAGTAGCCCCCGAGTGTCTGTTCGAGTCGTAGACTCGAGCAGAGACTTTAGTTCAGTTGTTTTCAGCTTAGGTCCGAAGGACACAATTTTTTTTGGATGCTCAACCAATCCTTCCTATGAGAGTAGCCCCCGAGTCCGAAGTGGAGTCACATACTCGACGTAGGACTCGAAGATAGTTGCGAGGTGTAGTACCTTAGTCATTCTCAGATGCGCGGCCAGCGCTTCTAATAGGAGTAGCCCCTCGAGTTAGTACTTGATTGATCAACCGAAAACTTCCAGTCGTTGCTGGCTTGGCCTTGATGATGTCAATGATGACGATTGGTGATCTCAACTATCTACGGCGGCAGAGATGATGCGACGGGACGACCGTGGGTCCCACCGCCTGACTTGGAGTTGACTAGTCACACGTAGACGTACAATACCGGAACATGAGAAGTATATCACCTAATCCGCTCCGTTCTAGTGCATCCTGCAAAGTCCTTCCTAGCGTCAAGCCAAAGGAGAGTGAATCTGCATACCGATAAAATACATTAAGCTTTAAGAAAACCTGATGAGAAAAACAATGAAATGTAGAAGCATTGATGCATACCAGCACAAGAGAGTGAGATTGAAAGGTTAGTAGCAACGCCAAGAATATCCATGGCCGAGCTAGTGATCCAACCAGCAAGGCAACCGAGTAACCCAAAACGATGCTAGTGCATTCTAGCATTTTATCCAAACTAGTTGAATGTCCGTGCTTTGCCACGACATCTTAATATTTTCTCCGTCACACATGTAAACATAAAGTGAACATAAATATTCGTGTGCATAGAAAAGATAGCCAAATAGAAATGCTCACAATCTATCAGCAGTCATTTCATGATAAGAGACAATTGATTATCAAGAATTTTGCGCAAATATGGTCTGGCTAGATCAACATGAAATTAGCATGGGGAAGGCCCCTCTTCTGGAACTCTACCACATAGACGTTCACCTTAGAAATGCCCAAAATATGCTTGTTGGTAAGCATCCTTTTCATCGTCTCCATCTTGGACCTAAACACTCGGGCCACAAGATCTCATTGGTCCTGTGGGGTTTGGCCTGGAAGCAGCATGTCTTGTATCTCCTGCCAGTTTGGGTTGTAGGTTACCGTCAGGAAGATGTGAGGCTTGTCGTAAGTCACCGGATTTTGTGCGATGCCTCCATAGGTCCACTTAGTTGGAAGTTTAGTGGGTGCCATCTACATAATAAACATACCAACATTCACTCTCTATATTTTGGTTCTTGAACTAGACACCTCAAGCTTAAAGAAAATCATGGGTATGCTTGTGATGATAAAGTGAAGAATGAATACTATAGGTAATGGACATATCTGATTTTATCACAGAAAATGTTGGTGCATGCTAAATTGTAGAGTTCATCTATTAAATATCTTTTCATGAGCAAAAAAGTTAGGCGTAGACCAAAAGCCAACAATTTGAGTATCGATTTTCTAGGAAGTGGTCCTAAAAAATAAGATCTAATGTGAAATTCGAAGTTTAATTTTGCAGGGTCAAGTCTAGAATAAATTTATCAGATTACGTAGACAACCACATAATTTAGAGAACATAAAGCATTTTATCGTTAAGGGATGCTTTAATAGGCCAACAACCTTAGTTTGTGTTTTTTAAACAAATTCTATTCCAATAGTATTAAAGGTGCTGAAAGGACTATGTTTTTCCTTGTTATTTTGGTGATGATGACAATTCCACTTGTGATCTAACCGTGTGCTTGAGTTTCAGGTTAATAGTTTTTGATGGAGCTTATGAAGTGTGTGGATGCTATTCTTGGGATCTCGTGAAGATGGCTGTCTTTCGTTTTTCTCTTTCTCTCATTTTATTGTTTTAGATCGCCGTATTATCAAGAGGGGGTCTACCTCAGAAGGCTGTGGGGAATTATCTGTTCTTGCACAAACCATTTTTGCACCGCCACAGCCATCCTATCCATCAGCGAGAGAGCAAGTTTCTGATCAGTTGGTGCAGTTTTTGTCTGATCGTCTGTGGGATGGATCTGGGATTATTTCCGGTCCAACTTCCGACGGAACTTCCGACCAGAGTTCAAAACCTACTGTATTGTAGTGTTCTATTTGACGGAACTTACGCCGGAAGTAGCACCGGAAGTTCCGGTCGCAGGAACTTCCTTTGCTTTTTCCACTGAGACCCTGAGCGGAACTTCCGCCTAGGCGTCGGAACTTCCGGTCAGGAATTTGTGCGACCAAGTTGTTCCGCCCCAAGTTCCGCTCCAAGTTCCGCTCAGGTTCAGAATACTTTTGTTTGCAAGTGTTCTATTTGACGGAACTTGGTCCGGAACTTTCTCCAGAAGTCTCACCAGAACTTCCGATCATTCTGACCGGAACTTCGGGTCAAGCTTTGGAGCATGCGTCAACGGTTTTCGTACCATTGGAGCAGCACTGGGCGGTGTTGGAGATATGCCCTAGAGGCAATAATAAATATAGTTATTATTATATCTCTGTGTTTATGATAAATGTTTACATTCATGCTATAATAGTATTAACAAGGAAAGATTAATACTTGTGTGATTTGTAAACTAAAATAGAGTCCCTAGTAAAGCCTCTTTATAAATACTAGCTTGTTGGTTAATAAATGATTGTGGTTTCCCTATCATGAACATTGATATGTTATTAACAATAAGATCATATCGTTAGGAGAATGATATGGTGGACATACTCCTATAGATAAGCGTAGCATAAAGATCAAGTCATTTTAATAGTTCAAATTGCTATATGCTTTCTGATACATAGTAACCTAATTCCTTCGACCATGAGATCATGCATATCACCTTCACCGGAAGGATGCTTTGATGACATCAAACACCACACCGTAACTGGGTGGCTATAAAGGTGGCATTGAGTGTTCAGAAAGTATTGGTTGAGACACATGGATCAAGAGTGGGATTTGTTCATCCATATGACGGATAGATATACTCTGGGCCCTCTCGGTGGAATGTCATCCAATTAGCTTGCAAGCATGTGACTGGCTCACAAGGGATCACATATCACGGGAACGAGAAAAGAGTACTTATCAGTAACGAGGTTGAACTAGGTATGTGGAAATACCGACGATCATAACCTCGGATAAGTAAACTAACGTGAGACAAAGGGAAATTGGTATCGTATGTAAGTGGTTCATTCGATCGCAAAGTAATCGTAGAAATATGTGGGAGCCATATGAATTTCCAGATTCCTCTATTGGTTATTGTTCGGAGAAGTGTCTCGATCATGTCCGCATAACTCACGAACCGTAGGGAGACACACTTAAGGATTCGACGTTGTTTGAGTAGTTATGGAATGATGAGTAAGAGACCGAATGTTGTTCGGAGTCTCGGATGGGATCCGGAATATCACGAGGAGATCCGGAATGGTCCGGAGAATAAGATTCATATAAGGAAAGTCATGTTTCGGGGTTGGAGAATGGTTCCGGTGTTTTCATCAGGAATGTTCTAGAAGGTTCCGAAATGTCCGGCACTCTGGAGGGGAAGGGTACATGAATGTGTCATAACAAGTTGGAATGATTGCATCATGTACTAGGTGTCATCGCTGAACAAAATAAAGGGTTTAATCAAATCCTAGTTTGAAAAGTCAAACGCCAATTTGAAAAGTCAAACGGCTATTTTGTGAGGTGGAGGGAGAGTAGGAAACCTACTTGGGGAGGAGTTCCTTCCCTCCACCGCCGGCCCACTTGGAGAGCGAGTTGGGGAGGGACTCCCCTCCCCTTGGCGCGCCCCCTCCACCTATATAAGGAGGGGCAGGGCTGCCCCTCCAAACACACAACACCACGCCCCGCAAACCCTAATCCTAGCCGCCGGCGCCGCCACCTCCTGCTGCCGCCTAGGGCAAGCCGCCGCCGCCTAGGCAAACCCTAGCCGCCGGCCTTTCTCCTCCTTGGTGCGTCTAAACCCTAGAGCACCGAGGCTCTCTCTCATAGTCCACCATACTCGCTCCGGCTTAAGGCGAAGCCCTGCGAGATCTCCCCTCTACTTCCGGTACCACGCCGTTGTGCTGCCGGAATCACGAGGAGAGTGCTACAACCTCCACTGCCTGCTGGAACAAGGGAGAGGAAGGTCTTCGTCGAGTACCGAACGTGTGACCGACTGCGGAAGCGCTGCCGGAACGCAGCGCCGGAAGGATCGTCTACGCGATCTTGAGATCGGCAAGAGTACGACTACATCACCCACGAGAATCCGCTCTCGTTAAACACTTTGGAATCTTCGAGGGTGAGTTATTCCATCGACTCGTTGCTACAATCTAGTAGATAGATCTTGGCTTGTTTGTTTGTATGCGGTAGAAATTTTTTGTTTTCCATGCTACGAACCCCTACAGGCGGAACTTCCGGTCCCTCACTGTAACTTCCGGTGAAGTCGCAAACTTTCCAAAGGTTCAGTTTGGAGGGGGCCTATTTAAGGCGCCCTCCTTCTTCCTCCTACCTAACTCTTCAATTTTCTCTCTCCTCCATTAATGCTAGAGCTTCACCTTAATAGATCTCTCTCGCTAGCCACTCAAATCACTTGATCTTTTGAGAGGTGGGAGAGGTGACCTAGATCTACACTTCCACCAAAGAATATTTGATCCCCCCACCTATCCTTTGTGGATCTTGTTACTCTTGGGTTTCTTGGAACCCTAGATGGTGTAGGGCATCCTCGGAGCCAAGGGCATGTGTTGTAAAGCTCCGTGGTGTTGTTGAGGGCCTCCAATTGAGTTGTGAGGCTTCCCTCTCAACCTTGTTGTAAAGGTTACGGTTGGCGCCTTCAAGGTCATCGGAGCTAAGGGAATACGTAGGAGAAAGATTACCACTAAAGAATGACCAGAAAAATCACAAAACTATATATGGGAGAGATGATGCAAGAATTGTAGGTATGTGGCATATTGTTAGCATGTGTGCGAACCTGTAGCTCTATGTCGGTAATAAGCTTGGCCACCTTTATTTTCCCGGTTAGGATCAAAAAATGTTGTCCAAGTTCAAAGATCTCCTGGAGAAAAGAGGCTTATTGTTTCACTGAAGGCTGATAAATATTAGAGTAAAAGTTCATGGATTAATAAAAGAGCAATATGCATCGATGGTGCAACATAGATACAACATATACAATCGTTCATATGTTTCATGAATCTCAGTATTGCTGCTAATAAGGTTATTCACAGAACATTCCAACATAGATGCGAAATACATACTTCATAACCGTTCATGGTACAACATATATAACAAGGTGTCACTATAATGCGCAAAGATCATATAACTCAAAGCTGCCATGATTCAAAAATAGACCCAAATAAGGAAACGGTATTCACCTCGATGACTAGTGCGATGTTGCCAAGTGGGTCCTTAGGTACCACTCGATTAGGGAGTTTGTGTTCTTGAAAAAACATTTCATTTCTTTTAAATCATCTAAAAAGGCTTATTGTGCCACAAGCAATTAGCCATTCATTTATCACTGGAAATTGAAATAATTCAAGTATGTGGTATTATAAGTTTAAAAAATCAGTCATCTTCACAAAAGAAAGGACCACATTCATTTTCTAGTTACATGGATTCGAACTTGTAATTGCTGACGTACTCTAATTGATTTTGAAAATAGTTTTACCTAGTTTTCACTTAGGCATAAGGTATTTCTATCCATAAGCAAGTGTGCCTAACACTATAATATTAAACAAAATATTATGAACCAAATAACCACATGTAGCAGTAGTAAATATTTAAGGAATATCTCCTATACAGAATAGTTTGAACCAAATGCAATTGAAGACAAGATTGGAATAATTCACTCATCAATATCTAGGTGTCAGCAACCTCTCTTAATAAGCATTGAAAAATTTACCTTGTGTTAACTGGAAACTGCAGTCACTATCCACAAGTTGAACAACATAAAATAAACAACTATAGGAAAAAATGCTTCTCTAATACTTTATTCCCAATAAACTGAGAACATTAGGAGGCATGAAGTACCTGAATACGATTTATATTTTATCGTCAAATATGTTTCATTCTTTCTCTTAGGGAACCAATCAATACAAGAACAAATTATGTGAATAAAATATTTCTTGATTTGAGCTTCCCAAATCTCTTAAGCCTAGACTCTTCAGAAAAACAAATAAATAACACAAATGAAGAAAATTAGTAATATGATCAGCAGAGCATGACTGCAGCTGAAGCGTAAAAAACACCATGCTTTAATCTTTAGAAAGTGAAAAATGAAAGATTGTACTCCTGTTTCCGGTATTGCTTCCTTGCTTCTTACAACTCACAGTGCAATATACACCCTAAATTCAATATACACTCTAAATTCAATATAGTGAGTCTCAAGCAATTCAAGGGAAGTGAAAAATGTTTGGTTAAATATTTTCTTTACTTGAGTAATGTAGAAATTACAAGTCATGAAAAAATACAAATAAACCTTTCAATATGAACAGAAAACTTCAATATCCTACTATGTCAGAATAGACATCAAGGGAAGTTTTTTTTCCTTGGACAGGATGCAGAGTAACAAAAGGACGAAGCATTGTCTTCTTATATACTGTATCTAATGATTCATTGCCACACATCATCTACCACTTAAATTTTGCATCAAATGAACTCCCGTTTTCACTCATGCAAACCTGCATGTCTTAATTAGCATCCCTAGTTGAGCATTGGTTGGACCAGGGTAATAAAGACTAACATTTACATTACATTGAACAAAAACTTCAAATATGCACAATGAATAAATCAAGGAAGGGAAGACATAAAAATCAGAACTTCTCTAAATTATTTAGTTGGTCAGCTTACATAGTAGATGGACTAAGTATGTCAAGAAATAAAAAAATAGCACGAGGAATGACAACACTACATAAGCAAGTTTGAAACATTTATATGCGCACTCAATAGTAGGGACATGCAACCCGGGAGACTACCATAGTAATCACAACAATTGTTAGAAGCTAGCACGAGTATGAAGCTTAAGTTTTAGAGAAGTGACATGGTTGGACATGCAGATTTTGCTATATTATCTATCAACATAATCACACAAGAAAAATAGGATCAAATTTCTTAGTCTTACCTATAGAATTAGTACATAGTCCAATAACTTTAGGGTAATCCCTAGGTACTTTCTTTGGCCATGCAAAGAGTCACCATTTGGTGAGAGCAGCACACACAATTTTGTAACATTGAAGAGGAAGAACATTTTTAGCACACATCATTGTCTACGTTAATTTAAAGTTAAGAAAAGGTGCAAACTAATTAGTTTAAAGGAGATTTATTCCCCTTTTCAATATTTTTGCTGACTCTTCGTCACATCTAAACCTATAGGAATAAAATTGTACGTAGCACGACATAGTAACATAAAGTTTGAATGCCCGGTCTCTTCCTAGTTGAATGGCTGATCACAATTGGAGTTCAGCCTAACATAAGCAGATGTATGTTCAGTATCAAGAACAAGATGCGGCCACGCCACAAGTGAAAACATGGGGGGACACATCAATTTCTTTTGTCAACCAAAGCAGCTCCAAACAACAAGTGGCAAAAAAAATGTTCACTGGCCGTGATACTCGGATCAGGGGACACAGCTATAACCCCTACCAACTTGTGGTCTTGGTGAATGCAAGCAATCGATTTCTTTATGTAAGAACATTAGATTTACCACCATTCAAATCAATAAACTGATGAAAAATAGGCCGAGTAGTTTCCTAGATGTATGCTTTAATTTGCAAAAGTGAAAGGATGGTGAGGGTTGATACCGTAAGTAAAAAATGATTCCAAACCATTGGAAGTATCATAGGAGAAACTTTCAGGTTAATGATCTATCAGCACAACATAACCTAATGCTATGCAAAAAACGATTCAGTATGTACTATAATTTTTTTGAAGGACCATATGTACTCACTACTACAAAAAAATGTTCATATCTCAACTCCAGGATTCACTCTTAGTTGCCCGGTTCCAAAGCTTCTAAAATATTAATGCATTATCTGTTGTTTACTTGGAAATAAACGCAAGAAATTGTCTTGTCTTGGCATCTTGCCTTCCAAGCTGTGTGATCATGGCACAACCGGAGTCATAGGTAGAGGACGTAGCATAATCTAAAGTAGAATCTTCATTTACAGACTGTCTACCTTAGCCGCAAAGTTTTTCAACATGGACTCTATAGAAAACAATTAGGAATTAGAGCAAGTAATAAAGTGATGTTCAAGTAAAAGAGAGCTCGTATACCTTACCCGCTAAGGAAGTTGGCAGTGGTGAGGACGTGCACGCCGTCGGTCGTCTCCTCCAGCGGCTCCGGCCAGAACACTGTAATGTCCGAAGAGTTGGACTTGTAAGCGTCCGTACATCCGCCACCGTAGTGGAGCACGGGCATGGCGATAAGGTCCAGTCCACGGGCACGGCGCGACACGTGCGACGGTCGAGACAGTGAGGTAGGATCGGGAACCGGGCGGAGTGTCAGAGGCGCGGCAAGGAGCATCGTCGGGCGTCTGATGTGTGGCGGTAGGAGAATAGGAGGGCTCGGACCTTTTTTATTAGGAAAAGAGGTAACCAACACGAGATCCACGATCGGCACCGACAGTTGCCATGGATCGAGCTGATTGGCAGTTTCCGGCTGACTATGGCAGATTGGGAGGTAGCACAGCTGGAGATGGGCCAAGAGACATGGGGAATGGGGAAGGGAGGCATCGCAGCGGGTGCATGGGATAGAGAGGCGGGGGACAGGATCCGAGACGAAGCGGCAAGGAATCGGCGACGAGTGGGATGGGGAATTTGTTTTCCTTCTTGGCTGTGCGAGAGGAGAGGTCGAGAGGCAAGACGGTGGTCGCATGAGGTTACATGGTTGTGATGTTCCCTCGGCCGATTTTTTTAGCGTTTTGTTTATCGGCCTTTTCCACGTGGGGGAGAAGCCGTGCGGACGGAAAAAATCGACGTACCACCATAATATCGTGTTTGCCTTTAAGAAGTAGTAGAGAAAATGGCACACTCTTGATTGCATAAATACAACTCAGAATTATTTCGTTTATAATAAAAATTCCACAAAACTCTTGTTTCATGTTTCAACACACCAATTAATTAGCATCTAATTGAACCCAAGCTTGCATCGAAAATCAATAAAGAAGGATTAGTGAGGGAACAAATGACATGGCCAGATGAAAACCTAGTGTCCGTGTGGGACTTTGTGGTGGCGATGGAGGGGTAGGACCATAGGAGCAGAGGGAAGATTTGAGCCGCGCAACATCGTCTTCCAATCCGTGACCCTATGCACGGGAACAGATGTCGGAGAAGGTGCGGTTGCTTTCTCGCCATGAGAATGTATAGGGAGAGGAGATGAACAGTTTCTGTGGGCAATTGGGTAACCGAATAGGTGGGGAAGGGAGGCGTCCGTTTTAGTTGGAAACAAGGAGGCGTGCCTCCACCAGATTCTTGATGGAATTAAGGCAGAGTGCCAACATGCACGGTTGAATGAACGCAATAAAGAGACCAAGAACGGAAGGCATCAAACGTCGACAGAAGAACATCTCACAGCTGCCAAAACAAATAGGGTGACCTGGCTGCACAGAATTGCAGAGAATTCTTTGTAGTAGGGGACTCCTATTTAGATATAGAAGATATCCATGATGGGTGATATACCACTATCCAGAGCGGCAATATTTACTCCGTTTTGACAACGTTGCATAGATGAGTAAATTGGTGTGCAATAAATGGCTTGTTTTTTTTTGAACGAGGGAGGGGTCCGGAAGGACCCCGATGCTTCTTATATTATAATGGGTGGAGTACAACTTACAAAGAGGACCAGAAAGAAATAGAAAATTACACACAGGTCCTGGATTTTTCCAAAGGAGACCCTGGAACAGAGAGAGCAAACGCAATCAAGTCCAGAGCATCTCCAAGCTCCTCCTCCACCGCGATTCCGTCGCCGCCGAGCACAGTCAACTGCTTCACCACCGGGGACTTGGCCACTTGGGGTGGAGCAGCGGGAGCCAACCGCCTCGGAAGCAAAGATCCTCCATGAAGGCTTCGAGGCCTGGAGGAAAATCACCCTACACCGGTGGGCCGGTGAGAAGGGATGGAGCGCCAGCCCTACTGCCATGAAGACCAGCATCTAGGCGGATCCAAGCCGCCGACGAAGCGATGCTGATGAAGAGCTCCAAAGAAGATGGGGAGGTTGCCTTCCAGCCAAAGATGTTGACAGCCGAAGCGCCATCGTCGAATATCCCCTGCGCGAAGCAGCATCCGCGCCACCGAGACCGATACATCGCCGTCGCCAACGCACATACGCCAGCAGCCATGCTCTCCACCTTCTCCCCCCGCCACCACGGCCGGCCAGAGAAGGGGAGAGGAACCGCTGCCATGCCTGTAGCATAGCTCCAGCACGAGCCTTATTCGTGGAGGAGACGAAGGCAGCGCACCACACTGCAGCAAGATCCTTCCACCGGAGCACCACAACGAGCACCGCCGCCGCCATTCGCCAGATCTGACTCACTAGATCCAGCAGATACCTCCCGGCATATCGCCACGACACGGCACAAGGCCAACACCTAGACCTACTAGAACTACTAGAACCTACATCTACAGAGGCGCTGCTCCTCCACCGCCTCCCACCGGCTACTCCGGCGAGTGGGGCTCGGGAGAGGCCAGAGCTCTCACGCACGACTCTCAAAGCAGGGGTGGAAAGGAAAAAAAAGATAAATGGCTTGTTTGTTCGTGTATATACCTAGGGATGTTGGTGCTACCTCGGAAAAGAGAAACCTAAGTGATACACTGAATAAGTGATTGTACTTACAGAGTCTGTCGCTCGAGATTCACACCGATGGGTATCTTCGACACCTCTGTCGTGGGGTTGTCCCCGAACTCCTACCCAAATGACCAGCCCGGTGGGTTGCACCTCACTGATTGCCTTATTGATCTCCTTTCCCCCGGGGGCCTTGACGTCCATGGCATTTTGGATATGGGAGCGGTGCATACTAGGTCTCGGAAACTCGATGGTTTTCTTCCTCACATTCCATATGTTGATTTCTACATGATATAGGGAAGTCAGGAGAGGCATTGACTTCGACGGGGGAGCACATATTGTTGGAGATATGCCCTAGAGACTAATAATAAAGATGTTTTTATTGTCATATCTAAAATATTCATAATAAGTTTATGTCATGCTATAACTGTATTAAACGGAAACATTAGTACACATGTGGTATGTAAACAAACCAGGTCCCTAGTAACCTATAGTCAACTAGCTCATTGGTTAACTGATGATCAAGGTTTCCTGATCATGGGCATTTATGTCAATTGACAAATGGGGTCATGTCATTGAGTGAATGATGTTATGGACACACACCCAACTTGAGTATTGCAATGAGATCCAGTCACAATGGTCAATGTTGCGATAACTATAAAAACTTAGTAACCCAATACTTTGACTGTGAGATCATATCTAATCACTATCACCCAAGGCTGACTTGACAGCATCAACCATCACACCATAACAGGGTGATCATAAATGTGTCTATCAAGTATTCCAAAGGGATGGTTGAGACGTATGCATCAAGACCAGGATTTTTCCATCCACGCGATGGATAGATACTCTGGGTCCACTCGGTGAGATTACATCTACGAAGCTTGCAAGCGTGTGACTAGGTCACGGGAAAGTAATATCACGTGAACAAGTAAATTTTTTTGTCGGTAACAATATCGAATTAGGTATAGAGATACCAAAGATCGGATCTTGGACAAACTAGGTATCATGAAGAAAAGGGAATGAGACTCGACATTTAAGGTTCAAGCGATAAAGTTAATTCGCTGGAATGCATAGAGACCATCATGGGTTTCCAGATCCTGTTTTTGGTCATTGATCGGAGAGGTGTCTCGATCATGTTTGTGCATTCCCCCAGGGATGGAGACAAGGGGGGACGAGGGGGGGCTTAGCCACCCCCATGGTTTTAATTTTGTGAAGAACTCTAGGCACTAAAACTCTAATTTCTTATTGATTTAGTCAAGTCTGCCTCCCTCATGTTAATTTTGCCCCCCTCAAGGTGAGAAGCTGGCTCCGTCCCCCCCAACCGTAAGGTGGCACGCTTAAGGGTATACGATGCTTAGGGTTTGATTCGAGAACATCGGAGAAAAGAAAAGAGAGACCAGTGAGTAACACAATTTCATGGTCTAAGAAAACGATACTTGATATATACAAAAAGCAATAACAATCAAACTAAGTAATGCATTCAACAGCTATGCTTATTATTGGGTCTGTCAATCACATCATTCTCCTAATAATATGATCCCCTTATCAAGTGACATTACATGTCGATGGTTAGGAAACCTTAATCATCACTTGACTAATGAACTAGTTAGAAGAGGATTACTAGGGACATTGTGTTGTTTATATAACCACACATATATTTAGTTTTGGTTAATACAATTATAGAGTGAAGAATAAACACTTATCGTGAACAATAAAAATATGATAATAACAACTTTATTATTGCCTTTAGGGCATATTTTCAATAGTTTATATATATGCCCATTTGTGCCTATTTTATGAGTGTAAGTGTATAATAATGAAAAACATACGGTGTACAATATGTTATGATTAATGGAGGAAGTGAAGGGGTGACTAGAAACCTTGTTCCACATATTGGATTCATGATGAAGGCGAGTAATTGGACCCTAGGTATTTGACGTTATGGTTGGATTTTTACCATAAGAATCGAGCCGAGATGATGGGACCCTAAAAAACCACCCATTGACTATTCAAAAAGTTTAATTGTTATAAGATAGATAATCATATATATTTTTACAAATATTTATTAAAATGTGTATTAGAACCATGTGGAATATAGAACCCTCGATCAAGATATTCGTACTATAGATATACTAACTAAAAGAGACCAAGATAAACCCAATATATCTAAGTGCCACAGATTATTCCATAGATGGATCTGATCTTTCATATTATTATTCTTAAATTTAGATTCATGTGGAATTCGGTGTACCATAATGTCTCAAACAATAAAAAAAAAGACACTTCCATGATACAAAATTTTCTATACTTTAGGTTATGTGAAATTATGACTTCAGATGAATGTTTGAGTTATATATGAAATACTTTGAGACTGGTAGTCTACAATGTTATTGGTTAATATTGCTAGATATTGTAGAAAAAATAACAACTAATATTATTATAAAAATTTATGGACAAAGATAAGTTCTAGTGAGTTGGAGTTGCAAAGAAGTAAAATTGTTTACTATAATTAAACATGGATCATTCTTTTATTTGATTAGTCTTGTGGCAACTAAATTGTACGATCAACCATGCATGCTTTCGTGAGCACATCAAAAGCACCAAGATTGACATCTCAATTAATGGTTCATCTAGACAAGGAGCTCAAATGATAGTTGGTGTTTGCTGCTTTTGGGGCTATGCGAGGCAAAGCCGACGCGATGGATATGTGCATGCCTCGACCGTGCGGCCAAGCGACTGGACTAGAAGGAGCGGCGTAGGAGAGTGGTTGTACACAGGAGAGACCATGCGGCTGAAACGCGTGTGTGTTGTCTCTAGCAATCTAATTGTGATTTGCATGTGCATGTGTTGTCATCCATCCATCCAGATCGATTAGTTAGCTAGTTGTGGTGCTAGTTGTTCAATTTCACTAAGATGTCTAGATGTCGTGTGCTACAACAAGGATGATCAAGTTACAGTGGTGTGGGACAAGGGGCTTGGGCACACCGGTAGCAGGCATGAGCGACGAAGGTAACTGTTAAGAAGACCAACAAGAAAAAAAAATGCTTGTGAATGTTTGGTTATACCGTTTGGTTTTGTGGGTACTACTAAGCCGCAGCCCAATCGAGTCCATATAACACATTTTTTGGGGGCATTTATCGAAGTTTTAAAGGCCACAATATAAGAGAACTGCTAGAGATGCTCTTACAAGAGGAGCTTAGATTAATATGATTAAAGATATGAGACTATGCAGCTATCGAGCTATTCTTCGAGGGATAAAGATAAAGTCTAATATGTTAGAGGAGATTGAAGAGTTCACAGCATAGAAAATAAAAAAAATTTACGATAAGAACACCTAATTATGCCAAGATCTAATCTAGTAGATGCTAGTATGAGTAAGGGGTGATCCGAAAAAACTCACCCTGCAAGAACGACAGACGCGCCCCAAAGGTCCTATACTTCAAAATTCCATGAACAAATATTTGCATATTTGTATTACAAGATAAACAAAGAAGTGTGGAGGTCCATCAAATGAAGATCTAATGGCTCATAATTTAGTAGTACTCTACTATTTCATGCATTGTAGCTAGGGTTGAAAGCGGTAAGTGTTCGTTTTCGAAGAGAAAGGAAATGGAGAGTTAAAAATGGAAACGGAAATGACATATTGCAAAAAAGAAAAAGGAACGGAAACAAAATATTTTAAACAGAAACTAAAAAAGAAAAGGAGGGAGCCATTTTCGGCGAAATGGAAAACGCTAAGAAAAATTCGCATAAATAATTACAAAAACTTTTCAAAAATAGAACCAGTCAGGCCCATGTATGAAATAGTATTTGGCGTCAGTTATTTCTCTTCTCTTGTCCGGGCATAGAATACATGCAAAGTCTGTATAATACATGCAACCGGTCTAGGCTACATACTAATTAGGTGAGTTACTTTATGTCCAATTGTTAAATTGTCGCTTGTCGAAGTTGTAAGTTATTCTTTGTCTATTATAAGTTTCTTTTAATGTACAAACCGTGATATTATGTTACTATTGAATTCTAATAAATATCTGTTTTCATATACTTCGATGATTTCCGATCTCGTGTTTGTTTTTAGAGTTTTCTATTTCGCTTTCAATTTTAGCGACACAAGAGAAAACGAAAAAAATGACACATGTTTTTATCCGTTTTCTTTCCCGTCTCAACCCTAATAGTAACAACGTATATAGCCATAGCGAGAGGCTCCAACAGCATAATAACGAATAAAAAATGCCGCTGGCTCCTTCAACGATGTGAACCCATGTCCAGTACGCGGTAAGCTTGATTAGCAATTTCAAGTTCTTGAAAAGGAAAAACGTGAACCCTTTCTCAAGGACAAATACTATCTCTCTCTCCCCGGCTGCTATACTCAACGCAGTACCCTCCAAATGGTGAAATGGAGACACGGGAAAGCAATACTGGCAAGAGACGAAAACTGACCGTGTTAAAAAAAGGGACGATCAATAGTACTTAGAAGAAACCTGGCTTAATTCCCGTGAATCTCGCCGGGATTGACAAAGGGATGAGGGATGTTTATAGCCAGCAGGACAATGACCGGTCCAGTTATTGGGTGGCAGCTGGTTTGCTTCGTGCCTGCATGTGATTTCTCCTAAAGATCTCGTCAGATTTTGTCACCGTCAGACAAGACGAATTCTCGCCAACAAAGATACAGGCACCATCATGCCAGCTGATCTCCACGCAGCTGCACATCGTGACACCGACGCAGAGCAAGATCATCAAAAGAACCAAAACAAAACTACCTTAGACAAGAAATTACAATTACAGTACAACGGTGGACTCGTGTCTGAATTTTCAGAACACACTAGATCGAAACTCTTTTTTTTTTTTGCAACAAACTATACATACACATTTACAGAAGCTCCTACACTTGAAACAGGAGAGGCACAGACAAAAACGGCGTGCGAACATCCACTGAGGAAAAATAGCCAGAAGATGGGCCATTTACTGAAGATCTGCTCCTGATCGCTGAAAGATGCCATCAATCTACACTTCCAGATGTGTTATCTCGAACTCGAAGGAGACGGATTGCCCCGACACCGACGACCCGAACGACCCTTCCCGCTCCACGGAGTAGGCGACGAGTAGCTTCACGACGTGCCTGTACCTCCTCCGGTACGTCGGGAACTTGGACATGCTCCTCACTATCCCGACCATCCTGCCAGTAACAGCAGCATCGGACATTCAGATCAATAAAACGCCGAGCGAACTGACAGAAACAGCAGCTGTTATTACAGAAGAAAGACAGCAACATACCTTCGACTGATCGCCTGAATCTGCGCTGTCCTAACAGGATCCTGGGGGATTTCGGCACCGTTGTCCCACACACTTGCATTTGCAGAATTGCCAACAAAGAGGGTCATCTTCTCCAGGAACCTCACGTCTTGCTCCGTCATTTTCAGCGCCTGTATCTGATCCTTCAGCACCAGAACAGGATGGAAGAACCAGTCTAGGAGCAGGTCCTGGGGCCGGTTCTGCTGATCGACCTCCACGCCGTTGCCTAGCAGCAGCCCGCTAGAGCCAGCCTTGATGGAGTGGAGGACGGTGCGCATCAGGGAATAAGACGTCAGTCCCAGGTTTATCGTCTCGTTGCCACTGTCCTTCGTTCTTAACCACTCGGTCAGGTCAGCGGTGGTTATGACGTTCAGGTTCAGAAGATCCCTGCCGCTCGTCTCGCAGGACTTCATCATGTTTGCCCATATCTGCAAATCAAGTAGGTGGATCAGGGGCAGGACTTGATGTTTAAAATGGCAGTATATATTATGGTGTTTACAGTTGTATAACAAAATACAATTCAGGTTTCAGACATAGACAAACGTATTATTATCAAAACAAGAAAGCCATATGTTTTCCCGGGTTGAACTTTTTTACTACTCCCTCCGACCCATATTAGTTGACTTGGATTTGTCTAGATTTAGATGAATCTAGACACTATTTAGTATATAGGTTCATCCAAATTTTGATAAATCCAAGTCAACTAATATGGGTCAGAGGGAGTACTAATATAAACAAGCAAATAAACTGGATGCACGGGCATCCTTGAAGGCTTCCAAAAGCTCTGCTTATGTTAGCCTTATACCATTTTTAGGGAAAAGGAGCTGCTAAGTTCTCGTACTTTTTAATCAAAGTCTATATTCTAATTCTGGCCTCTGGCCCATGTCAGTAGCTACCATACAATCTTGTACTGTAAGTTCAAATAGCCAGCATTGCTTCTTTTACATGCTGCCCTTCTTTCATCGACACACCACGACATCGCCTCTGTTAAATCGAACCCACCAAATCTAAGCGGTCAATAGATTCGGCAACTAGAGTATTTATTGTCTATTTCTTCTGTCATGTCTTCCTTGCATTTACAGCGCTTTCCTCAATTAGGACTAGCAGACCTTGTCTAAGAGACCATGCATGTACCGAAGAACTAACAGAGACTTAGCAATTCCTTCTCTGATGGTACCATTTCATTGATGGCGTTACCTCTAGCTCACCTATCTACAATGGCATGAACGGAAGGATATAAATGGAAGAGGGAGCGTGGATTGAAGTCTATGCATTGCCTTTTCTTGCCAGACACATGGAAACGAATGATGGTACCGCGACAGTGAACGCACTTATTGCCAAGTTTCAGTATCTCTCAGAGATTTTGCTGAAAGATGGATGGAGCTGTACATATACAGTGACGTTTCTTGGTGCAAATAAGAGAGGAATTGTTAAAGAATTTATACCAACATATGTGAGGTGAGGATGATAAACGGACCTGGACCATTTTGACCTCCTGTATGGCCTCCCGGACCGACCTCGCCGGAACCAAAGTCGGAACCAGCATCGCCGGTGCCTCACCGGAAGTGCTAGGGTACTCGCCGCCTCCCTTGACTGAAACATTTGGCCGCACGGAGAACTCCCCGGAATCGGATGCCTTTCTCTTCCGGTAGGACGGCCTAGCAGAAGAACATTTTGCACCGTGAGGAATTATTAAGCAGCACATGAGAAAGTACATACTGTATAGTACTACTAGTACCAAAAATCTCAAGAGCCATGGAAACACATTATTACTTTGGAAGAAGTGTCCCTTCGCGAAGGTAGAGCCAGTCGTTGGTGTACTCGTCGAACTCGGCGACCATGGTCACCACGTAGGAGACGCCCCTCCGGAACGACTTCTCCTGCGCATGATCGATCTCGGGCATATCAGACAATCTCTTTCGCGGCTGGACAGGTAGTAAGGCAGGGATATGGGCAAGAAATACTAGTAGCACACAGTGGCAGAGACAGCAACCTGGTAGACGATGACGGCCCCGTAGAGGCCCACGAAAATGCTGGAGACGACGGCGAGCAGGACGCTCCCAACCACCACGAGGGGCCAGAAGAGGATGGCGAGGCCGGCGATGGGCACGCAGACGGTCTCCAGGAAGGGGCCCTCGCGGCTGATGAGGTCGTGCAGCAGCCTCTGCCAGCCCTTGAACAGCATGTAGGGGCTCTTGATCACCGCGATCACCGTGTACAGCGGGATGTCCACCGCCAGTCCCAAGATGCCCACCAGTATGCACGACGGCACGTCCAGCACCCTGCACCAAACAGCTTTCAGACTTCTTTCTTTGAATTGAGGAGTTCCTCGATCGACAGCAAAAATCGTTTTCAGACTTTTTTTTAACGACATTCTACCAATGACGTGCTGCCAGGGGCATAGTTTTTCAACACGAAACTGTCAGTTAGTTGGTTAGTACCAAACAAACAAATAAGCACGTCATTTTCTCGTGGCACAGCCTCACAGGGAGTACAACATGGAAGGAACTAACTACTTACTATAATCCTAAATATCTTTGGACAGATGCAATCTAGGCTAGCTAGCAGGAGAAGAAAGGAATACTAGTACCTTATGGAGTGGGGCTGGCGGCCCTGGGAGCACTGGCGGAGCTCCTGGAGGTAGACGGGGTAGGAGTGGAAGCACATGTCCGCGAAGTCCCTCACAACCGTGCAGCTGCCCTTGATCGTCCCCCACGTCCCGTCCTGCACAATGCCATGCACGAACTTCTTGGTCTCGCTCTCCTGCCGGAACGCCTCGAAGGTGGAGATCCAGGGGGTGAAGAAGCCGTAGCCGACAGCCACCAGCGCGCTGCCGAAGATGCCCAGGCCCAGCCACAGGCCGAACAGCACCGGCAGCGCGATGGCCACCGCAAGCTTCAGACCCGCGTTGATGCGGTCCGTCCTGCAGGGTTCAGAATGAATGCAGACAACCAACGGATGAGCAATCAATCAGTTATCAGCGGGACTGCACGAGCAATTAATTAATTGACTAGTTATTCGCAGGTCAGCTCGAACATTTGATTCGCTGCCGGAGTTGAAAAATCAGCAGCAGAATCGGGTTCTCGAACATTCAGAAAATGCTCTGTTTTTCTTTTCTGACGAACCCGTAAAATGCTCTGTTTCCCTCCAACACACGCAAAACGAAACAAAGGGAAATTTCGGGGTTTGCTTCGGGGTGGCTTACTTGATGAGCGAATAGATGGTCCACCAGACGTGCGCCGGGAAGAGCGCGAGGATCACGCCGACGTTGCCCAGTATCATCAGCGCCGCCGCCACCGGGCCGACCACCATCGCTGCACACACAGCCATTAATTTTCCCAAACCAAGAGAAACAAAATGAGCCAGACCAAAACTCGGGATGGGGACAGCGAGACAAGACGAGATTACAGCCAGACAGACAAATAGTACCTTTGATGCCGCCGAGGAAGAAGGCGGCGCAGAAGGAGAAGACCACGTAGGCGACGCGCAGCGAGCTGTGCATCGACCCCATGGTCTCCGCGTAGTTCTCCGCCACCCACGCCTTCACCGTGCCCATCGATCGATCGATCGACCGTCGCCGCGCCGCGCCTCCTCCCTCACATCCAAGAATCAGAGAACTGCCGCCGGGACCGAGACCTTTTCCTGCGGCCTTTGCAGGACGGAGAGCACAAGGGGACGGAGCAAGAAAGAGAGAAAACAAAAAGAAAGCAGTCGGTCCTCGCTCTCGCGGGGAATCTGCCACCAGCGGCTGCGGGGCAGAAAGCTCGGCAGAGGCTTGCGCGACAAGCCGTATGAGGAAGGAAAAGCGATTATAAAGGTCCTTGGTCCGCTGGCTGGCTGGCTGGGTCGAGACGGCGGCTGGGGCTGCGTTCTTGTTCCCGCCCGTGAGAAGGGAAGAAGACGGGACGGAGAGCGAGGAGAGAAGAAGTTTCGGGGGGGTTTTGCAGGGAGGAGGGAGTAAACTGCCGAGCCCAAGGAGCCCCTTTCGTTTTCGTCTGTTTGTCTGGGTGGTTCCCATTGGCGCGCGCCGTGACGTGGCTTTTAACGGCGTTCGTGGAGAGTGGGGGGCGTAAAGTTAACGGTCAAGGCGACAACTTGTTGACCACGGCCGTGTTAGTGGGGTAAGCGCTGAGGTTTGCTTTGATTGCTGACATTTTTTGTGATCCGTTTAGTAGTACTACTGTACTTTTGCAGAAGTAAGCACTGAGCCGAGAAAAGGAAAATTCTTCGCCGAACCTACTTGCGCCGGTATCTACTAAGTACTTAAAAAAAACTAAGGCAAAATTATAAGCTTCACGCATACTCTCCCCTCCCATAATATAGTGCATACAGTATACAACTTTTAAAAGTTGAACTTCATCAACTTTGACAAAGTTTTTTGAGAAAAATATCCATATCTACAATGCCAAACATATACTATATAAAATATACACCATGATGCATCCAATGGTATTGATTTGGTGTTCAAGATGTTGATATGTTTTTTTACCATGTTAAGTTGCAATATACCCAAACAATGTTTTAAATAATATTACCATATTGGTAGGTTCCATGAAAATGAGGAGAGGGTATTTTACAGCTTAAGTTTTCACTCCGGAGACCAACTCTTTCCAAATGTCGCCTCCCTGGCATAAGTGGCCTCCGGGTTACCGACATGGCTTCTATAATGTCAAGAAATGATGCATAACGTTCACTCTTCCCACAAACACCGAGAAAAAGGCCATGGCATACACCATTATGCTCTTCGTCTCTTGGGAGCTCCAAAAAGACCACAAGTCCAGAGTTTTTTTTTCCATAATCATCACTCTTTGTTGCTTGTTGTTTGCCTCTAGCATCGAGCTTGAGGCCACTCTTTTGGTTTCTTGACGGTCCTATTTTTTGGGCATTTTAATGCCGGGATATTAGGTTTTTCCCTTGGCCATTTGCCATGTCGTTGTTAATTATAAAACTCCTTATGATGCAATGGCTTTGCATGTTTCAAGAAAACACAAATAGTCATATTATTTTACAAAAAAATGCTTGCATCAAAAATTGTATTTTTTTCTAACATGCCAAAAAAGGCAAAACTTTATGTGGGAACAAAAAAGACAGGATGTCCACCTGAATTTTTACATTTAAAAAATATTTTTAGATAGTGGATACGTCAAAGTGGATTTAAGTACATTGCATGTTATTTTGTCATCAGAGTGATCATACTTTTGCATATACCTATCTGCGACTATCTATAAAGAGAAATTCTGATCGCAAGTGCCCGCATACAAGCTCTTCTCATGCTATGGTAGTGTTGCACTCGTGATTTGTCCTTTAAGAGAAGCCACATGCATGTAGAGAATATGCCACCTTATGATAACAACATCAAATTAATTGTTAAATTTGGAAATTAAAAATGATTTAGCTCATAAATCTTATATACAATTAGTGATATGTGTTCACTTTTAATTTCATATGGACGAGGGATTCAAAATTAGATCCCATGTTGTTATGTTTTAATGAATTTTTTTATCGCGTCAGTTGCTAGATTACGTTACCATGATTGCTATATTAGCAACAAATAATTATCATGATGATCGTGTATAATCATATGTGATGTTATACATGTTTTAGATATTAAAATGATCTCCATATTTAGAGATGAAGCATATTATAATCGGCAAGTAAGTAGCAAATAATTTGGCAAGTGTGGAACAACAATGTGGAAAGTAACAAAAATGTCAACAAACAAGTTCTTTTTTAATCTAGCAACTGATTTCCAATAATCTAGCAACCATGGGATATAATCTGGCGGTTTTTAGTTAAAAAGGTTCTCAAAACATACCGATATGATATTAAGCTTCAAAGCTTTGGTCACAGTAAAAGCTAATGGTGAAAATGGAATGTCCATCGGGTTAATGGTTTGAGAGATAATTTAGAATAAAATAAAATCAAAAGAGAATTAAAATAACATATATGCAAGAAATACAGGGAGTGGACGCATGGGGATTATTTGTATACGGTGCTGCTCGGTGACACACTCTGACTATGAAAGCTACTCATAATACCTCTCACAAGTGGCTGACTCAAGAATTTTTTCAAAGCCTAGGCACATTGTAAGAGAACTATAATTTTTTCGGCAAATAAGAGCATTACATAGAGCCAATATTGATTTCACAATAGTTCTAGTGTGGTAACAAAAATACAAACATTACAGGTTCACAAGTAGTGCATCGTTCTGATTTAAGGATATCATGTTAGTAATGTTCTATGCCATGTGTTTCTTTATTTTTTAGATGGCTGATCCAGATTGAGGCTCTAAGCAACTGATACATCGTAAACGTATCTATAATTTTTGATGCTCCATGCTTGTTTAGTATCTACTTTGCTTTGTTTTGTCTATACTTTGAAGTATTTTTATACACTTTCTGAGATTAACCAATTGACAAGATGTCACTGTGTCAGTTGTCTGTTTTCTGCTATTTTTGGTTTCACAAAGCAAAAAAAATGAATATTCTCGGAATTGGACGGAACAAAAGCCAAAGTTCATATTTTTCCCTGAACGATACGAAAAATTGAAGACGAGACGGAGGAGGACACCAGGGTGGCCACACCCTAGGTGGGCGGGGCCCACCCTGGCCGCGCCCACAGGGGGTGTGGGCCCCCTGGCCCTCCACCGACCTTGCCTCCTTCGCCTATAAGAAGCCTCCGACCTAAAAACCCTAAAGAATCGACCAGAAAGCCACGAAAAGTTCCGTAGCGCCGCCGCCACCGAAGGGGAGATTCGGGGGACAAAAAGTCTCTATTCCGACACCCTGCCGGGACGGGGAAGTGCCCCGGGAGCTATCCCCATCGATCTCCACCATCACCGTTGCTGATTCCCATGATGATGAGGAAGTAGTTCTTCCTCGAGGCTAAGGGCTCTACCGGTAGCTATGTGTTCATCTCTCTCTATGCATGATCATAATGTGGTCATGAACTTTGTAATCAAGTAGATCTACCTTGCTACTCAAGTGCTTCAATAGATCTCTCCTCTTCCCATGTGTGTGAAAGTGACAGTGTGCACGTCATGGTGGCACTTAGGCTAGAGTCTACATAAATACTCATCGTGCTTTAATAGATCTATGCTTTTCCCCACGTGTATGAAAGTGACAGCGTGCGCACCGTGTATGGCACTTAAGCTAGATTACATATATATTCATGAGTATATTTAGAGTTGGATGTCTTTACAAAATTGTGGTGTTTGTTGGAAGCATCTAGCGCTCAAGGTGACAGTGTGGGGTTATTTAGATTGGGAAAGGCGGACTTTGAGGTGTGTTATTATAGCCCTATCATGGATTAGAGTGTCCAACCGGAGAGTAGTTAAGAGTAGTATCATGAAGAGAATATATTTATATGAGAGAGTGTTCACTAGTGAAAGTATGATCCATATGCCTTGTTTCTAAGCATTGAAACACTGTTCACAACTAGATCTGTTGCATGTTTGCTTGCTTCCATCTTTTTGCCTTTAGTATTTTTCTCCCAGTCAGAAGCTCTTTTCTCGCACCGTTACCATTTATAATCATCCATATCACTTGTATTTCACTATCTTCGCTGAACTAGTGCACCTATACACCTAACAAGTGTATTGGGTGTGTTGGGGACACAAGAGACTTCTTGTATCTTGATTGCAGTGTTGCTTGAGAGGGATATCTTTGACCACTTCCTCCCCGAGTTCGGTAAACCTTGGGTAATCCACTTAAGGAAAACTTGCTGCTGTTTTACAAACCTCTGCACTTGGAGGCCCAACAACTGTCTATAAAAATAGAAGTGCGTAGACATCAGCAACCAATGATGTAATGATTTTGTAATAATTTTTACTCAATAGTGCAATAAAAGGCTATATATACCAACTGATGTAGAGACCTATATGTTCCCATTTCGAGGGAAAATATATACAACGCTAGGAATTAGCAAGAACTCCCAATGAAACTCTGGCAATCGATGAGAGAAGTTGAGATATCCCAAAGCACCCATGAAGAGACTATACAAGATTTAAAAAGATGTATTAAGTAACGATCTTACTTAGAAATGCTTCATAAAAGGAAGTAAAGTAAGAAAGAGAAATTGCATATATGTATTCTTGAGATCGAGCCGCCACGTGCAGTTGGGTTTGGCAGTTGCTACCTGGTCACCCGCTAGCCGTTGCCGCCAACCCCCGACGGATCCGCCATACGAGCTCCAGCTCCCAAATCTCCACCTGCCATTAATGTTGCCTACACAATTTTCAGAACCAAATTTGAAGTAAAAATAGAGAAACCCAAAAGACAAATACAACTTAAACAAATGCCATACGAAGTTAAAATACACAATGACATTATTCACACAACAATTTGTCATTTTCATTTCTTTTTGGGTATTTTGAAATTGGTTCTGAAATAACGGAGATTGTAATACACACCATGTGGACATTCATAAATGCTTTCGAATTTTTAGAAAACTATAAATTTTAATTGAGAAGGGAATTCTGAGAGGGATTGGGGTGGGGGTGGGAGGAGGGTTCATGTCATATTTTTCCCCGGGTTGAGTCGGGAGACCCGAATCGTTGGCTCATGCCGCTCATTGCTTTGCTTTCCGACCGTCCACTTGTGAACCAAGTGCCGTTAGACCCAATTCAAAAAAAAGTCCCGTTACAACATCTTGTTGATTGTTTATGTTAGTACTGTACCGTGGGACATCGAAAGTCTGGTAGCTACCCAATTATCTTACCGTGGACATATCTGAAAGTCAGCGTCATGATATCGCTTCCATTAACCGACTTGTTAGTTTTGTTGCGTGTAATTATGCTTCGGGTAGGTGCGTATCCAATGACGCCCGGTTCCTTGAGCTCTACACTGACTTGCAGCAGCCACTTGGTTTTGGACCAACGCATTTGTTTAGCCTTAGCCACCACAGCGGTTACTGTCAAATATAATCAGTCCGGCTAGCAGCCACTTCGTTTGGACTAATCCGTTTGTTTTAGCTACCAATTTCAATCAAATCAAGTCGTCAACCGCCTTATAATTACTGAAACGTGGAAATATCCCTGTATGTTCTCCATTTCCAAAAAAAAATCCCTGTATGTTCTTCGGTCATCAAGCTGCGACCTCGGCCGTTGACGGCGTTAACTAGCTCCGTTCTTCCCTTGGCGGCGCCCGCGCCATCGGAGAGTCCGGTCCCGTCGCTGCCATGCCCATTTTTTCGCTTCTGGCTGTTTTGCTTCTGCCTGCATCGATCCGATCGGGCGCACGCTCCCTTGTTCGTTTCTCTCTGTGACTGCGCTGTCTTCTCGTCGTGTCAGGCTCGCCGCTGCTGGTACTAGGCGCTAGTACAGCCTACAGCCGGTGACACTGGGCACGCCTTGGTATCGACAAATGCGGCACTGCAGGCAGCTCACTGGGGCGCAGACATCGAGGCAAACTATCGTGATATTTTTTTTAAAGAACGAATTTACGTGTGGGTTGGCGAATTGGAGTGATAGTTACACGACGGACGACGGTTGAAATAATATTGCAGTAATCCGGAAATATGTAGTATCCATCAGTTCGTAAATAAGTGTACTTCTAGTTTTTAACTAAGTCAAATTTTCTTAAACTAGCAAGGTGGCCCTCGCAAATGCGAGGGCACTATCTATAGTATGTCTTCTAATAATAATAACTAATAAGCAAATGCGTGTATTTATATTATTTGTTAGAAAATGATCAGATCTAACACCAACTCAAAATATGCTAAATAAAATGTCAGTTGTGTTGAGAACATCTTTTATATTTGTGCGTGGATGCTTGTTATGACATTCCCAAAAATAAATTGTTAATGACCACATGTGTTGCTTCTACAAGGCATTAGATAAATACATTGAATAAGTTCACTCTGCAAGCTAGTGAATCTGTTTATGTAGTATTGGCTTGTTATGCCAATATGATGAACGGGTTTCTATTAACAATGAATTTGTAATTCTTATGTTTTCCCGAAAATTAGAATTTCACATTTTTTTTACATTTTTTGAATGTGAAAGGAATCAGGTTCGAGTTGTGAGTACATAATAGAAAATATTATTGAGAAATCATCTTAACAACATTATTTTTTGCTATTTATACTTGCCTAGTGGTATTGTAGTTTCATTGTGCAAGCACATGGCTAACTATTGATCATTCAGCCTCCACCTGCCTAGACGTTTTTCCCTCGTTCTCTCCTTTTGGTTGACACGAACTTGTGCTACAAAAATATGGATGATGGTTCCATCAGTCTCAACAATCCAATTTTAAATACTCAAATATAGTTCATCATTGAACTACTACCCATAAGGTTATGTTAGCAGTTCCACATGTTTCATCCTACTTTCTTGTTTTAGGCAACTTGCATAAAGTTCATATTATCACAGCAACCAACAAAATTTGAAGTAATCAACATGTTTTACTTAAAGATTTGAAATTTCATCCATTATTTCTCATGTACCCCACAATCAATACTCAAATGAGAAGTTGTATCTTGGGCAAAGAATACATAATTAAACATATGTATCCATTGATTGCGGAAGGTATGAATGGTGTGCATATCAAAGGCATTAATGTTGTTTGTTGAGAAAATAATTAAACCCACCGGACAACACTTGATGCTTTTTTGTTCAATTAGATAACACACATTTAATCTAAGAAATATGAAAAGATCGGATGGTTCTGATTTATTTTTTGGAAACATTTCATTTTGTAAGGACTAAAATATTCAAATTATAATTCCAATTTTGCATCCTTTCTTTCAAAAATTAAGATAGTGTCATCTAAAAATAATTTAATTTAGTTTCTTGAGGCAAAGGTTTCATGGTTTAGGACAATTAAGTTTCTAGGACGAAAACTAAACTTTTAGTTTAATATTTTGTATGATTTTTACGTACCACGTCCTACTGGAGACATGGACACATACCGGTCCATGTAATGTCCATGTTTTTTTTTGCTGAAACTGTCCTTAAACCACACATCTCCTTATGTGCACACGGACTTCATGATTTACTCAGCTCATGATGTATGGAACATATTCATTTAATCACTTGATTATTATATATTTTTGTTTCATGTAGGAAATAAACTCACACTTCATTGTTTCGTATAAATGAACAACATTACAATTTATAGTCTGGTTCAACATATGTATCCATCAATTGCAGCTGGTATGGATGGTGTGTATATCAACGACATTATTTGTTGACCAAATAATAATTAGGACCCTACTTGATGCTTTTTTTTGTTCGATTAGATAGCACACGCTTACTCTAAGAGAAAACATTTTCTGATGGTACTGATTTGTTTTTGTTAACGTTCAATTTCCAAGGACTTAAGTATTCAAATGTACTTCCAATTTTACATTTTTGTTGTAAAAATTTTAGTCGGTGTCGTCAAAAAATAATTTAAGCTCTATGGTTTCTTTTAACTTTCTATCAGGCGTTGAGAGCTGAATTGAAGTACACGACTTGAGGCCCAGGGCCGTGGTTTAGGACAATTAAGTTTCTAGGATGAAAAGTTATTTTTTTTAGTTTAAATTATTGTACGAGTTCTACATACCACGTCCTAGTAGAGACATGGACACCTACCCGTCCATGTTATGTCCATGTTTTTTTGTTGACACTGTCTTTGAACCACACGTCTCCTTATATGTACATGGACTTCATGATTTACTCGGCCCATGATGTATGAAACGGGTGCGTATAATCACTTGATTATATTTATTTTCATTACATGTGATAGATAAGTTCACCCTTTATTATTTGTGATAAATAAACATTACAATTTATAATCTAGAATGATATTTACAACTTATAGTCCAGTAATAAGATTTCTAATGTCATATGTTCCTAAGTAGTCTAATATGTATTTTATGGACACTGAGACAAACCATGACGCGTCTTATGCACATGGCGTTTATATTCTTTTAAAGTGTCCATAGACAACACGTATGTCCAGTTCCTTGAACCGTGATCTACATGGCGTGGTTTTATTTTGGGATCTACAGTTGGTTCGTGTTGTGGACGGGTTCTTTTCCTTTTACGTGTCAACGGACCAAACGTCTAGCTAGTTGGACTTGTTGATCCACGGTACATGTTAAAACGTTACGTAACTATATATCTAGTCTCTTGTTAAATCACAGCCGTATATTAGCCATCTAACTGTCTATATAATTTAGATGATGTGGATCAACCCGGTGCCTCGAAAAACAACCTTATATTGCTTTTAGTATATAATAGATTTGAACAATTTATTATAGTATATAAATATAGCAATATATATTACATCTAATTTATATATTATACAACTAGATTTGAAAACATATCTAGTGGTATTAATTTAGTGTCATAATTATTGCTACATTTTTTTCTATAAAGTTAGTTAAACTTTACTAATTTTGACTTAGAACAAGGCTACAAGTACACTTATTTGCGAACGGAGAAAAATAGCTGCCCATTCCTGCCCTATGAAAGAGATTACCAATTCGTTTGGTTTCTGTGACAAGAATATGATCCCACTTTCACTTTGCATATGCCAATGTCTAGTTGCTCCTGATCCGAGATATTTTCAGTAGGTCATGCCTGGTTTGGCAAATAACCGAATACTCAGAAAGTGGAGGTGAGAATATCTTAAGGAGTTCTTGATCATGACCAAGAGCACTAAATACTGGAAAACGGAGCAGCGAAATTGGTTTCTAGAAGAAGAAGAAGAAGAAGAGCGTCGTTGGCGTTTCAATCCGATAAAGCGTATAAATGCAGATTTGGCACCTTTTCCTCCTAGAAGTCAGAGGATAAGCACCAAAATTACTGCAGTTCGGATAACACAAACAGCCAGCAACATCAGGTCATCAACAATACTACTGGACTGTATGTCTTTGATCAAGAGAAGAGGAGAGATCAACAGATGATAACTCCTGGACTGTATGTCTCTGATGAATCTTCTCGGGCTGCTTCTGTCCGAAGGCAAGGCAAGTCCCCCACATGTCACAGAAGTTTCTTGGGAAACAGCCCAAACAGGGCAGCATTTGCCCGCAGCTGCAAGAAACCTCTGCAAGAGAGGACGACGATTAACTGAGGTGAGGCTGCGTCGCTGCCCTGCCTCAGCCTGCCTCTGCTTAAGAAAAATCTCTGCGATGTGACCTGGTATATTTTTTATTGCGTTTGGTTGACGGGCGTACGCGAGTCAGTCAGACGACCATGGCATGGACAGAAGGAATGACTTGACGACCTGCTCTAGCTTCCCGCGTACTCCAGGGGCATTAAAGAAGGAGTAAACGAGATTGGTGGCTCAGAGAACGTTTCGATTGCAGACGACGCCATCGGGCATGAGATTTTTGCGGCAAGGAACGGTCATGTCCGTCGCCTCTCGGAGAAGGCCGCGAGGGCAGGGAGTGAATTGTCGCGTCGTGTGCAATACTAGGCCGGTCGATCGGCTGCTGCTGCTCCTGTTAGACCATCTCTGTATACTAGCATTGTTCATTGGAAGCATATCACGATAGCTCACGTTTGTCTCATGCTCCGTTAAACATTGACTTTAGGCAAGCTTTAACAAGAAATAGTGGAGAAAATTTCAAAAATAAATAGTGGAGAAAGATGGCTCTTAATGGACATTAACTTGATCGAATAGCCAGCTGTTTTTTGTTTGGAAATTAACAAAAACTGGTTCTTTTACGGTTATTACGCTGTACTTAGACCATATGAATGACCATACCATGTACTTACGTAAGTATATTTAAAAATTGAAAGTATCACTTAAAATTAGAATTTTTTATATGGTTCTTACACCACAAGGTGCTACTCACAAAAGACAACTTGGTTAAATGAAATTGTCAAGGGTGTAAAAAAATGTTGTTTTTGTTCTTAGGATGAATCAATACAACACCGGTTTGCATGTCCCCTTGCAAGAGTAGGTAGTGTGGCTCATCGTGCATATGACTTTTAATATCACTCCTACTACTAGTATTAACGATTTGTTTGAGAATTGGCTCATAGGAGTGTCAGAAAAGGATTAAGTACAAATTTGAGTTGGTGTTTGTGCTTTACTTTAGGCCGAACGGAGCATTCGAAATGACTATGTCTTTAACAGAGCTAATAATATTTCTTTTATGCAGGATATTTTATAGGCTGCCCACTGGATCTGTATGTGGTCTTTCTTTCAGCCTATGGAGAAGTGTGAGGCTTTGAATACTGGATGTAGTCCGCTAGAGTCGATTCCACGAGATTTATACAACAAGTGCAACTAGCGTTTTGATCATGTCATAACATGCTAAACCAGTGCCATTATATATTTTATTTAATCTTTAGATGGTTAATATATATCTCAACCATATGTGACCCATGATGTATCGTTTGCAATACTCTAATAAATTACCCCCGCCGATTCATATTAGTTGATTTAGATTTCTCTAGATTTGGATGTATCTAGACATAATGGTAGATACATCCAAATCTAGATAAATCCATGTTAACTAATATGGATCGGAGAGAGTAATAAAAAGGACCGCATGCATCTACTTATGCAGAGGTCAAAGCTAAGCCCCATTTCAGAAGAAAAAAAAAACCATGTCTACTTTTCGTCAACGAGGGAGTAACAGTAGATCTGAACACGTTGTCGTGGTATTCTCACGGCAGATGCCATGGGTAGGCTAAAGTATGGGGCCAATGGATGCTAGTGGGATCTGGGGAGGGAAGATGTAGTTGATTCTACACACAGAAGATTAGGGCAAAGGTCTTTATTTCTTCTTCCTTGGGCTACAAGTGCTCCTTGAGCTGTATACAGGGAGAAGAGAAGAACTTTACCAGCCTAACGGCTCTATCTCTAGTCGATGCCTCTTCTGAATCCAAGCCTCCCCTTATAAAGGAGAGCCCTGGGTTCCCCTAGGGCTGACGTGGCAAGCATCTTCGAGGAATATGCTTGTCCCAATATAGTAGTTCGGCGCTCCCCTTTCCCTGTCGCTCTTCCAACAGCGGCAAGGTTCTAGAGGGCCCCTCCTGTGTGCCTCGGTCTTCCGCACTGTCACCTCCGTGACCTCTTCCTGCCTCTCTGTCGCTCTGCGCCTTTGTCCGTAGCGCTTGGCTCTGCTCAGATTCTCCCTAGCTTGCAGCTAGGGTTTGACTTCAGGCTTCTCCTTCCCCTGCAAGCTTCTTATCATCCGGTCCTTCCTCGAATAGCTCGGATCTTCCTTCACCTGCATTAAGATCACTCGGGCTGACCCGGCCGACTTACGTAATATCTCGGCCGGGTAATGTCTCAATATACATTTACAGGCCTCTCGCCTCCTTATGTCGGCCGACTTATACGGGATCCGGCCGACTTAAACTGTAACTCGGGAACCAGACGGGGATCGTACCTTCGTCTTTCCCCGTCTTTATCCTATCCGGGGTCACCCCCCCGACATTAGTCCCCGAAGCTGGTGTGGCCCTGCCGATAATCTCGGCCGGGTCGTATCAGCTTCATCACATTTTTCTGTATTGTTTCCGAGTTATCTTTTTCTCGTTCGAGGTTCCCATGTTCCTTCTCTCGTATGCCTTGTTCTATGTGTCACCCTCATCATTATTCTTCTGGTTTTTTGTTCCTCTACAGTATTTACTGACAGGCTATAGTTGATACTGTACCTGCTGCGCCGGCGCTGCGACGCCTCGTGTACCGTTTCCCTGGGGGATCGCAACCTTCTTTGCTGCTGTGTGGCCGCTGGTGCTGTTCCACTCAACGTCGTGCATTCGCGCCGCACCCACGATCTACACGTTCAACCACCGCACCCACGATCCCACTACTCGCTCGTGGCTTGACTATAAAGAGGGGCGCGGCGTCTGGGAGTTCACTTTTCCCCTTCTCGTTCGCCTGTGCCCTTCTTCTTCCTCTCGCCTCCGCGCGCTCTTGCAGCTCCGCCACCGCGCGCTCATCGGAACTTCCGACGGCGAGGACCTCGCCGTGTTGTTCCGCCTGCCTCGCCTGCGGTCGTCCGCTCCGATATTGTCGCCGGTGAGTTCTTTCCGGCCGCATTGCCTAGGTTCTGTCTAGATTTCTCCGTTTGAATCTCGCACTCGTGCGGCGGTTCCTCTGCTCCTCCGCCGCCGCTCCCGTGCAAAATCTCGACGGGGCCTCGCAGTTCTAAACTTTCCTCCGCCGCCAGCTCTTCCTCTGTCGATCCTTCCGGCGAACCCATGTCTAGTTCATTTAGCGGCGCTCTGGTAGAGGATGATGATGCTGGCTCTGGGCCCGAGCGAGGCTCGTGGCAGGGCTCTTCTGTTACACGCCGCGAGATTGAGTGGCTTATCTGAACTCGGAGGATTCCCGCCAAGGTCTCCTGTCGCTTACCCGGCAGCGAGTCCTCTCCGGATGTTAGGGAGGGCGAGTATGTGGTTTTTATGTCGCACTTCGCGCGTGGTTTCGGTCTCCCTCTTAGCGATTTTGCTAGAGAGTTTCTCGACTACTTCGGCCTTCAGCCGCATCATCTTCCTGCGAACGCCATCGCTTCTCTTTCTGCTTTAATCTCCGCTTCGGAGGGGTACTTCGGCCTGTGGCCGTCAGTGCATGTCTGGTCGAAGTTCTTCCAGATTCGTTCCAATGTAGTCCCTGACAAATCTCTGCACCCTTCCGAGAAATCGCTTACTCAATGTGGGGCAGCGTCCATTACACCTCGGAGGAAATCCGTATTTCCTCGTGTCACCGGGTTAGAGTCGTGCAAGAAGTGGCACAAATCCTTCTTTTACGTCAAGAACAGAGGGGCAGAAGACAAGATTCGGCTCCCTGCATTCTCAATTGGTCCGCCTTCTAAAGTGAACTGGCTCTACAATCCGAGGAAAACTCATGCCTTGGCCGAGGCTTTTGAGATTCGGCTTAAGGAGCTGTCCGCGCCGGGTTATGCGGCGAAGATCTGATGGCTACTTTTATTAGTAGCCGGATCTGCCCATTCCAGAAGAGGACTCACAAGTTGTGCTACATGAGTGGTCCCCTTGACCCTAACCGAGTCTCGACCGTGGAGCTGGACAATTACCTTATCTATAAGCGCGTCCGAGCTATCTTTAAGACGGAGATGCCTGAGGATTGGGCCTGGGGATTGAAACCGTTCACTCGCGATCATCCGCCTCCCGAGGTGAGCTTAATCAATAACGCTATGCTATTCCATTGTTTTCGTAACGGATTCCGCTAACTTTCTTTTTCCTCGTCTTGCAGAGGTTCGCAGAGAAGAAGAATGAGGACGCCGAAGTTTTGTTGCTCCCGTGGCCCGCGGACCGGAGCACCCCGGATACCGGTGAGCCGAACTCCGAGGAGTTCGTCCCTAAGTCGGATCCTGCCCCGGCTCGAGCTCGTGGCAAGACTTCGGCGCACGAGGAGGAAGGTGATTTGGACGAGGTCCAAATTCTTGAGGTAGTTGCCGCAATGCCTATTTCTTATGCATTTCCGGCTTCTACTTTCCCAGCTAATCCGGCCGGTCAGGTTCACGACGCCGAGCCTATTGCTTCTCGACCCCCTGTTACCTCGGGGAAACGCGGGGCTCCTGCTAGTGCCTCTGAAGCGGTCCCCAAGAAACGAATGAAGAAATCCGCTCCGAATCCTCCCAGGCGCAAGATTATGCCTGGGGTTGCCGGGTAAGTTCCTTTTGCTTATATTTCTTGTTTCTCTCTTTCTGTTTTTCATACTGACACTTTTTTCTTTCTTATTTCTGCAGTGCTCCGCTTTTTGTTAAGCCCGGCGGTCCTAGCATGACTAGCCGCCCGATTCGGCAGCCGTCTCCTCCGCCCGTCGATGATACCAGGATTCCTAGTCCTACTCGTGCTGCTTCTCCTCCAGCTCCGAATCCGTCGCCTCTTCGCCGCGACGTGCCTGAAGCCCCTTCTGTTGACATGGATTCCAATCGGCCCTCCGAGATTCTTGTCGAACCCGTTGCCCCTTCTATGGGTCCCAGCGCCGCTACTGAGCCTTTATCTACCCCGACAGTTTCTACAGCCACTCCAGCCTCGGCCGAAGAGGTCGTTATCTCGGCGCCTTCTGCTACCGTAACTCCTGCTGCTCCTGAAGACGCCGTCCCCACTACCGAGGTGTCACTTCCTGCTGATGCTTCTTCTAAGGCGAGAAAGGCTGTTGCCACCAAGGCTTCCTCTTCCTAGAAGGGTCTTGTCGGCTCTTCTCAGCCTAGTATCGCCGACATGCTGCGCAAGGGAACTGCGCCTACCAAAGCCTATGTTGCCTCGGCTGCCAGCACCCAGCTTGCTCTTCATAAGAGCCCTGCTGCTGGAGTGGTTACAGAACATGTCCGGGGTAAAGTCTTA
The DNA here is from genome assembly GCA_916181665.1 of Avena sativa. Classification (NCBI taxonomy): domain Eukaryota; kingdom Viridiplantae; phylum Streptophyta; class Magnoliopsida; order Poales; family Poaceae; genus Avena; species Avena sativa. The sequence goes on from OV702280.1 coordinate 324,617,912, forward strand.
ACTCGGACAGCTAGTGGGAACAGCCTCGGCGCGCTGGTGGAGTACGCCAATAATTGGAATGCTGCTGATCAGTTTGAGGGTAATCCCATCAACCAGCCCTTTCAGCTTTCCGACATCAGCGGCCGTTTCGACCATGCTGCCAAGTTCATCCTTGACACTAACAAGATGAATGAGGTAATTGCTGTTTCTTTGAGTCTTGGATTAGTCCCTAGATGTTACTATATGCTCTAGTCCCCGAAACTTGCAAGGAAATAACTTGTTATATGCTTGGAAGTTTAATGATCTTCGACTTAATTTAAGTTTATTTCTAGGGTTCGAATTTCCGGCCATCTAGATATGAGTTAAGTTTTGCTTGACTCGGATCTGCTTTAGCTTTGAATATCGAGCCACCTAGATCCGAGTTAAGTTTTGCTTGACTCGGATCTGATTTAGCTTTGAATATCCAGCCACCTAGATCCGAATTAAGTTTTGCTTGACTCAGATCTGATTTAACTTTGAATATCCAGCCACCTAGATCCGAGTTAAGTTTTGCTTGACTCGGATCTGATGTAACTTTGAATATCCAGCCACCTAGTTCCGAGTTAAGTTTTGCTTGATTCGGATCTGATTTATCTTTTACTATCGATTTATCGTTTTGCCCCATTGCTCAGGTTGCACACGACCGGCGGACTGCCGAATTTCAGAGGTTGCTTTTTTTGCACCGCAAGCTGGAAGAAAAGTACGAGAAAATCCTTCCAGTGGTAAAGAAGGCTGGTACGTCGATAGTTCCTTTTCGTTATTTTCAATGTTCTTATTTATTCGTCCGCGAGATGCCGGCTTACCTTCTTGGTGAACAGGTAACATTAATAACCTCAACATTCGCCTTGAGAAGAAGGTCAAGAGCTTTGAAGGTTAGTTTCCCTTTTATCTTACATGTTTTCTCTTTTAACATGTGTGCTAAGCTTCCTTATCGCGTTTGGCTCTGGTAAAGCCGAGTTGCAAACCTTTGCAGCGTCGCACCAAGATTGCACGCCCATGCCTGACGTGATGCTGTATTTTTTAGAGCAAAACGCTATTCATTCGGCGCAATTACAAGAAAAAGATGATGAAATAGCTCGCCTGCGAGACGAGGTGGATACCCTTAAGCTCTCTCAGAAATCCGAACTAGAAAAGGTCGACCAAGAATTTTCCGAGGAGAAGAATCGGCTGTCTTTGGAGCTGCAGAAGAACAAAGAACTCCTCGAGGCCGCCGAACTGAAAACCCAGGGGTTGAGCGAGGAAATTGCTCGTTTTGAGAAAAGCAAAATTGATTGGGCCAAGGACCTTCAGATAATGATGAGATACATTCATCGTAAGTTTCTTAGCACAGCCGAATTATATTTTTGTCTTTGTCCCTGCTGCCGCCTGACATGTTCGTGTTTTGCGCAGATCATTTTCCCGAAGCTAAGCCCGTGAGCTCTAAAGCTGTTCTTGCAGCTCGCGTGAGCCGAGGTGTTCCTGTTACCGTTGATTCGGAGTATTCAATGGAGGATTACTTGGTTGCCGTTGGTGCCGCAGTTGGTCCGATGAAGATTATGGGTCGGGACTTGGTGCAAGCCGCTATTCGAGCTTATCATGTACTTTGGCCGAATACTTCGGGGACTCCTGATATCAACGAGGTCAAATTACTGGTGAAAAGACTAATGGCATCTGAGAGGCAATTAAGTCTCTGGAGGGAATCAGCTGGGCGCGCTGGTGCCGATATGGCCCTTACTGTTATCATGTCATGGTATGAAGACATCTCTCTTGACATCCTGAGAAATTTGCGCACTGGTTCCCGCTGGGTTGAGGATCCCACTTTTGTTGCTCTTCGGCAAGCTCGTGCCTTCCAACTCGTCGAGTATGCCGACATGCACACCTGGAATGAAGGGCCGAGTTTTCTTCCAGACCCGGATGAAGAGGTTGTAGTTGAGGATGCCTCGGATAATAATTCGGCTGAGCAAGGGGAAGGTGAGGATGACTCGGCCGCATCTGACAGCTCCAGTTCAAGCTCGGACAGCAACGGCGATGCGCGGTCCTCCTCCAAAGGTACCGGGCATTCTACCGCGCGGACTAATGCTCCTGAGCAACCTCGGGCTTCCGCTGAAGTTGCACCTGGGTCCGCGGAGGGCGAGGCAACCTCAGTCGAAGTTCCTCCTACGTCGGAGTGCCCCGCGCCTGACCAAGTTGCTTCCTCCCCAACGAACAATGCTTAAGTTATTTCTGATCCCTGGCATGCCGGGCGTATGATGTAGGCGAAACATTTGTCCATTCTCTGTATGATTCAAATTTCTTTTGCCGTGTACTGCTGTGACATATACGCTTGTAGTTGTTACCATTTGGTTAAGTGGGTGTTCGCCCGAATTCTTGCTTTGGTGGCCCTCAATTTCCCGACTTTTTAGGATTTATCCTTGCCTTCATTTTTTATGGTTTATCCAGGCGTGAGCTCTGAATATCATATAATATTGACCTGTTCTGAACAGAGATTGACTACTTCGTTGTGACAATATATGGCAATCCCTGAATCATTGTTTATCGCGCGAAACTTCAATATGTAAACCAAATTTTAGAAATAGTATAAGACTAATACGGGTGCGCTCAGCATAAAACTGAGGCAGCATATGGCAGTCCCCGAGTCGCTGCTTTGGATGCCGAGGTTCAAATATTTAATATGAAATAAAAATAGTATATGTCTTTCCCCGAGTCACTGCTCTGGGTGCCGAGGTTCAAATACATCACATGAAATTGAGATAACATACGGCAGTCCCCGAGTCACTGCTCTGGGCGCCGAAGTTCAAATATATAACATGAAATTTAGATAACATACGGCAGTCCCCGAGTTACCACTCTGGGGGCCGAGGTTCAAATACATAACATGAAATTGAGATAACATATGGCAGTCCCCGAGTCACTGCTCTGGGCGTCGAAGTTCAAATACATAACGAGAAATTTAGATAACATACTGAGTCCCCGAGTCACCACTCTGGGGGCCGAGGTTCAAATACATAACATGAAATTGAGATAACATATGGCAGTCCCCGAGTCACTGCTCTGGGCGCCGAGGTTCAGATACATCATTAGATCTTGACCTTGAGATACAATGCTACGAGTAAAATGGCCGAAGTAAAGCTACATTCCATGGACGCTTCGTTTCTTCGCCAGCTTTGTCTGCCTTGTTCCCTCCGGGGGACTGAGCGTCGATTAGATAATAGGCATCATTATGCAACGCTTTGCTCACAATAAATGGTCCCTCGCATGGGGGTGACAACTTGTGCATGCCGGCCGTACGTTGCACGAGTCGGAGGACCAAATCTTCTTCTTTGAATACTCTTGGATTCACCTTCTTGTTGTGATATCATCGCAGGTTCTATTGATAAATAGCTGATCGTGATAATGTCAACTCTCTGGCTTCTTCTAGCAGGTCTACAACATCTTGCCGAGCTATCTCGTTTATCTCCGAGGTTGTATACTGAGCAACTCTTGGCGAGTTATATATTATGTCGGCTGGAAGTACGGCCTCTGCCCCGTATACCAGAAAGAATGGTGTATAACCTGTTGATCTATTCGGAGTAGTCCTGAGGCTCCATAGTACGGCTGGGATTTCCTCAATCCAACATCCTGCCGACCTTTGCAATGGTTCGACAAGTCGTGGTTTTATTCCTGATAGCACCAGTCCATTAGACCTTTCCACTTGCCCATTGGATGTTGGGTGAGCCACAGAGGCAATATCTAGTCTTATGTGCTTCTCTCGGCAAAATCTGGCGAAAGCTCCTTCTGCAAAGTTTGTGCCATTATCTGTAATAATATTGTGCGGATACCCATATCTTAAGATAATATCCTTAAGAAATTTCACTGTTGTGGACCCATCACACTTTTTTATTGGTTTCACTTCAATCCATTTTGTGAACTTGTCCACCATAACCAACATGTGGGTCATTCCTCCTCGTGCCGGCTTAAATGGTCCCACCATGTCTAAACCCCATACAGAAAATGGCCAAGTGATGGGTATTGTTTTTAATTCGGCCGATGGCATGTGTGTTTTGGTTGCGTATCTCTGACATCCATTGCATTTCTTAACTAATTCTTTTGCTTCTTTCAATGCCGTCGGCCAATAAAATCCATGCCTGAATGCTTTGGCTACCAAGGCACGAGATGAGGCATGGTGCCCGCATTCTCCTTGGTGTATATCTAGGAGGATCTCCTGACCTTCTGCCGAGGTCACACACTTCTGCAACACGTTTGTGACGCTCCTTTTATACAGCTCATTGTTTATGATTGTATAAGCTTTTGCTCTCCTTACAGTTTGTCTAGCTAATACCTCATTACTCGGCAACATCGAGTCTTTTAGGTAAGAAAATATGGGTTGCGGCCACAACGGTGTGACTTTCTCTGGCGTGATCTCACTGTCTATTTCCATGTTTTCTGCCGACATACCTATTTCGGCTTTTCCCATGATTGCGCTTACCTCGGCTGTCCTCCTCTTGGGGGGTTCCGAGTTATATTGTTGATCTACTTCCATCAGCGCGTTATCTTCTGCGGAATTTGCCGGGATAAAGATAGATTCGGATTCTGGTGATGGGATTATCGATGGTTTCCTGAGGTGTTCCAGGGCAATACCCGGAGGAATTGATTGCCGGGTTGATCCTAATTTTGATAATGTGTCCGCGGCATCATTTTCTGCCCGAGGTATGTGGTGAAATTCACATCCTTCAAAGTATCCACTGATCTTTTGCACATGAAACCTGTATAAAGCCATATTAGCATCTAATGCGTCCCAACTGCCTGAGACTTGCTGTACTACTAGATCCGAGTCGCCATAGCATAAGATTCGGCGTATGCCAATTTCTTTTGCTACTTTCAATCCATGGACCAGTGCTTCATATTCGGCTACATTGTTGGACGCAGCAAAATGTATTTGTAACACATATTTCAGTTGGTCTCTTTTAGGTGAGGTCAACACTATTCCCGCTCCCAAACCATTCCTTAGTTTGGAACCATCAAAATGCATAGTCCAATAATTTGGATCTGGCAATGGTGGCTCATACTGTACCTCGACCAGTCCACGAAAAAGTCGGCGACCGCCTGAGATTTGATTGCATCTCTTCTATCGAATTGTGGAGCGTATGGTGATAACTCGATTGCCCACTTTGCTATCCGGCCACTTGCGTCTTTGTTGCTCAGTATGTCGGCTATGGGTGCCTCACAGATCACTTTGATGGGATGCTCTTCGAAGTAATGTTTAAGCTTTTTCGCCGACATATATACCCCATAAGCCATCTTCTGATAATGTGGGTAATTCTGCTTTGAAGTGGATAACACCTCACTTAGATAATACACCGGCCTCTGAACCGACTTACCATCTTCAAGTCGTTCCACTACGACTACAGTACTCACTACTCTGTTGGTAGCCGCCACATAGAGTAACATAGGCTCTTTTGATAATGGAGAAGCCAAGATGGGTGCTGTAACCAACATTTTTTTCAATTCATGAAATGCGATGTCTGCTTGTGGAGTCCAAACGAATTTATCTGCTTTGTTCATCAGCTGATAGAGTGGTAGCGCCTTCTCTCCTAGCCGACATACAAACCGACTAAGCGAGGCCAAACACCCCGTGAATTTTGTACATCATTTAAACATTTTTACAACTCCATTCTTTCTACTGCCTTTATCTTTGTTGGATTGGCCTCTATACCTCGGCTAGAAACAAGAAAACCGAGTAATTTACCAGCCGGCACGCCAAACGTACATTTTTCTGGATTAAGCTTCATTCGGAACCTTCTCAGGTTCGCAAAAGTTTGCCGTATATCTTCCAGTAATGTTTTGCTTTCTTTGGTTTTGATGACCACATCATCTACGTATACTTGTACATTTTTTCCTATATGATCATGTAGACATTTTTGCATGCATCTCTAGTATGTCGCTCCTGCATTCCGCAGGCCGAATGGCATTGTGCGATAACAATAAGCCCCGTACGGGGTAATAAACGCTGTCTTTATTTGATCGGCCGGATTTAACGGTATCTGGTGGAAACCAGAATACGCGTCTACAAATGACAATAATTCACAACCAGCGATCGAATCAATGACTTGATCTATTCTAGGCAAAGGAAAAGGATCTTTTGGACACGCCTTGTTCAAGTTGGTGTAATCGATACACATTCGCCATACAATGGCTACATTGGGATCATCTTTCTTCTTTTCTACTAGCACCGGATTCGATAACCAATCCGGGTATAGCACTTCCATGATGAACCCGGCCGCGAGGAGCCGAGCTATTTCATCTCCTATTATTTTTCTCCTGTCTTCGGCGAAGCGGCGGAGAGGTTGCTTCACCGGCCTTGCTCCTGGCCTCACGTTCAAAGAGTGCTCAGCCAACTCCCTCGGAACACCTTGCAGATCTTGAGTTGACCATGCAAATACGTCCCGATTCTCACGGAGGAAGTTGGTGAGCTCGCTTTCCTATTTAACGTCCAGGCCTGCACCAATGGTAGCAGTACGCTCTGGGAATTGCTCATCGACCTGAAATTTCTTCGTTTCTTTAGTCGTCTGAAAAGAGACACTGCCATGTGGGTTGGCCAGCGCCGGCATGTTCAGCTGTGCCGACTGAGCGAGTGCTGCTACCTCTTGAATCCTTCTCTTTTATCTTGCTATAACCAATGATTCGGACAAATTTGACCCGGCTGAAGCACACTCCATTGACTTCTTGTAATCCCCTGCAACTGTTATTACTCCTTGTGGTCCAGGTAGCTTCATCTTCAGATAACTTACATGGCAGCTGCTCATGAATTTGGCCAGCGCGGGCCGTCCGAGTAGTGCATGATAACAACTTTCCAGATCTACCACTTCAAATTCTAAGTTTTCTGCTCTGCAGTTATCTCTCGTGCCGAATAACACATCCACTCGGACTTTACCGATGGGCTCGCATGAAAGTCCCGGCACTATCCCATGGAAAGTGGTCCTTGTGGACTGCAGCATGTTCTGCGATATTCCGAGTTTATGCATGGTATCTTTGTACATGATGTTGATACTGCTTCCATTGTCAATGAGTACTTTTGAAAATTTCACATTGATGCTTGGTCCAACGAATGTCGGATCCAACACGAGTGCATACGATCCTAGATTCGGCATTATTTTGGGGTGGTCCTTTATGCTCCAAGTTACCTCCTGATCCGACCATGCCACATATCTTGGTACTGCCGGCATAACTGCATTTACTTCCATATGCCGACGCTGCACACTCTGCTTGTCTTGCTGTTCCGTTCTGAACACGCAATAAGACTGATGATGTTCTCTGTAATCATTACGTCCAGTATTTGCTGGATTTGTCCTTCCATCCTGGACTTGGTTCATTACTTGATGTACTGCATCTCTCCGATCCGAGTTATCGTATCTCGGGGGAGGAGGCGGTAACATCAGTTGCTGTGCATTTGCTCCAGTCAATTGTGGTTGATGCTGCTGATGTACTTGATGGGGTCCCTGAACTCCTGCGGGGTTCCCCATTGCATTTTTCATCCATGCACATTGGCGGGTCGTATGATTGGCTAGTCTGGATGGGTTTGATGTGTGAAATTTGCACGGTTGATCTAACATGGATTCGAGCGTGTATTTCGGCCTCTCTTGCTATTGCTTCTTTTATTCTGGGGTCCACTGTCTTTTTCCTTCATTCCTTGGTGTCCACTGCTGAGGTCCATTCTTCTGCCGTTGAGTTGCTCCCTGACTCGGCTGATCTTGTGCTACTGCTGCCACCTGGGCCGAATTATATCTATACTCCGGCCTTTCCTCTCTTCTTCTTCCTCTGAAATCATTGCGCCTAGATGGCCTGGCCAAATCTCTCGCATAATGATCTTGTTGCTCGCGATGATCCGCCGACATTAGTTCTGGTTGCGTTGGGTCCCCTAGTGCATAGGAGTCTGCTATTCTGATAGTTTCTGCCAGTGTGGTCGGCATATCTCTTTGCAGACATTGCCACAACACGCTTCCATAACGGCAGCCTTGCGCGAACCAAGCTATTGCTTGCGATTCTATAACCCCTTCACATGAGTTTCTCAGGTTGCACCATCGAGTTAAAAACTCTCTGTCTGTTTCATTCGGCCTCTGTTTGCACATGGCTAACTGCTGCGGCCTGTTTGGCCTCTTGTATGTGCTGGTAAAGTTGCTGACGAACATTTCTTCAAAATCCAACCAACAGTTGATACTGCCCGCTGGTAGATTATTCAGCCATACCCTAGCTGGTCCTTCCAACATTTGTGGGACATACCGTACTGCCCATCGTAAGTTCCCACCCGCTATCTTCACAGCAGTGGCATATTCAATCAACCAATCTTGTGGCTTGGTACTCCCATTATACGTTTTTGTGCCTCTCGCTAGCTGAAAGTTCGGCACGGGTGGTTCGCCCATGATCCGTGGTCCAAAGCAAGTCGGACCCGGTGGACCCTGTTCTTCTAACAACTCGGACCGGTATAGCCGGTCCAACTTCACTCTTGCATCATTTGACGGCAGATCTCTGTACAGAATCCTGTCTTGCATTCCATAATGGTTATTTCCACCATGGATCGCGTATTCCATCTCGGAATAACCATCATTGTACCTTTCATTCACTTGATTGTGGCGAGCTGGCCTCACTTCTCTTTCCTGCCGGGGTTCATGCCTTGGTTGTGGGTTGAGCGGCTGCTCTCTCCTTACTTCAACCGGGGTATGGTTCTCATGATTGCCTCTTGGGGGTTCTCTTCTGCCGAGATCTCCATTGCCTCGGCTTCCGCCGTCTTTTTCTACACGGCCGTGGTTCCTCTCCCCACTGTTACCTCGGCTTGCATTGCCTCTGTTCTCATTTGCCTTTCCAGCCATCGCCGGATCATATGGAACAATTTGCTTATTCCTCTTTCCTGAGGTTACTACTTTGTCCCTTCGTGCGTTATTTCCGGGTGAAGATGCTGCTGCCGCGGATAAGGCAGGTGCTGCTCCTGCCGAGTGAACCATTCGCGAGGCCCCCGGCCTCGCCGGGTTTGTTTTAAGTATTTATTCATTTTGCTGGTTCGCGATGCGCACCAGCTCATTCACTCTTTCCTGTTGTTTCTGCCGGGCCTCCCCGGTCAACCCCTCTAATTCCAATGCTGCGGCATTCGCTGCTCTCAGGTTCTTTGCCGGGGTATTGTACCTCGGCAAACCTAAGTCATCTGATTTCGCCCTATGAGCTTCATGCTCTTTGTTGATATCATCCATGAGGTTCTTCCCCCTTAATCTCAATTCGTCCACCCGCTCGGGTGCGACATCAAGCTTATTAGCTTTGGCATACTCACGCAGGGTCCTGTTCAGGGACTCCCGCAAGGCCGATACTTTCTTGGCCTCTACCAGCACCTTTTGCCTGGTTTCTTCTAACTCGGCCTGAGCATTTGCCGGATCAAGTATCGGCGCTACAGGTGTAGTCAAGTTTTCTATGGTCGCCTGAAGAATGTTCTCTGGCCTTTCCAGAGGTGGCCCTCTTACTCTTGGTGCCTTTGGGGTGGTGTCTTGCAGCTCGGTCGGGTTGGTCACTGGCGGGATTACCTCGGTGGGTTGAGGCGCGGTCTGCCTGGGTACGACTTGTACGCTTGCGGCGGGCTCCCTGCTTGACCCGGCTGCAGCTGCTCCAGCCTGCCCTCCGGCAGCGACCATCACCTCGACGCTGCCTGCAGGACGCGCTCTGGACGGACGGCTTGCTGCGTTAAGAGGGTGCTCTCCTGCAACAACAACTTGGTGAGGATAAACACCGGTGACGTCGACGCCGACGTAAACCTTATGCCCGCCCAGGTTGATGAAGACGCCATTCCACGGGGGAGTTTTCCCCTTGAAGCTCCCTGCATTGTCGCTGACATAGTCACAGAGACCAAATCTCTGGACCAGGCCAGAAACAACGCGCTCGCCCGTGTTGATGAAGTTTCCCGTCCGGATCATAACTCCAGCTAGCGCCGCTGCTGGCACCACGGTGGGCGCCAACTGTCGTGGTATTCTCACGGCAGATGCCATGGGTAGGCTAAAGTATGGGGCCAATGGATGCTAGTGGGATCTGGGGAGGGAAGATGTAGTTGATTCTACACACAGAAGATTAGGGCAAAGGCCTTTATTTCTTCTTCCTTGGGATACAAGTGCTCCTTGAGCTGTATACAGGGAGAAGAGAAGAACTTTACCAGCCTAACGGCTCTATCTCTAGTCGACGCCTCTTCTGAATCCAAGCCTCCCCTTATAAAGGAGAGCCCTGGGTTCCCCTAGGGCTGACGTGGCAAGCATCTTCGAGGAATATGCTTGTCCTAATATAGTAGTTCGGCGCTCCCCTTTCCCTGTCGCTCTTCCAACAGCGGCAAGGTTCCAGAGGGCCCCTCCTGTGTGCCTCGGTCTTTCGCACTGTCACCTCCGTGACCTCTTCCTGCCTCTCTGTCGCTCTGCGCCTTTGTCCGTAGCGCTTGGCTCTGCTCAGATTCTCCCTAGCTTGCAGCTAGGGTTTGACTTCAGGCTTCTCCTTCCCCTGCAAGCTTCTTATCATCTGGTCCTTCCTCGAATAGCTCGGATCTTCCTTCACCTGCATTAAGATCACTCGGGCTGACCCGGCCGACTTACGTAATATCTCGGCCGGGTAATGTCTCAATATACATTTACAGGCCTCTCGCCTCCTTATGTCGGCCGACTTATACGGGATCCGGCCGACTTAAACTGTAACTCGGGAACCAGACGGGGATCATACCTTCGTCTTTCCCCGTCTTTATCCTATCCGGGGTCACCCCCCCCCCCGACACACGTGGTGTGAACGAATGGAGGTGGCCTCGTCTAATTCGAAGCCCTCGGAGCATCTCTAGCAGATATCGAAAAAACGTGAACCAAAAAACGTGTTTCCGGGTCGCGTAAGAGCTATTTTTTACTCGAAAAACACGATGGCCAGAACAGAAACCACAAATTCGAACGTAAACATGAGATTTTTGAACATTCGCGAGAAAATTCAAAACGCGAGCATAGTTCATACATAGTACTGACGCGATCATATGTACCACGAATTCAACCTAAATGTTACTGGGGGATCTGCCGTCTCCGCCGCTAAACCCTAGCATGTACATAAAATCAGGCTCACCGGAGCCCAGGGAGCGGCAGCGACGCTTTCGGCGGCTGGCTTCACTCCTTGTCGGAGAAGTCCAAGTCCGACAGCCCGGAGCTGCTATCGGAAACGAGGTCGATGACCTCCACCTCCTTCCAGTGGGAATCATCGTCGACGGCGAGCCCCTGCTCGAGGGGGATGTCGTTGATGAGCTCGTCGCGCTGAGCTCGACGGGCCTCCGCCTCCACCTCGGTGATGCTCCGCTGCTGGATGACCTCGACCCAACGGCCGAAGGTTGTAGGGTTTCGTAGCATGGAAAACAAAAAATTTCTACCGCATACAAACAAACAAGCCAAGATCTATCTACTAGATTGTAGCAACGAGTCGATGGAATAACTCACCCTCGAAGATTCCAAAGTGTTTAACGAGAGCGGATTCTCGTGGGTGATGTAGTCGTACTCTTCCCGATCTCAAGATCGCGTAGACGATCCTTCCGGCGCTGTGTTCCGGCAGCGCTCCCGCAGTCGGTCACACGTTCGGTACTCGACGAAGACCTTCCTCTCCCTTGTTCCAGCAGGCAGCGGAGGTTGTAGCACTCTTCTCGCGATTCCGGCAGCACAACGGCGTGGTACCGGAAGTAGAGGGGAAATCTCGCAGGGCTTCGCCTTAAGCCGGAGCGAGTATGGTGGGCTATAAGAAATCCCTCGACGATCTAGGGTTTAGACACGCCGAGGAAGAGGTGCTAGAGCCGGCGGCTAGGGCTTGGTGGTGCCCAATTCGGCGGCAAGGAGATCCCTAGGCGGCGGCTTGGAGGGCGGCGGCGGCTAGGGTTAGGGTTTTCGGGGCAAGGGACTTGTGTGTCTCTAGGAGGGAGCCCTGCCCCTCCTTATATAGGTGGAGGGGCCGGCCGGCCAAGGGGAGGGAGGGGAGTCCCTCCCCAACTCGGCTTGGGTGGTGTGCCGCCGGTTGGAGGAGGGAAACCCTCCCCAACTCGGTTTCCCACTCCTCCTCCTCTTTCCAAAACTTGTCGTTTGACTTTCAAACTAGCTGTTTGACTTTTCAAACTAGGATTTGAATAAACCCTCTATTTTGAACAGCGATGACACTTAGTACATGATGCAATCATACCAAGTTTGATACAACACATTCATGTACCCTTCCCCTCCGGAGTGCCGGACATTCCGGAACCTTCTAGAACATTCCCGATGAGAACACCGGAATCATTCCCAAACTCCGAAACGGGACTTTCCTTATATGAATCTTATTCTCCGGACCATTCCGGATCACCTCGTGATATCCCGGATCCCATCCGACACTCCGAACAACATTCGGTCTCTTTCTCATAATACCATAACTACTCAAACAACGTCGAATCCTTAAGTGTGTCTCCCTACGGTTCGTGAATTATGCGGACATGATCGAGACACTTCTCCGAACAATAACCAATAGAGGAATCTGTAAATTCATATGGCTCCCACATATTTCTACGATTACTTTGCGATCGAATGAACCACTTACATACGATATCAATTTCCCTTTGTCTCACGATAGTTTACTTATCCGAGGTTATGATCGTCGGTATCTCTGCATACCTAGTTCAACCTCGTTACCGATAAGTACTCTTTTCTCGTTCCCGTGATATGTGATCCCTTGTGAGCCAGTCACATGCTTGCAAGCTAATTGGATGACATTTCACCGAGAGGGCCCAGAGTATATCTATCCGTCATATGGATGGACAAATCCCACTCTTGATCCATGTGTTTCAACCAATACTTTCGAATACTCAATGCCACCTTTATAGCCACCCAGTTACGGTGTGGTGTTTGATGTCATCAAAGCATCCATCCGGTAAAGGTGATATGCATGATCTCATGGTCGAAGGAATTAGATTACTATGTATCAGAAAGCATATAGCAATTGAACTATTAAAATGACTTGATCTTTATGCTACGCTTATCTATAGGAGTATGTCCACCATATCATTCTCCTAACGATATGATCTTGTTGTCGATAACATCTTAATGTCCATGATAGGTAAACCACAATCATTTATCAACCAACAAGCTAGTGATGTATAGAGGCTTATACTAGGGACTTCAATTTAAGTTTACAAATCACACAAGTATTAATGTTTCCTTGTTAATACTATTATAGCATGAATGTAAACATTTATCATAAACACAAAGATATAATAATAACTACATTTATTATTGCCTCTAGGGCATATCTCCAACAGTCTCCCACTTGCACTAGAGTCATCTAATCTAGATTACATGGTAATATACCGAACACCCATGGCAGTTTGGTGCTGGTCATGTTTTGCCCTCGGGAGAGGTTTAGTCAACGGATCCGCCACATTTAGATCTGTGTGTACTTTGCAAATCTTTATATCCCCATCTTGGATATGTTCTCGAATTGCGTGAAAACGTAGCTTGATATGCTTCAGCTTCTTGTGTGACCTTGGTTCTTGCGCATTGGCTATGGCGCCCATGTTATCACAGTAGATAGACATTGGGTCCAGCGCACTAGGAACCACACCCAGCTCTGTAATGAACTCTTTCATCCATATCGCTTCTTGTGAAACCTCCGAAGCAGCCATGTATTCCGATTCAGTTGAAGATCTCGCCACAACGCTTTGCTTTGCACTCCTCCAGCTAACTGCTGCACCATTCAAAATAAATACGTATCCAGATTGTGATTTAGAATCATCCGGATCAGTGTTCCAACTAGCATCGGTGTAACCATTAACAACGAGCTGTTCATCACCTCCATAAGAAAGAACCATATCCTTAGTTCTTCTCAAGTACTTAAGGATGTTTTTGACCGCTGTCCAATGATCCACTCCTGGATCACTTTGATATCTGCTAGTTAAACTAACAGCATATGCAATGTCGGGTCTAGTACATAGCATGGCATACATTAGAGATCTTATGGCTGAGGCATAGGGAGTCTTACTCATCCTTTCTATATCTTCTGCCGATGTCGGACTTTGAGTTTTACTCAAGGTCGTATTGGACAACATGGGCAACAACCCTTTATTGCTATCTTCCATTCCAAACCTCTTTAGAACTTTGTCCAAATATGTACTTTGTGACAATGATAGTTGGCGTTTCGATCTATCTCTATAAATCTTTATGCCTAATATGTAAGCTGCTTCGCCAAGATCCTTCATTGAAAAACTATTATTCAAATATTCCTTGACACTATTAAGAAGGTCTACATCATTCCCAATCAACAATATGTCATCTACATATAGTATTAAGAATGCTACAGAGCTCCCACTCACTTTCTTGTAAATACAAGCTTCTCCATAAGTTTGTATAAAACCAAAACTTTTGATCACCTTATCAAAACGTTGATTCCAACTTCGGGATGCTTGCTTCAGTCCATAGATGGACCGTTGAAATTTGCATACCTTGTTAGCATCTTTAGGATCGACAAAACCTTTGGGTTGCATCATATACAACTCTTCATCAATGTCTCCATTGAGGAATGCTGTTTTGACATCCATCTGCCATATCTCATAATCATAATATGCAGCGATTGCTAACATAATCCTCATAGACTTTAGCTTCGCTACTGGTGAGAAAGTCGCATCGTAGTCAACTCCTTGAATTTGTCGAAACCCCTTTGCGACAAGTCAAGCTTTATAGACAGTAACATTACCATCAGCATCTGTTTTCTTCTTGAAAATCCATTTGTTCTCGACAGCGTTCCGGCCATCCGGTAAGTCCACCAAAGTCCATACTTGGTTTTCGTACATGGATCCAATCTCGGATTTCATGGCTTCTTGCCATTTATTGGAATCTGGGCTCATCATTGCTTCCTCATATGTCTCAGGGTCATCGGTGTTGTCCACCAACATGACACTCATAACGGGATCATACCAATCTGGAGTGGTACGAGTTCTCGTTGACCTCCGAGGCTCTGTAGCAACTTCAACCGAAGTTTCATGATCATCATCATTAGCTTCCTCTCTAGTTGGTGCAGGCACCACAGGAACTTCTTCCGGCGCTGCGCTACTCACAATTTCGAGAGAAGGTTTGACAACCTCGTCAAGTTCTACTTTCCTTCCAGTCACTTCTTTCGAGAGAAATTCCTTCTCTAGAAAGGATCCATTCTTGGCAACGAAGATTTTGCCTTCGGATCTATGATAGAAGGTATACCCAATAGTTTCCTTCGGGTATCCTATGAAGACGCATTTTTCCGCTTTGGGTTCAAGCTTGTCCGGCTGTAACTTCTTTACATAGGCTTCACATCCCCAAACTTTAAGGAACGACAATCTAGGTTTCTTCCCAAACCATAATTCATACGGTGTCGTTCAACGGATTTAGATGGTGCCCTATTTAAAGTGAATGCGGCTGTTTCTAATGCATAACCCCAAAATGATAGCGGTAAATCTGTAAGTGACATCATAGAACGAACCATATCTAAGAGAGTTCGTTTACGAAGTTCGGACACACCATTACGCTGTGGTGTTCCCGGCGGTGTCAATTGTGAAAGTATTCCGCATTTCTTCAAATGCTCGCCAAACTCGTAACTTAGATATTCACCTCCACAATCAGAACGTAGAAATTTAATCTTCTTGTTACGTTGATTCTCTACCTCACTTTGAAATTCCTTAAACTTCTCGAAAGTTTCGGACTTATGTTTCATGAAATAGATATACCCATATCTACTCAAGTCATCCGTGAAGGTAAGAACATAACGATAACCACCGCGCGATGCTACACTCATTGGACCACACACATCGGTATGTATGATTTCCAATAAGTCTGTAGCTTGCTCCATCATACAAGAAAATGGAGTCTTAGTCATTTTACCCATCAGACATGCTTCGCATCTTTCAAGTGATTCAAAATCAAGTGATTCAAGAAGTCCATCAGAATGGAGTTTCTTCATACGCTTCACTCCAATGTGACCAAGACGACAGTGCCACATATAGGTCGAGTTATCGCTCGATTTCAAACGTTTAGCCTCAATGTTATTAATATGTGTATTTCCACTATCGAGATTCAATAAGAATAGACCATCTATCAAAGGTGCATGTGCATAAAACATATTACTCATCTAAATCGAACAACCATTATTCTCGGACTTAAACAAGTAACCGTCTCGCAATAAACAAGATCCCGATATAATGTTCATGCTCAACGCAGGCACCAAATAACAATTATTTAAGTATAAAACTAATCCCGATGGTAGATGAAGGGGTAGCGTGCCGACCGCGATCACATCAACCTTTGATCCGTTTCCCACGCGCATCGTCACCTCGTTCTTCGCTAGCTTCCGTTTATTCTGCAGCACCTGTTTCGAGTTACAAATATGAGCAACCGAACCAGTATCAAATACCCAGGCACTACTACGAGTACTAGTGAGATACACATCAATAACATGTATATCAGATATACCTTTCTTCTTGATGTTGCCGTTCTTCAAATCCGCCAAGTACTTTGGGCAATTCCGCTTCCAGTGGCCTTCTCCCTTGCAGTAAAAGCACTCAGTATCAGGCTTGGGTCCAGCCTTGGTCTTCTTCGTTGGCGTGGTAACTTTCTTACCACCCTTCTTGAAGTGTCCCTTCTGCTTAGACTTGCCTTTCTTGAATTTGGTGGTCTTATTGACCAACAACACTTGGTGCTCTTTCTTGATATCCACTTCTGTAGATTTCAACATGGCAAAGAGTTCTGGCAACGTCTTGTTCATGTTTTGCATGTTGTAGTTCATCACAAAGTTCTTGTAACTTGGTGGTAGTGATTGGAGGACACGGTAAATCCCCAAAGCATTAGGAATCACAATACCCAAGCTTTGAAGTTTGTTTGCGTGCCCAGACATCTTAAGCACATGCTCACTGACGGAGCTGCCCTCTTCCATCTTGCAGTTAAAGAACTTTTCAGAAGCCTCATAGCTTTCAATTGCCGCATGAGTCTCAAAGATCAATTTGAGATCCTCGACAATATCATATGGGTCTGAATTCTCAAACCTTTTCTGAAGTTCCGATTCTAAACCATACAAGATAGCACACTGAACTGTGGAGTACTGAGTCTTCCGAGTGAGGTAAACGTTCTTTACTTCATCGGCATCATCAACTGCAGGTGGGTCACCCAGCGGTGCATCCAGCACATAGGTCAAATTACCAGCTGTGAGGACAATCCTCAAATTGCGGAACCAATCCGCGAAGTTGTTTCCATTGTTTTTCAACTTTTCTTTCTCTAGGAACGCATTAAAATTGATGGTAGGGCTGCCATTGATCTACAACATATTTGCAATAGTTTAGACTAAGTTTATGACAAATTGAGTTCAAATTAATAATAAAATTAATCTAGGTGAACTCCCACTCAAAACAATATCCCTCACATTGTTTTAGTGATCACACGAACCAAATCCACCACATCAACACCGATCATCACGAGAGTTGATATAGTTTCAATGGCGAAC
Source organism: Avena sativa (assembly GCA_916181665.1). Taxonomy (NCBI): domain Eukaryota; kingdom Viridiplantae; phylum Streptophyta; class Magnoliopsida; order Poales; family Poaceae; genus Avena; species Avena sativa. The sequence goes on from OV702280.1 coordinate 324,635,402, forward strand.
AATCGACATGTTCATCATATCTACTATATGATTCATGCTTTACCTTTTGGTGATCCGTGTTCCGAGACCATGTCTGTACATGCTAGGCTCGTCAAGATCAAACCTTAGTTTCCGCATGAGCAAATCTGGCTTGCTCACGTTGTATACACTTGCGGAATCTAACACACCCGATCATCACGTGGTGCTTCGAAACAACAAGCTTTAGCAACGGTGCTAACTGAGGGTGAACACTTTATGACTTGAAATTCATGTGCATGAGGGATCATCTTATAATGCTACCGTCATCTACTAAGCAATACAAGATGCATAAAGGATTAACATCACATGCAATTCATAATATGTGATATGATATGGCCTTTCTTCATTGTGCTTCCGATCTCCATCTTCTAGCACGAACATGATCTCCATCATCACCGGCATTGCATCAAGGTCAATGACGCTTCTCCATGGTTGTCGTCCACCGGCTTCAACTATTACAACTACTTTGAATAGACACGCAGGTCTTACATAAATTAAAGACAACCATATGGCTCCTGCCGGTTGCCAACTTACAATAAGGAACATTGCATACATCAAATATAATCACAATCATGGCCATATCACATCACAGCACACCCCTGCAAAACAAAGTTAGACGCCTCTACTTTCTTTGCATGTTTTACGTGGTTTGGGGCTTTCAATAAGTGTCGTTCTAACTTACGAACATGAACCACAACATTGATACTAGTATTGTTAATCACCCGTTGTAAATTGGATCTTAACTATGCTAGGAGAAACAGGCACCCGCAAAGCCACTTATGCAATACAAGTTGCATGTCAAGCGTGGAGCAAGTCTCATGAACGATGTCATGTAAGGTTAGCCCGGGCCGCTTCATCCCAACATACCGCAAGATGCAAAGTACACAAGAATCAATCGACAACAAAAGCATCAACGCCCACAATGACCATTGTGTTCTACTCGTGCAACAGATCTACATATAAACCTGGCTCTGATACCACTGTAGGGTTTCGTAGCATGGAAAACAAAAAATTTCTACCGTATACAAACAAACAAGCCAAGATCTATCTACTAGATTGTAGCAACGAGTCGATGGAATAACTCACCCTCGAAGATTCCAAAGTGTTTAACGAGAGCGGATTCTCGTGGGTGATGTAGTCGTACTCTTCCCGATCTCAAGATCGCGTAGACGATCCTTCCGGCGCTGCGTTCCGGCAGCGCTCCCGCAGTCGGTCACACGTTCGGTACTCGACGAAGACCTTCCTCTCCCTTGTTCCAGCAGGCAGCGGAGGTTGTAGCACTCTCCTCGCGATTCCGGCAGCACAACGGCGTGGTACCGGAAGTAGAGGGGAAATCTCGCAGGGCTTCGCCTTAAGCCGGAGCGAGTATGGTGGGCTATGAGAAATCCCTCGACGATCTAGGGTTTAGACACGCCGAGGAAGAGGTGCTAGAGCCGGGGGCTAGGGCTTGGTGGTGCCCAAGTCGGCGGCAAGGAGATCCCTAGGCGGCGGCTTGGAGGGCGGCGGCTAGGGTTAGGGTTTTTGGGGCAAGGGACTTGTGTGTCTCTAGGAGGGAGCCCTGCCCCTCCTTATATAGGTGGAGGGGCCGGCCGGCCAAGGGGAGGGAGGGGAGTCCCTCCCCAACTCGGCTTGGGTGGTGTGCCGCCGGTTGGAGGAGGGAAACCCTCCCCAACTCGGTTTCCCACTCCTCCTCCTCTTTCCAAAACTTGCCGTTTGACTTTCAAACTAGCCGTTTGACTTTTCAAACTAGGATTTGAATAAACCCTCTATTTTGAACAGCGATGACACCGAGTACATGATGCAATCATATCAACTTGATATAACACATTCATGTACCCTTCCCCCCCGGAGTGCCGGACATTCCGGAACCTTCTAGAACATTCCCGATGAAAACACCGGAACCATTCTCCATCTCCGAAACAGGACTTTCCTTATATGAATCTTATTCTCCGGACCATTTCGGATCTCCTCGTGATATCCCGAATCCCATTCAAGACTCCGAACAACATTCGGTCTCTTTCTCATCATTCCATAACTACTCAAACAACGTCGAATCCTTAAGTGTGTCTCCCTACGGTTCGTGAATTATGCGGACATGATCGAGACACTTCTCCGAACAATAACCAATAGAGGAATCTGGAAATTCATATGGCTCCCACATATTTCTACGATTACTTTGCGATCGAATGAACCACTTACATACGATATCAATTTCCCTTTGTCTCACGATAGTTTACTTATCCGAGGTTATGATCGTCGGTATCTCTGCATACCTAGTTCAACCTCGTTACCGATAAGTACTCTTTTCTCGTTCCCGTGATATGTGATCCCTTGTGAGCCAGTCACATGCTTGCAAGCTAATTGAATGACATTTCACCGAGAGGGCCCAGAGTATATCTATCCGTCATATGGATGGACAAATCCCACTCTTGATCCATGTGTTTCAACCAATACTTTTGAATACTCAATGCCACCTTTATAGTCACCCAGTTACGGTGTGGTGTTTGATGTCATCAAAGCATCCATCCGGTAAAGGTGATATGCATGATCTCATGGTCGAAGGAATTAGATTACTATGTATCAGAAAGCATATAGCAATTGAACTATTAAAATGACTTGATCTTTATGCTACGCTTATCTATATGAGTATGTCCACCATATCATTCTCCTAACGATATGATCTTGTTGTCGATAACATCTTAATGTCCATGATAGGGAATCCATAATCATTTATCAACCAACAAGCTAGTGATGTATAGAGGCTTATACTAGGGACTTCAATTTAAGTTTACAAATCACACAAGTATTAATGTTTCCTTGTTAATACTATTATAGCATGAATGTAAACATTTATCATAAACACAAAGATATAATAATAACTACATTTATTATTGCCTCTAGGGCATATCTCCAACAAAGGTGGCGTCGTCGAGGGCGTAGTCGTCCTCCGTGATGAAGCGGCCCTCCGGGAGCTCCTCCTCCTTCACCGGCGGTGACGGAGTCCTTGTCGCGCGCGAGGAGCTCCCCTCCCCCCTAGCGGGCGCGAATGCGGGCGTCGAACTCCTCTGTCTCGCGGCGGAGGAGCGCGGCCGGCACCGGCGAGCCCCACCTCATGTAGTGGAGGGCAGCGCGCTTGCGTGCCCCGTCCGAGCGCCGGCACCGGCGGCGCTCCTCCTCCTCCGCGGGCGTCAGGCGACGAAAACGCGGCGTCGAAGCTCCCCGACGGTCCATCGCGGCGTGAATCGGACGGATCTGCTACCGCCGGTGAGAAATTGCTCGCCGGTGCTCGACGATTTGAGAGGTGGTGTGCGGCGGAGGCGTCGAGGGGGCAGTGGCAGAGAAATGGATTGAGAAATGGGAATCGAGCTCGAAACCGGGGATTTATGGGTCGAGGGGGTCAATTCCCAGGGGGCCGAAAAAATTCCGAGTCGGGCCGTGTTTACGGTGTCTGTTCAGGCCAGATTCCGTGATTCTGCCCGAAAAATCGCCAGAATTTTTTGGGTCCTGTCTTTTTTTGATGTGTTATGCTCTTAATCAACTGGCACCGTTCTAAGGTGTGGAGCATGTTGCCATCTGATACTCTGATCCCTATCCGAAAACCGAAAGCAGGTTGGGGGAACAAACGAACCATGTCAGCTTCATTGGTCGCGTAGCATAACTAAAACAGATCGGGACAGAGTCATGACCGAGCTGGTAGGCCAAGGACCTGCCTGCTACCAACCAGGGCCGGTAGATCCAAGTCACCGCCATTAACCGGTGATTAGCTAGAGGAGAAGCATGGGACCGATGGCAGGTGCAAGGCTGCTAGCTCGTTAATTAACCGGCCACACGCACTGCTTTCCGTAGGAGTGAGGAGACCACGACGCGTAATAGAAGGGCATTGACGGAGGAGGCCGGTGAAGAGGAGGGGCCGTGGTACTAGAAGAGAGTGGCCATGGTTTTGGGGCACAGTCGTGGGACGGGGAACAGCCGAGCAGCAGGTTTTCCACCGGCGGTGCTGTACGTGGCGCTTTTGCGACACCAACACACCATGGGGGCCCTGCCAGTGCCCCCCTGCCCCTGGGCTTGCCCCTGCCTTTCGTTCTCAATGTTGCCGATTGTGTCTCCTCCCGTCTTGCTGGAATGCGTGGAGACGTGGAGTGTCCATTCCGCAGTGGTTGTTATATGTTGATCCAAATTCTACAAAGTATAGGCCAACTTCTAACGAGTGGAGCGAGGCCCGTCGCGGGAGGCTTGGGCCGAGTGTAACGAGTCTGAAGTTGGCCCACACCGTGCCCAACGGGGACGCCTATGGGGGGTGCGGGGGGCGACAGCCCCCCGCGGTACGGTACGGATCGTCGAAGACCTAGGTTTCCACCGATATATAAACCCCTTGTAAGCCGCCGGTTGAGTTGAGTTGCATCTGTGAAATCCCCGGCGTTTGTAAACACTCCTCGATATAGTGAAGTTTCGCTGGCTGGCGCCCGTGGTTTTTTCCTCTCTTTGTTGGAGAGGTTTTCCACGTTAAATCTGTGTCCCCTTGCTGTGTTTTTTGTTTTCGTTCTTCGTTATCTTCTTGTCGCAATTGTAACAAGTGGTATCAGAGCCCCAGGTTCTAATCTAGGGTTTGCGACATGTCGTCATTGAAGTTCGATCTACCACAGCTGGACTACACCACAAGATTCTCCTTATGGCGGGTGAAGATGCGGGCGATTCTCGCCCAAACTTCTGATCTGGATGAAGCGCTGGATGGATTCGGTGAAAAGGATGCTAAGACCTGGTCCGCCGAAGAGAAGCGGAAGGACCGTAAGGCTTTGTCTTTGATTCAACTTCATCTGTCCAATAATATTTTGCAGGAAGTACTGGAGATGAAATCTGCTGCTGCCCTATGGAAAAAGCTGGAAACGATCTGTGTGTCAAAGGATCTAACCAGTAAGATGAACGTGAAGATGAAGTTGTTCTCGCACAGGCTGCAAGAAGGTGGATCGGTAATGAATCACATATCTGTTTTTAAAGAGATTGTTTCAGACTTGCAGTCTATGGAGGTAAAATATGATGATGAGGATTTAGCTCTTCTACTCTTATGCTCGTTGCCTAGTTCCTATACACACTTTCGTGATACAATATTGTTGAGCCGTGATGAACTAACCCTTGCCGAAGTACATGACGCCCTCAAACAGAGGGAAAAGATGAAAACTATGGTAGGGTCAGATGGGACGTCATCCAAGGCTGAGGCTCTGCAGGTTCGTGGCAGGACCGAGCAGAGATACAACAACTATGGCAACAGAGATAAGAGCAAGGACGGTAGAAGTCGTTCAAAGTCCAAGGGAAAGGATAAATTCTGCAGGTATTGTAAGAAATCTAATCATGTTATTGATGATTGTTGGAAGTTGCAGAATAAGGAGAAAAGAAACGGAACTTACCAACCGAAAGATAGGACTGAAGGTTCTGGTAAGGCTGCTGTTGTTTCTGATAGTTCTGATGGTGAATTCTTAGCTGTTTTTGCTGCTTGTGCTTCTCGTGATGATGAATGGATACTTGATACTGCATGTTCGTTTCATATTTGTTGTAACAAAGATTGGTTCAGTTCATATGAGTCTGTGCAGACTGGAGATTTTGTGCGTGTGGGGAATGACAACCCATGCCATATCGTTGGTGTTGGATCTGTTAAGATTAGGACACATGATGGCGTGACACGCACGTTGAGTGAGGTGAAGCACATACCAAGCATGGCCAGAAATTTGATCTCCCTGAGTACCATGGACGTTGATGGATACAAGTATGCCGGTGGGCATCGAGTTCTGAAGGTATCAAAAGGTTCTCTTATTCACATGATAGGTGATATGAATTCTGCTAAATTATATGTTCTTAGAGGTAGCACTTTGCCTGGTATTGTTGCTGCTGTTACTTCTAATGATTCTGATGATTGTGGTAAAACACATCTATGGCATATGCGTCTTGGGCATAGGAGCGAACAAGGCATGGCAGAGTTGGTCAAGAGAGAGCTGATTGATGGTTGCAACTTGAGTAAGTTTGAGTTCTGTGAGCACTGCATCTTTGGTAAGCATAAAAGAGTTAAATTCAATGCTTCCGTTCATACCACCAAAGGCATACTAGATTATGTGCATGCTGATGTATGGGGTCTGTCCCGTAAGACTTCTATTGGTGGTGCTAATTATATGCTTACTATTATTGATGATTACTCGAGAAAGGTGTGGCCTTATTTTCTGAAGCATAAATCTGATGTTTTTGATGCTTTTAAGAAGTGGAAAGTTATGGTTGAAAAACAGACTGAGAAGAAGGTAAAGATACTACGTACTGACAATGGTATGGAATTCTGTTCTAATGAGTTTGAGGAGTTTTGCAGTAACGATGGCATGATCAGGCATCACACCATCCCATATACTCCTCAACAGAATGGCGTGGCAGAGCGCATGAACAGAACCATCATCTCGAGGGCTCGTTGTATGTTGTCTAATGCAGGTATGCATAGGCGTTTCTGGGCTGAAGCAGCCAATACAGCGTGTTACCTCATCAACAGGTCACCTTCTATTCCACTTGAGAAGAAAACTCCCATTGAGGTATGGTCAGGTTCGCCTGCTGATTATTCACAGTTGAGAGTTTTTGGCTGCACTGCATATGCTCATGTTGATAATGGAAAGTTAGAGCCTAGGGCTGTTAAGTGCATATTCCTTGGTTATGGTTCAGGAGTTAAAGCATATAAACTATGGAATCCTGAAACTAAAAAGATTTTGCTAAGTAGAAACATTGTTTTCAATGAGTCTGTTATGTATCATGATAGCTTGCCATCAGATACCTCTCCTGTTGCTGTTGGAGAGGAGAGAGTTAATGTGCAGGTGGAGAACCTGCAGAAAACTGTTGATAATGATGCTATCGTTGAAGATACACATGAGGAAAACATTGATGATATTGTTGTTCAGCACTCACCTACTGTTTTGCAGCAGCCACATGAGTCCATTGCTGCTGATAGACCGAGGCGTAACTGTGGTCCTCGTCCTCGTTTAATTGAAGAGTGTAATCTTGTACATTATGCTTTGAGTTGTGCTGAACAGGTGGAGAACGATTCTGAACCTGCTACATATAATGAAGCCATTGCATCCGTTGACCGCGAGAAGTGGGTTTCTGCTATGCAAGAAGAGATGCAATCGCTTGAGAAAAATGGCACATGGGATGTTGTGCGCTTGCCTAAACAAAAGAAGGCGGTCCGCTGCAAGTGGATCTTCAAGAAAAAGGAAGGTCTATCTCCCAAAGAGCCTTCAAGGTACAAGGCAAGGTTAGTAGCAAAAGGGTTCAGCCAGATTCCAGGTATTGATTACAATGATGTGTTCTCTCCAGTTGTGAAGCATAGTTCCATTCGTACTTTCTTTAGTATTGTGGCTATGCGTGATCTTGAGCTTGAGCAGTTAGATGTCAAGACTGCTTTTCTGCATGGAGAGCTTGATGAGGAAATATACATGGACCAACCAGAAGGGTTCATAGTGCCTGGTAAAGAGGATTTTGTATGCAAATTAAAGAAGTCTCTTTATGGCTTAAAGCAATCTCCAAGACAGTGGTATAAAAGGTTTGATTCATTTATGATCTCACATGGTTTTGAGAGGTCTAAATATGATAGTTGTGTTTATATCAAGTTTGTTGATGGGTCACCTATATACTTGCTGCTATATGTTGATGATATGTTAATTGCTGCCAAGGGCATGAAAGAAATCACTACTTTGAAGGCACACCTAAGTAGTGAGTTTGAGATGAAGGATCTTGGTGCTGCTAAGAAGATCTTAGGTATGGAGATTACCCGAGATAGAAAATCTGGTTTGTTATTTCTTAGTCAGCAAAGTTACATTAAGAAAGTTCTTCATCGTTTTAATATGGATGGTGCCAATTCAGTTAGTACTCCTATTGCTCCTCATTTTAAATTGTCAGTTTCTCAATGTCCTACTACTGATGAAGAGTTTGAGTACATGTCAAAGGTGTCATATTCTAGTGCTGTTGGTTCTTTGATGTATGCCATGGTTTGTTCTCGTCCTGATTTATCATATGCTATGAGTTTGATAAGTAGATACATGGCTAATCCTGGTAAAGAACATTGGAAGGCTGTTCAGTGGGTTTTCAGGTACCTTCTTGGCACTTCCAATGCTTGTTTGAAGTTTGGCAGGACCGGTGAGGGACTCGTTGGCTATGTGGATTCAGATTTTGCTGCCGATTTGGATAAGAGAAGATCCCTCACAGGTTATGTGTTTAATATTGGAGGTTGTGCTGTTAGCTGGAAGGCTACATTGCAGGTTGTTGTTGCACAATCTACTACTGAAGCTGAATACATGGCTATTGCTGAAGCTTGCAAAGAATCTGTTTGGTTGAAAGGTTTGTTTGCTGAGCTTTGTGGAGATGATTCTTGCATTACTTTGTTTTGTGACAGTCAAAGTGCCATATACCTTACAAAAGATCAGATGTTCCATGAGAGAACTAAGCACATTGATGTCAAGTACCATTTTGTTAGAGACATTGTTGCTCAAGGTAAATTAAAGGTATGCAAGATCAGCACTCATGATAATCCTGCTGATATGATGACTAAACCTGTTCCTGTTGCTAAGTTTGAGCTTTGCTCGAACTTAGTTGGTTTAACTGATTAGCCCAAGTGGCTATTGGCGCCGAAAGTATTTGCTTTGTTTGTTCAGGGAGATGGTTGCTGTTGATGCTACAAGGAGGAATTTGTCTCAAGGCGGAGTTTGTTATATGTTGATCCAAATTCTACAAAGTATAGGCCAACTTCTAACGAGTGGAGCGAGGCCCGTCGCCGGAGGCTTGGGCCGAGTGTAACGAGTCTGAAGTTGGCCCACACCGTGCCCAACGGGGACGCCTGTGGGGGTGCGGGGGCGACAGCCCCCCGCGGTACGGTACGGATCGTCGAAGACCTAGGTTTCCACCGATATATAAACCCCTTGTAAGCCGCCGGTTGAGTTGAGTTGCATCTGTGAAATCCCCGGCGTTTGTAAACACTCCTCGATATAGTGAAGTTTCGCTGGCTGGCGCCCGTGGTTTTTTCCTCTCTTTGTTGGAGAGGTTTTCCACGTTAAATCTGTGTCCCCTTGCTGTGTTTTTTGTTTTCGTTCTTCGTTATCTTCTTGTCGCAATTGTAACAAGTGGTATCAGAGCCCCAGGTTCTAATCTAGGGTTTGCGACATGTCGTCATTGAAGTTCGATCTACCACAGCTGGACTACACCACAAGATTCTCCTTGTGGCGGGTGAAGATGCGGGCGATTCTCGCCCAAACTTCTGATCTGGATGAAGCGCTGGATGGATTCGGTGAAAAGGATGCTAAGACCTGGTCCGCCGAAGAGAAGCGGAAGGACCGTAAGGCTTTGTCTTTGATTCAACTTCATCTGTCCAATAATATTTTGCAGGAAGTACTGGAGATGAAATCTGCTGCTGCCCTATGGAAAAAGCTGGAAACGATCTGTGTGTCAAAGGATCTAACCAGTAAGATGAACGTGAAGATGAAGTTGTTCTCGCACAGGCTGCAAGAAGGTGGATCGGTAATGAATCACATATCTGTTTTTAAAGAGATTGTTTCAGACTTGCAGTCTATGGAGGTAAAATATGATGATGAGGATTTAGCTCTTCTACTCTTATGCTCGTTGCCTAGTTCCTATACACACTTTCGTGATACAATATTGTTGAGCCGTGATGAACTAACCCTTGCCGAAGTACATGACGCCCTCAAACAGAGGGAAAAGATGAAAACTATGGTAGGGTCAGATGGGACGTCATCCAAGGCTGAGGCTCTGCAGGTTCGTGGCAGGACCGAGCAGAGATACAACAACTATGGCAACAGAGATAAGAGCAAGGACGGTAGAAGTCGTTCAAAGTCCAAGGGAAAGGATAAATTCTGCAAGTATTGTAAGAAATCTAATCATGTTATTGATGATTGTTGGAAGTTGCAGAATAAGGAGAAAAGAAACGGAACTTACCAACCGAAAGATAGGACTGAAGGTTCTGGTAAGGCTGCTGTTGTTTCTGATAGTTCTGATGGTGAATTCTTAGCTGTTTTTGCTGCTTGTGCTTCTCGTGATGATGAATGGATACTTGATACTGCATGTTCGTTTCATATTTGCTGTAACAAAGATTGGTTCAGTTCATATGAGTCTGTGCAGACTGGAGATTTTGTGCGTGTGGGGAATGACAACCCATGCCATATCGTTGGTGTTGGATCTGTTAAGATTAGGACACATGATGGCGTGACACGCACGTTGAGTGAGGTGAAGCACATACCAAGCATGGCCAGAAATTTGATCTCCCTGAGTACCATGGACGTTGATGGATACAAGTATGCCGGTGGGCATCGAGTTCTGAAGGTATCAAAAGGTTCTCTTATTCACATGATAGGTGATATGAATTCTGCTAAATTATATGTTCTTAGAGGTAGCACTTTGCCTGGTATTGTTGCTGCTGTTACTTCTAATGATTCTGATGATTGTGGTAAAACACATCTATGGCATATGCGTCTTGGGCATAGGAGCGAACAAGGCATGGCAGAGTTGGTCAAGAGAGAGCTGATTGATGGTTGCAACTTGAGTAAGTTTGAGTTCTGTGAGCACTGCATCTTTGGTAAGCATAAAAGAGTTAAATTCAATGCTTCCGTTCATACCACCAAAGGCATACTAGATTATGTGCATGCTGATGTATGGGGTCCGTCCCGTAAGACTTCTATTGGTGGTGCTAATTATATGCTTACTATTATTGATGATTACTCGAGAAAGGTGTGGCCTTATTTTCTGAAGCATAAATCTGATGTTTTTGATGCTTTTAAGAAGTGGAAAGTTATGGTTGAAAAACAGACTGAGAAGAAGGTAAAGATACTACGTACTGACAATGGTATGGAATTCTGTTCTAATGAGTTTGAGGAGTTTTGCAGTAACGATGGCATGATCAGGCATCACACCATCCCATATACTCCTCAGCAGAATGGCGTGGCAGAGCGCATGAACAGAACCATCATCTCGAGGGCTCGTTGTATGTTGTCTAATGCAGGTATGCATAGGCGTTTCTGGGCTGAAGCAGCCAATACAGCGTGTTACCTCATCAACAGGTCACCTTCTATTCCACTTGAGAAGAAAACTCCCATTGAGGTATGGTCAGGTTCGCCTGCTGATTATTCACAGTTGAGAGTTTTTGGCTGCACTGCATATGCTCATGTTGATAATGGAAAGTTAGAGCCTAGGGCTGTTAAGTGCATATTCCTTGGTTATGGTTCAGGAGTTAAAGCATATAAACTATGGAATCCTGAAACTAAAAAGATTTTGCTAAGTAGAAACATTGTTTTCAATGAGTCTGTTATGTATCATGATAGCTTGCCATCAGATACCTCTCCTGTTGCTGTTGGAGAGGAGAGAGTTAATGTGCAGGTGGAGAACCTGCAGAAAACTGTTGATAATGATGCTATCGTTGAAGATACACATGAGGAAAACATTGATGATATTGTTGTTCAGCACTCACCTACTGTTTTGCAGCAGCCACATGAGTCCATTGCTGCTGATAGACCGAGGCGTAACTGTGGTCCTCGTCCTCGTTTAATTGAAGAGTGTAATCTTGTACATTATGCTTTGAGTTGTGCTGAACAGGTGGAGAACGATTCTGAACCTGCTACATATAATGAAGCCATTGCATCCGTTGACCGCGAGAAGTGGGTTTCTGCTATGCAAGAAGAGATGCAATCGCTTGAGAAAAATGGCACATGGGATGTTGTGCGCTTGCCTAAACAAAAGAAGGCGGTCCGCTGCAAGTGGATCTTCAAGAAAAAGGAAGGTCTATCTCCCAAAGAGCCTTCAAGGTACAAGGCAAGGTTAGTAGCAAAAGGGTTCAGCCAGATTCCAGGTATTGATTACAATGATGTGTTCTCTCCAGTTGTGAAGCATAGTTCCATTCGTACTTTCTTTAGTATTGTGGCTATGCGTGATCTTGAGCTTGAGCAGTTAGATGTCAAGACTGCTTTTCTGCATGGAGAGCTTGATGAGGAAATATACATGGACCAACCAGAAGGGTTCATAGTGCCTGGTAAAGAGGATTTTGTATGCAAATTAAAGAAGTCTCTTTATGGCTTAAAGCAATCTCCAAGACAGTGGTATAAAAGGTTTGATTCATTTATGATCTCACATGGTTTTGAGAGGTCTAAATATGATAGTTGTGTTTATATCAAGTTTGTTGATGGGTCACCTATATACTTGCTGCTATATGTTGATGATATGTTAATTGCTGCCAAGGGCATGAAAGAAATCACTACTTTGAAGGCACACCTAAGTAGTGAGTTTGAGATGAAGGATCTTGGTGCTGCTAAGAAGATCTTAGGTATGGAGATTACCCGAGATAGAAAATCTGGTTTGTTATTTCTTAGTCAGCAAAGTTACATTAAGAAAGTTCTTCATCGTTTTAATATGGATGGTGCCAATTCAGTTAGTACTCCTATTGCTCCTCATTTTAAATTGTCAGTTTCTCAATGTCCTACTACTGATGAAGAGTTTGAGTACATGTCAAAGGTGTCATATTCTAGTGCTGTTGGTTCTTTGATGTATGCCATGGTTTGTTCTCGTCCTGATTTATCATATGCTATGAGTTTGATAAGTAGATACATGGCTAATCCTGGTAAAGAACATTGGAAGGCTGTTCAGTGGGTTTTCAGGTACCTTCTTGGCACTTCCAATGCTTGTTTGAAGTTTGGCAGGACCGGTGAGGGACTCGTTGGCTATGTGGATTCAGATTTTGCTGCCGATTTGGATAAGAGAAGATCCCTCACAGGTTATGTGTTTAATATTGGAGGTTGTGTTGTTAGCTGGAAGGCTACATTGCAGGTTGTTGTTGCACAATCTACTACTGAAGCTGAATACATGGCTATTGCTGAAGCTTGCAAAGAATCTGTTTGGTTGAAAGGTTTGTTTGCTGAGCTTTGTGGAGATGATTCTTGCATTACTTTGTTTTGTGACAGTCAAAGTGCCATATACCTTACAAAAGATTAGATGTTCCATGAGAGAACTAAGCACATTGATGTCAAGTACCATTTTGTTAGAGACATTGTTGCTCAAGGTAAATTAAAGGTATGCAAGATCAGCACTCATGATAATCCTGCTGATATGATGACTAAACCTGTTCCTGTTGCTAAGTTTGAGCTTTGCTCGAACTTAGTTGGTTTAACTGATTAGCCCAAGTGGCTATTGGCGCCGAAAGTATTTGCTTTGTTTGTTCAGGGAGATGGTTGTTGTTGATGCTACAAGGAGGAATTTGTCTCAAGGCGGAGTTTGTTATATGTTGATCCAAATTCTACAAAGTATAGGCCAACTTCTAACGAGTGGAGCGAGGCCCGTCGCCGGAGGCTTGGGCCGAGTGTAACGAGTCTGAAGTTGGCCCACACCGTGCCCAACGGGGACGCCTGTGGGGGTGCGGGGGCGACAGCCCCCCGCGGTACGGTACGGATCGTCGAAGACCTAGGTTTCCACCGATATATAAACCCCTTGTAAGCCGCCGGTTGAGTTGAGTTGCATCTGTGAAATCCCCGGCGTTTGTAAACACTCCTCGATATAGTGAAGTTTCGCTGGCTGGCGCCCGTGGTTTTTTCCTCTCTTTGTTGGAGAGGTTTTTCACGTTAAATCTGTGTTCCCTTGCTGTGTTTTTCGTTTTCGTTCTTCGTTATCTTCTTGTCGCAATTGTAACAGTGGTGACGGGGAGTCGCAGACGCAAAAGATGGTGTTTCCGTCGTGTCAAGAGACGAGAGTAAAAATGGAGCGTTAAAATGCCATTTACGCACGATTCAATCGTAATGTTTCGATGCTTTAGCAGATATAAGCAGAGTCAGTGACTCCTGAACAGCGCAGCAATGTTCGCATGATGCCTTTGCTGAAGGATACGGGTACAGCTGAGAAACGGCCGATTCGATGTCATGCATGGAATGCTAGGCGCGGGTGGCTGCTCACTCACGGCTAGCAGATGAGATGTACGAATACGAGATAGCTACGCGCACACGTAATTTCCTTGTACCCAGCTAAGCTAGCTATGCAACATAGAAAGTGACTGTTCTCTGCCCTCTGTTGCGTAACGTCAAGGAGTATAATTCCTTGGGCGAACGTCGTCGTTCCCTACCAAAGAGCCCGATACGTGTACGTACGTACCAAGTCAATGGATTCGGCCCCAATCCGATGCAATAGAGACCTCTTTCACACGTGTGTGTGCAGAGGCGGACCCCTCCCAACTGTGCTATCTATTGCCTTTTGGCCCCCCATACCAAAGCGTGCGTGTGTGTAGGTCCGCAGTCATTGATTTGGCAGAAGCCAAGATATAATGATGGATCCAGTCCAACAGAGTCTAAATAAGAACGAGACGTCTCGAGGCGTGCTTACTTATGAAAATAAAAATATAAAAACGGTCAGGATTGACTGATATCTTTTTATTCAAATCAAAAGAGTATCGGTCAATTTTGATCTTCTTTCAGTGAGAGATGACGTTCCTGTCAATAGCGAGGCGTCTGTAGTGATTTCGTCAATCTCAAGACCCGCCGGTTCAGTCTCTCGGAGGTGCTCATAGGAGTAGGGTGTGCGTGTGTATTCATAAGGGTGAGTGTATGTACTTATTATGAGCGTCTGTGTTTGTACTGTGTTTCTAAAAAAAACATCTTCTAACGCCGCCGAACCTTGAGCAGAGGTTTTATTTCGTCAATGATAGTAGTAGCATAGACCGATATATCAGCTTCATCGTTATGCAAAAAAGAGTGATTATCTCCAAGCAATCGGTGGCCGGTTGCACCCATGTTAAGCAAGTTTTAGTCCTTCCAATACTACGCACGGAGCCTTTTATATTCTTTCTGTTGGGAGCGACTCTGGAATAAATGTTTACTCGTAAAAAATGAATACTATCTCTATTTGGGATTATTAGTTCTAAGGGCCAAGTTACTAATACCGAAACACTTTATAATTTTTTCTTATTAATATATGCATGTATTAATAATGCTACATGCATGAGAGAAACGAGAGAAAAAAGAAGAACATGCATTAGAGGAGGGACACTAATAAATAAGATAGCTCTTATAATTTCAAACAATATAAAAAAATTCTTATGATTAATAATCCCAAACAAAGGTAGTAGTACTCAACAGTAATTTGTGCCAATAGCTTATACTAGCTGCATCGCGTCAACTGTAAAACCATGTGCCATCTGTATTGTCTTAAATGCAATTCCTGCATGACCATCATCTCAACTCCCAAATCCCAATTGCATCGCATGCCTGGTCTTGCGTGAATGCGTGTGTCCTCCTGCCCAAAGCCGGCTCGAGAAACAAGCTCCCCGTCTTCGTTACTTCCACGGCGAGGGAAGGGGGTGAGGGATTGTGATCGGGTCGCCTGCGTCCGGCATATACCACCGCTACCAAGGCCTGCACCACAGTGGTCGTCTCCATCGACTATCACCATGAGTTTTGCTAATTCTCGGCAAGTCCCAAGCAGATTCTCCTTAATTAATGAAAATGGAAAATCTTTTGCCTTGTCTCAACAAATAAAAAAAAGCAAATTCTCCATTCCAGTTTATTGAAAAATGCAGCTTACACTTGAAAAAATACAGGTTATACTTCACTAAACTGAAGATGCACTTTTCAGGATCAATCGAGATATAACAGAACCCTGTTGACTCAGATAAATGTAGATGGATAAAAAAACTACCTTTGACTAGAATTACTATGGTTTTACATAAGCTTAACTACTTTGGCAACCAACTGACCAAGGCACTGGGGACTAAACCTGTCTGTTGGCCCAGCCAGCCAAAAGCACTCGGTGAACAAGTGCTATGCTGTTTCTAAGCTCCTCACACAAGAAGATCATGGATCAATTGTTCGGCTATTGACCACTAGTAGACGGTCAACAATTCAAAATATAGTCTTGAAAATAGGTGCAGAATTTATCAGCATGAACATGCTAACTGATACTCCATGACAGTTCTAGGATGCACTACGTATAATGTTGTCTTAACCAAGCCGATTATGATTATCTCCTGAAGACGGTTGTAGTGGCAGGTTCACCTCCCAGAGCCTCTCAAGAGTCAAGGCGTCAGCTAGATACCCATTTGTGTGGTCAACTGGTACGCTAGGTGTCGGCAAACTTGCACTCTCGCTGCGTAGCATCAGAAGAACACCGGACATGGTAGGCCGGTGCATCGGACAGTCTTGGATACACAGTAGCGCCACATGGATGCATTTGATGATCTGAGCTGTTTGTGGCTCGTTACATAGTGGTGGTAGGTCAAGAAGCTCCTGGGACCTTCCTGCTTTCCACAGCTCCCAGGCCTGAAATGTGAGAAAATGAATGAATCCTGGTCAGCGCTCTGTCTTTTATGCTAGAGTAATAAGATAGAAAATAGGGAAAATTGGCTAAAATAGTTTTACAAACTTAAGACAAGATATACTTTTAGCAAAGGGTACAAGATTGTACTCACACGTGTCGGTAGATCCATCATATCTCCATTGGGTAATAACGAAAGACATCTCTTTCGACTTACGATCTCAAGAATCAGGATACCGAAGCTATACACATCAGACTTCACTGAGAATTTCCCAGACCTGATATATTCAGGATCCATATAACCACTGCAAGATTAAAATGGAAATTACATATTAGCACATACAAATAAAAGAGCAAAGGAGCTTCAGATCATAAAAGGCTGGTTTATTTGGTTAACTCTTACGTTGTGCCTTTAACAGTGTATGAAGTCTCTTCAGCTCCCCTCGATGGTAATATTCTAGCCATCCCAAAATCAGAAATCTTAGGGTTCATTTCACAATCTAGCAATATATTATTTGCTTTCAAATCCATGTGGACAACACATTGATGAGATAGTTCATGGAGGTAAACAAGACCCTGAGCTATCCCTTCAATTATATGGAGGCGCTTAGACCAATTAAGTGATTCTCCTGTCTTTGCATCTGAAAATGATAAAAGGATCTTCAATAAAAATAACGAAATTTTGCTTTTAAAGCCCAACAGAACAATGGAAACTGAAGTCTTAGTGAATACAGCTGTAGAGAAAAGAAGCCAGGCTCTTGTTTGGCATGTATTCATAGACAAGAATCATCTCTTCACGCTGAATGTGAAATCCCAGAAAGTCCTTTTCACTTTGAATGCAAAACCCAATTAGCCTAATTACATTTCTATGTTGAAGATTTGCAATTGTTTCAATCTCAGCAAAGAACTCTTCTAAGCCTTGAGCTGACGATGCTGCAAATCTTTTGACCGCAATCTCAGTTCCACTAGGCAGTTTTCCCTGAAAAACGCGGTATCAAAAGTAAGGAACGGATCTTAACTTATCTAGGGGTGGACATAAAAAAATGTATTTAGGCTCTCATTAACTAAGCAAAGCAGATCTAATCACACTCTTTTTTGAAATGGGTCTCAACACTCTCACATTTATACCAATATATACTCGTTTCAAGAATAATATATGGGAACATACATCCTACTCCCATATACTGCAGGGGGGTAATATATAATACTTCATCATTCTGAGTATATCATATTCTTCTAGGATGACTGCAAGACACTCCAAAGGAACTACATGAAAATTTTGCAAGTGAGCCCATAGTTTTTGGCATATTTTTTAAATACCTTCGTATTTATACATATAAAGGTCTATGTTCAAGAAAAGCATACATACTACCTAAGTGGTATTTTATACTATACATTAGAGTTACATATGCTCTGGTATGATAGATACTACCTAGATTGTACATGAAACACACGTGGGAGGCTCGCAATCAAATATAACGTCACTATGGAATGAAATATACATTCAATTTATATGATTCCCTTGCATCATTTGTTACAAGTAATAGCATAATAGTGTGTGTCACACTTAAACTACCTAAAAAGAAATCATAGTGAAGAGATTAATGCTATTTCATAAATAACATATACAAAAGAGTACCTTGTAAACATAACCAAAAGCACCACATCCGACCACATTATCCAATCTGAAATTTTCTGTAAACTTTACAACCTGAGAAAGATTAAACAGCAACAATCTTGAACGTCTCTCAGCACAGAATAATTTTACAAGTATGTCCTTGTCCATTGCTGTTCTTTTAACCTTCCTTTTTCGTGGTCCATTAAAAATATGGTTTCCTGTCATTAGATATGAATTATAGTACAGGTTAGGAATTCTTTTTAAAGGAAAGGACATGTGTATTACTATTTGTATTTCTCTGAATGCATGCAATAGTTACAGCCAATGGTTTAATGCAAATAGAAGACATCAGGCATGTGGGATAAATAGGATAAACTACGTCTACAATTTTCAGGAAAGTATTCCATTTCATGACCCCAGCTGTTGTCAATAACAGTTTTGGAACAGTTCCGGGCAGTTTCTAGAGAAATACTGGTTCCTGTCAAAGCCCATAAAAACTAATCATGTTTTTTTTGCGAAGGTGTGGCAAGAGATTGAGGTACCAAGACCGACACAGACACATTAAATCAGGGTTATGTATTTTTTTAACCTCAATTGATGTGTCTTGTTGAAATACACATTACAGATAGAAATGGCGAAAGTGCCTTTTTGTACACCCTTTTCTATGACCTACAGGGAATTATAGAAGCACTAATGCAAGGAAAGGTCCAAATTTAAAAAACCGTTGGTATTTAAATTGGGAAAACCTGAAATATAGGTTTAACATGAGCTATTATTTGTCTACATGAACAAGCATTCATTTACAATCATAATACTGAATAATAGCATGTTCTTCCAATTTTTACCTACATAACCAAAACAAGATTATTTAAGTGGGACTCTCCCTTACTTGTTAAAAAATGAAAATTAATACTACCTCTGATCCATAATAAGTGTCGCTGATTTATGGAGCAGAGGGAGTAGAACAAACCATAAAGACAGAATTATGTCATGCAATATAGAGGCCTGAATAATGTAACTAATGAGTACAGTTACCTGTTGATTTTTCTTTATTATCTGCCGAGTTTTGATTTACTTCGTGAAGTCTTGATTCGACAGTCTCAGATGTGGCTTCAAAACTGAAAATTGTAACCCGGTGCACCAACAAATATAATGTAAGCTTCTGGATATAGACACTCAACTGTTTTTTTCGTGAAAATGCAAAAGCTTTGCGTTTCAATACATTGATAGAAATAAATTGCAAGATTTGAACTAATATGGCTCATGTAATTCTGCAGACAGGTCAAACCACTGGTGTTGATAGTAAATATGAAAGATTGAATAGCTTACTGGTTTGGATCAGTTGCATCTGAATTTTACTATACTGGATTAAGAATTCTGAATAAGTTTTACATAAAAAATTACCAGCTGGTCATACTTATAAGTGACCAAATATTTCTTCCTAGTTGAGTTAGTAATTCCGAGGAGATGCATGTCAAGTATTAAGTGCGACCCAGTTACCTTCAGCAGATGTGCGATCGGCATCGCAATGAACCGGCTTAATTTATGTAAACAGTTGTTAGCTGATTTCAGTAATATGCATGGGAAGATGAGTATGACATCAAAGAAGTGATTGCAGATGATTTATACTGTACCTAGGTGATGTTGCCTGTCCTGAATCGTCTTTTAGTATCTCTGCCTCTTCTGCATACTCCTAGGAGAGAACACAGATGCGTGGAAAATAAAGACCATAAGAACCCTTAATTAGTGTGTCTCCAGAAATAGAGTTGTATTTACCACAATGTTAAGAAAAAGTGCTAAAGCAATGAGAATGAATCACCGCCTGAAACTTGTGTTTACTCTATACTGGATACTCCCTCCATTTCCTTTTTTAGGGCGTATTTTGATTGGTTAGAACAAGTTTTGACCAGCAATTTACTCATTATGCAACTTATAACCTAACATGATGTCACTAATTTGTAGTTAAAATTAATTACAAATTTACTATTGTGATTTTGTATCACATAAGCATCTAAAATTTCACTTTTAGAAAAAAATTCAATAGACTGGACCTGTCTGTGTCTAGAATTCTAGATATTACCTTTGTATGTGAAGGTTGACCTCTGTTCAAATGCAGCACCAAAGTACGGGAAGTATCTACATGGCTCACCAAGGGGAATATCTGGAGGTAGAAGGCGATATCACTCTCCACCTCCTGTATCTGATAAGCATGATTACCTCCCGTAAAGCAGTGATACATGAAGCTGCTCTCCTGGCAGGTTGTGATGAGCATAAATGCTCGCCGAAGTGTCTCCTCAAGCTGCTCTACTGGGTTCCTCGTATCTCGGTGCTGCATCAGTTGTGCCTCCTGAAGCTCCTGCAGCAGATCACCTATCATCTTGACACGCCGCGCAAGCTTCTGGCAGGCCTCTTTGTTCTTCCTAACCGTCTGCACTGCATCCACAATCATCTTGATCAGCCCATATGCATCTATCCCTGCTAGCTGCGCAACGCTGGATACTTGACCCACACCAATCCATGTTGCCATCTCCTCTCATAGACTGCGAAGAACACCCCTTGAAAATGAGGACCCAATACCTAGCACTGCATCTTTTGAGAAAGACTTAGTCTAAGAAAGATTTTGTGGAAAAGCACTGCATCTTTTGACTTCCTGCTGGGCCCATCGACGAGAAAATTTGCATCCTCAAGTACTGAACATCTGGGCTAGATATCACTAAGAAACTTCCAATGATGTGACGGACACATGGAAGTGTTGATGCGGACAAAGGGTCGCCACTTGATAACAAACAGAGATGCAATCTCGAAATTTCCAGGGAGTTTCAACTGACCTTTCATCTTCATTGAATATGGCGGTGGGAGGTTGCCAAGAAAGCTCCTGTGATGGGACACATATTTGTAACACCCGTACATGGACAGTGCTGGGCCAGGAGTACATGGGCTACGGGTCAATGGACTGGAGTTTGGTAGTTGGTCCGATGCCTACAAGGGACAGCACCAGCAGCAGTCACAGGGATCGAACAGAACAGCTATGAACTGAACCTGTCTTGGCTTCTCCTTCCTCTTTCCTACAGCTCTTCTCTATTCCTCTTCTTCCTCGAGTTGTTGTTGCTCTCAACAAGCAACTTCTATCTACCTCACGTCCTGGAGATCACCGGCGGCAACAGGGTGTGACAATATTTCTCCAGTGACTGGACTACTCAATTGAATATAGAAATTTGAACTACAAGAAAATGGACATTGCACAACTGTAATTATAGGCGCTGCATTTTCCGATCACACCCACCTCGTACGGACCAATAAAACTGATGTTCTTCTCCTCCGTAGCTACTCACGCAGGTGGTGGAAACGCACCGGACAGAGTCCCATGAGCCATGACAATCTGAAGGGCGGATTTCCTCCTGCTGCATTTCCTCAAACACCTGCGCTACAGAGAGTATTCTGCTGTTACAACTCATAAATGAAAGGTTGTTTCATCAGGATATTTATCTTGTCAAGGAGCTGTTGGCACCAGATGACTATACATGAGTACACGAACAAGCAGCCCGTAGATAGAGAACAGAATAGCCATCGCCGGGTACTACCAGTGGTTTCTCGCTGGGTGTGGGATTTGTATCAGAAAAGAAAGTCAGAGAGCAAAGTTCATAGGTACAAGTGCTGTCTCCGTTTTATATTAATGACCTCAACTTTATCTAGATTCGATCGGAGGAAATAGAAGAAAATAGCGGATTTACCGTTCAGTGAGACACGTGCCCAAGCTTCACGCCGCTGCGTGCCGGAGCTCCGGCAACCCCTTGCGATGGCGATGGGAAAACGTGCCTGGACGCTGGGACGGGTTTCCCTATACAACGCTTTTAGTGTCCGCAAACGAGGCGATGCCTGAAGTTGGCCTGCATTGGGGCGGGCCAGGTAATTAGTTAGTTCGTCCTTTCATTTTTGAAAAACAAATTCGGTTCTCTTTGTTAATTTTGAATTTTTAGTCAAATGAAATTGTTAGATATAAAAAAAGTTCAATGTTTTGAAAAAAAGTTTAAATTAAAAAGTGGAGGCTAGCAAAAGACTGGGAGCAACTAATAAGAGAACAATAACGGCCATAATCATGCAAAACGACAAAACATTACTAATCAAGGCATAGAGTGACACTATAAGTCAAAGACTAACTGATCATAGAGGCTATGATGACTTGTTCATAGTCATAACATGGTGTGAGCATGTGCCAAGTCAACCTAAACAAACCCCAAAGGAAAATACCATAGTACTATGCTTTTACATGCTAAAACAACACATAATTTCTTGAAGGCACACTAAGCAATCCCAATGACTTGGAGCAAGCCATGCTACAGCAATAACTACTAAGCATAAGATCAAAATAACACCTAGCATGGCATGATAAAGTATAAGTCACAGTCAATGCAAGCTTCTCTTGCACTTTCAAGCAAGAACTTTCTACTCCTTTCCAACACCAAGCAAACTTATTTGCAACAACACAGCGAAAGCGGGGGTCCAAACTACTCAAGCAAACTAAACAACTAAGCAAAGCAAACGAAAACTAAGATGCTCCAAGAACAACACAACAATGAATGAAACAATAAAAACGAAATGTCTAGACAGACCTGAGCTTTTTATTGATAAAGAAGGGCATGCCCAAGCTTTGACGCTTGTAAATCGTGGATATTTCTTGGGGTGACACCATGGTGACATCCCCAAGCTTGAGCTTTTGTCTATTCTTCATCTCATTGCATTATTCTCTATCTACACCTGAAATTTTTCCGTCATACAAAACTTCACACAATCTTCATTAGCAACATTAGTTTATTCAAAAGATATTAAACCTTAGGCAAAGCTTTTAAACAGCAAGACTTTTCACTAAAAACACAAGCTATTATAGTAACTCCTTAAAAAAGCTCAATTCCCCAAAAGAGAACTCAAAAAGGTATCAATAAGAAGCAAAAGCAAATAATGACAGAAATATGTCAAAACAGACCAACAGGCAGAAACCGATTTTTTCAAAAACCTTTTGTTGCTCAAATAAAAAAGTGTTGCACTAACGAAAGTTAGCTAACATACCGAGGGATTTATTCGTAAATTATCAGCTCAATACGAGTTACAGAGACTCCTCACAAATTTTTATGGTGGAGGACATAAATCTGTTTCGGGACAGCAACTCCCCAAATCTTACTTCCCTCTCATTAGATGTCACTTTTATAAAAAAAAAAAAGGATAAGGAAAGGTCATTACTAAAGTAATAACTTCCAAGACTCAAGGAAACTCTTGGATTATATCCCAACAAGTACTTTTCTTTAATGCCTTTAAATTAGGCACAAGAAGCAAGAAGAATCAAGTATTTTCAAATGAGGAAGTATTAACATCAAACTTGCTTTTAAAGGAGGAGCAAAAAGCAACTTCTCTCTCCTCATAGGGAAGTGTTCAATACCTTTTTTGAATGGAAAGTGATATTTAATGGTGCCTTCTTTCATATCAATGATGGCACCAACAGTTCTAAGAAAAGATCTTCCCAAAGTAATAGGACAAGAAGCATTTCCGATCACACCCACCTCGTACGGACCAATAAAACTGATGTTCTTCTCCTCCGTAGCTACTCACGCAGGTGGTGGAAACGCACTGGACAGAGTCCCATGAGCCATGACAATCTGAAGGGCGGATTTCCTCCTGCTGCATTTCCTCAAACACCTGCGCTATAGAGAGTATTCTGCTGTTACAGCTCATAAATGAAAGGTTGCTTCATCAGGATATTTATCTTGTCAAGGAGCTGTTGGCACCAGATGACTATACATGAGTACACGAACAAGCAGCCCGTAGATAGAGAACAGAATAGCCATCGCCGGGTACTACCAGTGGTTTCTTGCTGGGTGTGGGATTTGTATAGAAAAGAGAGTCAGAGAGCAAAGTTCATAGGTACAAGTGCTGCCTCCGTTTTATATTAATGGCCCCAACTTTATCTAGATTCGATCGAAGGAAATAGAAGAAAATATCGGATTTACCGTTCAGTGAGACACGTGCCCAAGCTTCACGCCGCCGCGTGCCGGAGCTCCGGCAACCCCCTGCGATGGCGATGGGAAAACGTGCCTGGACGCTGGGACGGGTTTCCCTATACAACGCCTTTAGTGTCCGCAAACGAGGCGACGCCTGAAGTTGGCCTGCGTTGGGGCGGGTCAGGTAATTAGTTCGTTCGTCCTTTTATTTTTGAAAAACAAATTCGGTTCTCTTTGTTAATTTTGAATTTTTAGTCAAATGAAATTGTTAAGATATAAAAAAAGTTCAATGTTTTGAAAAAAGTTTAAATTAAAAAGTGGAGGCTAGCAAAAGACTGGGAGCAACTAATAAGAGAGCAATAACGGCCATAATCATGCAAAACGACAAAATATTACTAATCAAGACATAGAGTGGCACTATAAGTCAAAGACTAACTGATCATAGAGGCTATGATGACTTGTTCATAGTCATAACATGGTGTGAGCATGTGCCAAGTCAACCCAAACAAACCCCAAAGGAAAATACCATAGTACTATGCTTTTGCATGCTAAAACAACACATAATTTCTTCAAGGCACACTAAGCAATCCCAATGACTTGGAGCAAGCCATGCTACAACAATAACTACTAAGCATAAGATCAAAACAACACCTAGCATGGCATGATAAAGTATAAGTCACAGTCAATGCAAGCTTCTCTTGCACTTTCAAGCAAGAACTTTCTACTCATTTCCAACACCAAGCAAACTTATTTGCAACAACACAGCGAAAGCGGGGGTCCAAACTACTCAAGCAAACTAAACAACTAAGCAAAGCAAACGAAAACTAAGACGCTCCAAGAATAACACAACAATGAATGAAACAATAAAAACGAAATGTCTAGACAGACCTGAGCTTTTTATTGATAAAGAAGGGCATGCCCAAGCTTTGACGCTTGTACCTCTTGGATATTTCTTGGGGTGACACCATGGTGGCATCCCAAAGCTTGAGCTTTTGTCCATTCTTCATCTCATTGCATTATTCTCTATCTACACCTGAAATTTTTCCGACATACAAAACTTCACACAATCTTCATTAGCAACATTAGTTTATTCAAAAGATATTAAACCTTAGGCAAAGCTTTGAAACAGCAAGACTTTTCACTAAAAACACAAGCTACTGTAGTACCTCCTTCAAAAAGCTCAATTCCCCAAAAGAGAACTCAAAAAGGTATCAATAAGAAGCAAATGCAAATAATGGAAGAAATATGTCAAAACAGAACAACAGGCAGAAACCGATTTTTTTAAAAACCTTCTGTTGCTCAAATAAAAAAGTGTTGAACTAACGAAAGTTAGCTAACATACTGGGGGATTTATTCGTAAATTATCAGCTCAATACGAGTTACAGATAATCCTCACAAATTTTTATGATGGAGGACAGAAACCTGTTTCGGGACAGCAACTCCCCAAATCTTACTTCCCTCTCATTAGATGTCATTTTTATCAAAAAAAAAGCAAACAAAAAGGATAAGGAAAGGTCATTACTAAAGTAATAACTTCCAAGACTCAAGGAAACTCTTGGATTATATCCCAACAAGTACTTTTCTTTAATGCCTTTAAGTTAGGCACAAGAAGAAGAAGAATCAAGTATTTTCAAATGAGGAAGTATTAACATCAAACTTGCTTTCAAAGGAGGATCAAAAAGCAACTTCTCTCTCCTCATAGGGAAGTGTTCAATACCTTTTTTGAATGGAAAGTGATATTTAATGGTGCCTTCTTTCATATCAATGATGGCACCAATAGTTCTAAGAAAAGATCTTCCCAAAGTAATAGGACAAGAAGCATTGTCTTCAACATCCAAAACATAGAAATCAATAGGGACATAAGCATTGTTAACCATAATGATAACATCATTAACACTCCCCATGAGTTTCTTCTTAGCATTATCATGAAGTGGGACATCCAAATAACAATCTTTCAAAGGTGGCAAATCAAGCATTTCATAAATCTTCCTAGGCATAATAGAGACACTAGGATCAAGATCACATGAAGCTTTGAGATCAAAGTCATTTACTTGCATATTAATTATGGGTTCCCAACTATCTTATACTTCCGAGGAATAGAAGCTTTGTGTTTTATCTTCTCTTCCTTAATCTTAACAAGAGCATCTGTAATGTGTTTGGTAAAGGCAACATTCATATCACTAGCATCAGGACTTCTAGCAAGCTTTTGCAAGAACATAATCACTTCAGAAATATTGCAACCATCAATATCAAAGTCAAACTTAGCATCACTAGTAGTAGGCTCAATAGGCTTAGGCATAGTAGGAGGAGGAATAGGGACTACTTGTGGTTTAGTGGTGATGGTGCACATACTATTGTTTCTATCAATTTCAGCTTCCCCTTCCCACTTAGCATGAAGTTGGGCTAACAGTCTAACATTTTTATCAATAGTAACGTGTATGGCATGAGTAGCAGCAAAGGTACTTTCCATGGTTTCAGGTTTAGCAGCCATTTTATTAATCAAGGAGGACTGAGCTTCAAACAAAGAGGATATATTTTTCTGAACATTTAAAAGCTTTTCCTCTATATTCTTGTTGAAAGTGGTTTGTTTACTAATAAAGTCTTTGAGCATGACTTCAAGTTCATAGGGGGAACTTCTAGTATTGTTGTAAGAGTTTTCATAGGAATTGCCATTATTAGGAGGATAAGGCCTATAGTTGTTACCACCAAAATTACTCCTATAAGCATTGTTATTAAAATTATTGTTTCTAATGAAGTTCACATCAACTTGCTCTTCTTGAGCAACCAAAGAGGCTAAGGGAACACTATTAGGATCTAAAGGAGCTTTCCCATTAACAAGCATAGCCATAATAACATCAATCTTATCACTCAAAGAGGAGGTTTCCTCAACAGAATTTACCTTCTTACCATGTGGAGCTCTCTCAGTGTGCCATTCAGAGTAGTTAACCATCATATTATCAAGGAGTCTTGTTGCAGCACCCAAAGTGATTCTCATAAAGGTACCTCCAGCAGCTGAATCCAGCAGGTTCCTTGAAGAGAAATTCAAACCTGCATAAAAAGTCTGAACAATCATCCAAGCAGTGAGTCCATAAGTGGGACAATTCTTAACCAGAGTCTTCATTCTTTCTCAAGCTTGAGCAACATGTTCATTCTCAAGTTGTTTAAATTTCATAATGTCACTTCTCATAGAAATAATCTTAGCAGGAGGATAGTACTTTCCAATAAAAGCATCTTTAAACTTAGTTCAAGAATCAATACTATTTTTTAGGCAAGGATAGCAACCATTCTTTAGCTTGTACTCTCAAGGAGAAAGGAAAAAGCTTGAGCTTAATAATATCTCCATGTACATCTTTATACTTTTGCATCTCACAAAGTTCAACAAAACTATTGAGATGAGCAGCAGGATCATCAGAACTAGCACCAGAAAATTGCTCTCTCATCACAAGATTCAACAAAGCAGGCTTAATTTCATAAAAGGTAGCATCAGGAGCAGGTGGAGCAATAGGTGTGCTTAGGAAATCATTGTTGTTGGTGCTAGTGAAATCACACAACTTGGTGTTCTCAACAGAGTTCATTTTGGCAAAGGTGGGCAAGATAAAAACAGCAGCAGCAGCTAGAGCAGGAACTATTTTTTGTGTTTTTTGAAAAGAGGAAAACACAACCAAGCAAAATAAACAAAGCAAACTAAAAATAAAGTAAAGAGAAAGGAAGTGAAGGACTCCCCTTGTGAAGACGTTCTTAGCCTCCCCGACAACGGTGCTAGAAAGACTTGATGGTGCTCGACGTGGCACTTTGTTCGTAACTGATGTAGTGCTAGTCCAAGTGGGAGCGCTTCATCGGGAAACCCCAAGAGCAAGGTGTGAAGCAACACAACAGCAAGTTTTACCTCAGTTAAGAAACCGAGGTTATCGAACCAGTAGGAGGAAGGAAACGTCACACAGGTGTTGCAAGCAACGCGGAGACCTGCACAACACAAACTCAAGACTTTGCCCCAACGAACAGTGAGGTTGTCAAGCTCACCGGTTTGCTATAACAAAGGATTAAACGTATGGTGTGGAAGGAAATGGTTTGCAGCAAGTAAACGAGTAACAATGGAAGATGTATCAATGGTAAAGACTGGACAGGGGTCCATAGTTCACTAGAGGTGCTCTCCTTAGATAAACAACATGACATGAAGGGTAAACAAATTACAACAGGGCAATTGACATGAACTGAGCAAGGCATAACAATGCAATTACTAGTCAGAAAGATCCTATGAGATTCGATTGGCCAATACAATAAGATACATAGACCGCCATCCAACTGCATCTATGACTAGAAGTCCACCTTCAGGTTATCATCCGAACCCCCTCCAGTATTAAGTTGCAAGTAACAGACAACTTCTTTAAGCAAAGTGTGTAAGGTAAACAGTCCACATGTTCCATGAACAAGAGACCGTTGTTTTCTCCCTAGTGTCAACATCACATCTACAACCAAAGAGATTTCTGTCACTTCCCTTGGAAACTAGAGGCATGAACCCACTATCGAGCATAAATACCCCCTCTTGGAGTCACTAGCAACTACTTGGACAAGATAGCTACTAACAACAGAGAGCATGCAAGATCACAAACAACACGGACATGATAGAATCATAAAGACAAAACCATTAATCAAACCAACATAATAATCTCAATATCCATCGGATCCCCGCAAACACAACATGCATGATTACAAATAGATTAGATCTTGATCATGAACGGATTTCACAAGATCTATAAATGAAAGCACAAAGGAGGAGATACAACCATATAGCTACTACATGGACCCATAGTCCAAGGTGGAACTACTCACGCATCATACCGGAGAGAAGGCCTCCGGGATGATCTCCCCTCCGGCAGGGTGGCGAGAAGAACTACAGATCCCCCCGATCTAGGGATGATGGTGGCGGCGGCTACAGACGGTTTCGTGGATATTTGATCGAGGTGTCCAGGGTTTCTGCATCGGGGGCTTCTTATAGGCAAAGGGGGATGCCGAGGCGGCGGCTAGGGGCGCCAAACCCTAGCCAGGCGCGGGCCTACCTGTGGCCACGCCTGGGGGAAGGGGGGTTTAGCCCCTCTGGCTCGCCTCCCCGGCTCTCCTATGGACTTCTTGTTCCCCATGGAAAGTAATTGACTTTGTCCTTTGTCCCGTCCAATTCCGAGAATATTCTTTTACTAACTTTTCTGAAACCAAAAACAGGCATCTGACACTGTTGCAACTTGTTAGTTGGTTAGTACCAGAAAACATGTAAAAAGCACCTCAAAGTGTGGACAAGTAAAGCAAACTAGATACTAAACAAGCATGGAGTATCAAAAATTATAGATACATTTTCAACGTATCACACATGCATTCATATGAATTTAATTAATAAATTTTTTGTTAACCCTAGACTTGGCTGATTAGAACTTGATAACCCTGATTAATATTTTTGGGGTGTTACATATCCCCAACCTTGTACGGGTTTGGTGATCGTCCTTAAGTGTCCCTTAGTGGATCGTGAGTATGTCTTTGTGGCGAGCTTATGGGAGAATAGGGTAAGCCTATTGTGGCATCAGTGTGTTGTGTGCCTTTGCATCTTGGGGTGATTCCTTGTGTGGCATTGGGTTAGTATCGAGCCACCACATCCTTAGGTGAGCTATTTGTGGCGTTCGGAGAGCATTATACCCTCGCACCTCTTCAACGGATACGTAGCTTCTTTGGAAGTGAACTTCGGGATAAAAATCATTGTCTCTGCATTCATCGGTTATCTCTCAACTGAGTCTTTTACTTATGTAATTTATATTGTGATAGCCATCGTGCTTGAAGTATTTCATCTTGCTATCACCTTGTTGCTTGTCTTGCTTAGCATAGGTTATTTGTGCACTTAGTTGAATTTAGTGGTTAATAATTTTAAAAGACTATTCATTCCTCCCCTCTAGGCGACGTCCGTTACACTTTCAACCACCAAGCCAAACTTTTGTCCGTCGATGCTTCCTGGACTCCTTATATTGTGTGGGTCTCATGGCCATATCTGTATCGCGCATAGGGTAGGTAACCTGATAAGTCATACCCATGTCAGGAAGTGTCCGACCCGGTCCGTCATCGTGAATGTTTCCTCCCAGTATCCAGCACTACCGCAGCCTCCACGTGATGCCGGAGTTATGTGGATTCATCCTGTCACCGGTCATGACCAGTACTCTACGCAGGCTAGACGCTCGGGTGCGTCACTAGCCCATACCAACCTGCGTGTCCATTTTCCTAACCGCATTTGAGGTATGTTGACCGGCCAGTTTTAGTTATCTGGCTTTGTTTATGGACACTGACGACGTGTATGCTTGTGCAGATGGGCAACAGTCCTAGAGCAATCGATCCTACAAAAATGTCATCGGATCATTGTCGGAAGAGGAGTCCCGTGGTGAGGCCGAACTTTTGCTTGCCGCTGCAAGCATGGTGCACGACTAGTACCTGGTACAAGCATGAAGGTTTCAAAACATTTGATTAAGCATATGTGGGCTCGTGCTGAAAACCAACATGGTTAATCCCCTTATTTGTTTGATGTAATTCAAATTATGCTTGGTAGCTTGTGTAATCTGAATGTGAACTATCATATTTATGAACTACATTTATTTTATTTGTTTCACCTATTTTTTTTTTGTCAAAATAAGAAAGGAATTGGTCCAGTGGCCACCACGGACACGATGGTTGGCGCTGCTAGGCGCGCTGGCTAAACAGGCCGGATCGCAATCCAATTTCTGTGTACTGATCGATCCATCCGGGCGAATCGAATTGTCTGCATCGCCGATTTGCGGTGGCCCACTAGAGATAGCCGGAGGAGATGCCCTTAATCAGCTGGCACCTTTGCAAGGTTGAGGATGTTGCCATCTGATATTCTGATCCCTATCTGAAAACCGAAAGCAGCTTGGGGGAACAAACAAATTACGTCAGCTTCATCAGTCCCGTAATTAAAACAAGATGGGACATAAAACGGATTCGTCAAGAGCTCGAGAGAGTCGATCGGGATAGGGTCATGACCGCGGTGTAATTGGTAGGCCAAGTAGGATCCACCGCCAGGCTGCTACTGCCTACTGGGACAGGGACCTGCTGCCAACCAGGGCCGGTGGATCGAAGTCACCGCCATTAACCGGTGATTAGCTAGAGGGGAAGCATGGGATGCCAGCCAGGTGCTAGGTTGCTAGAGCTCGTTAATTAACCGGCCACACCCACCACACGTGCTGCTTTCAGGGGGAGTGTTAGGATAAGCCTGGACAGAGTGAGAAGAAGACGTGAGGACCGAGGAGACCACGCCGCGTAATAGAAGGGCATTGTCGTAGGAGGTCGGTGGAGAGGAGGGAGGGGGCCGTGGTAGAAGCACAAATTGCAAGGACTTTCAAGCACACGTATTAACTAGAAATAATATAGATAATAATAAAAGGCCTGTTATTTAACAGTATAAGTGTATAACATAGACCATATACCAATGTCAACCAAATCAGCCCAAAGATTGGCCGTAAAGAATTAGTAAGAATTTTCATATCTTTCAATTCTCATACTCGTAAGGGTGGCCATGATTATTGAGGCGCAGCCGTGGGACGGGGAACAGCCGAACAGAAGGTTTTCTTTCACACACACGGCGGAAGCCGTGGCGCTTTTGCGGCACCAACACACCATGGGTACCCACTGCCTTTCTCAATCGTGCCTTGCCATCTTGCTAGAAAATGCGTGGAGTCCATTCCGCGGTGGTGATACGTGTTCTGCTCAGTGTTGGACTGCTGGTACGGAGCCACAGACGCAAATAGGGGTAAAGGAATTTAGGCGCGACTCGCTCACTCGTACTAGTATACCCCAACAGGGGAGTGGCCTCGCTGCACGTAGTAAAAGCGAAACAAATGGGATCGCGTTCCTATCCAATGTCACCAAAGCAGACAGGCTTAGGCTAGGCGTGTGTTGCTCGCTGCTAACGGCATGTTGCGTTGCGTACGTGCAATCTGCATGCCTCTGTTGCGTTGCGTACGTGCTGGGCTCTGCGAATACGTAACGTCAAGGAGTATAATTCGTTCGTTGGGCGAAGGAAGGTCGTCGTCCTCTACCTAGAGCCGGCCGGATACGTGTACTACTCTCCGTTTAGAACTATAAGATACTTTCTTTAAAAAATGAATGTATATAGATATCTTGTAGTGCATAGATTCATTCTAGATACGTTCGATTTACAAAGCTAAGACGAGTGAGTATCACGCACGGTACGGGCACTCTCCATCGTTTCCGTTCGACCAGCAAGCAATAGGGCCCAATCCAATGCAGTAGGGACGAACCGATGCGAAAAAACACATGTGTCTCTCGTTTGTTTGCTCGCACTGGACTGCCCCGCCCGTTGGTATTGATTGCCGAAAGCCCAGACCGATGGATCGCTGGCAATTCTACAACAGTAGACTGAGCCCAAATAAGAACGAGACGCCTTTTATATTTTGTTCAGCGATGCTGGAACAAATGTTTTCTCGTAAGAATCGAGTAACCAGTTCCTCAACCGTAATTTCATTTGTGCCTCACCTAAAAAAAACAGCTTATAGGTGCATCGTGTCAACTGTAAACTATCTGTCTTCTGTATTGTTGTCTTACATGCAATCCGCATCTAATCCTCGACTCAACTCTAACTTGTGTCTCAAGTCTCAGCTGTATGGTCCCGTTTGCATCGCGTTCCTCTCTGCTCCTCCTAGGCGCGTCCTCCTGCCCAAAGCCGGCTCCGTTGTCCAGCTCGAGAAAGAAGCTCCCCGTTTCGTTTACTTCCACGGCAAGGCGATTGGGGAGTGTTAACAGGCTCGAAAAAACTTATGACCACGAGTCGTGCCCTCGAATTTTCTTTATTTCTTCTTTTCTCAAACTCACGTGGTGTTATAAAAACTCACACAGAACCTCGTGTATATATACACGCACACGACACACCGAACAACACCAAAACATATCGGACTCTAACCTAGACTGACTTCAAACCAGACTCGATGGACACTTTCCTAAACTAACTCAAACTTGCCTACCACGATGACCAAGTACTAGTCCAAAACGATTTTACCTACTCAAATCTGGAACCTACTTTTACTAAGACTCAGATAACTAACTGGACCAGACTAGAGGCAAGATTATTGCTAATAATCTCCCCCTAATCTTGACTTTCCGTCTCCTCACGCTCCCCCTGATCTTGACTCCTTGCAGCTTCACGACATCTTGACTGAACTCAACGTATGATCCAGACTCCCAGTCGCGCCGCTATCAGGCGGACACCATAGGCCACCCCAGACGCATACATGCCAACGGATCACACACCACCCCATGTAAAGACAGGTCCTCATTGAAGAGGCTCCCCTTCACTGGTCATTGTCCTACTATACGTTTGAGCTTCATCCTCACGTCGAGACTCTTGGTCGCACCTAGCACCAGACAGCAACACGACATGACATGCTTCAACTGCAATGGATCCTCACAGAGACGAGCACTTGGACACAACA
The DNA here is from genome assembly GCA_916181665.1 of Avena sativa. Lineage (NCBI taxonomy): Eukaryota > Viridiplantae > Streptophyta > Magnoliopsida > Poales > Poaceae > Avena > Avena sativa. The sequence goes on from OV702280.1 coordinate 324,668,824, forward strand.
ACGACTCACGAACACAACGCTGACTCAACGTGCCACCCCGCACGCCCATGACTCCTTGACTCTTCTAACTCCCCGGTTTACGATCTTGACGAGACTCCCGGCACCACACCTCAACACCTCCTCTCCCATCAACGATCATCCACCTCCACCGCTTTTCCGACGACAACGCCCTACCGCCTCCGTCGCTCCGCCGGACCACCACCGTCCGACATCTTCATCCTTGCCGCTCCGCCGAGCGACAATATCGCCCGCCGCCTCACCGATGACGGCATGCTTGCCGCCTCCACCCGATCGCCCGCCCCGATGCGCTAGTAGGGTCGCCTCCCCGGGGCAAGCGTGGCTTCAAATCTTCAACCTCGCTCTGATACCAATTGTTAGAATTCCCATCACATCAAATTAGACGAACGAACAAGCTCGAAAAAACTTATGACCACGGGCACGTATCGTGTCCTCGAATTTTCTTTATTTCTTCTTTTCTCAAACTCACACGGTGTTACAAAAACTCACACAGAACCTCGTGTATATATACACGCACACCGAACAACATCAAAACATATCGGACTCTAACCTAGACTGACTTCAAACCAGACTCGATGGACACTTTCCTAAACTAACTCAAACTTGCCTACCACGATGACCAAGTACTAGTCCAAAACGATTTTACCTACTCAAACCTGGAACCTACTTTTACTAAGACTCAGACAACTAACTGGACCAGACTAGAGGCAAGATTATTGCTAAGAGGGAGGGTTGAAGGTTTTTCATGGAGTCGGCTGCGTCGGGCGTGTACGACCGCTACCTCAATGATCTCGCCAAGGCCTCCACCACCATGAGTTTTGCTAATTCTCGGCAAGTCCCAAGCAAATTCTCTATTCCAATTTACTGAAAGATGCAACTTACACTTCAAAAATACAGGTTATGCTTCACTAAACTGGAGATGTTCTTTTCAGAATCAATGATACATAAGAGAACTCTGTTGACGCAGATGGATGTAGACGGATAAAAAAATCCCCCTTTGACTAAAATTTCTTGGACTATATTGGCACCTTTGTAGCATGTCTTAAGTACAGGTGGCATCTTTTGCTTTCGCATAGTCAACCCCATATTGGTTTTGGACTATCTGGGTTTACCAAATTTGGCATATGATAGTTTTGTTTGTATGTGTAGATACATAGTATCTGTATATGCCAATTTGGGCATGTCGGTTTGATGTTTGTCCTATCCTTTCTTGGATAGTGACAAGTGTAAATATTGTTATTAATATAATTTGTTAGATTCCTTTTACCTGTGAGTTATTCCAATTCCCTTTGGTTGATTATGTTCAATAGATGATACTCTAAAGTTTGCATGGATGAACCGTCTGCTGTTCAACCATTTAAATTTCTGAATTTTGTGTGTTCTTAAGAATTCATTAGCTTGAGATGATATTCTTTGGTCAAAATGTTTCTGTCTGGATATATTGATGTTCCATTGGTTTAGTTTTTACACTTGATTAGTTTGACCTTTCTGGATGATCTTCTAGTTCTTGGAGACTTGACCTACTCTATGTTTTCTGGGTTGTTGCCAAGTACTTATGCAAGATGAGCATGTTCTACCAGTACTGTTTTAACCATAGTTTTAAAACCGGGTTGGTCCATTGGTTTGACCAAAATAAACTAAACTGGCGGCCAAACTGGTTTCAAACACCAAAAAATCATGGAAAAAAAGATGTTGCGAGAGATCAAACTCTCGACCTTTCTATTAGGTAGAAATAGCACAACACGAGGCCCAATACCACCTGGGCTCTCTGTTTTTGTGATTACATAATGAAATATACTTTATATATACATTCTATTGTCACTTTATTCGGAAATCTAATTAAATTTTAATTAAAAATAGGACTTTGCTACTTACCGACCGGTGTATAAGTTTGAAAACCTGGTGGGACATTCCGAAAGAAATTGGTCCATCAATTGCATGCACACTATCTTTCTAAACACTAAACGACAACATTTTTAACTAGCCAGATCAATTCAAATATGAAAATTTAAAATGTTTCTAGGTCAAACCGTTTATCTGAATTAAAATCCGTTTTCACCGTTAGGCTAGTCGTGACGAGATCTTCGAAACTAAATCTCATATTGCTATGTTCTGACAACTTTTTTTTGATCAAAAGTTATCCACCTATGACACATGAGTTATCCGGACTTCAGCATGTATGTTATCCATCCAATAACAGTAAGTTATCCATCACTATAAAATTATCGATAGATCATGTATTAGGGATAAGTAACTTTTTCTATTTACCACTAGTTATCCATCATTAACACGAAAGTTATCCATGCTTTAGCATATAAGTTATCCATCCAATAACATATAAGTTATCCATCACTTAAAAAGTTATCCTAACGGCTCAGCCGCGTCGTCCGTCGCCGTTCTCGCAGCATACGGACTACTCAACCTCGCAAGGCTACTGAGTCAAACATCAAACATATTTTTTCTTAAAGAACTAAATCTAAGCTTTTTAGCATACAATGTAAATAAATCGGGTCTTATAACCCAACCACCCCTCACACTAAGTCGCAGTGAACAACATGAAGCGCAATCAGTAGTATAGCGGCTCGACTTCGTCGTCCACCGTTGCTACCATGGCGTATGGATGACGAAGCCTCGAAAGATTTTAAGGTACCGAGTCTTCATCGCTCGTCGACGTTAACGCATTAATGGCAATAAAATCTTAGTACCCTAACAACTAGGTTACCATATTCCCATTAAATTTACTCAACATGTATGAAGAACGTCTTTATTCAACATGTTATTTGATGGGTAACTTATGTATTATTGGGTGAATAACTTACATATTATGGCATGGATAACTCACGTGTTTGGGACGGATAACTTTTGGGTTCAAATTTTTTTTCATCGAAACATATAAACATGGGATCTAGTTTTGAAGATCTCGTCGCGACTAATTCAACGGTAAAAACTTATTTTAAATGGGACAAACGGTTTGATCTAGACATTTTGAATTTTTAATATAATTCTAAACTGACTTGACGGCACGTGTTCACACTTCCTGCCAGTTTTTGCAAACCACCGACCGGTCTGAAAGTAGAATTCCTCTAAAAATAACGTTTTTGTTGTCATCGAACCGAATGAACCGGTTATTCGACCATTGAACCAGTGAACCAGTCGTCTGACCGGTCCGATTTTTAAAACTATGGTTTCAAGTTTTTATTGAAATATTTCCTCTTATAACGGATGAACATTTTGTAGACATGTACGAACATTTCTATATATGCAAATAAATGTGAACATTTGTGCGGTAGGAGTATTTATCATAAACCGGTCACCCACCAAACTCCTACTGCTCTACTACCCACCCACCCACCCAGCCCAGTCGTGACTCACCTACACACCACCGGTCCAGCAGACTAGAAAGAGCTTTGCTCTGCTGGCATACAAATACACTGCCACAGTCCACAACGCAACTCTCCCAAGCCGGACGACGAAAAACAGCACACGTACCCTATACCCTACACGCGCCGGGACGTCGCTGAAGTTACGCGCCGCGCACCGAACAGATCGTTGACAATAATGTTGTTGGACGCCGCGGCCGATGCCGGCGACGAGGTCGTCCACGACTTCTCTCCGCTCCTCCTGGTATACAAGAGCGGCCGGCTGGAGCGGCCCCTCGTCATGCCATCCGTCTCGCCGGGCCATGACGCCGCTACGGGCGTCGTGTCCAAGGACGTCCCGCTGTCGCCCTCCACGTTCGCGCGTCTCTACCTCCCGCCCGGAGCAGGCGCCGGCAAGAAGCTCCCGGTCATGGTGTACTTCCACGGCGGAGGCTTCGTGATCGGGTCGGCAGCGTCGGCCGCGTACCACCGCTGCCTCAACGACCTCGCGGCGTCCTGTGGCGCCGTCGCCGTATCAGTCGACTACCGCCTCGCCCCGGAGCACCCGCTCCCCGCCGCGTACGACGACTCCCTGACGGCGCTCAGGTGGGTGCTTTCCGCTGCAGACCCGTGGATCGCCGAGCACGGCGACCTCGCCCGCGTCTTCCTCGCGGGCGACAGCGCCGGGGGCAACATCTGCCACCACCTCGCCATGCAGCAGGACTTCAGGGGAAAGCTCAAAGGCATCGTCCTGATCCACCCGTGGTTCTGGGGCAAGGAGCCCATCGGCGAGGAGCCCCGGCGTGGGAACACGGGTGGCGTGGAGGAGAAGGGCCTGTGGGAGTTCGTGTGCCCCGACGCGGCGGACGGCGCGGACGACCCTCGGATGAACCCGACGGCTGCGGGCGCGCCGGGGCTGGAGAAACTGGCGTGCGAGAAGGTGATGGTGTGCGTGGCCGAGGGCGACTTCCTGCGGTGGCGCGGCAGGGCGTACGCGGAGGCGGCGACACGGGCGAGGGGCCCCGAGCCGGCGGTGGAGCTGTTCGAGTCGGAGGGCGTCGGACACGTGTTCTACCTGTACGAGCCAGCCACAGACAAGGCCAGGGAGCTACTCGACAAGATCGTGGCGTTCGTCAGAGTGGAGTGTGAGGCCGAGATCTGAGAGAGTGCGGCCTGGTGAAAGAAATGGTGAAGCCAGGTGGATTATGAAGGGAATAAAATTAAATTATTGGGCGTTTTCTATTGCTGTGTGTATTTTTATGTTGTGTCGTTTGAGATTTGACGAGTAGGGATGGAGCATTCCCTCCACAACGTTGAAAAAAGGTGGTGCCCAATTTGTTTGAGTTAAATCCATGGTACTCCTCCGTCCCGGTTTAAAGGACATAATTTGCAAATCATGCAATCCTAAAATACTAGACACAAAAGCATTTAATCTTTGTAATTACTCCAGTGTGAAAAGAACAAACTGCTTGCATGCACATGTGTGAACAAATATGAACGCTTTACTAACTCTTTTTCTCCTCATGCATGTTCTACTTCATGCTATTAAATGGACCAATTAGATGACACCTAGGGCCCAGAGAATTGCAAATTGTGTCCTTTAAACCGGGATGGAGGAAGTAGGTAATTGTATTTGCTTAGCTAAATTAATACGGTCACTGTACAATGGTAATACGTGTTTACGGTCACCAAACTTGCGTGAGAGCGTCACGCGTGGTCACTGAGCGATACGTAGCGAAGTATTGGGTGATTTTGGTCCCACTGCCAGATGACGAGGTGGATAAGTTATGGAAGAAATAACTATGGGAGGATTTTATTGCAAAATCTTCTACCTGGTACTAACACCCGTGCTCCGACCAAGTCGTTCCCCTCCTTTGTCCCCTTACAATCCTCCTTACCCTAAATCGGAGGCGCCATCGCAAGGTAGAGAGCGCCGCCGCCACAGGAAGCGAGCTGCCTCCGCAGTGACCGCCGTCGTGTAGGGTTTCGTAGCATGGAAAACAAAAAATTTCTATCGCATACAAACAAACAAGCCAAGATCTATCTACTAGATTGTAGCAACGAGTCGATGGAATAACTTACCCTCGAAGATTCTAAAGTGTTTAACGAGAGCGGATTCTCGTGGGTGATGTAGTCGTACTCTTCCCGATCTCAAGATCGCGTAGACGATCCTTCCGGCGCTGCGTTCCGGCAGCGCTCCCGCAGTCGGTCACACGTTCGGTACTCGACGAAGACCTTCCTCTCCCTTGTTCCAGCAGGCAACGGAGGTTGTAGCACTCTCCTCGCGATTCCGGCAGCACAACGGCGTGGTACCGGAAGTAGAGGGGAGATCTCGCAGGGCTTCGCCTTAAGCCGGAGCGAGTATGGTGGAGTATGAGAGAGCTCCTCGGCGATCTAGGTTTTAGACACACCAAGGAGGAGAGGCTAGAGCCGGCGGCTAGGGTTTGGGGCACCCCAAGTCGGTGGCTAAGGCAAAACCCTAGGGGGCGGCGGCTATGGTGGTAGGCGCCAAGCTAGGGTTTGGAGGAGAGGTACTTGTGTGTGCTAGAAGGGAGCCCTGCCCCTCCTTATATAGGTGGAGGGGCCGGCGGCCAAGGGGAGGGAGTGGAGTCCCTCCCCAACTCGGCTTGGGTGGTGCGCCGGCTTGGGGAGGAGGACTCCCTCCCCAACTCGGTTTCACCTCCTTCTCCTCTTTTCCACTTTCCAAATTTAGCCGTTTGACTTTCAATTTAGCTATTTGACTTTTCAAACTAGGATTCGATTAATCCTTTATTTGGAACAGCGATGACACTTAGTACATGATGCAATCATTCCAACTTGCAATGACACATTCATGTACCCCTTCCCCTCCGGAGTGCCGGACATTCCGGAACCTTCTAGAACATTCTCGATGAAAAACACTGGAATCATTCCCCAACTCCGAAACGGGACTTTCCTTATATGAATCTTATTCTCCGGACCATTTTGGATCTCCTCGTAATATCCCGGATCCCATCCGAGAATTCGAACAACATTCGGTCTCTTTCTCATTCATTCCATAACTACTCAAACAACGTCGAATCCTTAAGTGTGTCTCCCTACGGTTCGTGAATTATGCGGACATGATCGAGACACTTCTCCGAACAATAACAAATAGAGGAATCTGGAAATTCATATGGATCCCACATATTTCTACGATTACTTTGCGATCGAATGAACCACTTACATACGATACCAATTTCCCTTTGTCTCACGATAGTTTACTTATCCGAGGTTATGATCGTCGGTATCTCTGCATACCTAGTTCAACCTCGTTACCGATAAGTACTCTTTTCTCGTTCCCGTGATATGTGATCCCTTGTGAGCTAGTCACATGCTTGCAAGCTAATTGGATGACATTCCACCGAGAGGGCCCAGAGTATATCTATCCGTCATATGGATGGACAAATCCCACTCTTGATCCATGTGTTTCAACCAATTCTTTCCGAACACTCAATGCCACCTTTATAGACACCCAGTTACGGTGTGGTGTTTGATGTCATCAAAGCATCCATCCGGTAAAGGTGATATGCATGATCTCATGGTCGAAGGAATTAGGTTACTATGTATCAGAAAGCATATAGCAATTGAACTATTAAAATGACTTGATCTTTATGCTACGCTTATCTATAGGAGTATGTCCACCATATCATTCTCCTAATGATATGATCTTGTTGTTGATAACATCTCAATGTTCATGATAGGGAAACCACAATCATTTATCAACCAACAAGCTAGTGATGTATAGAGGCTATACTAGGGACTTCAAATTAAGCTTACAAATCACACAAGTATCAATGTTTCCTTGTTAATACTATTATAGCATGAATGTAAACATTTATCATAAACACAAAGATATAATAATAACTACATCTATTATTGCCTCTAGGGCATATCTCCAACAGTCTCCCACTTGCACTAGAGTCATCTAATCTAGATTACATGGTAATATACCGAACACCCATGGCAGTTTGGTGCTGGTCATGTTTTGCCCTCGGGAGAGGTTTAGTCAACGGATCCGCCACATTCAGATATGTGTGTACTTTGCAAATCTTTATATCCCCATCTTGGATATGTTCTCGAATAGCGTGAAAACGTAGCTTAATGTGCTTCAGCTTCTTGTGTGACCTTGGTTCTTGCGCATTGGCTATGGCGCCCATGTTATCACAGTAGATAGACATTGGGTCCAGCGCACTAGAAACCACACCCAGCTCTGTAATGAACTCTTTCATCCATATCGCTTCTTGTGAAGCCTCCGAAGCATCCATGTATTCCGATTCAGTTGAAGATCTCGCCACAACGCTTTGCTTTGCACTCCTCCATCTAACTGCTGCACCATTCAAAATAAATACGTATCCAGATTGTGATTTAGAATCATCCGGATCGGTGTTCCAACTAGCATCGGTGTAACCATTAACAACGAGTTGTTCATCACCTCCATAAGAAAGAACCATATCCTTAGTTCTTCTCAAGTACTTAAGGATGTTTTTGACCGCTGTCCAATGATCCACTCCTGGATCACTTTGATATCTGCTAGTCAAACTAACAGCATATGCAATGTCGGGTCTAGTACATAGCATGGCATACATTAGAGATCCTATGGCTGAGGCATAGGGAGTCTTACTCATCCTTTCTCTATCTTCTGCCGATGTCGGACTTTGAGTTTTACTCAAGGTCGTATTGGGCAACATGGGCAAGAACCCTTTCTTGCTATCTTCCATTCCAAATCTCTTTAGAACTTTGTCCAAATATGTACTCTGTGACAATGATATTTGGCGTTTCGATCTATCTCTATAAATCTTTATGCCTAATATGTAAGCTGCTTCGCCAAGATCCTTCATTGAAAAACTATTATTCAAATATTCCTTGACACTATTAAGAAGGTCTACATCATTCCCAATCAACAATATGTCATCCACATATAGTATTAAGAATGCTACGAGCTCCCACTCACTTTCTTGTAAATACAAGCTTCTCCATAAGTTTGTATAAAACCAAAACTTTTGATCACCTTATCAAAACGTTGATTCCAACTTCGGGATGCTTGCTTCAATCCATAGATGGACCGTTGAAGTTTGCATACCTTGTTAGCATCTTTAGGATCGACAAAACCTTTGGGTTGCATCATATACAACTCTTCATCAATATCTCCATTGAGGAATGCTGTTTTGACATCCATCTGCCATATCTCATAATCATAATATGCAGCGATTGCTAACAAAATCCTCACAGACTTTAGCTTCGCTACTGGTGAGAAAGTCTCATCGTAGTCAACTCCTTGAATTTGTCGAAACCCTTTTGCGACAAGTCGAGCTTTATAGACAGTAACATTACCATCAGCATCTGTTTTCTTCTTGAAGATCCATTTGTTCTCGACAGCCTTCCGGCTATCCGGTAAGTCCACCAAAGTCCATACTTGGTTTTCGTACATGGATCCAATCTCGGATTTCATGGCTTCTTGCCATTTATTGGAATCTGGGCTCATCATCGCTTCCTCATATGTCTCAGGGTCATCGGTGTTGTCCACCAACATGACACTCATAACGGGATCATACCAATCTGGAGTGGTACGAGTTCTCGTTGACCTCCGAGGCTCTGTAACAACTTCAACCGAAGTTTCATGATCATCATCATTAGCTTCCTCTCTAATTGGTGCAGGCATCATAGGAACTTCTTCCAGCACTGCGCTACTCGCAATTTCGAGAGAAGGTTCGACAACCTCGTCGAGTTCTACTTTCCTTCCAGTCACTTCTTTCGAGAGAAATTCCTTCTCTAGAAAGGATCCATTCTTAGCAACGAAGATTTTGCCTTCGGATCTATGATAGAAGGTATACCCAATAGTTTCCTTTGGGTATCCTATGAAGACGCATTTTTCCGCTTTGGGTTCAAGCTTGTCCGGCTGTAACTTCTTTACATAGGCTTCGCATCCCCAAACTTTAAGGAACGACAATTTAGGTTTCTTCCCAAACCATAATTCATACGGTGTCGTTTCAACGGATTTAGACGGTGCCCTATTTAAAGTGAATGCGGCTGTTTCTAATGCATAACCCTAAAATGATAGCGGTAAATCTGTAAGTGACATCATAGAACGAACCATATCTAAGAGAGTTCGATTACGACGTTCGGACACACCATTACGTTGTGGTGTTCCCGGCGGTGTCAACTGCGAAAGTATTCCGCATTTCTTCAAATGCTCGCCAAACTTGTAACTTAGATATTCACCTCCACGATCAGAACGCAGAAATTTAATCTTCTTGTTACGGTGATTCTCTACCTCACTTTGAAACTCCTTAAACTTCTCGAAAGTTTCGGACTTATGTTTCATGAAATAGATATACCCATATCTACTCAAGTCATCCGTGAAGGTAAGAACATAACGATAACCACCGCGCGATGCTACACTCATTGGACCACACACATCGGTATGTATGATTTCCAATAAGTCCGTAGCTCGCTCCATCATACCAGAAAATGGAGTCTTAGTCATTTTACCCATCAGACATGCTTCGCATCTATCAAGTGATTCGAAATCAAGTGATTCAAGAAGTCCATCGGAATGGAGTTTCTTCATACGCTTCACTCCAATGTGACCAAGACGACAGTGCCACATATAGGTCGAGTTATCGCTTGATTTCAATCGTTTAGCCTCAATGTTATTAATATGTGTATTTCCACTATCGAGATTCAATAAGAATAGACCATCTATCAAAGGTGCATGTGCATAAAACATATTACTCATATAAATCGAACAACCATTATTCTCGAATTTAAACAAGTAACCGTCTCGCAATAAACAAGATCCCGATATAATGTTCATGCTCAACGCAGGCACCAAATAACAATTATTTAAGTATAAAACTAATCCCGATGGTAGATGAAGGGGTAGCGTGCCGACCGCGATCACATCAACCTTTGATCCGTTTCCCACGCGCATCGTCACCTCGTTCTTCGCTAGCTTCCGTTTATTCTGCAGCACCTGTTTCGAGTTACAAATATGAGCAACCGAACCAGTATCAAATACCCAGGCACTACTACGAGTACTAGTGAGATACACATCAATAACATGTATATCAGATATACCTTTCTTCTTGATGTTGCCATTCTTCAAATCCGCCAAGTACTTTGGGCAATTCCGCTTCCAGTGACCTTCTCCCTTGCAGTAAAAGCACTCAGTATCAGGCTTAGGTTCAGCCTTGGTCTTCTTCGTCGGCGTGGTAACTTTCTTACCACCCTTCTTGAAGTGTCTCTTCTGCTTAGACTTGCCTTTCTTGAATTTGGTGGTCTTATTGACCAACAACACTTGGTGCTCTTTCTTGATCTCCACTTCTGCAGACTTTAACATAGCAAACAGTTCTGGCAACTGCTTGTTCATGTTCTGCATGTTGTAGTTCATCACAAAGTTCTTGTAACTTGGTGGTAGTGATTGGAGGACACGGTAAATCCCCAAAGCATTAGGAATCACTACACCCAAGCTTTGAAGTTTGTTTGCGTGCCCAGACATCTTAAGCACATGCTCACTGACGGAGCTGCCGTCTTCCATCTTGCAGTTAAAGAACTTTTCAGAAGCCTCATAACTTTCAATTGCCGCATGAGTCTCAAAAATCAATTTGAGATCCTCGGCAATATCATATGGGTCTGAATTCTCAAACCTTTTCTGAATCTCCGATTCCAAACCATACAAGATAGCACACTGAACTATGGAGTACCGATTCTTCCGAGCGAGGTAAACGTTCTTTACTTCATCGGAAGCATCAGCTGCAGGTGGGTCACCCAGCGGTGCATCCAGCACATAGGTCAAATTACCAGCTGTGAGGACAATCCTCAAATTGCGGAACCAATCCGCGAAGTTGCTTCCATTGTTTTTCAACTTTTCTTTATCTAGGAACGCATTAAAATTGATGGTAGGGGCTGCCATTGATCTACAACATATTTGCAATAGTTTAGACTAAGTTTATGACAAATTGAGTTCATATTAATAAAATTAATCTAGGTGAACTCCCACTCAAAACAATATCCCTCACATTGTTTTAGTGATCACACGAACCAAATCCACCACATCAACACCGATCATCACGAGAGTTGATATAGTTTCAATGGCGAACAATCGACATGTTCATCATATCTACTATATGATTCATGCTTTACCTTTCGGTGATTCGTGTTCCGAGACCATGTCTGTACATGCTAGGCTCGTCAAGATCAACCCTTAGTTTCCGCATGAGCAAATCTGGCTTGCTCACGTTGTATACACTTGCAGAATCTAACACACCCGATCATCACGTGGTGCTTCGAAACAACAAGCTTTAGCAACGGTGCTAACTAAGGGTGAACACTTTATGACTTGAAATTCATGTGCATGAGGGATCATCTTATAATGCTACCGTCGTCTACTAAGCAATACAAGATGCATAAAGGATTAACATCACATACAATTCATAATATGTGATATGATATGGCCTTTCTTCTTTGTGCTTCCGATCTCCATCTTCTAGCACGAACATGATCTCCATCATCACCGACATTGCATCAAGGTCAATGACGCCTCTCCATGGTTGTCGTCCACCGGCTTCAACTATTACAACTACTTTGAATAGACACGCGGGTCTTAACATAAATTAAAGACAACCATATGGCTCCTGCCGGTTGCCAACTTACAATAAGGAACATTGCATACATCAAATATAATCACAATCATGGCCATATCACATCACTGCACACCCCTGCAAAACAAAGTTAGACGCCTCTACTTTCTTTGCATGTTTTACGTGGTTTGGGGCTTTCAATAAGTGTCGTTCTAACTTACGAACATGAACCACAACATTGATACTAGTATTGTTAATCACCCGTTGTAAATTGGATCTTAAATATGCTAGGAGAAACAGGCACCCACAAAGCCACTTATGCAATACAAGTTGCATGTCGAGCGTGGAGCAACATACCGCAAGATGCAAAGTACACAAGAAGAAATCGACAATAAAAGCATCAACGCCCACAATGACCATTGTGTTCTACTCGTGCAACAGATCTACATATAGACACGGCTCTGATACCACTGTAGGGTTTCGTAGCATGGAAAACAAAATTTTTCTATCGCATACAAACAAACAAGCCAAGATCTATCTACTAGATTGTAGCAACGAGTCGATGGAATAACTTACCCTCGAAGATTCCAAAGTGTTTAACGAGAGCGGATTCTCGTGGGTGATGTAGTCGTACTCTTCCCGATCTCAAGATCGCGTAGACGATCCTTCCGGCGCTGCGTTCCGGCAGCGCTCCCGCAGTCGGTCACACGTTCGGTACTCGACGAAGACCTTCCTCTCCCTTGTTCCAGCAGGCAGCGGAGGTTGTAGCACTCTCCTCGTGATTCCGGCAGCACAACGGCGTGGTACCGGAAGTAGAGGGGAGATCTCGCAGGGCTTCGCCTTAAGCCGGAGCGAGTATGGTGGAGTATGAGAGAGCTCCTCGGCGATCTAGGATTTAGACACACCAAGGAGGAGAGGCTAGAGCCGGTGGCTAGGGTTTGGGGCACCCCAAGTCGGCGACTAAGGCAAAACCCTAGGGGGCGGCGGCGGCTATGGTGGTAGGCGCCAAGCTAGGGTTTGGAGGAGAGGTACTTGTGTGTGCTAGGAGGGAGCCCTGCCCCTCCTTATATAGGTGGAGGGGCCGGCGGCCAAGGGGAGAGAGTGGAGTCCCTCCCCAACTCGGCTTGGGTGGTGCGCCGGCTTGGGGAGGAGGACTCCCTCCCCAACTCGGTTTCACCTCCTTCTCTTTTCCACTTTCCAAATTTAGCCGTTTGACTTTTCAATTTAGCTATTTGACTTTTCAAACTAGGATTCGATTAATCCTTTATTTGGAACAGCGATGACACTTAGTACATGATGCAATCATTCCAACTTTCAATGACACATTCATGTACCCCTTCCCCTCCGGAGTGCCGGACATTCCGGAACCTTCTAGAACATTCCCGATGAAAAACACCGGAATCATTCCCTAACTCCGAAACGGGACTTTCCTTATATGAATCTTATTCTCCAGACCATTCCGGATCTCCTCGTGATATCCCGGATCCCATCCGAGACTCCGAACAACATTCGGTCTCTTTCTCATTCATTCCATAACTACTCAAACAACGTCGAATCCTTAAGTGTGTCTCCCTACGGTTCGTGAATTATGCGGACATGATCGAGACACTTCTCCGAACAATAACCAATAGAGGAATCTGGAAATTCATATGGCTCCCACATATTTCTACGATTACTTTGCGATCGAATGAACCACTTACATACGATACCAATTTCTCTTTGTCTCACGATAGTTTACTTATCCGAGGTTATGATCGTCGGTATCTCTGCATACCTAGTTCAACCTCGTTACCGATAAGTACTCTTTTCTCGTTCCCGTGATATGTGATCCCTTGTGAGCCAGTCACATGCTTGCAAGCTAATTAGATGACATTCCACCGAGAGGGCCCAGAGTATATCTATCCGTCATATGGATGGACAAATCCCACTCTTGATCCATGTGTTTCAACCAATTCTTTCCGAACACTCAATGCCACCTTTATAGCCACCTAGTTACAGTGTGGTGTTTGATGTCATCAAAGCATCCATCCGGTAAAGGTGATATGCATGATCTCATGGTCGAAGGAATTAGGTTACTATGTATCAGAAAGCATATAGCAATTGAACTATTAAAATGACTTGATCTTTATGCTACGCTTATCTATAGGAGTATGTCCACCATATCATTCTCCTAATGATATGATCTTGTTGTTGATAACATCTCAATGTTCATGATAGGGAAACCACAATCATTTATCAACCAACAAGCTAGTGATGTATAGAGGCTATACTAGGGACTTCAAATTAAGCTTACAAATCACACAAGTATCAATGTTTCCTTGTTAATACTATTATAGCATGAATGTAAACATTTATCATAAACACAAAGATATAATAATAACTACATTTATTATTGCCTCTAGGGCATATCTCCAACACGCCTACCTAGGGCTGCTTAGTCATGTCCAATACGAGCTCAACCCGTTGTGCGCTCCGCCGCCCAGGCCCTCCGTTGCCGCTCATCTGTTGCCCCGATTGCGGCCGGAAGGTGATGCGGGGCCGCTCGGGGACGTCGGACCACCCAGGATGGATCTACTACAAGTGTAGAAACCATGGGGTAAGTTTCTGCTCTTAGGATTTATCTAGATTTTGTCAAGTTTTGATTGCGTTTTGATTTTCTCAAGTTTCAGTTGTCAAGTGAGATCGATTTTTCCAATTTTTGATTTGGTTTTTGTTTTTCTACAGTTAGGGTGCAACTTCTGGCACTGGGAGCTAGACTATGTCAGTTATCTGATCGAGAACAATCACATTCGAGGGGATGACTGCATTGAAGCTTATGGTTGGGCAGAAGAGAGAAGAGAAGAATTAGAGTTGAGGAAGCAGGAGGCTAAAGTGACATGTGTGCAGGGACAGGAGGAGAAATTGATCATGATTTTGGAGGAACTCAAGCAAATGAAGGTTGTTCTGAAGAATGTTGTGGGGTTGATGTGTGTGTTGTGTGCTATAGTTGTTGTTCTTGTACTGAAGAAGTGATGCCTCAGGATTGTGTGCTCTGTGCTATGGTAGGTGTAGTGTTGATGTGGTGATGATGTAGTGTTGGTTAGTTGACATTTGAGGAACTGAAGAAGTTGATGGTGTAGTACTGTTGTGGTGATGCTTTTGTTGTTGATCTTTTAATCACTGAACCATGTAACTGATGTCTTTTGGCCTTATGTATGTGAATCATGAGTAATGAAGCAAAATGTATTGTCTTTTGTTGATTTATGAGATCAAATGTTAATTTAAGGCCTGAATTTAGTTGTAATATTGGTATTGAACAAACATTTCCATTTCAGCAGAATCAAACTTGAGCTAAAATGCTAAATTATCATCTTCCATTTCAACAGCACATAAAACCTAACAGTTTCCAAAAGCTAACAGTTTCAACTTTAGCTAATTTGGGACTAAATAGGACATAATTATCAAGTCAAAGCTTGAAGGATTACAAAAGAATGGACTCATGCAAGAGTACCACTAGGTTCCGTGACACCAAAATGCAATCTTAAACTACATTGACACCTATTTATCTGCTGGTACTACTTTGACACCCAAGTACCACTCCATCCTCCTAGATGTTGGCACTTTCTCTGTAACAACATCTGCCATGGGTATGGTTTTAGTCCTTGACAGCTGAGGAACTAGAGGAACATGGTCATCTATGATTTCACCTTCAGCAGCTGATGCATTAGCTGACATCACAGCTCTGTTGACAAGCAATTCAGCTTCCTCAGTTTCCCTTTGTGCAGTTTGTGCTGCAATTTGAGCATCTCTCTTTGCCTTTCTTTTCTGCTCAGCTGCTAATATCTTGTTCAGTGCCTTCTTTTCTGCAGCTTCTTTTATTTTCTTCTCAGCTACCTCTTTTCTAACCTCTGCAAGGATTCTATTGGTCTCCTGCCTAGCTTTCTTCAGTTCAACTTCTTGCCTTTTCTTCTCCTTGTTCTCTGCAGCTGTTTTTGCTTTGGCTATTGCTAGTTCAGCCTTCAACTTGTCTTGCTCCAGCTTCTTCTTTGCTTTGTCCTCTGCTTTCTTCATCTCTGCTTGGTACCTTTCCTCTAGCAAAGCTATTTTCCTTTGCTCATTGGCTCTATCCTTATCTTGTTGCATTTGTAGCAGTTTTTGAGCAAGTTCACCTTGCCTGATGCAGCTTGGTCCAGTTGACTGAGTTGAAGCAGACTGGCTCATCAAACTATGTGCTTCAGTGATGAATGAAGACTCAGGAACTGGTCTTTCTTCCAAATGCCTTTGTTGTGGCCTCTGAACAGACAAATTCAGTTGTTAACATTGGTTGATAAGAATAACAGGAAATAGTTGCTTACAAGTTGAAATATTGATAAGGAATAGTTGATATTTAACCTCCTCAATCATGTTGTTTACAAGTGTATCTTCTTGGGACCTCACAGGTGGATATTGCCCAGGGTTTTGTTGCTAGTACAGAAGTTCAGAGAAGTAATTCAGTACATAGAAAGTAATATATCAGTTGGAGGCATGTAAGAGACATAAGGCTAGTTGAGTACCTCATTAGTTGGTTGTGGAGCCACATTCTCATCATGTATAGGAAAAACCTGATCTGCTGAAGTTGGTGGTGGCAGGCCAGCTTTTAACCATTTGCAGCCAGCTTTGTTGTGATCAGGAAAGCCACAATACTTGCAGTGCATTATGACACCATGTCTTGACAGCTTCTTCCCTCCTCTATCATCTACCTCATATGGGGCTTTCCTTCTGCTTTTTGTTGGCCTTCCTACATGTTTGGTGTACATATGTGGCAGAATTGGAGTACCATTCATCTTTTCCCACTCAGTTTTGTCTCTGCAAGGATAAATAATATTCCCATATGCCTTTGCATGCATTTCCAGTGAGTAGCACTTGTCCACCTGGGTGACAGGATCTACATCATCATGCCTTAAGCAAGCTATCACATGTGAGCAAGGTATCCCTGATTTCTGCCACCTCATGCAAGAACATGTTTTGTGCTTCAGATCTACAACATAATCTACAGGTTTTGCTGCTACTAGCTCTCCCACTGAAAATAATCCATCTCCTGCTGCATCTGCAAACACATTCTTTGACTGTTCAATGTGCTTGTCAAGCTTCTTCCTTATTTTTGGACAAATAGGACCAGACCAGGTCTCCCTCTCTTTATTTTTGGTGTACACCCTACTCTGGAATTGAGACTTCAATGTTGCAAGCATGGCTAGAAATGGTAGTTCTCTAGCATCCAATATTTATCTGACAGAAGTAAATGCATTGAGTAACTAACAAGAATGGCTAGAACTGGTATTGAATGATGGTACAAAACTAAATGCATTGAGTAGGATTGTAGCTTACTTGTTGAAGACCTCACAGTTGTTATTAAGTAGGATGTCACATTTAAGTAAATCTGATTGAAAAGCTCTGACCCATGACTTAGGGTCCAAATTCTGCAACCATGAATGAGCATTTGAATTTAGAGCTTTCATTTCATCCATGTGCTTCTCATAAAGAGTCACTGTATTACTCCTTGCTATTTTCCAGAGTTGGTTCTTAAGAACATCACCCTTGAACAGTTGCTGGAAATTATGCCACATGTGTCTCACACAGAACCTATGTTCTGCATCTGGGAACACAACTTTCACAGCATTAATGAGCCCCTAAAACAAATTGATATGGAATGATTAGTCTAATGTTCACCAAGCACATGTCACTACAATGAAAGCAACTACATTTCAGGAGTGAGTAAGCAGGTACCTTCTGTCTGTCTGACATGATAGTCCATGGTGTTGTGTTGATAATTCCCAGGTCGGCTTTCAAGGTCTCCAAGAACCATGTCCATGATGTTGTATCCTCCACTTCAACTGCAGCCACAGCTATTGGAAAAATGCAATCATTGGGATCCATCCCAACAGCAGTGAGTAACTATCCTCTGTACCTTGTTTTCAAGAAGCAACCATCAATAAATATAACTGGCCTGCAGCCTTCTAGGAAGCCCCTTTTGCATGCCTCAAGACTCATGTAGCAATGTTTGAATCTTGAATTGTGATCTAGTGCTAGCCAGAAAGTGCTTCCTGGATTGCTTCTCTTGTTCTCATTTGCATAGTCCTAGAGCATCTTGTACTGTTCCTCTTCATCTCCATAGATCACTGTCATAGCTATCCTTTTAGCCCTCTGCAGTTTACTCCTTGAAGGAGTCATGTTCCACTCTTTCTGCACCACTCTGGAGAAATTATTCAGACTCATTCCTTGATCAGATCTAAAAATCTCTAGATACTTGTCTGCAATGAACTGAGCAGTGAATGCACTAATCTTCCATTTGCCAGTGCAAGTGTGCTCATCTATGTACCTCTTTATCTGGTATGCTCCAGTCCTTGAATCAGCTGAATCCCAAAGATACCAAGGACAGTTTTGTACACATACAGCCCTTACTCTCACCTTGTCATTGATGGGTAGTTTGATGGCCTTTCTGCGAAAACAACTGTATGACCTGATAACCTTCCTAAGCAAATCCACATTGGCAAATACTTGGCCAACTTGAAATTTGGGATCAAGTACATCATCATCTCTAAAGGTTTTGAATTTCATGTGAACTACATCATCATCAGACTCAGGACCCCATAGATCTTCTCCTTCAGAATCCTCCTCTTTCATTACAGACTTCAGTTTCCCACTGTCATTTTGAGTAGTGCATCTACTCTTCCTTTTCTTCTTCTCACCTCCACTCTTGGCTGTCACAGATGCACTATTCTTTGTCAATATTGTCAGTTTGTCAACATGTAGATCATCATCACCTTCACTTAGAGCATAATCAGAATCAGTCATCTCAAACTCTGAATCTGCTGCATGTACACTGTCAGCATCATCACTCCCACTGTCTTGTCCTTCTTCTTCTGATAGTTCAGAAGCTCCTGGAGTACTCAGAGTCTCAGCATAGTTGGTTCTGACCCTCTTCCTTGCCCTTACCCTACCAGCAACATAAGCTTCATGTACTATGTCCACTGGATCTTCAACTGGCCCCGTTGGATACACTACCTGAATGGGTACAGGAGGATCATCTGAAACTGCATCTACAGTCTTGCAAGGGCTAATGACAGGAGGCAGAGGAACTACTGGGAAATTGACAACATCATCCCAACCTTTGAAACTATAGCTGTCATCATGATCAAGATAAACACTAAAGAAATGGTTGCCTATGTCCACCATAGTTACCATAAACATGAAGGCATGATCATATTTCAACTCCCTTAAGCCATTCTTTGCAATTGTCAACATAGTAATGCAGTAGTGAGCCTTAATTCTACATGCCATTTCATAACCAATTTGCTCAACTATGTGCTCAAGCATTGATGTTGACCATGATACAGAGTCAACCTGATCATAGTAGATAACATGACCACCAACATAGCTTCTATTGTTGCATGTGCCCAGAAAATATCCACCATGGTTTATCTCCAATGTAAAGCATGAACTTCCCCTATCTGTGATTTACCATAAACGAGTGGTCAACGCCCAAAACAATGAAAAACACAACCTTTTTTGGAAAAAATATCAAACAGAGCAAAATGAAGGTATGTTGGTATCTTCCTATAGAACATGAACATTTTCTTGAAATTAAAGGGTTTTCTTCTAAGCATCTTGATAAAACCCTGAGCCCTAACCGCACCAAAATCAACGGCCAAAACCCTAACCAAACAAATCAACAGAACTCCAAAAGAGAGTTCTCAAACATGCAGAGCACATCACATTGGCTAGTCTAGAACAAAAAATCTACCAACAAATCTACCCTAAACCCTCATCAATGGCGGTCCTGAGCGCGTACCATAGACGGGAGGAGGAGCGTCATCCTGCCGCCGGATTGGGAAAACGGCCGCGACTCCTAGCCGCGACATCGGAGCGACACCGTCTCAGCACCTCCACCGCCGTCGTCGGTGAAGATGCCGACGAAGCTCCACCACAGCCAACCTCGATCACTCCACCTCGGCCGCTCCGCGTTGCGCTCCCGTTCCTGCCTCCTCTCCCTAAATCCCCTTTCACCTCGACAGCTCCGCGAAGTAGAGCAAGGGGGAGAGCAAGTTGAGGATGGTCACTGGTGGGAGGGCCTGTCTGAGTTGACCTGTCTGTCCAGAGGGGCTATTGGAAAATAAATGCTCCCTCAATACACCATCAATGCAGTTGTGACACTGTATTCGGGCCCCACTCACCTCCACGTCACCCAATACTTCGCTACGTATCGCTCAGTGACCACGCGTGACGCTCTCACGCAAGTTCGGTGACCGTAAACACGTATTACCGTTGTACAGTGACCGTATTAACTTAGCTAAGCAAATACAGTTACCTACCATGGATTTAACTCAATTTGTTTCAGGCATCTATGGCCGGTTCCCACACACTGTGACACCGGTGCCTGTATCAAAATTTCAAGGCATCGAAGCAACTATGTGCTCCATTTTCCAGTTCTAAGACCTTCCACAGCGTGTCCGGTGCCTAAATAGTAAAAAGGGGGACAGTTTGTCAGTTGATACCATAATGAAAAATTTAGGCACCGGTCTCACAACGTGGTGGTGGTGCCCGGAAGAAAAAATAGGACCCACGTATTCTTGACCGAGCCAACTACCAGCTTTCCTTCGCGCGAGTTCTCCTCCTCGCCTCCAATCGCCGGTAGAAATTCTGGTACTTGCGATAGGCGAGCTCCAGGGATCCGGTCGGAGAGAAGCGGCCTCGTCCAGCGCCATCGCCCACTGTCGAAATCGCGGCGCATCCTTCCGGTACGAGTGTGAATCGTAGTGGAGTAGGGGCGCCCCATCTGGATCGCCGGCGCAGCGTTCAACCAGCTCCAAGTCGCGGCCGCCGCTGATGCGCTGGACAAGCACCTCGTCTGAGCAGATCCTCACAGCGCGCGCACGAATCTGAGTGGAGCAGGAGCACCTCGTGTGCCCTGGACCAGCTCGTCTGGGCTTTGCAGCAGCACCGGATGCAGCACAGGTGATAAACTCTTTACCTTTTTTTTATTTGATTACAAATCGTTGGGAAAATTGTTGTTATACGGATTCTTTTGGCAAAGATAGATGCGTTGCTGGCTGCTGGTTTCATCAATGCATTAATTCACTAATTTTATTAGATACGATGCATGTGTTTATTTTGTAAATTGAAAAGGGTTGAGGAGACTCGTAATTCAGTAGTACGTACTCTCTTCGATCCATATTAGTTGACTTATTTTTTTTAGATTCATATGTATATAGTTAAGTATCTAGTTTAGATTCATCCGTATTTAGACAAACTTGAGTCAACTAATATAGG
This sequence comes from Avena sativa, assembly GCA_916181665.1. Taxonomy (NCBI): domain Eukaryota; kingdom Viridiplantae; phylum Streptophyta; class Magnoliopsida; order Poales; family Poaceae; genus Avena; species Avena sativa. The sequence continues at coordinate 324,690,086 of OV702280.1, forward strand.
TCGGGAGGAAGTAATATTAATCAGCGGCATTTTAACTCAACAATTTGTGAACTGATTTAGACAGTACAAAATAGACATGCTCGAATAGAAATTTAAAGTACATAAGGGGTAGAAACCAATTTAAAGAAAAACTAAACTACGTTGCCGCCAAACTTGCCCCAAATATTCTGTACCAAATCAGCCTTGAGACGACGATGCGTGGCTCGATCTCGAATGACTGCCTCTTTTTCAAGAACCAAATCAAACCCATCAATTGGCTCTTGTTCAGCTACAATGTAAGGTACGGTGAAGTCAGCCTCTTCATAATCACAGTCATACTTATCATAGCATTTGTAGGTGTGCCTTTCATCTTTCACAATCATATTATGCAATATAATGCAAGCATACATGATCTCAGCAAGTACATCCTTGCGATGCATACGTCCTGGATGACGAACTATGGCAAAACGAGCTTGCAAAACCCCAAAAGCTTGCTCAACATCTTTCCTTGCTCCTTCTTGGTGTGCTTTATATAACTTGTCCTCGTCACTTAGAGCCATAGGGATTGATTTTACAAATGTTGCCCATTCTGGATAAATACCATCTACTAGGTAGTAACCTAAGTTATACTCATAGCCATTGACTTTAAAATGTACCTCAGGAGTTGTACCTTGCATTGAACTTTGTAACCTTCTTTGTTGTCTTCGTCCAATGGTTCTTGCATTGCATAATCGTTTTCTTTTCCCCTTTGGATGCATATTTGTTCAACTCTGCTGCTACTTCTTTTCAATAGTTTTCTCCCCTCTTTGAGTTCCCATGTATTGAGTCACATGAGTTGTGAAGCCAAGATGCTATTAGCAGTTCATCCTCATGTTTACTCCAGCTCTTGCTTTTCCCCCTTTTTTCAATCTCATCAGGACTGCTCTCACTGCCTTCTTCATTGTTGCTAGCAAGATCTTGATTCATGGGATACACAGGTGACATCGGATAGGGAGGTGACATTGCATAACTTACTCCAGGTGAGCTGCTCTCATCGCCTCTTGAACCAGTCCCTCCAAAAGCTCCAAGAAACGGCATGCATCCAATCGGAGACGATGCACTGTTGCTTGAACCTGCTCCATATGCTCCTGGAGGATAAACCACCCCGGTGCCATGGTAAGGAACACCATGATAGCTTGGATGCATGTGTGGTATTGGATGATAGCTTCCTGGAGCACCATATGAATTGGCCTGATGTGTGTAATGACTGGAAATTGGGATTGAATGGAGTGGTTGGATAGTTCAAATGATTTGGAGGGAGGTTTGGATATTGCTGGCTGATTTGGTTTTGTGTATTTTGTAGGAAATTTGGGTTTTGTGGATCTAAAGGTGGGAGTGCAGAGTTCATCATGCTTGTGTAGCTTTGGGAGGAAGAGTTCTTCATTTTCTGAGAGCTTGTGGCTGGAAGATTTTTTGTTTTGAGCTAGATAATTTCTTCAGCGTTTTGTGTGAGTAGATGACCAATATATAGAGCTAGCTCAAACGGTCATATTTGATACATGCAGAGTGCAACGGTCTTGTGAATTGAAGTCTGTTGGTTGATGATTGTGTGGCAGTTGAAAAATACAATATTTAATTGCATGGGATGAAGTGGGCATCGGAGCATCTACCTGCTCCTACTCCCTGGAATGATTTTCGGGCACCACATGTGCAACGGAGGGAACCGGTGCCCAAAAGCTAAAAAACGGACTGGGCACCGAAAACTGCATACGCTGTGGAAGGCCTAAGGCCTTCCACGGCGTGTCCGATGCCTAAATAGTAAAAAGTATGTCAGTTTGTCAGTCGATGCCACAATAAAAATTTCAGGCACCGATCTCACAAAGTGGTGGGGCCCGGAGAAAAAAATAGGACTCACATATCCTTGACCGAGCCAACTACCAGCTTCCCTTCGCGCGAGTTCTACGGTGATCCCCTTTCACTCCTCCTCGCCTCCAACTGCCTGTAGAAATTCTGGGAAGAGGATCCCCTGACGTAGCCTCTCCTGCCATTGAGTCCCTGACAAGTGGGGACCACCACTCGTGGGACCCACATGTTATTGACCGAAAGTCAGTGTACTGCAGGGTTAGCTACGTCAGAGGAGCCGCGTCGTACTTGCGATAGGCGAGCTCCAGGGATCCGGCCAGAGAGAAGCGGCCTCGTCCAGCGCCATCGCCCACTGTCAAAATCGAGGCGCATCCTTCCGGTACGAGTGGGAATCGTAGTGGAGTAGGGGCGCCTCATCTGGATCGCCGGCGCAGCGTTCGACCAGCTCTTGTCACGGCCGCCGCTGATGCGCTCGACAAGCACCTCGTCTAAGCGGATCCTCACAGCGCGCGCACGAATCTGAGCGGAGCAGGAGTACCTCGTCTGCCCTGGACCAGCTGGTCTGGGCTTTGCAGCAGCACCGGATGCAGCACAGGTGATAAACTCTTTACCTTTTTTGTTTGATTACAAATTGTTGGTAGAATTGTTGTTGTACGGATTCTTTTGGAAAAGATTGATGCGTTGCCGGTTGGTGGTTTCATCCAATGCACTAATTCACTAATCTTATTAGATACCATGCATGGTGTTTTACAAGGTGCAGTGCCGACCTGCGTGTCGAAAGCGGCCTTGGATGATTGTAACCAAAAAATTATTACCTGATTAATACACAACACATTTTCAAAAAAAAATAGTAAATTGAAAAGGGTTGAGGAGACTCGTAATTCAATAGTACATACTCTCGACTCAACTTTTCGTAGATTCATATGTATAAGTTAAGTATCTAGTCTAGATTTATCCGCATCTAGACAAAGTTGAGTCAACTAATATAGGTCGGAAGGAAGTAATATTAATCCGTGGCATTTTTACTCAACAATTTGTGAACTGATTTAGACAGTATAAAACACACATGCTCGAATAGAAATTTAAAATACATAAAGGGTAGAAACCAATTTTAAAAAAAATTAAACTACATTGGCACCAAACTTGTCCCAAATATTATGTACCAAATCAGCCTTGAGACGACGATGCGTGGCTCGATCTCGAATGGCTGCCTCTTTTTCAAGAACCAAATCAAACCCATCAATTGGCCCTTGTTCAGCTGCAATGTAAGGCACGCTGAAGTCATCCTCTTCATAATCACAGTCATACTTGTCATAGCATTTATAGGTGTGCCTTTCATCTTCCACAATCATGTTATGCTATATAATGCAAGCATACATGATCTCAGCAAGTACATCCCTGCGGTGCAAACGCTCTGGATGACGAACTATGGCAAAACAACCTTGCAAAACCCCAAAAGCTCGCTCAACATCTTTCCTTGCTCCTTCTTGGTGTGCTTTATATAACTTGTCCTTGTCACTTAGAGCCATAGGAATTGATTTTACAAATGTTGCCCATTCTGGATAAATACCATCTACTAGGTAGTATCCTAAGTTATACTCATGGCCGTTGACTTCAAAATGTACCTCGGGAGCTGTACCTTGCACCACTTGAGTAAACAAAGTAGACTGGTCGAGTACATTGAGGTCATTACTTGATCCAGCAACCCCGAAGAATGCATGCCATATCCATAGGTCCTCAGAGGACACAACTTCGAGCATAACTGTTGCAACTCCATGATCTCCACGAGTGAACATTCCCTTATGAGCCACAGGGCAATTTCTCCATGTCCAATGCATGCAATCAAGACTCCCCAACATTTCAGGAAATCCACGGGCATTTCCTACAACAAGTAACCTTTCTATGTCTTCATTAGCGGGCCTTCTTAGGTATTTTGGAGAAAAAATTGCTATCACACCTTTGCAGAAGGTGATCATGCATTCAATAACTGTGCTTTCAGCCATTCGTAGGTTCTCATCAAACAAATCAGCAGGTGTGCCATAGGCCAGCATTCGGATAGCTGCAGTGCACTTGTGCAGGGGAGAAAAGCCAGGTTTCCCAAATGCATCACTCCTTTGAGTGAAGTATGGAGACCACACACCAAGGGTTTCAACAATCTGAAGAAATAATTCTTTCCTCATACGAAACCTACGCCTGAATTGCTTGTCGGTGTACCTTGGGTTGTCACCTGTGTTGATTGGACGTACCTATCTGTTGCGCTGCAATTTGGGCTCGGATTTGCGCCTCAATCTCTGCTTCAGCTGGGTCATTGATGAAGTCCCAAAAAACTCACTCACAGCTTTGAAACTAACTGCTTCCTCCACATTATCTTCTTGGTTTGCTTGTGGGTTCTCATTGCTGGACATGTTGTGAGTGAAAGGTGTCTTGGATAAAAGAAGTGGGGGGTATCTGTGTGAATGGAGCTGCTGCTTCTACTTATAAGGATTAGTTTCTAACGGCTAGTTTCTTAACAGCTAGATTCCCAACGACTATTTTCTCCATAGCTAGATTTACATTCCCAACGGCTAGTTTCTCAACAGCTAGATTCCCAATGGCTAGTTTCTCAACAGCTAGTTTCCCAACATCTAGATTCCCAACAACTAGATTCCCAAAATATAAATTATAACTAATGTGTTTCTAGTAGATGCAACAAATATTTTGAACTAATGATTGCATAATAACTCAACTTCTTACAACTGCTTGTTACATACTGATCCAGAAAATGCTAGAACTAAGGATTACATAGTAAGTTAGAACATACACCAAATTTCAACCGAACAATTCCCTAGCTAAAAATTCCACAACTTGGTCATGTCTGTTCTTTTGAGCAGCATCATAGCCTGTAGTATCTTTGTGAAGAAGATCAAGGTATTTACTGAGTTTTTCAACCTTTATATTCTCCTTCTCAGTTTCAACCCTTCCTTTCTCAGCTTCAGCTTGTATAAGGGTGGCATCAACCATTTTTTTAGCAGCAACTATTTTTCTTAGTTGAATCTCATTAAACTGGTCCACGGTCTCACTCGAGATGCTACCAGATGAGCATTTTGATTTGCTTGCTGCTTTCTCTTGTGCTCTTGCTTTGTTGCGCCCCATGGGTTTTTTAAGTACTCCTTCTTCATCTGTTGCTTGGCTTGGAGAGCTATGGGATCCCGAGGATTTCACCATGCTTCTCTTGTTCATATCATGAACTGAATATGAACTTTTCCATTTAGCCTCGTTCTTTACAAGTTTCCACCAGTGCTCGTATGCAAAGGGTCTTTTTGTTTTGGCAGCAATATTGTATTTGGCGCGAACTTTCTCCATCAAGTCATGGTCATTGGCACCACTTGGCCACATAGTTCTTTCAACATTGCAGATGGCATTGAACTTTGTAACCTTCTTTGTTGTCTTCGTCCAATGGTTCTTGCATTGCATAACAGTTTTCTTTTCCCTTTGGCTGCATATTTGTTCAACTCTACTGCTACTTCTTTCCAATAGTTTTCTCCCCTCTTTGAGTTCCCATGTATTGAGTCACATGAGTTGTGAAGCCAAGCTGCTATTAGCAGTTCATCCTCATGTTTACTCCAGCTCTTGCTTTTTTCCCCCTTTTCAATCTCATCAGGACTGCTCTCAATGCCTTCTTCATTGTTGCTAGCAGGATCTTGATTCATGGGATACACAGGTGACATCGGAAAGGGAGGTGACATTGCATAACTTACTCCAGGTGAGCTTCTCTCATCGCCTCTTGAACCAGTCCCTCCAAAAGCTCCAAGAAACGGCATGCATCGAACCGGAGACGATGGACTGTTGCTTGAACCTGCTCCATATGCTCCTGGAGTATAAAACCCCCCAGTGCCATGGTAAGGAACACCATGATAGCTTGGATGCATGTGTGGTATTGGATGATAGCTTCCTGGAGCACCATATGAATTGGCCTGATGTGTGTAATGTGACTAGAAATTGGGATTGAATAGAGGGGTTGGATAGTTCAAATGATTTGGAGGGAGGTTTGGATATTGCTGGCTGATTTGGTTTTGTGTATTTTGTAGGAAATTTGGGTTTTGTGGATCTGAAGGTGGGAGTGCAGAGTTCATCATGCTTGTGTAGCTTTGGGAGGAAGAGTTCTCCATTTTTCTGAGAGCTTGTGGCAGGAAGATTTTTTGTTTTGAGCTAGATGATTTCTTCAGCGTTTTGTGTGAGTAGATGGCCTATATATAGAGCTAGCTCAAACGGTCATATTTTGATACATGAAGAGTGCAACGGTCTTGTGAATTGAAGTCTGTTGGTTCATGGTTGTTTGGCAGTTGAAAAATACAATATTTAATTGCATGGGATGAAGTGGGCATCAGAGCATCTACCTGTTCCGACTCTCTGGAATGATTTTCGGGCACCACATGTGCAACAGAGGGAACCGGTGCGCAAAAGCTAAAAAATGGACCGGGCACCAAAAACTGCATACGCTGTGGAAGGCCTAAATACCACTTAAATATGCATGTCATCAATATTGAACAACTACTCCTTTCAGCGTGAGACTTGGCCAAGCGATACCGTTTCGCGTTGCTCTCACGAGCGGGCGGCGACGTGGAGAAAAAACCCTCCCGATCTCAATCGGCCAGGGCGTTGGCCTTGGTCCCTCCTACCTCCGTTTGTCTCTCCGACGACGGCAGGAGGAAGGGGGGCTTGGTTCCTCCATTCTGGCCTAGTAGTTAGGGTTAGGTTTTGTAACATCCCAGTATTAGAGCTCAGAAATAAGATGAACCTAGTTGTGTGCATTGCATTCATGCATAGAAAATCTGAATAATTTTCGCGCTTTTGAACAAAACTTGTCAAAGTGATTGAAGCTTCTCTTAACTTGATAGAATTGAAGTAGATCATCAAGTTGACTGCGATAAGTTTCAATATGACCTTTGTTAAAACCTTATTTGGGTAAACATGATTTGATCTAAGGGTAGATCAGATATAATAAATGATACTCATAATATATTGCTTAAATAATTAATATCTGATCCTTAAGGGATTCTATCATCATATTCAACACAACAATTCATAAGTGACAAGTTAAGATTACAAACTAAAGTAATATAAATGTAGTGACTAATCCCGACCTATCTTATTCTTATCTATTCTTACTATGAGTATCATAGTAATACTTAACTTTAACTCTTTAATGAGTTTGACTTGGAAAGAGACTAAGTCAAGATCATTCACTATATATCTTTATTTCCATATCAATTTTTATGGAACTTATCTTAATATCTATTGTTCATCAATGTTGAGTAACCCACCATTGATTTACAAATTCTTTAACTATCAATCCTTGATCTACTAATTCTTGATCTTATCATAACATCTACTTAAATCTTTTAAAGAGGGCATAGTCCATGAATAACCTTAATCCAATATGAGATACTAAGAAGATAATTTCAATACAATTGAAAAGTTGTATTGATAAATCCTTGCTTAGTCAACTAAGAATTTAAGATATAAATGATTAAAGGATCATATTGATCATGCCTTACTCACCAGGATGGTCTACCTATATCTAGTATAAAATATATTGATGGGTAGAACATGATTGAAACCCTAGTAGAGATAAGTTATCCTAGAGTAGTCATTACAAGCCACATTAATATAATGTAAGGGTGGAGTGTGAGTTATTAGAGTAAAGTAAATGTAGGATGATATTATTCAATTAAAGCTAGTTTAGCATAGGGTTATGGAAGAAGTGTTATTCATTTTAAAGGATAGTAAGCCTTAGAGAAAGGTAGTTGGATACATACATACATCTGATGAAGAAATATTAGTAATGGATGATTAAGGAAGATTATGAGTGGAGTTTGAAAGAACTACTTGTTGGATTGATGATTATCAACAGTAGAGTAGTGGGTATAACTAAGCAAAGATATGAGAAAACTATGAAATACTTTAGTATCAAACTCATTGGATTCATCCATGAGTTTAGAAGAATAAAAGGTGAATAAGAACATTCTTGTGAAGTAAAGCTCATCATACTAACTATGATGATGGATAGGAAGAAGTATTATATTTAGGAAAGGAATTCTTTAATTAAAGGTCAAGGATGGTGAAGAATGGAAAAATAGACATCCTTGTTAAACAACCAACTCTAAATCTTAAACCAAGTATAATGTCCATTCAGGGAATTGATTCATCATCTTATGTTAATATCACTTTATAGGAATATTTTCCTATAACAAATCACATCAGCACATCTCTGTTTGTTCCAAATATCATAATTATATGTGCTTAAGAGTATCTTTATCAATTCATTCCTATAAAACATTCTAGACATAACTTTCCATTATAAAAGGTGATGTCATCAAATATCACAAACAGAAAACAATATGCTTAGTTATTAAATCTTTACTCACATCCATAAAGGAATCTAAGTATATTAAAAACCCTAAACCCTAGGGTAAATATTCATGATTCAAAATTCTAAACTTCTTTGTTTATCATAATAGAATATATACATTGCCATTCTCCAAGCCAATGGAAGTAGTAATAACCATACTAATTTCTTTTGTATTTCATGCATCAAATAATGATATAGGATCATTATACATATAAAAAAATTCTATTCAAACTATGAGCCAACTGAAGTTAAGGGGGTGTTTGTTTAGGCTTTTCTTGGCTTTCCATAGCAAAAAGCGGGTGAAACGAAACAAACAGGGTAGCTGCACTGCAGGCTTTTCCAAAGCCATCGCGCAAAATACACAGGCGAGGGAAAGCACCTTGAGAGGTGCTTCCCGTAGCTTCCCGCGGCTTTGAAGTTAAAGAATGAAACGGTACATTGCACTGCCCCTAAACTTCGTTCTATTTACCCAGGTTGCCACTGCCCTGCTCTTTTCCTTCCACCACCGTCAAGCAAACAGAGACGAGCATAGTAGAAAACCGTCTCCAGATCGGCGCGACCAGGCCTGCCGCCGCCTCTAAATTGGTGTCGGCTGGGGATCCGCCACCGCGGCCACTCTTTTCCGCCAGCAACCGGGAGATCAAAACAGCGTTGTTTGAGTTCATCCTGCCAGCCGACCTGCCGTGCTCCTCCGCTGGGCCTAGGTGTCCGTGTTTCAATCTCTGCCACAAGCGACTCGTCCACCGTCTTCGGCCGGGCGTCCTCCCTCCAAGAGCCACCCGATTTGGCTGGCTAGGCCTGATTTGTATTTTTCTGAATTTTGCTTCCTCACGATGTAGTTGTGCAGAGATGTGCCGATGACTAGTTCTACAGGAAAAGAGAGCACTTAGGTGATTTCTTGCTAATTCATTTGCTTCCTCACGAATCCTAATGTACTAAAAATTTCCAGAAGTAGGTACGTACAAGAGGTACTCCTGAATTGTTGCTGATTGTAAATTCCTTTGATATGTGAACAAAACATTGACTAACTTAGTCATAATTCATAGAAAAATATACCGTCTCCACTAAAATTTGCTAAAAGAATAGCTAATTTTTCTTAAATAATACATTTTTTAATTCAATTTCACAAATAATACACGAAATGCAAATGTTGCAAATCTAACGGACCGTCGGACACGTTCGGCCCGTTTTTTCCGTGCCGTTTTTCCTGTCGTCTCTTCACGCCGTTTTTCCCGTCGTCCGAACGTGTCCATCGTCTTTTGAACAGACGGTCGTCCTTTAGATTTACAAATTCCCTATTTCGTGTATTATTTGTAAAATTGAATAAAAAAATATATTATTTAAAAAAAATAGCAAAAGAATATGTCATGGACCTATAAAAAACTATATCATGTATTTTATGAGTGCACTATAGCATTTACACTAAAATTAGCTAAATTCTAAGGGTATTTCAGACAATTTGTCGGATTATATTCCTACAGCCAACTAAGTTGCCAAACAGTGAAACTCGGAACATCAGCTTTCTCTGCACAACAGTTTTTCCTTCACAGCAGCACAGCCAGCCACAGTCAGCCAGCCACAGCCCAAACAAACAGGCCCTAAGTTTTATAAACAAATAAGAATGTATCATTTAATAAATCCATGGTTAAAAGTGGAAAGAAAAAAAAGCTTCTACAAAATATTAAAAGGGGTTCATATAGAGAAAATAAAACAAATATAAAAGATTATATAATAAAAGTTTACAAATGATACTAAATATATTTTAGTATTACTACAATTATCCAGCAAATAAATTCTACAAAGAAAGGTTCAAATTAAAGATTATATACAAATCTAAAAAGGAAAACAGAAAATAGAAAAATAAAAAACAAATAAAAAACAAGACCTGGTCGTGGCCCAACTTCTCTTTGCTTACTTGTCGCCCAGGTGCAGCCCACAAAGGCCCAATAACCAGCCCAGCTCGTTCTCGTCTCTCGCTGACGGGTGGGATCGAAGAGGGACTGCGGGTTGAGAGGAAAGAAATGCCAGGGGGTTTTCTGGAAAATCGACTTCGTCGTCTACCTCGCCTACTGGAAGCAGCTCGCTGGCCGGAGCTCCGCCGTCGGTCGACCGCCGCACTACGGTGTGTGCCGCCATCCCTGGGAGGAGTATATAAGATCGCCGCGTCCTCTTCTATCCCCTCATACCAATCTCATCCTCAATCTCTCTCTCCAGAACCATTTTCCTTCCTCACCCGAAACCCTAGTTCATCGGAGTTTATCGTTCCGGTCAAGTCCGACCACCCCTCTCCTCGTGGTAGCCACTGTTGGACGCGCCGTCGTGGACTTACTCACCTAGGACCAAGCACGAAAGCCCGCACGCCGGGAATCATGTGAAATCGAGCATTCCTTTCATCGGCCGACGTGGCCATTATCGTCGATTCGCCGTCGTCACGCCTTCCCCAAGTCTCCTCGACCTCTCTATCGTCATCAGGATAAGCTTACACATCTCTGGACCCTAATTTCGCTTGCTAATTCGCACCATAGACCTCGATTCGATGAGCACCACCGTTGGCCGCCGCAGAAGCTCGTCGCCGATGTATTTCTGGTGATCAGTAAGTAGCGGCGTTACCACCAATAGGTTCGCCTTGGTTTCCTATGTCCAATAGCATCGGCCTTGTTCACCGGAGGACGATGGTTCGCCGTCGGCGACCATTGATGCTTGTGTCACCCTAGCCACGTCAACGTGTTTGACCAGTCTTTGTCTCGCGTGGCTGATGACATGTCCTTGGGCCCATATATCATTGTCTGGGGGTAGAGACAGGGTCGGTAACAAACACATTTATTAAATCTGAGAGCTAAGGTGGACATAGGCCCACTAGTCAGTGACTCAGGCTAGATGCGGGTGTGGTGTAAAAAGTTATTTCCTGTTTAAGAAAGAATACAAAAAATCCAAATATACATATTTCAGAAATTAAATAAAATGATTAAAACTTATTAAATATATAACTTTTGATTTATAATTCAGAAAAATGTGTATAATATATGAAAATTTGTAGAAAAATAAAATCTACAACTTAAAATTATTATCAAATATTATTATGTTGATTATTTAAATAAATATTATTTAATAAAGGTTTTATAAATAATAAAACCTTGATAATTCATATTTTAATAATGATAAATATTAAGAATATAAATAAATACCAAAAATATTGGAAAAATAAAAAAATACTTTAAAACTATAATCATGCATTATTACTTCACTTACTTAAATATTTATTATTTATTAAGTATTAAATCTTATAAAATTCATATCTTATTATTTATAACTCATAAAAATAAATATAATATACCAAAACGATCAACTAAAATAATATCTACATGTTAAAAATATAACATTCCACTTTTGAGTTAATTAAAAATTTAAATATTTTAATAACTCAAATTTAAACTTATTTACTTGTTTAAAATTCATATAAGGGTAAATAACAATTATTAACTTATTTACTTTGCCTTTGTATTGATAGGTTTATTTGTAGGTCACTACGCTATACAAGAAGGCAAAGAAGATATTTATGAAGGAAAGTAGTCTCCAGTTCAGGTATGACAGAGCTTTCTCACAATTTCACGATGATAACATGTTGTTAGGTTATTATTGTTTGTCAGAAAAAATATGATTATACTCTGTGTTCAGTTCTAGTAACAGTATCCTCATTCTTGTGTATTTTTATCAATTTTCTTGGTTATCATACTTTCAGTCTTTTAGGTGAGCTTATAGGAAGTTCCCCTTCATGAGTTTTAATGTAAATATCTTTGCGATTATTGTTTCTGCCGTATATAAGAAGGAATATTTTAGGTGAGCATACTTTGTGGCTGATTCCTTTTCCTGCTCCATTGTTTTGAAGAGCTCGTGTGATGATAATAGGAGCTAACAACACTGGACCTGGGCCAATGGTCACAAAATGAGGAGCGTGCTTCTTGAGTCTGATGGCATGTGACACAACCATTCCTAGCTAAGTAGGTAAGGCATGTAGTTTTTTCCATGTAATAATCAAGGGTTGTGACTAATGTGGTTGACGTATTAAGTATTTCTTGATGCAATGTGTAGAGCCAGGGTAATGGACAATACAAAGTTGTTTGACTTGATCAAGTAACATATAGTCGAATGATTCATGTATATTCACACTTTGGGATGGTGAAAAGAGGTGGGTAATATTCATAGAGAAATGAGTCTGAGGTCTTACAACAGATAGTGTTATACAGACGCAAAAGAAGTTTAGGGATTGCATGCCATCGGAATATATTTACTAATTCTTAAATAGTCATGTTATATCAATAGTTGAACTCTTTTTCTCTCTATGCTGATTTATATTCATGTTTCGCATATGGACTTATGATTTCTACGAAAAAAATCATTTATGGATTTAAGGAACACCGAATAAGACATATGCACTATTTTTACGCTTTTAGCTGCTGCAAAAAGGTACACAGCATAATAATACAACTATTTGAGCAAGGAACACCCCAACTTCTGGTATTTTGCCCCTGCTCATTTGTAGTACAAATGTTGATAAATGGTCCCAGTACAAGGATGTTGTAAATTGTCGTTGATAAATCATTGACTTTCTGATACATTTTTTCGTGTGTACTTTATACATGGTTATGTGTTTATTTTTATTAGTATTTGTTTTGATCTGGAAAATGAGTATGATGACAATTAAAATCAGGGTCGTAAGGACGCGTCGAGATGACCTAAAGTCACATGTATACATGGATGTAGTTGTGCTACTGAAATTGGAGAAGTGGGTGGTCGATTTCATTGTGGGATTTATCACTTGCTATTAGAAGTTATGTGCAACAGTGCAGTAGCTCTAACACGTGTTTAATTAGTTGTTGGACCAAATTGTATAATTTTACTGTTGGGGTCTGTTCTTGAGAGAATAGCCATTATATTTATACCAGATAGTTTCAAATATTTGGAGCATCTGATTTTCTCAAATATTCTTGCTCTTTTCTTTACTTGTTTTGTTGAGAAACAAACACGAGAGTATAAAAGGGAAGAATTATTCCAATTTCACAACGTTGGTTTTTTGAAGTCGTATATTTTGATTTAATGGCCAAAATGAATATAGATACGCATTTGTGGTACTAAGGTAATTTATCATAAGTATTTACAATATTGTAATTGTGTTCTTCAATCTTTATAATATGTATTTACTTGCCATGTTATTTGTTTTGTTGGATAATGTATCTCAATGCCTTTGTATGCACGATTCTGAACCATATGAATTTATCATGTGTTATTATGCCATTTTAGTTCCAAATTGCTCAAAATATATTATTTATTTTCTTAGCATGGACGGGCGCGGCAAAGCGCGCTACATTTCACATGTATGCATTTTCAATTATTCTTGATTAAGTGTCTACTATCTATTAGGCTATTTCTTGTACTTACACAACACATGTGCTATCCTGACCCGCTGTTGGAACCGTGGGAGCAGGATAAACTTTGGAAGGGCACACAACGCTCCATGTTGGTCCTCGTGTGAATGCTTATCTTACTGTAGTTGTTATGTGGGATCACATTACAAATCAAGTGTAGGTGTCAAGGTTAGTTTTACACAATGTTTATATTCTCACTTTTAGAAAACTCCACCTATGTGTATTTGATATTTATTTTACTTATGTGCATAACTATATATTTCTATCCTAGGAATAACAATAAAATGTCTTGTTATATGTGACTATTTAATTTTTCTTCCTTACTCAATTTACTCATAAAGAATATTGTACTTGACTATTGGGTCATGCTTATAACCACATGCTACATATTGTTAATCCATCTCACCATCTTTATATAGATTCAAAAAATGGACGGGCGTGGCAATGCGCGCTATCATGGTCTAGTATTTCACTTAAGTTGATCCACAATCACACCACACAGGCACACAACATAGTCATGCATGCAAGACCGCACTTCTATAGACATAGGAAGAACTAGGGCAGGGGGATAACTTCCCATTTGTAGTAGAGAGAGCTCTCTATCTGAAGCATGTACCACATTCTATATCATAATTTGTCTCTATCCATTGATATATGTCTTATTATGAGGTGTTACTTATGTCTTTTTCTCTATTTTTGCATGTTGGATGATTTTTGGAGGATGGACTGCCGGAGTCAGGTTTCTGATGGAAAAAGAGGTGTTTTGATGCAATTTCGCGAAGATCAGAAAAATGTCAGAAAAATATTGGAAAATTATATTTTCCTAGAAGACGGAGGAAGCCAGAAGGGGAGGCGTAGCCGGGTCACAGGGGGCCCATACCCCCTAGGCGCGGGCCCACCTTCCCCGTGCCTAGGTCAGGTGTGGCCCACCTGGCCGGCTCCCGACTCCGCCCTCTCGCCTATATTTTCCCCACAGAACCCTAATACCAGGGGAGCGACCATAGAAAGATTTCCGCCGCCTCTACGGGGCGGAAAACACCGAGAGAGAAAGAGCTCTCCGGCAGACAGATTTCTACCGAGGAAATTTCTTTCTGGAGAGGGGAGATCATCGCCATCAGCACCGTCATCAAGCTAGACTTCGTCGGGATCATCATCATCATCCACACCATCATCTCCACCAACACCATCATCACCACTCCATCTCGCTATAACAATTGTGTTGGATCTTGCATTAGTTCTTAGGGGAAACTTTCCCGGTGTTAATTACTATTGTAGTTGATGCTTGTGAGTGGAACCATTGGATTATTGTTTATGTTCAAATTGTTATCCATCACCATATCATATTTGATCTTGATCCATATGATGTCTTGTGAGTAGTTCGTCTAGTTCTTGAGGACATGGGAGAAGTCATGTTGTTAGTAGTGGATTTGTGTTGAGTTATTATTCAATGCTTTAGTATTTAAGTTGTGGTGCTATTCTTCTAGTGGTGTCATGTGAACATCGACTACATGATACTTCACCATTTATGAGCCTAGGGGAATGCATTGTGTATCTGGCTACTAATTGTGGGGTTGCCAGAGTGACAGAAATCTGAACCCCCGTTAGGACACCTTTTTACAAGGGAGTGTAGGATCTCAGAGTTTAAGGTTGTGGTTAGGTTTATATTTTAATTACTTTCCTATAGTTGCAGATCCTTGCAGGGGGTTTAATCACAAGTATGTATTAGTCCAAGTAAGGTCAATACATTAGCACAGGTTCACCCACACAACTCTTACAACAATAAAGAAGAGTACTCAGCTATTTGAAGCGAAAGCACTTGACAGAATTCCCATGTGTCCTCGAGAACGTTTGGTCCTTATAAGAATTTCCACCGGCTTGTCCTTTGCTAAGAAAGGATTGGGCCACTTGCTGCGTTTGTTCGTTGTCTTTATTACTTACACCTTGTTTTGTTGCTTTATCAGAGAACCCCTAAAAATCCGTTTGCTAAGTATTTACAAAGATTTCCTGCTCCATACCACTAGTCAACACCTTCTGCTCCTCGTTGGGATCGACACTCCTATTTATCGAAAGTACTATGATACACCCCCTATACTTGTGGGTCATCAAGACTATTTTCTGGCACCGTTGCCGGGGAGTGAAGCGCTATTGAAGAGTGGAACTGGTAAAGGAAACTTCTACTATGAGTATTTCTTTTTGTTTCTGTTTGTTGCTTTGTTTCCAATATGGATAACCCACTTAGTTTTCTGTTTGGGAAAACTACTACCACTGTTAGGGTAGTAGATGAACCACCACCTGTTGAGATAGATCCTTTTAAGATACCTACAAGTATTGTTGATCGTGTTATGGATAATTATTATTTTGGGGATGGAACTGTCCACCCTGGTGATCACTTGCGTTTTATCCATGAATTATGCGGGTTGTTTAAGTGTGAAATTATCACAACTGAACAGGTGAAGAAGAAGTTACTCTCTATATCCTTGAAAGGGAGAGCTGAAGAATGGTATAAGCTGCTGAAGAATGGACAATCTATGGAATGGGAGGAAATGGCATCTCTCTTTTATTCTAAATTCTATCCTCCCAGTGAGATTCATAAGGATAGAAATCTGATATATAACTTTTGGCCTCGTGATGGAGAGAGTACAACTCAAGCTTGGGGGATATTGAAGTTACTAATGCTTAAATATCCTATTCATGAACTCCCTAACAATATTATTATCAATAATTTTTATGTTAGGCTTTCTCTTCATGATAAAGATTTACTAGATGCTTCTTGTGCTGGATCATTCACATGTATGAAGGAAGAAGCTAAATGGGATCTACTAGACTGTATTCAAGAGAACCCTGAAGCTTGGGAGAATGACAAAGGAAGAAAGTCAGGTATAAACTATGATTAGGAATGCATTAAAACTTTTATGGGAACTAATGACTTCCGTGATATTATTAATGAGTTTGGTCTTGACTCCCAAGTTCTTGCAAAATGTTTTAAGGCCTTTGCCTCTTATATTGAAATTCCCAAAAAGGAGTGGGACAAGTACCATGCTCCTTATAAAGACATTGTTACCCATGTTCCTGCTAGCATAGAAGTTTGTACTGTTGATCCTATTTTGCCTGAACCTTATGTTGAGAAAATCCATTTTTCTGCTAAGGTAAAGGAACATTCTATCATAGCTAATGTGGTTAGCAAAAGTGCAAACAAAACTGTGGAACCCGATGAGCAAATTAGTATTGAGCCTGCGGTAGCTATTGTGAAAGACCTTGTCACTAGAAATATAGAGGATGAGCATATTGTCTTCTATGAAGATGCTTCTAATATTGTCTCTCGTCCTAGAAAAGTTAGAAAAGCTAGTGTTCATATGCTTTCTTTTAAAATTGGTGATCATTGCTATTATGCTTTATGTGATATTGGTGCTAGTTCTAGTGCTATTCCTTATGAGCTTTACAGGGAAATTATGCATGAAATTGGTCCCTGTGAGCTTGAGGACATTGATGTGGTTATTCACCTTTCTAATAGAGAGACAGTCTGTCCCATTGGCATTGTAAGATATGTAGAGGTTCTTTGTGGTAAGATTAAATATCCTGTTGATTTTCTAGTGCTTAGTTCAACAACTAGCAAAACTTGTTCTATCATTTTTGGTAGAACTTTCCTAAACACTTGTGGAGCTATTATAGATTGTAAGAAGGAAACAATTTTAACTAAGTTTGATGGAGATTCTTATGAGTTTAACTTTTCCAAATTTGCTAAAGCTCCTTGTAAAAATAGCTTGCCTAATGAAGATTTCAGGATGGAACAACTTGCTTCTATTGATCTGGTTTATGACCTTGGACCTCTTTTTGGTGATAGTAAGTATGCTCATTCTTATGATAAAGTTGTTGCCAATGACGTCTATTTTGTCAACTTTATCCAAAGTGCTACTGAAAGTTATTATGAGAGAGGGAAACATGGTTTTATGCATCTCAATAATGTTAAGTTTCCCCGTTTTATGTTGAAAGCTTTGAAGTTGCATTTGTTTTGTCTTCCTATACTAGTGGCTTTTTGTTTCAACAATTTGTTTTCTTATGATAATCCCATGCATAGGTAGTGGGTTAGACTCAAATCTGCTGGTTATTTGCTTCTTGATGCTCTCTTTCATTCCAGATATATATCTCCGTTGTGAGCATCTTTGAAAGTTTCAAGCCTAACTTAAAGGCGTTAAAGAAAAGTACTTGTTGGGAGATAACCCAAGAGTTTGGTTGAGTCTTAGAAGTTATTACCTCCGTAATAACCGCTCATTATCCTTTTTGTTTTGGTTTTTGTGTCAAGTTCAACTACTTTTGAGAAGTAGAGGAGTTGTGAAAAGTGGCTGTCCTGGGACAGATTTTTGTGCTGCATTGTAAACATTCGTGAGGGAGATCAGTATGTTGGATGGAGCTGTATTTTCTGAGCTTGTTCTCCAGGTTGTTACCCAACTTTCATTAGTTTTTCACTTTTTGATTTGAGCAACAAAAGGTTTTCGAAAAAATCAATCTTTACCTGCTGGTCTGTTTTGACAGATTTTTGTTATCATTTACATTTGCCTCTTATAGAAGCCTTTGTTTTGATGGATTTCAGTTGGAGTGTGAACCTAAAGGTTTATTGTTTTTACTTACACTAATGTTTCCATTGAGGTTTGTGTGAGACCTTGTAGGAAAGGAATTTCCAGGAGAAGGAGGAAAGGAATCTGTAGAGTTCGACTTTGAATAGGTAAAAGTGGTGAAAACAGAAGGTTCGTTAAAGCCTAATATTTTTATATTTTTGACATTATTAATACATAAGGCAAGTTACGAGACACAGATGAGGAGCCGGAGGCCGGGGTGGCCAAACCCACCCCAGGTGCGGGCCCCAGCTGGCCGCACCTGGAGGGGGGGTGACCCCCCCAGCTCCATCTCTGCCTCATTTTTGTACAAGAACTTTCCTCATTCTTTGAAACTTCGTAATATATAACCCCCCGGATCCCCCGAGGTTCGTGCATCGTGTTCTCGTCGTTTTTTCGTTTCGATCTGTTTCTGTCAGGAAATCTTCTCAAGTTTAGAGCACCATGGTCTCCGCCAACGACAAAGGCAAGAATCTCGTGGAGAAGATAAAGTTGGAAGATGTCAACACCCGGTTTTTTAATCCCAGATGCATGTTATGCCATACATCACAATCCCAGGATTACCATTTTTGCGAGACATAACAGATTGGATATCACAGTACATCATCCATTACAAACCATACATAAGGTCTTACAACAAATAAAGGATCTCATGATCCAGTCTTAATACAATCATAGCAGCGGAATAACGTAATAATAACGGTAGCATGGGCGAGGCTCCATCTTCATGGTCATAGGCAATGCTGGCGATGGGAGATGATCCTAGTTGTCGTAACCTTCCTGCGGTCCATCCTCCTGATAGTCCTCTTCATAGTCTGGCCACGGGAATAGCAAGGGACAAAGCCATGAGTACTCTTTAAGTATTCGCAAACTAATACTAACAAGTGAAGTGGGTTTGAATAGGAATGCTAAGCTCTAGGTTGTTTTGCAAAAATCCAGGTTTATCTCTAACTGAGTTCAGAACCAAATAAATCTAGTTCAAAGTTTTATAACACCTAAGTGGGAACTTAATTTTCATGTTCACAACCCTGTTGTGGTCAAGTCAAAGTCATAATTCATTTCACAAGTCATTTTGAAAAATTCTGACGACGGAACAGTATGGCCACTCCAACTGTCCATAACCGCGGACGCGACTATTCGAATAGTTTGACACTCTGCAGAGGTGGTACACTTTCACCACAATATTCGATACATCCATCAGAAACAATCCTGAATTCACCATACTAAGTATGCGGATAATCATTCCTAACCTTTCAATTACACGCCCTAGTATAGGCACCTCTCCTATGAGTTTGGCCTCCAGCCATGACCAACTGTCATCTTGGTAACTGCACAGGTGGACAATCTTCACAAGGTAGCCTCAGCTCAAACCTTGGCCGCAAGAGAACCCATACTAAGGTATATAAACTTTCAGTCAAGCCCTACCCAATTTTCAGGTATTGTGGTTGTACGGTAAAATTGGAATGGTATTGCATCCAGACAACCATCAGTTTTATAAAGGGCTAAGGCTCATGCCTCAATATTTTGATCATCAAAATCATCTGGTGTTCAAGAACACATGTCAAAACATTTCAGTAGAATGACTCATCATTCTAAGGTGTTCATAATCATTTTCACCAAGTAATCCCATCTAAAGTGATCAAGTTTTATGCTTAGCAGTAGCATCTACAAGTGGGGGTAAACACTAATGAGGGGTGATAATCAAGTGTGACTTATCTAAGTTCAATCTCATGCCTCAGGATGACATCAAGATTTATCTAACTTAGGACAAATTTTATGATCTTTATGCTACCTTTAAACATCTTTCTAAAATCTACAAGTCACTACGTAAACACAAACTAAGGAGCTTTGATAAAGAAATAAAAGAACTAAGCTTGCAAGTAAAACTAGGTTTGGTATAATCAAGTGGTGTAACTAATGCATGTTTAATGCATAGTTATAATGCAAGGGTTAACTTTCAAAGTTCTAGCTTGCTTAGATAGCTTGCCTTGTGCAGAGTAGTGGTTGAGTTCTCCTCTGCTTCTTCCTCGTAGTATCCTACTTTCTCTTCGTATCCTTGGTCGGTACTAGCGTCTATCAATAAATACGAGATACACAATCACCAAACAATACTTAACTAATTCTATTTATCACACCAAGGTTCACACTAGATGATTTAGCATCATCACTATTATCACAATCAATAAAGCACTAGTTTCAATTATTTTATTTTAGAAAATTAATTTCTACTCATTGAAAAACTACTTAAGATTTAATATTATCCAACTAAAATAGGGGATCATGCTGACACATGTCATCACCACATATTTTAGTACTTGGGAATGTGATTTAAAGTGGTGTCACAATTTAATAAGGATTAACCTTTTTATTTCAATTAAATAAAGTGACTATAAATGCCTATGGGGCATTCTTTTATTGCTTATCCATTATTACTTCAAGTAAACCTAGATATTTTTATATATTTAGAAAGGTCTTGTCAAATTGATTTTTGAGAGTTGGAATCAACTCAAAAGATTTCGTGGTTGAATTTTGAAAAATGTTTGAATGCAGAAAAGCTTCTGCCTTGTTATTTTTACTATAGGTGATCTACAATTCCAAATGGTTTGAATCCAACGGTCTTGGATTAAGAATTTCAGTACCTTTCTAGCAAAATTGGTTTCATGCAATTTGATTCAGTGAATCTCTCTGAAATGATTTTTGAATCTACTGTCACAACTGGGTTTGAAATTAAATTGATAAAACCTAAATTCAAACTACTGGGTCACGCGGGAAGTTAACTGGGCCGACCCACTGTGCACAGCGTGCGCTCCCGGGTGGTTTAAGTGGCTGACCCCACCAGTCAATGAGATGGGGGTGCGAAGGGGTACGGTGCAATCTAGACCGTGTGATTAACATCTAATATAACGGCTGGGGCTTGTCGTCTCCGTCGGGCAGCGACGACGAGACTGAACCCTAACGCGGCGAGTGGGGGTTTGTGGTGGCTCACCGGGGCTCCGACGATGGTTGGCGATGGGGGTGAACGACGAAGTCAACAATGGCGATCCTCCTGGCACCGGCAGCTCCTCCTGGGGCGGCTCCAATCGATGGCTCCTCTTCTCCTCCTCCGCGGCAGACTCCGGCGAAATTCTGGCCTCCTGGTGCTCGCCTTGCTCCGGGGATGAGTGGGTGTGATCAGTGAGATGTGGGGAGTGAGATGGTGAGCTGAATTCGAATGGGGGAGGCCTCTATTTATAGTGCAAAGAGGGACCGAAGGGCGCGGGTGGAGCTCGTCGTGGTTGTCTGCACAACGAGCTAATGACATGGCTGGGGGTAGGGGATGGTGCGCTGCCTCCTGGCGAAGCTCAATGGCATGGTGGCGAGGCGTCGGGAGGTGCAAATTGGTCAGAACGCTGCGATGCTCTGAGCGGGTCTGACGGGCATTTTAATGGCGCACGGGCTCTCCTGGTCGCACGGCGACGAAAGGGCATGTCCGGGCGGTTCCTGGGGCGGTGGTCATCGTGCACGCAAGCGGTGAAGACGGGGCGCGGCCTGTGCTCGCGTGTCGAGCGTAGCGCTCTGGAGCGCTCTCGGCATGCTTGCAGAGAGGCTGGGTGTGCTCGTTCTGGATGGTCCAGGGGCTGGCAAGGCTTGGACACTGGACATGGGGTGGCGATGGACGGTGGCTCGTGTCCCAGACAAGGTTGGCGAGGCTAGGGGAGCTCCTAGCTTGCTGTCGACCATGGGATGGCAAGTTGAGCTCGGCAATGGTCACCATTGATGACAATGCCAAGTTTACAGTGAGACAGGGCTAGTTAAATTAGTTAGATGATCTTCTGAGAGTGTGCTGTGATCTAGAGAGGGAACAAGTTAGGCACAAACACTGCTCACTATAGTGTTTGATTTGTGTTTACAAGGTGTTTGATGAAATGGCTGCAAGAGATTTGAATTTGAATTTTTGAGTGAAACTTGGTGAGTGTACTAGTAACATACTAGGTAGTCTATGGTTGCTTGGATTTGCCAAGGTGCACTGGTTTGGTTGGGTTTTGAGAAATGGTGATCTGCACATATGATATAGATTCAATTTTGAATTGTCATTTGAATCAAGTTGCCAAATGTTTCTGTGGGTTTGAAAGGTGGTCTTGGGTTCACTTTCACTTGTTCTACCAAGGGGTGAAAAGAAATTAATTTGTTTCTATTTGAAATCTTGGACTAGAAAAACTCAAAGTGGTCTAGTGAGCAAGATTGGCAAAAATTGCCATTTGCTTGTTTTATTTGTTTTTGAATTTCTCTTGATTTGTTTCTGCTTGGAAATGATTTAGATGATGTTGTTTTAATCTTTAAACCATTCCTTGCTATTCACAACAATCACACAAGTCCATTCATGCATTCATACATTCATCACATACACACATGCATTCATAATGATTTTAATTAACAAAAGTTTTTGTTAACCCTAATTTTGGTGACTGGAATTTGATAACCTTGATCAATATTTTTGGGATGTTACAAACCTTCCCTCCTTAAATAAAATCTCGTCCCGAGATTTGAGAAAAAGAAAACTAGGATTTAAAGAGATCGGGAAACTTTGTCTTGATGTAATCTTCTTGCTCCCAGGTAGCTTCTTCTTCAGTATGGTTACTCCACTGGATCTTGAGAAACTTGATGCTCCGGGTCCTGGTGGTTCTGAAAGCTTCCTCCAAAATACGGATGGGGTACTTGGGGATACGTTAGGTCATCGTTGATCTCTATGGTTTGGTGATCAATGTTCTTGAAAACTTCAGTCTTCTCCGGGAGTTCTAGGCATTTGCGAAGTAACGATATATGGAACCCATTATGCACTGCTGACATCTCCTCGGGCAGTTACAGTTGATATGATACTTCTCCTCGACGATTTAGAATCTTGAAAGGTCCGATATATCTAGGGGCTAACTTTCCTTTGAGCTGGAAACGTTGCATTCCTTTCAAAGGTGACACTTTGAGATACACGAAATCTCCGATATTTAAAGCGCGGTCTCGACGTCTCTTGTCAGCATAACTCTTGTGTCTGGATTGGGCGGTCTGGAGGTGCTCACAGATCTTGTGAACTTTCTCTTCGGCTTCCTGTAGGATGTCGGGTCCGAAGATCTGATTCTCTCCTACTTTCGACCAATTCAAAGTGGTACGACACTTCCTTCCATACATGAATTCAAATGGGGCCATTTGCAAACTGGCTTGATAACTATTGTTGTATGAAAATTCTGCGAAAGGCAGACAATCTTCCCATTTTGATCCATACTCTATCACACAAGCTCTTAACATATCTTAGAGTATTTGATTTACTCGCTCCATTTGTCCATCAGTCTGAGGGTGATAAGTTGTGCTAAAATCCAGTCGGGTTCCTAATCCTTCTTGGACTTTCTTCCAAAATCTCAAGATAAACTGAGTTCCTCGATCTGACACAATGTTCTTGGGGACTCCGTGCAAAACTCACGATCCTAGCAATGTACAACTCTGCTAGCTTAGAACTCTGGTAGGTGGTCTTCACAGGTAAGAAATGGGAAACTTTGGACAATCTATCTACGATAACCCAGATAGAGTCATTTCCCCTACTAGAAGTAGGCAATTCGGTGATAAAGTCCATTCCAACTGAATCCCATTTCCATTCCGGAATCTGTAGTGGTTGCAATAGTCCTGCGGGTCTTTGATGTACCGCATTGACTTTCTGACATATATCACACTTGGCGATATAGCTTCCGATTTCTCTCTTCATCTTATGCCACCAAAATTGTTCCTTCAAATCCCGATACATCTTCGTTCCTCCAGGGTGGATAGAATAAAGAGTATCATGGGCCTCTTTCAAAATAACTTCTTTCAACTCCGAATCTGCTGGTACACAGAGACGTCCTTTGTACCACAAAACTCTTTCTTTGTCTTCAGTGAATCCGGGTACTTTGCCTGTATCGATACGATGTTTGATTCCGTCGATACTAGCATTTCCTTTCTGCGCCTCCTTGATCTGACTGATCAAAGTGGGTTGAAGTTCTATGCTATCCAAAAATCCTTCACTAACTAATTCCATTCTGAAATCTTCCATCTATTTGTGCAAACTTGGTTACTCCTTCAGAATCATAGAGTTCAAGCGACACGACAATCTGCTAAGGGCATCTGCTACCACATTGGCTTTACTAGGGTGATAGTGGATGTCCAGATCATAGTCCTTGATTAACTCTATCCATCTCCTTTGCCTCATATTCAGCTCCTTCTGAGTGAAGATATACTTTAGGCTCTTGTGATCCGAATAAATCTCACAACGGTTTCCCATAAGGTAATGCCTCCATGTATTCAGGGCTAGAACTATGGCTGCTAGTTCAAGGTCATGGGTAGGATAATTATGCTCATGTTGCTTCAATTGTCGGGATAGATAATATATTACTTTGCCCTCTTGCATTAGCACACATCTGATATCGATCTTGGATGCGTCACGATACACATCAAAAGGCTTCGTGATATCCGGCATGATCAAGATTGGGGCTGAGATCAGTCTCTTCTTGAGTTCTAGAAAACTCGCTTCACATTTGTCCGTCCATTCAAACTTCTTGCCCTTCTTCAAAAATTGGGTCATGGGTCTGGCGATACTCAAGAATCCTTCTACGAACTTGCGGTAGTATCCTGCTAATCCGAGAAATGCACGAACTTGGGTTTGAGTGGTTGGGGCTTTCCATTCTTCAACTTCCTTCACCTTTGCAGGGTCAACGGCAATTCCTCCAGCCGATACAATATGTCCGAGGAATCCTACCTCCTATAACCAGAATTCACATTTGCTAAACTTGGCATACAACTGATGCTCCTTAAGAGTTCCAAGAATGGTCCTCAGGTGTAGCTCATGTTGGAATAGATCAGAATGTCGTCGATGAAAATAATGACAAACTTATCCAGGAAATCCATAAAAATCTTATTCATGAGGTTCATGAAATAAGCGGGGGCATTGGTTAATCCAAAATACATGACAGTGTATTCATATAGTCCATATCTACTGGTAAAGGAAGTCTTTGGAATATCCTCTGCGCGAATCTTGAGTTGATGATAACCAGTTCTAAGATCAACCTTAGAAAATACTTTGGCACCAGTCAACTGGTCAAACAGGTCTTCTATCTTCGGTAGTGGGTACTTGTTCTTGATGGTGACATCGTTCAACTTCCGATAATCCGTACACAAACGGTTACCTCCATCCTTCTTGTCCACAAACAAGATAGGTGATCTCCATGGCGACGCACTTGGTTGGATCAATCCTATCTCCAGCATAGCATCCAGTTGCTTCTTCAGCTCCACTAATTTAGACGGGTTCATAATATATGGTCTCTGGGCTATGGGTCCGGTTCCAGGGATTAGTTCAATGACAAACTCGATATCCTGATCTAGGGGCATACCGAGCAAAACATCTGGGAATACGTCGGGGTGTTCACAAACTACTCTGACTTGGTCAATGGTTGGTTGGGCTAGACTCTTGTTGCACTTGAATTGACGGGGCAAGGTTTCAGATACATGCTCTACTGATATTCCGGCTATACTAGTCATGGTTATGGCTTTCTTGGAACAGTCAATTAATCCTTTATGTTTTGACATCCAATCCATTCCTAGTACTACTTCCAAACCTTTAGTTTCAGGTACTATTAGATTAGCATAAAAATCTATGTCATGGATTCGGATAGGTACGGCCTTGCAAATTTGTCTAGCTTTGGTGGTTGAACCAGGTATTTGAACTATCATAACATGCTTAAATTTTGTTGGTTGAATCTTACTAATGCATGCAAATTATTTTGTAACAAACGAGTGCGATGCTCCCAAATCAAACAACACTCTTGCAAGTACTGAGTTAACAGAAACCATACCCAACACGACATCTGGCGCTTCTTGGGCTTCTTCAGCATGCATGAGAAACAGACGTCCGTTGCGGTTGAGCGAGTTCCCTGGGGCAAATCTTCTTCCAGGCTAAACACGACGTTGTTGTTAAGCTGGGGCATTCACATTGGGGGCTGCCGCAATCTTCTTAGGGCACTCATTGGAATAGTGACCCTTGGTCCCACATTCATAACAAGTCACTTGGGACTTGTCCTATGCTACAACAGGCACATCATTGCTTCCAGTTCTTGGGGCAGTGTTGGTGTTGGTGGTGGCATTGTTGTTGTTGAACTTGGGTGGTGCACGGTTGAAATTGTTGGGGTTGTTGTTGTGGTTTCCTCCAGGCCTTGGGTTTCCTCCTCCATGGTTGGGATAGGTTGGATGGTTCATCGGGGGTCTATTGGGTCTTGGGGCAAATCCCGGAGATGGGTTGGTGCGATACTTTGGGGTATGGTGGGTTCCTGGTTGATGCATCGTTATACGCTTGCGGTTCTCATTGGCTTGGTTGATCTTGCCTTCCATCTGAATAGCAGAGTCCACTAAGGCTTCAATGTCAGCAAACGTGATATTGACTAACACTATCTGCATCTCATCATGCAGACCATTCAGGAATCTCTCCTTCTTCTTAGCTTTAGTGTCAATCTCATCCGGTGCATATCTAGCCAATGACAAAAATTTGTCACGATACTCAACTACTTTCATTCTCCCTTGCTTCAGTTCTCTGAATTCATCTCTCATCCTCTTGATCAAACCCGGTGGCACATGGGTTCTGCTGAACTTGAGTTTGAATTCATCCCAAGTCATCATTTGTCCTCCAGTCATGGCGCGAACGTTGTTCCACCAAGCTCTTGCATCTCCTGCCAGATAGTGGGTGGCAAACAGTACTTTCTCATTGGCTTCCACTCCTGCAACTTCTAAGTTCTTCTCCATGGTTTGCAGCCAATCATCTGCATCTAGGGGCTCTTCAGACTTAGTGAAGATGGGTGGATTGGTGTTCTGAAAGTTCTTGAGATTTGATCCATGGTGGTCCTGATTTCCATAGCCTTGGTTGTTGTTGGCCATCTGAGCTATGTGTTGAAGGGTGGCTAAGTTGGCTTGACGTTCGGCTCTTTCAGCTTCGTGGTCAGCGACCAACATTTTCAAGATCCGCAACACTGGGTCCAGGGATGAAGTGCTTCCTCCGCGAGGCATCTGAAGATTGAGATAGATCATGAGACAAGAGGGAAATTTCTAAGGTTCGGGGTTTTTGTTCTTTTGCAAAGTTTAAAAAATTTGACTCAGATTTTCTAGCAACTTGCTTTTCATTCATTCATAGCACACGGTACAAACACACACCATAACAAGGAAAAACAGATGGTTTTAAGAACCATTATGTGAAACTACGATACAGTGGGACCGGATACAACTCACTAACGCTAGTGCTCAAGTGCTACTAATCCTCGAAATCGGTGTCCTCATCATCCTCATCATCATCATCATCAATGAAGGCGAAGTCATCCTCATCCGTGAAGAAGTGCATGGCTTGATCCTCCAAAAAGTCATCATCGTCACTGAGGTATGAGTAGGGGTCTCCACGGATATCTTCCCATGCATTCTCCCTCTCCTCAAGCTGCATGTCCCTCTCGTGGACGGTCTCCTCCAACTCTGTGATCCTGTGACGAAGGCGGGCAATGATGCGCTCCTTCTTGTCAAGCTGACGGCGATGATACTGGCGATCCTTCACTAGCATGGCAATGGTCTCATCCTTTTGGGCAGCGATGGCATAGTTGTGGTTGGCGTAGGAGCGGGCTTTGTCCAACTCCTTCTGCTGGTCATACATCATGAAGCTGAGGTGGTCCACTTGATTCTTCAGCTCAGGGTGATATGGTGCCTCCGGTGGCTGTCCCATAACATCATGCCTTGGACAGAACTCAAAGCGGGTACCCTTGATCTGATTGATACTTTGCGCACACATACATGCAAGAGCTTCCTGCATGGCCCTGGCGGAACTGAATTCCCTCTGAGGTGAACTGAATTCCCTCTGAGGTGGGGGTTTCAATCTTTCCGCGGAGGCTTGCAACAATCAGCCATTGCAATTCCTCTCCTTCCTGATCGTTGAGCTGAGCTCCGAAGAACTCGGGGTGCGGACGCTCTAGAAGTTTCGAAAGCTAGTCCAACTCACGCTCAAAGATGAGATCTCCTCCATTCCCCAACTGATAGAACTTGTTACACTTCACGTCCATCTATAATAATATAGGATGGGTAAGTTAGTAGAGTGATCAAGTGTGTCAAGTTTTATGTAAGTTTGCAAGAATTTTTGAGGAACAATGAATTTTCATGAACGAATCTAAGTGATAAGAATGAGAATAATTTTTCATAAATACTCACTTCCTTGGTTTTGAAACTAAGTTTTTGATTCAAATGTCCATTCTAAACTAGGGTCTCCTATGGTCAGGATGGCTCTGATACCAACTTGTCAACACCCGGGTTTTTAATCCCAGATGCCTGTTATGCCATACATCGCAATCCCAAGATTTCCATTTTTGCGAGACATAACAGATTGGATATCACATTATATCATCCATTACAAACCATACATGAGGTCTTACAAAAAATAAAGGATCTCATGATCCAGTCTTAATACAATCATAGCAGCGGAATAACGTAATAAGAACGTTAGCATGGGCGAGGCTCCATCTTCATGGTCACAGGCTGACGAAGGGAGATGATCCTAGTTGTCGTAACCTTCCTACGGTCCATCCTCCTGATAGTCCTCTTCATAGTCTAGCCACGGGAATAGCCAGGGACAAAGCCATGAGTACTCTTTAAGTACTCGCAAACTAATACTAACAAGTGAAGTGGGTTTGAATAGGAATGCTAAGCTGTAGGTTGTTTTGCAAAAAGCCAGGTTTATCTCTTGTCGTGGGAATGGTCACGATAGATGCTGCAATCGGCAGCGAGTAGTAGAACGAAGGGCAAGGGCGGCCAGCCATCTGCGGTGCGAGATGAGGGCGGAGACACAGGGTTTTACCCAGGTTCGGGCCCCCGAAGGGTAAAGACCTACTCCTGCTAGATTGTATTATGATGGAGGTACAATGAGGCAAGCTCGACGGCTAGGCGGTGAGTCGCTTGGGTGGATGATGGAACGTATGTTTACACGCCCTGTAGGGAGGTTTATATAGACTCACCCTGCCCTAGGGTTTACATATCTTAACCGAATCAGTTAAGGTTTCGATACTCATTTAACCTAATCCGACTAGGCCTATCTACTCTCCTGGGCCTTCAACTTCCAGTCGCTTGGATCCACGCCAGGTCTTGATCCAGTCGCCGTCTTGCAGGCCCACTCGCCAGTTCCTGGGCCAGTCGGAAACGTCCTGCTGGGTATACCCCGGTAGGCATATCCCCATCAGTAGTCCCCGAGGCCGTCGTCGATTGGGCGCAGGTGGTTGCTGGCAGTCGGAGCATACGGGTCCAATGCGGACATCCAGTCGAATCGGTGGCGGGCTCCTGAATAAAGGAAAAAACTAGTCATTCTGGTCGCAGCTTGGCGAACGGGTCGGCGAAATATTTAGTCACTGTTGTAGTGGTCGGGTTGACGAGCCGAGTGGCTGAAGTTGGACCGTCAAACGCAGTCAAAACTAGCCGTTGGGGTAATCCAACGGTAACTTTTGGCGTAATCACCGCGTAGTAACGGCTTCCTGATTTGGCGGGTAACAACCGCTATATAAAGGGAATGGTAAGCGATCGGAGAACCACCTCCTTGTCATTTCCTCCGATTGCGCCCACCTCCGTTTTCCTCCGCATCGCGATCCAGCCGATCCAAAATCCTCCGACCTCCCCGAACCTTTCCGCCAATGGCCCCCTCCACCGAACCATGGGGCAGGTCCAAGTGTACGAGAGCGCTACTGGCGTCTTTCGAGGAGGTCGGGATCCTGCGCGCCGGCAGGTGGCGCATCCCCGCGGCCGGAGAGGTGACTCCGGATCCGCGCGAGGGAGAATTCGTCTGCTTCACCAGCCACCTGGAACAAGGGCTGGGATTCCCCACATCTCTCTCCTTCCGGCGCTTCTGCGCCTTCTACGGGATCCAGCCATCGGACCTAGGCCCGCACAGCATCGAGCAGCTCGCCATTTTCGTGGCGTTCTGCGAGTGCTACCTGGGCTGCAGGCCCTACTTCCCCCTGTGGCAAGATTTGTTCCACGGGAGGATCTGTCGCGAAGAAACAGGCGGCCCAATGCTTGTTGCGGATGGCTTGACGTTTCAGTTGAAGTCGAAGGCCTCCTTTTTCGATCTGATGCTACCTGCCAAGGCGGCGAGCGAATGGAAGAAGTCTTGGTTTTACGTTACCGAGGCGACTCCAGACGGCGAGGTGGCGATCCCAAGATACTCCACCGACCGGCCCGAACCGCGCCGACTCCAAGTCGGCAAACTCCCAACAGACCAGCGGATGGTCGTGGATGAGATGCTTCAGACCATCCGCGGCCTGAAGAAGAAGGGTCTTCAGACCATCAATTTGTACAACTGCTGGCTCGGGCGACGACTCTTTCTCCTGGCCCGCCGTGACCATTATATGTACGAGTACACGGGCCGGGAGGACTCGACGAAATCCTGCCTCGCCGAGTGGAAACTCGAGGACTACATCCCAGCGTTGAAGAAGATCACCCAGGCGGTGTACCTGGACGCGAAGGCTGGGGTCGCCCCCTACACCGTGAAGCATCCAGCCCCGA
Organism: Avena sativa; assembly: GCA_916181665.1. Taxonomy (NCBI): domain Eukaryota; kingdom Viridiplantae; phylum Streptophyta; class Magnoliopsida; order Poales; family Poaceae; genus Avena; species Avena sativa. The sequence continues at coordinate 324,720,892 of OV702280.1, forward strand.
CGGTAAGTCATTTTCTATCATTCGCAGTCGCAGTCGATGCTGTCGCGGTTATACTGATACTGTCTCATGCCTATTGCAGTTATTTCAAGTGGTGGAAGGGTGGCTTCCGCCCGCGGACGACGAGAATTCGAGCTCGTCCGTCCAGGACGGGGGCGAATAGCCTCCTGCCAAGGGCGACGTCGAGAGCGACAGGAGCGATGACGACGACGAGTCCGAAGAAGAAGCCGTCCCACTGGTTCGCAAAACTCGCGGGCAGCGTCAGCGCGAACTCGAGGCGAGTAGAAGCCTTGAACGCCATGACGATGACGACGATGAGCTTCCCGAGCACACCTCGCGTCGCGAGGCTACTCCGTCGAAAAATAATAATAATAAGAAGAAGAAGGAAGTGAAGGCCCCTCCGAAGAGGAAGACAAAGTCGGCGAAACAGGCATCTCCGCCTCGTTCGGCGAGTAGCTCCGACGCCACCAGCCTGGCCAGGGACGAAGCGCCACAGACGACAGCAGCATCGGATGCCACCGCTGCCCTGAGTGAGGTACCTCTGGCCTCGATTCCCCCCCCCCCCCGTTCGCCCCAGTATTTGGGTCGGGGGCCGCTCCGGTCACGGCAGCTTCGCCTCCCAGGAGAACTCCCGCCGAAAACATTGTGGAGGCTCCTGTCGCGGCCTCGTCAACGAAGAGGCCGTCCGTGTCTTAGGCGCATGATGTCCTGGAGATGGGCCTAAGTCAGAAACTGGGCCCCGAACTGGAGAAGCCGGCTAGCATCCGCACGGGGCTGCGGTTCATACCATTCGCCAAGTGAGTTTTATTCACTTGCCTTGCTTTTCGTTGTACTCGGACCACTTTGCTCATGTAATCAATTTGCAGGACTGGAGTTAAAAACATAGGCCACCCGTTTGTGGCCAAAGTGCCGCCAGTCGTTGCCGAGGAGGACCCCTCTCGGAAGAGGAAGGCTGATGAGGTCGCTGCCCCCACAGATAGTGACAAGAAGGCCAAGAGCGACAATGTCGTCACGGTGTCTGACGACACGACGATTGCTCCAAGTGATCCTGCGGCGGGGGTGGCCTTGACGATCAAGGAGGGTGCTTCCACGCCTGGGATGGCCGAGCCGGCCTCTTTTGGTGTCGGCGCATCCATCGCGACCTTCCCCCGCTTCATGGCCAGAGCGGCTACGGCGAGTGGTACCACGCCATCGAGCCGCGTGCCTGGGGTCGCCGAAACGGAGGTCGAGCAGCATCGCGGGCACATTGGCTCTTCTCGCATCCGTGGACGCGCTACAGCTTCATGGCATGCTTGGCGCAGCCATCCAGGTATGTCCAGTCCCCGAGGATCGGGCCACTGAATTGCAGTGGTCAGATTCTTTTGGTGTTTTGCTTTTATTTCTCGCGCCTAGTCCCCGAGTGCGCATTCGCTGAATTTCAGCGGGTGGGCACTTAGGGTTTTTGATCTCCAGTCCCCGAGTGTCCAGTCGCTGAATTTCAGCGGGTGGGCACTTAGGATTTTTGATCTCCAGTCCCCGAGTGTCCAATCACTGAATTTCAGCGGGTGGACACTTAGGATTTTTGATCTCTAGTCCCCGAGTGTCTAGTCGCTGAATTTCAGCGGGTGGGCACTTAGGATTTTTGATCTCCAGTCCCCGAGTGTCCAGTTGCTGAATTTCAGCGGGTGGGCACTTAGGATTTTTTGATCTCCAGTCCCCGAGTGTCTAGTCGCTGAATTGCAGCGGGTGGGCACTTAGGATTCTGTTTTTGTTAACTATTTGACTTTTGTACAGGGTTTGCAGCGTGAATCAGCCAACCGGCTTGCTGCAAAGTGTCGCGCGGAGAAGGAACTTGTCGCCGTCCAAGAGGCGAACAAGGGACTCCAGGCGATTGCTGCGAAGGCAGAGGAGGTTCGCCAGGGCCTTGTCCCGGCGAGTGAGCTGACGGCGGCTCAATCTGCGTTGAGTTTGGCTGAGAAGCGGATCGCCGACCTTGAGCGCGAGCTTAAGGACGCGAAGGAGGAGGCAAGCTCGGCGGATGGGCGAGCCAAGGCTGCTGTTACGGCCGCCGCTGAGGAGCGTAAGGTCTCTGACGCCCTTGTTGCTGGGCTTCAAGACGACTACTCCTCTCTTCAAAGCTTCATCACGGATCTCTCCCGCCCTTTGATTGGTAAGTGTGCCTGCCTCTGCCTGTAATATTTTCATTGTGTGATCTTTGGTGTACTCACTACCCCCCTCTGTCCACAGGTCGGATCATCGACAGCGCGGAAGAGGCGCAGTCGTTCGACGCGCGGCAGTGTGTGGCCACTCTGCTCGACTCGGCCACGTTGTCCGCGACTTGTATTCGGGTGTATCTTCAGGAGATGTCGCCCACGGAAGTGATTCCCAGCGACCTCGTCGAAGTGTGGCGGTACTTGGAGAAGGCGCCATCAGTCGTCGAGTTCATGACGCGGTCGGCGTTCCGGCGCGGGGCGGCGACGGCACTTAGCCTTGGGCTCGCCCACTTCCCGAAGGATTTCGATCTGGATGACGTGACGAGTGGCTACCCATCGTCGACTGGCTCGGTGGAGATCGCCGAGGTGCTGAAGCTGACGGACCGCGCCGCGGTATACTCCGATCGCGTCTGGGCGATGGGCGACCTCCTTCCTTATCAGGAGACGATCGTCGCACCCAACGACCCCGAGCCGCAGCACCGGGACTTCAAGATCGAGCAGCCCTTCCGTGCGGCGATGGCGGGTGAGCTGACGACGTACCCGTCGAACCCGTACACTCCCTTCATTTGCAATTGCAAGGGTGGCGGCGAGTCAACATCGAAGCCTGCGGAATAAGACATTATGCCCTGGGGCGTTAGTAGCAGTTCGGCCATTGGGCGCACATTGTACTTTGTAACAACTATGAACTGCTATAATGGGATATCGTGTTATTTTGTGAATTGTCGTGTGTTTGTGATTGAGGGTTGAACGAGTCCCCGAGCGCGTCCGCCCTTTTTATGGGGTTTACCTCGTTTGTTATGTGTTTGTGGTTTTGAACGTTTTGTTATTGAGGTCGACTCGCCCGAGCTTGGAAAGCCAGTCGCAAGGCGACTCCCATGAGTGCTCTATACTTCACCGTTTTCCCTTGCGCGAACGAGGTCGGGTAGCCGAGTCCCCGAGCGTGGTACTTGGTTGTTCTAGGCGCGACTCTAGGGTGGGTGAGGATTGGGCGCGTCAGAGTAAGCGCATCACTCCTACCTGGCCCGTCGGGTCAGTCGCATGGCGAGTCCTGGCCATGCTCTCATACTTGGCGTTTTCCCTAGTCGCTCGCGCTGAACTGGTCATCAGTCCCTGAGCGTGGTACTTGGCCGTTCGAGTCGCCGTGTCGAGGTTGCAGAGGATCATGGTCGCTGTGAGGAGCGAAGGCAGTTGTCTTGGCTCGTTAAGCCAATCGAGCTAGGCGACTCCAATGGGGCTCCGGGTAGGCGTTTTTCGTGGACGTTACGAGATCTGGGGTAACCCAGTGCCCTCGTAGCGCACTACTTGGCCGTGCCGATCGCTGTACCAGAGGTTGACTCCTGCAGTTGACTCGCTATTATTACGAGTGTGAGTGGCACAAGACACGGAGAGTAGACACAATTTGTGGTAACCAATATGTTTTATTTCATAGCGACTGGAGGATACATATGTGGAGTTCTAGGAGTAGAACTTTCGTAGGAGGTTTACATTCCATGGTCGCTTGACGTCGAGTTTTCCGTCTCCGCGGACGTCGGTGAGGTAGTAGGCGTCGTTGCCGAGTACTCGCCCGATGGCGAATGGTCCCTCCCACGGGGGGAGAGCTTGTGCATGCCCTTCTTGTCCTGGGTGAGGCGTAGCACCAGGTCGCCTTCCTGGAAGGTGCGAGTTTTCACCCGCCGGCTATGGTAGCGGCGGAGTCCTTGCTGGTAGATGGCAGTGCGGGAGCGAGCTAGGTCGCGTGCCTCGTCGAGTTGATCGTTTCCATCCTGACATGCGAGTTCGTTCGCAGCCTCCGTGTAGTGGACGACCCTTGGCGAGTCGTGCTCGAGGTCGGTGGACATGACTGCCTCGGTGCCGTACACCATAAAGAAGGGGGTGAACCCTGTCGACCTGTTGACCGAGGTGCGGATACCCCAGATGACGGTGGGTAGCTCCTCGACCCAGCACCCGGCGGTGCGCTCGAGTGGTACTTGGAGCCATGGCTTCGGGCCGTGGAGGATGCTCTGGTTGGCCCGTTCCGCCTGGCCGTTGGACTTCGGGTGGGCTACTGATGCGAGGTCGAGCCGGATGTGATGTTCCTCGCAGAACTCGGCCATGGATCCTTTGGTGAAGTTGGTGCCGTTGTCCGAGATGATGTTGTTTGGGAACCCGTAGCGATATATGAGCTCGCATAGGAATTTGGTGGCGGTCTTCCCATCGCATTTCCGGACTGGCTTGGCCTCCACCCACTTTGTGAATTTGTCGACCGCGACCAGGAGGTGGGTGAAGCCAGAGGGGGCCTTTTTGAAAGGGCCTACCATGTCCATACCCCACACGGCGAATGGCTAGGTGATGGGGATTGTCTTGAGCGCTGAGCTCGGCACGTGTGTCTGGTTGGCGGACTTCTGGCACCCGGCGCACCGCTGGACAATGTCAACGGCATCGGCGTGTGCGGTGGGCCAGTAGAAGCCGTGCCGCATAGCCTTTGCGATCAGAGAGCGGGCTCCGGCGTGGTGGCCGCAGTCGCCGGAGTGGATGTCGTGGAGGATCTTGCGTCCTTCGGCGGGTTGGACGCAGCGTTGGAACACGCCGGTCACGCTGCGCTTGTGGAGCTCGCCGTCGATGATGGTAAAGGATTTGCATCGACGTGCAACCATCCGGGCGTCTGTCTCGTCTGCTGGCAAGGTAACAGCCTCCAGGTAGGCGATGTACGGCTTGGTCCAGTCGTCTGGCTCGGCGATGAGTGTGACCAGGGCTGCCTCTGGTTGCAGCGGGACTCCGATGCCGATCTCCCTTGGGGGAGAGACTGACGGCTTGGTGATCGTGTCGAGGAAGACGCCGGCGGGTGGTGCGAGTCGAGCCGACCCGATGTGAGAGAGTGCGTCGGCCTCCTCGTTCTTCCGCCTGTCGATCCACTCGACGGAGTAGCCTGCGAAGTGTCCACCCAGCTTGTCTGCTGCTTGGCGGTATGCCGCCATGGTGGGAGAGACGGCGTCACAAGTACCAGCGACTTGCCCAGTGACGAGGTCGGAGTCTCCGTAGCAACGTAGGCGGTTGACATTCATCTCCTTGGAACCTCGCATGCCGTGGAGTAGTGCCTCGTACTCGGCCATGTTGTTGGTGCAGGGGGTGAAGTCGAGGTAGAGGACGTAGCGGAGCTTGTCGCCCTTCGGGGAAGTCAACACGATCCCTGCTCCTGCGCCGTCCGCGTTCTTGGAGCCGTCAAAGTGCAGGCTCCAGTAGTGGAGGTATGGCAGCTTTTCCGGCTGTTGGGCCTCTTCCCAGTCGGCGATGAAGTCCGCGAGGGCCTGCGACTTGATCGCTTTTCGTGGCTCATACTTGATGTTGTGGACGCCGATTTTGACGGCCCACTTGGCGACTCGCCCGGTCGCCTCACGGTTGCGGATGATGTCCTGCAACGGTGCTGAGGAGACGACCGTGATCGGGTGCTCCTGGAAGTAGTGCGGCAGTCGCCGCTGTGCTCTGAAGACAGCGTATACCAGTTTCTGGTATTGCAGGTACCGCTGGCGCGACTCGGTGTAGCATCCCATTTATCTAACAATTGTAATGCTACTTGATCTAGTAATATAATGGCTACTTCATATATATAATTGTTGCATCATCATTATATCATGCTCATGCCATCATGCCACCTTGCATTTGAGAATCATATAAAACCCTTTTGATTTGGCTCTTCTCTCATCTGCATTGTAAATTGTATTTGCCTCTTGATATTGTATTTGGTTCTTGATATATTGTGTAAATGCCCAAGTTGAGTTGGGGGCATATCTTTTATTGACTCCACCACCTTTCTTGTCATCACCCCATCATTCCACCATTCCATGATATATGAGCATTGCAACTTATTTGGTTTTACCTCTAGCTCATGTGGGTTGGGATGGATCCAATTCTATCTCCACATGCTCTCATCTTAGCATCATGTGGTTTTCACATTATTGATATGTGGGGAGCCACATGACCACCTTTGCATGCTATGTTGCAGATTTGCCTCTACTAGCTTCCATGTGGGAACTATCCTATATGTGTACATGCATGAAACTATAATTTGGCCATGTGATGATCTAGTGGAGAAACACACACTAGTATGGTCATATAGCTCCATATATGTGCATAGGATCAATATTTTCCATATTGCATGGTAGTATTCAAATTTGAGTGCATGCATGATATAAATGCCATGTGTATTTCTAGTTGTTTTCACAATTAGCAATGGGGCATTTAATGCTTATGCATGGGCCATGCAACCTTCTCCAACTTTGGTCCTCCTTTGTTTTTATTTGAATCTTTGAGTGGATCATCCCCCATATCTCTCTCTTACCCCCTCTTCATGCTTGATCTTGCTTGATGCATGCAAGCATCTAAAACCCTACACCCATCTCCATCCATTCCATCACCCCATTATCTCACCCATATCTTTTCTTTTAAGTAAAACTCTTATGCTTGATCATATGAGGCTTATTCTTTTCTTCTCTCTTTCTCTCCTAGCCTAGTTCTTCTAAACCCTAATCTCTCTTACCCCCTCTCACTTATCCTCTCCCATAAACCCTAGCCTCTCTCTAACCCTAACCCAAGCTCTAAACCTAGTTACACCCTACCCCATCTCCACCTCTCTCACCTTACCCTCCCCTTGGTCTCTCCATGCCGAGCCCCCTTGCTGCCCCACCTGGCTACCCCCCTCTCCCTGGTCCCACACCCCATCTACCCCAACCCTAAAACCAACCCTAACCCGAGGCTACCCCGACCCTAGCTCCATGCCACTCCCCTCCCTCTCTCTAGCTCCCTCTCTGCCACAGCAGCCCCACCCGAGCAAACCCCTCCTTGAACGCTCCCTGGCCCCACCTGGACGCCCCCACCCGTGCCTGCCTCCCCTCCAGCTCGAGCACATGGGGGTAGAGGAGAAAAAGGTGGCTGAAGCCACCTTTATCATCACCACCTCCCCACGGCACCCCCTCTCCTCTCCCGTCCTTATCTACCCCTCTCTCTCGCCTACTGCCTCCCCCAGATCTACCCAGGTCACCTGCCGCTCCTCCCCTCCTTCTCCACCAACGCCCACCCTCTCTCGCCGATCACCGCTAGCACCGCGTCGCCTCGACGATCCGGCCGTCAAGCTCGACGTGGAGGTGGTCTGGGAGAACGAGGAGGACCCGCTGCGTCGCCCCGTACACGCCAGTGAGGAGGAGAAGCCCCAGAACCAGCACCGCCCCGACGAAACCCTAGCTTCGCTCGGCCCCTGCCTCGTCGACGATCGCCGGCGCCTCTGCCCGAACCACCACCGTCAACAGCCTCGCGGTGAGCCTCCCGTCTCCCCTGACATGGTCCGCCTCGCGGTCGTCGCCTGTGCTCGTCGTTCGTTTCGTCGAACGCCCACCGTGCGCCGCCGCTCGCTGTTGTCTGTGCGCTCCCCCGTCGCGTAAGCCCTATCTAGGCCCCGTCCACTCTCCTAACACCAACCCCGTCCTAGCCCAGCAGTAGCCGCCTCCGCGCGCACGCCCAGGTCGCGTGTTCGAGCCCTGGTCGCCCCTGTTTTTCCTCTGCAGAGCGGCGCCGTCAGTTTCGTCAGAAACAGAGGAAGAGAAACAGTAGCCCGTGTGCACTTTGCAATTAACCCCCAACCTTTTTATCCCGTCAACCCGCGCTCCCCTCCGACCCCACCTGTCTGCCTCTGTGCGGTTTTATAAAAAGGCACCGCTACTTTGCGGTACTCAACCCGCAGTCCCTGGGTCCGCCGCGTGTCACAGATGCGGCCAACCACTGGCGCGTGGGTCCGCTCGCGCGTCGGGCCTACTGGTCAGCTGCTGCGGCTAGATCAACTCGCGGTGAGGAAAGCTTTTGCGCGCTGCTTACGCCCAGTCAGCAGCGGTCCCACCCGTCAGCGTCTGTGGCTAAGTTTGCCTGAGTAGAAAAAGTCCCTGTTCTTTTCTGTTTTAATCAAACTTTTCAAATTAATTTAAATTCAAAAATTCAAATCAGTATTTAAATAACTTTTAAAATATGAATTCAAATAATACAAATAATATATGTTTTGAAATCAGAAAAATGTGAGGAATTCAAATATGCTATCCAAAATATATTTTGAACACTTTAAATTTCAAGTTGGTTAAAATTACAATAAAATGCCCTTTTCCCTTAATTAATTAATAACTTTTGTTTTATAACTCCAAATTTAACAAATGATATGTCTAAAATGATCAGCTCGACGAGACCTTTCTGTTTATGCATTCCATGTTCCGAATTGCAGCATGCATCATATAAATATAAAGATTACAGCAACTTATTGGAGTATAAGCTATGATTAAAACCCCATAAAATGTTTATTTCTTGTAATCTACACCTCACCCATGCCATGCTACTTTATTGCCATGCAAATTGTGCATCATTCATCATGGCATGATTGTTTGCTTGTCGCATTTTATTCTTATGATTGTGCACTTTATTTATGTTGGCCCTTGTTTGTTTGGTTCTTCCTCGAATAGACGCTGAGCAGGGGATATATCAAGAAACCCAGGAGCACTACCCAGATCCTTCTCTCGCTTCAACTGAGCTGCCAGGCAAGCACTACCACATGCTTGCATACATATAGTACCTATTGCCTCTATCTTATTCCTGCATCATTGAGTCGCGTTTGCATTAATCTGAATCCCAAGTATTGCATAGTCTTTACTTTTAAACCCCACCGAAGCTTGTTCCTCCATCCCATGAGCCATTACTATAGGAGTTGTTTGAGCCATGCGAGTCGTAGAACAGCATGTGTAGGGTATGTGAGTGTCTGATGGATAACGAGGTACCTAAACAACTTAACCTGAGTAGTATGGGATAACTAATGGAAGTGGCACCGGTGAGCAATATCTGCTATTTGGTTTTTCATGCTCACTTGTGTCCCGTAGGACCCCGAGTACTTGATTCCTGTTCCTTGAATATTCGCGCTATCCACATACGGGAGGCTTATGGGACCCCCCTGAGCCAGAGCTTGATTCATTCTTATTTCTTGGGGCCACAAACTAGTTTGAGGTTTTATTTACTATCATGTACTTATGCCATGCTTTACTGCTTTATTTAAATTGTGCGATGTACTGCACCTGTACTGTTTAGGTAAGCGGAGTGTTTTCGCGGTATCGACAAGCCCAGTCACAATTTCGGGTTCCCAGTCGTTTACAGCCATTGGCGCAAACCTTGAGTCCGTCTCGGAGCCGGCCAGTTTCGTTGCGGGTAGCTTAATGGGGTGGCCCCCTGAAATATTTCTGAATCTTGTGATTGCTTTGTCGTGACTGCCTCGTTGGGTTTTGATTTGGTTTTTCCGAGGTTGATCGAGTGTGTGTTGCTATTTGTGCACCCCTGCAAGGTAAAACTTTCTAAAAGCCGTTTCCGCGGTTATGGACGACTTGGAGCACAGTTTCTCGATCATAGACAAGCATAACTAAAGTACCGCTTTAATTTGACTAAGTAACTGACTAGTAAATAGTGCAACACTCATGGAATGGTTAATAAAACTGTCAACGGATGGGGGTTGTTCGTCCGCTTCCTCGTTGGTAAGCGAGGAGGAGGATGGATCTGTTAATATTACCGTTATAACTGTTGTCATTAATTCCCGGACATCCGTCTATCTTTGGTTAGGCGGATGGTTAGCGAGTATCTATAGAATTGCTAGGTATTATCTTTTGCTGCAATTGCGTCACCCCAGGTTGTGTCCCCTTTAGAGGCATAAAGACTTGCTGAGTACCCCTAGGGTCTCACACGATAAATTATTTGATTCAGATGAACAGGTAAACTCGCAAGATGGATACTGGGTGGAGGAGTCGGACGATGTGGGCAATGATCATTCGGTGTAGAGATTCCGGGAACGGGGATCCGTGAGATCTGTGGGCGGGATGTGTTTATTTTATGGGGCATCTTATGCCGATTTGCTTCTTATCCGTACTCGGATCTTGTTTGCCGCTTCCGCCTGATACTCTGATGTTTGATTTATGAGGAGATATCCTAAACTATTATATCTATCCAGGATATCTGGATCTTGCCGTATGGCATTGCAATATTTCTATTTCTTTTAGATGGAATGGCTCTGATGTACTGTTGTATGGTGGCTTGCATACATACTCATTTGTGTATGTAGTTGATCCCTTCGCCTGTCGATTACGCCGCCCGTTCTTGTCCCGATGTTTGGAAATGGTTGGGACGGCCGAAAGGTCTACCTGTGAGTGGCATTTGGGCCCCACCGTACTATTTCAACCATTTCCGCTCATCCAGGCTTGTAACTAGGAGCGTAATTCACCGAGGTAGTTACACTCGGTGAGGACCTCGCTGATATATTACACCGGTCGTTGTACCGGGCGCTCCTTTCCTTCCTCCAGCCGCTCGACGACCATGACGGCGCTGACGACGCGCTCGGAAGCCGTGACATAGACCAGCATGGGTTCTTTGTCGACGGGGGCGGCGAGTAGCGGTGCTGCGAGTAACACCTTCTTGAGGTCACGGAGTGCGTTGTCCGCCTCCTTGTCCCACTGGAAGGTGGGGTTCTTTCGCATCAGGCGGTATAGGGGCATCGCCTTTTCACCCAATGGGGGGATGAAGCGGCTGAGAGCCGCGACTCGCCCGGCCAGCTTCTGGATGTCGCGCAGGCACTCGGGTTTGCCGAGTCGAGCGATCGTGTCAATCTTGGTGGGGTTCGCCTCGATCCCGTGCTTGGAGACGACGTACCCCAGTAGTTGCCCTGCTGGTACACCGAAGGTGCATTTTCCTGGGTTTAGCTTTATCTTGTATTTCCGCAGGTTGGCGAATGTTTCCGCCAGGTCGGCGAGTAGATCGCCCTGGCGAGCGGACTTCACTACCACGTCGTCGATGTAGACGTGGATATTGCGGCCAATTTGGCTCGCAAGGCATTCCTGCATGCACCGCTGGTAGGTCGCACCGGCGTTCTTGAGGCCAAAGGTCATGGCGGTGTAGCAGAAAGCTCCAAATGGCGTGATGAACGCCGTCTTTTCCTCGTCCTCGGCAGCCATCTTGATCTGGTTGTACCCAGAGTAGGCGTCGAGGAAGCACAGCGACTCTGAGCCCGTGGTGGAGTCGATTATTTGGTCGATCCGCGGGAGGACGAATTGCTCCTTCGGGCAGGCGCTGTTTAAGTTTGTGTAGTCGATACACATCCTCCAGGTCCCATTTTTCTTCTCGACCAGGACTGGGTTTGCCAACTACTTGGAGTATTTGATTGGCCGGATGAAGCCTGCAGCGAGTAGACGCTGCACCTCATCGGCGATGGCTCTGTGGCGCTCTTCATTGAAGGGCCGCAACGACTGCTTGACGGGTCGCACTTTGGGGTCGCCGTTGAGTTTGTGCTCAGCGAGTTCCCTAGGGACACGAGGCATGTCAGAGGGCTTCCATGCGAAGATGTCCCTGTTCTCACGGAGAAACTCGATGAGCGCGCCTTCCTATGCTGGGCTCATGCCTGTCCCGATCGTCACCGTCTGGCTGGAGTCGCCTGGGACCAGCTCGACGGTGCGGGTGTGCGTCGTTGCCTCGAAGGCTGAGGTGTTGGTGCCCTCTGAATTGGGCTTCTTGAGTATGGTGGGGTCGTAGTTGTTGACCCCGCTCACGTACTTGGCGAGCTTGTCCGCGTGGTTGGCCTCTGCCGCGATGACGGCGTCAGCGAGTTCGGCTCCTTTGGCCTCGCACTCGGCAGCCATGTCGGGGTCGCCGTTGATGGTGATGACGCCGCGCGGCCCGGAGAGCTTCATCGCGTTGTACGCGTAGTGGGGCGCTGCCATGAACTTGGCGAACGCCTGGAGCCGCAGGACGTAGTGGTAGGGGCTGTCGAAGGGTACCAGCTCGAAGACGATCCGCTCGGTGCGGAAGTTTGCTGGTGTGCCGAAGGTGACTGGCAGCGTAACCTTGCCGATTGGGTACGCCTTCCGACCGGGGACGATGTCGTGGAACGTGGTGTAGGTCGTCTCGACCATCGACTGCGGGAGCCGCAGTCGCCTGAAGGTGTATAGGTACAGGATGTTGATGGAGCGGCCGCCGTCCATCAATGTCTTGGGGAGCCAGTAGTCTCCCACCTTAGGCTTGACCACTAGGGCGACTCGGCCTGGGTACTCGATGCGTGGCGAGTGGTCCTGGCGGCTCCAGGTGATGGGCTACTCCGACCAGTTGAGGAACTGGGGAACGTCCACCTGGGCCACCTTGTTGACGGCGACGGCGCAGGCGATGACCTTCTTCTCGCGCTTCGTGTTGAAGCATGTGAAGGTGTGGAGCGAGCCGGCCACACTGCCGAATTTTCCGCCGTTTGGCGGGTTGTTGTCGGGGTCCTCCCGTGCTCGCCGTGCCTTCTCGATCTCCTTGAGAGAGTGGCAGTCGGCGGTCGTGTGCGTGGTGGGCTTCCCTTCCCTGCTATGAAATGCACAAGGCTGGTTAAGGAGGGCCGCGGGGTCGAACCTTGGTTTCGCCTTGTAGTTGCCGCCGTCGCGACGGAAGCTCTTGGGCTCGCGCTGCGCGTGCCCGGCGTTGGCGACGAAGTCGACTCGCCCGTCACTGCGGCGTTTGCCGGTGAGGCGAGTGTTGCTGTAGCGTAGGTTGGACAGTCGTCCGTTGTCGTTGTCGTTCGTGCGGCATTGACCTCCCGACTCGTCGTCGGTTTCCTGGTTGGGATCTTCCTCCGCGTATCTCTTGGCGATCTCGAGGAGGTATGGTATGTTTTCGAGTGTGCGGTATGCTCGTTTGAGCTTGGCGACCAAGGGCCCATAGCGGCACGAGGTCTTGAAGCAGTGGATTGCGGTGTCCGGGTGGATACCGGCCGCGTTGTACCATAGCTCTTGCCACCGTTGGACCTAGCTTCGGGTCGACTCGCGGGGTCCCTGGACGCATCGCTCCAGGTCCTCGATGGTGGTGGCGCAGGTGTAGGAACCCTCTAAGTGCCTCACGAAGGCATCGCGCATCTCTTCCCAGGAGTCGATGCTATCCGGAGGGAGTGTTGATCCACTTCCTGCACGCTCCCTCCATCATCAGGGGGAGGTAGCGGGCGGCTAGCAGGTCGGTGTGGCCTGCGATCCCCATTGCCATGAGGTAGGTGTCCAGCCACACGGAGGGGTCATACGAAGGGTCGTACTTTTCTATTTCCTTCGGCGCTTTGAAGTTCGCCGGGTATTTTTCGCCTCGGATCATCAGTCCGAAGCACCGGGGCCCGAGTCGGCTTAGCGACCCCATCGGATCGCCGTCACGGCGATTGGTTAGGGTATGTCGCAGGTCGTCGGGCTGGCGTGCGCGCCAGCTTTGGTTGTTGATGATGTGAGTGCGGGCGTCGACGGGCTGACCGTTGGCGGCGACGAAGTTGGTCGCTGGCCTGGGGTCGTTGGTGGAGAGTGCCGCATTCGCGGGTCGGTGTTGGAGCTGCAGTTGTTCGGGTGGCGGGAAGTTGAGGGTGTTTGCCCCCAATGGGCGGCCGCTTGAGGCCGCTCTGCTGCCCGATGAACGCGAGTACATCCGACCCTATGAGTCGACGTCTGCGTTTTGTTGCTCGACCGCCTTTGCGAGCAGGGCCTTGACGTACTAGATCTGTAGGGCGTCGTCACCGGTGGCCGTGATGTTGTCGGCCGCTGTTCGGCCTGCCACGAGGTTGTCCATCGGTGTGGAGAACAGTCGTAGGCCGTTCGCGTCTCGCTCCCGTGAGGAGACTACTATCCGCGGCTGGTCCCTGGGGGGTGCGCGGTTGGGTGGAGGTGGGGCGCCCATCGCCGTCGACCCTGGTGGGGGCCGGGCGCTTCCTCCTGGTGGCGCGTTCTCGTAGATCGCGCACTTGGCCACGCGTGCCGGGTCGTTCTCGTCGTCGAAGTTCAGGGCGCGCCCCTGGACGGTAGGGTTCAGGCGCGACCTAATTCGTTGCTGGTGGTAGCACGACAGCTCCTGCGCTGTCACCTGCTCGAGGCGAAATTTTTCGCGCTCGGCTTGCTCTTTGCGGACTGCTTCCGCTAGCTTCAGGCGGAGTTCCTCAACCTCCATTGTCGTTGCATTGGGAGGGATCGGGGTGGAGAAGGGATCCTCCGGCGGATCGATGCCAGTCGCCATGTAGGTCGCGGCGTGGCGACCGGTCCCGTCGCGGAGATCGGCGGAGTTTTCTGATCCGGAGTCGAAGTCGAAGATCCCAAGGATGGAGGGATCCTCGAAGTCTCCCACGTTGGAGACCTGGGTGATGGAGCCTGCGGGCGAAGCCGCGGTGATGGATCTGGCGAGTGACACCAGAGTCACCGAGTCAGCATCGTCGTTGAGGGCCGCGTCTTCCGCGGCCGCGGAGTTTTCGGCCACGTTGATGTGGGTCGAGTTGTACTCGGAGGCGAGGCGATGGATCGTGCGGACCTGGCTCTCGGAGAGCCGGTCGCGTGGCGGCGACTCGCGGATGCGAGCCGAGTCCTCTGAGACAATGACGTCGGTGAGGCCCACGAAGAGGTTGATCGTGCCGACTGGCAAGATCATGCTGTGCTTGATGGGTCGCGCCGCCGGGACGTAGCTGCTCGGCAAGATCTGGAGCATCTCGCCGATCACTATCATGCGGCCGGTGGCGACCGACTCGTTGATGGGCAGATTGGATCTCGCTGCAGAACACCGGCCAGACCGGCCAGGCCCCACGGTGGGCGCCACTGTCGTGGGAATGGTCACGGCAGATGCTGCAATCGGCAGCGAGTAGTAGAACGAAGGGCAAGGGCGGCCAGCCATCTGCGGTGCGAGATGAGGGCGGAGACACAGGGTTTTACCCAGGTTCGCCCCCCGGAGGGTAAAGACCTACTCCTGCTAGATTGTATTATGATGGAGGTACAATGGGGCGAGCTCGACGGCTAGGCGGCGAGTCGCTTGGGTGGATGATGGAACGTACGTTTACACGCCCTATAGGGAGGTTTATATAGACTCACCCTCCCCTAGGGTTTACATATCTTAACCGAATCAGTTAAGGTTTCGGTACTCATTTAACCTAATCCGACTGGGCCTATCTACTCTCCTGGGCCTTCAAGTTCCAGTCGCTTGGATCCACGCCAGGTCTTGATCCAGTCGCCGTCTTGCAGGCCCACTCGCCAGTTCCTGGGCCAGTCGGAAACGTCCTGCTGGGTATACCCCGGTAGGCATATCCCCATCATCTCTAACTGAGTTCAGAAGCAAAGAAAGCTAGTTGAAAGTTTTATAACACCTAAGTGGGAACTTAATTTTCATGTTCACAACCCTGTTGTGGTCAAGTCAAAGTCATAATTCATTTCACAAGTCATTTTGAAAAATTCTGATGACGGAACAGTATGGCCACTCCAACTGTCCATAACCGCGAACGCGAATATTCGAATAGTTTGACACTCTGCAGAGGTGGTACACTTTCACCACAATATTCGATACATCCATCAGGAACAATCCTGAATTCACCATACTCAGTATGCGGATAATCATTCCTAACCTTTCAATTACACGCCCTAGTATAGGCACCTCTCCTATGAGTTTGGCCTCCAACCATGACCAACTGTCATCTTGGGAACTGCACAGGTGGACAATCTTCACAAGGTAGCCTCAACTCAAACCTTGGCCGCAAGAGAACCCATACTAAGTATATAAACTTCCAGTCAAGCCCTACCCAATTTTCAGGTATTGTGGTTGTACGGTAAAATTGGAATGGTATCGCATCCAGACAACCATCAGTTTTATAAAGGGCTAAGGATCATGCCTCAACATTTTCATCATCAAAATTATCTGGTGTTCAAGAAAACATGTCAAAACATTTCAGTAGAATGACTCATCATTCTAAGGTGTTCATAATCATTTTCACCAAGTAATCCCATCTAAAGTGATCAAGTTTTATGCTTAGCAGTAGCATCTACAAGTGGGGGTAAACACTAATGAGGGGTGATAATCAAGTGTGACTTATCTAAGTTCAATCTCATGCCTTAGGATGACATCAAGATTTATCTAACTTAGGACAAATTTTATGATCTTTATGCTACCTTTAAACATCTTTCTAAAATCTACAAGTCACTACGTAAACATAAACTAAGGAGCTTTGATAAAGAAATAAAAGAACTAAGCTTGCAAGTAAAACTAGGTTTGGTATAATCAAGTGGTGTAACTAATGCATGTTTAATGCATAGTTATAATGCAAGGGTGAATTTGCAAAGTTCTAGCTTGCTTAGATAGCTTGCCTTGTGCAGAGCAGTGGTTGAAGTTCTCCTCTCCTTCTTCCTCGTAGTATCCTCCTTCCTCTTTGTATCCTTGGTTGGTACTGTCGTGGGAATGGTCACGGCAGATGCTGCAATCGGCAGCGAGTAGTAGAACGAGGGGCAAGGGCGCCCAGCCATCTGCGGTGCGAGATGAGGACGGAGACACGGGGTTTTACCCAGGTTCGCCCCCCCGGAGGGTAAAGACCTACTCCTGCTAGATTGTATTATGAAGGTGGTACAATGGGCGAGCTCGGCGGCTAGGCGGCGAGTCGCTTGGGTGTATGATGGAACGTATCTCTACACGCCCCGCAGGGAGGTTTATATAGGCTCACCTCCCCTAGGGTTTACATATCTCAACCGAATCAGTTAAGGCTTCGGTACTTGTTTAACCTAATCCGACTGGGCCTATCTACTCGCCTGGGCCTTCAGCTTCCAGTTGCTTGGATCCACGCCGGGCCTTGATCCAGTCGCCGTCTCGCAGGCCCACTCGCCAGTTCCTGGGCCAGTCGGAAACGTCCTGCTGGGTATACCCCGGTAGGTACATCCCAATCAGGTACTAGCGTCTATAAATAAATATGAGATGCACAATCACCAAACAATACTTTACTAATTCTATTTATCACACCAAGGTTCACACTAGATTATCTAGTGTCATCACTATTATCACAAGCAATAAAGCACTAGTTTCAATTATTTTATTTTAGAAAAGAAATTTCTACTCATTGAAAAACTACTTAAGATTTAATATTCTCCAACTAAAATAGGGGATCATGCTGACACATGTCATCACCACATATTTTAGTACTTGGTAATATGATTTAAAGTGGTGTCACAATTTAATAAGGATTAACCTTTTTATTTCAATTAAATAAAGTGACTAAAAATGCCTATGGGGCATTCTTTTATTGCTTGTCCATTATTACTGCAAGTAAACCTAGATATTTATATATATTCAGAAAGGTCTTGTCAAATGTGGTTTTTGAGAGTTGGAATCAACTCAAAAGCTTTTGTGGTTGAAATTTGAAAAATGTTTGAATGCAGAAAAGCTTATGCCTTGTTATTTTTACTATAGCTGATCAACAATTCCAAATGGTTTGAATCCAACGGGCTTGGATTAAGAATTTCAGTACCTTTCTAGCAAAATTGGTTTTATGCAATTTGGTTCAGTGAATCTATCTGAAATGATTTTTGAATCTACTGCTAGAACTGGGTTAGAAATTAAATTGATAAAACCTAAATTCAAACTACTGGGTCACGCGGGAAGTTAACTGGGTCAGCCCACTGCGCACAGCGTGCGCGGGTGGTTTAAGTGGATGACCCCACCAGTCAGCGAGACCGGGGGGTGCGAAGGGGTACGGGGCAATCTGGATCGTGCGATTAACATCTAATCTAACGGCTGGGGCTTGTCATCTCCGCCGGGCAGCGCCGGCGAGACTGAACCCTAACGCGGCCAGTGGGGGTCTGTGGTGGCTCACCGGGGCTCCGGCGATGGTCGGCGATGGGGGCGAACGGCGAAGTGGACGACGGCGATCCTCCTAGTACCGACAGCTCCTCCTGGGGCGACTCCAATCGCGACTCCTCTTCTCCTCATCTGCGGCAGACTCCGGCGAAATTCTGGCCACCTGGTGCTCGCCTTGGTCCGGGGATGAGTGGGTGTGATCAGTGAGAGGTGGGGAGTGAGATGGTGTGCTGAATTCGAACAGGGGAGGCCTCTATTTATAGTGCGAAGAGGGGACCGAAGGGTGCGGGTGGAGCTCGTCATGGTCGTCTACACAACGAGCTAACGACATGGCTGGGGGTAGGGGACGGTGCGCTGCCTCCTGGCGAAGCTCAACAGCATGGTGGCGAGGCGTGGGGCGGTGCAAATTGGTCGGAACGCTGCGATGCTCTGAGTGGGTCCGACGGGCATTTTAATGGCGCACGGGCTCTCCTGGTCGCACGGCGACGAAAGGGCATGTCCGGGCGGTTCCTGGGGCGGTGGTGATAACGCACGCAAGCGGCGAAGGCAGGGCGTGGTTTGTGCTCGCGTGTCGAGCGTGGCGCTCTGGCGCGCTCTCGGCATGCTTGCAGAGAGGCTGGGCGTGCTCGTTCGGAATGGTCCAGGGGCTGGCAAGGCTTGGGCACTGTACAGGGTGTGGCGATGGACATTGGCTCGTGTCCTAGACAAGGTTGGCGAGGCTAGGGGAGCTCCTAGCTTGCTGTCACCATGGGGTGGCAAGTTGAGCTCGGCAATGGTCACCAATGATGACAATGCCAAGTTTACAGTGAGATAGGGCTAGTTAAATTAGTTAGATGATCTACTGAGAGTGTGCTGTGAGCTAGAGAGGGAATAAGTTAGGCACAAACACTACTCACTATAGTGTTTGATGTTTTGTTTGATTTTTTTTTACAAGGTGTTTGATGAAATGGCCGTAAGAGATTTGAATTTGAATTTTTGAGTGAAACTTGGTGAGTGTACTAGTCACATACTAGTTAGTCTATGGTTGCTTGGATTTGCCAAGGTGCACTGGTTTGGCTGGGTTTTCAGAAATGGTGATCTTCACATATGATATAGATTCAATTTTGAATTGTCATTTGAATCAAGTTGCCAAATGTTTCTGTGGGTTTGAAAGGTGGCCTTGGGTTCACTTTCACTTGGTCTACCAAGGGGTGAAAAGAAATGAATTTGTTTCTGTTTGAAATCTTGGACTAGAACACTCAAAGTGGTCTAGTGAGCAAGATTGGCAATAATGACCATTTGCTTGTTTTGTTTGTTTTTGTATTTCTCTTGATTTGTTTCTCCTTGGAAATGATTTAGATGATGTTGTTTTCATCTTTAAACCATTACTTGGAGATATTCACAACAATCACACAAGTCCATTCATGCATTCATACATTCATCACATACACACATGCATTCATAATGATTTTAATTAACAAAAGTTTTTGTTAACCCTAATTTTGGTGACTGGAATTTGATAACCTTGATCAATATTTTTGGGATGTTACAGAAGAACAAACCGCCGCAGGGACAAGGGCAAGGAAACCTATTTTTGTAGGAGCAATTAACACTGGATGTGCTTTTTCTTGTAACATGCAAGGGATCATAGCCTCCGTTCCAGACTTCAGATCCTGCCCTGAGGCAGAGGAAGCCCTTCTAACCACTGGCGAGTTTTGTGATAAGTACCGTGCTTTGAGGATGAAGGTGGATATGCTTCAAGAGGAGAATAACAGGCTTCGTAAGATGCTGGAGGATTTTCTGACCCTAAACAAGAGAATACCACCACCACCGAAGGAGTAATTTGTCATCAGGTTTGGCATCCCCTTGGCTTATTCCAAGCTTGGGGGAGTGCCGCGGTATCTCCATCATTATCTTTTATCATTTACTTTTTTTAGTAGATTCATATCTTTGGTAGAGAGGTTATCTTACAGTTTGGGTTGCATGTGGAAGTATCTCTCCTTTAGTTGGTTATCTATGTATCCCTTGGTGTGAGTGCCTTTATGGAATATTAATGAGAAGTTTCATCTTTTACTTTTTGCACTTCTTATTTTAGTTTGCAACCTCTATTATATGATGGATTTTGTTGATCAGTATTGGCATCACTTTGGGAGCATCAATTAGATATAAATTGGTTTTGGCAAACCAAGCTCTCGTCTGTGGTAACACTTTTTGAGGTTTGAAAGAAAGAGAGAAAAAGCTTACAGGTATTTTGTATCATTTATTTTCTTTCTTGTTGGCTCATAAGCTTAGTATTCTTTATTTAAGATCTCTTTTGTCTTCAAGGAAGATTGCATGTTTAGCTTTATCACTTGTAGGTTTGCTTGTTTCTTTTAACTCTTTTGCTTGCTACCCAGCCTTGCTAGCCAAAAACCTATTTTGAGAAGGCATACTTCTCATGTTTCCAATTCCCTTGAACCAAAACATGTGCCAGTTGTGTCCACTATATCTACCTATTAGCATTTGCTATTCCAAGCAAATTCTTAAGCTTCATCTATCTTTCGAATTAAAAAGTATTTTGTTATGTGAAAACTAGTTAGTAAAGCTCTCACGAACTTGATGGCACACCTTATTTTCTTGCCCCTAATAGATTTGAACCATTTTGTCATCAAAGTTGTATATGCTTGCATCTATACGTTGGAATTAGCAGAACCGTGCTGTCACGAGGAACGCTTTCAACATTTCACCTATACATTGTACACAGTTGATATCATGATGTTTTTTTGCGGATGTCGACGGTGTGAAATAAAGAAGGGGAGGCGTGGCCGGGCCACAGGGGGCCCACACCCCCTAGGCGTGAGCCCACCTTGCCCCGTGCCTAGGGAAGGTGTGTCCCACCTGGCCGGCTCCTGACTCCACCCTCTCGCCTATATATTCCCAATGGAACCCTAATACTAGGGGAGCAACCACAAAAAGATTTTCGCCGCCTCTGCGGGGCGGAAAACACCGAGAGAGAAAGAGCTCTCCAACAGACAGATTTCTGCCGAGGAAATTCCTTCCCGGAGAGGGGAGATCGTTGCCATCAGCACCGTCATCAAGCTAGACTTCATCAGGATCATCATCATCCACACCATCATCTCCACCAGCACCATCATCACCACTCTATCTCGCTGTAACAATTGTGTTGGATCTTGCATTAGTTCTTAGGGGAAATTTTCCCGGTGTTAATTACTATTGTAGTTGATGCTTGTGAGTGGAACCATTGGATTATTGTTTATGTTCAGATTGTTATCCATCACCATATCATCTTTGATCTTGATCCATATGATGTCTTGTGAGTAGTTCGTCTAGTTCTTGAGGACATGGGAGAAGTCATGTTGTTAGTAGTGGATTTGTGTTTAGTTATTATTCAATGTTTTAGTATTTAAGTTGTGGTGCTATTCTTCTAGTGGTGTCATGTGAACGTCGACTACATGATACTTCACCATTTATGGGCCTAGGGGAATGCATTGTGTATTTGGCTACTAATTGTGGGGTTGCCGGAGTGACAGAAACTTAAACCCCCGTTAGGACACCTTTGCACAAGGGAGTGTAGGATCTCAGAGTTTAAGGTTGTGGTTAGGTTTATATCTTAATTACTTTCCTGTAGTTGCGGATGCTTGTAGGAGGGTTAATCACAAGTATGTATTAGTCCAAGTAAGGTCGGTACATTAGCACAGGTTCACCCACACAACACTTACAGTACCAAAGAAGAGTACTCAGCTATTTGAAGCGAAAGCACTTGACAAAATTCCCATGTGTCCTTGAGAACGTTTGGTCCTTATAAGTATTTCCACTGGCTTGTCCTTTGCTAAGAAAGGATTGGGCCACTTGATGCGTTTGTTCTTTGTCTTGATTACTTGCACCTTGTTTTGTTGTTTTATCAGAAAACCCCTAAAAATCCATTTGCTAAGTATTTACAGAGATTTACTGCTCCATACCACTAGTCAACACCTTCTGCTCCTCGTTGGGCTCGACACTCCTATTTATCAAAAGTACTACGATATACCCCCTATACTTGTGGGTCATCAATCAACACGGCCCAACCAAAAACAGCAAAGGCGCCTAGGAGTTCCAGCAATCATATCCATAGATGTCAACACCCGGATTTTTAATCCCAGATGCCTGTTATGCCATACATCGCAATCCCAGGATTACCATTTTTGCGAGACATAACAGATTTGGATATCACAGTACATCATCCATTACAAACCATACATAAGGTCTTACACAAATAAGGATCTCATGATCCAGTTCTTAATACAACTCAATCAGCGGAATAACGTAATGATAAAGGTAGCGTAGGCGAAGATCCATCTTCGGGGTCACAGATAATGCTGATGATGGGAGATGATCCTAGTTGTCATAACCTTCCTGTGGTCCATCGTCCTAGTACTCCTCTTCATAGTCTGGCCACGGGAATAGCCAGGGACAAAGCCATGAGTACTCTTTAAGTACTCGCAAACTAATACTAACAAGTTAAGGGGTTTTTTGTAGTAGGACACTAAGCTCTAGGGTTGTTTTGCAAAAAGCCAGATTCACCTCTACTAAGTTCAGAAGCAAGAAAAACTAGTTGAAGTTTTATAACACCTAAGTGGGAACTTGTATTTCATATCACAACTCTGTTGTGGTCAAGTCAAAGTCTCAATTCACTTCATAAGTCATTTTGCAAACATCTGACGGGGGAACAGTATGGCCACTCCAACTGTCCATAACCGCGGACGCGGCTATTCGAATAGTTTGACACTCTGCAGAGATTGTACACTTTCACCACAACATTCGATACATCCGTCAGGAACAAATCCTGAATTCACCATACACAGTATGCGGATAATCAATCCTAACCTTTCAATTACACGCCCTAGTATAGGCACCTCTCATGTGAGTTTGGCCTCCCAACCATGACCAACTGTCATCTTGGGTACTACACAGGTGGATAATCTTCACAAGGTAGCCTCATCTCAGACCTTGGCCGTGAGGGAACCCATACTAAGGTATATAAGTTTCCAGTCAAGCCCTACCCAATTTTCGGGTATTGTGGTTGTATGGTAAAATTGGAATGGTATCGCATCTAGACAACCATCAGTTTTATAAAGGGCTAAGGCTCATGCCTCAACATTTTCATCATCAAAATCATCTGGTGTTCGGAAACACATGTCAAAACATTTCAGTAGAATGACTCATCATTCCAAGGTTTTCATAACCATTTTCACCAAGTATTCCCATCTAAAGTTGATCAAGTTTTATGCTTAGCACTAGCATCTACAAGTGGGGTAAGTACTAGTGAGGGGTGGTAAACCAGTGGAGATTAATTAAGTTCAATCTCATGACTTAGGATGACATCAAGATTATCTAGCTTAGGCAAAATTTAATGCTCTTTATGCAACCTTCAATTATCTTCCTAGAATATACAAGTCACTTAAGTAAACTCTAAGAGAAAGCTTTGATAAAGAAATAAAGTATAAAGCTTGCAAGTAAAACTAGGATTGGGTATCATCAAATGTGTCTAACCAAGCATGCTTAGTGCATTGCATAGGTTATCTCACTTTCATAATTTCAAGTGTTAGCTTGCATAGGTCAACTTGGTTAGTAAGGCTTGCCTTGTGCAGAGCAGTGGTTGAAGTTCTCCTCGGCTTCTTCTTCGTAGTATCCTCCTTCCTCCTCGTATCCTTGGTCGGTACTAGCGTCTATAAATAAATACGAGGTACACAATCACCAAACAATACTTAACTATTTTCAATCATCACACAAAGGTGTTCTATAGATGATCTAGCATCATCACCTAGCATTACAAGATTAAAGCATTTGTCCTATTTATTTTAATTTGAGAAAAGTAATTTCTACACATTGAAAAACTACTTAAGATTTAATATTCTCCAAATCAAACATGGGATCATGTTGACACATGTCATCACCACATATTTCAGTACATGGGAATGTGATTTAAAGTGGTGTCACAATTTAATAAGGTTTAACCTTTTTATTTTAAATAATTAAAGTGACTAGAAATGCCTATGTGGCATTCTTTTATTACTTGAAGATTATTTCTGTAAGTAAACCCAAATGTTTTTACATATTCTGAAAGGTATGATCAAATGTGATTTTTGAGAGTTTGAATAAACTCAAAAGCTATTATGGTTGAAATTTAAAAAATGTTTGAATGCAGAAAAGCTTCTGACTTGTTATTTTTACCAAGGTTGATCTACAGATCCAAATGATTTGAATCCAACGAGCTTGGATTAAGCATTTCAGTACTTTTCTAACAAATTTGGTTCCATGCAATTTGGTTCACTGAATCGAGCTGGGTTGATTTTTGAAACTAGGTACAGAACTAAGTTTGAATTAAAATAGAAAAAACTAAATTCAAACGGTTGGGCAGCGCGGGAAAGGTTAATGGGCCGGCCTAGTGTCACTCCGCAGCGCGGGGCTCAGCTGACAGGGGGTTCCACCCGTCAGTGGCTCATAACACGCGAAGCGGTACGGGGTGATCTTGGCCGCACGATCTAAGTCTAATCGAACGGCTATGGCTCATCGTCCACGTCGGGCAGCGCCGGCGAGACAGAACCCTAATGCGGAAGGTGGGGGTTGTGGGAGGCTCACCGGGGCTCAGGCGAGGGTCGGCGATGGGGGAGAACGACGAAGTCGACGACGACGATTCTCCTGGCACCGGCAGCTCCTCCTGGTGCGGCTCTAATCGACGACGCCTCTCCTCCTCTGCAGCGGCAAACTCTGGTGCAATTACGGCCACCTGGTGCTCGCCTTGCTCCGGGGGTGAGTGAGGGTGATCAGTGAGAGGTGGGGAGCGAACTGGTGTGAAGAAATCAAGCGGGGGAGGCCTCTATTTATAGTGGCATGAGGGGACCGACGAGCACGAGCTGAGCTCGTCGTGGTCGACGGCAGAGGAAGCTATTGGCGTGGGCGACGGTAGGGGTGGTTCTATGTCCCTGGCGAAGCTCAACGGCGTGGTGGCGAGGCGTGGGGCGGTGCTGATCGGTCGGAACGCTTCGACGCTCTGGGCGGGTCCGACGGGGTTTTTGATGGCGCACAGTGAGCATGGTCCGCACGGCGGCGAACGGGCATGTCTGGCAGGGTGCTGGGGTGCTGGCGATCACTTATGCACGCGGCGAGGGCGGCGCGCTTCTGGGGGTGCTGGTCGAGCGTGGTGCACTGGGCGCGCTCTCGGCTTGGTCGCAGACAGGTTTGGCATGGCCTGGGCGTGTGGTCCAGTGGCTGGCATTGCTCGAGGCTGGGACAGGGAGTGGTGGTGGGGTGCTGGCTAGCTCCCAGACAAGGTTGGCGAGGAAACAAGTTAAGCCAAATTTACTTCTCAAAATAGTGTTTATGATTTGTTTGATTTGAATCTGCAAGCTGTTTGATGAAATGGCCGCAAGAACTTGAGTTTTAAATTTTGAAAAGATTTTTGGTGGGTGTTCTAGGCATGTGATGAGGATTCTATGGGTGCTTTGGTTTTGAAAATTGAACTTGTTTGAGTGGTTTTTGAAATAGTGGGATCTTCCCATATGAGATAGATTCAATTTTAAACTGTCATTTAAACTAAGCATTTGAATGTTTTTGGATGATTACAGAGTGGGCCTTGGTACCTTGTTATGAGTACTAACAAGGGGTGCAAAGATCTACAGATGTTTCTGTTAAGTTATGAAAGTTAGGGATAGCCAAAGTAGGCATGAGAGTTAATTTGGCCAAAGTGACCATTCACTTTATTTGTTTGTTTTGAGTTGTTTGTCTTTGGAAAAAGTTTGGGGATTGTTTAGATGATGTTTATTTCACCTAAGAATCATTTTACAAGCAAGGAAACACAGAACCATGGCAATTCAAAAGAATCCAAATTTTGAATACACACCCATATGAATGCTTTCATGTTTTTAGTTGGAAAAGTTTTTTGTTAACCCTAATTTTGATGATTAGAGTTTGATGATCCATGTTTAATATTTTTGGGATGTTACAAACCTTCCCCCCTTAAACAAAATCTCGTCCCGATATTTGAAAAAGGACAAAAAAAATTACTTAGGATTTGAAGATATCGGGAAACTCTGTCCTGATGTGATCTTCGCGCTCCCAGGTAGCTTCTTCTTCTGTGTGGTTGCTCCACTGGATCTTGAGAAATTTGATGCTTCGGGTTCTGGTAGTTCTGAAAGCTTCTTCCAAAATACGGATGGGTACTTCGGGATAGGTCAGGTCATCGTTGATTTCTCTGGTCCGATGATCAATATTCTTGAACACTTACGTCTTCTCCAGAACTTCGAGGCACTTGCGAAGTAATGAGATATGGAACACATTGTGCACGGCTGACATCTCTTCAGGTAGTTCCAATTGATACGACACTTCTCCTCGACGGTTCAGAATCTTGAAGGGTCCGATATCTCTGGGGGCTAACTTTCCCTTGAGCTGGAAACGTTGCATTACTTTCAATGGCGACACTTTCAGATACACAAAATCTCCAATGTTAAAGGCAAGGTCTTGACGTCTCTTGTCGGCGTAACTCTTCTGTCTTGACTGAGCGGTCTTGAGGTGTTCACGAATCTTGTGAACCTTTTCTTCTGCTTCGCGTAGGATGTCGGGTCCAAAAATCTGACCCTCTCCTACTTCCGACCAGTTCAAAGGGGTGAGACACTTCCTTCCATACATGAATTCAAATGGGGCCATTTGCAAACTAGCTTGATAACTGTTGTTGTATGAAAATTCTGCGAACGGCAGACAATCTTCCCATTAGATCCATACTCTAACACACATGCTCTCAACATGTCTTCGAGTATTTGATTTACTCGCTCCGTTTGTCCGTCGGTCTCAGGGTGATAAGTTGTGCTGAAATCTAGTCGGGCGCCTAAACCTTCTTGGACTTTCTTCCAGAATCTCGAGGTAAACTGAGTTCCTCGATCAGATACGATGTTCTTGGGGACTCCATGCAAATTGACGATTCTAGCGATGTATAACTCCACTAGTTTCGAACTCTGATATGTGGTCTTGACTAGTAAGAAATGGGTGACTTTGGACAATCTGTCCACTATGACCCAGATAGAGTCATTTCCCCTACTAGAAGTAGGCAATCCGGTGATAAAGTCCATTCCAACGTAATCCCATTTCCATTCTGGAATCTGCAATGGTTGCAACAATCCCGCGGGTCTTTGATGTCCCGCCTTGACTCTCTAACATATATCACACTTGGCGATATAGCCTCCGATTTCTCTCTTCATCTTATGCCACCAAAATTGCTCTTTCAAATCTTGATACATCTTAGTTCCTCTGGGGTGGATAGAATAAAGAGTATCATGAGCTTCCTTCAGAATCACTTCTTTCAACTCAGAATCTACTGGTACACAAAGGCGTCCTTTGTACCACAGAACTCCTTCTTCATCTTCGGTGAATCCGGGTACTTTGCCTGTACCGATACGACGCTTGATTCCATCGATGCTAGCATTTCCTTTCCGCGCCTCCTTGATCTGGCTGATCAATGTGGGTTGACGTTCTATGCTAGCCAAAAATCCTTCACTCACTAATTCCATTCAGAAATCTTCCATCTCCTTGTGCAAGCTTGGTTGCTCCTTCACAATCATGGAGTTCAAGCGGCACGACAATCTGCTAAGGGCATCTGCCACCACATTGGCTTTACCGGGGTGATAGTGAATGTCCAGATCGTAATCCTTGATTAGCTCAATCCATCTTCTTTGTCTCATATTCAGCTCCTTCTGAGTGAATATATTCTTCAGGCTCTTGTGATCCGAATAAATCTCACAACGGTTTCCCATCAGGTAATGCCTCCATGTCCTCAGGGCTAGAACTACGGCTGCGAGCTCGAGGTCATGGGTTGGATAGTTCTGATCATGTTGTTTCAGTTGTCGGGATAGATGAGATATAACTTTGCCTTCTTGCATTAGCACACATCCGAGACCGATCTTGGATGCATCACAATACACGTCAAAGGGCTTCGTGATATCTGGCATGATTAAGATTGGGGCTGAAATCAATCTTCTCTTGAGTTCTTGAAAACTCGCTTCACATTTGTCCGTCCATTCAAACTTCTTGTCCTTCTTCAGCAATTGGGTCATGGGTCTGGCGATACTCGAGAATCCTTCTACGAACTTGCAGTAGTATCACGCCAATCCGAGAAATGCACGAACTTGGGTTTGAGTGGTTGGGGCTTGCCAATCTTCGACATCGGCAATTCCTCCGGCTGATACAATGTGGCCGAGGAATCCTACCTCCTGTAACCAGAATTCACATTTGCTAAACTTGGCATACAACTGATGCTCTCTAAGGGTTACAAGAATGGTCCTTAGGTGTAGCTCATGTTCTTCTTCTGATTTGGAATAAATCAAAATGTCATCGATGAAAATAATGACAAACTTATCCAGGAAGTCCATAAAAATCTTGTTCATGAGATTCATGAGATAAGTGGGGGCATTGGTTAATCCAAAAGACATGACCGTATACTCGTATAATCCATATCTGGTGGTAAAGGCAGTCTTGGGAATATCCTATGCGCGAATCTTGAGTTGATGATAGCCAGTTCTAAGATCAATCTTAGAAAACACTTTGGAACCAGTCAAATGATCAAAACAATCTTCTATCTTGGGCAAGGGGTACTTGTTCTTGATGGTGACATCATTCAACTTCTATAATCCGTACACAAACGGTTACCTCCATCCTTCTTGTCCACAAACAAGACAGGTGATCTCCATAGTGACGCACTTGGTTGAATCAATCCTATTTCTAGCATGGCATCTAGTTGCTTCTTCTGTTCTACTAGCTCTGACGGGTTCATACTATAGGGTCTCTCGGCTATGGGTCCGGTTCCGGGGATTAGTTCGATGATAAACTCGATATCCCGATCTGGGGGCATACCGGGCAAAACATCTGGAAATACATCGGGGTATTCACAGACTATCCGGACTTGGTCAATGGTAGGTTGAGCTATACTCTTGTTACACTTGAATTGGTGAGATAAGGTTTCAGATATATGCTCGACTGATACTCCTGCTGTACCGGTCATGGTTATGGCTTTCTTGGCACAGTCAATCAATCCTTTATGTTTGGACATCCAATCCATTCCTAGTACTACTTCCAAACATTTAGTTCCGAGTACTATCAGATTAGCATAAAAATCTATGCCATGGATTCGGATAGGGACGGCTTTGCAAATTTGCCTAGCCTTGGTGGTTGATCCGGGAATTTGAACAATCATCACATGCTTCAGTTTGGTTGGTTGAATTTTACTAGTGCATGCAAATTCTTTGGTGACAAATGAGTGCGATGCACCAGAATCAAACAACACTCGTGCAAGTACTGAATTAATAGAAAATATACCCAGCACGACGTCTGGCGCTTCCTGAACTTCTTCAGCATGCATGAGAAAAAGACGGACATTGCGGTTGAGTGAATTCCCTGGGGAAAATCTCCTTCCTGGCTGAACACGACACTGCTGCTGAGCTGGGGCGTTGGCATTGGGTGCTGCAACATTCTTCTTGTTGGGGCACTCGTTAGAATAGTGGCCTTTATTTCCACAGTCATAACAAGTCACTTGCGACTTGTCCTTTGCTGCTACAGGCACAACATTGCTTCCAGTCCTCGGGGCAGTGTTGGTGTTGGCGGTAGCATTGTTGTTGTTGAACTTGGGTGGGGCACGGTTGAAATTGCTAGAGTTGCCGGGGTTGTTGTGATTTCCTCCGGGTCTAGGGTTTCCACGGTTGGGATAGGTCGGACGGTTCATCGGGGGTCTGTTGGTTCTTGGGGCAAATCCTGGAGACGGGTTAGGGCGATACTTTGGGGTCTGATGGGTTCCTGGCTAATGCATCATACGATGCTTGCGGTTCTCATTGGCTTGGTTGATCTTTCCTTCCATCTGGATAGCAGAGTCAACAAGGGCTTCAATATCCGCAAAGGGGATATTGACTAACACTGTCTGCATCTCATCGTGCAGACCATTCAGGAATTTTTCTTTCTTCTTGGCTTCGGTGTCGATCTCATCCGAGGCATACCTAGCTAATGACAAGAATTTGTCACAGTATTCCACTACAGTCATCCGTCCTTGCTTCAGTTCTCTAAACTCGTCTCTCATCCTCTTGATCAAACCTGGTGGCACATGGGTTCTGCTAAACTTGACCTTGAATTCCTCCCAGGTCATCATCTGGCCTACAGTCATTGCGCGAACACTATTCCACCATGCACTGGCATCTCTGGCTAGATAGTGGGTGGCGAACAGAACTTTCTCGTTGGCTTCCACTCCAGCGACTTCTAGGTTATTTTCCATGGTTTGCAACCAATCATCGGCGTCTAGGGGTTCTTCCGACTTAGTGAAAACAGGTGGGTTGGTATTCTGAAAATTCTTGAGTTTAGATCCATGGTTGTCCTGATTTCCGTGGCCTTGGTTGTTGTGGGCTAGCTGAGCTATCTGCTGCAGGGTGGCTAGGTTGGCTTGACGTTCCGCTCTTTCAGCTTCGCGGTCCGAAGTCAATATTTGCAGAATCTGCAACATCGGGTTCGGGGATGAACCACTTCCTCCACGTGGCATCTGAAGATTGAGATAGATCGTGAGAAAAGAGGGAAATTTCTAAGGTCTTGGGTCTTTGAAAAGTTTTTAAAGTTTGACTCAGGTTTTCTAGCAACTTGCTTTTCATTCATTATTCATAGCACCCGATACAACACACACCACAACAAAGAAAAACAGATGGTTTTAAGAACCATTCTGAAAACTACGATACAGTGGGACCGAATACTACTCACTACATTTGGGCACTAGCGTAGTTGTGAGTTCTACTAAAACTGATCTAGGGTGCAAAATTTGATGTAAGCTTTGAAATAATTTTGGAGTAGCGTGAATTTTTATGAAAGAGTCCAAGAGGTAAGAAAGAGAATAAGTTTTTGTAAATATTTGCTAGCGTGAATTTTTATGAAAGAGTCCAAGAGGTAAGAATGAGAATAAGTTTTTGTAAATATTTGCTTTCTTTGGTTTTGAAACTAAGTTTTTGATTCAAATGTCCAGTCTAACTAGGGTCTCCTATGGTCAGGATGGCTCTGATACCAACTTGTCAACACCCGGATTTTTAATCCCAGATGCCTGTTATGCCATACATCGCAATCCCAGGATTACCATTTTTGCGAGACATAACAGAATTGGATACCACAATACATCATCCATTACAAACCGTACATAAGTTCTTACACAAATAGGGATCTCATGATCCAGTTCTTAATACAACTTCAAACAGCGGAATACGTAATAATAACGGTAGCGTAGGCGAAGCTCCATCTTCGGGGTTCACAGGCAATGCTGACGATGGGAGATGATCCTAGTTGTCGTAACCTTCCTGGGGTCCATCCTCCAGGTACTCCTCTTCATAGTCTGGCCACGGGAATAGCCAGGGACAAATCCATGCGTACTCTTTAAGTACTCGCAAACTAATACTAACAAGTGAAAGGGGGTTTTGTAATAGGACACTAAGCTCTAGGGTTGTTTTGCAAAAAGCCAGATTTATCTCTACTAAGTTCAGAAGTAAGAGAGCTAATTGAAGTTTATAACACCTAAGTGGGAACTTGTATCTCATATCACAACCCTGTTGTGGTCAAGTCAAAGTCTTAATTCATTTCACAAGTTCTTTGAAAACATCTGACGGGGGAACAGTATGGCCACTCCAACTGTCCATAACCACGGATGCGGCTATTCGAATAGTTTAACACTCTGCAGAGATTGTACACTTTCACCACAACATTCGATACATCCGTCAGGAACAAAACCTGAATTCACCATACTCAGTATGCGGATAATCAATCCTAACCTTTCAATTACACGCCCTAGTATAAGCACCTCTCCTGTGAGTTTGGCCTCCCAACCATGACCAACTGTCATCTTGGGTACTGCACAGGTGGACAATCTTCACAAGGTAGCCTCAGCTCAGACCTTGGCCGTGAGGGAACTAGTACTAAGGTATATAAGTTTCCAGTCAAGCCCTACCCAATCTTCGGGTATTGTGGTTGTACGATAAAATTGGAATGGTATCGCATCCACACAACCATCAGTTTTATAAAGGGCTAAGGCTCATGCCTCATCATTTTCATCACCAAAATCATCAAGTGTTCGGAAACACATGTCCAAAACATTTCAATAGAATTATCCATCATTCCAAGGTTTTCATAACCATTTTTCCACCAAGTATTCCCATCTAAAGTTGATCAAGTTTTATGCTTAGCACTAGCATCTATAAGTGGGGGTAAGCACTAATGAGGGGTGGTACACTAGTGGAGTTTAACTAAGTTTAATCTTATGCCTTAGGATGACATCAAGATTATCTAGCTTAGGCCAAGTTTTATGCTCTTTATGCAACCTTGAATTATCTTCCTAAATCTACATTTTACTTAAGGAAGCTCTAAGTACTAGCTTTGATAAAGAAATAAAGTAATAAAGCTTGTAGGTAAAACTAGGATTGGTTTACCAAGTGGATAGGATCATCTATGCTTAAGGCATATAGTTGGCATGAGACAAGCAAGTATTGGCTTGCATAGGTAAAGTGGTCTTGCAAGTGTTAGCTTGCACATTCAACTAGTAGTATTAGGCTTGCATAGTATCAGTATAAGCTTGCCTTGTGCAGAGCAGTGGTTGAAGTTCTCCTCGGCTTCTTCTTCGTAGAATCCTCCTTCCTCCTCATATCCTTGGTCGGTACTAGCGTCTATAAATATATACGATGTACACAATCACCAAACAATACTTAACTACTTGCAATCATCACACAAAAGGGTCCTATAGATGATCTAACATCATCACTAATATTACAAGATTAAAGTTTGGTTTAATTCCTTTTATTTGTAGAAAAGTAATTTCTACTCATTGAAAAACTACTTAAGATTCAATATTCTCCAAACCAAAACATGGGATCATGTTGACACATGTCATAACCACATATTTTAGTCCATGGGAATGTGATTTAAAGTGGTGTCACAATTTAATAAGGTTTTACCCATTTATTTTAATTAATTAAAGTGGCTAGAAATGCCTATGGGGCATTCTTTTATTACTTGAACATTATTTCTGTAAGTAAACCTATATATTTTTATATATTATGAAAGGTATGGTTAAATGTGATTTTTGAGAATTGGAATCAACTCAAAAGCTATTATGGTTTTAATTTGAAAAATGTTTGAATGCAGAAAAGCTTCTGCCTTGTTATTTTTACCATGGATGATCTATAGATCCAAATGACTTGAATCCACGGGCTTGGATTCAGCATTCCCAGACCTTTCTAACAAAATTGGTTTCATTAAATTTGGTTCACTGAATCGACCTGGGTTGATTTTTGAAATTGGGTACAAAAGTGTGTTTGAAATAAAATGGAAAAGGTTAAATTCAAATAACTGGGCTGCGCGGGAAAGGTTAACAGTCCGGCCTGCTAAGCACAGCGCTCCCGCGGGCTGTGTAAGTGGCTGTCCCCACGCGTCAATGAGATGAGGGGGTGCGAAGCGGTATGGGGCGATGTGGGACGTTCGATCTGGTTCTAATCCAACGGCTAAGAGTCATTGTCGACGTTGAGCAACACCGGCGAGACAGAAACCTAGCGCGGCCAGTGGGGTTGCTGGGGGCTCACCGGGGTTCGGGCGAGGGTCGGCGAGGCGGGCGAACGATGAAGTTGACGGCGGCGAACTCATGGGTGGTCGCGGCAGCTCCTGGGGTGGACAAAATCGACGGCGCCCTTCTTCTCCAGAGGCGGCCTGCTCCGGCGCAATTCCGGCGATGCGCTGCTCGCCTTGCTCCGGGACTGAGGTGGGATGGTTCTGGGTGAGAGAGGAGTGGAATAGTGTGAAGAATTCGAGCGGGGGAGGCCTCTATTTATAGTCGCGACGGTGAGACCGAACGGCATGGGCGTGAAGGAAATATGCCTTAGAGGCAATCATAGAGATGATTATATTTCATATGTATCCATGAGTTATTGTAATGTTCCTTGAATATCCATATCAGGCGAGAACTCTCTTGCAGTCCGTTGGTAGCAGCCGGGCGCAGAGGTCGCACGGGCACCAGAGACGCGAGTTCGAGTTCTCATTCTCCTATAGAATTAGGGTAGCCGTGGAATCCCCCCGGTTACTCTCATTCTTTTTTTTGAATATCCATATCAGGCAACTTGTATTGATTGGCAATTATGTGAATTGTTTGTGAAACTCTTTACTTATATGGTTATTTAAGAGTTGTCCCTAGTCGGAGTTCATGTGAGGACACACATGAATATTAGACTAGCACATCGATTGGTTGATGACTATGTTTTGCAAGTCATAGACATGGAGATGTCAAACCAATGATGTGGACACATGTTATGAACATGGGGTTGGACTGACCCAACCTGAGACTGACAATTAGTTGTAGCTCTCTCTCTACACATCGTGTACGTTTTGTCCTTAGACCTGAGATTTTCGCATGTACTTGAGATGTGGATCGACCTACTTTGGGGCTATCAAACGCTGCACCGTAACAGGGTAGTTATAAAGGTAGCTTTCGGGTTTGTCCTGAAGCATGCTGCAAGGCATGGTCAATCAAGATGGGATTTGCCCCTCTCTACTCGAGAGAGATATCTCTGGGCCCCTCGAGTGATCGGATCCATAAATGCATGGCCGTGCTACCTATGGTTAAGAGTTAACCTAGTAAAGGGATTCCGAATCACGGTATCGAGAAAGGGAGGTCGGCTTGGAGCTAGACCAAATAACGTGAGGCAAAGAGAAAGACATGTACTAAACCTTGTGATGGTTCGTCCGATATGATCTTTGTATGCGTTTAGGAGTTGGCACGTCTTGCTAGAGGCCGCTACCAACTATTGACAGAATAAGTGTATTCATGTCATGTCTATGCGCATATGAACCTATAGGGTCACACACTTAAGGGGCTGAAAGCCTAATGAGGATTGGATCCGAATTAGACCAGGCTTAGGCTACTAATGGGCTGCTAATGTAGAAGCCCACTAGAGACGCCTATATAAGAGAGGGTGGGACGAGCTGACCAGGGTCAGACCTCAGATCATTCCCAGCCGCCACTCCTCACGCCTGTGTTGCACGCGTGGACCTAGCAGTCCGACGTCTGACGCTTTCACCCTGTACGTGTGGATACCTCGGAGGTGCTGCATCTGTAGCGCTTGGACGAGCCGCGCAAGGGGAGCTGCTCGTTGGACGAGGAAAAGGAGGAGACGTGGAACGTCTGCACTGCCTCGACGCGCTTCATCAATTCCGCAACTGCGCGTCTAGTGGTAATCCCATGATCTATGACAACAGTAATCCTGGTATACGTGGTAGAATTTTTTTGATTTGCGCTAGTGTAGCCTACCCGTATCCCTACAGTGGTATCAGAGCCGATGCTGTTCAGTTATAGTTTCGGGATGTTTGCATATGGTGATATGCAGATTGATATGAATGATGTGATCGTTTATATGGCAGTGGTTCAGGATTGATCTATGATCTTGCTTTCTATGATCGTAATTCTGAGGTTGTCGAACAACTTACCCCTACCGGTCGGTTTCCGCCATCGGGGTAGACAGTGACACATAAATCCTGTTGAATCACGCGAAGATCAATATGATTGATCGAATCGGAACCTAGATCTAAAATTGATGTACCGTGATCAAAAGAGTTTGATTGAATTGGGACAGGAGTCGGTTTATGGTAAATTTGATTTGCCGATCAAAATCCTTGAAGAAAATTGTGAAGATTGAACCCCGCAGGGGGAGAACCCCTAGACCCCCCTTAATCGTAGCCCCTTTTGTATCTCGTTAAGGTAACTAGGTGATGCAATGTCACATGATCCGGTAGAATGCGATTCTATGCATAACTTGTTTTTGCAGGATGTATGTGATCAGTATGACCCATATGTGTATGTGATGCATGTATGAAATTTATCATGACCTGCGTGTCGTGAGTAGGGCAACACGACTGGAGCCATGTGTGTTGTCAATTATTGTAATGGCCTGTGTGCCAACTTGTGATGATCCCAATACTATGTAATTTTGATTACTAGCTGTTAGGAGTAATAGCTTGTATTATTTCTTGGAGGACTCATCACTTGGAGGATGGCTCACATGGAACATGAAGATGGAGATCATCATGGTGGACAGGTTCTATGGCGATGGAGATCACCATGAGAAAATGGGTCATACTGTGTCATATCTATGTGAATGTTATTCTTATGCGTTTTACTACTACGCATGCTTAGATGATAGAAGTAGAACGATCCCTCACAAAGTTTAAGTTAAACCATGCCCTCCCAACCAAACCTTGCACCATCCTATGCCCTGTACAATCGTTGGTGGGCCTATGAAATTAGGGTGCCGCGGTTTTCCTTGGCTGGATGGGTTTGTATCGGATACCTACACGCATAAGGGTTGGTGAACTTGACAAGGTCATCTTAACAGTTAAGGACCTTGGGGCATAAAGGTTGGACGCCTAGTTTTGACATAGAGATGTCACCCAACAATAAGAGTCATATGTGATATGATTAGCAAGTGTTGCTTACTGATTTACCTTGTCTTCTAGCAGTGATGCTAAAGCTCACTAGTCGACTTGTTAATTGTGGATCTTGAATCACTTAGTATCAATAGAGGGATATTGATTTAAGTGGGAGTATATGCTATTAAATTGTTTAATATGTTTTACTCTTTCTTGGTTACATGGCTTAGTATTTTGCATGTTTTCTGTTGTAGATCAATGGCACCGAACACTACATCACCTTTCTCTTTGTGTTCGATTCTTGACAAAGATAAACTAAATGGAACAAACTATTCGGACTGGGTCCGTAACCTGAGAATTGTTCTCTGGTCTGATAAAAAGGAAACGGTTCTGGATACCTCAATCCCCGATGAACCTGCTGATAATGCATCTGCTGCCCTAAAGAACACCTACAAGAGAGCATGTGATGATTCTCTTGAGGTTAGCTGCCTTATGCTTGCATGCATGCAGTGGCGGAGGCAGCTCATCATCATAGCCTGGGCAAAATGTAAATAATCTTGCATTTTTAGATGCTTGTCCACCTCACTTTCTGCTAGTACCTAAAAAAAATTAACTAGCTTAGCCCGGGCAGCTGCCCGGGCACGCCGGCCCTTGGCTCCGCCACTGCATGCATGGAACCTGAACTCCAAAAGAAGTTTGAGGATCAGGATGCCTACGAAATGATCGTTGCGCTTAAGGACATGTTCCAAGATCAGGCAAGGACTGAGAGGTACAATGTTGCCAAGTCCTTTGTCGAATGCAAGCTAGCAGAGGGAGTAGCTGTAGGCCCCCATCTGATCAAAATGGTTGGTTACAGTCAGACTTTGGAAAAGCTTGGTTTTCCACTAGGCCAAGAGTTGGCCACTGACTTCATTTTGGCGTCTCTTCCATCCAGCTATGGGCAGTTCATTTCGAACTACCATATGCATGGGGTGGAGAAGGGCCTTAATGAATTATGTGGGATGCTTAAAACAACAGAAAGTGACATGAAGAAGTGTGCAGGGCATAGCCATGTGATGGCTGTGCAAAACAAGTCTTTTTACCTCCAAGGTGAGCGAAATCGATCATTCGTTTATGGATAAGATATTTTCGAAGGTTTCTTAGGATATGAATGAAAAATTGTTGGCGCCGTTTACATCAGAGGAGGTTAAGACGACGACTTTTAATATCGGTGATTGAAAATCTCCTAGGCTAGATGGACTTCATGCAATTTTTTATAAAAAGTTTTGGAACATCTGCAGGGAGGAAATTACCAAGGAGGTGCTACAAGCGCTTAATACAAGGATTATTCCTAAGGGGTGGAATGATATAAATGTGGTTCTTATACCGAAGGTTGACGATCCAGAATTGGTAACTCAATTTCGCCCAATAAACCTCCGTAATGTCGTTTATAAGATAATTTCGAAGATACTTGCAGCAAGGTTGAAAATGATACTTCCTGATGTGATTTCACCTATGCAAAGTGCCTTTGTTCATGGTCGTTCTGATAGCTTATGAGAGCGTTTATGCAATAAAGAACAAAAGATCAGGAAGCATAGGACATTGCGCTGTGAAACTGGATATGCATAAGGCATACAACAGGGTGGAGTGGATCTTTTTAGAAAAAATGTTGAGGAGATTAGGTTTTGATGAGAGATGGATTTCGTTAATGATGGCATGTGTGAGTTCTGTAAGATATCAAGTGAGGTTCAATCTGAAGAGACCAATATGTTTATCCCAACAAGTGGTCTTTGTCAGGGGGATCCCCTCTCACCTTATTTATTCCTCTTACGTGCGAAGGGGTTATCTAGTATTTTGTTGTATGAATAAGTTGGTGGCATTGATGGGATAAGGGTGTGCAGAAATGCACCATCAATTTCACACCTTTTATTTGCTTATGATTCCTTGATTCTCATGAAATCGAATATGAATAATGCAACTTTCTTACAACAAGTGTTAGATACTTATTGTGCAAACTCAGGCCAACTAGTGGGTCTAGCAAAGTCAAGCATTTTATTTTCACCAAATACGAATGTTGCGACAAGAGCTGAAATTTATGAGGCTCTCAACATTGATACTGAGGCTCTTTTCGACAAGTACTTGGGCCTCCCAGCTTTAGTGGGGGCAGATAGACGTGATTATTTTTAGCACTTCATTGAGAAGATCATCCAACAAAATAATGGATAGAAATAAAAATATTTGTCCATTGGAGGCAAAGAAATTCTCTAAAAAGCAGTCGCTCAAGCAATCCTGGTTTATGCGATGTCAGTGTTTCTCCTACCAAAATGGATTTGCAAGAGGATGATGGATGCTATATCAAGCTTTTGGTGGGGTGATGATGAAAGTAGCAACAAGATGCATTGGTATGCATGGTGAAAATTATATTATCCCAAGAAAGAAGGAGGCATGGGATTTAGAGATTTTCAATCTTTTAATCTTGCTATGCTTTCCAAACAAGTATGGAGATTGATTACTAAACCAGACTCGTTATGTGCATGTGTGCTACAAGCAAAGTACTACCCACCCAGCTGACATATTTAAATCAAGATCCTCTTACACATGGCAGAGCCTCTTGGAGGTTTAACAACATTCAAAAGAGGATACATCTGGCGTGTTGGCAATAGTGAAAATATCAACATATGGACCGACCCATGGATCCCGAGTAGTCCAGATAGAAAAAAATTTCTAACTGTGGTGGTGCTATCCTTACAACTGTTTCTGAGTTAATTGACCCGTATACTGGGAGTTGGGATGAGAAGCTTATCCGATATTTATTTCTATTAGTGGATGTCAATCGTATACTCTAGATTTCAATTAATAATTAAGGGTTCAATGACTTTGTGGCCTGAGGTTTTATTAAGCATGGAAGATATACCGTGAGATCCGGTTACTATGTGCAATGGAGACACCGTTTTGGTGCATTAGCGAGCCAACTTGCACTGCCTGGTTCGTCTGCAATTAACCCAGTTTGGAAAGCATTACGCGGCCTGAAAATTCCAAGTAAGGTTAAGATTTTCTGTTGGCGAGCTTTACACGGTATTCTTCCTCTTAAAAGTATACTGGTTAATAGGCATATTGGATTGTCGGGACAATACCCCGTCTGTAACCAAGGCCTAGAAGATATTATGCACCTTATTTTCCAATGTCAAATGGCTCTAGATATGTGGAAAGGTTTTGGGCTTACCGATCTGATCCAGGAAGCTATTTTAGAGGACCTCTCAGGCTCAGCAGTCCTAGATTTCTTGCTCAAACGTGATGAGGAGGTATATCCGAGTTATGAAAATTAATACTAAGGAGCCCATTGCTGTTATTTGTTAGTACCTGTGGTGGATTAGGCGCCATCGAATGCATGACCATGTAATTCCCTCTTTATATAGATGCAAGATGTCTATATATTGGCTTTAGTGGCAAATGCAACAACGACTACTAAACAACGACATGCAAATTCTGAAGTTAAGTGGGAAAAGCCTGATGTTAGATAGCTGAAAGTGAATGTCAACGCGTCATTTTATACCGAGTCTTTTTCTGGTGCGGTTGGATCTGTTTCTTCGGAATTATCATGAAAAGTTTATCTCAGCGACTGTCAAGTACCTGCCCTACGTTTCCTCTGCTGTTATGGCGGAGGCGATCGCGATGAAGGAGGGTCTGACCTTGGCGCATTGAAGAGGATGCAACAACATAATAGCCAAAGATGACTAACTAGAAGTCATCAACGCTTGTATAGAGAAGTTACATGGTGGTCGAAAACAGCGGCGATTTTTGCTGATTGTGTGGACTTGGGCTCCTTCATTGGCACAGTTACACACAAGCACTGTATGAGGAAAGCAAATCAAACGACACATGAATTAGCTAGGTTTTGCTTTAAAGATAATCTCTTATATTTGGGACAATGATCCCCTAGTTGTATCCTCGGCAAACTTGTAAACGACGTAATGATGAAATTAATAAAGCCTCGCAGCGATGGAGTCCAGCTGTTTCACTAAAAAAAAACTACAGACACAGTACAAACAAAGGCTGGGTTGGCTGATAAGTTGCGACACGGATGGGTCAAATGGATGAATGGGCCGGAAGCTGATAGTCCACAGCACACCAACAACAGGGCCAAGCCCACAAAGAGACCCAGTACAGATCCAACGGCTGGGAGAACGCTCAATCCACGTTCAGAAAAGTTTCGGCGGGGCCATCAACTCCGCCACTCCCTCCACAGGCGCGCCGTCTTCCTCCTCCAGCTCTCCCAACAGAGCTCCTGAAACCCTAGCTAGCATTCGCCGCCACACCTCCCTCCACAGGCGCCGTCGACGAGCGCGTGCGTGGCAGGACCGAGGACATGGCCGCGAAGGGCGGCGGCAGCGGCGGGGGCGTGGGGACGCTCAAGTCCACATCCATCAACGGGGTCAAGCTCTACTCCGTCACCGGCAAGAACTACGTTGCGCCCTGGGTCCTCGCCAAGAAAAAGCGCTCCCTCCGCAAGGACACAGGCACAACCCCTCCCCCCGCCCCCCCCGCGATTTCTCCATTTGTTTTCTTGCCTGCTGGTGTGCCGTAACAGTTTTATCGATGATGTATTGACGCTGTTGCTGTTTGTTTTTGGCTGTAGAATACCAGCGGAGGCTGGAGCTGATCCATGACCTGAGGTTTGAGACTGCCACCACCAGGATCAAGGTCACCCCCGACGGCCAGTATGTGATCGCCTCAGGTATAGTCTTCCTTCTTTCGGCTGGTTTTTTGTGTTGCTATGATATAAAAAACGACGCCAAAGTCAGTGGCGGAGCGTGGCGCAAAACAAAGGGAGGGCCAATTGCCTGTATGTCAAACAATCACATGCAAGTCTTGCAACAAATGTAACCTTTAAATCAACAAGAATTGCCACATAAAAATATACTGATAACATATATAAGATGTTCACATATTACCATATTAGAGCACCGATTCACATTTAATGCTCTAAAGCAAAAGAGATATACCAAAATACAAGCAAACCAAGCTAGCTAGACTATGTGAGTTGCAGCGGTGTGGAGTTGGATACTAACTACAGAGTTGCTCTCCTGTTCTTGCGAGCCTTGAAGTCCGCAATTATATCTTCTTAGCTGTATTGGGCAGCAATTTCTCGTTCTACTTGTATCAGCAAGCTATTTGCAAGATAACCATCTTCCATCATGTTGCGCAATCCTGTCTTGATAATTTTCAAGCTAGACAATGCATGCTCAGCACTAGCAGTCAAAACCGGGAGAGTAATGAGCAGGCGAAGCAATCTATCAAGCTAATTGTAGATCATGTGACGTCCTGTAACAACAAGGCATTGACAAGGTGCAGCCAGTGTTGAAATTTTCTTTAAATGTTCACTGTTGGAAGCATCATGAGCAAAATGGTTCAACTGAGGCTCTAATCCAATCATATCTTGTTGTGTGAAATCTGCTGGATAGTACTTTCCAACCATTTTGCATATGTCTTTAGCATTGAAGGATGGACATCCATGTTTTGGAATCATTGTACCACTTATGGACAAAAGACCCATCACCTTCTCATTAAGCTTCAGATTTAATTCATTAAGCTGGCTATCCAATGTTACTCGAAATATTTCCACTCGGAAATAGCGCTCCTTAGATGATCAGGCTGACGACGAGCACGGCCACCACGTAGAATGTATGTCTCATTCATGTCCGGAACATCAATGCCATGATCCGTGCAGAACTCGGCAACCTGGAGATAAAAATATTCCCAGCCCTCATCTGACCGCATTTCTTCTAGAAGAGCTTTAGTGGATAACACAAGACGAATTGCATTTACTATATCCTGTGATTTCTTTTGTAATGCTTTTCCAAGCACATCACTAATTCCCAATATTTCTCTCACCATGCATAGGAAAAATGCAAACTCATAAGAGGTCAAGTAATTGAAAGCACTATCTCCATCAGCACGGTTGGACCCAGCTGTTGCATCGGAGCCAATAGTTTGCAGAACTGAGCTCACGACATTAAACATATCCATGAGACTAGAAATTGAAGCCAAATGAGACCCCCATCTTGTGTTTCCAGGTCGCTTTAGTGCCCTGATCTGATTAGCCCCTTTACCAGTCTCAATTTAATCCATATCTAACAAGCGTGCCAGCTGAAGAATTTGGGCATCATGCAGCTCATCATGTCGTTTGGAAAAGGAGTCAACTGTGTTTTTGATAAATAGAAGTTGCTGAAAGAATTGGCTAACAGGAACAACATCCCTAGAGTTAGCGCAGGGGAGCAAAGTAAGGGTGAAAGATAAGACGGTTTGGTGTGGGTCGCTGGTCCGAAGAGTTACACATCAAAAGCTGTTTATCCATGGAATGCACGGTTTAGAAATTTGCTGCCTTGTTCATGTTTATGTTTTGCTTTGAGTATCAATGCTGTAATTTTAGCCAGATCATTCCGATACTAAGATACTGTTAGTTTCTGGTATTCTTACATTTATTGTTTTCCAGGTATTTACCCTCCACAAATGAAAGTCTTTGAGTTGAAGGAATTGTCAATGAAGTTCGAGAGGCACATGGTTTCAGAAATTGTAGATTTCGAGGTACTTACGTGGACCATATATATATTATCTAGCATTCCTCTGTTCCATAATTCTTGTCGTGGTTTTAGTTCAAAATGGTTTTAACCACGACAAGAATTATTTTGATCTGAAACCACAACAAGAATTATGGGATGGATGAAGTACTGATCAACCTTCTTCTTTAATATTCCATTCTAGAAAACAGAGGTCACAGACCTGTGTGGTACTTTCTAAGTCTGTGGTCTAATTGTCTGCTTAACAAAATCAATAGATTATTATATTGTTTATACCACCTTATAGTTTGTTGTATATGTCGATCTCAAGCGGCCACTTTATAGTTTTCTTATTTCTTACCTTTTGGACTTGTATTAACTTTCTGTCTTTAGCTTTTCTCATGTGATCCGGGTATATCACCAGCACATTTTTATCCATGTGACATCCTCTAAGGCTCTAAGCAAATGATTTGCCTCTACTTCA
Source organism: Avena sativa (assembly GCA_916181665.1). NCBI lineage: Eukaryota > Viridiplantae > Streptophyta > Magnoliopsida > Poales > Poaceae > Avena > Avena sativa. The sequence continues at coordinate 324,764,145 of OV702280.1, forward strand.
CCACTAGAATTAACTTCTATTTAGAGGATGGTTTCCTCTCCCTGGATGGAAAATAGTGAATAACTTGGGGAGAAGTGTCAACGGAGTTGATTTTATACTCCCTCCGATCCATAATAAGTGTCGTTCATTTTGTACTAAGCTAGTACAAACTTTATACTAGATGAGCGACACTTATTATGGACCGGAGGGAGTACAATGTAAAATCTTGCCTACTGTGCTAGTTGGAGCCAGCCTCAGTGTCTTTCTTTCTCTCTGACTTGAGCTGCTTTAATGTTTTCCACATAACAAACTGGACTGCATCTCTCTTTAGGTCCTTGGTGATGACTACTCAAAACTCGCGTTCTTGTGTGCTGATCGTTCTGTGTGCTTGCATGCAAAGTATGGAAGTCATTATAGCGTGAGAATTCCAAGGTTAGTTTGTCCTGGTATTTGTTTTCATTGGTTCATATTGCTTTTGAGATCTATATATACATCTTTTCTAGTTACACATGCAGTTTATTGTTTACTAGAAATAGTAATCCCTCCATTTGTAGTTACTAGTCATTTGACACTTTTGATTTAAGCTCGGTGAGGTTTATCCACCAATAGCTTTGCGAGTTTGTATTTACATATATTTTTTTTTACTTAGGTAATTTATGTTTATAGCTATATACATGTTTTTACTAATTATTAAGAAGTAAGAATCAAACCTTGCAGATGTTTTTCACCTTTTCGATTATAAGAAAATTATTCTGTCTTAATTTTAGCACATCACGTACATCTGTTATCGTGCTGTTTGTTTAAACAGAGAACTTCTGTGTTGGATGATAACAGCCAGTTATACAATAGCAACAATGTTTATGTATAGTCCTTGCTTGTCCAAATATTAATTTTACATGTTGCTATAATCCTTATTGACAGAATGGGAAGGGACTTGGCCTACGACTGCTGGTCTTGTGACTTGCTATGTGCTGCTTCATCGCCAGATCTGTATAGAATCAACTTAGAGCAGGTCAGATTTGAGTTCTTAGGTGTTCATGGTATATGAGTTATTTGGTTACGGGTACTGTCTCGCATAATTTACGTAGACTGCTACTATAGAGTCAATATTATATAAATATGAGCACTTTCTTTTGAGAGTCACTATAGCTGTGTCACATCATTATCAGTTTGATTTATGGCAGTATCCCTAAATATACTAATCTTGCTAGTTAGTGTGTCACTAGTGCATAGAGGCACAGTGATGCCGTTTCTTCTTATGCTTCCAGTCTTTCTAGAATAAACATTTGCACATTTTAAAACTGTAAGTTCTGCAGGGACGATTCCTCGCATCTCTTTCTTCCCAATCACCAGCAATAAATGTTGTTACACGGAGGTATTTCTTTTTTACCAGCTTATGTCTTTGGAGAGACATTCTTATTTAGTATTGTTAACCTATCATTGTCTTTGGTGGTACTCCCAGTAACGTCCATGGGCTTGTTGCTTGTGGTGGTGAGGACGGTGCAGTTGAGTGCTTTGATATGAGGAGAAAGTCTTCTGTTGGCAGAATTAATACAGCTTCATCTTCTGAAGATGTTGATCAGGTATCTTATTGTGCCTTATCAGCAACTTGCTATTAATAATACACTAATTCTACAATTTATTGACATTATTTTGTGTATTCTCATGCTTCAAAACTGCAGGAGGTCACATCTTTGCAATTCGATGAAAATCAAGGGTACCTTATTGCAGTAGGAAGCAGCATAGGAAAGGTTTGGTTCATCCTCTGTTATGTTCTTGTTTTATTTTCACTGCTAATTTATAGATTGTTGCATGTTTTCTCCTCAATTATCCTGTCAGAACTGACAAGCAGGGATGTCACTGTGTTGCAACTTGCAATGCATAGTAAATCTGGCGTTATTTCTGTTTGTAGAATGGTTCATGTAGTTAACTTTGTCTCAAGTTGATGCGGTAGACATCTAATATTTTCTCTTGTTTGATTTTCACTGCTAATTTATAGATTGTTGCATGTTTTTATTATTCCCTCCATTATCCTGTCAGAACTGACAAGCAGGGATGTCACTGTGTTGCAATGCATAGTAAATCTGGCGTTATTTCTGTCGGTACGAACGATTCATGTAGTTAACTTTGTCTTAAGTTGATGTGCTGGACATCTAATATTTGTTCAAGTTGTATACTTGCTCTGAAGGCTAGTTTGTATGTCTTTATTTATTTATTTCAAGAAACAATGATCTGCAATCGATTATCTTGCTGCTAGTTTACAACTTTACATGTAATTTTGCGTGGTTCTGACATCTTTGGTTGTTTTTCCTGGAGTAATGTGATGTTTTTCTGATTTTGTTGTGTACTCATTGGCTGGATGACAGGATCATCCTGCCTAACGAATTAATAATGCTAATACCTAACTCCTTTAGATTTTGAACTTAATTTATTTGTTAGCTTGTTATTCAATACACTTCGGCTTTGTTTTGATTTCTGCAGGTAGCAATATATGACATACGCATGTCTTCTCCTCTGCGAGTCAAGGATCACATGTAAGCTCTGCATCTTTTATTACATGAAAATATTTTTTGCTTGTTATTCATGATCAGTTTCAACCATTTAAAAAATCTTCTTTAGACTCCATTAGGATTGCGTGAAATCTATTGAATTTATGAAAAGAAAACATCCACTCTCACTACATGCTGTGTTCCTGACGAGACTCATATGGGATCCTTCATTCCAAATGCAACCTTGAATTTTTTTTGCGGGACCTTATATTTCTAATATAATTGTTATCCTGGCCATACATCAGGAAGAGCTGATATAAATACACTTCTATGCCTTCAAAACTATTTATGTTTCTACCTGAATCTTGCAACTCCACATAGAATAAGCTTTAGATGAAAGGAATATCAAGCTTGACTAAATCCTAACTGTAGTAAAAGATAGCTGATTTGTTTTTGTTATTTGTGTAACCATTGTTTTATTAATTACAGGTATGGCAGCCCAATTTTAAATATCAAATGGCACCAGTCACTTAATTCTACCGAACCTAAACTGATAACTGCTGATAAGCATATAGTGAGAGTTTGGGATCCTAATACAGTGAGTTTTTCCATCCTTCTCTGAAAATTGGTGGCCTCATTTTTTTAATGGATAGCGTTGACTTCTTTGCTAAATGATGACCTGGTGCTGCTATTGTTTTAATAGGGAAATAACATGACTAGCATTGAACCTGATGGTGGTTCTATCAATGATGTTTGCATCTTCCCGAATAGTGGTTTAATGTTATTAGCCCTGGACAACAGCCAGATACCTGCCCACTTTATTCCTGCACTTGGCCCTGCTCCAAAGTGGTGCTCACATCTTGATAACTTGACTGTGAGTGAATTTCCTCGCATTGGTTCTGTAGCTAGTTTAGTAAAACTTCACCTTAACAATTCCTCCTATTGATTCCTTGAACAGGAGGAGATGGAAGAGAAACAAGAAAACACATTATATGATGATTACAAGTTTTTGACTGAAGAAGAGATGGAGCGATTGGGTCTCTCTGAGTACAAAAACAGCGATGCTGTCAGAGCACATTTACATGGATATGTGATACGATACGATCTATATAAGAAGGTAATTTGTTTTCTGTTCATCCATTTCTGGTGCTGTAATTTATATGAGCAGTCCAGTTCAGTGTTGAGGTCAGTTACCCGCCTGAAAACATTTTTATTTTGTACACATACTAGTTTATTCTTTTTAAAGTCGTTTCTACGTATTAGGTATCTGATGATATAGTTAAACTTAAACATGAATTTGGAGTTCCTATATATATTTGTGTGTTGGTGGATGGTTTGAACAAATGAACACTTCATATTTGTTATCTCTTTACTAGGATTTGTATTTTTTTTCAGCAACGGGCTAAACTTGATATTGTTGATTATGAGACTCTTCAAAAAGAGATGAAGAAAAAGAAACTAGACGCACAAAGGAAATCTCGTATTACGGTATATTTGCTCATCTGTTCCTAATGTCTATTACATCTGTCAGTCTATGTGATTCTTCCCCTAATGAGTGTCATTATTTTTCTCTCATGCAGCAAGTTGTCAAAATACCAAAGGTTAACCGGCATATTTTCGACGATATACGTGCAGAGGAAGAGGAATTGGATGCTGTGGATAATGTTGATAAATCAAGCACTAGGAAGAAGATGAGAAGAATAGAATCGAAAAAGGCAATCATGACTGATCCGCGTTTCCAAAAAATGTTTGAAGATCCGGTATGCATTCCAATTCCCAACTTGATTTTTGAATTAAATTTCTCTAAACACTTGCTCTTTTTGAAAACCATGACAGAATCTCATGTTTAGAATTTTTTTTTTGCTAATTGTTCCTAAATCTGTAATCCGGTGTGATTTTCTAATCCCATCGTTCTTATTGGCAGGACTATGAAATCGATGTAAACTCAAGAGAATACATTGCACTCCATCCTCAAGTGGCTACAAAGGAGCCTGATCCAATTGAGGAACATTTTGAGAGTGTCAGTGAGGATGAAGACGAACAAGACGCTGGTTCTTCTGATGCGTCAGCAGAGTCTGACAGTGACGATGGCATGCATAATTCAAAGCGTCCAAGGTGAGATTTTATGTTATTTCGGTTGGGGTGACCTGCATACTTGCCACCAATAGTTTCTGTTTTGCTTGTGCAGATATGTGTGTTATACTCTCATTCGCTGAATATGATGTTCTGCTGTTGCATCGGAAATCTGCTAATTGCTTTCTACCTTTCAGGCTGTACGAAATCAAGGATGACCGCCATGCTGAAGCATTCTTGAACAGTGTCTCCCTTGGTGGTGAGGATGCTTTGCCCCTCGCGGACAGGGTAGCTGCACTGGATAGGCAACAAAACTCCCGTGCACTTGACAAGGTGAAGTACGGACCCGGTGGCTCACGGGAGATCTCATTTATGGCTAGAAACTCAAGAAGGCGCAACGAAGAAGATGAACACAGCGAAGAGGAGGCTACAGGTAACAAGAGGAGAAGCGTGCAGTCCCTGGGGTTGAAGCAGGGCAAAGCGGAGTTCTATTTGTTTGGTGGAAGCCGTGGCAGAGGCGGCGGCGGGGGTGGTCGTGGCAGAGGCGGAGGAGGTGATCGTGGTAGAAGAGGTGGAGGTGGTCGTGGAAGAGGAGGCGGAGGGAGAGGTGGCGGCAGAGGAGAATTTGGAGGCGGAAGCGAATTCGGGGGCAGAGGCGGAGGGGGAGGGAGAGGCAGGGGTATGAGCAGGGGCAGGGGAAGGAGCAGAGGAAGGGGAAGGGGAAGGGACTGAGCAGTGAGCTCCCTCTGGTTTCAAGATTGAAGAGACCGCCCTGCTGCCCATTTGCTGCTCTCCCATGGCTGTGGGAGCTTTTAAGATGGTGAATATTTCGCTGGGATTTCACTCAGTTACAGGTGGCTGTAAAATTTCAACCAGGGCTGTGAGATGTAGTGCAATCTTGAAGTCAAATTCAACAGCTTCCTGGTACACGCGTTGTAGTTTATTGCGCTTTACGCAATAGCTAGGGTAACCAAGACAATTGCTTCAAATTTTGGCCGTGTGAGAAATTATAGCAATGACAAGTGCTGCAATGAGCTTATGTTGTAATATCCAAAAGAGAAGATAACATTGCTTAGTTTTCTACATTCTTATTTTGTTTGTGTTCTGAGTTCTAGGGTATACCAAATTCTAGCCGAGTCTCAGAAAACTAATTTCAGCATGACCTGAAAGCGCTGTGGCATCTGGCATGCTTGTGTGTTAATGTTTGTTGGAACGCCAGGAAAATAACATTCCGCTATGGATTAAAAAGGCTGGGTTTAACGTTGTACCTTTTCTCGGAACATTCTATTCATTTCACATTTGATGTCGAAGCTTGAATTTGAAGTGGTTTGGCTCCCGAGCTCTAGTGCTCCCTTTGATTAAAAAAATGATATTAGAACTTTCAAGAAAATCTAAAAATAAATTCTCGGTATGGTCAATTTTGTATCCTATAATAAGCATGAAAAATTGAAAACCAAACTTCATTATATATAGACTAAACAAAAAAGACAATATCTGATAAAATTTGAAGATGTAAAACTATTCATACTCACATCCACAATATTGTAATTTTTATATGTAGCTCATAATACAAAGTATTTTTTTTGCAAATATAATACAAAGTATTTTAAATTGGTATTTTACACGTTTGTGGGACAAATCATTGGCTACACCCTGAAATATTTGAAACGTAAAAATGTGACTTCCGATTTTTTTTTTAAAAAAAACAACGGAACTGGTATCCAGGTGCACCAAATCTCCACTCGTCCATTTGGAACATAAACTAGTTCAAACGAGTGTGCTGTGTAACGACTCTTTACAATTACGATTCCACGGATGTACATATACACATAGTCCCCGTCACGAACCTTCCTCAAAAGCCGCATATATACACCGGCACGTTCGGCCGTTTTCCACACGTCGGCCTCTCGCACCGCCGGCGGCGGGCAGGTAGGCAGGCAGCTGCGAGGAAATCAGCAGAGGCCGTGACGGAAATGCAATTTTCTCGCCCGGGTAGCTAGTTTGACTAATTGCCCGTCGCTTTCGTCTTCCCGGCCGGCGGCTACCTGGTCGCCGTGCGCAACTTCTACCGCCCTTCCGCTGTAGTCAGCGTGACGTCTGACCACCCCACGCCCACGGCGACGGCGTGCCGACTACCGCGGACGCGGCGGAGGAGGACCCGGAGACCGGTATGCCCATGGCCACGCGGCACCACCCGGGCTGCACGGGCGCGGCCGCGCGGACGACCTCGACGTCGCCGATGACGCGCACCGCGAGGTGGACGACGCCGTGGCCGGCGCCGAAGCTGCGGGGGCAGCGGAGCGAGTAGCTGAGCCTGCGGAGCGCGCGGGGCGGGCGGAGGCCGTCGAGGACGTCGGCGGCGGGGACGCGGCACCAGCCCAGCGGCGTGTCGCCCCCGGCCACGAGCCGCCGCGCGCAGCCAGACTCCGAGAACACCGCCACGCGCACGTCGTCGCGGCCCTCCAGGAACCCCGCGCCCACGGCCACCACGAGGCGCGCGTCGCCGCTCTCCCACGAGTGCTCGCCGGCGCCGGAAGACGACGACGACGACGCCACGTCCGTGCTGCTGCTGCTGGAGCAGTCAGCGGACGAGGACACCGCCACGTACGGCCGCAGCCGGCGGGGCAGCGGCGAGTAGGTCGGCGGCAGGCGGAGCGACTCCGCCGACAGCACGGTCACCTCCAGCGCCAGGCCTCCTGGCCCTTCTTCCGGGCCGCTGTTCTTGGACGATGTGAACCAGGACGACGACGACATCGCGCTGCGCTCTGTGCCTCGACGACGTACGGCAAGTATATATGTGGTCCCCGTTGATTGATCGGCGACATGCGGTGGCGGCGAGGGGAATGGAGCCGGTCGCCCGCGCGTTTATATCCATGCGCGGGTTTGAAGGGTTCGTCGGGAGGAATTGAACGAGGAAGGAGGCTAGACGGGCGGCACGCAGCTTCTGGCATGGAGCGCGCGAAGCCGCAGAGAAGGTTGGCGCGCGGGAAGCTTTTGCTTTCAGTTCAGAGCGGCTTTGCTTGCCCGGCCGCCTTTTCGTGGCGCCTTCGCGCTGCCTACGTGGAAGAGCTCGTCCGTACGCGGTCGTGTCCAGGCCAGTTTGTTACCACTGGAGTAATAAAATGTTTCGGATATTAAGACCGATTCCTCATAAAATGACAAATTCCCCGATGAACGGTATGAGAGACTTTTCGTTAAGCTTTCTTGATTCCAAGTCAACTCCTACGATGAGTTGAACCGTCCCCCTCCTCTCCTCCTAGACACGCACACATGATTAGTTTTTTTTTTTGACAAGACACACGACTAGGGTTCGTGCCTCTCTCGTTGGCGTCGCCGCTGATCTGTCTCGCCTCCGTGGCCTTAGGGCCATGGAAGCGGGGTGGATCTAGGCCCACCGGCGGGAGGGCTCCGTTTTTTCTGTGTTTAGGATTCAAGTTTGGTGGGGCGGTGTTCAAGTGGTGGTGGCGGTGTCTCTTTTAATAAGGTCTCTCCGGCTTCAGTCCCATCTTGATAGCGATGTCGAGAAGTTTGTGGGAGTGGTGTGGTCTTCGAGGGTTTTTTCTCGCAGTGGGGAACTTCAGATCGTCAAGCAGGTTCATCAGCAGTTCGTCCTTCTTCTTCGTCTCTAGGACAGATGTGGTGTTCTTGACCGTTCGACGTCTTCCCGTCCGTAACTAACAACGTTAGGCCGGCTTAGGGAGGAACGGTAACGACAACACGTCGTCGACACGGTCTGGAGAAGGTTGAAGATGAATGTTTTTTCAAGGATCTCGTTGTAATTTTTCTTTTTCTTGAGATGCTTTGTACTGTTCGATATTTTTTAATGCCAAAGTCCTATTGGCAAAAGAAAATTAAGTTAAAAATAGTTCCCAACTTAATTGTGAGAGTATGAAACTTAACTAAAATGTCAAAGAACTTAATTTTTGAACAATGTAAAACTTCAGGTTCAGGAGTACATAGGTTCTGAAAATTCACTCTCATCTTGGAGAATTATCTCGCTGCGATTCCACCCGTTGTTTCGATCGTCCCGGTCTACTCTTATCACGACCTCTGGTCGTCATGGAAATTCGTGTCCATGCATTTTTGTGTTCATAGCCTGTGCATTCTACACTTTCTCTCCTTATAGACAGCCAAAGTGTACCATGTACATCCTCAAGCCCATCTACAACGCGAGTACGCTACCACTTTGTACATAAGCGAGCGGAGCTCTGCCGACGCCCGGGACGCCGACGTACCTTCGCTAGGATTGAAAACAGAAAGAAACTTTTCATTCATTTCCGAAGAAAAAGAAATCAGTGAGCTAAAAAAAAGAAGCGGTATTTTGCGGAAAAAGAACATAAACAAAATATTCAAAATGGAAACAGAAAACGAAACGGATGAGCCATTTTCGGTGAAAACGGAAGGGGTAAGATATTCCGAATAAACAATACGACCACTTTCCGAAAATATAAGTCATGTCCATCTACGAAATAATATATTTTGCGGACCATGAGATATATGCAACTAGGGTCTATATCACACATGGAACCAAGCTAGAATATGTACTATTCAAGTAGATGTCTTAGCGTCTAGGTGAAACTATTTATGTGAATTTATGTGCTTGTCGAAGTGTTAAACTATTTGTGTTACTCTATGTTCAATTGTAGTTTGTGGAATGCGAGCTATTCCTTATCGTGATGTCTACATCTTTATGTGTTCGTTTTGGTATAGAGACCAAAGTATTATTTCATTATTGTGTTCCGACGAATGTTCGTTTTCATATCGTATTCGTCATATATATTTACCGTACCTTTTTTTGCGGGGTATCCAGTGAGTTTCCATTCCGTATTTGTTTCCATAGTTTTCTGTTCCGTTTCTAGTACAATTGATACAAGCTGAAAGGAAAACGACAAAGCATGTTTCTATTCCATTTTCAACCTTACTCTCTGCCGCTGACCACATCCATGGCCACCATGATCTCTTCTCCCTTCCATGGCCACCATGAGCTCCTCTCACATCCATGGCCGCCACCATCGAGCCGACGTGGTGTCATCGACGCCGCACATGAAGGCCTCCATGGGCCACCGACCTCGCCGGATGCGGCCTCCACAAACCGAGCCACAGCCAGATCCGGCCATTCTTCATCATTGTTCTTCCCCGAAAATTGTTGTCAGATTCTTTTATTTAGGAGCTCTTTATTTTGCCCAGATTTGTTTCCACGGGCGGAAAAGCGTTGATGAGAGCTTATCTAAAAGTCCCTATGCACGCGTCCACTCTAGCATGTCTAAAAGTTTCGAAACAATACATGAAGGTCACTAACAATACATGCATATATTATACCAAAAAAATATAATCCAAAGTGAGTCAGTAGATAAAAAACGAAATTGACGCTCGTTGGGCCGAATTCAAATCCTGGTTTAAATTAGTTAATAGCCATAGCTACAATCTTCTGTGCTTGTAGATATGTGTTTCAAATACAAGTTTAAATTGTACTACTTTGTAGATAATTTTGTATACCACAACCTTCTTTTAAATCTTTTACTCCCTCCGATCCATATTACTTGACTTAGATTTATCTAAATTTAAATAAATCTAGACACTATTTAGTATATAGGTTCATCCAAATTTTGAAAAATCTAAGTCAACTAATATAGGTCGGAGGGAGTACTATTTTTATGGCCATTATCCAAGCTCAAGACCACCGAGAGTACTCTGAATACAAATGCAGAGGTACTCGCTATGTGCCAGGAGCCAAAAGGCCTATGTTCGGAAACCTTAACCCGTTTTGATCGGATAAACAAAGTGAACGGACTTTTCTTTTTTAACAATCAATACCATATATATTTATCGTAGCAAATAATACATGGTATTGATACATGTACAGATGTACTGCCTTCTGGAGTTAAAAAATAAAGTCTAAAAAAAATAACAAATCTTCGAGGTGTTCAAACTATATTTTTTCTTTCATAACATAATTTTACTTTTCCGAAGACAGCCGCCTAAAGAAGATGTTGGTATCAAATCATGAACATATAAGTACCAACAATGGTTCTTTTATAATTTTAATTTAAACCGCAGTACTAATACTATGTACACGCGTGTAGCCGTTTGAGTAATCAACTAACATTTTCAGAAAACTAACACTAATATTACTAATATTCCAGAGAAGACGAACCGGATAGCCCGGTGCAGGTAGCTGACGAACCGAGCAGCCTGGTGAACCGATCGATCTTTAGTCCGGAAAATGTCAAGAGGATATATATAGCTGAACAAAAATATTATCAAGAAGATTTTTTTGTAAATTTAATATCAAGAAGTTCAAGTGGCGAGTAGCATCAATTTGACGACCATGACGGAAAATATTATATATTTACTGGTGAGAACGTTCGAGATTGCCACGGCGCCATGGGCCATCGTGCAGGGTCGCGCTGAATCTGATACAGTAAGATATTCTGCCTGCCTCCTGCCCTGACTCGAAGTAGTGGCATCAATCACCTCATCAAAAGGTTCGTGTCTACTAATGTAAAAAAAAAAAAAGTTCGTGTCTACTCGTGTGACTGGAGCTGTACAGGCAAGCATGTTTGCCTACCGGAAGCTGCGGAGCAAACGAGCCCTAGAAATGTTGACGATGCCTTCTAATTAACCGGACATCGTGTAAATGAGTTAACTCCTGCCGCTCAAGCCTCGAAATGAGTGGTCATAGTGCATAATAATTTAGACCAGTAATATGTATATGGTTAATATCTTTATAGTGCAAAATAACTTAAATGTGATAACATGCGATGTCACAATAACTAGGTTATAGACTCACTTTGTCTTGATATGTGTAATGTTACAGTAACATAGCTAGTTACTATATCTATCTTTTTTCCATTAACTCATTTGCAATATAAGCAAAAGTGCTAAGTTAAACTTTTAGTTACTAGCGAAATTAACCCTACTATAACCAGTCTAAGTAAATGGCATCTCCTAGTGCCCGGGTCAACTCAATAACGTTACTACTGGATTGTTTTTGTGCGTGTGTGCATATGCCATCCTGCCCACACGGCCACACAATTGTTAGATTCTGAGCTTGTTACACTTGCACGTGCTGGGTTGTTGGAATGGCAACCATACGAGCCGTTGTCGTAAAAAAAGGATAAGGGCGCGTTTGGTTGTCACTAGCAAATTTTCATCTTGTTTTTTTAGTGCAACCACGTATTTTATTAATAGAAAATCAAATTACATAAGTAAACACACGTGAAAACTAACAGGCTGACCAGAAGAAAACAGATATCCTGATATTCTGAAAACTTTGCAGAAAACTATCGTTAGGATTTTCTGCACTTGCCGAAGCCCACGGCCATCGCCAAAAACCAACGCCGCCTAGACGTGCGCTGGAATAGACGCCGAGCCTCCACCATTGCCAGATCCAAGGGAGCACCATCGCCAACGAGGCTTTGTGAGTCGATGAACAGGTTCGCTGCAAACAGCAAGCCACATGTCGCTGTGGCACGTCGACCGGGGGACGTCTCCGTGCTACCTTGAACCAAGATCTGCCGCATACACTTGACGAAGTCAAGGAATAACAACAAATCCACCACCTCCGGACCAGTATCCTTGCTCCAGAGCATCCACCTCGTATGGCTAGGACCTGGGGCATGGCCCGGCTAAAACGGGTATTGAGTCATGATCTCTATTTTGTTTGATTGTCTCTATAATTTACTTTTGACCCTAGAGAGAAGAGAGTGGTGGCTGTTTGGTCGGTCACACTCGATTTGGTTGCCGTTAACACTCATAAGTAAATAATCTATAACTGTAGTACACCTCTATACTCTTGTTATTCTTTTTTTTTTGAAATCTCGTCACCTTTTCTTTTAAATGAGATGGATATGAAGACACCGCAACTAGCACAGAGAATGCATTCTGATGACCTCGGTATCGACGTGCTCTCGCTCCCCTCGCCGTCGTCGCCTGACTGAATTAATTGCTCGAAATGAACTGCTCGCACTCAGGTGGTTGTTTTGTGAGTGTTCTCGCGCCGCCTCTTCGACCACGGCTTCGAGGTCACCTTCGTCAACACCGTGGAGGACCACACACTCGTGCTTGCCTAGCTATCGCTAGAGGGCGACAGAGCGATGCGATGTCAATATGCGGGGGTCCTTCGAGGTCGCCAAGAAGCTCTGCATCCTTGCCGCCGCTTCTGGCCGGTGGCTTTGGCGTCCTCAACAAAGTCTCCAAGGTCAAGCTCACTACCACAGACCTCCGGCGCCTCCTTCTAAGTAATTTATCTAGGATCATCACTAGTAGCTAGCTTCGGTCCAATCTCCGTATATACACAACTTACAATATATTAGAGAGCTACATATATATTCTTCTGTGTCCATCAAATCGAAAATCTTAATGAAGGAAATATGCCTGATAGGCAATAATAAAGTGGTTATTATCGTATTCCTTGTTTATGATAAATGTTTATTTTACATGCTATAATTGTATTAATACGAAAACATTAATACATGTGTGTTTAATAAACAAACAGAAAGTTCCTAGTTATGCCTCTCTTATAAACTAGCTCGTTGATTAACAAGATGATCAAGGTTTCCTGATCATGGACATTGGATGTTGTTAATAACGAGGTCACAACATTAGTGTAATGGTGTGATGAAGATTAGTCCGAAGTATAGCATTACGATCAAAGTCATTGAGTTTATATTGCTATAATAACTTACAAAGTGATCATAATCCTTAGACCATGAGATCATGTCAATCACTAACACCGGAAGAGATTCTTGATAACATCAAACGTCATACTGTAACAGGGTGATTATAAAGATGGGTTAAGAACTACTAAAGTGTTATGTTGAGGCCCATGGATTGAGAGTGGAATTTGTTCACCCCGATAACGGATAGATATGCTCCGGTCCCTCTCGGTGATATCACATTGATTAGCTTGCAAGCAAGTGATTTGATCACTGGAATGTTATATCACAGGAACGAGAAAAGAGTGCATGTCAGTAACGAGATCAAACTAGGTATGGAGATACCGATGATCGAATCTCGGACATGTAATATATCGCGAAACAAAGAGATTAAGATACTAGCGTAAAAGGTTCTCGCGATCACAAGAAAGTCATCGCTGAATGTGTGGGAGTCAGTATGGATCTCCAGATCCCGCTTCTAATTATTGATCAGAGAGGGGTCTCGATCATGTCCGCATTATTCGCGAACCGTAGGGTGACACACTTAAGAGACACCGACATCCATTTGGAGCAAAATTTTCATGCCGGAAAGAATAACAAGCGCAAGAATTTATTTAACTAGATACCGAAACGGGTTTTCGGGTAAAATTGCAGAAAATGTTTTTGCATATGAAATGAAATACTAGCAAGGGGTTATATGAAAATTTTTGTCATTAAAGTAATTGACAAAATTCTGAATAAATAAAAGGAGTTTTATTTAATGAGAGTTTGCATTAAATTTGGTGGAAATTTAATGGAAATTTGAGTGGGTTTTTGAGTGGAGGGAATTGAAAGGCATTTGTGTGAGTGGAGTGTCCACCTACATGAATGAAAGGAGGGGAGCCCCATGGCTGGGCGCATATCCCCTTGGGTGCCCCCCTCTCCCTATAAAAGGAGCCCCCTCCCTCTCTCTCACTGACACCTCCTCGTGAAGGATCTCTCTCCTCCTCTAGTATTTATCCCCCATGGTCTCGGACTAGCGAGATACATGTTCCCGGTGGCTTTTCGGCAAGAAAGAGTTGTGCTTCCGCTGCATCGCTGGAGCGAGGAGGCGGAGGTTGCTCGGTGCCTCAGACGTGTGTGCGAGCACGGATGCTCCGCTAAGTTGCGGTGCTAAGGACTTGCTCTCGATCTTGAGATCAGCAAGAGATCGTCTATATCAACCACGAGTTTGAGCTCGTTAAGCTTTGTCGGTCTTCAAGGGTATGTTCTCTACGGATATACATCCGCCCGTTGTTTGTATCTAGTAGATAGATCTTGGTACATAGTTGTTCCCATCGTAGGAATTTTTTGTTTTCTATGTTGCGAACCCTACAGTGGTATCAGAGCCGAATCTATGCGTAGATGCTTTGCAGGGGAAGTACACATATGAGTATGTGGGCGATGATGATCATTTTGTTGCTTCTTACTTGTACTTTGGACATTAGTGGCATAGTGGGATGAAGCGGCCCGGACAAACTTTACATGTCCTCGCACATGAGACATGTTCCACGCTTGACATGCAACTAGTTTTGCATAAGTGGCTAGCGGGTGTTTGTCTCTCCTACTATAGTCAATATCTAATTTGCAACTAGTTGTCAACAATTTGATTATTCTCGTTGTGGTTCATGTTCGTAGGTAAGAACGGTTCTATCTTCGAAAGCCCTAAGCCACGTAAAACTTGCAATTGATAAATTAGAGGTGTCTAGTTTAGATTGTTGCTGGGCTAGTGTCATGATATGGTGATGTTGTAAGTAGAAGTATAAGTCGATGCTCTTACAACACACATAATGTGTAAGTTCTATAGACCTTGGCCTTACACATAGAGGTATGATGGCGATCATACCATGATGCACATGATGGAGATCAAGTGCAAGAACCATATTATTTCACTTATTCACATGTGATGTTTGTTGCATCTTGTATTGCTAGTTTGGCGTTTTATTAGCATAATAAGATGATCCCTCATTTAGATATCAAGATAAAAATATCTTCTTCCTTAAGTATGCACTGATTATGTTTTGTCGCTTCAAGACATTACGTGATGATCAGGTGTTCTTGGATCCACGATCATATTTCGGGTGTAAGACGGTTACACACGCGAATTCTAAGGTTCTTATTTGGCAAGCCTAGCATGTAAAAACATGGCCTCGGAACACGGACCGAAAGATTAAGCATGAGTCATATGGAAGATATGATGCCCATTTGATGCTCGCCTTTGAAGCTACACCGACTCACGTGATGATCGGACTTGGTGTAGTGGATTTGATTCATGTAATCACCAAAAAGGCACGAGGGATATTGTTTTTTAGTGGGAGTTCATTTCTAATTTGGATTAGAAAAACTCAATTTATCATATATTAAATCAAAGTGAATTTGCATAATTTGTTCTAGTCATTGGCATTCGTTCACCACCTTATGCATAGTTGTAATTGAGATAATAGAACTATAGAATTCTGGATATATACTTTACGAACTGGTATCGTTTTGTGTTGACTTTCAGCAAACTCTGTTTACTCTGTGAAATTTGATAATTAGTATTAAATCGAGAGTAATAATTCCAGTGTTAGTATCTTAAGTATCATGTTTGTCTCCATGATTCTTGATTTAAAAATATCAAGATTATCTAGGAGCTAAAATAATTGTTTTAGAAACCATCATATGTGGCAGATATAACGATATCTGAAACAATGTTTTGGTTGCAATATGATAAGAGTATAATATATGTTCTCATATTGGATGAGAATTTGCAAAGGTTGGAGATGCTAGACATCCTAATCATCCAAAAGGGTTTTGGAAAGTAATGTTATACTCACGATTCGCCTTTATAAGCTACAGTAGCTTGATCATGAAAGTCATCCTGATAAGGATGAATAGAAGATGTATATAAAGTGTTTACTACACTAAAAGATTACTAAAGAATGGATTTTGAAAGAACGTCGATCATTTGATGATGGTGATCTACTTCAAAGTGCAAGTCCAAAGGTATTATTATTTGAATATACACGCTTTGGACTATGTGTCATGTATATGGCGCCACTTTTGATGTTGATAGATTCTTTTAAAAGGAAAAGGAAATGCTGAAAGAGAATCAATAAAATATATTTGGCAGAAAAGAAAAAAATGGAAATATCCAATTTAGGTATATGGATGATATACATGTTATGGTTGTATTCTTTGCTTGTTAAACAATGTGATTCTTGGGTATTGGATACCAAATTGGTTGGTATGAAATTTCATACAGAACGACGTAATTCATGAACCACAATGTCCTAAGTAACTAGCAAGCGAATATGTGATGATGTTCATTGAAAACAAACAAACCGTTATTTGTATTTCTCGTTGACATCAAAGCTTGCCTTCAAGATTTGTTTTAATAATTTTTATTTAAATCAGATATTATGAGAACAAAGATTGTTCAAATAATTACCGTATTCTATATAAGATGGATGATTTACAAATCTAGTTGGAGAAATCACATCTATAAAAACTAATGCTAAAATGTCGCACGACAAATGATTGAAAGATCACTTACGAAGTGACATTGCCGTTTAAATTATATTGGAAAGAGAACATGAAGAATCTCCATATTCATGGATTTTTTGAATGTTTGATTTGATCGAGTGACGCTTGTGAGACTTTCCTCGGGATAATTAAAACTTCGTTCAAAGGCCAAAGAAGAACGAACGACTAAAATATTGGAATTTATACATATCAATGTATGTAGTCCATTATGTATAATCGTAAGCGATGGATTTTAACTTCATATGCTTTCTTCGGAAATTCGAGTGAATGTCACTTAATGAGAAAGAAGTATGAAATATTTGAAAACGTTCAAAGACTTTCAAGATGAAGTGGAAAATCATTGTAACAAGAAAATAAATAATTTATGATTTTATCATAAAGAGATTTATTTGAGTTGCAAGTGTAACAAGAAAATAAATGATTTATGATTTTATCATAAAGGGATTTATTTGAGTTGCAAGTTTAGCAAAACACCTAGATTTACATCTCCCGAAACACCATAGGAATATGGAGTGTTCGAGATTTGTAATAAAACCTTGTTTGACATGGTTGGATCAAAGGTGTTATTTATAAAACTGTCATTATGTTTTAAAAGATTAAAGCTTTAGGGACTACCGCTTTTACACTAAAAAGAGATCCATCTTGATCCGTTGAAATGACACCATGGAAGTTATGGTTTGGGGTAAACCCAAGTTGTCATTTCTTAAATTTTGCTATGCTAAGCATAAGTAAGATGTTTACAACCAAAGTCGGATGAGCATGTCTTTGTAGGTTATTTCAAATAACAATTGGTTATTCCTCCATAACACCAAGGACAAAAGGGTTTGTCGCTTGAAATGTGATGTTTCTTGAAAAAGGAATGTTTCATAAAAGTTAAGTGGGAGGACAATAGAACTTTGATAAGGTTAATGAACCTTAGCTAAATATGCTAAGTTGCGTGGCACCGGAAATCGTTCCGGAGGCATCCATAATGCTTATAGCTTATGTGCCTCAAAGGTTGTGGTCACGGAGATCTAAGTTCTTATTGAACCAAGTAGGTCAGATAAACAATCAAATGCTGAGATTTGAGAGTAAATCATTATTATTTGACAATGATGAACCGATTACGTGCAAAGAAGCGATGATGGATTCTGACTCTGTTAAATGGCTTGAAGCCATAAAATTCGTGATAGCTCCACACGCGAGAAATCAAGTTTTGAACTTGAAAAAACCTCCGGAAAGGTGTAGAAACCTATCGGTCGTATTTGGATCTATAAAGAAATAGACATGGATGTTTCACATCTATGAAATAGTCGATATATCGGTAAAGTATTTTACGACAATGTTCAAGGAGTTGACTATGACAAGATTTGATCTTTCATAGCGATATTTAGTCTGGACGGATTAAAGTAGCAACCACTACATATAATTTGGTATATGGTAGATGAATAAACAAAACAAAATTCTTATAATAAAACGGTTACCTAGAACGTGTACAAGACACAGTCCAAAGGGTTTTGTTAAATTCAAAGGATGCTAAAGGGGCATGCAAATTTTAATGATTTAAGTAAGCATCACGGAGTTGGAATCTTCACCGTGATGAAAAAGGAGTTTTCATCCGGAGACGATGAAGATGCTTAGATTTGCAAGAAATTAAGTGGGAGCGCTGAGACATATTTCTAATACATTATGTGGAGGACATCTTATTGATTAGAAATGATGTAGTTTTTATTGACAAAGGTTAATAACTTCATTTCGATGAAAGACTTAGGCAAAAGCCGAATATTTAGCATGAATGTCTACATGGATAGACTGTGGCGCTAATATGGTTATGCCAAACGTACATATATGAGATACTAAAGGAGTTCAATATAGAAATGACAAGAAAAGGTTCTTGTCGCATGGAAAAGAATTGAATCAATATTGAAGTGTATCAACACTTGATAAGTGAAACAAGATTCAAGTGCTTTGACACTTGATGAGTGAAATCACAAAAATGTTTTGATCAATCATACCATGATATGTACACATCCATATATGTCCTATGCTCTAAGTGTTATGAGCATATACCATAATGAATCATTAAATGATCATTGGACGATAGTAAGGATATTCTTATAATCTTTTGGAAGAATTAAGAATATATTCCATTTGTATAAGAGATAAATAGTTCATTGAAAAAGATACTAGTTTTATCACAGGATACAAATTAAATTTATCTCAATTTAAACTATGGGTGGAACAATGTAATGGAAAGGAGATTCCATGATGGATTTGGATGAATTCCAAAGTTAAGACATTGTGACAGATACTACAACAAAAGACTAAGTATATGACTGCTATAGTAGCAGCAAAGGAGGGTATTTGTGTCAAATAGTTTGTTATCAAACTAAGGTGTGGTTCGCAACGGGCTAACACTAAAGATATATTGTACGATAATAGTATCGACATGATTTAACCCCAAGGAACTAAAGGTCTCACCAAAAGGCCAAATTTATACAATGCCATCTCATTGGAGAATGAGTGATGCGTGAAGATGCAAAGACATACAAATACATACGGACCTGAAAGCGTCAGATCCGTAGATTATGTTAACCACTTGCAATCGCGTATATGGAGCACCAGAAAGCCATAGGTGTTTAATACGCAAAGTTTTCAAACTAGATTATTATCTCTAGTGCAAGTGGGGAGACTGAAGGGAATATGCCCGAGAGATAATAATAAAGTGGTTATTATCGTATTCCTTGTTTATGATAAATGTTTATTTTACATGCTATAATTGTATTAATACGAAAACGTTAATACATGTGTGTTTAATAAACAAACAGAAAGTTCCTAGTTATGCCTCTCTCATAAACTAGCTCGTTGATTAACAAGATGATCAAGGTTTCCTGATCATGGACATTGGATATTGTTAATAACGAGGCCACAACATTAGTGTAATAGTGTGATGAACATTCGTCTGAAGTATAGAATTACGATCAAATTCATTGAGTTTATATTGCTATAACAACTTACGAAGTGATCCTAATCCTTAGACCATGAGATCATGTCAATCACTAACACCGGAAGAGTTTCTTGATAACATCAAACGTCACACCGTAACAGGGTGATTATAAAGATGGGTTAAGAACTACTAAAGTGTTATGTTGAGACCCATGGATCGAGAGTGGAATTTGTTCATCCCGATGACGGATAGATATGCTTTGGGCCCTCTCGGTGATATCACATTGATTAGCTTGCAAGCAAGTGATTTGATCACTAGAATGTTATATCACGGGAACGAGAAAAGAGTGCATGTCAGTAACGATATCAAACTAGGTATGGAGATACCGATAATCGAATCTCAGACATATAATATATCGCGAAACAAAGGGATTAAGATACTAGCGTAAAAGGTTCTCGCGATCACAAGAAAGTCATCGCTGAATGTGTGGGAGTCAGTATGGGTCTCCAGATCCCGCTTTTGATTATTGATCAGAGAGGGGTCTCTATCATGTCCGCATTATTCGCGAACTATAGGGTGACACACTTAAGAGACACCGACATCCATTTGGAGCAAAAGTTTCATGCCGGAAAGAATAACAAGCGCAGGAATTTATTTCACTAGATACCGAAATGGGTTTTTGGGTGAAATTGCAGAAAGTGTTTTTGCATGTGAAATGAAATACTAGCAAGGGGTTATATGAGAATGTTTGTCATTAAAGTAATTGACAAAATTCTGAATAAATAAAAGGAGTTTTATTTAATGAGAGTTTGCATTAAATTTAATGGGAATTTGAGTGGGTTTTTGAGTGGAGGGAATTGAAAGGCATTTGTGTGAGTGGAGTGTCCACCTACATGAATGAAAGGAGGGGAGGGGCAGCCCCATGGCTGGGCGCATAGCCCCTTGGGTGCCCCCATATCCCTATAAAAGGAGCCCCCTCCCTCTGTCTCACTCACACCTCCTCGTGAAGGATCTCTCTCCCCCTCTAGTATTTATCGCCCATGGTCTCAGACTAGCGAGATACATGTTCCCGGTGGCTTTTCGGCAAGAAAGAGTTGTGCTTATGCTCCATCGTTGGAGCAAGGAGGCGGAGGTTGCTCGGTGCCTCGGACGTGTGTGCGAGCACGGATGCGCCGCTAAGTTGCGGTGCTAAGGACTTCCTCTCGATCTTGAGATCGGCAAGAGATCGTCTACATCAACCACGAGTTTGAACTCGTTAAGATTTGTCTGTCTTCAATGGTATGTTCTCTACGGATATATATCCGCCCGTTGTTTGTATCTAGTAGATAGATCTTGCTACATAGTTGTTCCTATCGTAGGAATTTTTTTGTTTTCTATGCTGCGAACCCTACACTTAAAACATCAGAGTTGTACGGAATGACGAGTTCAAGCCGCCTTTGAAAGTAATTTCAAATAATTCACCATATGCGATGAATTTTAAGAAATACTTCTAAAATTCCTTCAAACAAGAACACAAATCTGAGAAGATACAGTTGATAAAACTCGATGCCAATTGTTAGAATGAAACCCCATCATCAAGGCGCATCTTTTTCTTATAGACATTATTTTGAATCGAAGCACAATATGCTAATTAAAAGAGGTTAGTGAAGAACCAATTTAATGCAGGAGAGAGAAAATTTATCATGTGTTGAGGTTGCATCCAGCGAGCGGACCATCTTTGAGAACAAATGATACGTCGTAAACGTATCTATAATTTTTGATGTTCCATGCTTGTTTTGTATCAACTTTCTTATGTTTTGTTTACATTTTGAGGCATTTTTATATATTTTCTGGAACTAACCTATTGACGAGATGCCGCAGTGCGAGTTGCCTGTTTTCTGCTGTTACTGGTAGCTATGTGTTCATCTCTCTTTCTCTCTATGCGTGATCTTATTGTGGTCATGAGCTTTGTAATCAAGTAGTTCTACTCTGCTACTCAAGTGCTTTAATTGTAATCTTGGTTATCCCCACGTGTGTGAAGTTGACAGTGTGCATACCGTGTGGCACTTACGCTAAAGATTACATAAATACTTATCATGAGTTATATTTTGAGTTGGATGTCTCTATAAAATTATGGTGTCTGTTGGAACCATCTAGCGCTCAAGGTGACAGTGTGGGGTTACCTAAATGGGGAATGCGAACTTTAAGGAGAGCTTTTGTAGCCCTACCATGGATTGGAGTTGTCCAACTAGAGAGTAGTTCCGAGTAGAATAATGAAGAGGAGTTATTTATATGAGAGTGTCTACTAGTGAAAGTACGATCCCTGGGCATTATTTCTAAGCATTGAAACACCATTTACAACTAGACCTGTTACATATTTGCTTGCTGCCATCTTTATTTCAGATTGCAATTACCACTTATAATCATCCATATTACTTGTATTTCACTATCTCTTCGCCGAACTAGTGCACCTATACACCTGACAAGTGTATTGGGTGTGTTGGGGACACAAGAGACTTCTTGTATCTTGATTGTAGGGTTGCTTGAGAGGGATACCTTTGACCACTTCCTTCCTAAGTTCGATAAACCTTTGGTGATCCACTTAAGGGAAATTGTTGTTGTTCTATAAACCTTTGCACTTGGAGGCCCAACACTGTCTACAAGAATAGAAGCGTGTGTAGACATCAAGCTCTTTTCTGGTGCCGTTGTCGGGAGGTAAGGTAAAAGGTACTCCCATCCTCTGGCTACTAAGCTATTTTCTAGTACTGTTGCTGGTGTGTGAGTGCTCGAAGTTATTTCCTTTAGATTCTGCAATTATATATTTTTGTTTCTTGTTTTTTATTTTCACTAGTTAGGCTTAATGGAAAACAACAACAAAATTAGAGAGATCTATAGTATTTATCTTGAGTCAGGACATGAAGTGTTTGAAGAGAAAATTAAAAAACCTATGGAACTTTATTTGCATGCTAATAGCACTGTTATTAGTATGAATTCTTTGAACACCATCATTGCTAATGCTATGAAAACGTCTAATCTTGGGGAGACTAGTTTTTATGAAAATAATCTTTTTAGTTCCCCAGCTTTAGAGGAGAAAATTTGTTATGATGATACTATACCTCCAATATATGATGATAACAATGATGAATATGATATTTTCAGTTCACCTACTATTGAGGAGAAAATTAATTATGATTACAATATGCCTCCTATATTTGATGACTATGGTGATGAGAATAATAATGATAGCTATTTTGTTGAATTTTCTCCCACTACAATTAATAAGAATGACTATGCTTATGTGGAGAGCAATAATTATTATATGCATGTGGCTCATGATAAGAATGTTTTATGTGATAGTTATATTGTTAATTTTATTCATGATGCTACTGAGAGTTATTATGAGAGAGGGAAACATGGTTTTAAGTATTTCAACAATATTAAGTTTCCCCTCTTTATGTTGAAAGTTATGCATCTCAATAATACTAAGTTTTCCCTCTTTATGTTGAAAATTTTGAAGTTACTCTTGTTTTATCTTCCTATGCTTGTCACTTTGTTCTTTGTGAATTTATTTGCGTACAAGATTCCTATGCATAGGAAGTGGGTTATACTTAAATGTGTTTTTAATTTGCATCTTGATGCACTCTTTTATTTCAATTCCTATTTCTTATGTGAGCATCATCGAAATTATCATGCCTATCTTAATGGCTATAAAGAAAGAGCTTTTGGGAGACAACCCATTATATTTTTGCTTTTAGTAATTTTTTCTTTTGTTAAGTCTTGGAAGTTATTGCCTCTGTAATAACATCTCCTTATCCTTTTTGTGTGGTTTTTGCGCCAAGAATAACCTCTAATGAGAGAGAAGTAAGATTTTGGAAAGTTGCTGTCCCGAAACAGATTTATGTGCATCACTGTAAAATTCGTAAAAACTCCCAGTACTTCGGTTTGAGCTGTAATTTTATGAGCATATGCCCCAGGTTATTATCTAACTTTCGTTAGTTTAGAAATTTTCAATATGAGCAACAGAAGGTCTTCGAAAAAATCGGTTTTTACCTGCTGGTCTATTTTGACATATTTCTGCCATTATTTGCATTTGCCTCTTATGGGTTTCTTTATGAGTTCTATTTGATCACTTGAGCTTTTAAAATGAATTGCTACAGTAGCTTGTGCTTTAATGAAAGTTTTACTTGTGTTGAAACTAAACCCAAATACTTATTATCTTGAATACACTAATGTTGCTAATGAAGATTGTGTAAAGTTTTGTATGAAGGAAATTTTCAAGTGTAGGGTAAGAATGATGTGATGAGATGAAGAATGGACAAAATCTCAAGATGGGGGATTCCACCCATTTCATCCCAAGAAATATTCAAGAGGTACAAGCGTCAAAGCTTGGGGATGCCCAAGGCATCCCCTTCTTCATCAATAAAAATCTCAGGTTTACTTTCAAAACACTTCATTTTTATTGCTTCGTGAACTATATGTTGTTCTTGGAGTGTTTTTGTTTTTGTTTTTAGTTTTATTTTGCTTTGTTTGCTGCAATAAGTTGGTTGGATCACAACACACTTCTTTTAGAGAGAGACACACTCTATTTTCATTGCCTAGAACACTCTAGTTTCCATTCTTATTGTTTTGTGAGTGTTCTCTTTGGCTAGCACTGCGTTTAGCCTTAGTTTTTTATGCTTTTTGCTTAGAACTTTTCATCTCTTCTTTGTGGATTTGTGAGACATGCTCACTGATCTTTATTGATTATTATTATCTTTGTGAGTTGCTTCAAATAAGTTGATTGGTGCTGGAAAGGAGTAGAAAGTTTCATGCTTATAGTGGTACAAAAGGAGCTTGTTTTGACTGTGGCTTAGATTTTATCATGTCATGCTAGTTGTTGCTTTGACCTTATGCTTAGTGATTATTATTGTAGCATGACTTGTTCTAAACAATTGAGATTGCTTAATGTGCCTGGAAAGAATCATGCATTGTTTTTGCATACAAAAGCATAATATTATGGTATTCTCCTTTGATGATTTGCTTGGGTTGACTTGGCACATGCTTACACCATGTTAAGACTATGAACCAGTCATCTTAGCCTCTGTGATCATTTAGATTTTTATTTGTGATACCACTTTATGCTTTAGTTGATAATGTTTTGTCGCTCTTCATGATTATGACCATTATTGCTCTCTTAGTTGGTCGCTCCCAGTCTTTTGCTAGCCTCCACTTGTACTGAGTAAGCTCTACTCATGCATCCAACTCCCAAGAAACCAAGTTATTCCTAAGATTGCACTATAAATTCATATGCATGGTGTGTTACACCATTCCAAGTATATTCATGTTTTTTATCTATCTTCCAAATTAAACTTGTTATGTGAAAATTAGTGATTAAAGCTCTAGCAAATTTGATTGTACACTTTTTTTCTTGAACCTAATAAATTTAAACCATTGTGTCATCTATGTTGTATATGCTTGCACTTATAAGTTGGGAATTAGCAGAACCATGCTGTCATGGGGAACGCTTTCAACACCTGTACATATTACCCAGTTGATATCATGCTCTTTTGTTTATGGATGTCATCGTTGTGAAATAAAAGGGGAGATTGTAAGTCCATGGAGTATTACATATGTGTTATAGAAACGCCTAGGCGGCTAGCCTAATCCATGCCTAATCATGGTGGAAACTTGTAGCATCAACATAGTGAGCAATTCATGAAGCATCTTCAGAAAAAAATATAAAAAAAGAGAAAAAGAAAAAAAATATAGCACCATACCCATGGTAAATAAGAATATTGCTGAGATGGTCACTGTCTGTTTCCTTGTCATTTTGATATGGGATAGCTCCTGTGTCATGGGGCAAGGGGTACCCCGTTGGCGGTTCTCTATGATACACATATACTTACAATGACAAGAACTTGCTTGTGACTAAAGTTGAGTAGCATGAGGAACGACCCTCGTACTCAAGGGACATGAGATTGCCAACTTATGATTTGTTAAGCATATACTCCATATTTGTTTCACTTTAACCTTAATCACTTCAATATGCTTATGATAGAGGCAATGAGAGCTGAAAGCTAATAAGTACCATAATTTTTGGAAGCTCTTTATGAAACTTAAAATCCCTGCTTCCCTTTATGAAGGGCCTTTCTCTTTACCTTTATGTTGAGACTCCATCTTCTATCTTTATGCACCAATTAAGAGAGCATAGTTGTCATTCTTAGTTCAATGTGTATTGTCCCAAAACTTGTTGATTGGTTCATAATCATGGTATTAATTGTTCTTAAACTATTTGTATCTAGTCATCCTTATGAACTTTGAAGGTGTCCTATGCATTTATGTTTTGCTATTCCATGAAGGACAAGCTGAATACCACTCTTGCTATGTTTTCTATATGTGAAACAAACAAACTTCTTTCAATGCATTGTTATTCATGATCTTTGTTTATACCCTTTCATGCTATAACATAGTTGCTATGTCTTATTGTTAGAACTACATCTTTCATGCTCTGTTTAGAGTACTATGATCCCAGCTATCAATGCTTTACAATAGTTTGATCAAGATTGTGTTGGTGCATGTCACTTTAAAAATTATTCTTTTTATCCTTACCTACTCGAGGACGAGCAAGAGTTAAGCTTGGAGATGCTTGATATGTCGTAAACGTATCTATAATTTTTGATGCTCCATGCTTGTTTTGTATCAACTTCCTTATGTTTTGTCTACACTTTGAGGCATTTTTATACATTTTCTGGAACTAAACTATTGACGAGATGCCGCAGTGCCAGTTGCCTATTTTTCTGTTGTTTTGGTTTCAGAAAAGCTAGTAAGAAAATATTCTCGGTATTGGACGGTGACATGGATATGCCCTACGGGTACCCGATGTTAGCCTACCTGGTCTAGCCCGACGGACGGCCCACTCGATGACCTGCCAGGGTCCATGACGCCTATGACGTTTCGGCTGCTATGAAGCCCATATGGACGTGGACTCCCAAGCGCATAAGACAAGGAAAACTCAAGACTAGAGTTTGAATACAACTTGTAACCGAATCGTATTGGCACCCGAGACCTAGCCTCCCCATATATAAAGGCTAGGAGGGTCCAACGAGGAGGACAGATTACGCTATGCCATATATTACGACCTAGACTTCGCATACCACCGCATACACACCTCCACGCCAGATTGCATCTGCGCACCCCTGTAACTTTCGGTTCCGCCGTAATCAAGAGCAGATAACCAGGAGTAGGGTTTTCCCTCCGGGGGCCTGAACCTGTGTAAACCTCGTGTCCCGCGTTGCTTGTCTGTTAACCGTTCCGTGATCTCCAGCATCCCCATCTTCTCCAAAACCCAAGTCCATAACAATGGGCATTGACGAGATCGATCATCGTCAGACGGAATAAAAGCGAAAATCATTATTTTACCAGACACGACATAGAGACCGAAGGGGATACGAAGTGGATCCAAGAGGCGGCCACACCATACGGTGGCTCGGCCAAGGCCTAGGGGGGCACCAACAGGTGATGTGGGACCCTCGAGGCTCCACCGACATTGCCCTTTCACCTACATATACGTCTCCCCAAGACGTAAACCCTACGCGGAATTGCCCCTGGAGCCATCTCCATCGATCTCCACCACCATCTCCATCGTTGTTGCTGATTTCCATGATGAGAGGGGAGTAGTTCTCCCTCGAGGCTAAAGGCTCTATAGGTAGCTATGTGTTCATCTCTCTCTCTATGCGTGATCTTATTGTGATCATGAGCTTTGTAATAAAGTAGATCTACTCTACTAATCAAGTTCTTTAATTGTAATATCCGGTTATCCCCACGTGTGTGAAGTTGACAGTGACATGGATAAAGGCTAGGAGGGTCCAACGAGTAGGACCGATTATGTACAATAGACTAGACCACAACAGATCTATAGATTTAAACAATCAACTCATCTCATATGCACCTCACGCCAGATTGCATCTGCGCACCCCTGTAACCTTCGGTTCCGCCGTAATCAAGAGCAGACAAGCAGGAGTAGGATTTTCCCTCCGGGGGCATGAATCTGGATAAACTTCGTCTCCCTGTGTTGCTTGTTTGCTAACCGTTTCGCGATCTCCAACATCCTCATCTTATTCAAAATCCAAGTCCATAACAATGGGCATTGACGAGTCGAAACCTCGTCAATTGGCGCCGTATGTGGGAACTGGGGACGCTGATCGTGCGATCGCGACGGTCCCATCCACCGTGATCTACGATTCGTCTGTTTCTAGGGACAGATCTACTTCGGTTCCCATGATTCGTCATCTGAGCGAGATCCCTCACCATCACTGGCGGCCAGATTGCATTTGGCATTTCATCACACCGCCGCGGTGACCTCTTCATCGTGGCAGTTCGCGTCTCCGACCAGTTTCATAGATTCCGTGAAACTAGCAAAGACGATTCAATACTACTCACATAACCCGGCGACATGGTTATTTTAGATCAGAGACTACGTGTGATGCAACACTGCATGCGCTGGATTAAATAATGAGGCAACTGTGCAATCCCAAAGCGACAAGGCTCATCAGGCATAAGCCAAGAAAGAATCGGATCAAAGCATTACTTCAGAGAGAAGCTCACCGCTCGTTCAAAAAAAAGATCACTTCTCACATTTCATCACTTTATCAAATTAATTGTTTATTTGAATCTAATCCTTACATGTCTTTTTTGCAAGTACGTGCACTACATGAACATAAATCGGATCATGGAGACAAGTCGGAGGGCACATCAGCACCGACCGGTCTCCGGCTCCACGCACAGAGTTATTCCTTGACTCGGCAACCAAGCGGACTACTCTTTGAAAACAGTCTGACGACAGAAGATGTTGATATGACCCCGATCAGCGAAAAGTCTGACTTCGGATAATAAAAATCCGACGACCCTGCTGTGATGACCTTGTACGTCACCTCGACTCAACACCCGGGGTTGTGTCGACTCCTCTGCGACGACCCGGTGCGGTCTTCGGATGCGGCAACCCGGTGCGGTCTTCGAGTGCTGTGACCCGTTATAGTTTCCGGATGCGGTAACTCATCATCACCAGGCGACTCCGGTCCGCCGCGTGACTCGCTACCACGCCAACTACATGTTTGGTGCACAACTCTCCACCGTCACTGGTCTGTCGTCGATCTCGCGACCTGTTGCAGTCTTCGACTCAAGCGATTAACTACGATCTTCGGCTCCAATGACTCGGGGGCTCCCTCCGCTTCGGCGACCCGCTGTGGTCTTCGGCTCTGACGGCCCGGGGGCTTCTTCGACTTTGACGACTCTCCATTGTCTTCGGATGCGGCGACCCACCATGTCTTCGACTGAGTTGACCCGCCACATTCTTTGACTTTGACGACTCGCCATCACTTTGACTTCGCCGCGTCGATTACGTCCGCCACGTGACTCACTACCGCGTCAACTTCGCCACAACAACCAAAGCTAAGTTTCCCTCTACTCAGAGTTCATTCTTTTATTTTTAACTCGCACTCGAAACACTCGAGGGCTGCATCCTCTTCGAGTAACCTAATGTGTCATCGGCTCCGTGCACTCGAGCACCTCGAACACGACAACCCGAGTAGCTAATTCTGCCTGATCGTCGAATCCTTGAACTCCGAGTGCCTCGTCAAGGTACTGATACTAAGGGTAATCAGGCTAATGAAAAGGCCTAGCAAATAGTCCAAAAATGTCTACTCGATCTGCACCAGAATCTTAGTTTACAAGCCGACATGCAACTATTCTTTACGAGATACAAGTACTTCACAATTTTTCATGTTTTCTGCAGCTTACAGGGACGTCGACTGCACCGAGCTATTCTATTGGGTCCTCCAATAAGAGTCGACAAAAAAACCGGTCATGCTATAAACTCAAGACCCGAGTCGAGTCCCTCCTCGGATGGTTGCATCGCTCGATGCTACACAGACGAGACGCTGGCCGCACACCCGACAGAAGCAACGACGTCAACTTCATCCGGAACATTGAGTCCTTCCGGCTAAACGTCGCGCGACTCCACTACGTCAACTCCTGGCTCCTTATGCGCGAGACGCTGACTCGATGCACTTTCGAGTCAGTGGTTTTTCCTCGCATGAGTCTCCACTCGAGTCCGCGACTCGACTAGACACTCGGGGGATACTCCTATCAGGAGCGCTGGTCACACACCCGATATACTTCCGGGTCAGTGGTACGCCCACGAGATTGTTGACTACAACTACACGATACAAGACTCGAGTCTACGACTCTGCCAGACACTCGGGGGCTACTCCGAACTAGAGCGCTGGTCACACATACAGAAGATCTTCGAGTGGCACGCTTCGATTCCTCACTCGAATCAACGATTCGACTGAGTACTCGGGGGCTACTCCCATAGGGAGCGTTGGTCGTGCATTCGAAAAAATGAAGGCACTTAGGACATCTGCAAGGTCATCCAAAGAACTTCCGGATCACTGTATCACGCAACCGACAACTATAAGTCTCTTCTCGAGTATACGACTCGAACAGACACCCGGTGGCTACTCTCATAGGGAGCGCTGATCGCGCACCCTATAGTCTGTTGTGTTGACTACGTCCATAATGCTAACTCCTTTATAACAACCAAACAAATTCAGCCGACCTGATGAACTTCCGAGTGAAGTGCTTGACACTCAGCACAACTTTCGACTCCGACATCCAAATGCAACGCTCAAGACAACTTGTTCGGATGAAAGCACTCGAAAGATTTAAGAGTCTCCACCCATCTATGTTTCAGATGGACACTCAGGGGCTACTAACATGGATATGCCCTACGGATACCCGATGTTAGCCTACCTGGTCCAGCCTGACGGAAGGCCCACTCGACGACCTGCTAGGGTCCATGACGTCTATGACATTTCGGTTGCTATGAAGCCCATATGTACACGGACTCCCAAGCGCACAAGACAAAGAAATCTCAAGTCTAGAGTTTGAATACAACTTATAACCAAATCATATTGGCACCCGAGACCTAGTCTCCCCATATATAAAGGCTAGGAGGGTCCAACGAGGAGGGCCGATTACGTACAATAGGCTATACCACAACATATCTACATATCTAGACAATCAACTCACCTCATACGTACCTTACGCCAGATTGCATCTGCGCACCCATGTAACCTTCAGTTCCGCTGTAATCAAGAGCAGGCAAGCAGGAGTAGGGTTTTCCCTCCGGGGGCCTGAACCTGGGTAAACTTCGTGTCCCTGTGTTGCTTGTTTGCTAACCGTTCCGCGATCTCCAGCATCCCCATCTTCTCTAAAACCCAAGTCCATAACAATGGGCACTGACGAGTCGAAACCTCGTCAGACATTGTGCACACCGTGTGACACTTAGGCTAAAGATTACATAAATACTTATCATGTGTAATATTTTGAGTTGGATCTCTATGAAATTGTGGTGTTTGTTGGAACCATCTAGCCTCAAGACGACAGTGTGGGGTTGCCTAGATGGGGAATGCGGACTTTAAGGAGAGATTTTGTAGCCCTACCATGGATTGGAGTTTTCCAACTGGAGAGTAGTTCAGAGTAGAATAATAAAGAGGAGTTATTTATATGAGAGTGTCAAAGAGTGAAAGTATGATCCCTAGGCCTTGTTTCTAAGCATTAAAATACCGTTTACAACTAGACCTGTTACATGTTTGCTTGTTGCCATCTTTATTTCAGATTGCAATTACCACTTATAATCATCCATATTACTTGTATATCACTATCTCTTCGCTGAACTAGTGCACCTATATACCTGACAAGTGTATTGGGTGTGTTGGGGACACAAGAGACTTCTTGTATCTTGATTGCAGGGTTGCTTCAGAGGGATACCTTTGACCACTTCCTCCCTGAGTTCGATAAACCTTGGGTGATCCACTTAAGGGAAACTTGTTGCTGTTCTACAAACCTCTGCACTTGGAGGCCCAACACTATCTACACGAATAGAAGCGTGTGTAGACATCAACGAACTTGGTTGCACGAAAACTGCCGATTCGAACGTTTTCAGCGAGCCTACCCCGATGCGCTTTAAAATCTATGCAGGCCAGCAACACGGAGGCTGAAACACATCCAATCATCCCAATTTATCCACGGGGCATGGCCATCCTACCAAACATGCCCTAAGTACATACATTTGGCCACTCTTCAAGGCAACAAGGGTTATACTTGTATATACCTTTTTTTGAGCCGTTGAACGCAAAATCTTGTTTTGGTTTCCGTGGGATTTTTATTGAAATGAAGACATATCCCTAGCCTCTGCATTGACAGATGCATGCGAGGTTTTCGTAGGATTGAAGAGGGGAAAATGTGAAGTATGGGAAATGTAATTGTATTTTCTATATTCATAAAAAATCGTTATGTGGCTAATTTTTGTGAGAACAGTTAAAAATCTGACAAATATTTTTTTAACAAAGTAACGAGTACCCCAAAAGTAAGAAAAGGTATACATATGAATGCGATAATTACCAACAAGAGTAACTTCAAATCTAGTGAACAAGGCGTTATCGACTTTCAGCAACTTTGTCGACACCATCATCTTGTCCAGTCCCTAAATCCACATCCGCGATATCGAGTTAGTCCATTAGATGTTCCATATTACCCACGTGGTACTCCGCCTAACCTAAGGATAAAACTACTAGCCACTCGTAGAGCAGAACTAGGGATCGGTTTTGGATTGAGGTAATTTTTTAGTTATCCTAGATTTGCTTGGGCTGAAGTATATCTCCTTGATAAGACCTTTTTCAATTTTTGGTCATCCTTTAATACCGTGAAACTATTGTGAGGTCTACGATGAATTATAGATTAAAATGAATTAAAAAAAGGGTCAATCGATTAGTGAAGTTAAATAGTCAACATCAACACTATTTAGCAATGCACAAAAAACAATTTTGTAACTATATGTTAGAGGTGTAAGTAAAATTTTACGATCTAAACGTTTTGTTATTTTGTTGTGAGACCATATGTAGAAGAAAAAGTTCCCTAAATAGCAATGCAGAGATGAGAAAATTGAGCTGCCAATGCGACATAGGATCTTTCTAAGGTTAGGCATGTTCATAGACCTGATATCTTGTGTACCATTCATAAATAACATGTTGATCAAATCATTTAGATGAATGATATACTAAAAATAGCACATGGCAACTTACATCACTAAAGAAAGTCATAACATATCCCATTATCCAAATATAGATAAGTAAGAACACCATAATAGTAGTAGCACAACTATTATCACTCCTTTTTATATGCTAGGTATTAGTGTGGGACACACAAACTTTGGAGGTATTATCCACCCCATCAATATTTTGTCACTTACTCGATATATACATTTTATGTTTTGAGCAAAAGACATCTTTGTCAATCATACAATTTAGCAAGTATACAAGGTGCTTTTTTCGCGGTCAAAAAAACTGATGGTGACATAAACATAAGTTTCCCACATACAAAACACGTGTATGAATTAACTTTATTTAGCATATCTCGCGATTCATCTCTTAAGCAGTAAAAATGCATTTCATACATAGTTGTAATTACAAAATACTAAGGCAACACCTCATAGTTTTTTTAAGAATCACAAGGAGTTTAGTTCATAGAAGTCTCTAATTATTACCTTTGTTGTATAGAAAAATTATGCTTTAAGAGGTCGAGAGCAATATCATTAAGAGCTCATTTGCTGCCATCATTCCCTACCAGAATTGCAGGATTCGAGTAGGCCCATACCCAACATGTTCTATTGTCGTGGAATTGGAACATTCATTTTAATAAAATTTCAATGGACTAGCACCACATGTTAAGATAGTTTCAGTCTCTAACCCATCATTCCCCTGAAAATCATTTCATAAAAACTCGTGGGAGCCAAACGAATTTTTAGCTTAGAATTTCAGGTTGGCAAATGTAATGATGACATCATCACACTTTCATTCATTTCCGACAAATGAAATCATATCAAATGAGGGATGCCAAACAAACTCTGAGCTATGATGAATTTTTGTTTTGAAGAGCACATAGTCATTGGATGCCCGTATAGACGCATCACCATACAAGTGGGACCAATCACGGATCTAGAGGGACCCCCAGGGGCCTGACCCCCTTATGACATTGCACAACCGAATAATTTTATAGTTAAGGCTAATTTAGACATGATGTTTTAGGCAAAATTGGCTGTTAACCCCAAATGAAAATCACCATCTTTGGCCTCCTTTAAGCCTCGGCCACGCCTCCGCAAATGGGTGGGACCATCAAAAGTATAGACCCTCAGATGCATCTGGATCCAAGGGCCGGCGACTTACCATAGGGAGGAACAACGGTGGTTGCTTCTCTTTGCATTGTTTTTGTACGATTTTCTCTTTTTCTTTTGTGACTTAGGTATAGTTTTTTACTTAGCCGCCCTAGGTCACTTCGTAGTTGCCAAAATTAACAGAATGCCATACTTGTTATTTTACTCTTATTTTTCCTAATATAACCAGCTCAAGATAACTTAAGTACAGAGTAATTAAAGATGTAGAGTACTCTACAGGTAATTCGCACCCAAACCACAGGGCACCGGCAGCTACCATGCTCAAACACCGTGCTAACCACAAGACCTTCCCACCGGCCCTACTCCGTGGGACCGTGCCCCATTCAATCAACGACCAGCACGATAACGAACTCCTAGATCGGACGGACCAAATCCGTCACCAACCCGCTATATATCCAGTCTCACCTCACCCACGCGCACTCTCTCTTTCCGCCCTCCACACCTCGCGAGCCCCCAACCCCAGGCGACCCTCCCTCCTCCTCGGCGGCGGCGCAGCGGCGATGCAGATGGCGGCGACCACCACAGACTCACAGGTGGCCATACCGCCTCACCACCCTCACGCCCACCCGCACCCGCACCCGCATCCACCTCCGCAGCACGCGCACCCGCACCACCACATGCCGCAGCCACGGTGGGTCGTCCTCCCCTACCCGCCGCCGTCCATGGCGCCGCCGCCGCCGCAGTTCGTTAAACACTACGCGCCGGGGCCGCCACCGCCGCCTCCCGCCGCGGCCGGGCGGCGCACGCCCACACCACCCGCGGCAGGGGCCGGATCCGGCGGGAACGCCTGCGAGGAGAATAAGACGATCTGGGTCGGCGACCTCCAGTACTGGATGGACGAGAACTACCTCCACAACTGCTTCGGCCCCAGCGGCGAGGTTTGCCTTCTCTCCCGATCCGGACATATCCGTACTAGATCTCGCGAATACAGTAAGATTTGTCCCATTCGCGTCTGGTGATTCATCTGCGGTGTCATCAAATTGCCATAAAAGCGTGAATTCGTGCTTAGTTGTCGCTTAATGCAAATAAAAGTGCGATGTTTCTAAAATTAGCCGTGCCCCAGGCGGCAACTTTAAGGCCATTCAATGCAGTACGGACGGAATGCTCTTGTTTGCTTGGTTATTATTAAGTAGCGTAACTGGCTTGAAGCCAATTATTTTTTCTTTCTGAATCGTGGTTCGTAGTATGCCATAAGGGGTAATTGCCCCCTTGGCCCCGAGGAGTATTATTCTTTCCGACGTGAGCTTCCAAAGGTGCCAACTTTGTTGTGGGATTTATGTATAGAAACAAGCTTGGTTCGTAGTTTGGAGGAAATGGTCTTGATGTGTGATAATTTAATACAATGATCCGGTTGGTTATTGCATTTTGGCGTGGTCATTGCATTTTGGCGATTGTACGAAGTAAGTAAAAGAACAGTTGGAGGAGCAAAAGGAAGCCATAATGAAAGCCTTTGGCTATTATCTTTTTGGGGGTGTACTTACTGATGTTGACAGCAAGAGAAAATATGGTAACTGAATAACTGATATGGTGCTTGGTCAGGAAGATGGTTAAAAAGCAAGTTGTACGCATTCTTGGTTTTGTACAATTGCCTAGGAACTATTTTTCAATACCTTCACAAAGTGCAACTAGAATATGTTTATTATAAACTGTGTAATGATTGTTCAGTAACCACTGCCATTTCATCCCCCACCACCAGTCAATCATTGTGTATTTGTTCTCTTGTTTGACTCTGATTTTCTAACACTTTTCAGTTCATTTACTTCGTAGGTGGTAACCATAAAAGTTATCCGCAATAGGCAAACTGGACAGTCAGAGGGATATGGTTTTGTAGAGTTCTTGTCCCATGCATCTGCAGACAAAGCTCTTCAGAATTTTACTGGCCACGTGATGCCTAACACTGATCGAGCCTTTAAGTTAAACTGGGCATCCTATAGCATGGGTGAAAAGCGGTCCGAAGTTGTCTCTGATCACTCAATATTTGTTGGTGATTTAGCTGCTGATGTTACTGACGAAATGTTGATGGAGCTGTTTGCAAACAAGTACCGTTCCGTGAAAGGAGCTAAAGTTATTATTGATGCAAACACAGGCCGTTCTAGGGGCTATGGATTTGTTAGATTCGGAGATGATAAGGACAAAGCTCATTCAATGACTGAAATGAACGGCGTATATTGCTCTACCAGGCCGATCCGTGTTGGACCGGCAACACCTAGAAGAACTGGTATGTCCATCTTTCATGATTGTTCTACAGACTAAAGTTGCACAGCCTCTTTTTGTTACTTCCTCTAATTTCTGATATTTTTCCATTCAATCATTGTATGTTAAAGGAAAATCTTCTTAGTTTTATACCTTGTATAGCTATAGCCCTTGTATACTTTAACAATGAATGTCGATTTCTTCTGTTATTTATCATCTATTCATACTTTTTGTGAGTTTGAGGACCACATACATAACCTGTAGAAATTAAAGAATAGTACCTACTTCACCAGAACTCTATGGACCACTGTGGAGGTAGCATTCCTACTTCAGTGGCGCCAATTACATTGCAATACTATTACTTCGATTGCTATGTCCTTTCTTCATAACTGGAGGATGTACGCATCCTGCTTGTTTGTAGAGGGCAGTATGGAATTGCTTTCATCCTCATGATTTTGATATAGAACTAATCCCTTGTTTACCCAATTTCTTGACTATTAATTTCAGGTGATTCTGGCTCCTCAGCACCTGGGCATTCAGATGGTGATTCTACTAACAGAACGGTGTGTTATTGCCCCCCCCTCTCCCATGTGTGTGTTAACCTTGTAGGCTGTTTCTAATCAGAAGTTTCCAACCTGCTTTTAGGTTTATGTTGGTGGGCTCGACCCAAATGTTAGTGAAGATGAACTGAGGAAAGCATTTACCAAATATGGTGATGTTGCCTCTGTCAAAATTCCTCTAGGGAAGCAATGTGGCTTTGTTCAGTATGTCAACAGGTACCTGTCTGAAGCTGTTAACGTGTTTTACTCTTTGTGTTTCTGCAACTTGCTGGAAGTTATAATTTTATGTGTGCCGTTTTTTCAGAATCGATGCGGAAGAAGCACTACAAGGATTGAATGGGTCCGTCATTGGAAAGCAGACAGTTCGCCTTTCATGGGGCCGCAGCCCATCACACAAACAGGTTAGCCATTTGACACAACTATTTTTTTTATGTTTAGTCATTCCTTGCTATAGTCAATTTTGTTTGCACCAATCATCTTGCTAAAAGTGTATCAAACGCTATGTTTGAAATCTATACATAAGTTGGGAAAATTTGGCAACAAGTTATTGCCGATCTTACTTTGCCTTGCAAGATAATCTCATACAATGATCTTTCCCACTTCTTCGATAGATCTGTGCTTCCTCGTCCTATATGCTGGCAATTATTCCAACAAGATCAATTTATTCGCCCTATGGTTTGTAGTTGTTTCTAGTCTACGCTAAATACACATGTTAAGTACACACCCTGTCGATCATCATGTTGTATTTCGTGTTGTGATTGATGCTGTTTTATCTACCAAACACAAAAAATCAGTTACAGAATTAAAATTGGATAGTATTGAAATGGAATTTCACTAGGTTACCATAATTGTTCGCTGAAGAACATACACTATTGTTCTCATTTTTCACAATTGTTTCCTTCATACTTTCTGGTTATGTGTTTTTATTCATTTATAGTAATTTGATGCAGCATGCATTTATAGCATTTATATCTGCTATGCAGAGCATTCAAGTGCTATATTCATCACGAGTACATACCCATTGTGCTGTAGACCCTATTCAGATATGTTCTAGGCTATTCATTTTGAGGATGACTCTTGTCTGAATGCCACATCTTTATGGAGGCATAGAGCTCAAGATAAGTAGAAAACATAGTGGACTAGATGGTGACAGAAAAGATTACTTGAACTGTTGCTCTTCCCTACCATCACTCTAGTCTATAGTCAAATAAAAAAAAGTGACCAGCCAAGGTTAGCCATTGGTGGTATTTTTTGATAAAAGGAAACGAGTGAGCGACCTGTGGAGTTTAGAGCTCAAAACATGAGTCGGCACCGTGCTAGCACTTGCCCAGCTAGAGATACTGAGCGATGCTCAGTTCTCATTGCGTAGTTAAATCATGTAGGAACTATGTTTACAGTGGCATAGGCCGGTTCTTTGTGAGCCACTAGAGGTGTACTCAATATTGAGAACCTTGAATGATTTAAACTAGTGATCACCACTCCATTTGTGCTTTTCATACAACTTTCTCATTTGGCACATTTTAGGTAAGTAACATTACCACGACACTTCTGAGTATCCTAACTCTACTGTTCCTTGAATTTCTAACTATTCCATCCAATTAGTTATCCATTCCTTTCCATGACGCTGATTTGCTCTTCTGTTTCCAGTCAAGGGGTGATTCCGGCAACAGGAGGAACAACATGTACTACGGCTCGCCGTTCTACGGTGGATATGGCTACGCCTCCCCCGTGCCGCACCCGAACGTGTATGCACCAGCATATGGAGCCTACCCTTTCTATGCCAATCAGCAGCTAGTGAGCTAGAGAGAGAGAGATAGGTTCCAGTCCCTCCTATGGGAAACAAGGTTTTGGTCAGATAAAGAGCATAGCAGGGTCAGAAGAGAGTGAGTGAGAGAGAGAGACAGAGAGTGAAGTTATAGATCCGTCCTAAAAGTGGGTGAGACATGTGAAAGTGAAAAAAAGTGAGTCGTGTCTGTATTCTGTCGTGTCTGTTGTGTGTATGTGTTGCAAGAATTAGAGCCATAGGCTTGTAGACACGGAGAGTCATGGATGGTGATTCTTTCAAGAAATTTTGACTTGCTAATAAGTTAAACCACTGTTTGTGCTGCACATTCATCTCCGTTTCGGAGTAATTTTGTGTCTCTGCGCCTGGGTCATCCTGTAGGGATGATTGGATTTTGCCCTTTTATGCTAATAAGTATTCGTTGGTTCTTCTGCATTTTTTTTTGCGAATGGAGTTTCTTTGCCTAATTCCGTCATTTAGGTGTTAGCCTCGTTCTGGGAAAGTTTATCTGGCTAGTCACTTCTTTGAGTATCAGTTTTGGGGAGAATGCCTGGGTCATTTCGACTGGAACTGGGACATTAATCGCCGTGGACAGCGTGTGTTTCATACTGTATGAGTTGCCCATTTCCTGTAGGACTAGGATATTTCTGGCAATGGCCTGCGCTTTCCTGTTCGGGTATGCCAGGCATAGGGTTCCACTAAACGATCTTCAACCTATTGGTTAGCATATGCGGATTGCTTTTTAGAAGTGAACCGTATGCGCAGGATGGCAACTGGGCTTCAACGTCATGGGCTGCACGCTGCTAAAAACAATTCAGAATGGCCGAATCAGCCGTTTTCGTGGAGTCATGTCCTTGCATTGTGAAAAGCAGAGATGGCATGTGCGCAGGAGCCTGACCCAAGATGGCGGAAGACCTAATATTTTTGGTTGTGTTTCCTGACAAAGCTCAGTATAACCTTCACTTTTAGGTCACCTCGTGGCGGTCTCCCGTAATGACCGTCTCTTTTGTCTCTGGCACGGGATCCATGGCGTGGGCTCCATCGATGACACACGGTCTTCTTCCACTCCTACCCTGGCTACACTCCCTCGTCTGCCATGTCAGAGGTAAGCCACCCTCTCTTTTGTCTCTGGCACGGGATCGACGGCGTGCGCTCCATCGATGACACACGGTCTTCTTCCGCTCCTACCCGGCTACTCTTCCTTGTTTGCCATGTCGGAGGTAAGCCACCCTCTACTCCCCAATATATGTCCCCATCATGAGTGCATAACTTGCATGGTCAGTTTAGCCAGTACTCATGCTAGCTCAAATTCATTAGGTCGACTGGATGATTCTTATCTATTAAATTCATTATGTCGATTGGATGATTCTTATCCATCAAGTAACAGTTGTGATCTAGGCATGAATCCTACTGACGTAGACGGGAGCAGTTAGGTGCCT
Source organism: Avena sativa (assembly GCA_916181665.1). Taxonomy (NCBI): domain Eukaryota; kingdom Viridiplantae; phylum Streptophyta; class Magnoliopsida; order Poales; family Poaceae; genus Avena; species Avena sativa. The sequence goes on from OV702280.1 coordinate 324,804,035, forward strand.
TGCCTATCCTAGAGTCATATATGGTCATACAATGGTTCGAGATGAGTAGAGGATTGCAAATATCTACGATGATGCAGAGTGCCACATCACGCTATAGACATATCTGAAGCGAACATATCTGGTACTCTATTTATTATGTTAGCTTATCCGAATCTTTTTACTCTTCAAAGTCCCACGTTGTAGGTTCCTACTCGATTGATCAGATTCCTTTGGCTTTGTTATGTCATGTGTAGAACCATTCGTAGTAACGTACGTTCTCTACGTTAGTAGATAGCGCTAGGTGATCATCGACAATTTAGGAGCCGATACATGAAAAAAGGGGGATAATAGTTATTGCAAGGGTGTTGTATTGAGCCAGTAAAAACTTACTACTTCTACATTGGTAAACGGCTCCGCCATAGATCCATTATGTAAACTTTTGCTAAAACTTTACTATTTATAAAAGAGATACGGGTTTTAAACTCAAACTTGAATAGTTTCAAAAGATTACCACTTTTCAGTGAGAAAAGGAAAGCTTTTTTCCTATCCCATTCAATGTTCGTTGCGGATAAGAATTTCATTTGACTAAATCACTATTATGGGCACATGCCAAAAAATCAAGAATGGCAAAATATTTTCTTCCAACACCAAATCCAGTAGGACGAGACGAGGTGACATACTACGATCACACACCGAAGTTTCGCCCTTTGGCTCGACATATGGAACTTCCCAGCTGCTCCCTCAGGATAGGTAGGCCCATCCCCACTCGAGGAGGTCGGGCTGTCTTTCCCAAGCGGCCACCCATCGGCGGAAGAAAACGAAGAAGGGTGGTATCCCCTCTTCTTTGACTTGTCAAAAGGTTTAGAGAGATGGAGGATTGCTGCAAGATAGCATCCACACCTTTAAGGAAGAGCAAGTTGCTATTTTTTCAAGTTGTAGGTCATAACCAGATGTTTCGAGTGATCCACAACATATTTAGGAGTTTTACAGAGACAATATCCCGCTATTTTCAACAAGTATATTTTGCAGTTGGAGATCTGAGAGGAGAGATGATAAAGTAGGGATGTAATCGGGTCGGATCAGATTTATCCTTTACCATATCCTATACCATATTTTCTCAATTCAGAGCCGACCGAATAATGCCGGTTACAGATTCAAAAGTGAATATACTAGACCGCGGATTCAGAGTGAAAACAGAGCGGACTCGGGATGGAAACAAAATTAATTAGATAGGTACACGCATAAGTAGATCGACAAACCGTACAACTAAAAAGTTAATAAAACAAGTTCAACAAAACACTCGTACAGTTAGTAATTATACACGGAATGAATAAATATAATATGCTCATATAAATCAAATATTTCTATATGGATGCAATAGCACAAACATAATAGCTAGATAAGAATGCATACTTCAATATCCTAGTATCCTAAGAAATTTGGACTCCATATTTGGTACAATGACTATGTAAGTGAGATGTTTAACGGACAAACTCGGCGACTCACTAACTACTAGTTGCACTCACTCACTAACTACTAGTAGTACTCAGATTATTCAGTTTATAACAATAGGATAATCCTAAATATATTTTGCATACGGATATCCGGTTGGTATTTGGCATACCATGTCATATACTATATCCAGGTGTCAAGTTTGGGATATCCTTACCCATCAGATTTCTTCAAAGTGGATATGGATCTCTAAAAGTGGATCCAGAAACAAATTCGGTGTAAAAATTATCCCATATGTTTTTCTTCCTATGATCAAGACATCAACATGTCAAACACCAAGTGAAAGGACATGTGTGCCCCCATGTATGATTTTGGTAATTAATGACAATCTTTATGGACTTATGTTTGCATTGAGTTTTACTTATAGGATTTGTCCATAGGCAATTCTAACCATATGATGAATTCAAGGTTGGAAGAAGAAAGTGAAGAAGATCAAGTGTTGACCAATGTTTTAAGGAATGATCCAGAGATTGGTCAAGTGGAAATTGAGCCTATAGAAAAAGTGTTTCTTGAAGAATAAGATGGAGTGATATCTCAAGTGTACCTTCAAGACATCAACATAATAAAGAAAGAAGAAATAAAATGCAAGTTCAAGATGTGCCATCTCGAAGAGATCGTATGCTTGAAGCTTGCCAATCCTTATGGTGATCATGGATATGTGAAGATATGCCTAAAAGAGAGGCTTTCCCATAATGGACTATGGGGGAGCAAATTCCAAGTATTTCACCAAGCTAGCGCAACAAAGAAAGGTGTTCCATCTTGAGGTGGACAAGATCGTCATCATCAAGCTCAAGTGGAATATGCGCAAGGCAAAGGTATAGGATAGATAACCGTACTATTAAGAGGGACTCTCGAGTTAGTAACTTGATCATATCCTTCGAAGAGGGGTCAAACCTTTGCATACTTGGCATCATATTTCTTAGTTATTATTTGGTTATTATCCATGAGAGGATTTATATCTTGTGTTAATCCTCATGACAAGCTCAAGTTCATCGAAAAAGGATTTCATATGCATTCTCTATTGCGTTTTTGATATTCGAGATTTTACTAGTTTGTCTTTTATAGACAGGTTAAATATTTCCACATTTGGTTCTATCCTCCCTTGATGGAATATTATGTTTCCCTACATGATTTTGTAGAGCTCGTTACTACCTTCGAAACGAGCCTAAGATTATCAAAATCAGATTCCGGATATAAAAGTTATGATTGTTCCAGTTTTGCTATTTCAGCTAGTTTTCGGAGGGGCGGATTATCCGGCCCTGATATCAAAATATCCGGCCCAAATATCCGCCCCTATAACGGGAGCCGTGCTGCAAAGTTTTTAGCCATATTTTAGCCTGGTAAAATCCAAAATATCCTTGTGTGTGTGTGTGTGGGGGGGGAGGGTATCCGGCCTGGGACGCCCCCAACGATTATATCTGGTTGGAGGGGCTATAAAAGACCCCTATTTTTCCTCCTTGGGCAAGTTGCTTACATTCTCTATCTCCTCCATTTTTCTACCTTCAAGAGCTTGCAAATACCCTCAATCCCTCCCATGTTTCTTAAATCTTTTTAGGGGATTTGAAAGGGGAGATCTAGATCTACAATTCCACCAATTCATCTTTCCTCTATGCGAGGGAAACATCTTGGGATCTAAATCTTGGGGTTTCTTTTGTGGATTTCCTCTTGTGTTCTTCCTCTCTTATTTCCCCACTAGCTTTTGTAGCTTTGGTGGAATTTGGGAGAGAAGGACCTGGTCACTTCTTGTCTTCTTGCAATTGCATTTGGTGCATCGATTTGAGTTCTCAGTGAGGATTCGATTGGGTGAAAGGTGAGAAGCTTTTTACTCTTGGGTTCTTGGAATCCTAGATGGTTTAGTTATTTTGCAAGTTTGTGGTGATCTTGGGATCCGCCAATTTAGTTGTGGATGTGTTCCCCAAGGTTGTTGTAAAGGTGTTGGTTCCCGCCTCAAAGGGTACCGATAATGGAGAAGTGGTTCAGGCCTTTTGTGGCAAGGTTCATAGGAGAATAGGATGGGGCCTCTTGTGGCATGGTGGTCTTAGTACCGCCCACCCCTACAACAAGACATACTCCTTTTATGGGAGAAACTCGGTAATACATCGCCGTCTCTGCGATGCCTCGGTTATCTCTATACACGAGCTATTTACTTATGCATTTTACTTTGTGATAGTCTTCGTGCTTGAAGTCTTATATCTTGCTATCACATAGTTTTATTGCTTAGCATAAGTTGTTGGTGCACATAGGTGAACCATAGTTTATATATGTTTTATACTTGACAAAATAAAACGCTAATTTTATTTCGCCTTTGTATAGGCCACGTAGAGATAAACACGATTTTTTCCCATGCGGTGATCCCAAGATCTAGCTAAGGTAGAAGGCCACGAGGATTACCACTAGACGCGCGATTGCAAATTACTGATGAATCACGTATGTTGATGCAGTGCAGTCCCACGATCCGATCTAATCCTACGATTGTCGAAGTGCTGAACGTACAACAACTCTGTTGGTATCCACGCATACGAGGAGGAGCTCTGACAGCGGACTGCTAGGTCTGGTGCGGCGGCGGCTGGAATGAATGGGGCTAGCGTTTCCAACGCATGGAGTGGTCTAATCGTGCCCTTTGGGCATCCTGCACCCCATATATATAGGGAGTGAAAGTAGACTCCACTCACTTGTGGTATATCCACTAAAGCCTATACTAGTCATTGTGAGTCCAACTCACTAACTCAATCCATGTCCGGTTCGGGTACAACCCAAACGACTTGCTCCTGCTCTTAAGTATGTGACCCCACAGACTCATGGCGACTTGGACACGATTGGAGTCTGACTCGCAATCGATCAATCGGTAGCGGCTCTTAGCAGAACATGCTGACTCCTAAGTATCAAAGAGTCATGACGATATACCTTCCAATGTGACTTATGTCTGAGTCCCTTTTGCCCGAAGATACACCTTGTCGAGCTATAGGAATTTGTTGAAATAATTAGCAGTTTTCGCATTAATTTAATCCAAGTATAAATCATGACAAAACAATTTCCAAGACTAACTAGCATACGCATAGTAGACATGCACCATACAGGCAAGTGGAAACCTAGCACATCTACGCATACTGCAATACTAGTGATCATTATAGAAAATAGCAGGAGGGCAAAGAACACGTACGAGTTCGTCGATGGTATGACCAACGGCGCAACAGAAGTGGAGCCACCACCAGCGGCAGCGTCGTCAGACATGGCGATGAAGTCGAGGAAGAGTTTGAGCAGTCGCGTCTAGACGCTCTCCAAAAACCTTATCGCCTCTCTCCCGGTGCAGGATCAGAGAGACGGGGTTCCGGAGGCCTGCTCTCCCGAACGACCGTGCACGCAGCCGGCGGGATGGAGTAGCAGAGGGCAGCATAGAGAGATGGAATGGCGATGCGCAGGTAGGCAGATACAATCAGATACAATCTAATTGCTGGTTACTGCTACGGTTTGCATCTGCCTGCTTATATAGTGCGGGTCGGGTAGGACGTGGGGCAACAGTCCACGACCGAGTCAGTGCCAGCCCACGATATAGAAACGGACGGTTAATTAACGCGTCCATAATGACGCATTAATGACTCATAATTAATACACGATTAACAATTAATTTTCCCAAAGAGCAAAATAAAGCTCGGCTCGACGAGATTCCCGCAACCCGCGGCGCGCGCGTCGTGACGAGGCGAGGCGTGGCGTGGCGAGGCGAGGCGGGCGGCGTCGGAGGAGGAGTGCGCGAGGGCTTCTCTTCTTCTCACACCTTAATGAGTGGTGCAACACTCTACTATATAAGATGGTCCAACTCCCCTTCCACTAGCAATGTGGGACTAAACTTTGACACCACTAGCACACACATGAGCTGCCATGATAATGGGCCAAAGAGAATTTTAGAATTTGTATTTGTTATGGGCCAAAATCCCAACATCAAATATGCCTCAAATTTCAACAATCCCCCACAAAGTCTCATTGGCACATCACACCATTCTGTTCCAAATCACTATTTTGATATACCAGCGTTTTCCAGTGGAGACTGTTAAGTTGAACTTCCACCTAGAGCATTAGACTACGCTCATCAACAACTGTCAATGGACTAAGCCTTGAATTGCCAGTTTTGTGTAAATGAGTTTCACCTAATGTCATACTGATACCAGGATGCCGAAGGCTACCCCTAGGGTGGAGCATATAAGTCACACTTCTGGCCTTTTTCATGAGCTTCCTAGAGATTACCCTATCTCATAGACTGTGACCAGCAGTCGGGCTCACATAGGTGCGTTCTTTCAAGACTGCTCTGTAGGATAGCATCTTGGCTTATACAAGCCTATGAACACATTAAGAATAAGTCAACCTGCCATATAGATCGTGAGAGTAATGCATCTTCAGCGGAGTGGGTTAATAAAAGTTACTCTCCTCTAGTTAGCCACTGGCTTGTTTCCCCAGGTCCTAATTCACGGGATCTCCGATCACATAGGTTGGGTTACTACCATGGTAACTCATGTGGGTCTCAAACCCATCTCCATTAATGCAATATCTTTTGTGAAAGGATCTGCTAGATTCTTAGTTGTTTGGATATAATCCAATGCTATTACTCCGGAGTTTCTCATTTTCCTAACAGATGCCAATCTTCTCTTTATATGTCTTGATGACCTCATATTATCCTTTGAACTACTCACTTTGACGATCACAGTTTGATTGTCGCAGTTCATAAGAATAGCCGGCACAGGTTTATCAACAACCGACAAGTCAATCAAGAGTTCACGAAGCCAATCTGCTTCGACAGTAGCTGTATCTAGTGCTGTGAGTTCTGCTTCCATTGTTGACCTTGTTAAGATGGTATGCATGCAAGACTTCCATGAAACATCGCCACCACCATGAGTGAATACATATCCACTTGTGGCTTTCAACTCATCAGCATCAGAAATCCAATTTGAGTCACTATACCCTTCAAGTACCGCAGGGTCTCCGGTATAGTGAATACCATAACTCGATGTACCCTTTAGATAGCACATTACTCTCTCAAGAGCATGCCAATGATCATCTCCTATATTGGAAACGAACTGGCTAAGTTTGCTCACAGCAAACGCGATGTCAAGCCTTGTTGCGCTAGCTAAATACATTAACGAGTCAACTATCTGAGAGTATCTCAGCTGATCTCTAGTTGTTCTTTTGTTCTTTCGAAGCATCTTACTAGGATCATATGGTGTCGGTGAAGGAGTACAATCTGAGTAGCCAAAGCGACTCAACACCTTCTCCACATAGTGAGATTGCAGAAGTGTAATTCCGCCATTCTCATCTTTCAGCAGCTTAATGTTTAGAATAACATCAGCTTCTCCAAGGTCTTTCATGTCAAAGCTTTGATACAAGAAACTCTTGACCTGTTCGATGACAATCATATTTGTCCCAAAAATCAGTATGTCATCAACATACAAACAAAGTATAACTCCTTCGCCCCCACCATGGCGATAGTATACACATTTGTCAGCTTCATTTACAACAAAGCCAGCAGAAGTTAAAGTTTGATCAAACATCTCATGCCATTGCTTAGGTGCTTGTTTCAGTCCATACAAAGACTTCAATAGCTTGCACACCTTGCCTTCTTGACCATCTACTACAAAACCATCTGGCTGATCCATATAAATTTCCTCATCCAACTCTCCATTAAGGAAAGCTGTCTTGACGTCCATTTGATGAACGATAAGACCATGTGAGGCAGCCAATGAGAGTAGAACTCGAATAGTGGTCAATCTAGCCACATGCGAATAAGTATCAAAGAAGTCTTCGCCTTCTTTTTGGGTATAACCCTTGGCAACAAGCCGAGCCTTGTACTTTTAAATCGTACCATCAGGCCTAAGCTTCTTTTTCAACACCCACTTACATCCTATAGGTTTGCACCCATAAGGACGATCAGTGATCTCCCAAGTTTCGTTTGCCATGATGGAATCCATCTCTCTACGAACAGCCTCTTTCCAGTAGTCTGCATCAGGGGATGCATAAGCCTCTGAAATAGAGGTGGGAGTATCATCCACGAGATAGACAATGAAATCATCACCAAAGGACTTTGCAATCCTCTGTCGCTAGTTCCTTACAGGAACTTCATTGTCTACCTCCTCAGGAATTTCATCATGTGCTCGTTCATAATATTCCATGGGAATAGCAGGTTCAGGAGTTTCAACAGATTCATGTCTAGATGTACTAGGCATATCTTTCATCGGAAAAATATCCTCAAAGAATGTAGCATCCTTAGACTCCATAGTTGTACCGATCTTCATGTCAGGTACCTCAGATTTCACCACTAGAAATTTGTATCCAACGCTATAATGAGCATAGCCAAGAAAGACACAGTCTACGGTCTTTGGTCCAAGTTTATGCTTTTTGGGAATTGGCAAATTCACCTTTGCCAAACAGCCCCAAGTATGTAAGTACGAGAGTGTTAGTTTTCTCTTCTCCCATAATTCATAGGGAGCAGTTTCATTGTATTTTGTGGGAACTTTATTCAGGACATGACATGATGTCAATATCGCCTCCCCCCACCATGCCTTGGATAAACCCGAAGTACCTAACATGGCGTTAACCAAGTCTGTTAGAGTACGGTTTTTCCTTTCGGCAACCCCATTAGATTGGGGAGAATGGGGAGGCATCCTCTCATGAATAATGCCATGTTCCGCACAAAATAAATCAAACTCTTTAGAGAAATACTCTCCACCACGATCTGACCGGACTCTCTCAATCTTTCTCTCAAGTTGATTTTCAACTTCTGCCTTATAGTTTTTAAAGTGGTGTAGAGCCTCATCTTTAGTTTTCAAAAGATATACATAGCAAAATCTAGTAGAATCATCAATCAACGTCATGAAGTATTTCTTTCCACCTTTGGCCAACACACCATTCATCTCACATAGATCTGAATGTATAAGCTCTAGTGGTGCCAAGTTTCTTGCTTCCTGCACAGGCTTGTGAGGCTTGCGCGGTTGCTTAGCTTGAACACACTCTTGACATTTAGAGCCTTTGGCTAAAGTGAAACTCAGAATTAAATTCATCTTAGCTAGACGCGTCATACAACCAAAATTAATGTGACAAAGTCATGAATGCCAAATATCGGTATCATTGCTAGGGGCACAAATATGGTTCACAACCTTATTACAAAAATCTGATAGGGAAAGACGGAACAAACCGCCGCACTCATAACCTTTACCAATAAATTATCCATACTTAGAGATGACTACTTTATTGGACTCAAATACCAACTTAAAACCTTCTTTGCAAAGAAGGGAACCACTAACGAGATTCTTATTTATTAAGGGCACATGCTGCACGTTCTTGAAGGGTTTCGCGGCATAGTAAATCAAAATTTTCTACGGATGCGAACAGAGGGAAAGCCAAGATCTAATCTAGGAGATGCAAACAACGAGAGATATTGGATTAGATCTTCATACCCTTGAAGATTCGCACAGCGGAACGTTCATCGGAACGTGGGTGATGTAGTCGTACTCGCTTCTCCTCCTCGCGATCCGATCCGATCTAGCACCACAAGTGGCGGTGCCTCCGTGAGATGCACACGTGTGGCACCTCGACGTATCCTCCTTCCTTGGACCAACAAGTATGGTGGAGAGACGGATTGGATCTACAACACGACGGCGTGGTGTATATGGTGGAGAATTTCTGCAGCAGGGCTTCGCCTACAAACAGTCGGGAGGGAGAGAGGAAGGGCAGCAGGGCGGCTAGGGTTGGAGGGGAAGGTGTGGGGGGTTGGTGCGCCCCCACCCCTCTTTATATAGAGGGGGGCGCAGCCCTAGCCCCTCCCCCAAGCCCAAACCGGCGGCCCCAAAGGATAAGGAGTGGGGGGCAAGGAAACCCCCCTTCTAGAAGGTCTATCTCGAGTTTAAACCTCTCTTGGCCGGCTGGGCCCTATGGGGCCTTGTGCCCCTGGCCCAATGCATCCAGGGCACTCCCTCATAGGCCCATGCCCCCTCCCGGAAGGTGGGGCCACGTTGGTCCCCTTCCGGAAGGTTCTAGAAGCTTCCGGTACAATACCGATTAACCCGGAACAATTCCGAACTCCAAAAACTGCACTGCCTTATATGAATCTTATTCTCCGGACCACTCCGGAACCTCTCGTGATGTCCCGGATCTCATCCGAGACTCCGAACAAAAACTCATAAACCAATTATCCAATCTATCCTAGCGTCGAGATACGTTAAGTGTGTGACCCTGCGGGTTCGAGAATATGCAGACATGATCTTCTATCAATAATCAACAGCGGGGTCTGGAAACCCATATTGACTCCCACACATTCATCGATGATCATATCGGATGAACCACGATGCCAGGATTCAATCAATCCCATATATATATTCCCTTCGTCTCGCGATATTTTACTTGCCCGAGATTTGATCGTCGGTACCGTCATACCTAGTTCAATCTCGTTCACAGCAAGTACTTTACTCGTTCCGTAATCCGATATCACTTTGTGATTAACTCCTTAACCACATGCTTGCAAGCGGTGTTGATATCGATTACCGAGTGGGCCCGAAGTATATCTCTCCGACTTGGGAGGGACAAATCCCATCTCGATACATACAACCCAACAGATACTTTCCGATCACCTGAGAGACACCTTTATGATCACCCTCTCATAGGATGACGTTTGATGACCTCAAAGCTTTCTTCCGATACCAGGGAGTTGTATTATCTCATGGTCTAAGGAATACAATATTTGACATAAGAAAAGCTTCGCAAAGACGAACACGATGACACGATCTAATTGCTTCGCTTAGTTTGGGTCTGTCCACCATATCATTCTCCCAATGATATGATCTCATTATTAATCGACAACTCATGTCCATGGTTAGGAAACCTTAACCATCATTAATCAATGAGCTAGTCCATAGAGGCGTACTAGGGACACGGTGTTGTTCACAAACCACACAAGTATTAAAGTTTCCGCTTAATACAATTCTAGCATGGAATATAAACATTATCATAAACAAGAATTAAATAATAACATCTTTATTATTGCCTCTAGGGCATAATTCCAACAGTCTCCCACTTGCACTAGAGTCAATAATCTAGTTTACATCTGGCAACAATCTCACACCCATGGCACTGAGGTGCTGATCATGTTTTACACGTGGAAGAGGTTTAGTCAATGGATCTGCGACATTCAGATCTGTATGTACTTTGCTAATCTTCAGATCTCCATCTGCTATATAATCTCAGATTATATGAAACTTGCGGTTTATATGCTTGGTCTTTGGATGATATCTTGGTTCCTTAGCGAGTGCTATGGCGCCAGTGTTGTCACACAATATCTCTAGTGGGTCCAATGCACTTGGAACCACGCCAAGCTCAGTGATGAAGTTTCTGATCCAAACTCCTTCACTTGACGCTTCTGCAGCAGCCATGTATTCCGCTTCTACTGTAGATCCCGCGATCACGCTTTGCTTGCAGCTTCTCCAGCTCACAGCTCCTCCATTCAAAATATACACGTATCCTGTCTGAGATTTAGAATCATCCCTGTCGGTGTCGAAACTAGCTTCGACGTAACCTTTTACGACGAGCTGTTCATCACCCCCATAGACTAAGAACATTTCTTTAGTCCTATTCAGGTACTTTAGGATGTTCTTCACGGCTGTCCAGTGTTCCACTCCTGGATCACTTTGATATCTGCTCGTCAAACTAAGAGCATTGGACACATCCGGTCTAGTACACAGCATGGCATACATGATGGAACCTATGGCCGAGGCATAAGGCACTTTGCTCATAGCTTACCTATCATTTACCGTAGCTGGACACTGAGCCTTGCTCAATATCTTACCTGACAACATAGGCACTGAACCTTTCTTTGCCTTATCCATTCTGAACCTTTTCAGAACTTTATCTAGGTATGTACTCTGGATTAAAGCTATCAGGCGTCTTTGTCTATCTCTATAGATTTTGATGCCCAATATATAAGCAGCTTCACCTAGGTCTTTCATTGAAAAACACTTGTTCAAATAACTCTTCACATCGTTAAGCATGTTAATGTCATTTCCAATAATCAATATGTCATCCACATATAGTACCAGAAATGTCACCGATCTCCCACTCACTTTCTTGTAGATACAAGCTTCGTAGCAATTTGGAACAAATCCAAAGCTCTTGATCACTTGATCAAAACGAAGGTTCCAACTCCGAGATGCTTGCTTCAGTCCATAAATGGAACGCTGAAGTTTGCATACTTTATCAGCATCCTTAGGATCGACAAAACCTTCGGGTTGCATCATATACAACTCTTCATCAATGTTGCCATTGAGGAACGCAGTCTTGACATCCATCTGCCATATTTCATAATCATGAAACGCAGCAATTGCTAATAAAATCCGAATGGACTTAAACATCGCTACGGGAGAGAAAGTCTCATCGTAGTCAACACCTTGAACTTGTCGAAAACCTTTCGCAACAAGCCGTGCTTTATAGACAGTAACATTACCATCCGCGTCCGTTTTCTTCTTGAAGATCCATTTGCACTCAACGGCCTTTCGGTCGCTAGGAGGGTCCACCAAAGTCCATACTTGGTTTTCGCTCATGGATCCCAATTCGGATTTCATGGCTTCTAGCCATTTCTCAGAGTCTGGGCTCATCATCGCTTCCTCATAGTTCGTAGGTTCATTGTCTTCTACTAACAAGACAGTTAAGACAGGGTTGCCGTACCACTCAGGAGGGGCACGCGACCTTGTCGACCTGCGACGTTTAGTAGCAGCATCGTCCGAAGCTTCATGATCCTTGTCATTAGCTTCCTCTATTGTTGGTGCAGGCGGCACTGGAACAATTTCAGGTGCTGCGCTACTCTCCAATTCAAAAGAAGATTCAATAACCTCATCTAGCTCTACTTTCCTCCCACTCACTTCTTTCGAGAGAAACTCCTTCTTAAGAAAGGAACCGTTCTTTGCGACAAACACTTTGCCTTCGGTTCTGTGATAGAAGGTATACCCAATAGTTTCCTTAGGGTATCCTATGAAGACGTATTTCTCCGCTTTGGGTTCGAGCTTGTCCGGCATCAACTTCTTGACGTAAGCTTCGCATCCCCAAACTTTAAGAAACGACAACTTAGGTTTAGCACCAAACCACAGTTCATACGGTGTCGTCTCAACGGATTTAGATGGTGCCCTATTTAAAGTGAATGCAGCGGTTTCTAATGCATAACCCCAAAATGATAACGGCAAATCAGTAAGAGACATCATCGATCGGACCATATCTAATAAGGTTCGATTCCGGCGTTCAGACACACCATTGCGCTGTGGTGTTCCGGGTGGCGTGAGTTGCGAAACGATTCCGCTTGCTTTAAGATGCGTGAGAAAATCATAACTCAAATATTCACCTCCATGATCGGATCATAGAAACTTAATCTTTCTGTTACGATGGTTCTCCACTTAATTCTGAAATTCTTTGAACTTTTCAAACATTTCAGATTTATGTTTCATTAAATAGATATACCCATATCTACTTAAGTCATCGGTAAAAGTGAGAAAATAGCGATATCCACCGCGCGTCGAAACACTCATCGGTCCGCATACATCGGTATGTATGATTTCCAACAAGTCCATTGCTCGCTCCATCATACCGGAGAACGGGGTTTTGATCATCTTGCCCATGAGGCATGGTTCGCATGTGTCAAATGATTCAAAATCAAGAGACTCCAAAAGTCCATCAGAATGGAGTTTCTTCATGCGCTTTACACCAATATGACCTAGACGACAGTGCCACAAATAAGTAGTATTATCACTATCTACTTTGCATCTCTTAGCCTCAATGTTATGGATGTGTGTTTCATCCCTTTCGAGATTTAGAAGAAATAAACCATTCACAATAGGTGCATGACCATAAAAGATGTTACTCATATAAATAGAACAACCATTATTCTCCGATTTAAATGAATAACCGTCTTGCAATAAACACGATCCAGAAATAATGTTCATGCTCAACGCAGGCACATAATAACATTTATTGAGATTTAAAACTAATCCCGAAGGTAAAACTAAGGAGAGCGTGCCGACGGCCCTCACATCAACTCTTGATCCGTTGCCAACGCGCATCGTCACCTCATCCCTCGCAAGCCGCCGTCTATTCCGTAGCTCATGTTTCGAGTTACAAATATTAGCAACTGAACCGGTATCAAATACCCAGGCACTACAACGAGGGCTAGTAAGGAAAACATCAATAACATGTATATCAAATATACCTTTGATGGTGCCAGCCTTCTTGTCCGCTAAGTACTTCGGACAGTTGCGCTTCCAGTGACCCTTGTCCTTGCAATAGAAGCACTCAGTGTCTGGCTTAGGACCAGACCTGAGCTTCTTCTCAGCAGGGGCAGCGCGCTTGCCGCCGCCTTTCTTGAAGGGCTTCTTTGCACCCTTACCTTTCTTGAAGGTGGGCTTGTTGACCATCAACACATGATTATCCTTTTTGATGTTCACCTCCGCTACTTTCATCTTAGCAAAGAGCTCAGTGATCATATCAGTGGAACCAATCTGATTGTGATCAACTACAAAACTTTTGTAGCTAGGAGTGTCAATCTGGAGCTCCTCTGGAATCTTGTAGTCCAGTTGCTCAAGGCGTTGAGTGTAGCCCGTCATCTCAATGGCGTGCTCACTAACGGAACTCCCTTCCTCCATCTTGTAGTTAAAGAATTTCTTAGAGATCTCATATCTCTCAGAACGGGCTTGAGTCTGAAACATGTTTTTTAGCTCCTCGAGAATCTCAAAGGGCCCGGCGAACTCCTCAAAACGATTTTGAAGATCCGATTCCATAGCATACAACATGGCGATCTTAATCAAATCATAATCATCCTTGCGCGACTGATAAACAGCTTTTTCATCAGCCGGCGCATCTATAGCAGGGGCGTCACCTAGCGCTTTCTCAAGGACATAGTCCTTTTGTCCGCCAGCGAGAATGATTCTCAGAATGCGGAACCATTTGGCGAAGTTAGACCCATTGTTTCTAAGCTTTTCTATCTCAGCAAAAACGTTGAAGTTGAAGTTGGACTTGGCCATGTGATCTACAGTATTTGCAAGTACAATTTAGACTATGTTCATGATAAATAGTTCAACTTAATCAAATTACTAGATGAACTCCCACTAAATTCAACATCCCTCAAGTTGTTTAGTGAACACGATCCAAATTCACCACACCTAATCCGATCATCACGAGAAGAGATGTGGTTTCAATGGTGAGTGTCGATCATATCATTCATATGACTCATGCTTAACCTTTCGGTTCTTGTGTTCCGAGGCCATGTCTGTACATGCTAGGCTCGTCAAGTTAGACCCAAGTATTTCCGCGTGTGCAAAACTGGCTTGCACCCGTTGTATGTGAGCGTAGAGTCTATAGCACCCGATCATCACGTGATGCTTGGACACGACGAACTTTCGCAACGGTGCATACTTGGGGAGAACACAGTTTTTATCTTGATCTTTAAGTGAGGAATCATCTTATAATGCTACCGTCGCGATCTAAGCATAATAAGATACATAAAAGGATAAACATCACATGCATATAACTTTATGTGACATGGTATAGCCAATCTTCGCGCAATGATCTCCATCTTGTGCGTTCCGGCATGATCTCCATCACTCCACCATGATTGCCTCCACCACGAATAGCAACTACAACTATTTCTAACTACTTAGCGATAAAGTAAAGCTATTACATGGCGTATAAGAAGTTGACTCGCAGGTCATACACAATTATAAAGACAACCATATGGCTCCTGCCGGTTGTGTACTCATCGACATGCAAGTCGTGAAATATTACAAAACATGATCATCGCATACAATATACACATCACATCTTGGGCCATACCATATCACAGAAAACACTCCCTGCAAAAACAAGTTAGACGCCTCTACTTTGTTGTTGCATGTTTTACGTGGCTTATGGGAGTAGATGCTAAGAACGATTCTTACCTACGGAAAGCCACAACGGTGATATTATGGTTGCCAAACTCCGGTGTTAATCCCATGACAACTATAGTGAGAGAAAATGACATCCACCAGCCGCATGTGTGGAACAAGCCACACGTCAAGTGCAGAGCCGGTCTCGCGAACGACGTCGCGTAAGGTTGGCCTGGACCGCTTCAATCTCACTATCCCGCGTCATAAGAAGAACACAAACAAGAGGCTTGCAACAGAAAACATCAACGCCCGCAACAACCATGTTGCGTTCTACTCGTGAAACACATCTACGCATAGATCTAGCTCTAATACCACTGAAGGGTTTCGCGGCATAGTAAATCAAAATTTTCTACGGATGCGAACAGAGGGAAAGCCAAGATCTAATCTAGGAGATGCAAACAACGAGAGAGATTGGATTAGATCTTCATACCCTTGAAGATTCGCACAGCGGAACGTTCGTCGGAACGTGGGTGATGTAGTCGTACTCGCTTCTCCTCCTCGCGATCCGATCCGATCTAGCACCACAAGTGGCGGTGCCTCCGTGAGATGCACACATGCAGAACCTCGACGTATCCTCCTTCCTTGTACCAGCAAGTATGGTGGAGAGACGGATTGGATCTATAACACGACGACGTGGTGTATATGGTGGAGAATTTCTGCAGCAGGGCTTCGCCTACAAACAGTCGGGAGGGAGAGAGGAAGGGCAGCAGGGCGGCTAGGGTTGGAGGGGAAGGTGTGGGGGGTTGGTGCGCCCCCACCCCTCTTTATATAGAGGGGGGCGCAGCCCTAGCCCCTCCCCCAAGCCCAAACCGGCGGCCCCAAAGGATAAGGAGTGGGGGGCAAGGAAACCCCCCTTTTAGAAGGTCTATCTCGAGTTTAAACCTCTCTTGGCCGGCTGGGCCCTATGGGACCTTGTGCCCCTGGCCCAATGCGGCCAGGGAACTCCCTCATAGGCCCATGCCCCCTCCCGGAAGGTGGGGCCACGTTGGTCCCCTTCTGGAAGGTTCTAGAAGCTTCCAGTACAATACCGATTAACCCGGAACAATTCCGAACTCCAAAAACTGCACTGCCTTATATGAATCTTATTCTCCGGACCACTCCGGAACCTCTCGTGATGTCCCGGATCTCATCCGAGACTCCGAACAAAAAAGTCATAAACCAATTATCCAATCTATCCTAGCGTCGAGATACGTTAAGTGTATGACCCTGTGGGTTCGAGAATATGCAGACATGATCTTCTATCAATAATCAACAGCGGGGTCTGGAAACCCATATTGACTCCCATACATTCGTCGATGATCATATCGGATGAACCACGATGCCAGGATTCAATCAATCCCATATATATATTCCCTTCGTCTCGCGATATTTTACTTGCCCGAGATTTGATCGTCGGTACCGTCATACCTAGTTCAATCTCGTTCACAGCAAGTACTTTACTCGTTCCGTAATCCGATATCACTTTGTGATTAACTCCTTAACCACATGCTTGAAAGCGGTGTTGATATCGATTACCGAGTGGGCCCGAAGTATATCTCTCCGACTTGGGAGGGACAAATCCCATCTCGATACATACAACCCAACAGATACTTTCCGATCACCTGAGAGACACCTTTATGATCACCCTCTCATAGGATGACGTTTGATGACCTCAAAGCTTTCTTACGATACCAGGGAGTTTTATTATCTCATGGTCTAAGGAATACAATATTTGTCATAAGAAAAGCTTCGCAAAGATGAACACGATGACATGATCTAATTGCTTCGCTTAGTTTGGGTCTGTCCACCATATCATTCTCCCAATGATATGATCTCATTATTAATCGACAACTCATGTCCATGGTTAGGAAACCTTAACCATCATTAATCAATGAGCTAGTCCATAGAGGCGTACTAGGGACACGGTGTTGTTCACAAACCACACAAGTATTAAAGTTTCCGCTTAATACAATTCTAGCATGGAATATAAACATTATCATGAACAAGAATTAAATAATAACATCTTTATTATTGCCTCTAGAGCATAATTCCAATAGTTCTTCAGCTGCATGATCTTTCCCGAAGTAAACTTCAGATCCACCGTGCCAACACCATGCACAGAAGCATGCGATCCGTTTCCCATCAAGACGGAGAGATCTCTTGTGATCTGATAAGAAGAAAACAAAGAGATATCAGCACACACATGAATGTTAGCACCGGTGTAGATCCACCAATTTGTAGATTGACAAATTGACAAAACAATAGGTAAATTACCATACCCGGATGCGCCCTTATCATTGTTGCTCATAGTCACATTGACAGACTTAGAGTTCTGTCCATTTGGATTCTTCCTTCCTTTGCACTGCTTGCAGTTTGGATCCCAATGTCCAACCTCGCCGCACACAAAGCAGGGATCCTGTGACTTGTCCTTCTTATTCTTTTTGAAGTTGGTAGTACGAACGGCCTTGGTCTTCCCCTTGAACTTGTCGTGGAAGTTCTTCTGCACCACATTGGCGCTTGACTAGGGTGCCTCGACTCCCTTTGGGTGTGCGTCTTTTGCCTTTGCCTTTTCCTCAAGGTCCAGAAACCCAATGAGATTCTCAATAGACATCTCTTGCCTCTGGTGTTTGAGGTTAGTGGCAACACTCCTCCAGGATTGAGGAAACTTTGCAATGATGCATCCCGCAACAAATTTGTCGGGCAACACACACTTCAGGAGCTCAAGTTCTTTTGCAATGCACTGAATCTCATGATCTTGTTCAACGACAGAACGGTTTTGGCATACAGTTCACTGCCAGCATCAGTAGCACCGAATTTTGCTTCGAGTGCATCCCACAGTTCTTTGGCATTGCGCATATGTAAATATGCATCCACCAACTTGTCCCATCCACCAACTTGTCCCCAATGACGCTTATGACACAGCCCACAAAGAATATGGTGGTCTCCTTGAACGTCTTCTCCTGTTCAGGAGTGATCGTTCCTTCAGGATTACCAGCCGATACCCAGAAGGCGTCCATAGCCATCAGCCAAAGGGTACACTTGGTTTGCCAGCGCTTAAAATGCGCACCAGTAAACGGGTTCGGTTTCAGACAAGCGGCAAAGCCTTGACGCGAAAACAACCTAAAATAAGGTTTTTGGATTGTTGAAATAATTAGCAGTTTTCGCATCAATTTAATCCAAGTATAAATCATGACAAAACAATTTCCAAGACTAACTACCATACGCATAGTAGACATGCACCATACAGGCAAGTGAAAACCTAGCACATCTACGGATACTACAATACTAGTGATCATCATAGGAAATAGCAGGAGGGCAAAGAACACGTACGAGTTCGTCGATGGTATGACCAACGGCGCAACAGAAGTGGAGCCACCACCAGCGGCCGCGTGGTCAGACATGGAGATGAAGTCGAGGAAGAGCTTGAGCAGTCGCGTCTAGACGCTCCCCAAAAACCTTATCGCCTCTCTTCTGGTGAAGGATCAGAGAGACGGGGTTCCGGAGGCCTGTTCTCCCGGACGACCGTGCATGTAGCCGGCGGGATGGAGTAGCAGAGGGCAACACAGAGAGATGGAACGGCGATGCGCAGGTAGGCAGATGCAATCTAACTGCTGGTTACTGCTACGGTTTGCGTCTGGCTGCTTATATAGTGCGGGTCGGGTAGGTCGTGGGGCAACAGTCCACGACCGAGTCAGTGCCAGCCCACGATATAGAAACAGACGGTTAATTAACGCGTCCGTAATGACGCATTAATGAATCATAATTAATACACAATTAATTTTCCCAAAGAGCAAAATAAAGCTCGGCTCGGCGAGATTCCTGCAACCCGCGGCGCGCGCGCGTCGTGACGAGGCGACGCGTGGCGTGGCGAGGCGAGACGGGCAGCGTCGGAGGAGGAGTGCGCAAGGGCTTCTCTTCTTCTCACACCTTAGTGAGTGGTGCAATACTCTACTATATAAGGTGGTCCAACTCCCCTTCCACTAGCAATATGAGACTAAACTTTGGCACCACTAGCACACACATGAGCTGCCATGATAATGGGCCAAAGAGAATTTCAGAATTTGTTTTTGTTATGGGCCAAAAGCCCAACATCAAATATGCCTCAAATTCCAACAGAATTATCGTCATCCTTTAAATAGCTCAACTCTCTTCTTGATCCGTGATATATGATTCATCTGACTAACTCTTAATCGATCACCTCGGTTAACACTTAAGCGAGTTCGTGCATGTGCATGCTTTCCGAATCATATCACACGAGAGAGTCCAGAGAATATGTCTCCAGATGGAGGGGCAAAATCCTATCTTGGTTATCCATATCACGCAGCTTGATTCTCAATTGCGAACTATGACTTTATTACTGTCCTGTTACAGAACAACGTTTCACAGAAACTAAGTCGGTGATCCACCCCTCGGATTGTGCGACAACCTCAGAATTAAGGATTATATTGATTGAGACACACAAATGACGACACGTTCGTTGTATCTTAATATGGGTCAGTCCGACTCTTTAAACTTTTTAACCGAATCAGTGTATGTCAGAATAGCATCACCCTGCCCATGACAAGTGGAACCGAGTTATCAGTTGACTTTCACATTAGTCTAATTTGTGTGTCCAACACAACCTCAACGATCAAGGACATCTAGTATAAACAATATTAATATATAGTTTCACGACTGAATCACATATTCAATGATACATATCAGTTGTTCATACTTGAACAACTTAATAACTTTATAAATATATTTGAAATTATATCATACATGATTGACTCTAGGGCATATTCCTAACACTACTATTAGTCCTTGTACAAAACAACAACCATGCCTAGCAAGATAGCAACTATAAGCCCATTTGACTATTCGGAAGAGAAGGAGTTTGATGAGGAATCAACACACATGATCGATCAGATCAGAAGTGTTGTTTCGTTTCTGTTCTCTACGCCTGCCTGTCGGCCGCCACCGAGGGCTTCAATCCAAAATCTGAATCAATCGATAATTAAGAAGAAGGCTGCACAGATACACGACCGGCCGGATGCACAACACGAGCGACAACGAAGGAACTCAGGGGACTGTAATCTAGTCACCGAGGAGGAGGAGAAAGCAGTTTGAGCCGGCGTGCTGCACATCAGGTATTGGCGTCGTGGATTATTTATACCATTTTTCTTCTGTTGTGCAGTGTGTTTTGCATTCTTACAAAGTATTACACCCTTGATGTCGAAAATAAGAAATTGCGACATTTTTCTGAATCACATATATGTATAGATGCGTGTATGTTCACTCAGACTTATTTCAGTTCATATATAGTTCACATTGATATATCCAAAACATTGTATCTCAAAACAGAGAGTGAAACTGCATAATTTTTTATTTTTATTAAATCCTAAATTAGGCTTAAAATAGTCATGCAGATATTATGTGTAGCCATGTGTTGTAATAGTGTCGAATATGTGTATAGGCTACAGTTGGACTTGGACTGTACAGTAGGGTTAGGTGTTTGAGTCGGACACTTGTAACCTGACCTATTATATAAAAGCACCGAAAGTAGCCAAAATAGACGAGACGCAAGACAGGTTAGACACAAGATTGAGTTTTGGGATGGTCCGGTGCCTGTGGCAGACGCGCCGGACCGGCGTGGCGTTTTATAGATCTGATGTGTCTATACACCGTGATGGGCTTGTCGTCCACGATACTCTGATTATAGTACCAGGGGAGGAGCGCCCGTAAAGCATATCCCGCAGATGTAGGCTTTTCTGAACTGCGCTATCAAACATCGTTTTCTCCGGCTACTTTCTGCAATGATCTAATCGCGTATATTGCTAACACCATGAAACTTCGCCCCCACCCCCAACCCATCCCATGTCGAGATCCATTCCACCCTTGCACCATCCAAGTTAGGCTAGTTCTTATATGTGCATTCTTCACAACTGGATCTTAGGGTGGAGTCATGATGAGCATGTCTCGGATGAGCAAAATGTAATGTTTGACGATGTTGAGTCTGGCCATGGTGTCGAACAATCTAATAATAAAGCTTGAAAGAAAAAGATGATGGAATGGGCTGAGACAATGTGGACAGACAATTAGCTAGAATTGAATCTAAGTACCCCGAAATAGCTACTCCCTCCGTTTTAAAATATAAGATATTTTAGGTTTGTGCAGAAAATGTGTCTAGACTTATTTTAGTGTGTAGATTCACTCTAAAATTGAATAAACCTATATATTAAAAGTAGTCTAGATACATTTGCTTCATAAAGCTAAAACATTTTATATTTTAAAACATAGGAAGTATGTCTGAACTAGTTCTAGTTTATTTTCTACTTACCACAAAACGACATGGATAACATGACCCACAAGCCATTTCTCCTAGCCACTCCCACCATGGCCTAGCGTGCGGGGCGCAAAATCTGCTCAGACAACGGATTACGCCCCTGTAGCTTGACCATCTTTGTCTTGCAGAGTTAGAGTCGTTTTGCGATGCATTCCAAGCTCATGAATTTACTACTCCCTTCGTTCAAAAATAACGGATTTAATTTTGTCTAGATTTAAATAAATCTATATATATTTTTTATGTATAGAGTACATATTAATCTAGTTAAATATAAATCAGTTATTTATAAACGGAGAGAGTAATATAATACTACCACAATTAACAAATACTAGTACTAGTATAGGATGAGTACACGCTTTAGTTATAAAATAAAGAGCAGGGCACACGCTTTCGATAGGGTTTCGTAGACTTGGGGGTAGTATATCATGATCTCACGTCCCAACGCGGATCGGATCAATCCGTAAACCAGTTCACACTGCTTGTCTCGATAAGACGACGACGCCGACGCCGACCGGTGGTGGTGACAAAGATAGCTGCTACTATGTGTACCGTCGTCCCTTAGTGGCCAAGGAAGACCTCAAGGAAGGAGTAAACAAGTCCAGGTCTTCGGGTCTTGCCTGTGCCATTTGTGTGCCTCTTTTGCCATGTCTTGTACGGCACATCATCGTCAGACACGCCTTTGGCACACACACACACAAAAAGTCATCGAACACTCTCGTGCAGGAAAAAAAAGTGAAGAATTTCTGTGTGTCTTACGTTCGACATAGTAGGTTTTATACGTTTTCCTAGCCTTGGCAGCTGCTTTCAGTGTACTACCTATTTCAGAAACGTCTAAGAATTTGGTCTAGGAATGGTAATCTGAGGAAATGCTCCTTTCTCTAAAAATGAGAAGATAGCCGATCGATGGAAGAAGGGTGTCGATCGATCGTGCGTGCCAGCTGCTTCGGTCTATGCGCACTCATCCCAGAATAACTTCCTCCACGACCACAAACGAATGAAGCCCCTCGATCGATCACTGGCTAGCTAGGTACCCAGCTAGAGGTTTAATATTCCGCCTGGCGATTTTATTCCGGAACAAAATATCCGGCCTATCTACCGTGTCATCTCAGCCGCCACCGATGCATGCATCCATCGAAATGCAAGTGTCTCTGCCACGTATATCCATATCCATCTGGTCGAAACGCAGGCTAGAAATTGGGGATCGACGGACGGATCGCCGGTAGCTTCCACGTATAAAGGAGCCGGCCGGCGGCGCGCGGCGAGCGTATTGATTAACCGATCGGTTTTTTCCCGCTGCGGCTAGCTGCCGGAGATCTAATCGGCCATCATCATGCGTGAGCCGTCTCTGTCTCTCCGCCATGAATCGTCAATGTCGCGCGCCGGTTGTCTTGTCCCTCCGACGTACTGTACGCGCCATCGGGATCACACGGCAGGGACGGACGCATCACGTACGCATGGGGTCCTTTCTCTCACAAAAAAGATTTTTTTTTTTTAGCAAACTGAACCCTCAATTGCAAGTCTTGTCCTCAGTCCACGCCAGCCGTTCACATCTCGTCTCAGAGCCCTTGATGGGCCTATATAAATAGCCGAGCTATATCCCCCCCGTACCTCACGAAAGCTGCCCCGGTACGCCCTGCAAGGCTGCAACCATAAACGCCACACGGCGGGAAGATGTGAACGCGTTAATGCCTCGCCTCCTACGCGCATCGATCCTCCAGCGCTCATGATGAACTGCTGATATACACCTACACTCCCCTCCCGATCCACCCCGCGGCACTACCAACCGATCGAAAGTGGAGGCGAGCTGAGCTGCCATGGAGGTGGAGCCGCCGCCGCCGCCTTCTCCGCTGCTGGGCGCCGGCGCCGTCTGCTGCATGTGCGGCGACCGCGGCCTGCCGCACGAGCTGCTCCGCTGCAAGCTCTGCCGCGTCCGCCTGCAGCACAGGTAGCGTACATAACGCGCGCGCCTTCTTGTATCGATCAGCCAGGCCTTCTTCTTCGAACCTGACCTGAGCGTCTATGTTTGCTACAGATACTGCAGCGATCTCTACCCGAGCGCGACGGCCTACAGGAGGTGCAACTGGTGCCTGAGGGAGCCGGCCGGAGCCCAAGCGCTTGCCCGCGCGGCGGCTAGCAAGACCACGGACAAACGGAAGGCCCCGTCGGCATCAGCTGACGCGTCCACCTCCGAGGAGGAGGAGGAGGAGGAGGAGGAGGAGCAGGGGGCGTGTCGGCAGAGTCACGAGGCCGCCGGATGCGCCACCACGAGGTCCAGGAGATCGCCCGCGGAGGTCGGCCTGCCGGTCAAGAAGCAGAAGGTCGGCGACAGCCACAGGTCAGCGCTGCCGCCGTCGCCTGGAACAACGGCGAAGGGGAACGTAAGCAGCAAGAAGCAGAAGGGCGACGAGAGGGTAGGGCTGCCGCCGTCGCCGGGCGCAACAGCGAAGGGGAATATCGGTAACAGGAAGCAGAAGGCCGACGAGAGGGAAGCGCTGCCGCCGTCGCCTGGCGCAACGGCGAAGTGTAACAACGGCAACAATAGGCAGAAGGCCGACGAGAGGGCAGCGCTGCCGCCGTCGCCTGGCGCAACGGCGAAGTGTAACATCGGCTACAAGAAGCACAAGGGCAACGAGAGGGTAGGGCTGCCGCCGTCGCCGGGCGCAACTGCCAAGTGTAACAACGGGAACAATCAGCAGAAGACCAGCGAGAGGCCGGCGATGCCGCCGTCGCCCGGCGCAACTGCGAAGTGTAGCAACGGCAGCAATAAGCAGAAGGCTGACGAGAGGGCAGCGCTGCCACAGTCGCCGGGCGCAACGGCGAAGGGGAACGATGGCAACAGTAAGATGAAATCCGACGAGAGGGGAGCGCTGCCGCTGTCGCCGGGCGCAACGGCGAGTGGTAACAACGCCAACAATAAGCAGAAGGGCGACGAGAGGGCGGCGCTGCCCCCGTCGCCGGGCGCAACGCCGAAGGGGGTCAAGTACCACGGCAACAAGAAGTCGATGCAGGCGGGGAAGTTGACGCGGCCGGGTAGGGTCAAGGTGAGGAGGTACAAGCTTCTCGCGGAAGTGATTAGCTGCTAGCTAGGATTAGCTCGAAAATCAAAAGGGGAGTAGTACTAGCCAAGTAAAGCTGCTAGCCTCGATCGACATTGGTGTCGATGTCTGTACATAAATCGTGTATCCGTCTTGTACGGTCCTAGTGCTGTACAAATCTGAGAGTTTCAAGTTAATTAAGCAGTTTTACCATGCATTCACGCAAAAAAAAGGACGGAGGCAGGCAAAAAATTATTGTGCATTTTTTCGGGAGAAGTTCTGGATCTATTTCATGAGTTTACGGAAAGTACAAAGAACCCCAAACATAATAAAAATTACATCGAGATTCTTAGGTCACCTAACGACCACCACTGCCGCCAGAGCGAGCCGCCGACGCGCCGTTTCTTTACCGGAGTCGGCCTGACGTTGTTGATGACATACGGGAAGTCTCCGTGTACGTTGTCCGCCGGGTTAGCGGGTGACAGGTACCCATTGCCATCCGTATGCACGTGTCCGACCAGCGCCTTGAAGCTGAAGTTGTCGCCATTTGAACC
Source organism: Avena sativa (assembly GCA_916181665.1). Taxonomy (NCBI): domain Eukaryota; kingdom Viridiplantae; phylum Streptophyta; class Magnoliopsida; order Poales; family Poaceae; genus Avena; species Avena sativa. The sequence continues at coordinate 324,829,353 of OV702280.1, forward strand.
CTTTAATTGATTTGAAACTTGTAACATCAAACCTAGAATACACTAGACTGGACGAGATCCACCACTCCATGGAAGCGGAGACCAGACGAATCCTCGCCGTCCTCAACGTCAGCGACAAGATCGTCGTAGACGAGGTGGAAGAGGAGGCGGGTATACCTTATTATTGTCCCGCTCAACGTCACCATAGCCACCATAACGTGGATGCCGGTTGACCAAACTCTAACTTTACGGATCTTCTACAACGCCGAGCGCAGGCTCGAGGTCCCCACCTCCTCCCGTCGTCGGAGCGGCAAGCAAAGGAAGTAGGGACCCGTCGATTCCCAGTCGTAGATGGCGAGGACGAAGCAGATTGTGGTTGCTGCTAGGGTTTTCACCCTAGCCGCCGCCTCTCTTCTTCTCACGAGAGGAGAGAGGCACAGGTAGCTAGCGATAGCACACTTTGTGCATATTTTCTTGTTTATGAATTACTCTCTCTATTCTGGATTATAGGGCTAATTTATCAAAACTCTGGGATCAAGGTGGTTGCTTATTGGGTGTGAAAAATGAGAGAAACAAAAAAAATTGCATTAATGTATTCATTAATAAATACACGTCTGCATGCATGACCCGCTATTCAACGCATGCGCCGATCAAAACCAAACATTTCCACACAAGAAAACGAAAAGGGTGAAAATGAGGGATGGGTGGGAGTAATTAAAGGGAGTCAATTGGGGTAGTCAATGCATACATTAGCATATTTTTTCAAAATGTCTACGAAACCTTGATTTGCCCAATATTCCAAAATGAAGTGAGTAGTATATGGAATTCCCCTCTTCTATAATTCTTGCCGTGATTTTAATTAAAATCATGACAACAATTATTGAAGAGAGTGAATAACTATTTAGGTCTCACTTGAAACCACAAAAAATATTTGTTATTCCCTCAACACTAACCTTCTACAGTAGTAGTTTCGGAAATGGCTTTGGTGAAGTGGATGCCGCTACGTGGGCCACAATTATGATACTCTTGTTTTTTTTGTTTTAAGAATTGCTGCATCAACTGATGTGAAGTCCCGCGAGATCCCCTTTTCCAAAAATTGGCATCTTGTTTTGTGCATTTGGGATGCCTCACGCCAACTTCTTCCTCCTTATATGGAGAATGGTTTTAACCATATACTCTCTCTCTGTTTTAAAATATAAGATGTTTTAGCTTTATAAAGTAAATATATCTAGACTTCTTTTAGTATGTAGGTTTACTCAATTTTGGTGTGAATCTACACACTAAAACTAGTCTAGATACATTTTATTTATAAACCTAAAATATCTTATATTTTAAAACGGAGGAAGTATATGGGTGCTCTTCTCTCTCATTCCCTTCTTATTGTGTTGTCCGACGACGACGCAGTTTAGACTTCTAGATGGACTACTTAGTGCATGTAATTAAATATTATATCAGCATTAATAGGTCTTAACTTCAAAACCCTTCATCATAAGTTTAGACTTGTAAGTAAGCTGATTTGTGCCTACAATTCAATAGCATATAAATGGATTCACCACAGACAGGGGTCCTGAGACGATACCTTGGCCCACTTTTATAGAATGAAAGTGACAATGGAATTTTGACGATTAGATCTTACTACATGTTGCCTGCTAAAATTATATTACTTCGTAGATCCAAGTTGTCATTTTCACGTCGTGTTATCTGCCCTATGGAGTCACTCTCTTCCATTGTATCTCACGTATACAAAAATCTAGTTTTTTAGAAAATAAAATGCACGTAACCAAATTATTACAAATCTGATAAAAATGGCAAAATGGACACATTCGTGACAGATTGCAAAAGATAATACCAACATAGTTAACTCCATTGTAACATCTATACGTGATAGGCTACCAAGAGATCGTCCACATTGTTAGAGTTTGTTATAGTTTGTTATACCGTATGTATATGGTATGGAGTAGTACTCCAACCATATCACGTACATCTCATGTATTGCCACGGGGGCTTTTCTCTGGACTATATAACATGCAACCGATGCCCCGAGAGGGTAAGAATCATTCTCCCCACAAACCTACGACATCCAATATGGTATCCAAAGCCTTCCTCTTTCCTTCTAGCCGCTGCCAAGACTAAACCCAATATCGCCGCCGCCAAGACTCCCTTGATCGACAACTCTCTTCTCTGTTGCCGATCTTGCTTTCCTTCCTCGTCAAAACCCTTCCTTTTTTTGATCTACAACACAAAAAATCCCTCCCACCCAAAACCTATCTACACATCAACCTGCAAAACCCTAGTCGTCATGAACTTCGGATCTTCATCCAACAATTCGGCCGCACCATCCATTGGAGCCCCGCCGGCCACGAAGCTCACCAGGGATAATTTCCTGGCATGGCAGGCCCAGGTCCTGCCCTCTCTCCGTGGTGCACGGGTCATGGCTCTCCTTGAGGGTACTGATCTTGCGCCACCCACTCACATCGACGCCCTGGATGAGAATCAGAAGAAGATCTTTGTTCCCAACTCGGCCTACGACGTGTGGGTCATCAAGGATCAGAGCGTTGTAAGTTTCCTTGTCAATTCCCTCTCCGAGGATATTCTTTCCCACACCTATGGCCTCGAACACGCCTCTGAAGTTTGGGCAGACATCAACAATCTCTTCACCTCCCAATCCAAAGCCAGGGTATCCACACTCCGTGGTGCTCTTACAAATACCAAAAAGCTAGACTTGACTGCCCAAAAATTCCTTACTAAGATGAAAGGCTTTGCATCCGAACTTGCTGCTACGGGAAAATCAGTAGATGATGATGAACTTAAAGATTATATTCTTAATGGTTTAGATGGTACTTTTAATCCTCTTGTTGCTTCCGCAAATGCCAATCCCACTATTTCCCTCAATGATATGTGCTCTCAATTACTTTCATATGAGTATAGGGAAAACATGCTTGTTGCTACTGGTCAAGGGACTGCCACCTTTACATCTTCTGTTAATGCAGCTCCACGCCCTCCTCCTCCTCCTCCTGGAGGTAGATATCCCAAACCACCCCTCCTCCCTACGCCCTACCCAACACCTACACCCACCTATACTCCTCCACCGCCGACCTACTAACCACCACCAAACTACCAGCCACCTCCCTATGTACCTCCTACACCTTCCTATCATCAACACCCATACCCGCCCCAACCTCACTACCCCCACACCCAACCTATCCAATGGCAATACAGGCACCCTGTTCTCCTATGCAACCTTACCGTGCTCCAAACAAGCCAGATCAGGGGCGTCGACCCAAAGGTGGGCGTGGTAAAAATCGTGGTCGCGTGGCCACTCCTTAGCAAGATGGTGTTGTTTGTCAGATTTGCAAAAAGGAGGGCCATCATGCCAGCGGTTGTTGGTGGTGTTATGGTGATGATGATGATGACACACCTCTTGACAACAACTCAAAGGGTGCCTACGGGGTAGACACCAATTGGATCATGGACACTGGCGCCACTCATCACACCACAGGGCAATTTAACAAGCTCCACATTCATGAGAGCTACAATGGGCATGATCAAGTCCACAATGCTAGCGAACAAGGTATGAAAATTTCTAATATTGGTCATTCAGTTTTGCCTACCCCGCATTGTGATTTACAGCTTAACAATATCTTACATGTTCCTGATGCTACTATGAGTCTTCTTTCTGCACACAAAATAACTCTTGATAACAATGCCTTTATTGAGATTCATCCTTTCTTTTTCTTGATTAAGGACCAAGCAACGCGAAAAATCATGTTTAAAGGTCCTTGTCATGGTGGCTTGTACCCCCTTGTTCCCACATCTTCGGAGTCCTCCAAGCATGCACTTGCCACCATCAAACCTTCATCCTCTACATGGCATCGACGTCTAGGGCATCCATCTTCGTTTATTGTTCAGCAAGTACTTAGGAAAAATAATCTTTCGTATACTCTAGAAACACATCCTTATATATGTGATCCATGTCAACATGCCAAGAGTCATCAACTTCCATATCACATATCCACTAGTGTATCTATTGTTCCTTTGGAACATATTTTGTCTGATGTATGGGGACCTGCTCCTCTTTCTGTTGGTAAACATGCCTATTATGTAAGTTTTATTGATGATTTTAGCAAGTACACTTGGATCTATTTACTTAAGAAACGTTTTGAGGTTTATCAAGTGTTTCTCAGTTTTCAACAATATGTTGAGTGCAAGTTTGCTAGGAAGATCATTACAATGCAAACTGACTGGGATGGTGAATATAAGAAATTAAATGGTTTCTTTCAAAAAGTTGGCACCTCTCATCATGTCTCCTGTCCTCATGCTCATCAACAAAATGGTTCTGCGGAACGCAAACACCGTCACATTGTTAAAGTTGGTCTAGCTTTATTAGCCAATGCCTCTATGCCATTAAAATATTGGGATGATGCCTTCCTCACTGCCACCTATCTTATTAACTTGCTCCCTTCCAAAGTCATCAATTTTGACACCCCCACTGAAAAATTGTTTAATAGCAAGCCTGACTATGAGCCTCTCCGTGTCTTTGGTTGTGCGTGTTGGCCAAATATCCGTCCCTACAACAAACACAAGCTCTCTTTCCGCTCAAAACGATGTGTTTTTATTGGCTATAGTCCTCGTCATAAGGGTGTTCGTTGTCTAGATGTTTCCACTGGTCGTTTCTATGTTTCTCGTGATGTCGTCTTTGATGAGAATGTTTTTCCGTTTGCCTCACTACATCCCAATGCTGGTCGCCGACTACAAGAAGAGGTTCTTCTTCCCTCACACATGTCATCTGATCCATCTAGTCCTAGGGGTGCGCAAGCTAATGAACAATATTTGCAATTTTCTCCTGCTCTCACTTTTCCACAGGATCAGCCTGCTGCACCTCCCACGGCGTCGCTGCATATACCAGAAGAAAACTCGTTGCAAATGGCCTCCCCAACTGCATCAAATCATGCTGCCAACAACACTCCAGAAAAAGACGAAACTGGCGCTGATTCCCGTGCTGATCCGGGGACAGGATCCGCCTCGGATCCGTCGCCCACAGAGCCTGGCGCGGTCCTTCCCGCGCGCGCACGCACGAGAATCTCCGGGCCTGCCACGTCTCTGCGGTTTGTGGCTTCCTCGCCTGCGCTCGACGCGTTTTCGCGTGGTCCCGCGTCTCCACATGCTGCATCACCCCCGCACCAATCACGCGACGACACGTCACCTGGGCCTGTGTCTCCTGCCTCCACGACCCGAACGCCTGCGTGGGTCTCCTCTCCGTCGCCCGAGGCCCAGGACAGCGACCTCGGGATCGAGTCTCCCGCCCACGCGCGCGACAACGACACCTCAAGCAACAGCACAGGCGGATCCTCCTTGGGTCCTGTGCCAGGATCTTCTTCTCCCTCACCTGATATGGCCTCTCCTATGGCTGCACCCCGAACACGTCTCCAAAAAGGTATAAGGCAGCCAAAAATATACACTGATGGCACTGTACGTTATGGCCTTTTAATAGCTGCAGGTGAACCAACAAATCTTCGTGAGGCTCTCACTAATACAGATTGGAAGCATGCCATGCAAGATGAATATGATGCTCTCATCCACAATAAGACATGGCACCTTGTTCCTCCTAGCAAGAACAAAAATATTATTGACTATAAGTGGATATATCGTATCAAGAAAAATGCTAATGGTACAATTGATCGATACAAAACACGTCTTGTTGCAAAAGGATTCAAGCAAAGGTATGGTATTGATTATGAGGACACCTTTAGTCCGGTTGTTAAGGCTGCTGCTATCAGACTTGTTATCTCTATATCTGTGTCCCAAGGTTGGAGCCTTCGGCAGCTAGATGTCAAGAACGGGTTTCTCCATGGTGTTCTGGAAGAGGATGTGTACATGAAACAGCCACCTGGTTTTGAGTCTTCCGCTACTCCTAATTATGTCTACAACCTTGACAAAGCTCTTTATGGACTGAAGCAGGCACCTCGGGCATGGTACTCTAGGCTTAGTTCTAAGCTGCACAAGCTGGCTTTGTTCCTTCCAAGGCTGACACCTCACTATTCTTACTCAACAAGTCAGGTATCACCATGTTTCTTCTTATTTATGTTGATGACATTAGTGTGACAAGTTCTTGAGATAGTGCTATATCTGCCATGCTGCATAGTTTGAGCACCGAATTTGCTCTCAAGGATCTAGGTGATCTTCATTATTTTCTTGGCATTGAGGTTCACAAACAGTCAAATTGTCTACTCTTAAATCAGGAAAAATATGCCACTGATCTTCTTGCTCGTGTTGGTATGACTATGTGCACCCCGTGTCCTACACCTTTGTCAGTTAATGAAAATTTGTCTTTAACTGATGGTTCTCCACTTGGTCCTGAGGACAGTACACGCTATATAAGCATTGTTGGTGCTCTTTAGTATCTCACTTTGACACGCCATGATCTCTGTTTTTCTGTTAATAAGGTTTGTCAGTACCTTCATGCACCTACCACTTCTCACTGGAGTGCAGTTAAGAGGATCTTAAGATATATTCGTGGAACACAGACTATTGGACTTACTTTTCGACAGTCCTCATCCACATTGTTGAGTGCTTTTTCAGATGCTGACTGGGCAGGCGATCTTGATGATCGTCGTTCTACAGATGGTTTTGCTATTTTCGTTGGGCCAAATCTTATTTCTTGGAGTGCCCGGAAACAACCTACTGTGTCTCGTTCCAGTACAGAAGCAGAATACAGGTCGATTGCTAATGCTACTGCTGAACTGATCTGGATACAATCCTTTGTGAAGGAATTGGGTATATCCCTTAAGGAGCGACCTTGTTTGTGGTGCGACAATCTGGCTGCTACATATCTTTCTGCTAATCCTGTTTTTCATGCTCGCACTAAGCATATTGAGATTGATTTTTGCTTTGTTCGTGAACGAGTTGCAAACAAACAACTTGACATTAGGTTTATTTCTAGCAAGGATCAAATTGTTGGAGATATGCCCTAGAGGCAATAATAAATGTGGTTATTATTATATCTTTGTGTTTATGATAAATGTTTACATTCATGCTATAATAGTATTAACAAGGAAACATTGATACTTGTGTGATTTGTAAACTTAATTTAAAGTCCCTAGTATAGCCTCTATACATCACTAGCTTGTTGGTTGATAAATGATTGTGGTTTCCCTATCATGAACATTGAGATGTTATCAACAACAAGATCATATTGTTAGGAGAATGATATGATGGACATACTCCTATAGATAAGCGTAGCATAAAGATCAAGTCATTTCAATAGTTCAATTGCTATATGCTTTCTGATACATAGTAACCTAATTCCTTCGACCATGAGATCATGCATATCACCTTTACCGGATGGATGCTTTGATGACATCAAACACCACACCGTAACTGGGTGGCTATAAAGGTGGCATTGAGTGTTCGGAAAGTATTGGTTGAGACACATGGATCAAGAGTGGGATTTGTCCATCCATATGACGGATAGATATACTCTGGGCCCTCTCGGTGGAATGTCATCCAATTAGCTTGCAAGCATGTGACTGGCTCACAAAGGATCACATATCACGGGAACGAGAAAAGAGTACTTATCGGTAATGAGGTTGAACTAGGTATGCAGAGATACCGACGATCATAACCTCGGATAAGTAAACTATTGTGAGACAAAGGGAAATTGGTATCGTATGTAAGTGGTTCATTCGATCGCAAAGTAATCGTAGAAATATGTGGGAGCCATATGAATTTCCAGATTCCTCTATTGGTTATTGTTCGGAGAAGTGTCTCGATCATGTCCGCATAATTCACGAACCGTAGGGAGACACACTTAAGGATTCGACGTTGTTTGAGTAGTTATGGTATATGAAAGAGACCGAATGTTGTTCGGAGTCTCGGATGGGATCCGGGATATCACGAGGTGATCCGGAATGGTCCGGAGAATAAGATTCATATAAGGAAAGTCCCGTTTCGGAGTTATGGAATGTTTCCGGTGTTTTCATCGGGAATGTTCTAGAATGTTCCAGAATGTCCGGTACTTCGGAGGGGAAGGGGTACATGAATGTGTCATTACAAGTTGGAATGATTGCATCATGTACTAAGTGTCATCGCTGTTCCAAATAAAGGATTAATTCAAATCCTAGTTTGAAAAGTCAAATAGCTAAATTGAAAAGTCAAACGGCTAAATTTGGAAAGTGGAAAAGAGGAGGAGGAGGTGAAACCGAGTTGGGGAGGGAGTCCTCCTCCCCAAGCCGGCGCACCACCCAAGCCGAGTTGGGGAGGGACTCCCCTCCCTCCCCTTGGCCGCCGGCCCCTCCACATATATAAGGAGGGGCAGGGCTCCCTCCTAGAGCACACAAGTCCCTCACCTCAAACCCTAGAAGCTGCAGCCCACCATAGCCGCCGCCTCCCCCTAGGGTTTTGCCGTAGCCGCCGACTTGGGGGTCCTCGGAACCCTAGCCGCCGGCTCTAGCCCCTCCTCCTTGGTGTGTCTAAACCCTAGATCGCCGAGGAGCTCTCTCATACTCCACCATACTCGCTCCGGCTTAAGGCGAAGCCCTGCGAGATCTCCCCTCTACTTCCGGTACCACGCCGTTGTGCTGCCGGAATCGCGAGGAGAGTGCTACAACCTCCGCTGCCTGCTGGAACAAGGGAGAGGAAGGTCTTCGTCGAGTACCGAACGTGTGACTGACTGCGGGAGCGCTGCCGGAACGCAGCGCCGGAAGGATCATCTACGCGATCTTGAGATCGGGAAGAGTACGACTACATCACCCACGAGAATCCGCTCTCGTTAAACACTTTGGAATCTTCGAGGGTAAGTTATTCCATCGACTCGTTGCTACAATCTAGTAGATAGATCTTGGCTTGTTTGTTTGTATGCGATAGAAAATTTTTGTTTTCCATGCTACGAAACCCTACAGTGGTATCAGAGTCGTGTCTATATGTAGATCTGTTGCACGAGTAGAACACAATGGTCATTGTGGGCATTGATGCTTTTATTGTCGATTGCTTCTTGTGTACTTTGCATCTTGCGGTATGTTGGGATGAAGCGGCCCGGGCTAACCTTACATGACATCGTTCATGAGACTTGCTCCACGCTTGACATGCAACTTGTATTGCATAAGTGGCTTTGCGGGTGCCTGTTTCTCCTAGCATAGTTAAGATCCAATTTTTACAACGGGTGATTAAAAATACTAGTGTCAATGTTGTGGTTCATGTTCGTAAGTTAGAACGACACTTATCGAAAGCCCCAAAACCACGTAAAATATGCAAAGAAAGTAGAGGCGTCTAACTTTGTTTTGCAGGGGTGTGCAGTGATGTGATATGGCCATGATTGTGATTATATTTGATGTATGCAATGTTCCTTATTGTAAGTTGGCAACCGGCAGGAGCCATATGGTTGTCTTTAATTTATGTTAAGACCCGCATGTCTATTCAAAGTAGTTGTAATAGTTGAAGCCGGTGGACGACAACCATGGAGAAGCGTCATTGACCTTGATGCAATGCCGGTGATGATGCAGATCATGTTCGTGCTTGAAGATGGAGATCGGAAGCACAAAGAATAAAGGCCATATCATATCACATATTATGAATTGCATGTGATGTTAATCCTTTATGCATCTTGTATTGCTTAGTAGACGATGGTAGCATTATAAGATGATCCCTCATGCACATGAATTTCAAGTCATAAAGTGTTCACCCTTAGTTAGCACCGTTGCTAAAGCTTGTTGTTTCGAAGCACCACGTGATGATCGGGTGTGTTAGATTCTGCAAGTGTATACAACGTGAGCAAGCCAGATTTCCTCATGCGGAAACTAAGGTTTGATCTTGACGAGCCTAGCATGTACAGACATGGTCTCGGAACACGGATCACCGAAAGGTAAAGCATGAATCATATAGTAGATATGATGAACATGTTGATTGTTCGCCATTGAAACTATATCAACTCTCGTGATGATCGGTGTTGATATGGTGGATTTGGTTCGTGTGATCACTAAAACAATGTGAGGGATATTATTTTGAGTGGTAGTTCACCTAGATTAAATTTATTATTAATTTGAACTCAATTTGTCATAAACTTAGTCTAAACTATTGCAAATATGTTGTAGATCAATGGCAGCCCCTACCATCAATTTTAATGCGTTCCTAGAGAAAGAAAAGTTGAAAAACAATGGAAGCAACTTCGCGGATTGGTTCCGCAATTTGAGGATTGTCCTCACAGCTGGTAATTTGACCTATGTGCTGGATGCACCGCTGGGTGACCCACCTGCAGCTGATGCTTCCGATGAAGTAAAGAATGTTTACCTCGCTCGGAAAAATCAGTACTCCATAGTTCAGTGTGCTATCTTGTATGGTTTGGAATCGGAGCTTCAGAAAAGGTTTGAGAATTCAGACCCATATGATATTGTCGAGGATCTCAAATTGATCTTTGAGACTCATGCGCCAATTGAAAGTTATGAGGCTTCTGAAAAGTTCTTTAACTGCAAGATGGAAGAGGGAAGCTCCGTCAGTGAGCATGTACTTAAGATGTCTGGGCACGCAAACAAACTTCAAAGCTTGGGTATAGTGATTCCTAATGCTTTGGGGATTTACCGTGTCCTCCAATCACTACCACCAAGTTACAAGAACTTTGTGATGAACTACAACATGCAGAACATGAACAAGCAGTTGCCAGAACTGTTTGCTATGTTAAAGTCTGCAGAAGTGGAGATCAAGAAAGAGCACCAAGTGTTGTTGGTCAATAAGACCACCAAATTCAAGAAAGGCAAGTCTAAGCAGAAGGGACACTTCAAGAAGGGTGGTAAGAAAGTTACCACGCCGGCGAAGAAGACCAAGGCTGGACCTAAGCCTGAAACTGAGTGCTTTTACTGCAAGGGAGAAGGTCACTGGAAGCGGAATTGCCCAAAGTACTTGGCGGATTTGAAGAACGGCAACATCAAGAAGAAAGGTATATCTGATATACATGTTATTGATGTGTATCTCACTAGTACTCGTAGTAGTGCCTGGGTATTTGATACTGGTTCGGTTGCTCATATTTGTAACTCGAAACAGGTGCTGCAGAATAAACGGAAGCTAGCGAAGAACGAGGTGACGATGCGCGTGGGAAACGGATCAAAGGTTTATGTGATCGCGGTCGGCACGCTACCCCTTCATCTACCATCGGGATTAGTTTTATACTTAAATAATTGTTATTTGGTGCCTGCGTTGAGTATGAACATTATATCGGGATCTTGTTTATTGCGAGACGGTTACTTGTTTAAGTCCGAGAATAATGGTTGTTCGATTTATATGAGTAATATGTTTTATGCACATGCACCTTTGATAGATGGTCTATTCTTATTGAATCTCGATAGTGGAAATACACATATCAACAACATTGAGGCTAAACGTTTGAAATCAAGCGATAATTCGACCTATATGTGGCACTGTCGTCTTGGTCACATTGGAGTGAAGCGTATGAAGAAACTCCATTCCGATGGACTTCTTGAATCACTTGATTTCGAATCACTTGATAGATGCGAAGCATGTCTGATGGGTAAAATGACTAAGACTCCATTTTCTGGTATGATGGAGCGAGCTACAGACTTATTGGAAATCATACATACCGATGTATGTGGTCCAATGAGTGTAGCGTCGCGCGGTGGTTATCGTTATGTTCTTACCTTCACGGATGACTTGAGTAGATATGGGTATATCTATTTCATGAAACATAAGTCCGAAACTTTCGAGAAGTTTAAGGAGTTTCAAAGTGAGGTAGAGAATCAACGTAACAAGAAGATTAAATTTCTGCGTTCTGATCGTGGAGGTGAATATCTAAGTTACGAGTTTGGCGAGCATTTGAAGAAATGCGGAATACTTTCACAATTGACACCGCCGGGAACACCACAGCGTAATGGTGTGTCCGAACGTCGTAATCGAACTCTCTTAGATATGGTTCGTTCTATGATGTCACTTACAGATTTACCGCTATCATTTTGGGGTTATGCATTAGAAACAGCCGCATTCACTTTAAATAGGGCACCGTCTAAATCCGTTGAAACGACACCGTATGAATTATGGTTTGGAAAGAAACCTAAATTGTCGTTCCTTAAAGTTTGGGGATGCGAAGCCTATGTAAAGAAGTTACAGCCGGACAAGCTAGAACCCAAAGCGGAAAAATGCGTCTTCATAGGATACCCGAAGGAAACTATTGGGTATACCTTCTATCATAGATCCGAAGGCAAAATCTTCGTTGCCAAGAATGGATCCTTTCTAGAGAAGGAATTTCTCTCGAAAGAAGTGACTGGAAGGAAAGTAGAACTCGACGAGGTTGTCGAACCTTCTCTCAAAATTGCGAGTAGCGCAGCACCGGAAGAAGTTCCTGTGGTGACTGCACCAATAAGAGAGGAAGCTAATGATGGTGATCATGAAACTTCGGTTGAAGTTGCTACAGAGCCTCGGAGGTCAACAAGAACTCGTACCACTCCAGATTGGTATGATCCCGTTATGAGTGTCATGTTGGTGGATAACACCGATGACCCCGAGACATATGAGGAAGCGATGATGAGCCCAGATTCCAATAAATGGCAAGAAGCCATGAAATCCGAGATTGGATCCATGTACGAAAACCAAGTATGGACTTTGGTGGACTTACCGGATGCCCGGAAGGCTGTCGAGAACAAATGGATCTTCAAGAAGAAAACAGATGTTGATGGTAATATTACTGTCTATAAAGCTCGACTTGTCGCAAAAGGGTTTCGACAAATTCAAGGAGTTGACTACGATGAGACTTTCTCACCAGTAGCGAAGCTAAAGTCTGTGAGGATTATGTTAGTAATCGCTGCATATTATGATTATGAGATATGGCAGATGGATGTCAAAACAGCATTCCTCAATGGAGACATTGATGAAGAGTTGTATATGATGCAACCCAAAGGTTTTGTCGATCCTAAAGATGCTAACAAGGTATGCAAACTTCAACGTTCCATCTATGGATTGAAGCAAGCATCCCGAAGTTGGAATCAACGTTTTGATAAGGTGATCAAAAGTTTTGGTTTTATACAAACTTATGGAGAAGCTTGTATTTACAAGAAAGTGAGTGGGAGCTCTGTAGCATTCTTAATACTATATGTGGATGACATATTGTTGATTGGGAATGATGTAGACCTTCTTAATAATGTCAAGGAATATTTGAATAATAGTTTTTCAATGAAGGATCTTGGCGAAGCAGCTTACATATTAGGCATAAAGATTTATAGAGATAGATCGAAACGCCAAATATCATTGTCACAGAGTACATATTTGGACAAAGTTCTAAAGAGATTTGGAATGGAAGATAGCAAGAAAGGGTTCTTGCCCATGTTGCCCAATACGACCTTGAGTAAAACTCAAAGTCCAACATCGGCAGAAGATAGAGAAAGGATGAGTAAGACTCCCTATGCCTCAGCCATAGGATCTTTAATGTATGCCATGCTATGTACTAGACCCGACATTGCATATGTTGTTAGTTTAACTAGCAGATATCAAAGTGATCCAGGAGTGGATCATTGGACAGCGGTCAAAAACATCCTTAAGTACTTGAGAAGGACTAAGGATATGGTTCTTTCTTATGGAGGTGATGAACAGCTCGTTGTTAATGGTTACACCGATGCTAGTTGGAACACCGATCCAGATGATTCTAAATCACAATCTGGATACGTGTTTATTTTGAATGGTGCAGCAGTTAGCTAGAGGAGTGCAAAGAAAAGCGTTGTGGCGAGATCTTCAACTGAATCGGAATACATGGCTGCTTCGGAGGCTTCACAAGAAGCAATATGGATGAAAGAGTTCATTACAGAGCTGGGTGTGGTTCCTAGTGCGCTGGACCCAATGTCTATCTACTGTGATAACATGGGCGCCATAGCCAATGCGCAAGAACCAAGGTCACACAAGAAGCTGAAGCATATCAAGCTACGTTTTCACGCTATTCGAGAACATATTCAAGATGGGGATATAAAGATTTGCAAAGTACACACAGATCTGAATGTGGCGGATCCGTTGACTAAACCTCTCCCGAGGGCAAAACATGACCAGCACCAAACTTCCATGGGTGTTCGGTATATTACCATGTAATCTAGATTAGATGACTCTAGTGCAAGTGGGAGACTGTTGGAGATATGCCCTAGAGGCAATAATAAATGTGGTTATTATTATATCTTTGTGTTTATGATAAATGTTTACATTCATGCTATAATAGTATTAACAAGGAAACATTGATACTTGTGTGATTTGTAAACTTAATTTAAAGTCCCTAGTATAGCCTCTATACATCACTAGCTTGTTGGTTGATAAATGATTGTGGTTTCCCTATCATGAACATTGAGATGTTATCAACAACAAGATCATATCGTTAGGAGAATGATATGATGGACATACTCCTATAGATAAGCGTAGCATAAAGATCAAGTCATTTCAATAGTTCAATTGCTATATGCTTTCTGATACATAGTAACCTAATTCCTTCGACCATGAGATCATGCATATCACCTTTACCGGATGGATGCTTTGATGACATCAAACACCACACCGTAACTGGGTGGCTATAAAGGTGGCATTGAGTGTTCGAAAAGTATTGGTTGAGACACATGGATCAAGAGTGGGATTTGTCCATCCATATGACGGATAGATATACTCTGGGCCCTCTCGGTGGAATGTCATCCAATTAGCTTGCAAGCATGTGACTGGCTCACAAGGGATCACATATCACGGGAACGAGAAAAGAGTACTTATCGGTAACGAGGTTGAACTAGGTATGAAGAGATACTGACGATCATAACCTCGGATAAGTAAACTATCGTGAGACAAAGGGAAATTGGTATCGTATGTAAGTGGTTCATTCGATCGCAAAGTAATCGTAGAAATATGTGGGAGCCATATGAATTTCCAGATTCCTCTATTGGTTATTGTTCGGAGAAGTGTCTCGATCATGTCCGCATAATTCACGAACCGTAGGGAGACACACTTAAGGATTCGACGTTGTTTGAGTAGTTATGGTATAAGAAAGAGACCGAATGTTGTTCGGAGTCTCGGATGGGATCCGGGATATCACGAGGTGATCCGGAATGGTACGGAGAATAAGATTCATATAAGGAAAGTCCCGTTTCGGAGTTATGGAATGTTTCCGGTGTTTTCATCGGGAATGTTCTAGAATGTTCCAGAATGTCCGGTACTCCGGAGGGGAACGGGTACATGAATGTGTCATTACAAGTTGGAATGATTGCATCATGTACTAAGTGTCATCTCTGTTCCAAATAAAGGATTAATTCAAATCCTAGTTTGAAAAGTCAAATAGCTAAATTGAAAAGTCAAACGGTAAATTTGGAAAGTGGAAAAGAGGAGGAGGAGGTGAAACCGAGTTGGGGAGGGAGTCCTCCTCCCCAAGCCGGCGCACCACCCAAGCCGAGCTGGGGAGGGACTCCCCTCCCTCCCCTTGGCCGCCGGCCCCTCCACCTATATAAGGAGGGGCAGGGCTCCCTCCTAGAGCACACAAGTCCCTCACCTCAAACCCTAGAAGCTGCAGCCCACCATAGCCGCCGCCTCCCCCTAGGGTTTTGCCGTAGCCGCCGACTTGGGGGTCCTCGGAACCCTAGCCGCCGGCTCTAGCCCCTCCTCCTTGGTGTGTCTAAACCCTAGATCACCGAGGAGCTCTCTCATACTCCACCATACTCGCTCCGGCTTAAGGCGAAGCCCTGCGAGATCTCCCCTCTATTTCCGGTACCACGCCGTTGTGCTGCCGGAATCGCGAGGAGAGTGCTACAACCTCCGCTGCCTACTGGAACAAGGGAGAGGAAGGTCTTCGTCGAGTACCGAATGTGTGACCGACTGCGGGAGCGCTGCCGGAACGCAGCGCCGGAAGGATCATCTACGCGATCTTGAGATCAGGAAGAGTACGACTACATCACCCACGAGAATCCGCTCTCGTTAAACACTTTGGAATCTTCGAGGGTAAGTTATTCCATCGACTCGTTGCTACAATCTAGTAGATAGATCTTGGCTTGTTTGTTTGTATGCGATAGAAATTTTTTGTTTTCCATGCTACGAAACCCTACACAAATTGCTGATGGGTTTACAAAAACTCTATGCTTTACAAAGTTAAATGAGTTTAAACGTAATCTAAATCTTTGTAAGCTTTAGATTAAGGGGGGCTGTTAGAGTTTGTTATAGTTTGTTATACCGTATGTATATGGTATGGAGTAGTACTCCAACCATATCACGTACATCTCATGTATTGCCACCCGAGGGGCTTTTCCCTGGACTATATAACATGCAGCCGATGCCCCGAGAGGGTAAGCATCGTTCTCCCCACAAACCTACGACATACAATACACATTATAATATCTATGTACTTCCTCCATACCGCATTGTTGGGCTAATAGTGATTTTGGAGAGATGACGATATACTACTATTAGGCTAACATGTGCATTAGTTACCTCGGATTACTCTTTAAAAATTAGTCTCATCATTTATGGATTGGAAACTGACTAATGCATGTGCTATTTTTTTATGGGAAAGGATGCGAGAGGGGTCATGCATAATTTCGACATGAATAAATGTAAACAATACTCTCCTTTTTCATAGTCAATCGATAGTCACCTAAATCCTAGAGTTTAGCTAATTTAGTCTAATAACCCGGTATGAAGGGAGTATGTCACACTAATGAATAGATGAACCTAGTCTTCAATCCGAGGCATCTAACAGGATATATAACTCGCATCTGCGTTGTTAGACTTCGACCAATAAACACAAATCCTCAATTTTATACATGTATCGGTGCACCACAATAACAACTTCCAGAAGGAAACACCGCAGTTCATCATCGCCGCATAGTATGAACTAGGTTTCCCCTTGGATAAGGCTAATCATAGTAGGAGCAACGTAGGTAGTAGTAATATGTATGTACATGTAGTGCCAATTGTGCATTCTGGTGAGACGGCATGTCATTAAGTAATGAAAAAGAGTGTTGTGGTAACAAGCTATGTTACCGTAACATCATACACTCTAATGCAAGATGAGTCTGTAGTCTAATTAATTAGAGTTTGCATGATTCTAAACATAAGTTACTACCCACTATGAAGATGATAACATAGGATGATAGTATTACTCCCTAGGATGACTAGTCTAACCGGTAGACAAGCCACCGACCGAGCCCTTGAGGTCACCATCTTCGGATCCGGTCAATGACTGAACCACCACGTCGTTTCTTGATCCGGCAACACCGTGTTGACTCATAATCGGGGGGCGGGTCTACACCTCGGTCATCTTGGGGTTTAGCCCGGTGCCGAGACCCCGATACCACTAAGTACCCTGCAAAATTAGATACTTGGGGTTTAGCCCGGTGCCGAGACCCCAATACCACTAAGTACCCTGCAAAATTAGATACTAGAAAAATCTAATGAATTGACAGCCTGGGCTTCTTGTAGGGGTTTGTAGCATGGAAAACAAAAAATTTCTACCGCATACAAACAAACAAGCCAAGATCTATCTACTAGATTGTAGCAACGAGTCGATGGAATAACTCACCCTCGAAGATTCCAAAGTGTTTAACGAGAGCGGATTCTCGTGGGTGATGTAGTCGTACTCTTGCCGATCTCAAGATCGTGTAGACGATCCTTCCGGCGCTGCGTTCCGGCAGCGCTTCCGCAGTCGGTCACACGTTCGGTACTCGATGAAGACCTTCCTCTCCCTTGTTCCAGCAGGCGGCGGAGGTTGTAGCACTCTCCTCGTGATTCCGGCAGCACGACGGCGTGGTACCGGAAGTAGAGGGGAGATCTCGCAGGGCTTTACCTTAAGCCGGAGCGAGTATGGTGGACTATGAGAGAGGCCTCGGTGATCTAGGGTTTAGACAAACCAATGAGAGAGGGCTAGGACGGCGGCTAGGGCTTGGGGAAGCCCAAGTCGGCGGCTAGGGTTTGCCCTAGGCGGCGGCGGCAGCAGCAGGAGGTGGCGGCGCCGGCGGCTTGGGGCTAGGGTTTTGTGGAGGCAAGGTGTAGTCTTGGAGGGGCAGCCCTGCCCCTCCTTATATAGGTGGGAGGGCGCGGCCAAGGAAAGGGGAGTCCCTCTCCAACTCGGCTTCCAAGGCCGGCGGTGGAGGGGAGGGACTTCCTCCCCAAGTAGGTTTCCTACTCTCCCTCCACCAAGCAAACTTGCCGTTTGACTTTTCAAATTGGCGTTTGACTTTTCAAACTAGGATTTGATTTATCCCTTTATTTTGCTCAGCGATGACACCTAGTACATGATGCAACCATTCCAACTTGTTATGACACATTCATGTACCCTTCCCCTCCGGAGTGCCGGACATTCCGGAACCTTCTAGAACATTCCCGATGAAAACACCGGAACCATTCTCCAACCCCGAAACAGGACTTTCCTTATATGAATCTTATTCTCCGGACCATTCCGGATCTCCTCGTGATATCCCGGATCCCATCCGAGACTCCGAACAACATTCGGTCTCTTACTCATCATTCCATAACTACTCAACAACATCGAATCCTTAAGTGTGTCTCCCTACGGTTCGTGAATTATGCGGACATGATCGAGACACTTCTCCGAACAATAACCAATAGAGGAATCTGGAAATTCATATGGTTCCCACATATTTCTACGATTACATTGCGATCGAATGAACCACTTACGTACGATACCAATTTCCCTTTGTCTCACGATAGTTTACTTATCCGAGGTTTTGATCGTTGGTATCTCTGCATACCTAGTTCAACCTCGTTAGTGACAAGTACTCTTTTCTCGTTCCCGTGATATGTGATCCCTTGTGAACTAGTCACATGCTTGCAAGCCAATTGGATGACATTCCACCGAGAGGGCCCAGAGTATATCTATCTGTCATATGGATGGACAAATCCCACTCTTGATCCATGTGTCTCAACCAATACTTTCCGAACACTCAATGCCACCTTTATAGCCACCCAGTTACGGTGTGGTGTTTGATGTCATCAAAGCATCCTTCCGGTGATGGTGATAAACATGATCTCATGGTCGAAGAAATTAGGTTACTATGTATCAGAAAGCATATAGCAATTGAACTATTAAAATGACTTGATCTTTATGCTACGCTTATCTATAGGAGTATGTCCATCATACCATTCTCCTAACGATATGATCTTGTTGTTAATAACATCTCAATGTTCATGATAGGGAAACCACAATCATTTATTAACCAACAAGCTAGTATTATAAAGATGCTTTACTAGGGACTCTAATTTGGTTTACAAATCACACAAGTATTAATGTTTCCTTGTTAATACTGTTATAGAATGAATGTAAACATTTATCATAAACACAAAGATATAATAATTACTATATTTATTATTGCCTCTAGGGCATATCTCCAACACTTATAATGCATATCCCGTGGCACCGCCCCTGCTAACATTTTTTCCATGTGTGCAGGCCTCTGCATATGGTCAGGTCTTTATGAAAGACTCTTTGAGCCGACCTCCCAAAAGTTGCCAATTACCCGATGAGAGGACGGTCTGATATTCTTATGGATGCCGCGTATAGTACGTTGAAAGGCAAAAAATAATAATGTTTGGTCTTGGGTTGCCATCCGCCAGGTCCTAGGCGCAGCATGACAGGTGCGCTAGATAGCATTTGCCCGCGTCGTCTGTCTGTCCGAACTACATATGGTATTTTTTATGGGAAAGAATGAGAGAGGGGTCATGCATGGTTTCCAGTTCTAATTTCAACATCAATAAATGTAAACAAGAGTCTAACTCTTTTTTTTGCATAGTCAATCTATAACCACATAGATCCTAGAGTTTTGCTAATTTAGTCCAATAATCCGGTATGGAGGGAGTATGTCACACTGATAAGTAGATGAACCTAGTCTTCAATGCGATGCATCTAACAAGAAATATAACTCGCATCGGCGTTGTCGGACTTTGACCAATAAAAACAAATCTTCGATTTTATACATGTATCGGTGCACCACAACAACGGCTTCAAGAAGGAAACACCACATATCATCATCACCGCATAGTATGGACTAGGTTTCCCCTTGAATAAGACTAATCATAGTGGAAGTAACATAGGTAGTAACATGTATGTTTTGGGGATATGTTATATGGGTATCCTCATAGCATGTCTTTTATCCGGATAACCCGGGTGGCCCACAGTTGGTAGCATGGCCCATGGCCTGCTGGGCGGCCCAGTTAGATGGATCCAGAAGGGAGACCCATGCCAGATAAAGGAAGGCTACGGTGGAGTCACCAGCGTACCCGGAGCCTTGGAGTACAAGACACGCTAGACTAGTAAAGCAGGCTGTCCATGGCGGGTACGTGTGGGGTGAACCAAATTTTTAGTGAATTGGATTTTTCCATTCGAAGAGGATCGATAGACGGTGTAGGACTCTGTAACCTGTCCGGCTAGGACTTTTCCCTGTAACCCTAGGACCTGGCGATTATATAAGTCGAGCCTATGGGAGCCTTTAGGGAACCAATTAACTCATACCTCGCACATCGAACCTATCTCTGTAACTCGGTGTATTGCCATTATAGTGATTTATAGCAGGAGTAGGATTCCGCTACTATTGTGGGATCTGAACCTGGGTAAGCTGTGTTACCTCGTACATGTCAACCGTCTGACTTCCCCCACGTCTCTAAACACGCACCGTGAGGACCCCTCCATGGCGTACTCGTCGGCAATACCATGACAGTTGGCGCCCACCGTGGGGCAAGAGGCTCTTCAGGCTCTTCAGCGGGCGAGGACCAAGATCTTCGCGGGAATCGGCGAAACCGTAGCCATCGGTCACGTTCTCTTCTCCGGCAACATTCCGATCGTCCCTCCCGACGAGTTCTGGATCCCGGCAAAGACGAACCCTACGCGGTGTTTGATCGTTCATATCGGAGATATCCACCTCTTCATCGGCGAAACCGACCCGGGCACTAGTTACCTGGGAGTCGGAGGAGCATCAAGACCCGCACGGACCGCCTACGGGCAGGATACGTTCGCGGAAGGATCGATGTCGGATCTCTCTTCGGAGTTTGCCGGCAAAGATCGGAAAAATTCAAGACCCGCACGGACCGCCTACGGGCAGGATACATTCATGGAAGGATCGATGTCGGATCTCTTTTCGGAGTTTGCCGGCAAAGATCGGAAAATTCAAGGTCCACCCAAACCGCCCCTGTGCAGGACATAAAGGTGGAAGATCACTGCAAGTCCGCCGGCTTCGTCCGTGCGTATGGACAGTAGAGATCCAAGTTCATCGGCGTGGTTACCATCTTAGATCAGGCGCGTTGCGTTTAGAGAGAGGGCGAAAACCCCCGCGATTACCTTGCCATGTGGCTTCGTATATGAGCCGGCCTGGCACATTACCCAAATAATGATGTCATGTATCACTTTGTGGAAGGACTGGACCATGGCACGCTTCTTCGGCATTCTCTAAGGCGGCAGCAAGCTTCAGAACGTCTCACCTTCGAAAGCATGGTGAACACCGTCAACAGCTACGCGGAGGCCGAGGGGGTAGCTCAGGCAGATCTTGCACTCGTTGGCGGAGCGCTGCCGCCTCAGCAACCACCTCCACCGCCTCCGGCCGCCATCGCCGCAGTTGCACCACCACCTCCAGTCATCGTCGCAGCTATTGCACCTCCACCCCTCGTCATCGAGGAAGTCCTGGCACCCTCCGACTCTGTGATTGACGCGCTATACGCCGACTTTAGTGCAGATTCAAAGGAAATAGACTTCAGACCAGAAGAGCTAGACTCCGTCATGCATGAGATGGAAGAGGAGTACACGCGCGACGAGCAAGCCAACAACGCCGTCACGTCTCGAGAGGTGTTCGTCACCATTGGGACGACGATGGATGAAGATCAACCCGGACGAGCTCCGCCTACAGCTCTGGACAAAGGGAAGGGACCACCTATTGCTGCCGACAATGATCGCGCAAAGGTCATGCCCCCTCCGCCTAACCCAGTGCAACAGCCACAGGAACTCGGCACCAGCCCGAGCAACAACAACACCGCAAACTTGCCACCTCCGGCATCTACTTATGGTGCTGCCCAAGTTACTCCAGCTGATAGAGTGATGTACGTCAATCTCCTCGTCGAGCCACTGACCTTAGCTCATATCCGAAACATGACCCAGCTTGACGAGAAGCGCCAGCAGCTGCTGGAGGAAGTGCAGGCCATCGCGGAGCAAGGTGCTAAACTAGATCGAGATCTAACGCGCAGAAATCCGTAGAGAAAGCTAGAGAAATGGAGGCCGAGTACAAGACTCTGCTGCAGCAGCAGAAGGCCAAGAAAGCTCCGGCTCGCGTCATCAACGATCCTGGTGTACGGCGAAACCTAGGATGGGCTCCCCCGAAGCCGGCACAAGCCAAGCCATACATTGACAGTGAAGGCAGGCAGGTGATGCCCACTCCTCTCCTCAACCTCGCCGTTGCCAAGACCCTTCTAGAGCAGGATAGATCGCCCGAGGCGGTGGACCAGGTCTATGACCTAGTGGCCAAGGCGGTGAAGCAGCAGGAAAATGCCACCTCTCAGAGGCTCACTACTAAAAAAATCGTCCGATATGCCGATTAATCGTCCGATTTATCGCTACTCGAGGGTGCCCGATATGCCGATTTTCCGATTTATCGCCCGATAAATCGGCCGATACGCTGAAAAATTTCCAAATTTCAGCCGACCGATAAATTACCGATAAGCGATATGCTTAACATTGCAGAGGCTTGAGTCTGACCCAACGTTTTGCCAGTCTAGCCAACATAAGCCGCCAAGGGACAGATCTCCTCTTGATGTCGGGTCTCAGACGGGTTCATCAGAACGAAGACGGAGGGATGCGCGCAACAGGAAGGATGTTATCCCCATATCCTCCGACCATGGAGGCCAAGCCCAACCTCGTCGCCCATCGCCACCGCCCCGCTCCCCCCCGACATCGCGAAGACCCCAAGGCTCATCGTCGTATGGATATGCCCCCGCCAAGGTAGAGCAGCATCGTCATCCGCGACAACGCAGAGCAGACCCATCATGACGGAGAGTGCAACCAGGGACACAAGAGCAGGTCGCGCCATGACCCTCCGCGTCCAACAAGCAATCGCGACAGGCGTGAGGTGTCGCAGGAGGGTAATAGCAAGAAGGATAACCCACCGCCACCTCCGTCGCCACCTAGCAGTCACCATGGCGGAGGAGGCCCGCGTCATTCACGCAGCCCATCCCCTGTTGACAAGAAAAAAAGAAACCCGGAGCCATACGATGCATGTTCATGGATCGATAAGATCCATGAGGCCCGGAAAGGACCATACCTGGGACCATGTTGCTTTGGACCTGCGATACGGTCCGCAACTTACTCCAAAGGTTTCCGGATTGACAAGACCATCAAGCCCTATGACGGCACTGCTAAACCAGCTACAAGGTTACAGGATTACGGCAACACAGTGGAGATTGCCGGGGGTAACCCTAATGTTGCCATCAAGTACCTCCCATTGATGTTGGCGAGCACAACCCGTCAATGGATTAATGAATTGCCGGAGAAATCCATCTGCAATTGGTTGGACATGCAAGAAGCGTTCACCAAGAACTTCGAGTGTACGTACAAACGTCCCTGCACTGTTGACGATCTACAGTGGTGCGTGCAAGAGAAAGAAGAGACATCTCGCGCCTAGCTCTCCCGCTGGCTGGATATGAAAAATTCCTGCGCAGGAGTGCACACTCAGACCGCCATGGCCGCCTTCATCGATGGGTTGGAAAGGGGCACGTTGCTTCGATATAAGCTGAAGCGCTTGCAGGATAATCACTAGCTTGACTTGAACCAGATGATTCAGTTGGCTAGTGAGTTCGCAGCTGCCGCCGACGATGCTCGCGGCTCTCTGCCGGCAACGGCCGTTCCAACTCAAGCTCGGAGGAACAGCAACACAAAGCGTAGAACCGCTCCAGAAGAAAAGTAAACTCCCGACATGGTCGCCATGACCTTTGCAGGACGAGGTGATGGCGGACAACGTGGCCGAGGATGGGGAGCTGGTTGTGGGCAGCAACGAGGAAGTGAAACTACCTCGGCAGCGCTCCGCGTTCCCCAAACCTACGAAGAGTACCGCGATATTCCATGCCTCGTACACCTCGATGCCAACGGCAAGGCCACCCATACCAATCGACACTCCAAGTTCGTCAACGACCTCAAGGAGGACCCGGAGTCCGGCTACAAGCAAAGTCGGAAGAACAGACCGTGAGGCAAGGGCAAGGGGAAGAAGAAGGAGGAGGAGTCCAAGGATTCAAGTGACATGGACGAGGATGTTGACCCCAAGCACGCCGCCAAGAGCGACGACAAAGGCAAGAACCCCTTCAAGAAGAAGAAGGCAGTTTTCCACACTTTCCTTGGCACCCCCACTGTCCGACAACAGAAGAACTCTATGAGGATACTGATGGCTACTCTACCCCTAGTTCCCCAGTACCTGCGCTGGTCGGAGGTTCCAATTACTTGGGACAGGAAGGATCACCCAGACATTATCCCTATGGAGAAATAATACACCATGGTCATCAACCCCTTGATTGACGGCATTGAGTTCACCAAATGTATGGTGGATAGTGGAAGCAGCATCAACATCATGTACCTGGATACACTGCACAAGATGAAATTGACGGAGGCAAACCTAAGGCGGACCAACACCATCTTCCACGGCGTAGTTCCTGGTCGGGAGGCTTGGTCCCTTGGGTTCATCACACTTCAGGTTGCCTTTGGCGATGTTAATAATTACCGCCAAGAGCGCATGACCTTTGAGGTGGTCCCCTTCAAGAGCGTGTACCACGTCATATTCGGCCGCGACATATTCCACACCTTCATGACCAAGCCATGCTTCGTCTACAACAAACTCAAAATACCCGGACCAAACGGTGTCATCATCGTATCCGGAAGCTTTGCCAAAGCTAGGGACTGCGAGATTAGTGAAGCAGCCTATGCGGAAGTTTTCCTCTACAACGAAGAATTCAAGGAGATATAGAGCAAGGTCGATGACTCAGAGATGCCCGCGTCGAAGAAACAGATTTCCGACTCCGCTCCAGCATTCAAGGCCGCCATCGAGACCAAGCTGGTGGAACTTGTGGTAGGCGATGCCTCCAAGACCATCGCCATTGGGACGAACCTGGATCCCAAATAGGGAAGCGCGCTCATCGAGTTCCTCCATGAGAATAGGGACATCTTTGCCTGGCAACCTGCCGACATGAAAGGTGTACCTAGGGAACTTGCCGAGCACAGCTTAAACATTGATCCAAAATGCAAACCAGTGAAACAACCTCTACGACGCTTTGGAGATGAGAAGAGACGCGCCATAGGCAAAGAGATAGCTAGGTTACTTAAAGCTAGTTTTATCCAAGAAGTCCTTCACACCCAATGGGTGGCCAATCCTGTACTTGTCCCCAAAAAGGGAACCAAAGAATTAAGAATGTGCGTTGATTACACCGGCTTGAACAAAGCATGCCCCAAAGATCCGTTTGCTTTGCCTCGCATTGACCAAGTCATTGACTCGACGGCTGTCTCGAAACTTTTGTGTTTTCTCGATGCATACTCAGGATACCACTAGATCAAGATGAGGAAATCGGACCAATTGGCCACTTCGTTTACTACTCCATACGACACGTTTTGCTATGTTACGATGCCCTTTGGGCTGAAAACACAGGTGCTACGTACCAGCGGACAATGCAGCATTGCCTACACGATCAAATTGGTCAGAACGTTCACGCCAATATGGACGATATATCAGTGATGTCTAAAAAGTCAAATAACTTCATCTACGACTTAAAAGAAACCTTTGATAATCTCCGGAAATACAACATGATGCTTAACCCTAAGAAGTGCGTCTTCGGGATTCCATCTGGCAAATTGTTAGGCTTCAACGTTTGCCAGCGTGGAATCGAGGTAAACCCGGAGAAAATAAAGGCCATATTAAACATAAACCGTCTAACATGCCTAAAGGACATTCAACGACTAACAGGTTGTGTTGCAGCAGTTAGTCGGTTCATCAGCCGACTTGGAGAGAAGGCTCTGCTGCTGTACAAGTTGCTGAAGAAGGCGGACAAATTCACGTGGACAGACGAAGCAGATGCAGCATTGAAGCAGCTCAAGGAGATTCTTTCCTCAGCGCCCATCCTTGCAGCACCCGAGCCTGGAGAGCCCATGTTAATTTACATGGCGGCAACCAACCGGGTAATCAACACCGTCGTCGTGGTAGAGCGGAAGGAACCAGGCTATGAGCACGGAGTTCAACGACCATTTTACTATGTAAGCGAGGTCTTGACAGAGTCCAAGCAGCGTTACCCGCACTACCAGAAGATAGCTTATGGAGTATTCCTTGCTTCTCGAAAGCCGAGGCATTACTTTCAGGAGCACCCAATCATAGTGGTGAGCAAGACTCCACTGTCCGACATTATCAACAATAGCGACGCTACGGGAAGGGTCGTGAAGTGGGGCATTGAACTTGCCACCTTCGAGATCACCTACAAGAGACGCGACGCTATCAAGTCACAAGCCTTGGCGGATTTTATTGTAGATTGGACGAAGATGCTATATGCTACTCCATTGCCGGAACCAGAATACTGGGTGATGCACTTTGACGGATCAAAGTTGCTCAACGGCTCGGGGGCTGGTGTACTGCTACAGTCACCAACTGGGGACAAGCTACACTATGTTCTGCAGATCCACTTCGAGGCTACGAACAACATGGCGGAGTATGAAGCACTCATTCACGGATTACGCGTAGCCAAGGATATTGGCATCAAGCGCATAGTTTGCTGTGGAGATTCCGACTTGGTTGCCCAGCAGGTGGCTGGCACCTGGAATGCGCGGAAACCTATGATGGCGGCATATCGAGACTAAGTGGACGAGATAGCCAAGAGCTTCTTGGGCTACAAGGTCAAGTATGTACCTAGGGAGCAAAACGAGGAGGCTGATCTACTATCTAAGCTTGGATCAGGGCGCAAACGAATTCCACCAGGAGTTTTCCTAGAGCATCTATGGACACCATCCGTGAAGGGAGCAGACATCGACAACCCGGATAGAGTTGACTCTTTCGTCCACATGGTGGCAAAGGTCCCTCCGGCTTGGACAAAACCGTTCATGGAATATCTCGAACACGGAACTTTGCCCAACGACGAAGTCGAAAGACGACAAATAGTACATCGAGCGAAGGGCTATACCATAATCAATGGACATCTCTACAAAAGGAGCACAACTGGTGTATACCTTAAGTGTGTTTCCCAGATAGAAGGTATTGAAATCCTACGTGAAATCCATCTCGGAGATTGCGGGCATTACGCCACTCCTCGATCGTTGGTAGCGAAAGCCTTCCGGCAAGGATTCTACTGGCTGACCGCGAAGGCGGACGCTGACAAGCTGGTTGATACATGCATGGGATGCCAGTATTATGCCCGACAACCACATGTTCTTGCTGAAGAATTGCGAACAATACCAATAACTTGGCCGTTTGCAGTCTGGGGGCTGGACATGGTTGGACCGTTACAGACGGCACCATGTGGGTTTACGCATCTGCTAGTAGCAGTTTATAAATTCACTAAATGGATAGAAGCTAAACCCATTAGAAAGCTTGATGGGGCAACTGCCCTCAGATTTGTCCGGGATCTAGTGGTGAGATTTGGTCTCCCACATAGCATTATCACGGACAACGGCAGCAACTTGTCACTCGGAGAAGTGGAGGCATATTGTTGGGAGAAGGGCATCTGACTTGACCTTGCATCTGTGGCACATACACAATCCAATGTTCAGGTTGAGCGAGCCAGTGGATTAATTCTGCAGGGAATAACGCCACGTCTTGAGGCACCGCTACATAGAGCAGCTGGAGCCTGGGCGGAAGAATTGCCATCTGTGTTGTGGATTTTATGAACTACACCCAACAGATCCACCGACTACACCCCTTACTTCATGGTATATGGAGAAGAAGCCATCCTACCTTCCGACATACTTCACGATGCACCAAGGGTTGCCGCCTACGACGAAGATGACGCTGAAGAATCCAGACGCCTAGATGTGGACCTTCTCGAGGAGGAGCCTGTTTTGGCATGCCAAAGATCCGCCATCTACCAGCAGAAGCTACGCAGCTACCATAGTCGCCGCGTTCGGCATCGCTCGTTTAAAGAGGAGGATCTGGTGCTCCGACTTAAGCAGAAGAAGTCACACAAATTATCCCCGCCATGGGAAGGACCATTTATCATAAGCAAGGCGCTACTCAATGGGTCTTACTACCTCGTTGACAATCATGAACTGAAGGATAGACCCAATGAGGATTATAAGCGTAAGCGACGTGACCTGGATGATTACTACCCGGAGCTTGATCAGCCATGGAACATAGCACAGCTACGTCCTTTCTACACTTAGCATTTTTTTTATCTAATTGTGTACCTCTTATATGATCAATGAAATAAAGCTCTTTGGTTCACTCATATTTCTGAGTCTTTTACCTCCTTTAGTGTTCATTTTTGGATCGTATAAAACCTTTATGCACAAGCTTTGCAATTCCACTTGTGAAAATTCCGCCTACGAGCGTTAGCTTAAGTTTTCTGGTCTACATGTTTTTTGTCGTTTTTATGTGGATTCTGGAGTAGTGACTTTCGGCACTTATTGTCGGCGATTTTGTGCTTAGGTTATTGACGGTGCCATTGGGCATCATCACCTGAGCGCATGGTTCCGACGACGATTCTTCCGACTCACGAAAAGTCAAGCATAAAAACCAAAGTAATGGATAAGCCAGCACTTGCTTAAAAAATATATACATGCTAGAAATAGTTCTTAAGTAGCAGGACATACACCATTGTTTTCCGCCTTAAGTTAACACATAGTTTTTCCGCATAACATGTTACAGAGGAAACAAATATTACAAGTTGTTTTTATTCCTCTGGCGCAGGCGACTTGGAAGCAACATCACCAGCAGCAGGAGAGCCACCTCCCTCGAAGTCAGCAGTATTGAGGGACTCGAAGGAGCTTTGGCCTTTGTCTTCAACGGTCTTCATGGGCACAAAGACGTTAACGTCGACCAACTCTGCGACTCTGGTGTCATAACCCGCGAGCGACGCCAAGATAGATTCGTGGTTTATCTTTTGGCCTTTGTCGTCTACGTCGGGGATACCGGAGGTTACCGTGTCGATGTCGGAATTCTCGTAGTGTGCCTTCACCATTGACAATGCCATCCTGGCGCCGGCCCGTGCACATGAAGCTTTCCAGCTTGAAATACGCTAGGGGGCTCGACGCAGAATCTCCGAGAACTTCGTTATAGAGTCCGATGCCTTGATGTTAATCTCGAGGGATTTGGCAATCTCTTTGGTCTGCGCAATGGCGGTCTTGATGAAGTTGCCAGCAAGGACCATGCATTCCTTTGGCAGAGGAGGCGACCGGGTTAAACCCATAGGAGCTACGAATTCCCGACAAAGGAGCGCATGAGTTCAAAAATTCAGAGTATCTAGACTACAGAAATCCAAGACGGAGAATCACTTACTGAAGATGCTAGCCTCAGCCTGCCAGAGAGTATCCGCCATGGAGGCCCGTTCTTGTTGGAGGATCTTATACGCTTCATTATGGCGTTGATTTTGCTCATCGGCAGCTTTCTTCTGATCTTTTAAGATCGCGATTTCCTCCTTCAAGCGGTTCATCTCCTTGGTGGCGGGGTCCTGCAGGGCTTTCATCGATTCTTCATGCATTTTCAGCATCTCCTCCCACTCCTTCTTAAGGATCTTGTTCTCGCTATCCAGCTGCTGAATGTGCTTGGATTGCTCGACAATATCCTTAGCCTTGGAAATGGTTTCTGCAAGTCGGAGAAATAAAAGTACACAGTGAGTACTCGGAGAATGTTGGCACAAGACCAAGACGGGTGCGGAAAAAGAAAGGAAAAACATACGCTTGCTCTTGATGATCTATTCCTTCAAGAAGGCAGTTTTACCCTTTTCAGCTTCCAAGTCCGCGCGCATCTTCTGGTACTTGTCGTTGGCCATGCCCCTCCGAGCATTTTCATTCTGTGGATAAAATAAAGTTAAACGTTGTTTGGTCTACTTGGAGCATCTAGCCGAAAAATTTCCACCTAGACGCTCGGGGGCTACAGCGAGAGTTTTTTAAATTAGTAATATGCTTAGTCTTTCTTTAAGCATCTAGTCGGAACTAATTCAGTTTTCGATTAGAAGCTTGGGGCTACAGTATAAAGTTCTTTAACTCGGATGTATGCTAAGCTTCTCTTTAAGCATCCAGTCGGAACTAATTCAGTTACAACTAGAAGCTTGGGGGCTACAGTATCGAAATTTATAAACACTGTGTATGCTACTTTGAAAGCATCTAGTCGGAATAATTCATTCCACCTATATGCTTGGGGGCTACAGTGAGAAGTTTTCTAGCTTAGTCACTCTTAGATCATTTAGACGCAAAGACCTATGGTTTTCTGTCTAAATCCTTGGGGGCTACAGTGGGATATTCATATGAAATGCAAAAGGCAAATATAACTTACAAGTGCAATGATATTGAGGTTGGTAGCACTCTCAGCCAGCAGCTTGCCAAAGGATACACTGTTTCCTTGCAAGATTTCTGCTTTCCGGAGAAGCTCCTCGATACCGCACATTGGATATATCGGCGCCGCACTAGGAACCAGAGAAGTGCTACCCGGCGTAAGTACCGGATAGACTATCTTCGGAAACTCTATGGTTTTCTTGGGTGCGAAGGCGCCGCCTTCAGCAAATGTACCACCTTCCACCACCGCCTTACCGCTACCCATGGCATCCTTAGCCGGAGCTTCAATCATTTGGTGTGCGGCACTCTCCTGCGTCGCCTGTTCGCCGACAACAGCGAGCTCTGTGGAGGCGCCTGAGTCCACTTCCATGGCGGAAGGGCCAGATGCTTCTTTAGCTTGTGAGCTTGTCGGAGCGGACGAGGACTGGACGATGGGAGTGATAGGGCGATGGCGGGAGATACGTTGCGATGAAGCATATCCTTGATGGTTCTATAAGCCCCCGAAGTTTTGGAGGTCTTCTACAAGCTGGTCGTGGCTTTCTTCCTGAAACATGCAAAATGCATAAGTACAGGAATAAGACAGACAAATGGACAATGTCGGAGAGAAAGAAGCTTACACAAGAGGGGGTGCTTTAGCAAAAGGGATCCCAATAACCTTTCTTTTCTCCGCCTCCAGGGCGGCGGTAGTCTTCTTGGAGGCTCCACCCTCCGTCTTCTTCTTCTTGCCTCCGTCGGCAGCATCAGAGGTGGAGCTCTTCCGCTTTCGCGCCAATGGAGCATCATCGTCGGACACGACGGTGACTTCCTTCATCTTTGGATCATAGATTTGAGGAGCCATGATGTCCTCATCTATGACGATGAGTTGTTAAAGAGAAGAACCACCGTGTTAGATGAGATGGTAATGGCTAGACGGAAGAACTGGAGTATATGTCATACACGGAAAATAAATAGTTACCTTTGGGCACTTGCTCTCTACGAACATGTCGTAGGTGATGGCGAAGCCACGCTTCTTGTCCTTCACCTTGACGATGTCCTTGAGGCGGAGCTTGACGGAGTCGCTCGAGAAGTTGTCCTCGAAGATGCGGAGGCTATCCCTTCTATCATTGGAATACTCGTGCATCAGCTTCAAGCGGTGCTGCAGAGGCTGGATCCGCCTGATGAACCAGCACATGGCTAGGTTGTAACATCCCAGCATTAGAGCCTAGAAATAAGCTGGACCCAGATGTGTGCATTGCATTCATGCATAGAAAATCCGAATAATTTTCGCGCTTTTAAACAAAACTTGTCAAAGTGATTGAAGCTTCTCTTAGCTTGATGGAATTGAAGTAGATCATCAAGTTGACTGCGATAAGTTTCAATAAGACCTTTGTTAAAATCTCATTTTGGGTAAGAGAGATTTGATCTAAGGGTAGATAAAATGTACTATAAGTTAAACCTTAATATAATGTGAATTATATTTGGTCATTAGGTGATCATGTTATAGTATTCATTATAATCACTCATAAGTACCAAGTTAAGGATATTAAACAAATAATAAGAATGTAACCACTATATCTTAATCCCATCTGCATACATCCTGAGTATCATAGTAACACCTAACCTTAAAAACTCCTTTGATGAGTTGGAGTTGGAAAGAGATTAAGTCAAGATCATCCACTATATATATATATATATCTTTCTTTCTATAGAATCTTTATGGAACTCATTTCAATATCTGTTGTTCATCAATGTTGGATAACTCCCCATTGATTCACAAATTCTTTAACTATTAGTCTTTGATATATTATTTGATCTTATCAGAACATCTACTTAAATCTTCTAATGAGGGCATAGTCCATTAATAACCTTAATCCAATATAAGATACCAAGAAGATAATTTCCAAACAATAAAAGGTAGGATTGATAAAGACCTGGTTAGCCAACTAAGAACTTCAGTAATAAATAATTAAAGTATTATAATGGTAATGCTTTGGCCACCAATATTGAATGCTTATATTTAGTATAAGTGATACGGGTGGGTAGAACATGATTGGAACCTTAGTAGAGATAAGTGATCCTAGAGTAGTCTTTGTAAACCACATAAATATAATTCAGGGATTGAAGTGTAAGTCATTAGAGTTAAGTAAATATAGGCTGATATTATTCAATTAAAGCTAGTATAGCATAGAATTTAGAAGTAGTGTTATTCATCTTAAAAGATAATCAACCTTAGAGAAAGATCAGTGATGGAATATTAAGGAAGATTGTGAGTGAAATTGAAGGAACTACTGGTTGGATGGAAGTTTATCAACAGTAGAACAGTAAATACAACCAAGCAAGGACATAAGAAAATTATGAAATATCCTTGTATCAAACTCATAGGATTAATCTATAAGTTTAGAAGAATGATATATGAATAAGAAGATTTTAATAAGTAAGCCCATCATACTAACCATGATGATGGATAGGAAGGAGTATTATATCTAGGAAAGGAATTCCTTAATTCGAAATCTCAGATTGTGAAAATTATATGTTATAAATCATTTTCCTATTTAATCTTGGTAAGCAACCAACTCTAAATCCCAGATCAACATAATATCCATCTTATGTTGTTGATCTATCATCTTATGTTCATATCACTTTATAGAAATATTTCACTATAGCAAATTACATAAGCACATTTCTATTAATTTCAACCATCATAACTATATGTGCTTAAGTATATTTTATTTTATCAATTCACTTATATGAAACATTCTAATTATAACTTTCTAATAAAAAGGGATATTTCATCAAACACTATATACATAAGGCAATATGCTTAGTCATTAAATCTTGACTCTTAAAAGGAATCTAAGCTTATACAAAACCCTAAAGCCAAGGGTAGTACTGATAATTCAAAACCCTAAACCTCTTTGTTTATCACAATAGAATGTATACATTTCATTTTCTAAATTAATGGGAATAGTAATAACCATATCAATATCGTTCATGTTTTCATGCATCAAATAATGATCCAGGATCATTATACATATAAAATTTATATTCAAACTATGAACCAATTAGAGTTAAGAATATAAACAAATAAGAAGATATCATTCAAGAAATCCCTAGCTAAAATAGGAGAGAAAATAATAAGAAAAGTTTCTACAAACTATTAACAAGGGGATTCATATTAAGTAAATAAAATAAATTCAAAAAGATGATATAATAAAAAAATCACAAATGAGACTAGGTATATTTTAGTATTGCTGTAAATATCTAGCAAACAAATCATACAAAGAAAGGTTCAAACTATAAATCAAATTCAAATCTAAATAAGAAAACAGAAAATAGAAAAAGGATAAAACAAATAAAAATACTACCTGGCCGTGGCCCAACAACCCTACACCTATCTGACGCCCCTGAGCAGCCCACAACAGCCCAGTAACCATTCCAGGATCTTTTCTGGCTGTGACTGACAAGTGGGGTCAGGAGAGGACTACGGGTTGAGCTGAAGAAATTTCCAGGGGGTTATCCGCAAAAGTTGCATCGTCGTCATCGTCACGCACACAGGCAGCTCGCTGGCGGAGCTCGCCGCCGCTCGATGTCGTCGTCGTCAGCCGTGCGCCAAGATACTCGCTGTCGTTCCAGGGAGGGATAAGAAGGCCACCGCGACGCCCTGTCTCAATCCCTATCTCAATTCCTCCTTATCCTCTCAGATGCGAGCGGGACCGAAACCCTAGCTCACCGGAGCCACCTCTCTTTGTTGAACCACGTCTCCCCACACCATTCTGAGACGTCATGGAGAAGCGTCTTCCTCCGTAGATCCTCGGTATAGAAGCTTGCATCAGGGGGAGCACTGGAGCAGGTGAATTTTGCCATTCCTCTTTGCAACAGTTTGTTGGAATCCTCGTCGGGAAGCTCGATTCCGACCGCACCTGTCCTCGCCGACCACTCTATCATCATCAGGGTGAGTTCCTAAACCTTCCAGCATCCTCGAATCGTCTGATCTCGTTGTAAATCGCTGTTTCACTGTGTGCCATAGTCGACCACCGTTGGAGCTCGTCGGAGCTGAAGCTCCGATGACTATTTCCGAGCGGCGCCGCCACTCTTAGGTTCAGTAGGTTGCGCTGATTCAAACTAGACTAATCTCGCTTGCTAGGGCGTCGTAGATCATCGCCGGTGACCACTCACCGACGGCGATGGTGGTGCTAACGCCATCGTTGCGTCATGCTCACCTCATGGTTGAACCACGTCAGCTAGTTTGACTGGTCTTTGCCTCGCGTGGTGGATGACATGGCCCAGGGCCCACATGTCATCGACAGTGAGTAGAGAGGAGGTCGGTAACAAAAACATTTCAAGACCTGAGAGCTGAGGTGGACAATGGCCCACGGGTCAGTGACTGGGGCTAGCTCTGGGTACGGTGTAAAAAGTATTTTCTGTTAAGAAATAGATAAAATGTTATAATTCAATTAATAATATTCCAGAAATCAAATAAATGATTAAATCTTGTTTAATTAATAACTTTTGATTTATAATTCAGAAAAATGTGTATAATATATGAAAGTTTGTAGAAAAATAAAATCTACAACTTAAATCTATTATCAAAGATTAATATAATGATTATTTAAAAATATTATTTAATAAAGGTTTTATAAATAATAAAACTTTAATAATTCAAATTTTAATAATAGTAAATGTGAAAAATATAAGTAGAATACCAAAAATCTTAGAAAAATAAGAATTACAATTTTAAATTATAATTATACATTATAATTCAACTTAATCAAGTATTTGTTATTTATTAATTATTTATAAAGAAGTAAATCTTATAAAAATCATATCTTGTTATTTATAAATCACAAAAATAAATGTAATATACCAAAATGATCACAAAAATAATATCTACATGTTAAAAATTTAATATTCCACTTTTGAGTTAAATTAAAACTGAATTATTTTAATAACTCAAATTTAAACTTATTTACTTCATTAATAAGTTATATATGGATAAATAAAAATTATTAATATTTCTAAAATAAGTTAGATAAGTCTAATAAAGAGTATTAGTCTTAAATATTAATAATATAAGACCATAATGGTTTAAAACTTTATAAACACCTTTTTATTACATTAATTTCAACCTTAAGTGAAGATCATATTCTCAAAGGATTCCAATTCAAAATAAAATCCTTAAAGAACAACTTGTAAGTAATCAGATCCTTTCGATTTACTTTAACCACCAGATTACAAAACCACCATCACCCTATAATTAATCCATAAGTAGTTAAGGAATATTAACTATAACCACTCATCTATAAAAGGTAAATGATACCACTCCAGTATAAACTCAATAAACCACCACACCAAGTAAAACTACAATCATTCTTAAGTAACCTTAAAGCAACATTACCAAGTACACCAAGTACAAAAGTTATAAATATTGTACTTTCAAACTGTCTTTGTTTTAAAGATAACTTTAGTCTACAAGGATATAATTACAACATTATAAACATTATAATATGTTTTATAGTTAACTTTGGTCTGAAGTAGTTAAGTTATAAAGCAACTCAAGTCAAACCATTTGAGCAAACCAATAACATCAACCACCACTAACTAACCACAAAGTTTGTGTAGACCTTAGAAGAGAAACCTTTACTTCGAAGGTTATCCTTTTTGCCACTTCAAACAAGAACTCTTGTATAAGCAATCTTGATTAGAGTTTCATAAGTGTATAATTTACTACTACGTATGTGTTGCTCACAACCACTTATAAACTTTAATTGAAACACAAATGTAAAACTTATCCAAAAGAACCACACATTCCGAAATAACCATTTCCGGGATCCAAACCCTAGGACAACGTTATCCCCGGGATTTGCGTGTAGAACGTGCATCACATTACTTATGCATAAAAGCATATTGCTTCTTTAAACATTAGTCCTTACCGGAGCAATGACACTGGTTTCAGATTTTGGATCTTATATACTGACTCGAAGATTGTGAGTGCATAATCTTGCAATCACAACAGGCAAGTTCACACTTGCTCGTGTCCTTTGTTTATTTTCTGCAAAGTATTTTACAAATCCAGTGTTGTCCTCACCTGCATTTGAAAAAGGTCAGAAAACACTATTTTCAATAATAATGTGAACTATTGATTACTGATCCAGGGTGATCAGTTAATCTATTAAATCTGGCAGTTGGAATAACACTGTTCAGAACTATATCACCTAGGACTTAACAACCAATTTCGCCAGTGATTCTTGCGCCGTATATTACGCGTTGACCATGAGATTTGGAATGGGACGGAGAAGTCAGCTGTATCTTCTTCCTCTCGCATGAATCCGGATGTGCAGGTCGTGGCTGATCCTCGAAGCGTGCATATTAATTGGTAATTCGTAGAGGATATGCAGCATATGGGTGGGAACCCTCATCGTCCCACGATAGTTCTGGCATCTAACGGTTTGTACAAACCATTGCCGTAATTCGTTATGTGGGCATGGTGTACACCAAGGAGGCATGCGGGGTCGTGAAGGGGGCAGTGATTGGCTTGGATCATCTTCTGGGCCCACATCATGGAATTGTGGACGGGAATAAGCTGCCCGGTTGTGCAACAAAGATTTGATCTCTCATGGGTAAAGTAACGCACCTCTGCAGAGTGTAAGAACTGTAACTTGTTACTCTCTGTTCCGGGAAGGAGCTGCGAACGCGGCGGGAAAGGAACTCCATGAAAGTTCTGGTAAAGCCGTGAAGGCTGACGGACATAGCTTTTCAGAATAAAAGCAACCTTTGAAGAAATGTTTATGAAAACTTGCATTGCCTACGACCTACGGTCTGTGGCTGTAGTTATATGTAGCATCCCAGTTGTCTAACACCTGTAATGCTACTTGTTCTAGTAATAAAAGGGCCACTTCCAACATATATTTGTTGCATCATCATCATATCATGCTCATGTCATCATGCCACCTTGCATTTGAGCATCATATAAAACCCCTTCTTGTTTGGTTCTTATCTCATGTGCATTATTAATTGTATTTGCATCTTGATATTGTATTTGGTTCTTGATATATTGTTAAATGCCCAAGTTGATTTGGGGGCATATCTCTTATTGCCTCCACCACCTTTTCTTCACCACCTTGTATTCCACCATCCAACTAATATGAGCTTGGCATTTTAATTGAGTTTTACCTCTAGCTCATGTGGGTTGGGATGGATCACATTCTAGCTCCACATGCTCCCATGTATGCACCATGTTGTTTTCACAATATTGGTATATGAGAGCCACATGGCCACCTTTGCATGCCTTGTGAGTGGAACCTTTCCTTAGTCTCCATATGTGTTGTTTTGGGGTTATCATCATGTTGGGTTATTTTGTGGGCTTAATCAATATCTAGTGGCATACACACACTAGCAAGTTCCATTGTATCTCAGATATGGTCATCTCCATCTATTCCACATGAGACATCCTTTTTATTTCTTTTTGCTTGGTCTTATTCCAATTTTTGGGAATGCAAAATAATAATGCCATGTAATAACATTGTTTTCACAAGAATCATCAGGGCATTAAATATTCTGCATGGGCCATGCAAGTATCACCTTTGCTTGTCTTTTGGTTTATTTTGGTGTTTGCTTGGATCATTTGTTTTTCTCCCCATCTCTCTCCCTCCTTCGGCTTGATCTTGCTTGTTTTTGCTTAAAAACCTAATCAAACCCTAAACCTCCCCTCTCTCTCTAATCCTCTACCTAGCTCCCTCTCTTACCTACTCCATCTTCACATACCCCCATACCCCATCCTAGCTAAACCCTAAAACCCACCTAATCTAAACCTAAACCTAAGTTTTTCTTCCTCTTTCTCTCCCCTCTAGCTAACCTAGCTCGACCCTAGCTAACATGTCCCCTCTCTCTCGGCCTCTCCTCTCTCTCTAGCGTGCAGGCCCCTCCCTAGCTACCAACCACCCCATGCCGAAGCTGCCCCCCCCTCCTATCCAAACCCCAACCCGAGCCACCTCCCTGCCTAACCCTAGACCGAACCATGCCCCTTCCTCTCTCTTCTCCCTCTGCCCTAGCTGCCCCACACCGAGCATCCTCTCCATCCTAGCCTAGCCGACCCCACCTGGAAGCCTCCTCCCTCCCCATGTGCCTGCCCGACCCATGCACGTGAGGAGAGAAAGGTGGCACCGAAGCCACCTTCCCCTCCCCCACGCAAGCCCCCACCTGCCCCGTTCTTATCTACCCCCTCGCCCTCTAGCCGTCCCCAGATCCACCCAGAGGCTCTGCCTCGTTCCCCTCCTCTGCCCCCTCTTTCTCCACCGCAGCCTCACCCCGACGCCGGCCACACCGTCGGTCTCTCTAGTGCACACGATCCAGGAGGCGGGCGCGGAGCTGAGGTTGTCGAGGAAGCTCCGGAGGTCCTCTGCGTCGCCCCCGTACTCAGCAGCGAGGAGGAGGAGCCCCCAGGAACCCTGCACGTCGGCGCCGCCCCGACAAACCCTAGCTCGAGTCCGTCAGCCTCGCCGTCGTTCACGACCGTCCCTGCCCGAACCGGCCACATCGACACACCCGCGGTGAGCCCCCTTCCTCCCAGACAACCTCCCCCCGATCCTCGTTTCCTGTGTGCGCCACGCCACCGGACGAACACCCTCGGTGCGCCGCCGCCGCGTCTGCCCACTCGCTACCGCGGTGCGCAGCAGCCTATCTAGCCACGCCCCCCTTTCCAACAGCAACACGCAGCCGCCGCAGCGGTAGCCGTCTCCGCTGGCGCGCCAGAGGGCGCGGGTTCGATCCCCACCTCGTCACCCTGTCGCTCGACGCGGATAGGAAGAAAAACAGTGCACGCCGGCCACTTTGCACATACCCCCCCCCCTCTTTTGTTTTCCTAACCCGCGGTCCAGCCAGGCCCACAAGTCTGTGTCTCTGGCTCTTTTGCAAAAAGGCTCCCGTGGTTTCTGTGAATCAACCCGCGGTCCCCCTCCCTCTCAGCCGCTGGCGTGTGGGTCCGTGTGTGCCTGGCCCCACATGTCTGTGCCTAGGGCTAGGTTGGCCTGAGTGTTAAAATGTTTTTCAGATTCTGTTTAATTCAAACCTATTTAAATTTAATTCAAATTCAAATTTTAAATCTGTTTTCAAATAACTTTAAAAATATAAATCCAAATAATATAAATGTTATATGTTTTTGAATCAGAAAAATGTGAGGTTTTCCAATATGCTATTCAAATTTACTTTTGCTCATTTAAAATTCCAAGTTGAGTTAAATTACAACAAATGCCACTGGAACTTAAATAATTAATAACTTTTGAAATATAACTCCGAATTTAACAAATGATATGTCTAAAATGATCAGCTCGACGAGACCTTTCTGTTTATGCTATCCTTGACTTCAAATGCAGCATGCATCATGTAAATATATAATATACAGCAACTATTATGACAATAAAATGTGGCCCAACCTTAATAAAATGACTTATTCTTGTATACCACACCTCACCCATGCCATGCTACTTTATTGCCATGCAACTTGTGCATCATTCATCATGACATGATTGGTTGCTTGATGCATTTTACTCATATGCTTGCGCACTTTATTCATGCTGGCCTTGTTTGTTTGGTTCTTCTTTCGAATAGACGCTGAGCAGGGGATATATCGAGAGAACCAGGAGCACTACCCAGATCCGTCTCTCGCTTCAACTGAGTTGCCAGGCAAGCACTACCACATGCTTACATACATACAGTACCTATTGCCTCTATCTTATTCTTGCATCATTGAGTCGCGATTGCATTAAATTGAATCCCAAGTATTGCATAGCCTTTACTTTTAAACCCCACCAAGCTTGTTCCTCCATCCCATGAGCCTTTACTACAGGAGTTGTTTGAGCCATGCGAGTCGTAGAACAGCATGTGTAGGGTATGTGAGAGTCTGATGGACAACGAGGTACCTAAACAACTTAACCTGAGTAGTAATGGGATAACTAATGAAAGTGGCACCGGTGGGCAATATCTGCTATTAGGTTTTTCCTGCTCACTTGTGTCCCGTAGGACCCCGAGTACTTGAAACCTGTTCCTTGAAATTTCGCGCTATCCACATCCGGGAGGCTTATGGGACCCCCCTGAGCCAGAGCTTGATTCATTCTTATTTCTTGGGGCCACAAACTAGTTTGAGGTTTTATTTACTATCCTGTACTTATGCCATGCTTTACTGCCTTATTACGATTGTGCGAGGAGCACACTGTACTGTTTAGGATCGGGACACGATTCCGCGGTGTCGACAAGCTCAGTTTTGGGTTCCCAGTCGTTCACAGCCGTCCACCCAAACCTCGGGTCCATCTCGGAGTCAGCTAGCTTCGTTGCGGGTGTACTCCAAGGGGTGGCCCCCTGAAATATTTCTGAATCCTGTGATTGCTTTGTCGTGAAGGCCTCGTTGGGTTTTGATTTGGTTTTTCCGAGGTTGATCGAGTGTGTGTTGCTATTTGTGCACCCCTGCAGGGTAAAACTTTCTGAAAGCCGTGTCCGCGGTTATGGACGACTTGGAGCACAGTTTCTCGATCATAGACAAGCATAACTAAAGTACCGCTTTAATCTGACTAAGAAATCTGACTAGTAAATAGTGCAACACTCATGGAATGGTTAATAAAATTGCCAACGGATGGGGGTTGTTCGTCCGCTTCCTCGTCGGTAAGCGAGGAGGAGGATGGATCTGGTGTTATTACTGTTATAACTGTTGTCATTAATTCACGGACATCCGTCTATCTTTGGTTAGGCGGATGGTTAGCGAGTATCTATAGAACTGCTAGGGTTTATCTTTTGCTGCAATTGCGTCACCCCAGGTTGTGTCCCCTTTAGAGGCATTAAGACTTGCTGAGTACCCTTAGGGTCTCACACGATAAATTATTGGTTCAGATGAACAGGTACCCTCGCAGGACGGATACTGGGTGGAAGAGGCTGATGATGTGGGCAACGATCGTGCGGTGTAGAGATTCCGGGAACGGGGATCCGTGAGATCTGTGGGCGGGATGTGCTTATTTCTGTGGCATCTTATGCCGATTTGCTTCTTATCCGTACTCGGACTTGTTTTGCCGCTTCCGCTTGATACTCTGATGTGTGATGTATGAGGAATTATCCTAAAATATTATATCTATCTAGGTCATTTGAATCTTGCCGTATGGCGTTGCTATATTTCCTTTCTTTCTAGATGGAATGGCTCTGATGTACTTTTGTATGGTGGCTTGCATACATACTCATTTGTGTATGTAGTTGATCCCTTCGCCTGCCGATTACGCCGCCCGTACAGGTCCCGATGAATTGGAAGTGGTTGGGACGGCCGAAAGGTCTACCCGTGAGTGGCTTTTGGGGCCCCACCGTACTATTTCAACCACTACCGTTCATCCAGGCTCGTATCTAGGAGCGTAATTCACCGAGATAGTTACATTATAGTGCATCAAACACTCCTTTTCTAGTGAATTTGCTGACTATGCTCGTACTCAAAGTATCTTCTTAACCCTTGCTAGATTCTGAAGCCGGAATAGACACAACCACATCAAGATATGCTCCAGGACTTATCATGCAAAGATAAAACTCTTCAATGAAGACAAGGAAGTTAACTTATACCTCAACTCAAGTGAAGGCAAAGCTACTGATTAGATAGGAATATGATCTCTAGCCAAAGAACCTAACTCTGTAGAGTATTGCAATAGCAGGAATACCAATCCCTTAGTTAAAATACTAGTTCTAGTAGTATAATAGTTTTTGCATTGTTTACATTTGATTCTTCTCTGTAAGAAGTTCTTTCTCTCTCTTTAACCTAGAGTGTTCTCTAGATCTTGTGTAAAGAGTGAGTTGTAACCTTTAGCCATGTATTGGACCCGCTGTGTTTCTGTTGTGCCATTCTGAGGGATGTAATACTAGTGAACGGTGTTTCATTGGTGTTATGTTAACGACTATAGTATACTACATCATGCAGTGGTATGCTGGGTCACCGCATAGGTCCAGTCCGGTCAAACCCGTCTTTACGAACCACTCTATACGCCTTATAGCGCGGGAAGCGTCGATGTCGGAGGGAAGGGAGGCCTGGGATGTCCATGTCGGGGCTTTAGCGGCCGCTCCATCAACAAAGTCCGAGTACGTGACTTCTCGGCCAGCCAGAGGGATGTCTGGGCTGTAGAAGTACGTCTGCGACCAATTCTTGCAGGATTCATGGCCGACGATGTCGGGGAAGCGCCGGCCAGGCCGGATCTTAAAACTAATAGTTCCACAATTCCTAAGCGTGTCCTTGCTGGCTCTGGCTTCACGCTTGACGGTAAAGAAGTATATGAAGAGATCTAGCCTAGGCTTGATTCCTAAATAACCCTCACAGAGCGCCGCGTAATAGCTGAGCGCTAAGATGCTATTGAGGGAGAGGTTCTGTGGCTGTACTCGGTAATGATTCAGGACAACAAGGAAAAAGTTGGAGATGGGCAGGGAGACGCCGCGTACCATCTGTGCTTTGAGGTACACCTTTTCTCCGGCTTGGGGAGATGGTGTGACCTCGCCGGCCGGCGCCGCCAGCTAGGCGAGCCCCTCCGTCGCGGGGAGGTAACCCTCATTGATCAGCTCTTTGATGTCGCGGTCCGTGATGTACGAACCACGCCAGTCGCCCTTATGCGAGTCGTACTCCTCCTCCAGCAGCTCCAGCTCCGCTGGATTATGGTCGCCGCCGGTGGCCTCGACCACCGCGGACTTGGGGATGACCAGGCCCTCTGGGGGCACAACGATGGAGCTCGCCGGCTTCGACCGACGCCGCCATCGAAGGGGAGGAGCTCCTGCTGGCCATTGGGTGTGCTCGACGGTGACTGGGAAAGATTGGAAAGCTAGGGTTTTTCGCACGTTGCGCGGAGAGCTCGAGGAGGCTCTCGCTGGAGGAAGAAGACGGTGCAGGGGAGAATGAGGTGAAAAAGTAAATTTTCCACCGCAGGTACTATTTATGGTCTCCGGCATCAAGATTCGTGCAGCTTGATCGAATGGTTGCCGCGTAGACGACGTGTGCGGAGATGTGCGCGGAAATTTCGCCACGTACCAACCGTCGCCGCCAACGGTTCGTATTGCTCGCGCGGGAAAAGTGGACATGATTGTGTTCTCTGCATGTGTGAGTTACGAGGCGTTGCTGACCTATGTCTATGTCGCCCTAGCTGACATAGGCAGATGAACCATC
This sequence comes from Avena sativa, assembly GCA_916181665.1. Lineage (NCBI taxonomy): Eukaryota > Viridiplantae > Streptophyta > Magnoliopsida > Poales > Poaceae > Avena > Avena sativa. The sequence continues at coordinate 324,872,906 of OV702280.1, forward strand.
ACATCAGAAGATTCCGGCATGGACAGATCCAGTCCGGCTATGGAAGAGTACGATGGAAGATTCAGCAATTCTCCGACTTACGAATTGAAGACAGAGAAAACCTTGCAGGGTTCTTTGGGATGACTACAAGATGTTGCTTGACGATTTGTCGACATCCATCTAGACGGAGCATTCAACCTGAAGAGGCAAGACAGAGTAAGATCTCGGAGTTCTCCGGGGGCTACTGTTGGAGATATCCTCATAGCATGTCTCTTATCCGGATAAACCGGGTGGCCCACAGTTGGTAGCATGTCCCATGGCCTGCTGGGCGGCCCAGTTAGATGGATCCAGAAGGGAGGCCCATGCCGGATAAAGGAAGGCTACGGTGGAGTCACTAGCGTATCCGGAGCCTTGGAGTACAAGACACGCTAGACTAGTAATAGACGGTGTAGGACTCTGTAACCTATCCGGCTAAGAATTTTCCCTGTAACCCTAGGGACATGGAGATTATATAAGTCAGGCCTATAGGAGCCTTTAGGGCACCAATTAACTCATACCTCGCACAGCGAACCTATCTCTGTAACTCGGCGTATTGTCATTATAGTGATTTATAGCAAGAATAGGATTTCGTCACCATTGTGAGATCTGAACCTGGGTAAACTGTGTTACCTCGTATCCGTCAACCGTCCGCCTTCATGGCGTACTGTGAGGACCCCTCTATGACGTACTCGTCGGCAATACCACGACAGTATGTACATGCAGTGCCAACTATGTATTTTGGTGACATGACATGCCATTAAATGATGAAAAAGAGTGTTGTGATAACTAGCTATATTACCATAACATCACACAACCTAATGCAAAATGAGTCTGCAATCTAATTAATAAGAGTTTGCATAATTCTAAACATAAGTCACTATCCCATGTGTTACTTACTCACGATGACTAGTCTAACCGGCAGAGAAGCCACCGACCAAGCCCTTTGAGATCACCATCTTCGGATCCGGTCAATGACTGAACCACCACGTCGTTTCTTGATCCGGCAACACCGTGTTGATTCATAATCAGGGGCGGGTCTCCACCTCGGGCATCTTGGGGTTTAGCCCGGTGGCGAGACCCCAATACCACTAATAAGTACCCTACAAAATTAGATAGAAAAATCTAGTGTGATGAATTGACAGCCTGGGCTTCTAATGCATATCCCGTGGCACCGCCCCTGCTGACATTTTTTCCATGTGTGCAGCAGGCCTGCATATGGTCAGGTCTTTATGAAAGACTCTTTGCCAATTACCCGACGAGAGGACGATCTGATATTCTGATCGACGCCGCGTACGTTGAAAGGCAAAAAAAAAATTTGTTTGGTTGCGGGTTGCCATCCGCCAGGTCCTAGGTGCAGAGCATGACAGTTGACAGGTGCGCTGGCTAGCGTCGCCCGTGTGTCGTCTGTCAGCCGAACAACCCGGCGGGGAGGAGAGATGCGCGCGCGCACGTAGCCTAGGTTTGGCGTGGTTTGGTCCGTCCGGGTGGCCCACGCGACCAAAGGAAACTCGCTGGCAGGCAGTTCAAGTTCAGTCCAGCTGCAGCTCATCGGTCGGTTCGGTTGCGCTGCGCCGCGCGCCGAGTTCGAGGTGACTGACCATGCGCTTCTTCTTCGATCTTTCCCTGCAATCATTTCGATCGAGCAAATCATTCCGTCTCGTTCCTCCGGACCTCCGCCGTGCGGTTGTTCGCTTGATGACTAATCTCCGAAACGCGGCGGTCGGCCGGGAAAGGAGGATCGATGGATTCAAATAATGGAGCAGGCCAGGCCAGCATTGCAAAGGTGAGGCCTGCGCGGCGCGCTGGCGCCCATGTTGTCATGCACCTGTCGGTCTCCGCGGGTCGATAACGACATGTCGATCGGTGCAGATCTTCGGAACACGTGCTGCCTTTAGATCCCAGCAGCAGGTTAACGACGCGCGTCCATACAGGTAAACTCAACGTCACGGTGCTCCTCAATTATTTATGCAACGCCAGAGAGAAGAATGATCGATGCATCTCTGTTAGTAGCCTGGCGGATTTGGTATGCTCACGGTAAGGTTACACATGTTAAGCCCCTTCCGCCAATCGACGGTTCTAGAAGGTTCTTGTTGAGTTATATGAACACCTTAAAAAAATACTTTCTTCGTTTTAAAATATAAAATATTTTAGGTTCGTGAAAAAAATGTATCTAGACTTGTTTTAGTTTGTAGATTCAATCTAAACGTGAGTGAACTTATATATTAAAAAGAAGTTTAGATACATTTATTTTACAAAGCTAAAAAATCTTATAATTTAAAATGGAGAGAGTATTAAGGTCCTCTCTACTGATGATATTCTCAAACTCAAGCATTCCCCTATTTCTAGATCTCGAGATCATGTGCCTGCAGCGCGTGGAAGATGTCACTGGTGGAAAACGGGCATGTAGTCCCGGGCCATAACGGAATCTAGTCCCGGTTTTGAATCCGGGACTGCCAAATCAGGACTAGAGGCCTCATCTCTAGTTTCGGCCTGCTACCGCCCGGGACTAGAGTTGACCACGTCGCAGTTTCTGCGAGACAGAGGACGGAACCTCTCTAGTGTCGTAACACCACCCGAGACTATAAGGCTTACTCCCGCGGCAGAGAATTCGTTTGTTTTCCCATTTCTTTTGTCATTTCGTTTCTTTTTCGGTGTGTCATTATAATTTCAAACATATATTTCAGTACACTTATTCTATGCTACTACATATACAGTACACGTCGATGCATCTATATAATTAATATTCGATCCCTTGCAAGCATACATATATTCAATCATATCAAAAGGAAAAAATGTTTTGAAATTACATGTTCATTGCTGATATATCATATCAACTACATGAAGATCACTAGGGCATATCAAGTTCCGCATCATCCACATAATGTTCTCCATATATATCAAAGACCTCCTTCATAAAAAATCCCGCCAGTTCCTCTTGAATTGCTCGTACGCGATGTTCTGGTTTTAGATTCTCCCGCAAATCATGAATATAATATGAATCAACTTTTCGCTCACCGGTCAACTCGCGAATATACTCGCAGATGAAGAGTCCATATAAATGAGTTCCCGATGGATGTTGTAAACTTTTCACCATTTTATAAGTTAGCTCCTCTTTGAATGGACATGGTATTTTTTGTTTGGACTGTGTCCAACACCATTAACGAACTCGTCAGAGCGTCTGTCAGTACCGTACATCCATTCCCGGACCATCTGCATTATAGTAAAAATATATCAAAAACCATTACACATCATCAGAAATAGATATCAGTGACCAATTTAATACAAGTTATAATGAGAGCTTCTAGAGCATTAATTTTGAATTTTGAAAATTTTAGATGCACCATTTTGTGAATTGGAGAAAATAATTAACATGATAAATGTGGAGTTTTTGATTATTGTTCTATCAATTAAAACCTCATTCCATTCTATCTTTGAAACTCTAAAATTACACATTTAAATTTCTAGTAACTATGTGCCTAGTCAAAATTTGTTACGCATTTCAAAATCCTCTACTTCTAGAGCATGCATGCAAATCCATATCTCTACTTCTAGAGCATTGAGCTAAAGTAACAATAAGAGATGAAAGGATGAAGTTCTAACCTTTTAAAACTTTGGATTTAGGGGTTGCAAACTAAATCTTGACAAATCTTGAGAAAAAAAAGGCTTGAACTTGGCTTGCTTCTCTGAGTAAAATGGCCACCATGGCTCGAGCCATGGCCACGAAGCTGCATTTATATGGAGAAACAACTAGTCCCGGACCGTGATACGACCCAGGACTAATAGTCCCGAAAAGAGCAGTTGGCCGGCTCGAAGTTTCTAGTCCCGGGCCGCCGGGACTAGAGGTCCAGTCTGGCCCGGGACTAGCGTCTATCCCGATTACTAGCCGTTGGAGAAGTTACGGTCCGGGACTAGTGCCGGTTCGTAACAAACCGGGACTAGTGACATGATTGATTTCGAACCGAAGAGGTGTTTTCCACTAGTGTGTCCTCCGTTACTCGTTAGCTTAAACCTTCTCCTGGATAGGTGAAACTTAACTTTGATGGATCCTTCAAGAAGGAGGATGGTACGTCGGGTGCTAGAATGATTCTTAGATATGAACATGGCAAAACTATTTTTTCTTCATGTCGTCAATTATTCAATTGTGTTCATCCAATAGAAACTGAAAGTAAAGCTTGTGAAGAAGAAGGAATTAGATTGGCACTAGAATGGAGCGACAAGCCGGTGATTGTGGAGTTGGACTGTTCTTTGTTAATTGATGCAGTTAAAAACGAAGTTAGGGATAGATTGCCGCTTGCCCATATTATTTTTGAGATTAGAACTTTGGTTAATGGTAGTAGACAGTTATATTTTGTAAAAGTGGAACAATCTCAAAATAGGGCTAGTCACTTCCTCGCGAATTTTGCGATAGTAGAGGCCAAAATTTCATGTATGGTTGGTGCAGGACTTTGTTGGAATTTTTGGCTAAATAGGCCCAGCCCATTTATTATATGCCAATAATTTCCTAAAATCCTAGAGATCCATTTGGCTCATTCATGCAAGGCAAGAGCTGGGACAAATGTTTAGTCCCACATTGCTAGTTGAGTGGAAGTTGGACCAGCTTATAAGGTGAGCTCTTCCACCACTTGTACGAGCTTGAGAGGAGAAGACATATACACGCGCGCTCTCCTCCTCCTCGCCTCGCCACGTCACGACGCGCGCGCGCCACGAGTTGCGGGAATCTCGCCGAGCCGAGCTTTATTTTGTCACGCATGAATGGTATATGAACAGTTGTATAGAAGATGAAACGTTTTGCTCGAGTGGACTTTTAATACGAGCTAAATAAATACGAACTGAGTGGAGGTTGTCCGGTGGGCTGCCGCCTGTTCGCTTCAACTTCTATCCTGTTCGTTTTATCTCCTCCGCAGCCTGTCTGCCTTCCTCTCTGTGTGTCTATATAAGAGAGAGATCGCGCCTCCTATCAGACACACTTCCACACATCCTTTGCGCCTCCAGTTCCAGAGCACTGCGCTAATTAGATCTTTCCCATCCCATCTTGCGGCGTGTACCGCGAGCCGGGACAGTAGGACTCCGAGACCTCGCTGCTTCGAGTCCTGTACGGGAGAAGGGCGATAAGGTTTTTGGGGAGCGCTATCGGCGTGACTACTGTCTTCGTCACGGACTCCCTCACGGATAGAGACTGCGGCGACGTCTTCCCCGACGAGGACTTCTTCCCCGACATCAGCACCCTCTTCCTCGACGACATGGCTAACGAGGGTTCCAACGTCGGCGGTTCCTCTATTGCTACTGCAGTGTATATTTTATTTCTCAATCTTGTTCTGACCGCATCTAAAGTTTTACGCCTTGCAGTTTGTTTGGTTATATGCCTTAATATGTATTCGTTGTTTCACATGATTAGTATATTGCCTATTATTCTAATTATGTTTTATCTAGCGTTTATTATGGATAATTCGCTTGGTAAATTGCTCTTTTATTCAACAATCCAAAAACCTTATTTCAGCCAATTTGCCCCAAGTGGCTCTGTTGCTTCTATGAAGCCACCTGTGTTCGAAGGTGTCAAGTACAAACGATGGCGTGCGAGAGCAGTGCTCTGGTTTTAGACCATGAGCTGCTATAATGCCATCTATGGCGCACCGGAGAGAGAACTTAATTCCGCTCAGGAAGAGGCGTTCCAAAAACTTGATACCACTTTCAAGGCTGCCTTGATCAGCATTCTTGGCGACAATATTATCGATTCATATCTGTCATTTAGCAATGGCGAGGATATGTGGGATGCGCTCGAGAGAAAATTTGGAGTCTCTGATGCTGGCAGTGAACTGTATGTCATGGAACAATTCTATGACTATAAGATGGTTGATGACCGTCCCATTGTGGAGCAGGCTCATGAGATACAGTCAATTGCCAGAGAGCTTGAGCAGTTCACTTGTGTGTTACCTGACAAGTTTGTTGTCGGAGGCATTATTGCCAAACTTCCCCAGTCATGGAGGAATTTTGCTACTTCTCTAAAGCACAAGAGACAAGAGTTCTCCGTGACGGATCTCATTGGGACTCTTGATGTGGAAGAGAAGGCGAGAGCAAAAGACACACGTGCTCGAGGTACCGAGGGAGGTTCTAATGCCAATCTGGTACAGAAAAGGAACTTCCAGCCTCATAAGTTCAAGAACAAAGGCAAGTTTGACGGCAAAGGAAAGTTCGATGGAAAGAACAAGGCCTCACAGTCTACCAGCTTCAAGAAGAAGACTGATAAGAGGAAAGGTGCTTGTCATGTGTGCGGTGATCCTAATCATTGGGCTTCTAGTTGTCCCAACCACTTTGACAAGCGCCAGCATGGAAAAGGCAGCAAGACTGATAATGTTGTCATGGGCGACGTTGAGATGAAAGATATTGGGTATGATATATTACCTACTGTTCTTTCATTATGTTATTCTCCTGATTGGTGGATTGACACGGGCGCTAATGTACATGTTTGTTCTGATATTTCCATGTTTTATTCATATTAGGTCAGAGGGACTCAAACTGTGCTGATGGGGAATGGCTTGCATGCTTCTGTTCATGATGTTGGTACGGTCGATCTGAAGTTCACTTCGGGAAAGACCGTGCGCCTAAAGAACGTGCATCATGTTCCCTCGATAAATAAAAATCTTGTTAGCGGATCTCTTCTGCGTCGAGATGGCTACAAGATTGTATTCGAGTCCAATAAATTTGTAATTTCGAAGTATAGAACCTTTGTTGGTAAAGGCTATGAGTGCAGAGGCTTGTTACGCTTATCTCTGTCAGACAATTGTAATAAAGTTGTTAATCATATTTACACAAATTTTGAATCAAATGTCTGGTACTCTCGTCTTTGTCATATTAATTTTGGTTGTATGACGCGGCTAGCCAAAATGAATTTAATCCCTGATTTCACAACTGTTAAGGGATCTTAGTGCCAAGTCTGCATGCAAGCTAAACAACCTCGCAAGTCACATACGACTGCAGAATTGAGAAATTTAACACCACTAGAACTCATATATTCTAATCTTTGTGAGATGATTGGTGTGTTGACAAAAGATGGAAAGAAATATTTCATGACTTTGATCGATGACTCTACGAGATATTGTCATGTGTATCTTCTGAAATCAAAAGATGAGGCTTTGAATTTTTTCAAAATCTATAAAGCTGAGGCAGAAAATCAACTTGATCGAAAAATTAAGAGGCTCAGGTCTGATTTCTTTTTTTCAACGAGTTTGATTTCTTTTGTGAGTAATATGGCATAATTCATGAGAGGACGCCGCCCTACTCACCCCAGTCAAATGGAGTAGCCGAAAGAAAGAACCATACTCTAACAGATTTGGTTAAGGCCATGTTAGACACATCGGGTCTCTCTAAGGAATGGTGGGGGAGGCACTATTGACCGCGCGTGATGTCCTAAACCGAGTTCCCACAAAGAACAAAGAAATTACTCCATTCGAAGAATGGGAGAAGAAAATATTAAAACTCTCTTACTTACGTACTTGGGGTTGTTTGACAAAGGTTAATGTACCGATCCCCAAGAAGCGCAAGCTTGGACCAAAAACCATTGATTGTGTGTTTTTGGGCTATGCTTTTCATAGCATTGGTTATAGATTCTTGATAGTAAAATCTGAAGTGCCTGACATTCATGTCGGTACAATCATGGAGTCGACTGATGCGACTTTCTTTGAGGATATCTTTCCAATTAAGGATAAACCTAAATCATCAAATTCAGAGATACCTAGTTCATCTAATCAGGAATTTGCTACATTCTCTAAACCTCCATTCCAATTGAACACTCTGAAAGTCCTAAGGAGGAGGATAATGAAATTCCTAAAAGGATCAAGAGACAAAGGACTGCAAAGTCTTTTGGTGATGATTTCATTGTGTACCTTGTGAATGACACTACCACTTTCATTTCAGAAGCATATGCATCTCCTGATGCTGACTACTGGAAGGAAGCCGTCCATAGTGAGATGTATTCCATCTTAGATAATGGAACATGGGATATCACTGATCGCCACTATGGGTGTAAACCTGTAGGATGCAAGTGTGTGTTTAAGAAAAAGCTTAGACCTGATGGTACTATTGAGAAGTACAAGGCACGGCTTGTGGCCAAGGGATATACTCAAAAAGAAGGTGAAGACTTCTTTGACACTTACTCACATGTTGCCAGATTGACCACCATTCGAGTATTACTCTTATTGGATGCCTCTCATGGTCTTCTCGTTCATCAAATGGACGTTAAGACAACTTTCCTTAATGGAGAGTTGGATGAGAAAATTTACATGGATCAGCCAGATGGCTTTGTGGTAAATGGTCAAGAAGGAAAGGTGTGCAAGTTGTTGAAGTCTTTATATGGCCTAAAACAAGCCCCTAAGCAATGGCATGAGAAGTTCGAAAGAACTTTAACTGCTGCAGGCTTTGTTGTAAATGAAGCTGATAAATGTGTGTACCATCGCCATGGTGGGGGTGAGGGAGTCATCCTTTGTTTGTATGTTGATGACATACTGATTTTTGGAACCAACCTTAATGCAATTAAGGAGGTCAAATATTTCTTATCTCGTTCCTTTGAGATAAAGGATCTGGGAGTAGCTGATGTCATCCTGAACATCAAGCTATTGAGAGATGATGACGGTGGGATTACATTGCTTCAGTCCCACTATGTGGAAAAGGTCTTGAGTTGTTTCGGGTATAGCGACGTCAAGTTTTCTCCTACACCGTATGATCCTAGTGTGATGCTTCTAAAGAATCGAGGAAATGCTAGAGACCAACTGAGATACTCTCAAATTATTGGCTCGCTTATGTATTTAGCTAGTTCCACGAGGCCTGACATCACATTTGCTGTAAGCAAACTCAATCGATTTGTTTCAAATCCAGGAGATGATCACTGGCATGCTCTTGAGAGAGTCATGCACTATCTAAAAGGCACTACGAGCTATGGCATTCACTATACCGGGTATCCGAGGGTGCTAGAGGGTTATAGTGATTCAAATTGGATATCTGATGCTGACGAGATAAAGGCCACGAGTGGATATGTATTCACACTTGCTGGTGGCGCTGTTTCTTGGAAGTCCTGCGAGCAGACCATCTTAACAAGGTCAACTATGGAAACAGAACTCACAACATTAGACACAGCCACAGTTGAAGCAGAGTGGCTTCGTGAAGTCTTGATGAACTTGCCTGTGGTTGAAAAACTAATACCCGCAATCCTTCTGAACTGCGATAATCAAACTGTGATTTTCAAGGTAAATAGTTCTAAGGATAATATGAAGTAATCAAGACATGTGAACAGGAGACTGAAATCTGTCAGGAAAATGAGAAACTCTGGAGTTATTGCATTGGATTATATCCAAACATCTAAAAACTTGGCAGATCCCTTCACAAAGGGTCTATCACGCAATATGATAGAAAATGCATCGAAGGAGATGGGTATGAGACCCACAAATTGAGCTTTCCACGGTGGTAAATCACTCTATATGATCGGAGATCCCGTGAATTAGAATTAGGAGACAAGCTATTGGTTAGCTAAGAGGAAAGTATCCCTACTTTAATAAACACCACTCCATAAAGATGCAATACTTTCCTATTCTGCACGGCAGGTTGATTTATTATCTTAATATGTTCTAAGTGGCTTATCCTAAGCAAAGATGTGTCCTGCAGAACATCTTTTGAAGAACACGCCTATATGAGTCTGACTGTTAAAACGTCGCAGTCTATGAGAGTAGGGTGCTCTCTAATAAACTCATGAAAGGTCATGGAGTATGACGTATAAGCTCCACCCGCAGGAAGTCCCACGGTAGCCTAGTATCGGTCAAGACTTTTTGTGAAGCCAGGTTCACAGCAAACTTGTAGTTCAAGGCATAGTCCACTGTACAAGTTGCAGCCTAGTATAACATAAATCTCTAGGTGGAAGTTCAACTTAACAGTCTTTACTATAGTACCAGTATATAAACAATGTTTTGAAACCAAAGGCAAACTTCATGTGCCTCTGGGATCTGTGGGGGATTTTTGGAATTTTTGCCTAAATAGGCCCAGCCCATTTATTATATGCCAATAAATTCCTGAAATCCTATAAGCCCATTTGGCCCATTCATGCAAGGCAAGAGCTGGGACAAATGTTTAGTTCCACATTGCTAGTTGAGTGGAAGTTGGACCAGCTTATAATATGAGCTCTTCCACCACTTGTACGAGCTTGAGAAGAGAAGACATATACACGGGTGCTCCTCCTCCTTCTCGCTCGCCTCGCCACGCCTCGCCTCGCCTCGCCTCGCCATGCCACGTCACGACGCGCGCACGCCGCGGGTTACGGGAATCTCACAGAGCCGAGCTTTTCTCGAGTGGACTTTTAATACGACCTAAATAAATACGAACTGAGTGGAGGCTGTCCGGTGGGCTGCCGCCTGTTCGCTTCAACTTCTGTCCGTTCGTTTTATCTCCTGCGCAGCCTGTTTGCCTTTCTCTGTGTGTGCCTATATAAGAGAGAGGTCGCGCCTCCTCTCAGACACACTGCCACACATCGTTTGTGCCTCCAGTTTCAGAGCACTGCGCTACTTAGATCTTCCCCATCCCATCTTGCGGCATGCACCGCGAGCCGGGACAGTAGGCCTCCGAGACTCCGCTGCTTCGAGTCCTGTACGGGAGAAGGGCGATAAGGTTTTTGGGGAGCTATATCGGCGCGACTACTGGCTTCGTCACGGACTCCCTCACGGATAGAGACTGCGGTGACGTCTTCCCCGATGAGGACTTCTTCTCCGACATCAGCACCCTCTTCCTCGATGACATGGCTAACGACGGTTCCAACGCCGGAGATTCCTCTGTTGCTACTGCCATGTATATTTTCTTTCTCAATCTTGTTCTGATCGCATCTAAAGTTTTACGCCTTGCAGTTTGTTTGGTTATATGTCTTAATATGTATTCGCTATTTCATATGATTAGTATATTGCCTATTATTATAATCATGTTTTATCTAGCGTTTCTTATGGATAATTCGCTTGGTAAATTGCTCTTTTATTCAACAGACCTAAGGGTTTATACGAGGAGCAGGATCATGACCTTCTGTAATCCCTATTGTTTAATTAAAAACCACTTTTACCCGCAAAAGAAAAACGACGTGTCCAGCTAGGCAGCTACACAGCACGAGAGCCTCCAGTTAGGTAACAACGTAGTACATTACAGAGTAGACATGCACATGGATCCGCGAGCGCATATGCTCATGACATGCCTATATGAGGAGCTTGGGTTTATTACATGGTCGAGCATGAATCACATATGACTCTTTTTGGTTACACCGTTGAATCATGTAAGTCTGTGAGCACACAAGTTTAGTAAAAAAATTGTTTTGGGGGACAAAATTTGCATATGGATGATGTGAGGTGTGGTGGTGGCGGGCCTTTGCCACCGAATATGGTGGGAGGAAATCCGGATCAATGACCTGTCACCGTTTTAGCGCGGTGCGATGTGGAAAGCAAGGGTGGAGGCCCTGGAGCTCGATGGAGGCCTGCAAGTTGAGGCACAGCGCTGGTCGGATGACTTGTGGCGGAGCAGGATGGTGAAGGAGGTGTGGTGAGTGCAATGGAGTTGCATATCCATTATGGTCTTTGTGCTAGGATTTGTGGAGGCTGGCAACAGGGATTCTCCTGAAAATCACAACATACGTCATCGAGGTGTCGGGTGCTGCCTGGGTGTGACCTTGTTTCAGTGGAGTTGAAGGATATTGCTTGTGGATGTCGATGATCATGCTCTGTGCTGTTCTGATGCTCCACACAAGGTGGATGCCAGGGCGATAACCCCGGATCTAGGCCGATGATGCCTGTTGTAGTGGCCTAGCAAGTTCATGTCGATGTGGCGGTGTTTCTCCACAATATGAGGTTATATTAAGGAACACCAACATTTTTGGTTGGTGGTCTGCGCCGAGATTCACGGCGCAATTTGCTCACCTCAGGTCTGCACGTCTTTGATGTTCAGTTCCATAGGCCTTTTCCGCTGGAGAGAAGGAGATCCATGCGAAATATTTGCCCCAAAATTGGCCAGATCCAACAATGGTTATGTCTTTAGATGTCTCTCAACTTAGGCGCGTCATTGAGGTGTCTCCTTCCTCTCGTAATGACAAAGTCCTGTGCTCTTCGGGTGAAAACTCATGCTCCCCGGAGCGGGCGATGATGACGTCAACGTCGCTTCCCTCTTAAGGGTGTCGCCTTGAAGAGATGGCATGTGGGTATTGTGTGGCGCTTCTATTTTGTATGCGGATGTGAACATTAGGGCACCGGCCTCGGATGGTGGATGTACGTTGAGGTGGCGGCCTCGGGAACCTTGTTGGAAAGCAGGTTCATGGGATGGGGTTGTTACCTAGCTTGGGAAGCAACCTTGTGTTGGTAGTGCGGTGAGGTTGTCGGCTCGGTCGGCGCGTATCGATGGAGGCGGTTGGACTTTATGTCGGGGTGGCGGCCCCGGATGTCGTGCTACACTAGTGGTCTATGGGCAGATTGTATATGCATCTTGGGATGCGGGTGACTAGGTCGTGCGGCATTGCGTCTTAATTGCGAGCGGTGGTATTTCAAAGATGGTGGTCCCGGAAGATGGTGTTGGTGGTCTGCGCTAGGCATAGTGAAGCAGCTGGATCTAAGGGCGCCCCCCCCCCCCCCCCCCCCCGAAATTTTTTCAATGCTAAGGGCATTGATATCGTGTGGGCGACGAGGTCACTTTGGCACAGTTCTCCTTGAGGTCCGACTTTTACACCTTCATTGAAGTGTCCCTTGCGTGCTCTTATCATAGGTAGTTACGGTGTCTTCTCTCCGGCATGCATGGGAAGCCGACTGGTCCCGCGAGTGTGTCGTCCGCAGTTTTGTCATTGTGTTTGGACCTAGCTTCTAGGTGTGGACTTGCGTGGGATTGGCCCTGTGGAGAGAGTGGGCGTTGCATTGTGGTCTTAGTGTTCGTGGCATAGCTCTAGCTCGTTTTTTCCATTAATTATCTGGACATATTTTGTCTTCCTTATGAAAAATAATTGACAAAAATGGAGAGACATGGAAGGAAAATGATACAGTACCCCCGGGGGATCCGGTGACTTCCATCCCCCGGGTCGTACTCGCGTGGGCGCGTGCGCACCAGATCGTGGGTGGGGCCCGGCCGCACTGCACGGCTCGCGTTGGTTCATCGCTATTTTTATCCCCACGCGGAGTCTTCTTCCCTGGCACATCAGCTCTAATTGTACTACCTCGCGGGTGCCGCCATGCCTCCATCCGCCACATAGGACCACCGCCGCCCCATGGCTACCTCATCGCCGCCGGCTAGCACGCCAGCCCCGCCACACATCCCTACCTTGCCTCCATCTAGGGAGTGGACGTATCCCCTACCCGACGTACATGTGGTCGTCCTTTGACCTCCGCCGGCCGCAAGCACGCTCGCCGGATTCGCCTCCCTGGTCTACCACCCTCCCCCACCCTGACCTCCTCCCCTCCAGCCAAAGCTGCGTCGAGATCCGCCATGGCCACGTCCTAGGGCTCCACTCTGTTGGGAATATGCCCTAGAGGCAATCATGTATGATGATATTTTCCATTGTATTCATAAAGTTATTAAGTTGTTCTTGTATAAACATCTAATGTATACATTGAATATGTGATTTGGTTGTGGAACTATACATTCATGTTGTTTGTACTAAATATCCTTGGTCATTAAGGTTGTGCTGGACACACAACTTAGACCAATGTGAAAGTCGGCTTGATGACTCGGTTCCACTTGTCATGGGCATGGAGATGCTATTCCGACTTACACAGATTTGGCTAAAGAGTTTAGCGAGTCGGATTGACCCATATTGAGGTACAACGAACAAGTTGTCATTTGTACTCCCTCTGTTTTAAAATATAAGATGTTTTAGCTTTGTGAAGCAAATGTATCTAGACTACTTTTAGTATGTAGGTTCATTCGTGTTTTGAGTGAATCTACACACTAAAACAAGTCTAGATTCATTTTATTCACAAATCTAAAACATCTTATATTTTAAAACGGAGGGAGTATATCTTAATCAGTGTAATCCTTAGACCTAAGGTTATTGCATAATCCGAGTTGAGGATCACCGACTTAGGTTCTATCAAACACTGATCCGTAACTGGGCAGTTATAAAGGCAGAGTTCGGGTCGACTGAGAATCAAGCTACGTGATGTGAATAACCAAGATGAGATTTTGCCCCTCCACTCGGAGAGATATTCTCTGGGCCCTCTCGGATGATATGATTCGGAAATCATAGCCATGCACAACTCGGTTAAGTGTTAACCGAGGCGATCGATCAAGAGTTAGTCGGGTGAATCACTTATCTCGGATCGAGAAGAGAGCCGTACTATTTAAGGGATTACAAATATTCGTCTATAGTCTGACAAGGTATATCATGAGGCAAAAGGGACTCGGACGCAAGTCGCATTGGAAAGGCAAGTCGTCATGACTCTTTGGTACTTGGGAGTCGGCACGTTCTGCTAGGAGCCGCTACCGACTGATCGATTGAGAGTCGGACTCTAATCGTGTCCAAGTTGCCAAGAGCCTGCGGGGTCACACACTTAAGAGCGGGGGCAAGTTCGTATAGGATCTGAACCGAATATCTGGTTGGGTTGGACCCGAGCCGGATTTGGACTGAGTCAGTGAGTCGGACTCACGGTGACTAGTGTTATATGGGATTTAGTGAATAGAACACGAAAATGGAGCCCACATTCACTCCCTATATATAGTGGAGCACAGTAACCCAGAAGGGTTAATCATTGATCGATTAGGTCATTCCACGTGATGGAAACCCTAGCTCTACAACAGTCCTGCCGACGTACCGAACCTAGCAGTTCGCCGCCGGTGTTCCTCCTTGTACGTGTGGATACTAGCAGAGGTGTTGTACGATCAGCACCAGGACGATAGGATCGTGAGGACTGCACTGCATCAACTGACGCGCTTTATCAGTAATCCGCAACTGCGCGTCTAGTGGTAAACCTCGTGACCTTCTACCTCAGCTAGATCTTGGGATCACCACGTTAGAGGAATTTTTTTTGTTTTATCTCTACGTGGCCCAACACACTCCACCTCGATCCCACCATTCCTTGTCCTGCTACGATGCTGCCATAGGAACAAGGCAATGGTGATGGTGCCGCGGCGGCGAACGGCGGCCGCTACACACGGTTTGTTTGTGATGGCGGCTGCTACATGCGGCGACGACGGCTGCTACATGCGATCTTCATCCTTGCTCCACGTGGCCGTCATTGTTGCGCTCATGTTGTCGTTGACTTTGCTACATGCGGCCGCCATCCTTGCTACAGGCGGGCGTTGGGTCTGCTACATGCGGCCGGTGATGGCGCTACGAGTGGCTGCGCCGGGTGCTACCTTGGGCGAAGCGGACACTTTATTTTTGCTACATGATTGTTTTTGTTTTGCTATGTATTCGTTTTATTTTCGCTACACTGATGTTCTCTATATGCTACAATGTTTTCAGTATAAATTTTGGGCTATGAATTCCAGGAAGCCTCCGACGAAGTTGTCTTTTGCTATAGTAGGATAATTTTTTTGCTACAACCGATTCGTGTTTTTGCTACAATTGCATCAAATTTTTGCTACACCGTTTCTCGGCGAGGACTCCCATCGAAAGTCTCCGGCGAGATCATTTCTGCTACACTAGATTTTTTTTTTGCTACATAGTCTCCGGCGAAACTTCGACGAGATCTCCTGCGAGGCCTGTCTTTTTTTTTGTGAACGAACTGTTTTTGCTACGTCCAGCAAAAGCGGAACTTTTTATAAGAAAAACGGATAGTTCCGTAGCAAAAACGGGATTAAAGTATATTTTTAGAACACTTGTCAGCTTGTCCACCCACCCGGGGATACGGAAGCTTTTCTCCCTGGGAAACGGCGTAGTAGTGCCCGACATGGAAACGGTGAACCGTTCACCCGCGGCGGCTAGTGTTTCTTCCGTAGATAGGACATGGGCTTAGCATATTTGTTTGAGAAATGTCCGCACATTTGTTTGAGAAATGTCCGGGTTGTGATGCCAAGCTTGATCATGGGCCTCTGGGCCTGACATGGGCCAAGATCAGTGGGCTTTTTTGTCAGGGAAGAAAGTACAGCGCGCACCAGTCCACCAGTGTTCGTACGTCCCGTTCCCTCGTTTTCCTTTCGTCGCTGTACTAGGAGGACAGTCGAGCTGTAGAGGCTTTAATCGTCGCACGTACGGTACAGACGTACTGTTCTCCCCCTGTCACCAGCACCACTCCACCACACGTCCGCGTCTCGTATCCAATCTTCACCGCTAACCGATGGTGGCAGGTAAACGATCGCTTTCGTAGCGTTAAGCATCAAAGCACAGGTCGAGGAGAAGAATCTACATGCATGGAGATTGATCAGATGCATGGCTGGTGGCCACGCGTGCAGGCAGTGATTAAGTATGTTTTAGCGACACACATCACGCTCCAACTGCCATCTACCACACTAACCTTACACATGACCACACAACGTACCGAACAAAGTTACGTATTAATGCTAGCGTAGCTGCACAACGTCGACTTGCATCAAGATGTAGGAAAAACAATATTAGTTTATTCAATATTATTTAATTATATCCCTGCTGTTTCTACTTTTTTAGCAGAGTTTGTTCGATCTGTTTTTCACGTGCGTGGAACAGACGGAACGTTTAATGAATCAAGAAGATATGCAAGATTGCATTTTTTTTAATGAGGAAGCATATTAGTAATATAAAAAAATACTAATTACATCTGCCTTCTGCACCAACCTAATATCAGGGAGCATTAAAAATGCACACAACCAAAATGATAAATAGAAAAACAGGCCTCACCAAAGTGATAGCTACTCGCATTCATAAGAGCGTCGCTGTAAAGTCACACAAGCATCACACATGGTTTTAACATGTACTTCGTCAGGAATGTGAAACTGAATTCGTGCGACAAGATGTGAAGCATGGTATTCTCCCCCTCCATTGTGTCGATGTCGTCCCCATCTTCGCATCACTCAGCCGTGCACGCGTGACTAGATTGGATGCCAAGCATGAGTTGCGTTGAGTTGGTCGTGTCGATCTCGAGCCGCCACTACGGGCAATGCCGATTCACATGCCAGATCAAGCATGGCTGCATGAAACGCGACGTCTTGTTGTGGTGCTCAAGTGGCCTGCACATCGATTTCCTAGACCGCATCACCACGAATCGAGTCACATGAGATGAGGATGACCTCTAGATCAGCCATTGTTGGGGAGATGACCTCGGGTAGGGTGAAGACGGGGAAAGATTAAAGGAGATTGCCCGTCTAGTTTCCGAGTTAAAGTATGAGTCGGCCGAATCCTGTAGAGTTCGGCCGAGATAGGGAAGGGCAGGACCCTCGTAATAATGGCAAGGCATTACCCGGCCGAGATACTGAATAAGTCGGCCGAGTTAGCCCGAGTAATCGTAATGCAGGAGAAGGGCAAGCCGAGTTACGCGAGGCGGGGCCGAATGATACAAAGCTTGCAAGGGAAGGAGAAGCCCAAAGTCAAACTCTAGCCGCAGGCTAGGGAGAATCTGAGCGGAGCCAAGCACAAGGGACAAAGGCGCAGAGTGACAGAGCGACAGAAGGAGGTCACGGAGGTGACAGTCCTGAAGCCCGAGGCACGCAGGAGGGGCCCTCTGGAGCCTTGCCGTCATTAGAAGGGCGACAGGGAAAGGAGGCCGCCGAACTACTATACTGGGACAAGCATATTCCTCGAATATGCTTGCCCCGTCAGCCCTAAAGGAACCCAAGGCTCTCCTTTATAAGGGGAGGCTTGGACCCTGAGGAGGGCATCGGCTCATTTAGTACCGTTAGGCTGATAAAGTTCTTCCTTTCTCCTTGAATACAGCTCAAGGAGCACTTGTAGCCCAAGTGTAACACCCTCAGAATCGACCCTATGCAAGTTTCAGCGCTTCCCGCCAAACCCGCATAGAAACGATTTAAAGGTGCCCACCAGGCACTTGCGTGCGGGTGGAAAACGAAGTAATAACATTACACAACAGTCCTCGATGGGACCCACAGAACAGATATATATACAACACGACTCCATGAGTCAAGAATACAGATATACAGAACAAAGATCCAAATCACCTTGAAAATGGTACAGCGTCCGTCTACGGACAAGATGCAAATGGGGCTAAGAGCCCTGAAGAATAACCAATGGCGTCCATAACCCTGCCCAGGCCAAGCCGGAAGGGTAACCCTGCTAACGACGTCGATCTCAAAACCTGCTTAAACAAAAGGGGTGCCGACAAAGGGCAAAGGAAAAAGAGAGAGCGGTCAGTACTGAGGCCAGTACACGGTGAGGCTAGAATTCGGCGGTCCTCGCCTACATAGGTATGGTGGACTGAGCGGCAGCGGCAGCGGCAGCATGCACTAAACAACCTATAGAGACTCGATACAACTAGCGGCTATCAGAGAGGGGTAAGAAAGACCTATTCGGTACCAATCTGATACTACCACCAAACATACCCATCCTGGTATTCCCCCTCGAGACCAAACGAGGGAGTCAACCGAGGAACTCACACCGTTGGCAGTTTTATTTATTCGGTTATCGTTGCAGCAATTACTAGTCAGGTATAGATAGTCATCCTGATATAATAAGCAGTGGGCACTTTTAGTTAACCATTCCGTTGTAGTTGCGACACTTACTAGTCAGATACAATAAGCATGAGATATCCCAAAACCCAGCAGTTGTTGGTACTTTTATTTAGCCATTCCGTTGTAGTGAAGCTGATTACTAGTCATATCAGATACAAGTCAAATTATAGCAGTAAACTTTAGTTATAGTTGTCTATGATCGAGACCTGTGCTCCAAGTCGTCCATAACCGCGGACACGGCTTCTCGAAAAGATTTAACCCTGCAGGGGTGCACCAAAGTATCCACACGCACTTTGACCCTTTTTGCCAGATCAATTAACATACACCCATCGGTATGTCGGCGGGGCCTAAGTCATGACGTTTCCCAGACCCAAAGCAAGCACGGGGGGCCACCCCACTAAGTCTACCCGCAACGAAGTCGGCCGGTCTCCGAGACGGACTCAGGGTTTGGGTGGACGGCTGTAAACGACTGGGAACCCGAAAGGATGACTGGGCTTGTCGATACAGCGAAAACGTGTCCCGATCCTAAACAGTACAGTGTGCTCCTCGCACAATCGTAAATAAAGCAGTAAAGCATGGCATAGGTACAGGATAGTAAATAAAACCTCAAACTAGTTGTGGCCCCCAGTACAGTACTTTGAAATCAGGTACTAAATCGATGGGGTGCCCATACATCCCACATGTGGTTAGCGCGCTCGATCTCGGAACAGGTGTCAAGAACTCGGGGTCCTACGGGACACCAGTGAGCGGTCGGAAACCAAATATTATCTATCACCCACCGGTGCCTCTGCATTTACCTACTTCAATTTTAGTTGTTAAATAGTAATTAAAGTAAACGATATTTAAAGCCATGATCATCTCCAACCTTAAACATACGACAATACTCCAACAACTGTGGTACTTGACGACACGCAACAGCACTTGAGCAAGCGACTACGACACGCAGGTCCAACTATCTACCAAACAACAGGTAATAGGATGTGTCCAAGGCAATATAAGGCTGCAAGGGATATCACGGGTACGAAAACTAGAGCAGCGCAACACAGATAGCAATAGATCAACAGGAGGGAATAAATACTATAAAAGTAAGATAGGTAGAAAGGAGGAGGTGCTCGCCTGAAAACATATTGCCGAAGGTTCAACCGACGATCGGGTCGATACTCGCATCAACTCATCGGCCTAGTCCGTGAAGAAGCAAAACACTAGCACAAACACCGGATGCACTATTTAATACGACGGCAGAAGATCGGGCATGATGCATGTATGATGCATGACATGGCAAAGGTGCAATGCAATTAGATCATATTAAGCGAAACCGGGGTCCCGACAATTAATTATATTGTTCATGTTGTTTAGATGCCCCCAATTTAAATGTTGTCTTAACATGGCAAAATATATCATCGGTTCGATGCACAAATTTAAATGGGGCCAATATAAGGCTAGATTTGCCCGCATATGGCCCCATATTTAATTATATGGTGAATCGGCATAAGGCCCCCAAACCACACCAATATGCATGCGAGATGAACAATTATCATGCAACAAGTTTTATATATAGCATTTATAAAATAGGGGCTCGGGAAAAGGTTCACACATTAGGGTTCGGCGAACTTGGGCTCTGAGGGGTTCGGGGTTCGACAGGGTTCATCGGGGAACGAGGTTCGGACTCCGGGAGTTAGGGTCTTCGGATCTGTGAAGGAGGTCATGGCGTTCCGCGGAGAAGATCTTGGCGTGCCGAGGGTTCGGTCTTCCAATCCCGGGAAGGATGTCTTGCGGTTTCCCGTGAAGGCGATCTTGACGCTCGGTGCCCGTGAAGTAGAACTTGTCGCCCGTCTTTTGTCGGTGGTGAACTTGACCGATGGTCTTCGGGTCCGGGAAGAAGCACTTGGCGTGGCGCCGGTTACGGGATCGGTCTTTAAATCCGTGAGGCGATCTTGGCGTTCTTCCGGTTCGGGTCCTGGCGCTTCGGATCGGTCTTCAGGGTTGACGGGATCGGCGATCTTGGCGCTCGGGTTCGGCGGTATCGGTCCTCGGACTCCGTGAACGGGGCATCGGATCCGCATCTATGAAGAAGATCTTGGTGTTTCGCGGTCTTCAGGTCACGCCATATTTGTCGCGAAGATCTTGTCACGGCTAGCAGCTACAGGGAACACGCGGGAGCATCCCGACCGGCTCTTGAGCATCAGCACAGAAGCATGTGGCCGAGGCAGCGCCGATGCGGGGCTTGGATCAGATGAGGCCTAGAGGAAAAAGGCTGAACGAGCGCTGGCGTTGAACAGCAGAGGGGCGACACCCAAGTTGGAGTCACTCATGCGCGTGTCGGTGGCAGGCGACAGAGTGGCGACCCGGCGAGGCAGGGCGCTGGCGGCCGGAGCAGGGCGGTGCTGTGCCGGAGACGGCGAAGAGGGCGCTGGCAGGCGGACGGGTACCCGGGGACGCGGTGGGGCGATCGGCGACGAGGAGGCGCGGGCCGGCGACGAGGAGGTCGTGCAGAGGGCGGTAGGGTCCCGCGGCGGCGGAAGGAGGGCGATGCGGGGCGGGGGTCGCGGTCGGGGCTGCTCCGGAGAGGCGGGAGAGAAGGGCGGCGGACGCCTCTGGGAGGCGGGGCTCCACGGGGAGGAGCTGGCGGCGGCGGAAGGAGGGCGCCGCGCGACGAGCGGGAGGAGGCGCGGTAGGTGGGGGTGCTCGCGGGCGGCGGCCGAAGGCGAGGCGGCGAGGCCGGCCGGAGAGGGTGCCGATGCGGGGGGGAAAGAGAGAGGTGCGGGGAGCGTGAGGGAGAGGAGGGAGTGGGTGGGTGACGGGGTGGGCCGAGGGAAGGGGTGGGGCCACGGGGGAGTGGGGCCTGGGAGTGTGGCGTGCGTGTGTGTGTGATGCGTGTGCTAGGGTGTGGGGCGGCAGGGGTGAGTGGGGAGTGGGGGGTGAGAGGAGGTGGGCCAGGTGGCGGGCTGGGATTGGATGGGGTAAGGGAGGGTTATGAGGTGGCGAGAGGCTATTGGGTGGGGTGAGGTGGAGGGGGGCTGGGTAGATTAGGACTAGGTAGGAAAAGGGTCTAGGTGGACCGTTTTAAACTGGGGGTGGCCGACTGGGTCGGATCGGCCCGGTTCGGCTGCCCCCTAAAAATAATTAAACAATTTATTTATTTAGAACGGGACTTTTGCAAACCACTGGTAGACAAAACAAAATAATCCGGAGAACCGGGTTTTAATTGAATAAAGACGGGAATATTTAGAAGACAAAACAGGCTTTGCGAAATTAGTTTTATGCAAACAAAATGCAAGATGACATGACGATGCTCAAATGCAATGTGGCATGATGACATGAGCACGCGGTCATGATGATGCAATGCACAAAAACAACGCGATTTTCTAGTAGTGGTTTTTGCGGGATGCCACACCAAGGAAGGAGAAATAAAGATCTTTGCCTTTGTCTTCTGTGTGTAGAATCAACTGCATCTTCCCTCCCCAGATCCCTCTAGCATCCATTGGCCCCATACTTTAGCCTACCCATGGCATCTGTCGTGCCACCACCACGACAGTTGGCGCCCACCGTGGGGCAAGCAGCGGTGCTAGCTGGAGTCATGATCCGGACGGGAAACTTCATCAACACCGGCGAGCGCGTTGTTTCTGGCTTGGTCCGGAGATTCGATCTCTGTGACTACGTCAGCGATAATGCGGGCAACTTCAGGGGAAAAACTCCCCCGTGCAACGGTGTCTTCATCAGCTTGGGCAGACACAAGGTCTACGTCGGCGTCGACATCTCCGGCATTTATCCTCACCAGGTTGTTGTTGCAGGAGAACCACCCCTTAGCGCTGCGAGCCGTCCGCGCGGAGCGCATCCGGTGAACAGCGTCGAGGTGATGGTTGCAGCCGGAGTGCAGGCGGGAGTAGCGGGTGCCAGATCAACCAGAGACCCCGCCGCAGGCGTGTAGGTCGCGCCCAGGCAGACGGCACCACCACCCACCGAGGTAATCCCTCCAGTGACCAACCAGGCCGAAGTACAGGACACTACCCCAAAGGCACCAAGAGTGAGAGGGCCACCTCTGGAAAGACCAGAAAACATTCTTCAGGCAACCATAGAAAACCTGACTACACCTGTAGTGCCGATACTTGATCCGGCTAATGCTCAGGCGGAATTAGAAGAGACCAGGCAAAAGGTGCTGGTAGAGGCAAAAAAGGTATCGGCCTTGCGGGAATCCTTAAACAGGACCCTGCGAGAATATGCCAAAGCTAATAAGGTTGATGTCGCTCCCGAACGGGTTGACGAGTTGAGATTAAGAGGGAAGAACCTCATAGATGATATTAACAAAGAGCATGATGCTCATAAGGCAGAATCAGTTGATTTGGGCTTGCCGAGGTACAGTACCCCGGCAAAAAACCTGAGAGCGGCAAATGCCGCAGCGTTAGAGTTAGAGGGATTGACCGGCGAAGCCCGGCAGAAACAGCAAGAAAGAGTGAATGAGCTGGTGCGTATCACGAACCAGCAAAATGAAGAAATGCTCAGGGCAGACCCGCCGAGGCCAGGGGCCTCGCGAATGGTTCACTCGGCTGGAGCAGCACCAGCCTTGTCCGTGGCAGCAGCGTCCTCACCTGGAAACAATGCACGAAGGGACAAAGCGGTAACTTCAGGAAAGAGAAACAAGCAAATCGTTCCGTATGATCCGGCGATAGCTGGGAAAGCAAACGAGAACAGAGGCAATGGAAGCCGGGGTAACAGTGGTGAGAGAAATCCCGGCCGTGCTGAGAAAGACGGCGGAAGCCGAGGCAATGGATACCTCGGCAGAAGAGAACTCGGAAGAGGCAATCACGAGAACAATATCCCTGTTGAATTAAGGAGAGAACCGCCGCTCAACCCGCAGCCAAGACATGAACCTCGGCAGGAAAGAGATGCAAGACCAGCTCGCCACAATCAAGTAAATGAAAGGTACAATGATGGTTATTCCGAGATGGAATATGCGATACATGGTGGAAATAACCATTATGGAATGCAAGACAGAGTTCTGTACAGAGATTTGCCATCAAATGATGCCAGAGTAAAGCTAGACCGGCTATATCGATCCGAGTTGCTGGAAGAACAGGGTCCACCGGGTCCGACGTGCTTCGGACCACGGATCATGGGCGAACCACCTGTGCCGAACTTTCAGCTGGCAAGAGGCACAAAGACGTATAATGGGAGCACCAAACCACAAGACTGGTTAATTGATTATGCCACAACTGTGAAAATAGCGGGTGGGAACTTACGATGGGCAGTACGGTATGTCCCACAAATGTTGGAAGGACCAGCTAGGGTATGGCTGAATAATCTACCAGGAGGCAGTATCAACTGTTGGTTAGATTTTGAAGAAATGTTCGTTAGCAACTTTACCAGTACATACAAGAGGCCAAACAGGCCGCAACAGTTAGCCATGTGCAATCAGAGGCCGAATGAAACAGACAGAGAGTTTTTAACTCGGTGGTGTAACCTGAGAAACTCGTGTGAAGGAGTTATAGAGTCGCAAGCTATAGCTTGGTTCGCTCAAGGATGCCGTTATGCCAGTGTGTTATGGCAACGACTGCAAAGAGATATGCCAACCACATTGGCAGAAACCATCAGAATAGCGGACTCCTATGCATTGGGAGATCCGACGCAACCAGAATTAATGTCGGCAGATCATCAGGAGCAACAAGACCAGTATGCAAGAGATTTGGCCGGGTCATCCAGGCGCAATGACTTTAGAGGAAGAAGAAGAGAAGAAAGGCCGGATTATAGATATAATTCGGCCGAAGTGGCAGCGATAGCACAAGATCATCCGAGTCACGGGACGACTCAACGGCAAAAGAATGGTCCTCAGCAGTGGACACCAAGGAATGAAGGAAAAAGACAGTGGACCCCAGAACAAAAGAAGCAATGGCAGGAGAGGCCGAAGTACACGTTCGAATCTATGTTGGATCGGCCGTGTAAATTTCACACGTCAAACCCAGCCAGGCCGGCCAACCATACGACCCGCCAATGTGCATGGATGAAAAATGCAATGGGAAACCCCGCGGGCATTCAGGCAGCACCTCTCCAAGTACATCAGCAGCATCAGCCGCAGTTGACTAGAGCAAATGCACAGCAACTGATGTTACCACCTCCTCCCCCGAGATACGATAACTCGGACCGGAGAGATGCGGTGCATCAAGTGATGAACCAAGGCCAGGATGGAAGGACAAATCCAGGAAACAATGGACGCAATGATTACAGAGAACATCATCAGTCGTATTGCGTGTTCACGACGAAACAGCAAGACAAGCAGAGTGTACAGCGCCGGCATATGGAAGTAAATGCAGTTATGCCGGCAGTACCAAGATATGTGTATTGGTCAGATCAAGAAGTAACTTGGAGCATAAAGGATCACCCCAAGATAATGCCAAGTCCGGGGTCCTATGCACTCGTATTGGATCCAACATTTGTTGGACCAAGCATTAATGTGAAATTTTCAAAGGTTCTCATTGACAATGGGAGCAGTATCAACATCATGTACAAAGATACCATGCATAAACTCGGAATATCGCAGAACATGCTTCAATCCACGAGGACCACTTTCCATGGAATAGTACCAGGGCTTTCGTGCGAACCCATTGGTAAGGTTCGAGTGGATGTGTTATTCGGCACAAGAGATAACTGCAGAGCAGAAAACTTAGAGTTTGAAGTGGTGGATCTAGTGAGTTGTTATCATGCTTTACTCGGACGGCCGACATTGGCCAAATTCATGGGCAGGTGTCATGTGAGTTATCTGAAAATGAAGCTACCCGGACCACAAGGAGTGATAACAGTAGCAGGGGATTACAGGAAGTCAATGGAATGTGCTTCAGCCGGGTCAAATTTGGCCGAGTCATTGGTTATAGCAAGATAAAAAAGAAGGATTCAGGAGGTAGCAGCCCTCGCTCAGTCGGCACAGCTGAATATGCCGGCATTAGCCAATCCACATGGAAGTGTCTCCTTTTAGCCGACTAAAGAAACAAAGAAGGTTCAGATAGATGAGCAATTCCCAGAGCGTACTGTTACTATTGGTGCAGGCCTAGATGCTAAATAGGAAAGCGAGCTCACCAACTTCCTCCGTGAGAATCGGGATATCTTTGCATGGTCAACTCAGGATCTGCAAGGTGTTCCGAGGGAGTTGGCTGAGCACTCTCTGAATGTAAGGCCAGGAGCAAGACCGGTGAAGCAACCTCTCCGCCGCTTCGCCGAAGACAGGAGAAAAATAATAGGGGATGAAATAGCTCGGCTCCTGGCGGCCGGGTTCATCATGGAGGTGCTATATCCGGATTGGTTGTCAAACCCGGTGCTAGTAGAAAAGAAGAAGGATGATCCGAATGTAGCCATTGTATGGCGAATGTGTATCGATTACACGAACCTGAACAAGGCATGTCCAAAAGATCCTTTTCCCTTACCTAGAATAGACCAAGTCATTGATTCGACCGCTGGTTGTGAACTGTTGTCATTTGTAGACGCGTATTCTGGTTTCCACCAGATACCGTTAAATCCAGCCGATCAAATAAAGACTGCGTTTATTACCCCGTACGGGCTTATTGCTATCGCACAATTCCATTCGGTCTGCGCAACGCTAGAGCAACGTATCAAAGATGTATGCAAAAATGTCTACATGACCAGATAGGAAAAAATGTACAAGTATATGTGGATGATGTGGTTATCAAAACCAAAGAAAGCAAAACACTACTGGGTGATATACGGCAGACCTTCGCGAACCTGAGAAGGTTCCGAATGAAGCTCAACCCGGAGAAGTGCACGTTTGGCGTGCCAGCAGGAAAATTACTCGGTTTTCTCGTATCTAGCCGAGGTATAGAGGCCAACCCAACCAAGATAAAGGCAGTAGATAGGATGGAGTTGCCAAGATGTCTAAATGACGTACAAAAGTTCACGGGTTGTTTAGCCTCGCTCAGCTGGTTTGTATGTCGGCTGGGGGAGAAGGCATTACCACTCTATCAACTGATGAAGAAATCAGATAAGTTCATTTGGACTCCACAAGCAGACAGTGCATTTCATCAATTGAAAAGGATGTTGGTCACAGCGCCCATTTTAGCTTCTCCATTATCAAAAGAGCCTATGTTACTCTACATAGCGGCTACCAACAGAGTAGTGAGTGTTGTAATCGTCGTAGAACGAGTCGAAAATGATAAGTCAGTACAGAGGCCGGTGTATTATTTGAGCGAGGTGTTATCCGCTTCAAAGCAAAATTACCCACATTATCAGAAGATGGCTTATGGGGTGTACATGTCGGCAAGAAAACTTAAACATTACTTCGAAGAGCACCCCATCAAAGTGATTTATGAAGCACCCATAGCCGACATATTGAGCAACAAAGATGCAAGTGGCCGAATAGCAAAATGGGCAATTGAATTGTCACCTTACGCTCCGCAATTCGATAGGAGAGATGCAATCAATCTTAGGTTGTGGCCGACTTCTTCGTAGATTGGTCCGAGGTGCAATATGAGCCACCATTAACAGACCCGAGTTATTAGACGATGCACTTTGACGGTTCCAAACTAAGAAATGGTTTGGGGGCAGGAATAGTGTTAACCTCGCCCAAAAGAGATCAGTTGAAATATGTGCTGCAAATACATTTTGCCGCGTCAAAAAACGTAGCTGAATATGAAGCACTAGTCCATGGATTGAAGGTGGCAAAAGAGATTGGCATACGCCGAATCTTATGCTATGGGGATTCAGATCTAGTAGTACAGCAAGTCTCAGGCAATTGGGACGCATTGGATGATAATATGGCTTTGTATAGATTTCATGTGCAAAAGATCAGTGGATACTTTGAAGGGTGTGAATTTCACCACATACCTCGAGCAGAAAACGATGCCGCGGACACGTTGTCAAAGCTAGGATCAACCAGGCAGTCAATTCCCCCAGGTATTGCCCTAGAGCACCTAAGGAAACCATCAATAACACCATCACGGGAGTCCGAATCCATCTTTATTCCGGCAAATTCAGCAGAAGATAGTATGCCGATGGAAATTGACCAGCAATATAACCCGGAATTTCCCAAGAGAAAGACAGCTGAGACAAGCATAACTATGGAGAAAGCCGAGGTAGTTATGTCGACAGAAAACAAGGAAATAGACAGTGAGACCACACCAGAGAAAATCACACCTGTATGGGCGCAACCCATATTCTCTTTCCTTAAAGATGCGACCTTGACGAATAATGAGGTGTTAGCAAGACAGATAGCAAGGAGAGCTAAATCTTATACGATCATAAATAATGAGCTATACAAAAGAAGCGTCACAAGTGTATTGCAAAGATGTGTGAGTTCGGCAGAAGGCCAGGAGATCCTCCTAGATATACATCAAGGAGAATGTGGACATCATGCCTCATCTTGTGCCTTAGTGGCCAAAGCATTCAGGCACGGGTTTTATTGGCCAACGGCGTTGAAAGAAGCCAAAGAGCTGGTTGAAAAATGCAATGGTTGTCAGAGATATGCAACCAAGATACACATGCCAGCGTCCGAGTTAAAAACGATACCTATTACTTGGCCGTTTTCTGTGTGGTGCTTAGATATGGTAGGACCATTTAAGCCGGCCCGAGGGGGGATGACCCACATATTGGTTATGGTAGACAAGTTCACAAAATGGATTGAAGTAAAACCGATAAAAAATGCGATGGGCCCACAGCAGTGAAATTCCTCAAAGATATTATCTTAAGATATGGATACCCGCACAGTGTTATTACAGATAACGGCACAAACTTTGCAGAAGGAGCTTTCGCTAGATTTTGCCAAGAGAAACACATAAGATTAGATGTTGCCTCTGTGTCTCACCCAGCATCCAATGGGCAAGTGGAAAGGTCTAATGGACTAGTATTGTCCGGAATAAAACCACGACTTGTCGAACCGCTGCAAAGGTCGGCAGGATGTTGGATTGAGGAACTACCAGCAGTATTATGGAGTCTCAGGACTACTCCAAACAGATCAACAGGTTATACACCATTCTTTCTGGTATACGGGGCAGAAGTCGTGCTTCCAGCCGACATAATACATGACTCACCAAGAGTTACTCAATATACAACTTCAGAAGTAAATGAAGTAGCTCGGCAAGATATTGTTGATCTGCTAGAAGAAGCCAGAGAGCTGGCACTATCAAGATCAGCTATTTATCAGCAGAACTTGCGACGATATCACAGCAAGAAGGTGAATCCAAGAGTGTTCAAAGAAGGAGATTTAGTTCTCCGACTGGTGCAACACACGGCCGACATGCACAAGCTGTCGCCTCCATGGGAAGGACCATTCGTCGTGAGCAAAGCATTGCACAATGATGCCTATTACCTAATCGATGCTCAATTCCCTGAAAAGAACAGGGCAGACAAAGCCGGCGAAGAAACGAAAAGGCCATGGAACATAGCTTTACTTCGTCCATTTTACTCGTAGCAGTCGTCAGTGACACATTGTAAAGTAGTATCTCAAGATCAAGCACCAACTATGTATTAAACCTCGGCATCCAGAGCAGCGACTCGGGGACTGCCATATGTTATCTCAATTTTAGATTATGTATTAAACCTCGACATCCAGAGCAGTGACTCGGGGACTGCCATATGTTATTTCAATTTCATGTTATGTATTAAACCTCGGCATCTAGAGCAGTGACTCAGGGACTGCCATATGTTATTTCAATTTCATGTTATGTATTAAACCTCGGCATCCAGAGGAGTGACTCGGGGACTGCCATATATTGTTTCAATTTTATGTTATGTATTAAACTTTGGCACCCTGAGCAATAACTCGGGGACTGCCCCAGATTTATTTCTAACCTTAATTCACATACTAAACCTCGGCACCTTGAGCAGCGACTCGGCAATCGTCTTATATTATTTCTGAGATTTGGTCTACATACTAGACTTCGGCGCCATAGGCAGTAACTCGGGGACTACCATATATTGTTTCGAAGTAATGGTTAGCCTTTGATACAAGGCAGGTGTAAAACTTCGACACTCAAAGTAAGAACAGCTCGAATCTCGTATGATATTCGAAGTCCACACCCAGATTAATGGTCTAAACCACGGGAGTACAAAGGAAAATATATATCCCAAAATCAAGAAATTGCAGGGCGCCAAAGCAAAGATTCGGACGAACAAGACCACTTAACAAAGTGATAACAATTACAGCCATATATTTCTCAGCAGCACATGGCAAAAGAAATTCATACCATACAGAAGACGACCAATATTCCACGTACATCATACGCCCGGCATACCAGGGATAAGAAATGACTTAGAGGTTTTTAGCTGGAGAGGCAACAACTTGGTCAGCAGCTGGGCACTCCGAGGTAGGTGGAACTTCGGCCGAGGTTGCCTCGCCCTCCACAGACCCAGGAGTGACTTCGGAGGAAGCCCGAGGCTGCTGAGGAGCGTCAGTTTGCGCAGTAGAATGCCCAGTACCTTTGGATGAGGATCGCGCGTCGCCATTGCCATCTGAGCTCGAACTGGAATCACCAGAAGTAGCCGAGTCATCCTCATCTTCTCCTTGCTCAGCTGAGTTGTTATCCGACGCATCCTCAACTATGACCTCGTCTTCCGGGTTAGGAAGGAAACTCGGACCTTCGTTCCAGGTATGCACGTCGGCATACTCAACGAGCTGGAAGGCGCGAGCTTGCCGAAGAGCGACAAAGGTTGGATCCTCAACCCAACGGGAACCAGTGCGCAAATTTCTCAAGATGTCAAGAGAAATATCTTCATACCATGACATGATAACAGTGAGAGCCATGTCAGCGCCAGCTCGTCCGACTGATTCCCTCCAAAGACTTAGTTGCCTCTCGGATGCCATTAATCTTTCCACCAGCAATTGGACCTCATTGATATCAGGAGTCCCAGAAGTATTCGGCCAGAGAACATGGTAGGCTCGGATAGCCGCCTGCACCAAATCTCTGCCCATAATCTTCATCGGACCAACTGCAGCACCGACAGCAACCAGGAAATCTTCCATCAAGTACTCCGAGTCCGCGTCAATAGGAACACCTCGGCGCACACGAGCACTAAGAACCGCTTTAGAGCTCACGGGCTTAGCTTCTGGAAAATGATCTGCGCAAAACACGAATGCGTCAGTCGGCAGTAGAAAAAAAGAAAAAGATAATCCGGCTGTGCTAAGAAGCTTACGATGAATATAACTTAGCATTATCTGAAGGTCTTTAGCCCAATCAATCTTGCTCTTCTCAAAGCGAGCGATCTCCTCACTCATTCCCCGAGTTTTCAGTTCGGCAGCCTCGAGGAGCTCTTTGTTTTTCTGCAGTTGCAGAGCTAGCCGATTTTTCTCCTCGGAGAACTCCTGGTCGACCTTTTCTAATTCGGACTTCTGAGAGAGCTTAAGGGCCTCCACCTCGACACGCGGGCGAGCTATCTCATCGTCTTTTTCTTTTAGCTGCGCCGAATGAGTAGCGCTTTGTTCTAAAAATGCAGCATCACATCAGGCATGGGCGTGCAATCTTGGTGAGATACTGCAAAGGCTTGTAACTCGGCTTTACCAAAGCCAAAAGAGATAAAAGAAAATTAGCGCACATTTTAAAGAGGGAAGGTATAAAGTAAAAGGGCAACTAACCTTCCAGGGTCTTGACTTTCTTCTCAAGACGGATGTTAAGATTATTGATGTTACCTGTTTACCAACAAAGTGAGCCGACATCTCGCATACAAAACAATAAGAATGTCGGAGATGACGAAAAGGATTGTCGACTTACCAGCTTTTTTCACCACAGGAATAACTTTCTCATATTTTTCTTCTAATTTTCTGTGCGAAAAAAGCAGTCTTTGAAATTCGGCGGTCCGCCGGTCATGTGCAACCTAAGCAATAGAGCAAATAATGAATGGATATTCGAAGTTAAAATAGATCCGAGTCAAGCAAAACTTAACCCGGATCTAGGTGGCTGGATGTTCGAAGCTAAAATAGATCCGAGTCAAGCAAAACTTGACTCGGATCTAGATGGCCGAATATTTGAATATAAAACAGATCCGCGTCAAGCAAAACTTAAACCCGGATCTAGGTGGCTGGATATTCGAAGCTAAAACAGATCCGAGTCAAGCAAAACTTGACTTGGATCTAGATGGCCGAATATTCGAATATAAAACAGATCCGCGTCAAGCAAAACTTAACCCGGATCTAGGTGGCTGGATATTCGAAGATAAAACAGATCCGAGTCAAGCAAAACTTAACCCGGATCTAGGTGGCTGGATGTTCGAAGATAAAACAGATCCGAGTCAAGCAAAACTTAACCCGGACCTAAGTGGCTGGATAATCCAAATTCAGATAGAGACAAGTTGATCAGAATTTAAGGCAGATCTAGTTGGATAGAGGTTCGAATTTTAAGATAAGACTCAACTGAGTAGAGAATCATAAAACTTCCAAACGAATAACAAGTTATTCGCTTGCAAGCTTCGGGGACTAGAATATATATAATAGCATCTAAAGAATTAACCAAAACTCCATAAAAAGCAATTACCTCATTCATCTTGTTACTATCAAGAACGATCTTGGCGGCTTGATGCAGGCGGCTGCTGATGTCGGAAATCTGGAACGGCTGGCTGGGTTACCCTCGAACTCATCAGCAACATTCCAGTTATTGGCGTATTCAACCAGCGAGCCGAGGCTGTTCCCACTCGCCGTGCGAGTTAGGACTTTACCTCGGGCGTGTTGTGTAACCACCGCTGTCGCTGGGCTTTTATGAAGAGCGAGCTGGGTACCGGCAGCCGGAGTAACGGAGGCTTTGGCGGAGGCACTTCCTTTGCGCAGCACATCGGCTATACTCGGCTGAGAAGAGCCGGCAAGACCTTTCTGGGAGGAGGAGGCTTTAGTGGCGACGGCTTTTCTTGTCTTAAGAGAGGCGTCGGTGGGAGCTGATACCTCGGCAATAGGAACGGCGTCTTTAGGAGGCGGAGGAGTCACGGTCGAAGAGGGCGCCGAGATATGGACGCCCTCGACCGGGGAAGGAGTCACTGTGGAAACCGCAGCGGCATAAAGAGGCTCGGTAGAGACATCAGGGTTCACGGAAAAGGCAGCAGGCTCGGAAGAAATATCTGCGGGCCGAGTGGAGTCATCGTTTACAGGAGGAATCTCAGGTGCGTCCTGGCGAGGTGGCGTCCGATTCGGAGCTGGAGGAGACGAGGCGTGAACAGGACTGGGAATCCTGGTATCTTCGGTAGGCGGAGGAGACGGTTGCCGAGTCATACGACTCGTCATGCTGGGACCGCCGGGCTTAACAGAAAGTGGAGCACTGCGAAAATAAAAAAGGTCAGGTTAAAAAGCAGAAAGAGAGAAACAAGAAATACGAGCAAAAGAAACTTACCCTGCGACTCCAGGCATGGTCTTGCGCCTGGGAGGATTCGGAGCGGATTTCTTTATTCGTTTCTTGGGGGCCGCCTCTGAGGCACCAGCGGGAGCCCCATGTTTCCCCGAGGTAACAGGGGGCCGGGAAGCAATAGGCTCGGCGTCGTGAACCTGACCGGCCGGATTAGCTGGGAAAGTAGAAGCCGGAAATGCATAAGAAATTGGCATTGCGGCAACTACCTCTAGAATTTGGACCTCGTCCGAATCACCTTCCTCCTCGTGGGCCGAGGACTTGCCACGAGCACGAGCCGGAGCGAGATCCGACTTGGGGACGAACTCTTCCGAGTCCGGCTCCCCACTGTCCGGGGTATTCCGGTCCGCAGGCCATGGAAGTGACAAAACCTCGGCGTCCTCATTCTTCTGCTCCGCGAACCTCTGTAAGACAAAAAAGAGGAAGGTTAGCAAAGATAGTTACGAAAACAATTGGAAAGCAAAGCATAAGTGATTAAGCTTACTTCGGGAGGGGGATGCTCGTGGGTGAACGGCTTCAATCCCCAAGTCCAGTCCTCAGGCATCTCCGTCTTAAAGATAGCTCGGACACGCTTAAAGATGAGATAGTTGTCCAGCTCCACGGTCGAGACTCGGTTGGGGTCAAGAGGACCGCTCATGTAGCAGAGTTTGTGCGTGCGCTTCTGGAATGGGCAGATTCGGCTACTGACGAAGGTAGCCATTAAATCCTCGCCGCGTAACCCGGCGCGGATCAATTCCTTAAGCCGAATCTCAAAAGCCTCGGCCAAAGCGTGACTCTTCCTCGGATTGTAAGTCCAGTTCTCCTTAGAAGGTGTGCCAATGGAGAAGGCAGGGAGCCGAATCTTGTCCTCTTTTCCCGTGTTCTTGACATAGAAGAAGGACTTGTGCCACTTCTTGCACGACTCTAGCCCCGTGACACGAGGAAATACGGATTTCCTCCGAGGTGTAATGGATGCTGCTCCACATTGAGTAAGCAGTTTCTCGGATGGGTGCAGAGACTTGTCTGGGACAACATTGGAACGAATCTGGAAAAACTTCGACCAGACATGCACGGACGGCCACAAGCCGAAATATCCCTCCGAGGCAGAGATAAAGGCGGAGAGAGAAGCGATGGCATTGGCAGGAAGATGATGCGGCTGAAGGCCGAAGTAATCCAGAAACTCCCTAGCAAAGTCGCTGAGAGGGAGACCAAAACCGCGCGCGAAATGCGACATAAAGACTACATACTCGCCCTCCCTAAGGTCGGGAGAGGACTCGCTGCCGGGTAGGCGACAAGCTACCTCGGCGGGAATCCTCCGAGTCCGGATAAGACACTCGATCTCGCGGCGAGTAACGGAGGAGCCCTGCCACGAGCCTCGCTCGGGCCCAGAGCCAACATCATCATCCTCTATCAGGGCACCACTGACGGAGCTAGACATGGGCTCGCCGGAGAAATCCGCGGAGGAAGAACTAGCGGCGGAGGAAAGTTTAGAACTACAAGGCCCCGTCGTGATTCTATCCAAGAAACGGCGGCGGAGCGGAGACAGAACTGCCGCGCAATAACAGAAGAGCAGTTGAGATCTCTAGAGGAAAAGCCAGGCGACGGGACCGGAGAAACTCACCGGCGACGGCGCCAAAGCAGGCGAGCAGCACTGACCACGACGGAGCGGTGCGGCCAGATTCGTGCTACCAAGAATGCGGACGAGCGCACGGCGGCGGAAGCACGAGCGGGCGCGAGGGCGAGAGGAAGAAGAAGGGCACGGGCGAGCGAAAAGGGGAAAGTAAATCCCCTAGCGCCGCGCCCCTCTTTATAACCGCGTAACCTGCGAGGTAGTGGGATCGTGCGTGAGGCAGTTGACCGTGTAGATCGTGTATGCAGAACCAACGCACGATGATGAGGGGAACCGCACCAGCGGCCACACAGTGGGAAAGAAAGCCACGATCCCCGATGGAAACGGCACGCGAGGCGTCGCAGAGCTGACAAGACAGGAGCAGCGGCGGCTGTAGACTGACAATGAATACAATAGGGGAACAAAAAACTAGAAATACAATGATGAGTAAGACACATAGGACGAGGCATACGTGAGAAGATAGGATGATACCACGAGCAAATTAACTCGGAAACAAGGCAAAAGAAATCTCTTGAAACTGATACGGCCCGGCCGAATTTATTGGCAGGGCCATACCAGCTTCGGGGACTAATGTTAGGGAGATGACCTCGGGTTGGGTGAAGACGGGGAAAGATGAAAGGAGATTGCCCGTCTAGTTTCCGAGTTAAAGTATGAGTCGGACGAATCCTGTAGAGTTCGGCCGAGATAGGGAAGGGCAAGACCCTCGTAATAATGGCAAGGCATTACCCGGCCGAGATACTAAATAAGTCGGCCAAGTTAGCCCGAGTAATCTTAATGCAGGAGAAGGGCAAGCCGAGTTACGCGAGGCGGGGCCGAATGATACAAAGCTTGCAAGGGAAGGAGAAGCCCAAAGTCAAACTCTAGCCGCAGGCTAGGGAGAATCTGAGCGGAGCCAAGCACAAGGGACAAAGGCGCAGAGTGATAGAGCGACAGAAGGAGGTCACGGAGGTGACAGTCCTGAAGCCCGAGGCACGCAG
Source organism: Avena sativa (assembly GCA_916181665.1). NCBI lineage: Eukaryota > Viridiplantae > Streptophyta > Magnoliopsida > Poales > Poaceae > Avena > Avena sativa. The sequence continues at coordinate 324,908,410 of OV702280.1, forward strand.
GAGGGGCCCTCTGGAGCCTTGCCGTCATTAGAAGGGCGACAGGGAAAGGAGGCCGCCGAACTACTATACTGGGACAAGCATATTCCTCGAATATGCTTGCCCCGTCAGCCCTAAAGGAACCCAAGGCTCTCCTTTATAAGGGGAGGCTTGGACCCTGAGGAGGGCATCGGCTCATTTAGTACCGTTAGGCTGGTAAAGTTCTTCCTTTCTCCTTGAATACAGCTCAAGGAGCACTTGTAGCCCAAGGAAGGAGAAATAAAGATCTTTGCCTTTGTCTTCTGTGTGTAGAATTAACTGTATCTTCCCTTCCCAGATCCCTCTAGCATCCATTGGCCCCATACTTTAGCCTACCCATGGCATCTGCCGTGCCACCACCACGACAGCCATGCCTTGGGAGAGAGCTAGCGAAAAAAATAAGGTCGGGCAGGGGCACCCTGCCGCCATTGTCGGACGGTCTGCTGCAATATTGCATAATGTTCTACATTTGCCATTTGTTATTCAAGCTTGATGACGAAAGGGATCAACGAAAAAAATGCAAGATTGCCTACATTTTCCATTTGTTATTTGAGCTTGATGACGAAAAGGATCAGCAGGAACTCGAACTACTGCAAATAAGATAAAACACTATTGCATAAGAAAAATGCAATTGCACAAGCAGCATGGTTGGACTACAAAAAGAAAGTGCAATTGGATAGTTTTAAGGACCAAGTTCAAAATAAATAAAACAAATTTAAAATTCATAAAATAGATAAGGAAAGATAGATAATTAAGCCACCGACAATAAAAAGGTTTTTTGCAACATAAGTGAAATACACACTCTAGTCTAATGGCATTACACCAATCATGATAGCAGTACTTTACTCGATCGAATTCCCACGCTTATTTTTCCCCCTTTCCATAAAAGAAAGTCGCACAAAGTCAGATCAAGATCGAGCGATCTACAATCACGTGTGAGAGATAACACAACGCAACATAGAGATCACATGATACTTCTTGGCTGTCACGTGCGCAGCTAGACTCCATGTGTGATGTGTTCGTACCCGTAGACTATTTTTTGGCAATGTGTCCCCGATAGGAAAGTTTAAGGAAGCACACCAATGCATGTGTTTCTCTATCTATCCATGCCAAAGAGAAATCCTTTTGCCTACGTTTCTGGACTACAAATGGGAGAAAACACTTTTGCACAAAAAGTACACTTATACCAAAAAAATTGTGCAATTGCACGACTTTAAGATGACAAACTACTCACCGGTGTCGTACTAAACAAAACAAATTCAAAAGTACTCGTAAACGACGAACAATACCGCACTGAGCATGTTACACCATTTACTGGTTCGAACCCTGATGTTTACCTTTTTTTTCCTTTTCCCTAAAATAAAAGTTGCCCCAAGGTTAGAGAAAGATCGAACGGAGATACATGCCACATCACGATGCCATATGGTTCGTGGCTGCTACTTGTGCTGCTAGTACCCATGTGTGACGTGCTCGTTTTTTAAGTTTTTGGACAATGTGTTCTGCAGGTGAAAGTTTCTAGAGCCACGCGGATGCATGTGCTTCTCTCCGTGACCGCACCAAACCGAATCCTCTCACGACGTCTCTATCGGCCTGACCTAAACGATATGCAGCCCGACCTAAACGATATGCATGTATAAACTATTCACGCGGATCCGTCGGACGTGTACAATGATTCAGCGAGGCGACTCATTCGACTTGACTCATCCATGCATCTATTCTGCGACTTGATTGCGTCGGCCTGGACATGCGCGGACAGCACGGACGTTATGCCGTTGGCCACCCGGGCTCATATGTAAAAGAGACATTAGTACTTAACTATAGTTTTTCATTAGATTAAGCACTGCGAGTTAAAAAAAGACCATTCAAACTAATTAGGGGGTGCTACTGCTACTGGTGCTCCTGCGGCTACGGCTAGACGAGGACGGCGGCGTCGCCGTTGCAGCGGACGCTGTTGTCGCGGCCATCGGCCCCGTCGAGCGCCGCCTTAGCGGCCCAGATGGCCCGCTGCTAGACGCGTTCACGGAGACGGCTGCAAGAATGGCCGCGAGCCGTCGCCCTGCCCTCCAGCTTCTATCAGTCCATCGTCGCCCGGTTCACCAGGGTCTTGTCCATCTCGGTGGCCTAGTAGTCCCTTGCCTCCTGTTGGGGGAGCAACTCCGCCGGAGAAGGAGCCGGAGCCGGGATCGGAGCACCATTGGGGCCGCAGCCCAGCGCCCGTGCTATCTGCACGGGGACAGCGAGCGGCGCCTCCAGCTGGTCCACCTCCTCCCCCTCCTCGTCGTCGTCCTCCGCCTCCTCCGTGTCGTCGGCATCGAAGAGACCCCATGTGACCGCTGCCTCAGCGGCCAGAGTCACGCGCTCCTCCTCCGTCGCCGAGTCGGCGACGTGCTCGCGTCGCGCCTCTTCTGCGTTTCTGCGCGCTTTGGCGGCGTGGTGGAGCTCGTGGATGGCGGACTTGGCGGCCTCCTTGGCCACCTCCTCCAGCGTGGTCATGCCCGCCTCGTGGCGGATCTCGCGAAGAGCCGCTGATGCGGCCTCCATAGCCACCGCCTTCACCGCCTCCTTGGCGGCAACGTGGTGTACGTCGGTCACCGCCCATTGGGCGGCCACCGTTGCCGCCACCTCCACCACCTGCTGCAGCGCACACTCGGCGATCTCGCCTTCCTTCTCGAAGGCTGTTGGAGATATGCCGTAGAGGCAATAATAAAAGTAGTTATTATTATATATTTGTATTTATGATAAAGGTTTACATTTCATGCTATAATAGTATTAACCGAAAACATTAATACTTGTGTGATTTGTAAACTAATTAGAGTCTCTAGTAAAGCCTCTTTATAATACTAGCTTGTTGGTTAATAGATGATCATGGTTTCTGGAACATGAACATTGAGATGTTGTTAACAACATGATCATATCATTAGGAGAATGGTGTGATGGAGATACTCCTATATATAAGTGTAGCATAAAGATCAAGTTATTTCAATAGTTCGTTTGCTATAAGCTTTATGATACATAGTAACCTAATTCCTTCGACCATGAGATCATGCTAATCACCATCACTAGATGGATACTTTGATGACATCACACACCACACCGTAATTGGGTGGCTATAAAGGTGGCATTGAGTGTTCGGAAAGTATGTGTTGAGGCACCTGGATCAAGAGTGGGATTTTTTCATCCATATGACGGATAGATATACTTTGGGCCCTCTCGATGGAATGTCATCCAATTAGCTTGCAAGCATGTGACTGGCTCACAAGTGATCACATATCACGGGAACGAGAAAAGAGTACTTATCGGTAACAAGGTTGAACTAGGTATGCAGAGATACTGACGATCAGACCTCGGATAAGTAAAATATCGCGAGACAAAAGGAAATTGGTATCGTATATAAATGGTTCATTCGATCACAAAGTAATCGTAGAAATATGTGGAAACCATATGAATTTCCAGATTCCTCTTTTGGTTATTGATCGGAGAAGAGTCTCGGTCATGTCTACATAATTCACGAACCGTAGGGGGACACACTTAAGGATTTGATGTTGTTTAGTAGATATGGAATGTAAGTAGGGAGACCGAATGTTGTTCGGAGTCTCGGATGGGATCCGGGATATCACGAGGAGATCCGAAATGGTCCAGAGAATAAGATTCATATAAGGAAAGTCCAATTCCAGAGTTCGGGAATGATTCCGGTGTTTTCACCGGAATGATTTAGAAGGGTCTAGAAGGTTCACCGGACCGGAAGGGGAAGGGTACATGAATGTGTCATGACTAAGTGGAATGATTGCATCATGTCCTAGGTCACTTGGCTGGGCGTTTAAAATAAATAAATTAAACTCCAAACTTGAAAGTCAAAAGGCAAGTTTGAAAATTCAAACTCGGACGATGTTTCCTGGTGGAGGAAATAGAGAATCCTTCTCTCCCTCCACCACGCACCTAGTAGGAGAGGGAGTTGGGGAAGGATTCAAACTTCCCTCTCCCTAGCTGCCCCCTCTCATAAATAGAGGGGAGGGGGCTGCCCCTCCACACCACCCACCACCCAAGCCCGCGCCGCCACTCTAGCCGCCGCCGGCCCCACCTCATCCTCTCTGTCTTCTAAACCCTAGACGCCAGGAAACCCTAATACTCCACCATAACCCGCTCCGGCTTAGGCGAAGCCCTGCGGTATCTTCCCTCTACTTTCGACACAACTCCGTCGTGCTGCCGGAATTGCGAGGAGAGAACTACAACCTCCACTGTTTGCTGGAAAAAGTGAGAGGAAGGTCTTCATCGAGTACCGAATGTGTGACCGACTGCGGAAACGCTGCCGGAACACAGCGCCGGAAGGATCGTCTACGCGATCTTGAGATCGGCAAGTGAATGACTACATCACCCACGAGAATCTGCTCTCGTTAACCACTTTGGAATATTCAAGGGTGAGTACTCTAATTGACTCGTTGCTACAATCTAGTAGATAGATCTTGGCTTGTGTGTGTTCATGCGGTAGAATTTTTTGTTTTCCATGCTATGAACCCCTAGAGTGGTATCAGAGCCGTGTGTATATGTAGATCTGTTGCACGAGTAGAACACAATGGTCATTATGGGCGGTGGTGATTTTATTATCAATTGATTTTTGTGTGCTTTGCATCTTGCGATATGGTGGGATGAAGCGGTCCGGGCTAACCTTACATGACATCGTTCATGAGACTTGCTCCACGCTCAACATGCAACTTGTATTGCATAAGTGGCTTTGCGGGTGTCTGTCTCTCCCATCATAGTAAAGATTCAATTTACAGCGGGCACTTGATAGTTCAAGCATCAACGTTGTGGTTCTTGTTCGTAAGTTAGAATAGTACTTATTGAAATCCCCAAACCACGTAAAATATGCAAGAAAAATAGGGGCGTCTAACATTGTTTTGGAGGGGTGTGATGTGATGTGATATGTCCATGATTGTGATTATATATGATGTATGCAATGTTCCTTATTGTAAGTCGGCAACCGGAAGGAGCCTTATGGTTGTCTTTTAAATTTCGTTAAGACCTGCATGTTTATTATTCAAAGTAGTTGTAATAGTTGAAGCTGGTGAACGACAACTATGCAGGACCTTGACGCCACGCTGGTGATGATGGATATCATGTTCGTGCTTAAAGATGGAGATCCGAAGCACAAGAAAAAAGTCCATATCATATCACATATTTTGAATTGCATGTGATGTTAATCCTTTTATGCATCTTGTATTGCTTAGTTCACAACGGTAGCATTATAAGATGATCCCTCTCACAAAATATCAAGTTATAGAGTGTTAGCCCTTAGTAGGCACCGTTGCCAAGACTCATTGTTTCGAAGCACCACGTGATGATCGGGTGTGTTAGATTCTGCGAGTGTATACAATGGGAGCAAGCCAGATTTGCTCATGCGGAAGCTAAGGTTTGATCTTGACGAGCCTAGCATGTATAGACATGGTCTCAGAACACGGATCACCGAAAGGTAAAGCATGAGTCATATAGTAGATATGATGAACATGTTGATTGTTCGCCTTTGAAGTTACATCATCTCTCATGATGATCGGTTTTGATGTGGTGGATTTGGTTCATGTGATCACTAAAACAATGTGAGGGATGTTGTTTTGAGTGGGAATTCACCTAGATTAATTTAACTATTAATTAGAACTCAAATTGTCATAAACTTAGTCTAAACTATTGCAAATATGTTGTAGATCAATGGCGGCCCCTACCATCAATTTTAATGTGTTCCTAGAGAAAGAAAAGTTTAAAAACAATGGAAGCAACTTCGTGGATTGGTTCCGCAATTTGAGGATTGTCCTCAATACTGGTCAGTTGACCTATGTGCTAGATGCACCGCTGGGTGACCCACCTGCAGAAGATGCTACCGATGACGAGAAAAATGTTTATTGTACTCGGAAGAATCGGTACTCCATGGTTCATTGTGTTATCTTGTATGGTTTTGAATTGTAACATCCCAGCATTAGAGCTTAGAAATAAGCTAAACATAGATGTGTGCATTGCATTCATGCGTAGAAATTTCGAATAATTTTCGCGCTTTTAAATAAAAAACCTGCCAAAGTGATTGAAGCTTCTCTCAACTTGATGGAATTGAAGTAGATCATCAAGTTGACTACGATAAGTTTCAATATGACCTTTGCTAAAACCTTATTTTGGGTAAATGATATTTGATCTAAGGATAGATCAAATGTAATGAAAGTTAAACCCTAATACATTATTTAATGATTTATATTTGATCCTTAAGTAATCATATTTTAATATTCATTACACAACTCATGGATACTAAGTTATAATTATAACTTAAGTAATAGGGAGGTAACAACTAAATCTTGATCTATCTTAATCTCATTTACTTATACCATGAGTATCATGGTAATACCGAACTTTAACCCTTTAGTAAGATTGAGTAGGGAAGAAACCAAGTCAAGATCATTCACCATATATCTTTCTTTCCATATCAATCTTTATCATCTCTATTGAATCCTATCCTATATTTGTTGTTCATCAATGTTGAGTAATCAACTATTGATTCACCAATTCTTAACCTATCAATTCTTGACCTATCAACTCTTGTCCTTATCATAGCATTCACTTTATACCTTTAGATAATAAGTAAGAAGAGGTAAGTGGTAATGCTAGGTATGGATATCATCTATAGGATGGGAGTGATTGTAGGAAATCAAATCAATATGGTAACAAAGAAGATTACAAGGATGAATTATGAAGATAAGTTACTAGGAGTAATCCTGTTGAATAAAGTAGGAATAGTAAATGAATAATCTCTCTTAGTCTGATAGATACACTAAGAAGATAATTATAATACAACTATAGTGTTGTATTGATGAAGGCCTTGATTAGCCAACTGGAAACCTAAACCATAAAGGATCAAAGTATTATAATGCTCATGCCTTACTCACCAAGATTGAATTCTTATATCAGGTATAAGTAACATTGGTGGATAGAACATGATTGAACCCTAGTATAGATATATTATCCTAGATTAGTCATCATAAGTCACCATGATAGGATGTGAAGTTTGAATATAAACTACTAAGGTATAGTAGATATAAGATAGTATGATTAAGTTGAAGCTAGAGTAGCATGGAGTTATTGAAGTAGTGTATTCCTATTAAAAGATAATAAGCTTTGGAGGAAAATAGAATTTGATTTATATACATCCATTGGAGTAATGTTAGTGGTGGATGATTAAGGAAGAGTATGATTGGAGTTAGATGTAACCACTTGTTAGATTGGAGATTATCTGCAACAGAGTAGTTGATATAACCAAGTATGGATATGAGAAGATTATGAAAAGCTTTAGTGTCAAGCTCATTGGATTTATAAATGAATTTTATAAGAATAAATGGTAGATAAGAATATTCTTGGGAAGTAAAGCTGATCATGCTAACACATGATGATGGATATGGAGAAGTAGTATATCTAGGAAAGGAATTCCTTAATCAGAAGTTCAGAATTATGAAGTAGGGAAGATAGGAATCCTTGGTAAACACTAAACCCTAAATATTTAACCAAACATAATATCTATTTCATCTGATTGATCTATCATTTTATCTCCACAAAGCTTTATAGGAATATTTCCTATAGCAAATCACTTAAGCACATCCTTGTCATTCCTAACTATCATAATTATATGTACTTAGGAGTTATCCTTATCAATTATTTTCCATAAGACCTTCCAGGAAATAACTTTCTTTTCTAAAAGGTGAAGTCATTCTTGAAAACCAACATAAGGACAATCTGTCTTAACCAATAATCTTTATTCATATATATAAAAGAATGAACAAGAATATTAAAACTTCTAAAAACCATGGTAAGCAATTACAATTTAAAACCCTAATTTTTATTTCAATCATACATGCCTAGAAACTATAGTTATCAATTCTCTATCATAATTCATTTGAAATAATAACTATTTATTTTAAAGGATGATTTTAATAAAGATCATAAACATAAAGACAATATGTTTATCCATTAACCCTTATTCACATCAATAAAAGAAATATGAGAATATTAAATCTTCTAAGAACTTATGGTAAGCATTCTCAATTCAAACTTTAACTCTTTTGTTAGTAATAATAAAATATATACATTACTATTTCCTAAATTATGAGAATAATATTAACCCTATTAAGTACTCAAAACTTTATGTATCAAATAATAATGAAGGATCAATATATATATATATAAGTTCTTTAATATTATAAATCAATAAGAATCAAAACATCATTTTATAGGATCCTAAACAAATCCTAAAACCTAAGACCCTAATTTCTACTTATTCTATTTGATATAATAACCTTCATATGATTATGAATATGAAAGTACATAAAATAAAATAAATCAATAAAATATATTATTATAAAAATTATTAATACCAAAATCTTTAGTATTTCTCCATAAACTTATAATTTTCTAAATAAGAATTCCTAGAAAGCTTAAAACAAATGAATAAATACAAAGCTAGAAAAGAAAACATAAATAAAAATGGATAAAAAGAATCGCCCACTTCCTCACGGAATTAACCGTCGCTCGCGTGCGGCAGCAGCCGCGAGCCACTCACTTCGCTGCAGCCCACCAAGGCCAAGGCCCAACATACCTTTTCGTCCAATCTATCCCCGTCGTCCACCTCCGGCCGCGCCGGAAGCAGCTCGCTGGCGGCACTGCGTCGCTCGCCAGCGTGGAGATGCATGCCGTCGCCCCCTAGTTCCCATAAGTGCGTCATGCCACCGCTCGACAACCCTAGCTTCGCCTTATCCTCTTCTTCCTTCGTTTCCCCATTCGACACCGAAACCTGAACTCCAGATGCTCCGGCGTCCCTGACGTTTCTGGCTGTCCTGAACCTCACTGTGATGCCAGGGAGCTCCGCCTCGTTCGTCTCCGTCGATTGCCCCGAAGCGTGCAAGCAGGCGAGGTCTCCACTGCCGCAATCCGACCGTCGTTCCCCGCCTCCGGTCGTCGCGCTCACCATTGATTCCGGCCACCTAGCTCCTTGACGACCCCTCTGCCCGCCTCGTGGTGAGCTCCTGGTCCTTAGGGATCTCCCCTTTGCCTCTCTATTTTCCTCTACCGAGCCCGCACCGTGCAACTTTCCCCGCCATCGCCGTTCACCGCCGCAGCGGTTGCTCCGGTGACCATTTTAGAGCGGCGCCACCACCAATAGGTTCATCGTGGATCCTTTGTTCGAAGACGACCATCCTCTCGTGCCCGCGCGCCTCCAATCGCAGGCCCGAGCGTCACCAGTGGGGATATCGATTGCTGAGGTCACGCTGATGTCAGGGTGAGGTCACTCCTTGACCTGGTCATCCATTTGACCAAGTCCATTGCTCGCGTGGCATCTGACGTGGACCTGACCCCACGGTTCAGTGTCTAGGGTAGGTTCGATATGGGTAGGAAAGGGTTTTCTCTGTTTAATAAATAGATAAAACAATATTAATTCAAATATAAATATTGTAATAAAATGATTAAATCTTGTTTAGTTAATAACTTTTGTTTTATAATTCAGAAAAATATGTTTAATATATGAAAATTTTCAGAAAAAAATAAAATCTACAACTTAAAACTGTTATCAAATATTACTATGATGATTGTTTAAACAAATATTATTTAATAAAGGTTTTATAAGTAATAAAACTTTGATAATTCATATTTTAATAATGGTAAATGTTAAAAATATAAATAATATACCAAAAATCTTAGATAAATAAGAACTATAATGTAAGACTATAATCATGTATTATTATTCCACTTAATTAAATATTTATTGTTTATTAAGAATTTATAAGGTAGTAAATATTATAAAAATCATATCTTATTATTTTTAAATCACAAAAATAAGAGTAATATACCAAAATGATCACAAAAATATTATCTACATATTAAAATATAATATCCTACCTTTAAGGTAAAAAAATAAACATTTTAACAACATGAATTTAAACATATTTCCTTAATTAATAATTCATATAAAGGTAAATAAAATTTGCTAATATTCTAAAATTAGCCAATTGAGTCTAATAAATAGTATAAGTCTTCAATGCTGATAATAGGAAGTCAAAATGGTTCAATACATTTTAAATGCAATTCTATTGAATTATCCTTCAACCATAAGTGTAGATTATTTTATAAAAGGATCCTTATCTAATATACAATCTCCAAGAATAAATTTGTAATGAGATAAAACCTATTCCAATACTTCAACTACAAATTATAAACAAACCAAAACACTATATTGAATCCATAAGTAATTAAGTAATATTATTTCCTTGTTTACAAACTATAACCACTCATCTATAAAAGGAAAATGATTCTATCCCACTAAACAATTAAGAAACCACTACTCAAATAGAAGTAATGCCATGCTTAAATAACTTTAAGGAAACATTATGAAGTAAACAAAATACAAATATCATAAGCATTACAACCTAAGTCCATCTATGTTTTTAAAGTTAACTTTAGTCTATAATACTTTAAATACTATGTTAAAAACTTTGTTATGAGTTTTATAGTCAACTTTGGGCTATTATAATTAAGTTATAAAGCACCTTAATACCAAACTAACCAAGTTAAAAACCAAAATAGATAAGTCTCAAATACTACTAATATCATTATTCAAATAAAGTAATTCTTTCATACTCAAAGACTATAACTTGAAAGAACACCTAATAAGGTTAACTTAAAGTTTAAATACTTCTTCTTAGCTAAATAAGATCTTCTTCAAATGTTATTCTTTTTGACACTTCAGACAACAGATGACAATTAATAACAATCACATTACTTTATACCCTACTTGTATACTTAGGATTGATAACACTTAAGTTCTTTATAAGTAACATTACTTGTAGAGTAGAATTTGAAGATAAACAATTATAGTGTAAACAATCTTGAATGGCATTCCATATGTGTGTATCTTATTATTGTATAGATATGTTGTTTCACACACACCCACAAGCCTTAATAAGAAGCACAAGTGTGAAGCTTATCTAAAAGTACCACACATTCTTAAGAAACCATTTCCAGTTTCCAAACCCTAGATCAACGTTATCCCCGGGATTCGAGTTTACGAAATTGCATTACATTACTTATGCATAATAGCATCTTGCTTCTTTAAACATTAGTCCTTACCGGACCAATGGTGCTGATTTCAGATATTGGATCTTTTATATTGTCCTGAAGATCGTGAGTACATAATCTTTCAATCACAAAAGGCAAGTTCACACTTGCTCATGTCCTTTGATTATTTTCTGTAAAGTATTTTGCAAGTCCAGTATTGTCATCACCTGCATTTGAAAAAGGTCAGAAAACACTATTTTCATAATAATATGATTATAGGTTGTTTACCATGAGGTAATAACCTACTATGAAAGATCCGGTGGTAAAGGAACATATTATCTAAGACTTAACAACCAATGTCACCAGTGATTCTTGCGCCGTATATCACGCGTTAACCATGAGATTTGGAATGGGACAGAGAAGTCAGCTGTATCTTCTTCCTCTCGCATGTAGCCGGATGTGCATGTTGTGGCTGTTATCCTCGTAGCGTGCATATTAATTGGTAATTCATAGAGCATATGTAGCATATGGGTGGGATCCCTCAACGTCACACGATAGTTCTGGCATCTAACGGTCTGTACAAACCATTGACGTAATTCAATGTGTGGGCATGGTGTACACCAAGGAGGCATGCGAGGTCGCGAAGGGGGCAGTGATTGGCTTGGATCTTAGACTGGGTCCCATACCAAGGAAGTATGGACAAGGTCATGACTTGGTTGTGCAACAAGGCTAAGGTTTCTCATGGGTAAAGTAACGCACCTCTGCAGAGTGTAAAAACTGTAACTTGTTACTCCCTGTTCCGGGAAGGAGCTGCGAACGCGGCGGGAAAGGAACTCCATGAAAGTTTTGGTAAACCCATGAAGGCTGACGGACATATTTTTCAGAATAAAAGCAACCTTTGAAGAAATGTTTACGAAAACTTGCATTGCCTACGACCTATGGTCTATGGCTGTAGATATAGTGCATCAAACACTCCTTTTCTAGTGAACTTACTGAGTACGCTCGTACTCAACGTATCTTCTTAACCCTTGCTAGATTCTGAAGCCATTAAGACGACGTCTACATCCAGTTATGCTCCAGGAATCATCACTAGAAGCTAAAGCTTTTCAATGAAGTCAAGAAAGTCAACATATACATCAACCCAAGTGAAGACGAAGTTACTAATTAGATAGGAATATAATCTCTAACCATAGAACCTATTTCTATAGTGTATTGCGATAGCCGCAATGCCAGACCATTAGTTAAGATACTAGTCTTAATAGTATGATAGTTTTTGAGTTATTTATTTCTGATTCTTATTTGTAAGAAGATTCTTTCTCTCTCTTTAACCTAGAGTGTTCTCTGGATCTTGTGTAAAGAGTTGAGTTGTAACCTATAGTCATGTCTTGGACATGCTGTGTTTCTGATCTACCACTCTGAGGGATGTAATATGCAACACTGCGGTTTTGAAAAGACCCTAGCTTCTATGTGACATGCCAATCCCTGGATCGGTTCATTGGCCCACAATAGAATAAAGATGAATAACATAGCAAATATCCGTGTATCATAAATAACGAAGATCCAGAGTAACATTATTACAATAAAGGCTTAGCTCTAGGCTAGCTCAGCTTATTCGAGTAGCAACAAAAATAAAGTAACCCCTCCATTCTTCAAATTGCCCACAAGTGAACAAGTGCCGAGTGGAGTACTGTGGCCTAAATAGATCACTCAGAATCTGAATATCCTGTAACATGAAACGTAGCAGCCCCGAAGGGTCAATACATGGAATGTATGGCAAGTAGAGCTATTAAAGGAGACAATAGAGCTAACATCTACATGCATATAAGCAAAAATTCAGAGTGATGTAGATTTTGCTCCGAAGCTCCGATTGAGGTGATTCAAAGTGCTACGGGTTCATGACGGAACCCTCTATGCATATGTGCCAACAAAAATACTAAACTCAAGTTTTTTAGCAGAGGAAAGGTAGAATCCGAGCACTCTAGTGTAAGTGACAAAATGCAAATGCAAGTGAGGGGTTTTGCCAAAAGCTTTTCAAACTGAATTTTCGCAATGATGTTCATGATGCAATGACATGTATGCTATGCAGTACCAAATCTAAAATTTGGGATGTGACAAGACTAACCCCCTTAAGATGAATCTCGTCCCCGAGATTCGGCGTGGCTAGCAAATAGGTGTGGGTGGTCCTCTCGGATGTCATCTTCACGCTCCCAAGTGGCTTCCTCTTTCGTGTGGTGGCTCCATTGCACCTTGCAAAACTTGATCATCTTGGTATGGGTAATACTCTCCGCTGTCTCCAGTATCTTGACCGGCTTCTCCTCATATGACAAGTCACTCTCCAGCTGAACCTCCTCTAGTGGCACAGTGTCTCTCAATGGTGTATCCACCATCTCCGGATGACACTTCTTAAGCTGGGACACGTGGAACACATTGTGGACGGCGGACAGAGCCTCTGGCAACTCCAACTGATATGCAACCTCTCCCTTGCATGCTAAGACCCGGTATGGTCCTATAAACCGAGGTGCCAGCTTACCCTTGATTCCAAATCTCTTAATTCCACGCAGTGGCGACACTCAGAGGTATGCTCTATCACCAATCTCATACACCACTTCCTTGCGCTTGGCGTCAGTGTAGCTCTTCTGCCTCGATTGTGCTACCTTCAGCCTATCCCTAACCAAAGCGACCTTCTCCTCGGCATCCTTGATCAAATCAGGTCCAAATAGCTGACGCTCTCCTACACCATCCCATAGCAATGGCGTCCGACATCTTTTCCCATATAGCACATCAAACGACGACGTCTTGATGCTGGTTTGGTAGCTGTTGTTGTAGGAAAACTCGGCATATGGCAAATTCTCATCCCAACTAGAGCCATGAGCCAAGGCGCAAGCTCTCAACATATCCTCCAAAATCTGATTCACCCTCTCTGTATGTCCATCTGTATAAGGGTGGAATGTTGTGTTAAACTCCAACCTAGTTCCTAATGACTCGTGCAGCTGGCGCTAAAAGTGCGATGTAAATTGGGTGCCTCTATCTGATACAATGCTCTTGGGAACTCCATGTAGGCACACAATCCTGTCCATATAAATCCTGGCCAACCTTGCACTCGTGTAGGTTGTCTTCACCGGTATAAAGTGGGCTACCTTGGTCAAATGGTCGACCACTACCCAAATAGATTCGTATCCTAACCTGGTCCTGGGCAACCCTGTGATAAAATCCATTCCCACTCTATCCCACTTCCAACCTGGCACGAGCAATCGTTGTAGTAATCCAGCTGGTTTCTGGTGTTCCGCCTTCACTCGGTTGCATACATCACATAGGGCAATATGCTTGGCGATGTATCCCTTCATGTTATTCCACCAAAATCTGTCTTTTAGATCCATATACATCTTTGTATTGCCCAGATGTATGGAGTATGGCGAGTCATGAGCTTCCTGCAGAATTAGCTTCCTTATCTCCGGGTCATTGGGCACACACAAACGATCCCCATACCACAGGGTTCCATGCTCATCCTCGCGGATTTCTTTTTCTCGATTCTCCTTCATCTTTTCCTTTATCTCCTCTATCTCCTATTTGAGCCTTCCTGACCATGTCCTGTAGCGTTGGTTGGACTTCCATTGCTGCCAAATATCCTTCTGACACTACCTCCAGTCTAAGCTCCTTGAATTGCTTGCACAAATCCTCGGGCAATTCCCCAACAGTCAATCCATTGGCATAGACCTTCCGGCATAGAGCATCCGCTACTACATCGGCTTTTCCTGGGTGGTATTGCAAATTCATATCATAATCCTTGATAAGCTTCAACCATCTCCTTTGCCTCATGTTCAGTTCCTTCTGTGTAAATATGTACTTCAGGCTCTTGTGGTCGGTGTACACATGGCAGTGTTTTCCCATTAGTTAGTGCCTCCATACCTTGAGCGCATGTACAACCGATGCTAATTCCAAGTCGTGTGTGGGGTAATTCATCTCATGGTGTTTAAGTTGCCGTGAGGCATATGACACCACTCTCCCATCTTGCATCAGCACACTTCCAAGTCCCTGTCGAGAAGCATCATAGTACACTTGAAAATCCTTCTGAAGATCAGGTAAACACAGAACAGGTGCGGTCACTAGACGACGCTTCAGTTCCTAAAAGCTAGCTTCACACACATCTGTCCACTCAAACTTCTTCTCCTTCTTCAGCAGTTCCGTCATTGACTTAGCGATCTTGGAGAAATTCTCTATGAACCTCCTGTAATATCCAGCAAGTCCCAAAAAGCTCCGAATATCGCCCACATTCTTGGGCACTTCCCATTCAGTAATTGCCATCACTTGCTTGGGTCGACAGCGACTCCTTCTCCTGACACCACGTGTCCAAGAAATCCAACGGTGTTAAGCCAAAATTCACATTTGCTGAATTTGGCATACAGCTTATGTTCCCTCAGCTTCTCCATAATCAGTCGCAGATGTCTCTCATGTTCAGCATCATCCTTGGAATATATCAGTATGTCATCGATGAACACAACCACGAACTTGTCCAAGTAATCCATAAACACCTTGTTCATCATGGTCATGAAATATGCCGGAGCATTCGTTAGTCCAAAAGACATAACCTTATACTCATATAAACCATACATAGTGGTGAAAGCAGTTTTTGGTATGTCCTCCTCCCGAATCTTCAATTGGAAATAGCCCGATCGCAGATCAATTTTGCTAAACACCTTTGCTCCTTCCAGTTGATCAAACAAATCATTTATGTTCGGCAGGGGGTATTTGTTATTGATGGTCACTTCATTCAGCGAGCGATAGTCCACCACTAACCTCTTGCTACTGTCCTTCTTTTCCATAAACATAACAGGTGCACCCCATGACGACGTACTGGGCTGAATAAATCCCTTGTCCAACTGCTCCCTTAGTTGTTTCTTTAATTCCTTCAGCTCATCCACATCCATCTTGTATGGCCTCTTTGCTATAGGTCTTGTTCCCGGCATCAGGTCGATGAGAAACTCCACATCCCTATCAGGTGGCATCCCTGGAAGCTCCTTCGGAGACACGTCGGGGTACTCCTTTATTACAGGCACTGTATCCATGCTAACCCCATTAAGAGAATTCAGCTTACACCTTCCGAGTCGCACCGAAGACTTGAACCTAATTCTCTTACCATCCGGGGTTTTGAGCGAAACCGCTCGCTGTGCACAATCTATGTGTCTCTCATGCATAGACATCCAATCCATGCCTAGTATTACATCTAAACCTTGTGACTCCAATATTACGAGATGTGCAATAAAATTGTGTGCTCCAATTCTCACAGTTAAGTCGCGGCATCCCGCGCTAGCTATCATTTCCCCTCCAGGTGAGCTTACTCTAATAGAACCTTTTAGAGACTCCATAGGTAGCTTATACTTATCCACAAATGCCCTTGATATGAATGAATGTGATGCACCAGTATCAAAAAGAATAAGTGTAGGTTGAGTGTTGATTGGAAACTTACCAACCGCAAGCTCAGGCTCATCTAGGATCTCCTCCACATTCATGTGGTTCACTGTGGCCTTCTGGTTGTTCCCTGTCTTCAGTCCTTTCTTCTCCGGACAGTTGTCTGCATAATGCCCTTTCTGGTTGCACTTGAAGCATGTCACCTCACTCAGGTCCTTCTTCACAAAGTTGCGATCACGGTTGCAGTCATGCCCATTGTGTCCTCCAGAATGGTGAGTGTGTCCTCCCTTGTGGCTGTGGTGGTTTCTCTTGTGGCTCTCATGGCGATGTCCATCGTTTCCATGGTTATGGTGGTCATGGCTTCCATGGCGCCCATGGTCACTTCCCCCATGCTTGGAGTATCCATCATAAGAAGTGCGAGACTTGTGCTGAGAGCCAGAGTGGTGATTGTTGCTCTTTCTCTTGCGGTTTTCCACCTGCTTGTGCTTCCCCTCCAAGATTCTAGCCTTGTCCATAAGCTCCTGTAAAGTGGGACAATAAACCACCAGCAGCTGTACCGATAGCTCATCACTGAGGCCATCCAGGAACCTCTCTCTCCTTTTGGCATCAGTGTCAACATCCTCAGGGGCATAACGCGACAGGTTGTTGAACTCCTCTATATATTCAGCCACGGTGCGGTTGGTTTGGCGCAAGTTGCAAAACTCCTTCCTCTTCAGGCTTAGAACTCCTGAAGAAACGTGGTTGGTCCTGAAACCTTTCTCAAACATTGCCCAAATTACAGTGTCCAGCGGGTGGGTGATTTGAAAAGTGTCCCACCACGAAGCGGCTGGTCCCTCCAGTAGGTGAGCAGCAAACCTCACCTTTTCAGCATTCGTGCATCCAACAGTTACCAGATCCTTATTCACTGAACGCAACCAGTCGAGAGCAACCATCAGCTCAGTTGCAGAGGAGAACTTCGCTGGCCTTAGCCTCAGGAATCTTGTAAGTGCATCTCCCTGGGGCTGGTTGTTCCCATTGTTGTTGTTGTTGTTGTTGTTGTTGTTGTTGTTGTTGTTGTTGTTGTTGTTGTTCTGAGCTTCCATGAACTGGGTCATCACTTGGGTTAGCTATGCCTGAGCTGCCATAAGCTGATCCATCTCAGTAGGTTGACGGCGGGGAGGCATCTGCGGTTCAGCACAGGTAAGCTTAGAAAGAATCGATTACGAAATTAAGATTCTACCCATGCATTATGATCAAACAACAACAAAGCAATCACAGACAACCATGAGCAAGCAACACATCAGCAAACAAGCAATCAAGCAATGTTATAGGGGTTACCGTAGCAGTATATAGCTACTGAAATAGTTTTAGAAGCGTTGGCAACAGTTATAAACATAAATAGGCCAACAAGGCATTAAAACAGGAATCTGCCAGAACAGTCCAGCAGTGTTCACGAATTTTTCTACATGACTTAAACCCGTCAGGAATTTTTTCTGATTTTTGTGTATACAGTAAAGAGAGTTTCGAACCAGACCCTATTTGTTCAGATTTTTATCAGTTACCCAGAAAATATGAAAAATCGCGCAGTACAGAAGGGTCAGCAGAAAACTGCATCAGGAAAAACTCGAATATCAACCAAAATCTTGCCATAACTCATTTATAAAATTCGCACAAATAATCCTGGAACTTTAGAGTACACATAGGAGCAACTAAACTCTTTAAACTAACTGAAACTAAGTTTTGCATTGATCGCCTTAAGCTAATGATGTATCCTAACGAAGACTAATTGGTGGCCATCTAACTAGTTCATGAAGAGGTTGCAGTAGGTTCTTGCGTTCATGCGTTGGCGCTTCTGTCCACGGACCATCCATGGCGGTGGTGTATACACTTCTCCTGAATCATCACTTGAAACCTCAAATTCCACCTCTTCTGGATCCTCTTCTTCTTCTTCATCATCCTCTGCTGCAGCAGCAACAGCTTCATCTCCTCCACCATCGTCGTTTCCACCATCATCATCATCGTCCTCATCATCATCATTCCCACCGTCATCATCATCATCCTCGTTGCCATCATCTCCATTGTTGTCATCAGGGGGTGGATTCAACTGTGCTTGGAGAGCGGCAATCTGGGCTGCCATATCAACAATAGTCTGGTCCCTTTCCTGGACGGTCCCTTGCAGCTGCTGTATGGCTTGATTGTTTTCCTGGACGGTCCCATTCAGCTGTGCTATGGCTTGATTATTCTCCTGGACAGTCCCATTCAGCTGTGTTATGGTTGCGTCCCTGCCAATAAGTGCATGGTTCAGAACATCCACAACTTCATGTAAGGTATCAATCTCCTGTCCCTGGACCACCATACCGTTGTTGGCAAAATCTGCTATCTCCTTTACCATAATCACCTTCTCAGCTAGGGCTCCATTCTCCCTCTCCATATCATCTATGTGCCTCTGACGGGGCGGTATGTTGTTCCTGTTGCCCGGGGTAACCACTACATTCCCGTTCTCATCACGCCTTCCGTAATCACGGTAAGGTGAGTCTTCTGGCAGCAGGTGTCGAACAAGATGGCACTGGCATGACAGGGCTTCATGCAGGGCCAAGTTTATTCCAAGCCCCCAGTTGCAATATTTCTTGGTGTAGACCAGATGCACAGGGTTTTGGCAAGGCGGCATCCCTGAAGATGAAAGTGGTGATCTCCCAGGCGTCCTCGCCATATCCATAGGTGTATAGCCTTCTTCCCTTGAACATGGGCAGTGGCAATCCCAATGACTGTGAGAGCTGTGTCAACTGTCTTGCAAAGGGCCTTGGTGACTCTATCGTAGCATACTTAGTCCTGACTTCTCCCATCTACCAATTAAAAGAGGAAAGTGTGAGAATAGTATATGGTAAAGAATTATGAGAGTGAAAGGCATAATATGAAAGACAGAGTTAATATAAGCTTTAGTAATTCTATGGCTTCCTAATCCAAAGTTCCAAACCTAGGTCACGATCCTACAATAGACACACGGGCTCTGATACCATCTTGTAACACTGCGGTTTTGAAAAGACCGTAGCTTCTATGTGACATGCCAATCCCTGGATCGGTTCATTGGCCCACAATAGAATAAAGATGAATAACATAGCAAATATCCGTGTATCATAAATAACAAAGATCCAGAGTAACATTATTACAATAAAGGCTTAGCTCTAGGCTAGCTCAGCTTATTCGAATAGCAACAAAAATAAAGTAACTCCTCCGTTATTCAAATTTCCCACAAGTGAACAAGTGCCGAGTGGAGTACCGTGGCCTAAATCGATCACTCAGAATCTGAATATCCTGCAACATAAAACGTAGCAGCCCCAAAGGGTCAATACATGGAATGTATGGAAAGTAGAGCTATTAAAGGAGACAATAGAGCTAACATCTACATGCATATTTGGCAAGTGGAGTTGTGGCTAGCTTGCATTTGCAAATACCTTTGTCCTACTTTCTTAAACAGTTTTTGATTTTCTTTGAAAAGATCCCAATTAATTTAACCAATCAACATTAAAGCAATTATGAAATTAGAATGAGCGAGAAACATGTCATGAACTCAATATCAAGCAACTCAGATGTCCATAACCGGGGACACGGCTAATCGATTAGTTTATACACCCTGCAGGGGTTAGTACACTTTATCCATGTGACTTGGCCAGCCCAGCTCGTACCACCACTCTCATATTGGGTGATGATAGGGATAAGTCCAAGAAGGGACCGTTCGGGAAGTAGCTCCCCAAACCCGACACGCACCGGTCCAACCTACCAAAATTCTACATCTCTGGATACGTGGGTTTGAGTTACCACAACCTACTGATTCCAACCAACCGCCCATTCCATTATTGGCACATGGTTGTACATGTAAGCTACAAAATAAAGAAGCCAATCATTTCCTCTTGATACCTGGGTGCCTTTCCGCAATGATACCACCAAAATTTTCAATCCCATCACACCCAGGAGATTCATTGATTAAGTTGTTTTTAGTTTTCGCAAACCAACACATTTAAAAACAACCTTCAGTGATGTAACCCAGCCCTCGTTCATCGTAGAATGGCTAAGCACATCTACCAACGGTGGCTCATCTACAGGAAAGTCGTACCACATAATAGGACATAGCATAGCGATAGTAGTTTCCTACACATGCATCTACCAAATACACGACAATGCATTGAAAATAGTAGGACAACATCATGAACAAGGTAACATCTATTTGCCTTGGCTGTAGCGGTCGAACGAACAATCCTCACACGAGCAACCGTTGCACTCGTCACAATCTACACGATACAATTGCAATCACATAAGCAAACCAAACACAACCATATACAAACATAACAATGCAAGATGCATGCATGACAAGTTGGACAAGGCTCCAGTTGCATCCTACAATATTGTTCAGTATACCTACTGTATGCCTGCATGGAAATAATTTTAAATTTTTTGAAAACAAGTCATGCAATTTTACTTGGCCAAACAATTGAGCTATAACCCAATTATTAAGCCACTGCTATTTGACAGATTGTAAAATCTTGGAAAAATATCTACTGTGTATGCATCCTAAAATAGAACCAGTACCAACTGGAATTACTCAAAAAGGTTTTATATAATTTCCTGAGCAATTAAAATACTCTAGTAAGCCTTTTTATAGATTCTACAATTTCTAGTACTATAAGTCTACCTTTTTAATTCACTAACAGATTCCTCTTGTTCTACTGATTCCAAGGACTTCTCATTTGCAATTTTTGGAGTTGTAGAACTTTTACTATGAATTTGTTACTCTAAAGAGGGCATTAAACTTTTTAATTAATCATGGCAAAACCTTGCTGCAAAAGTATGAAACAATTGTGCAGCAATAATCTACGTGAAAAACTGAATCCATCCATATCTTATTTATAATTTTTGGCCCAGTAGATTAATTTCTATTGATTTTACAATTTTTCCCTATTTTCTGCCAAAATAAAACGAATTAAATTATCAGTCAAAGTCGACTGACTTTGACCATGCTGACGTGGCACACGCTGACCAGTCAGCGATCAAAGCAGTTGGTCCACGGTCCATCTGGACCGTTCGTCTCAGATTGAAGGGCAGGGGGGTGGCGCACGTGGGGTGCTCACCGGAGCGGTCGACGGGCGGCGGCGGCAATGACATGGCGACGGCGGCGGTGGTTCTCAGCTACCGTTGGCGAGGCGGTGTGGCTCACGAGGTGCGGCGGGACACGGCGGTCCTGGGGAAGGCGTCGGGCGCTGTCCTCGTTTCCTCACGAGGTGGCAGGGCGCGGCCGAAGGTGGCGGTGAAGCTCGAACTCCGGCGAGAAATCCGGCGGCGTCCGGCGGTCTGTAGAAGGGGGAAATGGTGTGAGGCGAATCAGTCAAATGAGGGGAACACCACAGGGGCAAAGGAAGAGCGCGGGGCGGTCGGGATCGTCGTCACCCACCTCGTCCAGGAAGCTCGCCGGCGGCGTCAATGGCGGCGAGATGGGGAGGCGGCTAGGGTAGCGGAAACGGGGAAAATCGAACGGGGGCGAGGAGAGGGGGAGGTTTAAAGGGGGTGTGAGCGTTGGGAGGGCCAAAATCCTAACGGAATCGAACGAATTTTGCGCTCATGTTCGACAGGAACACTGGCGAGTTCGTTGCGGTGAGGAAGACGGGGCGGGCCCACATGGCGGTGGCAGGCGGCGACTGACGGGCGGGGCCCTCCTGGCAGTGACTCAAGGCGGGGCGGCGGCGCTTAGTTATTCTGCGCGCGCGTGTGCTGCCGCTGCCGTTGGCTGCAAGCATTGCAGGCCCCGGCTTAGCCGGCTGGGTCGCGGGCTGGCCGGCTCGCTGCAGCGCTAGTCCTTTTTTCCTTTTTCTTTTCTTTTTCCTGGACACTTCTTGTAAGGTTCCCAACCTTTAATAAGGTAGAGTCCCCTGTGTTTACAATGCTAGTCCCTGGATCAATAGCTAGCATCCACAGTTAAGATGTAATATCAAGAAACAAAGGTCATAATACAACTTTATAACCAGGAATAACATAATTTTATTACATCTTACATAGCTCATTTGGCTATTACATTACATTGCAGTAGAATATCTATAAACATGGGGTCCTTCATCTTCAAAGTGCCACAGGCAAACATGTTGGTTGTAGACTTGTAATCCTAATCAATCAACTTCACTAATATCAATCAAACCTGCAACATAACAAGTTACAGCCACAAGGGTTAATACATTTGAATTGTATTGGCAAGTGATACTATGGTAGTATAGTGGAGTCTATCATCTATATGCATTTGGCTAAGTGGAGCTTAGGCTTGCATTGCTCAAAATAGATTTTCCTTATCATTTGAAAACACTAAATTTTTGCTTGACAAAATAGTCTTTCCCAAGGCATCTCCCAATCAAAGATTGAAGGTCCTCTAACCCTTGTTCAAACCACAAGTTTTTAACTTAGAAATTTGGATGTTGAGATTCTTGATTGCTTCCATGTCTTGATGCTCAAATTGTCCTTTACCAGGGACATGGCTAAGTACTTAGATTTTACACTCTGCAGAGGTGGTGCATTTTCCCCACAAGACTTGGTTTCACCAAGACAAGATCTTTCAGAAGCCTTCCCTTAGACCAAAATGGACGCGCTCCAACCTATCAAACCCTACCACCAACTGTCCATATGGCTAAGTTCTTGCAACCTATATGATCCAGGCAGAGCCCATATTGCCAAGTGGCTGCACTAGAAGCTTCTCAACATTTGACATCTCAAATCTCTTTGTTCCTGGGTGGCCATCCACAAGTGAGATACACAAGGTTCACCAGTCCCCTGGCCTTGTGTAACCACTCAACCAAAAACCACCAAGCAATTACCATTCCACCCAGGTGATTCATTATCTTAGTTGTTTTATTAAAAAAACAAGTCCTCAAACTTAGAAATTTTTCCATAGTGTGAATATATATTCCACCCTTGTTTTCTACTAGCTAAGCTAAGCATGATAGTAGTAGGAGTCTTAACTTAGGAAATTTTACTAAGGTTTCATCTACTAGGATTTCCCATAGCATGGTTATACTTAGCAAAATTCCATGCAAGTTTTACTTAGAAAAATCACTAATGCATAGTGAAAGTAATGGGACAAAAGTATGAAGCATCACTTGCCTTTTTGGTAGAGGGTATAAGTTCACTTCTTGTCCTTGCAACAATCACACTCTTCAAGTCACTACAATTCAATCAAGCAAGGCACAAACTCAATCTACCAATCAAGCAAAACAACACATAAAATCATAGAACTAAGATAATGCATGCAAGCATGCCAAGGATTGTTTTATTTGGAAAAGTGGTTCCTAATGGGACATAAACATTTGGGTACACCTAATGGTCATTCTATAAAGTGGCAAAGTCATTTGCAAAAGGTTTCACTTTATAAACCATTTTCAAAAAAAGGTATCATTTTATGTGGTGTAGAAATGTCTTTACTAAGGTATTAATCTATAGGGTTCACAACATTCATTTTCAAATCATAAGACTTGGTGTTTGGGGTCAGAGAGTTTAAAACAAAACATTTCCCAAAGGTTTTCTTCCAAAACCATTTTTAATAAATAAACCATATTTTTATTTGACTAGAATTGATTTAAATCAAATTTTCATTCTTTTGTTTCCCCAAATACATTTTTGAAACCACAAAGTGATTCCTAGGGTCATTAGGTTCAAAACACACTATTTGCAAAAGATTTTATCCCCAAAAACATTTTTGAACAATTTTTATAATCTAAACAAGCATACAAATGTTTCTGCAAAAACAAACATTTTTCCAGAAGCTTTTTTTACTAAACAAATGGCATGGTTGGCTAGGGCTTGTTCCACTGATTCCATTGATATAAAGTTTGTAATTTTTGGACGTGTGGATCAAAAGTTATAAGGTATTCAAATCTGCATCTAAATCAGATTACAAATTCTGTTTTAAATCGATCTGTGCCACACGGCGTGTTCTGATTCGTCCATACCGCTTCGGTTGGATCGAGCACTCTGGTGCGTTGGATCAAGTCAGATCGTGCGGCACAGGTGGGTACTTACCCCTTCGGGTTAAATCTATTCTTACACGTCGGATCAAGATCCTACGGCGTGCAGCACGCTTGCCAACTAGTGGCGGCGCTGGCGGCGACTGTGCGGCGGCGGCGCTCTGGCAGCGAGGTTGCCGGCGATACAGGAAGCTAGAGAAGGAGTGGGGTGGCTCACAAGAATCGTCGACACTTGCTGATGCTCAACGTGGTACTGGCTGGTGAAGGGCGCACAGGGTAGTCCTGAATCGCTCGCCGGAGTTCGCTCGGCGTCGGGCACGCTCTGGTCGTCGTTGTCGGCGAGACTACAGGGCATGCCGAAGCAAAGTAGAGGGTGCGTTAGACGCGCATGGTTCCAGGGAGCATGTGAGTATCACTGACTAACTTTGGGGCGGTCCGAGCTTACCAGGAATCCTCGTCGTCGTGAATGGTAGGCGGTGGCGCTATGGGTCGTCGTCGTAGTCGACGCTGCAAGGCACGCGCGGGTGTGGGGTTGGTGCTAGGAGATGCAGGAGACGATGGGGATCACACCCGTGTTCTCTGGGGGCAGTGGGGCGGTTCGTGCTCGCCGGAATTTGCACGGTGGCTCGTCGGAGCAGAGGGTGGTGTGGAGAGGAATTGGGCGGCCTGGGGGCGTGTTGAGGTGGGGCGACTGAGGGGAAGTGGAGAGGAGAGGCAGACGCTTTAACGTGTGTGGTCAAGGGGCCGATTAATGGCGTGGTTAACGCGTATTACGCCGGACTTTATTCGCCTGCAACGGCCGGCGAGGGGAGGGGCGTAGTCCGCGGGTGAAGACGATGGATACGTGGCGGTGGGGTCCACTGGCAGCAAGAGAGAAGGAAAGCGAACGGGGTCCACTTGTCTGCGACTTAGTGGGTTCAATCGCGAGTGTGAATCATTTTCTGCGGGAGAGGGCAGTGGGCTGGTTGGGCTTAATGGGCCAGGTTGGGTTGGGTCGAGTCCAATTCTATATTTTTTTCCTATTCTGGAACCTTTTTCTTTTTCTATTTCTTTTTCTGTTTTGAAATTCAAACAAACAAATCAAACAACCAAAACAATTCAAAACACTTCCAAACTTGTATTGAGTTTTGGTTCTGTTTAGCAACATAAACCAAAGCCCAAAAACAAAAATAATAATTTTATTCCTTTAGGATCTATTTAATAATTAAATAAAATAGACCTTAATTATTAATTCAAATAGGTTTTGATTTATTTAATAAAATCTCTATTTGAAAACTAAATATTATCAAAACCAAAACAGTAGGTTTTATTTGAAAATATAAGATACTTGGAAAACTTGTTTAAAATAAAATAACATTTTTTATTTTTAGGGTCCAATAATAATTAAATGAATAGACCTTATTCATTTAATTCAAATAGGATTTATTAAAATCTTTATTTTGAAATCTAAAATAAAACCAAAAACACTTCAGTAGGTTTTAATTGAGAACTTAAAATACTTGGAAAACTTATTTAAAATAATTTAATAAGTTTTAGTGTTTTGTTAAAAAGGAAAAGCCTTTACTTAAATAAAAATTGAATATTAATAAATCCTCATTATTTTATTTAAATAAACCTTTACTCTTTTTAATCAAAAGAAAACTTTTTATTTCAAAAGCTTGGCCAAGGTTTAATTTGGCTCTATAAAATAATCCTTATTTATAAATCTACCTTTTCTTTTGAAAACCAAATCTTTTATTAAAAGATCCTAAAATAGGTTTTGAAAGTTTCCAATTGGATTCAAAAGGTTTCTTCTCACCCTGAAAATCCACAAAGTTTTATTTTATTCAATTATTTTTCACGTTACAAGATTTGGAAAATCTTGGGATGTGACACTTCTTAACTGAATTTTGTCTGTCTGAAACTGTCTATAAATAAGCAAAAATTCAGATTGCTGTAGATTTTGCTCCAAAGCTCCGATTGAGGCGATTCAAAGTGCTACGAGTTCGTGACAGAACCCTCTATGCATTTGTGCCAACCAAAAATACTAAACTCAAGGTTTTTAGCAGGGGCAAGGTAGAATCCGAGCACTCTAGTGTAGGTGACAAAATGCAAATGCAAGTGAGGGGTTTTACCAAAAGCTTTTCAAACTGAATTTTTGCAATGATGTTCATGATGCAATGACATGTATGCTATGCAGTACCAAATCTAAAATTTGGGATGTGACATAATACTAGTGAACGGTGTTTTATTGGTGTTATGTCAACGACTATAGTGTACTACATATGAAGTGGTATGCTGGGTCATCGCAGGAATCGGAGCTTCAAAAGAGGTTTGAGAACTTTGACCCATATGATATTGTCTGTGAACTCAAAATGATATTTGAGGCTCACGCGGCAGTTGAGAGTTATGAAGCTTCTGAAAAGTTCTTTAACTGCAAGATGGAAGAGGGCAGCCCCGTTAGTGAACATGTGCTTAAGATGTCTGGCACGCTAATAAGCTCCAGAGCTTGGGCATAATAATTCCTAATGCATTAGGGATTCATCGTGTCCTCTAATCACTATCACCAAGTTACAAGAACTTTGTGATGAACTACAACATGCAGCATGATACGTCGTAAACGTATCTATAATTTTTGATGCTCCATGCTTGTTTAGTATCTACTTTGCTATGTTTTGTCTACACTTTGAGGTATTTTTATACACTTTCTGGAACTAACCTATTGACAAGATGCCACAGTACCAGTTGCATGTTTTCTGCTGTTTTTGGTTTCAGAAAGCTAAAAAATGAATATTCTCGGAATTGGACGGGACAAAAGCCAAAGTTCATATTTTCCCCTAAATGATACGGAAAATCGAAGACGATGTGGAGGCGGATACCAGGGTGGCCACACCCTAGGTGGGCATGGGGCCCACCCTGGCCGCGCCTACAGGGGGTATGGGCCCCCTGGCCCTCCATTGACCTTGCCTCCTTCGCCTATAAGAAGCCCCTGACCCAGAAACCCTAAATCATTGGCGAAAATCCATGAAAACCTCCACAGCACCTCCGCCACCGAAGGGGAGATTTGGGGGACAGAAAGTCTTTGTTCCGGCACCCTGCCCGGATGGGGAAGTGCCCCCGGAGCCATCTCCATCGATATCCATCGCCATCTTCATCACCGTTGCTGATTCCCATGATAAGGAGGGAGTAGTTTTTCTTCGAGGCTAAGGGCTCTACCGGTAGCTATGTGTTCATCTATCTCTCTATGCATGATCATGTTGTGTTCATGAGCTTTGTAATCAAGTAGATCTACCTTGCTACTCAAGTGCTTTAATAGATCTCTGCTCTCCCCACGTGTGTGTAAGTGAAAACATGCATACCGTGGTGGCACTTAGGCTAGAGGTTATATAAATACTCATCATGCTTTAATAGATCTATGCTTTTCCCCATGTGTGTGACAGTGACAGCGCGCGCACCGTGTGTGGCACTTAGGCTATATTACATATATATTTATCATGATTTATATTTGGAGTTGGATGTCTTTATGAAATTGTGGTGTTTGTTGGAACAATCTAGCGCTCAAGGTGACAGTGTGGGGTTATCTAGATTGGGAAAGGGTGGACTTTGAGGTGTGTTGTTATAGCCCTACCATGGATTAGAGTGTCCAACCGAAGAGTAGTTCAGGGTAGTATCATGAAGAGAATATATTTATTGAGAGTGTTCACTAGTGAAAGTATGATCCCTAGGTCTTGTTTCTAAACATTGAAACACAGTTTGCATCTAGATATGTTACATGTTTGCTTGCTTCCTTCTTGTTGCCTTTAGTCCTTACCTCACCATCAAGCTATTTTCTGGCACCGTTACCACTTGTATTTCACTATCTCTTCGCCGAACTAGTGCACCTATACACCTGACAAGTGTATTGGGTGTGTTGGGGACACAAGAGACTTCTTGTATCTTGATTGCAGGGTTGCTTGAGAGGGATACCTTTGACCACTTCCTTCCTGAGTTCAATAAACCTTGGGTAATCCACTTAAGGGAAACTGGTTGCTGTTCTACAAACCTCTGCACTTGGAGGCCCAACAACTGTCTACAAGAATAGAAGTGCGTAGACATCATAGCGCATGGATAAAACGTTGCCAGAACTCTTCTCTATGTTGAAGTCTGCGGAAGTGGAGATCAAGAAAGAGCACCAAGTGTTGATGGTCAATAAGACCACCAATTTCAAGAATCAAGTCAAGCCTAATAAGAAGGGAAACTTGGGCGGTAAGAAAGCTACCGCGCCGGCAAAGAAGACCAAGGCTGGGCCTAAGCCTGATACTGAGTGCTTTTAATGCAAGGGAGAAGGTCACTGGAAGCGGAATTTCCCTAAGCACTTGGTGGATCTGAAGAATGGCAACATCAAGAAGAAAGGTATATCCGATATACATGTTATTGTTGTGTATCTTACTAGTAGTGCCTGAATATTTGATACTGGTTCGGTTGCTCATATTTGTAACTCAAAATAGGTGCTGCAGAATAGACGGAAACTAGCGAAGAACGAGGTGACGATTCGCGTTGGAAATGGATCAAAGGTTGATGTGATCGCGGTCGACACGCTACCTCTTCAGCTACCATCGGGATTAGTTTTATACTTAAATAATTGTTATTTGGTGCCCGTGTTGAGCATGAACATTATATCCGGATCATGTTTATTACGAGATGGTTACTAGTTTAAATCCGAGAATAATGGTTGTTCGATTTATGTGAGTAATATGTTTTATGCACATGCATATTTGATAGATGGTCTATTCTTGTTGAATCTCGATTGTAGTAATACACATGTTAATAACATTGAAGATAAACATTTGAAATTAAATGATAACTCAACCTATATGTGGCACTGTCGTCTTGGTCACATTGGAGTGAAGCGTATGAATAAACTCCATTCTGATGGACTTCTTGAATCACTTGATTTTGAATCACTTGAAATATGTGAACATGTCTGATGGGTAAAATGACTAAGACTCCATTTTCTGGTATGATGGAGCGAGCTACAAACTTATTGTAAATCATACATACTGATGTATGTGGCCTGATTAGTGTATCATCGTGCAGTGGTTATCGTTATGTTCTTACTTTTACAAATGACTTGAGTAGATATGGGTATATCTATTTCATGAAACATAAGTCCGAAAATTTTGATAAGTTTAAGGAATTTCAAAGTTAAGTAGAGAATCAACGTAACAAGAAGATTAAATTTCTTCGATCTGATCATGGAGGTGAATATCTAAGTTACGAGTTTGGCGAGCATTTGAAGAAATGCGGAATACTTACAATTGATACAACCGAGAACACCACAACGTAATCGTGTGTTCGAACGTCGTAATCAAACTCTCTTAGATATGGTTCGTTCTATGATGTCACTTACAGATTTACCTTTGTCATTTTGGGGTTATGCATTAGAAATCCGCATTCACTTTAAATATGGCACCATCTAAATCCGTTAAAACGACAGTGGTTTGGGAAGAAACCTAAATTGTCGTTCCTTAAAATTTGGGGTTGTGAAGCTTATGTAAAGAAATTATAGCGCGACAAGCTTGAACCCAAAGCGGAAAAACGCGTCTTCATAGGATACCTGAAGGAAACTATTGGGTATACCTTCTATCATAGATCCGAGGAAGAAATCTTCGTTGCCAATAATGGATCCTTTCTAGAGAAGGAGTTTCTCTCGAAAGAAGTGACTGGAAGGAAAGTAGAACTCGACAAGGTTGTCGAACCTTCTCTCGGATTTGAGAGTAGCGCAGCACCGGAAGAAGTTCATGTGGCGCCTACACCAATAGGAAAGGAAGCTAATGATAAAACTCATGAAACTTCGGTCGAAATTACTACGGAACCTCATAGGTCAATGAGAACTCGTACCACTCCCGATTGGTATGATTCCGTTGTGAGTGTCATGTTGGTGGACAACACCGAGGACCCTGCGACATATGAGAAAGCGATGATGAGCCCAGATTCTAATAAATGGTAAGAAGCCATGAAATCCGATATTGGACCCATGTACGAAAACCAAGTATGGACTTTGGTGGACTTACCGGATGACCGAAAGGTTGTCGAGAACAAATGAATTTTTAAGAAGAAAACAAATGCTGATGGTAATGTAACCGTCTTTAAAGCTCGACTTGTCGCAAAAGGGTTTCGACAAATTCAAGGTGTTGACTACGATGAGACTTTCTCACCGGTAGCGAAGCTAAAGTCTGTGAGGATATTTATCAATCGCTGCATATTATGATTATGAGATATGGCAGATGGATGTCAAAACAACATTCCTCAATGGAGACATTGATGAAGAGTTTTATATGGTACAACCCAAAGGTTTTGTCGATCCTAAGGATGCTAACAAGGCATGCAAACTTCAACGGTCCATTTATGGATTGAAGCAAGCATCCCGAAGTTGGAATCAACATTTTGATAAGGTGATCAAAAGTTTTGGTTTTATACAAACTTATGGAGAAGCTTGTATTTACAAGAAAATGAGTGGGAGCTCTGTAGCATTCCTAGTACTATATGTGGACGACATATTGTTGATTGGGAATGATATAGACCTTCTTAATAGTGTCAAGGATTATTTGAATAATAGTTTTTCAATGAAGGATATTGGCGAAGTTGCTTATATATTAGGCATAAAGATTTATAGAGATAGATTGAGATGTCTAATATCATTGTCACAGAGTACATATTTGGACAAAGTTTTAAAGAGATTTGGAATGGAAGATAGCAACAAAGGGTTCTTGCCCATGTTGCCCAATACGACCTTGAGTAAAACTCAAAGTCCAGCTACGACAGAAGATAGAGAAAGGATGTGTAAGACTACCTATGCCTCAGCCATAGGATCTATCATGTATGTCATGCTATGTACTAGACCCGACATTGCATATGCTGTTAGTTTAACTAGCATATATCAAAGTGATCCAGGAGTGGATCATTGGACAGCGGTCAAAAACATCCTTAAGTACTTGAGAAGAACTAAGGATATGGTTCTTTCTTATGGAGGTGATGAACAACTCGTTGTTAATGGTTACACCGATGCTAGTTGGAACACCGATCTAAATGATTCTAAATCTCAATCTGGATACATATTTACTTTGAATGGTGCAGCAGTAAGCTGGATGAGTGCAAAGTAAAGCGTTGTGGCGAGATCTTCAACTGAACGGAATACATAGCTGCTTCGGAATCTTCACAAGAGGCGATATGGATGAAGGAGTTCATTACAGAGCTTGGTGTGGTTCCCAATGCGCTAGACCCTATGTCTATCTACTGTGATAACATGGGCGCCATAGCCAATACGCAAGAACCAAGGTCACACAAGAAGCTGAAGCATATCAAGCTGCGTTTTCATGCTATTCGAGAGCATGTCCAAGATGGTGAGATAAAGATTTGCAAAGTACACATAGATCTGAATGTGGCGGATCCATTGACTAAACCTCTCTCGAGGGCAAAACATGACCAACACCAAACCGCCATGGGTGTTTGGTATATTACCATGTCATCTAGATTAGTTGACTCTAGTGCAAGTGGGATACTATTGGAGATATGACCTAGAGGCAATAATAAAAGTAGTTATTATTATATCTTTGTGTTTATGATAAAGGTTTACATTCATGCTATAATAGTATTAATCGGAAACATTAATACTTGTGTGATTTGTAAACTAATTAGAGTCTCTAATAAAACCACTTTATAATACTAGCTTGTTGGTTAATAGATGATCATGGTTTCTGGATCATGAACATTGAGATGTTGTTAACAACAAGATCATATCATTAGGAGAATCATGTGATACATAGTAACCTAATTCCTTCGACCATGAGATCATGCTAATCACCATCACTGGATGGATACTTTGATAACATCAAACACCACACCGTAACTGGGTGGCTATAAAGGTGGCATTGAGTGTTGGTAAAGTATTGTTGGGGTTCGTAGCATGGAAAACAAAAAAATTCTATCGCATGCACACAAACAAGCCAAGATCTATCTACTAGATTGTAGCAACGAGTTGATTAGAGTACTCACCCTCGAAGATTCCAAAGCGGTTAACAAGGGCAGATTCTCGTGGGTGGTGTAGTCGTACACTTGCCGATCTCAAGATCGCGTGGCGCTGCGTTCTGGCAGCGCTTCCGCAGTCGGTGACACGTACGGTACTCGATGAAGACCTTCCTCTCCCTTGTTCCAACAGGAAGCGGAGGTTGTAGTTCTCCCCTCGCGATTCCGGCAGCACGACGGCATGGTGTCGGAAGTAGAGGGAAGATCCCGCAGGGCTTCGCCTAAGCAGGTGCGAGTTATGGTGGATCTAGGGTTTCCCGGTGATCTAGTTTTAGAAGGCCAGAGAGGAGGAGGAGGTGTCGGCAGTGACTAGGGCGACGGCGACGAGCCGACAGCGGCGTGCGGCGGCGATGGCTTGGGCGACGCACGGTGGGGAGGGCTTGGTATTATGGTCTTGGGGCAGTCCTCCCCTTCTATTTATGAGAGGGGGGCAGCCTTGGGAGGGGGGATTTTGAATCCATACCCAAAACCAAGTTGGATATAAGGAAGGACTCTTTCCTTCTTCCACTAGGAAACTATTGTTCCAGTTTGAATTTTCAAACTTCCCTTTTGACTTTCAATTTAGAGCTTTAATTCTCTCTTGCAAATGCCCAACCAAGTGACCTAGGACATGATCCAATCATTCCACTTACCCATGACACATTCATGGACCATTCGCCTTCTGGTCCGGTGAACCTTCTAGACCCTTCTAGAACCTCTCCGATGAAAACATCGAAATCATTCCCGAACTCTGGAATCGGACTTTCCTTATATGAATCTTATTCTCCAGACCATTTAGGATCTCCTCGTGATATCCCAGATCCCATCCGAGACTCCGAACAACATTCGGTATCCCTACTTACATTCCATATCTACTAAACAACATTGAATCCTTAAGTGTGTCTCCCTACGGTTCGTGAATTATGCAGACATGACCGAGACACTTTTCCGATCAATAACCAATAGAGGAATCTGGAAATTCATATGGCTCCCACATATTTCAACGATTACTTTGCGATCGAATGAACCACTTACATACGATACCAATTTCCCTTTTTCTCGCGATAGTTTACTTATCCGAGGTTTGATCGTCGGTATCTCCGCATACCTAGTTCAACCTCGTTACCGATAAGTACTCTTTTCTCGTTCCCGTGATATGTGATCCCTTGCGAGCCAGTCACATGCTTGCAGGCTAATTGGATGACATTGCAGCGAGAGGTCCCAGAGTATATATATCCGTCATATGGATGGACAAATCCCACTCTTGATCCATGTGCCTCAACACATACTTTCCGAACACTCAATGCCACCTTTATAGCCAACCAGTTACGGTGTGGTGTTTGATGTCATCAAAGCATTCTTCCAGTGATGGTGATTAGCATGATCTCATGGTCGAAGGAATTAGGTTACTATGAATCATAAAGCTTATAGCAAACGAACTATTAAAATGACTTGATCTTAATGCTACACTTATCCATAGGAGTATGTCCATCACACCATTCTCCTAATGATATGATCTTGTTGTTAACAACATCTCAACGTTCATGATCGGGAAACCACGATCATCTATCAACCAACAAGCTAGTATTACAAAGAGGCTTTACTAGGGACTATAATTTAGTTTACAAATCACACAAGTATTAATGTTTCTGGTTAATACTATTATATCATGAATGTAAACATTTATCATAAACACAAGAATATAATAATAACCACTTTTATTATTGCCTCTAGGGCATATCTCCAATAGTCTCCTGTTGGAATTATGCCCTAGAGGCAATAATAAAGATGTTATTATTATAATTCTTGTTCATGATAATGTTTATATTCCATGCTAGAATTGTATTAAGCGGAAACTTTAATACTTGTGTGGTTTGTGAACAACACTGTGTCCCTAGTACACCTCTATGGACTAGCTCATTGATTAATGATGGTTAAGGTTTCCTAACCATGGACATGAGTTGTCGATTAATAATGAGATCATATCATTGGGAGAATGATATGATGGACAAACCCAAACTAAGCGAAGCAATTAGATCGTGTCATCGTGTTCGTGTTTGCGAAGCTTTTCTTATGTCAAATATTGTATTCCTTAGACCATGAGATAATACAACTCCCTGGTATCGGAAGAAAGCTTTGAGGTCATCAAACGTCATCCTATGAGAGGGTGATCATAAAGGTGTCCCTCAGGTGATCGGAAAGTATCTGTTGGGTTGTATGTATCGAGATGGGATTTGTCCCTCCCAAGTCGGAGAGATATACTTCGGGCCCACTCGGTAATCGATATCAACACCGCTTGCAAGCATGTGGTTAAGGAGTTAATCACAAAGTGATATCGGATTACGGAACGAGTAAAGTACTTGCTGTGAACGAGATTGAACTAGGTATGACGGTACCGACGATCGAATCTCGAGCAAGTAAAATATCGCGAGACGAAGGGAATATATATATGGGATTGATTGAATCCTGGCATAGTGGTTCATCCGATATGATCATCGATGAATGTGTGGGAGTCAATATGGGTTTCCAGACCCCGCTGTTGATTATTGATAGAAGATCATGTCTGCATATTCTCGAACCCGCAGGGTCACACACTTAACGTGTCTCGACGCTAGGATAGGTTGGATAATTGGTTTATGAGTTTTTGTTCGGAGTTTCGGATGGGATCCGGGACATCACGAGAGGTTCCGGAGTGGTCCGGAGAATAAGATTCATATAAGGCAGTGCAGTTTTTGGAGTTCGGAATTGTTCCGGGTTAATCGGTATTGTACCGGAAGCTTCTAGAACCTTCCGGAAGAGGACCAACGTGGCCCCACCTTCCGGGAGGGGGCATGGGCCTATGAGGGAGTGCCCTGGCCGCATTGGGCCAGGGGCACAAGGCCCCATAGGGCCCAGCCGGCCAAAGAGGGTTTAAACCCTAGATGGAGCTTCTAGAAGGGGGGTTTCCTTGCCCCCCACTCCTCCTCCTTTGGGGCCGCCGGTTTGGGCTTGGGGGAGGGGCTAGGGCTGAGCCCCACCCCTCTATATAAAGAGGGCTGGGGGCGCACCACCCCACACACCTTCCCCTCCAACCCTAGCCGCCCTGCTGCCCTTCCTCTCTCCCTCCCGACTGTTTGTAGGCGAAGCCCTGCTGCAGAAATTCTCCACCATATACACCACGCCGTCGTGTTGTAGATCCAATCCGTCTCTCCACCATACTTGCTGGACCGAGGAAGGAGGAGACGTCGAGGTGCTGCACGTGTGCATCTCATGGAGGCACCGCCACTTGTGGTGCTAGATCGGATCGGATCGCGAGGAGGAGAAGCGAGTACGACTACATCACCCACGTTCCGACGAACGTTCCGCTATGCGAATCTTCAAGGGAATGAAGATCTAATCCAATCTCTCTCGTCGTTTGCATCTCCTAGATTAGATCTTGGCTTTCCCTCTGTTCGCATACGTAGAAAATTTTGATTTACTATGTCGCGAAACCCTTCATCTCCCACTTGCACTAGAGTCAACTAATCTAGATTACATGGTAATATACCGAACACCCATGGCGGTTTGGTGTTGGTCATGTTTTGCCCTCGGGAGAGGTTTAGTCAACGGATCCGCCACATTTAGATCTGAGTGTACTTTGCAAATCTTTATGTCACCATCTTGAACATGCTCTCGAATAGCGTGAAAACGTAGCTTGATGTGCTTCAGCTTCTTGTGTGACCTTGGTTCTTGCGCATTGGCTATGGCGCCCATGTTATCACAATAGATAGACATTGGGTCCAGCGCACTTGGAACCACACCAAGTTCTGGAATGAACTCCTTCATCCATATCGCCTCTTGTGGAGCCTTCGAAGCAGCTATGTATTCCGATTCAGTTGAAGATATCGCCACAACGCTTTGCTTTGCACTCCTCCAGCTAACTGGCGCACCATTCAAAATAAATACGTATCCAGATTGAGATTTAGAATCATCTGGATCGGTGTTCCAACTAGCATCGGTGTAACCATTAACAACAAGCTATTCATCACCTCCATAAGAAAGAACCATATCCTTAGTTCTTCTCAAGTACTTACGGATGTTTTTGACCTCTGTCCAATGATCCACTCCTGGATCACTTTGATATCTGCTAGTCAAACTAACAACATATCCACTCCTTGACACTATTAAGAAGGTCTACATCATTCCCAATCAATAATATGTCATCTACATATAGTATTAGGAATGCTACAGAGCTCCCACTCACTTTCTTGTATATACAAGATTCTCCATAAGTTTGTATAAAACCAAAGCTTTTGATTACCTTATCAAAATGTTGATTCCAACTTCGGGATGCTTGCTTCAATCCATAAATGGACCGCTGAAGTTTGCATACCTTGTTAGCATCTTTAGGATCGACAAAACCTTTGGGTTGTACCATATACAACTCTTCATCAATGTCTCCATTTAGGAACGCCATTTTAACATCCATCTGTCATATCTCATAATCATAATATGCAGCGATTGCTAACAAAATCCTTACAGACTTTAGCTTCGCTACCGGTGAGAAAGTCTCATCGTAGTCAACTCCTTGAATTTGTCGAAACCCTTTTGCGACAAGTCGAGCTTTATAGACAATAACATTATCATCAGCATCTGTTTTCTTCTTGAAAATCCATTTGTTCTTGACAGCCTTTCGGTCATCCGGTAAGTCCACCAAAGTCCATACTTGGTTTTCGTACATGGGTCCAATCTCGGATTTCATGGCTTCTTGCCATTTATTGGAATCTGGGCTCATCATTGCTTCCTCATATGTCGCAGGGTCATCGGTGTTGTCCACCAACATGACACTCATAACGGGATCATACCAATCAGGAGTGGTACGAGTTCTCGTTGACCTGCGAGGTTTCGTAGCAACTTCAACCGAAGTTTCATGATCAACATCATTAGCTTCCTCTCTTATTGGTGTAGGCGCCAAAGAACTACTTCCGGTGTTGCGCTACTCTCCAGTTCGAGAGAAGGTTCAACAACCTCGTCGAGTTCTACTTTCCTTCCAATCACTTCTTTCGAGAGAAACTCCTTCTCTAGAAAGGATCCATTCTTGGCAACGAAGATTTTGCCTTCGGATCTATGATAGAAGGTATACCCAATAGTTTCCGTCGGGTATCCTATGAAGATGCATTTTTCCGCTTTGGGTTCAAGCTTGTTGGGCTGTAACTTCTTTACATAAGCTTCACAACCCCAAACTTTAAGAAACGACAGTTTAGATTTCTTCCCAAACCATAATTCATACGGTGTCATTTCAACAGATTTAGATGGTGCCCTATTTAAAGTGAATGCGGCTGTTTCTAATGCATAACCCCAAAATGATAGTGGCAAATTTGTAAGTGACATCATAAAATGAACCATATCTAAGAGAGTTAGATTATGACATTCGGACACACCATTATGTTGTGGTGTTCCCGGCGATGTCAATTGTGAAAGTATTCCGCATTTCTTCAAATGCTCACCAAACTCGTAACTAAGATATTCACCTCCACGATCAGATCTTAGAAACTAAATCTTCTTGTTACGTTGATTCTCTACTTCACTTTGAAATTCTTTAAACTTCTCAAAAGTTTCGGACTCATGTTTCATGAAATAGATATACCCATATATACTCAAGTCATCCATGAAGGTAAGAACATAATGATAACCACCATGCGATGCTACACTCATTGGACCACACACATCGGTATGTGTGATTTCCAATAAGTCCATAGCTCGCTCCATCATACTAGAAAATGGAGTCTTAGTCATTTTACCCATCAGACATGCTTTGCATCTTTCAAGTGATTCAAAATCAAGTGATTCAAGAAGTCCATCGGAATGGAGTTTCTTCATACGCTTCACTCCAATGTGACCAAGACGACAATGCCACATATAGGTCGATTTATCGCTCAATTTCAAACGTTTAGCTTCAATGTTATTAATATGTGTATTACTACAATCGAGATTCAATAAGAATAGACCATCTATCAAAGGTGCATGTGCATAAAAGATATTACTCAAATAAATCGAACAACCATTATTCTCGGACTTAAACAAGTAACCGTCTCGCAATAAACATGATCCGGATATAATGTTCATGCTCAACGCAGGCACCAAATAACAATTATTTAAGTATAAAACTAATCCCGATGGTATATGAAGAGGTAGCATGCCAACCGCGATCACATCAACCTATTATCCAATTCCAACGTGCATCGTCACCTCGTTCTTTGCTAGTTTCCGTCTATTCTGCAACACGTGTTTCGAGTTACAAATGTGAGCAACCGAACCAGTATCAAATACCCAGGCACTACTACGAGTACTAGTGAGATACACATCAATAACATGAATATCGGATATACCTTTCTTCTTGATGTTGCCGTTCTTCAAATCCTCCAAGTACTTTAGGCAATTCCGCTTCTAGTGACCTTCTCCCTTGCAGTAGAAGCACTCAGTATCAGCCTTAGGCCAGCCTTGGTCTTCTTCGCTGGCGCGGTAACGTTCTTACCACCCTTCCTGAAGTTTCCCTTTTTCTTAGACTTGCCTTCCTTCTTGAATTTGGTGGTCTTATTGACCAACAACACTTGGTGCTCTTTCTTGATCTCCACTTCCGCAGACTTTAACATGGAGAAGAGTTCGGGCAACGACTTGTCCATGTCTTGCATATTGTAGTTCATCACAAAGTTCTTGTAACTTGGTGGTAGTGATTGGAGGACACGGTGAATCCCTAAAGTATTAGGAATCACTATACCCAAGCTTTGAAGCTTGCTTGCGTGCCCAGACATCTTAAGCACGTGCTCACTGACGAAGTTGCCCACTTCCATCTTGCAGTTAAAGAACTTTTCAGAAGCCTCATAACTCTCAACTGCCGCGTGAGCCTCAAATATCATTTTGAATTCACGGACAATATCATGTGGGTCATGATTCTCAAACCTTTTTTGAAGCTCCGATTCCAAACCATACAAGATAGTACACTGAACTGTGGAGTACTGATTCTTCCGAGCAAGGAAACCATTCTTTACCTCATCGGTAGCATCATCTGCAAGTGGCTCACCCAGCGGTGCATCCAGCACATAGGTCAAATTACCAGCATTGAGGACAATCCTCAAATTGCGGAACCAACCCGCGAAGTTGCTTTCATTATTTTTCAACTTTTCTTTCTCTAGGAACACATTAAAATTGATGGTAGGGGCCGCCATTGATCTACAACATATTTGCAATAGTTTAGACTAAGTTTATGACAAATTGAGTTCTAATTAATAGTTAAATTAATCTAGGTGAACTTCCACTCAAAACAATATCCCTCACATTGTTTTAGTGATCACACGAACCAAATCCACCACATCAAAACCGATCATCACGAGAGTTGATGTAGCTTCAATGGCGACCAATCAACATGTTCATCATATCTATTATATGACTCATGCTTTAACTTTCGGTGATCCGTGTTCCGAGACCATGTCTATACATGCTAGTCTCATCAAGATCAAACCTTAGCTTCCGCATGAGCAAATCTGGCTTGCTCTCGTTGTATACACTCGCAGAATCTAACACACCCGATCATCACGTGGTGCTTCGAAACAACGGGCTTTAGCAACGGTGCCTACTATAGATGAACACTTTATAACTTGAAATTTTGTGAGAGGGATCATCTTATAATGCTACCGTCGCGAACTAAGCAATACAAGATGCA
Source organism: Avena sativa (assembly GCA_916181665.1). NCBI lineage: Eukaryota > Viridiplantae > Streptophyta > Magnoliopsida > Poales > Poaceae > Avena > Avena sativa. The sequence continues at coordinate 324,948,577 of OV702280.1, forward strand.
TAAAAGGATTAACATCACATGCAATTCATAATATGTGATATGATATGGCCTTTCTTATTGTGCTTCCGATCTCCATCTTCAAGCACAAACATGATCTCCATCATCACCGGCATGGCATCAAGGTCAATGGTGCCGCTTCATGGTTATCGTCCACCAGCATCAACTATTACAACTACTTTGAATAATAGACACGCAGGTCTTAACGGAATTAAAAAACAACCATATGGCTCCTGCCGGTTGCCGACTTACAATAAGGAACATTGCATACATCATATATAATCACAATCATGGCCATATCACATCACAGCACACCCCTGCAAAACAAAGTTAGACGCCTCTAATTTTCTTTGCATGTTTTACGTGGTTTTGGGGCTTTCAATAAGTGTCGTTCTAACTTACGAACAAGAACCACAACGTTGATACTAGTATTGTCAATCAACCGTTGTAAATTGAATCTTAACTATGTTGGGAGAAATAGGCACCCGCAAAGCCACTTATGTAATACAAGTTGCATGTCAAGCGTAGATCAAGTCTCATGAATGATGTCATGTAAGGTTAGCCCGGGCCGCTTCATCCCACCATCCCGCAAGATGAAAAGTACACAAGAATTAATCGACAACAAAAGCATCAACACCCACAATGACCATTGTGTTCTACTCGTGCAACAGATCTACATATAAACAAGACTTTGATACCACTGTTTGGGTTCGTAGCATGGAAAACGACAAATTTCTATCGCATGCACACAAACAATCCAACATCTATCTACTAGATTGTAGCAACGAGTTGATTAGAGTACTCACCCTCGAAGATCCCAAAGCGGTTAACAAGAGCAGATTCTCGTGGGTGATGTAGTTGTACACTTGCCGATCTCAAGATCGCGTAGATTATCCTTCCGGCGCTGCATTCTGGCAGCGCTTCTGCAGTCGGTCACACGTTCGGTACTCGATGAAGACCTTCCTCTCCCTTGTTCCAGCGGGCAGCGGAGGTTGTAGTTCTCCCCTCGTGATTCTGGCAGCACGACGGCGTGGTGTCGGAAGTAGAGGGAATATCCCGCAGGGCTTCGCCTAAGCCGGTGTGAGTTATGGTGGATCTAGGGTTTCCCAGCGATCTAGTTTTAGAAGGCCGGAGAGGAGGAGGAGGAGGTGTCGGTGGCTACTAGGGCGACGACGACGGGCCGACGGCGGCGCTCAGCGGCGCGGCGGCGGCGGCGCACAGTGGGGAGGACTTGGTGTTGTGGTCTTGTGGCAGCCCTCCCCTTCTATTTATGAGAGGGGGGCGGCCTTGGGAGGGGGAGTTTGAATACATACCCAAACCCAAGTTGGATAGAAGGAAGGACTCTTTCCTTCTTCCACTAGGAAACTATTGTTCCAGTTTGACTTTTCAAACTTCCCTTTTGACTTTCAATTTAGAGCTTTAATTCTCTCTTGCAAATGCCCAACCAAGTGACCTAGGACATGATCCAATCATTCCACTTACCCATGACACATTCATGGACCATTCCCCTTATGGTCCGGTGAACCTTCTAGACCCTTCTAGAACCTCTCCGATGAAAACATCGAAATCATTCCCGAACTCCGGAATCGGACTTTCCTTATATGAATCTTATTCTCCGGACCATTACGGATCTCCTCGTGATATCCCGAATCCCATCCGAGACTCCGAACAACATTCTGTAGGGGTTCGTAGCATGGAAAACAAAAAATTTCTACCGCATGAACACACAATCAAGATCTAATCTATGTCAAGCCAAGATCTATCTACTAGATTGTAGCAACGAGTCGATGTAATACTAACCCTCGAAGATCCAAAGCGGTTAACGAGAGCGGATTCTCGTGGGTGATGTAGTCGTACTCTTTCCGATCTCAAGATCGCGTAGACGATCCTTCCGGCGCCGCGTTTCGGCAGCGCTCCCGCAGTCGGTCACACGTTCGGTACTCGATGAAGACCTTCCTCTCCCTTGTTCCAGCAGGCAGCGGAGGTTGTAGCACTCTCCTCACGATTCCGGCAGCACGACGGCGTGGTACCGGAAGTAGAGGGGAGATCTCGCAGGGCTTCGCCTTAAGCCGGAGCGAGTATGGTGGACTATGAGAGAGCCCTTAGCGATCTAGGGTTTAGAGGGCACCAAGGATAGAAGTCTAGGCCGGCGTCTAGGGCAAGGGGAGATCCCCAAATCGGCGGCTAGGCAAACCCTAGGGGCGGCGGCGACTTGGTGGAAGCCGGCGGCTAGGGCTAGGGTTTAGAGGAGAGAGGTGTAGGGAAGAGGGGCACCCCTGCCCCTTCTTTTATAGGTGGGAGGGAGGCGTGGTTGGGAGGAGGGAGTCCTCCTCCAACTCCTCCTTCTTGGCCGGCGGTGGAGGGAAGAGGACTTCCTCCCCAAGTAGGTTTCCTACTCTCCCTCCACCAAGCAAACTTGTCGTTTGACTTTTCAAACTAGGATTTGATTTATCCCTTTATTTTTCGCAGCGATGACACCTAGTACATGATGCAACCATTCCAACTTGTTATGACACATTCATGTACCCTTCCCCTCCGGAGTGCCGGACCTTCCGGACCCTTCTAGAACATTCCCGATGAAAACACCGGAATCATTCCCCAACTCCGAAACAGGACTTTCCTTATATGAATCTTATTCTCCGGACAATTCCGGATCTCCTCGTGATATCCCGGATCCCATCCGAGACTCCAAACAACATTCGGTCTCTTACTCATCATTCCATAACTACTCAACAACATCGAATCCTTAAGTGTGTCTCCCTACGGTTCATGAATTATGTGGACATGATCGAGACACTTCTCCAATCAATAACCAATAGAGGAATCTAGAAATTCATATGGCTCCCACATATTTCTACGATTACTTTGCGATCGAATGAACCACTTACATACGATACCAATTTCCCTTTGTCTCACGATAGTTTACTTATCCGAGGTTTTGATCGTCGGTATCTCTGCATACCTAGTTCAACCTCGTTACCGATAAGTACTCTTTTCTCGTTTCCGTGGTATGTGATACCTTGTGAGCCAGTCACATGCTTGCAAGCTAATTGGATGACATTCCACCGAGAGGGCCCAGAGTATATATATCCGTCATATGGATGGACAAATCCCACTCTTGATCCATGTGTCTAAACCCATACTTTCCGAACACTTAATGCCACCTTTATAGCCACCCAGTTACAGTGTGGTGATTGATGTCATCAAAGCATCCTTCCGGTGATGGTGATAAGCATGATCTCATGGTCGAAGGAATTAGGTTACTATGTATCAGAAAGCTTATAGCAAATGAACTATATTAAATGACTTGATCTTTATGCTACGCTTTAACTATAGGAGTATGTCCATCACATCATTCTCCTAATGATATGACCCTGTTGTTAATAACATCTCTATGTTCATGATCAGAAAACCATGATCATATATTAACCAACAAGCTAGTTTAACAAGAGGCTTTACTAGGGACTCTTTTATGTTTACAAATCACACAAGTATTAATGTTTCCAGTTAATACAATTATAGCATGGTATGTAAACATTTATCATAAGTATGAAGATATGATAATAACCACTTTATTATTGCCTCTTGGGCATATCTCTAACAGTCTCCCACTTGCACTAGAGTCAATAATCTAGTTTCAAACCTTTGTGTATTCAACACCTATGGCTTTCTGGTGTCGAATGTACACGATTGCTAGTGGTCAACAGATCTCCGGATCTGACACTTCCAGGTCCGTGTGTAATTGCATGTCTTTGCGTCTCTACGCATCACTCATTCTCTAATGAGATGGCTTTGTACAAATTTGGTCCTTTGGTGTGACCTTTAGTTCTTTGGGGTTAAAACATGTTGATAATATTGTCGTACAATATATCTTCATAGCATTATCCCTGCTGTGAACTACACCTAGTTTGATAACAAACTACTTGACACAAATGCCCTCTTTTGCTCCTATAATAGCAGTTATATACTTAGCCTTTTGTTGTAGTATCTGTCACAATGTCTTAACTTTGGAACTCATCCAAATCCATTATGGAACTTACTTTCCATCATATTGTGCCATCCTTAGTTTAAATTGAGATAAACTTAATTTGTACTTTGTGACAAAACTAGTATCAATGTAATTCATTTACAATGATCTAATCATCTATTTGTCACTTCTACAAAATAATATATTCTTATTTCTTTTACAAGATCATAAGAATATCTTTACTATTGTCCAATAATCATCTTATGAATCATTCTGGTATATGCTCATAATATTTATAGCATAGGACATATCTGGATTTGTACACATCACAGCATGATTGATAAAATACTCTTTGTGATTTTATACATCAAGTAGCAATCTATACATGAATCTTTGTTTCACTTACCAAGTGTCAATACACTTGAATATATCATCAATATTGAACTCATTCAATCCTTTCTGTGCGACAAGAACCTTTCTTGTAGTTTCTATATTGAACTCATTCAATATATCATCTATGTACTTTTGGCACAACCATATTAGCATCTATTGATGCCAAATATTTGGGTTTTGCCTAAGTCTTTCATCGAGATGAAATTCTTATCCTGTGTTAATAAAAGATACATTATTTCCAATCAACAATATGTCTTCCACATAATGTATTAGAAACATGTCTTAGCGCTCCCACTTAATTTCTTGCAAATGCAAGCATCTTCATCGTCTTCGATGAAATTAAACTCTTTTAACAGTTTTATCATAGTGAAGATTCCAACTCCGCGATGCTTACTTCAACCATTGAAGTTTGCATATGCTTTTAGCATCCTTTGAATTAACAAAATCCTTTGGACCGTTTCATGCACATGTCCTTGGTAACCATTCTATTAGAAGAACTTGTTTTGTTTATTCAACACATAACAAAATTATATGTCGTGGTTGCTACATTAATCCGTCTAGAATAAATATCGCTATGAACGATCAGATCTTGTCATAGTCAACCTTTGAACATTGTTGTGAACTCTTTCCCAACATGTCGACTATTTCATATATGTGAAACATCCATGTCTATTTCTTTATAGATCCAAATACGACTGTAAGGTCTTGTACCTTTCCAGAGGGTCTTTCAAGTTCAAAGCTTGATCTCTCGTATATAGAACTATCACGGATTTTATGGCTTCAAGCCATTTGATGGAGTCAGGGCCCATCATCTCTTCTTTGCATGTAGTCGGATCATTATTATCAAAAAATGATTTAACTCTCAAATCTTGGTATTTGATTGTTTACCCGACCTACTTGTTTCAATAGGAACTTAGATCTCCGTGACCACAACCTTTGAGGCACGTGAGCCATGAGCATTGGTGCTGCCTCCAGAACACTTTTCAGCGCTGCGCAACTTTGCACATATAGCTAAGGTTCTTTTAACCTTATCAAAGTTCTATTGTCCCCCCACTTAACTTTTCACGAAAAAAATTCCTTCTCTAAGAAACTTGACGTTTTAAGCGACAAACATTTTTGTCTCCGATGTTATGGAGGAACAGTTATTCGAAATAACATACAAAGACAGGTTCATCCGACTTTGGTTGCAAACATCTTTCTTATGCATAGCATACCAATGTTTAAGAAAGTACAACTTGGGTTTTATCCCAAACCATAACTTTATATGGTGTCAATTCAACGGATTATGATGGAGCTCTTTTCAGTGAAAAAACGGTAGTCTCTAAAGCTTTTAATCTTTAAAATATAATGTCAATTTTATGAATTACACCTTTGATCTTACCATGTCAAACAAGGTTTAATTACAAATCTCGAATGCTCCATACTCTTATGGTGTTTCGAAAAATGCAAATCCATGGAACGATTCCTTAAATCTTAGGTATTATGCTAAACTTGTAACTCAAATATCTTCCTTTATGATCTTATCATAAACTATTTATATTCTTGTTACAATGATTTTGCACTTCATCTTGAAAGTCTTTGAACTTTTCAAATGTTTCATACTTCATCCTTATTAAGTAAATATTCACTCAAATTTTCGGAGGAAGCATATGAAGTTGAAATCCATCGCTCTTGACTACACATAATGGACTTCATACAACAATATGTACAAGTTCCAATAAGCTAGTCATTCGTTCCCTTTTGGCCTATGAACGAAGTTTTAATTATCTTTAGGAAAGTTTCACAAGCGTCATTTGATCAAAATCAAAAGGACTCCAAAATTCCATCCATATGGAGTTTCTTCATGTTTTCTTTCCAATATAATTTAAACGGCGATGTCACTTCCTAAATGATCTTTCAATCAATTTGTCTTTCGACATTTTTAGCACTAGTTTTATGGATGTGATTTCTCCAACGAGATTTGTGAATCATCCATCTTTTATGGATTACGGCAATTATTTGAACAATCCTTTTGTTCTCATAATGCCTGATAAAACAAATCTTGAAGGCGAGCTTTGATGTTTAACAAGCAGCACAATAACCCTTTATTTGTTCTTGATGAACATCATCACATATTCTTTTGCTAGTTACTTAGGCCATTGTAGTTCATGAATTGTATTGTTTCGTATGACGATTCACACCAACAAATTCAGTATCAAATACTTAAGAACCACATTGTTTAATAAGCAAAGAATATATCCATAATATGTATATCATCTATATACTTAAGCTGAACAATTCTAGTCTTTCCTTTTCTGCCATATACTTATGAGATTCTCTTTCAGTATTTCCTTTTCTGTTTGAAAGAATCTATCAACATCAATAGTGGAGCCATATACATGACACATAGTCCAAAGCATGTATAGTAAAATACCAATGTATTTGGACTTGCACTTTGAAGTAGATCACCATCATCAAATGTTTGGTGTTCTTTCAAATTCCTTTCTTTAGTAATTTCTTGGTGTAGTAAACATTTTACCTACATCAAATATTCACCCTTATCATGGAATTATCCATGATCAAGCTACTTTTAGCTTGAAACGGTGAATCGCGAGTATAATGTTGCTCTCCAAAACCTTTTGGAGGATTAGGACAACTAGTGTCTCCAACATTTTGCAAATTCTCATCAAATATGAGAACATGACTTTTGCCATATTATACTCTATCATGTTGCAACCAAAACTTTGTTTCAGATATCACAATATCTTCCACACATCATGGTTTCTGAAACAACTCTTTCAGATCCTAGATAACCTTGATATTAAGACAATCCTTTGAATATCAAGAATCATGGAGACAAACATGATACTCATACACTAACACTTGGAATTGTCACTCTTGATTTAATACCAATTATTAAACTTCATGGAGTAACCGGAACTTACTGAAAGTTTGCAATGGGACTTTTAAACTTTAGATTAACACTTCAAAACAATACGATACCAGTTCGTAAAGTAACTAACCAGAATTCTATAGTTCTATCATCTCAATTATAACTAAGCGCAAGGTGGTAAACAGATGCCAATGACTACACCAACTATGCAAATTCACTTTGATTTAATTTATGATAAATAGGGTTCAACTTTTAATCATGTTGCCGTTGAACTCCCACTCAAAACAATATCCCTCACATTGTTTTAGTGATCACACAAACCAAATCCACCACATCAAAACCGATCATCACGAGAGTTGATGTAGCTTCAATGGCGAACAATCAACATGTTCATCATATCTACTATATGACTCATGCTTTACCTTTCGGTGATCCGTGTTCCGAGAGCATGTCTGTACATGCTAGGCTCGTCAAGATCAAACCTTAGCTTCCGCATGAGCAAATCTGGCTTGCTCACGTTGTATACACTCGCAAAATCTAACACACCCGATCATCACGTGGTGCTTCGAAACAACGAGCTTTAGCAATGGTGCTTACTAAGGATGAACACTTTAAAACTTGAAATTGTGTGCTTGAGGGATCATCTTATAATGCTACCATCGTGAACTAAGCAATACAAGATGCATAAAAGGATTAACATCACATGTAATTCATAATATTTGATATGATATGGCCTTTCTTCTTGTGCTTTCGATCTCCATCTTCAAGCACGAACATGATCTCCATCATCACCGGTGTGGCGTCAAGGTCAATGGCGCCGCTTCATGGTTGTCGTCCACTAGCATCAACTATTACAACTTCTTTGAATAGACATGCAGGTCTTAACGGAATTTAAAAGACAACCATATGGCTCCTGTCGGTTGCCAACTTACAATAAGGAACATTGCATACATCATATATAATCACAATCATGGCCATATCACATCACAGCACACCCCTGCAAAACAAAGTTAGACACCTCTAATTTTCTTTGCATGTTTTACGTGGTTTGGGGCTTTCAATAAGTGTCGTTCTAACTTACGAAAAAGAACCACAACATTGATACTAGTATTGTCAATCACCCGTTGTAAATTGAATCTTAATTATGTTGGGAGAAACAGGCACCCGCAAAGCCACTTATGCAATACAAGTTGCATGTCAAGCGTGGAGCAAGTCTCATGAACGATGTCATGTAAGGTTAGCCCGGGCCGCTTCATCCCACCATCCCGCAAGATGCAAAGTACACAAGAAGCAATCGACAACAAAAGCATCAACGCCCACAATGACCATTGTATTCTACTCGTGCAACAGATCTACATATAGACACGGCTCTGATACCACTGTAGGGGTTCGTAGCATGGAAAACAAAAAATTTCTACCGCATGAACACACAATCAAGATCTAATCTATGATCAAGCCAAGATCTATCTACTAGATTGTAGCAACGAGTCGATGGAATACTAACCCTCGAAGATCTAGAGCGGTTAACGAGAGCGGATTCTCGTGGGTGATGTAGTCGTACTCTTTCCGATCTCAAGATCGCGTAGACGATCCTTCCGGCGCCGCGTTCTGGCAGCGCTCCCGCAGTCGGTCACACGTTCGGTACTCGATGAAGACCTTCCTCTCCCTTGTTCCAGCAGGCAGCGGAGGTTGTAGCACTCTCCTCGCAATTCCGGCAGCACGATGGCGTGGTACCGGAAGTAGAGGGGAGATCTCGCAGGGCTTCTCCTTAAGCCGGAGAGAGTATGGTGGACTATGAGAGAGCCCTTGGAGATCTAGGGTTTAGAGGGCACCAAGGAGAGAGGTCTAGGCCGGCGGCTAGGGCAAGGGGAGAGCCCCAACTCGGCGACTAGGCAAACCCTAGGGGCGGCGGCGACTTGGTGGAAGCCGGCGGCTAGGGCTAGGGTTTAGAGGAGAGAGGTGTAGGGAAGAGGGGCACCCCTGCCCCTTCTTTTATAGGTGAGAGGGAGGCGCGGTTGGAAGGAGGGAGTCCTCCTCCAACTCCTCCTTCTTGGCCAGCGGTGGAGGGAAGAGGACTTCCTCCCCAAGTAGGTTTCCTACTCTCCCTCCACCAAGCAAACTTGTCGTTTGACTTTTCAAACTAGGATTTGATTTATCCCTTTATTTTGCTCAGCGATGACACCTAGTACATGATGCAACCATTCCAACTTGTTATGACACATTCATGTACCCTTCCCCTCCGGAGTGCCGGACCTTTCGGACCCTTCTAGAACATTCCCGATGAAAACACCGGAATCATTCCCCAACTCCGAAACAGGACTTTCCTTATATGAATCTTATTCTCCGGACCATTCCGGATCTCCTCGTGATATCCCGGATCCCATCTGAGACTCCGAACAACATTCGGTCTCTTACTCATCATTCCATAACTACTCAACAACATCGAATCCTTAAGTGTGTCTCCCTATGGTTCGTGAATTATGCGGACATGATCGAGACACTTTTCCAATCAATAACCAATAGAGGAATCTAGAAATTCATATGGCTCCCACATATTTCTACGATTACTTTGCGATCGAATGAACCACTTACATACGATACCAATTTCCCTTTGTCTCACGATAGTTTACTTATCCGAGGTTTTGATCGTCGGTATCTCTGCATACCTAGTTCAACCTCGTTACCGATAAGTACTCTTTTCTCGTTCCCGTGGTATGTGATCCCTTGTGAGCCAGTCACATGCTTGCAAGCTAATTGGATGACATTCCACCGAGAGGGCCCAGAGTATATCTATCCGTCATATGGATGGACAAATCCCACTCTTGATCCATGTGTCTAAACCCATACTTTCCGAACACTTAATGCCACCTTTATAGCCACCCAGTTATAGTTTGGTGATTGATGTCATCAAAGCATACTTCCGGTGATGGTGATAAGCATGATCTCATGGTCGAAGGAATTAGGTTACTATGTATCAGAAAGCTTATAGAAAATGAACTATATTAAATGACTTGATCTTTATGCTACGCTTTAACTATAGGAGTATGTCCATCACATCATTCTCCTAATGATATGACCCTGTTGTTAATAACATCTCTATGTTCATGATCAGAAAACCATGATCATATATTAACCAACAAGCTAGTTTAACAAGAGGCTTTACTAGGGACTCTTTTATGTTTACAAATCATACAAGTATTAATGTTTCCAGTTAATACAATTATAGCATGGTATGTAAACATTTATCATAAGTATGAAGATATGATAATAACCACTTTATTATTGCCTCTTGGGCATATCTCCAACACATTCGGTATCCCTACTTACATTCCATATCTACTAAACAACATCAAATCCTTAAGTGTGTCTCCCTACGGTTCGTGAATTATGCAGACATGACCGAGACACTTCTCCGATCAATAACCAATAGAGGAATCTGGAAATTCATATGGCTCCCACATATTTCAACGATTACTTTGCAATCGAATGAACCACTTACATACGATATCAATTCCCCTTTGTCTCGCGATAGTTTACTTATCCGAGGTTTGATCGTCGGTATCTCTGAATACCTAGTTCAACCTCATTACCGATAAGTACTCTTTTATCGTTCCCGTGATATGTGATCCCTTGTGAGACAGTCACATGCTTGCAAGCTAATTGGATGACATTCCACCAAGAGGGCCTAGAGTATATCTATCTGTCATATGGATGGACAAATCCCACTCTTGATCCATGTGCCTCAACACATACTTTCCAAACACTCAATTCCACCTTTATAGACACCCAGTTAAGGTGTGTTGTTTGATGTCATCAAAGCATTCTTCCAGTGATGGTGATTAGCATGATCTCATGGTCGAAGGAATTAGGTTACTATGTATCAGAAATCTTATAGCAAACGAACTATTGAAATGACTTGATCTTAATGCTACGCGTATCTATAGGAGTATGTCCATCACACCATTCTCCTAATGATATGATCTTGTTGTTAACAACATCCCAATGTTCATGATCGGAAAACCACGATCATCTATCAACCAACAAGCTAGTATTACAAAGAGGCTTTACTAGGGACTCTAATTTAGTTTACAAATCACACAAGTATTAATGTTTCCTGTTAATACTATTATAGCATGAATGTAAACATTTATCATAAACACAAAGATATAATAATAACCACTTTTATTATTGCCTCTAGGGCATATCTCCAACAAGTATGTGTTGAGGCACATGGATCAAGAGTGGGATTTTTCCATCCATATGACGGATAGATATACTCTGGGCCCTCTCGATGGAATGTCATCCAATTAGCTTGCAAGCATGTGACTGGATCACACTTGATCACATATCACGGGAATGAGAAAAGAGTACTTATCGGTAACGAGGTTGAACTAGGTATGCAGAGATACCGACGATCAGACCTCAGATAAGTAATATCGCGAGACAAAAGGAAATTGGTATCGTATGTAAATGGTTCATTCGATCGCAAAGTAATCGTAGAAATATGTGGAAACCATATGAATTTCCAGATTCCTCTATTGGTTATTGATCGGAGAAGAGTCTCGGTCATGTCTACATAATTCACGAACCGTAGGGAGACACACTTAAGGATTCAATGTTGTTTAGTAGATATGGAATGTAAGTAGGGAGACCGAATGTTGTTCGGAGTCTCGGATGGGATCCGAGATATCACGAGGAGATCCGAAATGGTCCAGAGAATACGATTCATATAAGGAAAGTCCAATTCCAGAGTTCGGGAATGATTCCGGTGTTTTCACCAGAATGATTTAGAAGGGTCTAGAAGGTTCACCGGACCGAAAGGGGAAGGGTACATGAATGTGTCATGACTAAGTGGAATGATTGCATCATGTCCTAGGTTAATTGGCTGGGCGTTTAAAAGAAAGAAATTAAACTACAAAATTGAAAGTCAAAAGGCAAGTTTGAAAAGTCAAACTGGGACAATGTTTCCTGGTGGAGGAAGGAGATAATCCTTCTCTCCCTCCAGCACGCGCCTAGTAGGAGAGGGAGTTGGGGAAGGATTCTAACTCCCCTCTCCCTAGATGCCCCTCCCTCTCATAAATAGAGGGGAGGGGGCTGCCCCTTCACACCACCCACCACCCAAGCCCGTGCCGTCGGATCATGCCGCCGCTCTAGCCGCCGCCGGCCCCACCTCCTACTCTCCGGCTTCTAAACCCTAGACGCCAGGAAACCCTAATACTCCACCATAACCCGCTCCGGCTTAGGCGAAGCCCTGCGGGATCTTCCCTCTACTTCTGACACCACGTCGTCGTGCTGTCGGAATCGCGAGGAGAGAACTACAACCTCCGCTGCCTGCTGGAACAAGGGAGAGGAAGGTCTTCATCGAGTACCGAACGTGTGACCGACTATGGAAGTGCCGCCAGAACGCAGCGCCGGAAGGATTGTCTACACGATCTTGAGATCGGCAAGTGAATGACTACATCACCCACGAAAATCTGCTCTCATTAACCGCTTTGGAATCTTCAAGGGTGAGTACTCTAATTGACTCGTTGCTATAATCTAGTAGATAGATCTTGGCTTGTGTGTGTTCATGCGGTAGAATTTTTTTGTTTTCCATGCTACGAACCTCTACAAAGGCTAGCACCTGCGCTTCGCCCATGCGCCGGGCCAGCACTGTGTCCTCGAGGTGGACCTCATCGACCTCCACATCCGGGTAGCGGGCGTGGCACATCTCCCGGATCTTGGACCATGTGGTGATCTTGTGGCGAGGCATGACTGCTGGAGCTTTTTCGGCTGCGTGTTTTCTCTTGCTTTGGGGCTTGTTGTCTCTGCCGCGCCGACGACCGTCTTTTATAGACCGCGACGAAGCAATAAACGGACTGGAATGCGCGGGAAGTTTTCTCGCCGCAGGAAGCGAGGCACGCGCGAGAAACGATGGCGGAAAACGCCAGCCGCGCGGGAAGCCATCGGCGTTGACAGCCGACGTCGCGTCACCATTAACGTTCCATCGCGAGGGTGTCAACCGATGACAGCGGGAGGGAGACGAACAAATGGGTCGGACTGCTGTACGCGGTCGGCCGGACATGCCAAACCTCTACCCCAAGTCGACCAGGCCGCGACCCACCGTTTGGGGTGACCCTATGGTTTGGCCCGGTGGAGATGCCCTCAACGCCTTCCCTCTTCCGTGGAAACTCTGGGACCGTTTGGATTGTGCCTACAACAGCCCTACCAAAATTAGCTAGCCAATTTTTTGGCGCAAGATTCTACCGCCGGGGGTTGGCCAAAATTTTGGCCAGAATCTATGAAGAAAACAACGAGTGATTCATAGCCAACTAAATAATTGGCAACAAACCAAACAGATGGAATGATATTTGGCATGACCAAAATTTTGGCAGGGTGAGCTGGGGGCATAAACCGAACAGGCCCTCTGATTTCCTCCCTGCGGCCAAAAAGGCCTCACAGCGTCACCGTCCACGTATGACGTATCACGGTGGCCTCGCCCGCGGCTGCAAATACGTGCGGGTCGCAGGCACCACGGGTTCCGCCAACCTCCCGCACGGTCCCACGACACGGACAGCAGCAGTGTGTACCCCACCTCCCCACCGCGCCGTCCCCCGTCCAGCCTCCACCCAGCAGCGTCCACGAGGTCCACGCTCCCAGCCAACACCATAAAACTTTCGGCCACGCCACGACCACCCCGCATTCTTTCCTCACGCCAGCGCAGCCCCCCCTCCCCAGAGTCCCAGACATCCCGGAAGCCCGAACCGCGCAGGCCGACCGCGAAGGCGAAGCGGCCTCCTCCCTCTTCCAATTGGCAGGATGGGCAGCCTCGGCGGCGCGGCGGTGGCCAGGCGGCCGAGGTTCCTGTGCCTGCACGGCTTCCGGACCAGCGGCGAGATCATGCGGAGGCAGGTCGTGGGGAAGTGGCCCGCCGAGGTCACCGCGCGCCTCGACCTCGTCTTCGCCGACGCGCCCTTCCCCGCCGAGGGCAAGTCCGACGTCGAGGGCATCTTCGACCCGCCCTACTACGAGTGGTTCCAGTTCGACAAGGTCCACATCCCCTCCCCTCCCCTCCCTCCCTCCCATCGGATCACCACCACATTACTCTCTCATGGCGCGATCTATCTTAATATTTCTCTAAAATAATAATAATTACGTGCAGTCCGTAGCACCTTTTTGCTATTTATTTATTATAGCGAGTCCTCTTGTTTTCTTCTCCCAGAGTGTCGGCCGGCCAGGCTGCGAATTGAACTTTACTTTTCACATCATGAAGATGTTCATGGACTTTTTCTCCTTCCACAGGGCTTCACGGAGTACAGGAATCTAGACAAATGCTACGATTACATCGAGGACCTCATGATTAAGCAAGGACCTTTCGATGGACTCATGGGTTTCTCCCAGGTATAAAGACCGGGAACAGTTAACTATTCCCTGCTCTAAACATATTGCACAATTAACGGCTGCAAATTGTCATGGTTATATTCAGGGTTCGATTCTATCTGCTGCGCTCGTGGGGCTCCAACAGCAGGTAAGCCCATCGATACTGCTAAATCTCACCGCATAAACTCCAGCTGTGCTGTTGAGCAGTCTACTTCTTAATAACTTTGCTGATACGCCTTTCCTTGGCTCATTGCTATCTGTTCTATTGCCAGGGATTGGCCCTGACTAGAGTTCCAAAGATCAACTACCTCATGATCATAGGGGGTGCCAGATTTCGCGCAGCCGTAGTTGCTGACAAGGCGTACGCCGTCAAGATCAAAATCCCCTCGCTTCACTTCCTCGGTACATCAATCTTTTCTGTGCAGAGTAGACCATTGCAGTTGCTATACTGGTAGATTGTTCGCTAAAGTGCTTTCTCAGTCTCGTCCAAAGGCCAAAGCCGTTCTTGCGTATGGTTGTCTCCCTTATCATTTTTATATCTTCCACCGGCACGTCTACTTCATGCGTAGTCATGTTCCGGTGTTTATGTCGTTCAGGCAATGTGCTTAAAGTCCTCATACCAACTGCGTGCTTCTTTCTTTTGCGTCATATACTTTCACGATGCTCCAAGAAGCTCCATGCATTTTACTTACAGTAATTAGCAGATGAATGGATGGAAATTTACATACGAATAATTTGCTTACGGGAAGGTTCAAAAAGCTTGATATGTCCTTTTCATGACAAATAGCAGATCAATAGTGATAATTTACGGATGAAACTTTGACATATCCTTTAATGACATCACTTCTGGGATTTGCCCCCCTTTATCATCAGTTTCGTTATTTACTCCAGTCAGACGGTCTAGTTCTCAACTTCTCATATCATTCCAGGTCAAAAATTATTTTGGAATCTTTGAAGCCTTTGTTGGTCAACTGAGTGGTTAGCAGCCAGTAACAGGCAACCACTAAACACTGGTTTATTTGATATGCAGGTGACAATGACTTCCTTAAGAGCGCAGGTGAAAAGCTCATAGAGTCATTTGTGGATCCATACATCATACGGCACCCAAAGGGCCACACGGTTCCAAGGCTTGTTGGTAAGCTCATATTTTCGTCTACCAAGATCCTCTGAACTGTATAAAACTTTAGGTAGTGAATATTGATCCACTTGTGCTAAATTTGATACTCCCTCCGATCTAATTAGTTGACTCGGATTTATTTAGATTCAAATGTACCTAGACTTGTTTTAGCGCTAGATACATCTGAATCTAGACAAAACCAAATCAACTAATTTGGATCGGAGGAAGTATATAAAAAAAGTAACAAGGAATCTGTAGGTAAACTGTAAACATGAGCCGTTTATGATTGGAGGCAACATGATCGAAAACTATAGCTGGAAACAAACTTCAGAATCGCTCCGTTAGTCTAATTCAGGATGTTCGTACATATTTCTGAATGGAACAACTTTCGAAGGTCTCATAGATATTAAGGGAGCTATTAATTACTTAGCCCTTTTTGCTGGCCTAGTTATGAATGCCAAACTGCCAAACTGAAACTATGCTTGTTGTTATGCAGATGAGAAAAGCCTGGAAGTGATGTGCCATTTCCTTGACAAGATGGAAAAGGAGATATCTGAACATTCATCCACCGAGGCCGAATCACCCGTTGATGTTGACGAAAAAGAAATGTGCATCTAATAGGATCCAGAAAATTAGTATCTGAATGCCTACGAAATTTGTGATGTAGGCAAGCGTGCTGAAGCAGTTGTAATCTCATCTTCATGCGGTGGCGCACGTTTGTGACTATCCAATAATCATACCTGAATACAGAGTGATTAGATAGCTATCGTGCTGCTTCCTTTTCTTTTACTTTGAGTTCTATATAAAAATCTCTGTAGGACATTTATTACTAGATTAGAAGCTATCTTCTAAGAAGGGGTTGCCAATATTTGTTGAGCTGTTCAGTGGAAGACCTACAAATATTTTCAGAACAGAAATAATATTTGAATATGTACTACAGATAGCTCATGAATGGACTATGTTACCCAGCAGTCAGGTTTGGGTTGTCAAATTATCTCATGAACAGACTATGTGTCTTCCTGTATTTAGGTTTGGTAACCAAACTTTAGTTGCTCAAACTAGCCTCCGACCAACTCAACCAACCAAATGAACTAACCAACAATCATCCTGAATTCCAGATGGTAGCAGACTTGCAGTGGCAGATCAGAAGAGGGTCGCCAAGTCCATTATCACGTGATTTCTTTGTTGGGACAAGTCCCGTTCAATAATATGCACGGCACAAGCAGAAGGGACGGAGGCACCAAGAGAGAGAGATGGCCGCGGCAGCTGCTCACCTCCGTAGTCCCATCACCTCCAATTCGGCGGCGAGCCACGCTTGTCACACACCCACCTCCGCCCCGTCGCTCTCGCGCCGTCGTCAGCCGCGTGGAGTCGCTAGCTTCCAGCGCCGGCGGATTCTGGCGCTCAGCGGCGAGGAAGGAGACGGCGTCGGGGCGACGAGGCGGAGGCCGGCGCCGCGGTTCCTGTGCCTGCACGGGTTCCGCACCAGCGGGGAGATCATGCGGAGGCAGGTGTCGGAGAGGTGGCCCGCCGACGTCACGTCCCGCCTGGACCTCGCCTTCCCCGACGCGCCCTTCCCCGCAGCGGGCGAGTCCCCGGTGCGCGACGTCTTCGACCCGCCCTACTACGAGTGGTGCCAGTTCGTCGGCGAGGTCTGTCCAGCCTCCCCTTGATCCCCATCACAGTACTCACCTCCACTTGGACAACGAATAGAAGTAATATGCAGTTGACCCTCCAATCTGACAAGATCTCCTTACGCTCTTCCGGATCGATCTCGGGACAGGATTTCGTCAGGTGCAGCAACTTCGGCGAGTGCGCGGCCAACATCGAGGAGCTGATGGTCAGAGAAGGGCCCTTCGACGGATTGCTCGGTTTCTCTCAGGTCAGGTGGTAAACAGACTTACAGACCTACACAATAGGGATCAGCTTCGTTTCAGACATCATACATACTCCATTAACTGACGAACGACTTCGATGAACATCCAGGGCGCTCTCCTCTCAGCATCCCTTGTTGGGCTCCAGGAACAAGTGAGTGCGCACATTTGTCGTTCACTCAACCGCAGTTCCTCGATGGAATCTACCGCTTCCATGCCACCATTTTCAAACAGAAGCATGTGCCAACATTTTGCTCTCGCGTTTTCTGGCAGGGGCTGGCCTTGAACAGAGTCCCCACGGTGAATTATCTCATAGTTATATCCGGAGGGAAGATCCAGTCGCCGGCATTGGCCGCGAAGGCGTACGCCAACAAGATCAAGTGCCCGTCGCTTCACTTCATCGGTAACGTCGACACTGTTTTCCTCGCGGTGATTGTCAGTAGAAATGAGCAATTGCTGCAACAGCTTTACTTGTGCGCAGGCGACAATGACTTTGCGAAAACCCACGGCGAGGAGCTGGCAGATTCATTCGTGGATCCACTTGTTATACGCCACCCGGCCGGCCACACGGTTCCCAGGCTTGGTAAGCGCACATAGTTTTCTTCTAACCTAAGAGTTCGGTCAACTGGGAGTAAGCATTTGAGTTCATCGCCGGACTGGACCGGAACGTTCAGCAAAAACAGGAGAATCTTATCATTGAAAAGGTTGCAAACTGTGTTCGCACGTTTAAAGTTTTTGTGTGCTTGATATCTGCAGACGAGAAAAGTGTCCAAGTGATGCACAGCTACATTGACAGGATCGAATGGGAGTTGGCCTTGCATTCGTCAACTGGTGCCGACAGCAGCGCTGCCTCATAAGTTTATGCCGTACTACCTCCGTTCCTAAATGTAAGGTTTTCTAGGAGTTTAAATTGAACTGGTAAAAAGGCTAATATTTTGAAACAGAGGTGGTAGGAAAAATCATTCCGTGGAAAAGGTATTAGGCTGTTACAGTTTTCACCAATAACACTAGAGATTGCTCTCCTGTAGAAACATTATTCAGAGCTTAAATACAAAGGAAACTTGAATCAAATTTGATTTGTATTTTCTTGAGCATGCTCTTTGGGGCAAATTAATCTCACTACTTAAAAAAAAAATTACATCTGGTTAATACGGAACAAAACAGAGTGACGACTTTCCAGAACATTACTGAAAGTCTTCCAAAGCAAGTACTCCTACTAACAACGAAATGGTGTTGTATCTGATGTACCAAACAAATGAGTATCAAACAAAATAGTTAAGTTGCTCGAGCAAGAGTAATACTGTTATGGAAGTTCTCCTAGGAAGTATCTCTATGGCCAGGCCTCAAGCAAACTAGCTTGCATTTGACATCGATTTATCATTTTTGTGACTGTTTTACATGCTAATAAATCTGCTGTTTGTTACATGATCAAAGCAGCCAAAGAACTGGGATGCAATGTGCACCATCTATTCCAAAGATCATGCCACCGGTCAAGCTTCTAGGACAGGTGCTTAAAGTGTTCAGGAGATGGCAGCTGGCACTGATCAGTGATCAGAGTAACAAGGGGGGCTCGCCTTAATATCCCACAGCACTCAGTTGGCAAGAGGCCAGAAACTTTTGTTTCTTTTCTTGGAGATATCAAAGCAACATTTGACTCTGCTTCGAAGTCAGCTTAACCTTTGGAACTACCGCATTTCACCCCTCCACCCGAGATCCTTGATGCACTTGAGTCTGCTCAAAAGTGAGAATGGGAAGAGGAACTAGTCTCATCTCAACTTTTTTGGCAAAGGAAATATATTAATATCGTGAAGATACCAATTATATCTAACCTCTGCAACAAGTCTCATCTCATTGTAATGTTTGTAGTAGTACTTGTGCTCCTACTCGTCTTTTGGGTTAGATTATGCACTTGCTACGAGAAAACTGGGCATGTATTTAAACTAGAATGCTATACGAATTTACGGGCTGTTTGATCAATCACAGTGCAGTTTTATTTGTACCATCGAATCATTTGAGTTCTATTTTTTGCACTAAGTGCTTTGCTTGCAAACAATTTGTGCCGCTAGAGCATTAGTAATCTGTGCACATGCCATTTCTTGTTTTTGACGTATGTTTTCTAGTTGAGTAATTGATCTTTGCAATGTACAACTCACATTTTTCGTTTTTTTATTGGTGGCCTTTGCCTCCTTTTCGAAAATAATAATAATTATGATGCTGATGGAGCATGGAGAAATAGTACTGAAATACTCGTCAAAGTACAAGTAACAAAAATACTCCCTCCTGCCCATATTAATTGACTCAAATTTGTCTAGATTTGAATGAATCTAGACACTATCTAGTATATAGGTTCATCCAAATTTTGACAAATCAAAGTCAATTAATATGGATCTTCACATGTACACTCACGTGTTCTGATGCTCTTTCTCTGAAAGACTGAAACGAAGCAATTCATCAATAGTGTGCAGCCAAACATAAATCTGAATTCAGAAGTTGAACCGGATTCTGATAGGCAATTTGAAGTGTCATCCCAATATCAAATTGGAACCACATGTCATTTCCAATTCTGCTTGATTCGAAATTGGGCCTCCATTTCCACCGATCGAATTCAATTTTAACATTCCAATGGACCCTGTAGGAGCTTTGCCTGCTGGTGTTCCTTTCAGTTTCTTCAACGAAAAACGATCTCTGTGACCGTACTCTGCTTCACGGTGTCGCGGAACGCCGCAGCAGAGCAGACAAGATGGCGGCGATACTCCTCCGAGCCGCTCGTGCCTCGCGGGTCCTCGCTCTCCCCCGCTTCATCGGCGCAAGCCCTAGCCTACTCTCCTCCTCCGCCGCCTCCACAGCGGAGACGCCGTCCTCTGCCGCCGCTGTCCCGGGCACCGCGGCTGACGTTGACGAAGCGGTCATAGTCGCAGGCGAGGATGACGACCTGAGGAGCCGCGTCTTCCGTCTCCGGCTGGCGAAGCGCAGCGCGACGGAGGCGCTCGACAGGTGGGCCAGCGAGGGCCGCGCCGCCCCCGCGCCCGAGCTCCGCCGCATCGCCCGGGATCTCAGCCGCGCCCGCCGCTACAAGCACGCGCTCGAGGTTCGCGCACTCCCAGATCCCTGCTCTCTTCTGATTGCTCTGGCCCTGCTCAGTTATAGAGGGGTTCGTAGAACGGATTTGGTAACAGATGCAACTGTGATACGATCTGGTTCTAATTCGTTTGAAAATGTTCATGAAATGTTGCCAACGTAGATTTAGGAGTAGCAGAAATTGTCAGATAGCCTTATTACTGCCTTCTAGAATTCCTGATTGGTCCTTACCGATAAAAGAATCTGGCATTTTAATTGAGTTTTGCTGTGGGTAAACTCTACCATTTTCACAGGAAGTGATGCTTCCACCAGTTGTGCATATAATTACTCTACATGGAAGTCCCAGTGCAAGCTATGTAGCATTTCAATGGCATTTTTGTGCTTTAGTTTCTTCTCTTCCAGTTAAATTCATTGCAAAGGCAGAAGTTCACGTAGTGTCTTGAGTAACAGGAAGCTAGATGTCCATTAAACACTTAAACATCTATCTCATGTACTTTAAATGTTAGATTATATGAGAATAATATCATTCCGCCATGAAAAGAACGAGACATCGAACCTTGACCTGACTGATGTTCAAAGCATATATTCGTACATCTTGTTCTCTCGGTTTCTTCTTATTGCTTATTCTGATACTAATCAAACAGTTCAACCATTGCCGCTATATTTCTCCTGTAAGAACAAAAAGTAGCTGAAATATATGTGTAGAGTTAAGTTTTCCTCTATAAACTCCGATGCGATCTGATCCTTATTCCTTTGAAAATGGTCATGAATTTTTGCCGATTTAGATTTATGTACCAGACTACCAGGAACGTTCACTGCCTTCTAGAATGCCTTATTGGTCTGTATCGTTACAAAGGATACTACATTTTAACTAACTTGTGCTGTGGGTTAGTTCTAGTACCATTTTCACAGCAAGTGATGCTTCCTTAATTTGGGCATATTTAGTGTATATTATAGTTTGGGTGCAGGCTATGGAGTAGTCCAATGACAGTTGTGCTTTTTACGGTTCTTCTCTTCCAACTAAATTAATTGGGAAGGTTGTAGAGAAGCTCATATAGTATTGAATCACAAGGAGCTGTAACCTGTAATTCAGCGTCTTAAGGAGCAGTAGGAAGCTACTCCCTCCATTCCAAATTATAAGATGATTTAGTCTTTTTCTGGAACACATGTATCTGGACGCCTTTTAGTGTGTAGGTTCGGAGTAAAATGAGTTAACCTATACACTAAAAAGCATCTAGATACATGTGTTTCGGTAAAATCTAAAACATCTTATATTTTGAAACGGAGGGAGTAGTATGGTTAGAATTTATTTTAAACATCTAACTCATATACTTTACGCTGGGTGATTTAATTCGGAGTGAGTGGCGCAATCCTTCATTCTTTGTTGCACTACATGATAAGCCACTTTAACTTATCTAGTATAAAAATTATCGTGTCTGGTAAATAGCTGCTCTTGAGATGTTAGATTATTTGAGAACAATAATGTTCGGCCATGAAAAGAGCTAGGCATTGAACCTTGACCAGTCTGATGCACAAAGCTAAGGATGGGAATGTGCCACACAGCCCCGTTGGTCCACTTGCCTGATCCACAAAATCGGGGCCATTGGTTCATCGGGTCAACCCCCAAACACATACAGACGCTGGTGGGTCTGCATTGGTAGGCACAGTGGGTATTTCGGTTTGACCTAAATCAACACAGCAAACTAGTGTCGTCTCTTTTCCCAGTTTCCGCAAACCAACACGCAACGGCTAGCTGCCGCCGCCGCTGCCCCATCTCTACCAACGCTGCGCCGGTTCCAAGTGCATGTTGACCCGCTGCCGCCCGAATCGCGATGTTACATCGCAGTCTCAGACTAGGTAATGTCACCTGGACAATAAGAGGCTTGTAACCAGATTGGTAATCAGCAGGTTGCATGGGACAGGGCCAGTGGGGGCATAACCCATTCCCACCCTTACTCAAAGGACATATTCATACAATCCATTCTCTTTGCCGCCTCTTATTGATCATTCTGTTACCTATGAAATGCTTACAAACGCAACCAAACAGATTGACCATGGCTGCTACATTTCTCCTGTAAGAAAAAAAGAGAGGAAGAAGCTGAGATCTGAACTTCAACTTTTGCAGGTAGCAGAGTGGATGAAAACACACCACGAGTCAGATTTATCTGAGAACGACTACGGAATGCGCATTGACTTGATTACCAGAGTTTTCGGTGCTAATGCGGCTGAAGACTTTTTTGAGAAGCTTCCACCTGGAGCCAAATCACTGGAAGCATATACTGCACTCCTCCATTCCTATGCTCGATCAAAGCTGACAGACAAAGCCGAGAGGCTGTTCCAGAGAATGAAGGACGCCAACCTGTCTATCGACGTCCTGGTCTACAACGAGATGATGACACTGTATATATCTGTCGGCGAGCTCGATAAGGTCCCAGCTGTTGCCGAAGAACTGAAGCGGCAGAGTGTTTCCCCAGACCTTTTCACGTACAACCTCCGGGTGAGCGCGGCTGCCGCGTCCACGGACCTTGAGGCATTCAAAGGAATTCTCGACGAGATGTCGAAAGACCCAAACTCCAACGAAGGATGGACGCTGTACCGCGACCTCGCCGGTATCTACGTCGACGCCACCCAGCTCGTGAGCTCCGGAAACTCGCTGGTGGAAGCGGAGGTGAAGATCAGCCAAAGCGAGTGGATAACATACGATTTCCTCGTCATCTTACACGCGGGGCTCGGCAACCTGGAGAGGGTGAAGGACATATGGAAATCGATGCAGATGACTTCCCAGAGGATGACCGGCCGGAACTACGTCTGCGTGCTCTCGTCATTTCTGATGTGCGGGCAGCTGAAGGATGCCGCGGAGGTCGTCGACCAGTGGCAGCGGTCCAAAGCTCCAGAGTTCGACATCTCGGCGTGCAATAGGCTGTTGGATGCATTACTGGGTGCTGGGTTTACTGAGACGGCGGATAGGTTTAGGGAACTGATGTTGCAGAAGAGCTGTATACTGACAAGCAGGGTAAGCGAGTTCGCGTAAGTGGGTATGGTAGAACGGCTGCCTGCCGCTGGGTTATGGTATGAACCGATAATAATGGACTTTGGAGCAGTTTACGCGTGATTTTGTTAGAATATATCTGAATGTGTTTCCCGGTGTAGCATGACGAAGTGCTTGCTTCTGAAGCTGGAGTTGGTAACTGATAATTGATTGCATCCGGAGGCACGGTGCCATGTTCCTGTAGTGCCCATGCATTGAGCGACACATGATTGTTTCTCCAGGTAGTACAACTACTCCACGCGGATACGGAGTAACGCGACACGTACCAAACTGATCACACTGCTCTTCAGTCTTCACGCTGTTGTCCTCATGCACACTTCAGCAGGTTGAGCGAGCTTATGTTTCGCATGTTCGTAAGCTGGTGCTGTATCTGTCTGAAGACATGATTGTTTTCGCATGTGGTAGAAAACCTGTCACGATCCGGATGAGGTTGTTTAAGGATTTCTGGGCATTTCTTTCTTCCTTTCCAAGGCGTCATCCATCGGGGCATAATCAACCACATCCGCAGCTTTCCAGAACGCTGAAAATATTCACAGATACTCCTACATCGCCTCCCCTGCATAGCAACGCATAACGGTCGGTACAATTAGGGAGTCCAAGCCTCCCCTGCATCGCATTGATCGCAATTAGTGCGTCGCTAAAATTAGTCAAGAAACATCAATCCGGCTGTTGAAAAGAAAGTAAAAGAGCAAAAGGAAGCCCTCCACTCGTCAGGAATTTCTACCCTAGTACTAGAAAGAAAAGGAAGGTGGGAATTTGGGCGCCGCCGCCGCTAACGTAGCACACCACACCACCGGCCCTCTCTTCTCGTCGCGTCGCGTGAGGCGTGACCGCGTGAGGCGTGAGCGGGCGGAATCCCATTGAAGTATACTCCTACCAGCGCCCGCACCGAGTAGGTGCTGCCAGGCAATTCTGTTGTTCCGATGATGGGGGCGCGCGCACGCGTCCTCTTCGCCGTTCTCTACGTCCTCGGCGCAGTTGCGGCCGTCGTCGTCGCGCAGCCTCTGCCGCAGCCGCCGGCGTCGCAGCCGCGCGGGCACGCGGCGGCGCCGCCGCCGAGGCCGACGCCGTTCGGGCGCACGATGTCGACGGTGATCACGGTGGCCATCAGCGTCTTCTTCTTCCTGCTCTTCTTCTGCGCCTACATCAACCAGTGCCGCCTCGCGGGCGACGGCGGCGCGCCGCTGGGGCGCAACGTCGCGGCTGCGGCGGGACCGGGAGGGCCGTCGAGGAGGGGCAAGCGCGGGCTGGACCCGGCGGTGGTGGCCACGTTCCCGATCGTGTCCTACAGGGAGATCATGGAGCACAAGGTCGGGAGGGGCGTGCTGGAGTGCGCCGTGTGCCTCACGGCGTTCGAGGAGGGCGACGACCTCCGCCTCCTGCCGCACTGCTCCCACGTCTTCCACCCCGAGTGCATCGACCCCTGGCTCGAGGCGCGGATCACGTGCCCGCTATGCCGCGCTAACCTCGAGAAGCCGCCGCCGCCGCCGCCAGTGGCGGAAGAGCCAGCCGTGGCGCCCCCGTCGCCCGAGCAGACGGCGCCGCCACTGCGTCAGCCCTCGCCTTCGCCTTCCCCGCCGCACGCCGTCGCGATTGCGGTGCCGCCGGTTCAGGAAGAAGAGGAGGAGGAGAGCGACGAGGAGGACAGGAAGGAGGAGGCGATGGAGCTGGAGATGCTGCGCAGCGAGCGTCGGGCGGCGAGGCTGCCGAGGTCCAACTCCACGGGGCACTCGCTCTTCGCGGCGTCGGCCGAGCGGAGCGACCACGAGAGGTTCACGCTGCGGCTGCCGCACCACGTGCGGGAGCAGGTGCTCAGGGCGCGCCGCCTGCGCCACGCCACGAGCCTGATCGACCTCTCCGGCATGAGCCCCGACGGGAGCTCGCGCGGAGGACGGCGCGCGGGGGTCGGGGGCGGCAGCTTCGGCATCGCAGGAGGCGGCGGTGGCGGCAGCAGCCACGGCGGGCGGCGGTGGCAGGCGTTCCTCGCGAGGACGATGTCGTGGGCCCGAGGAGGAGGCGACGGGTCCGTGCGGAAGGGGTGGGACGGGTCCACCAGGAGGGGAAAGGATGACGCCGACTCGAGCAGGAAGGGGGCGGCCTCGCCGGCGCCGGCGCGGCCATGACGACGTCGAGATCGAACAGCCCCACGGGAACCTTGTGACTGTAGAAATTGCGTGTAACATTTGCTGCGTTTTCATCCAGGACATGGACATATTTTCCCGTCGTTTTAGCTTTACTTTAGCTAGAATTAGAAGATTTGCGTGTGCTCTGTCGGCGGCGGTCATTGACATGTCGCTTGGTGAAACCTTTGTTCGATCTGTCTGTGGATTCCCTCGGATGGGATTAATAACCCGGGTTGAAGAATTTGAAGGTTCTCTTTTGGACGTTTCTACTCCTATTTCCACTTTAGCCTTCTCTTTTTCGAAAGATCGGGCTGCTTCGAGGAACTTTCTGCAAGAGACAAGGGCTAGTGGGAGAAGCATTTCTGAGCTGGTTACGCGCTCCTCCTTCAATCATTCTCCGGGAGATTCTTAGATCGAGAAGAGATTCTTGTTCTTCCGTAAACGATGGGTTGCAGAATTATCGGGGTTGTTTAATGGTCATGTGGCCGTCAATCTTTTGTTTAGGAAGGATATATGTGTTCCTCGGTCAATCTGCATTTTGTAAATTCAAAGATCCATTCATATGGGGGGACAAAGAACGTGCGGCATGGTTAAGGGGGGCACTGACTGCGCTTGACGACCGGCCAATATCCTACCTAGCGGCAGCGCAGCAAGAATCTCGAGAGTGTCTACCAGGCTCGTACCGTGTGAAACGAGTGAGCGCGCCGCCCCTCTGGCGTGGAGCCGTGGAAGACGCGAGGCCAACCTGTTTGGTGCTACCTACGGAACAAAAACGCAACCCGTGGACGCAACTACACCACGCGTTACTTGTGAACATCAGGATGATGTGCCCGGCACGCGAGAAGTCCAAAAGACGACTTCTGACTCGTGAACGTGTCTGTTTTTTTTCTTATTGAACTGAACCAGCGGCCTTCAGCCTTCTATAGATTTGGTGCACAGTGCTAGCACCCGCACGCCTTCTTTTCCAGAGTTTATTCAGTCCAGAGTCCACTACTTGATTCCACCATAATTCGTCCACTCTCACTGGTTGACATAATATGATGAAGAATGTGACATCGCTTAACATGTTCTCGTATGATAAACCGGTTGCCACCTCAATTTGCTCGCTGGTAATGGCCCTAACTATCATGCGCTCAATTGTTTATTACTTGTGTTGAATGCGTATGAGTTAGGTTACTTCGTCTTGTGTTATAGTATTATGGATAGGATACAAGTAATATTAAAATCAGACTCTTGTAACCCATGCATCTTATATATGGAACACAAGTAACCTATGACGACTTGTAACGTGGGGTTAACACATCAATAACCATTGTTGATGGACTTGGGTTTGAGGAACACGGGTGCATTGGAGATCTCATTCGGCTAACACACAAGCAACTCAAGGACACAACGTTTACTCAGGTTTAGTCATCCGGAGGGAAACCCTACGTCTGCTTGTCTGCCCTGAGGTGTCTTGCTGGCGATGGTGCGCAGATGTAGTCCGACAGTGTATGCGCCAGGGTTTTTTATGTTCTTCTCGCCGTTCCCTCCTGACCTTTATATGGGGAGGTCAGGTCTCGAGATAGAGGTCGAGTCGGTTACAAGTTCGTTTTTTCCCTTTTAAAGTTTCTATCTTAAGCTAGCTGCGTATCCTCCAAGAAGTCGCATCCTTCATGGGCTTGGGCCACCCGAATCTTCCTGGGGTTCATCATCAGGTATGCATCCTCACGTGGGCTCTCATTGGGCCAAACCGGATAGGCCAATCTTGGGGTACCCGCAGGGTATACCCATGTCAGTAGCCCACGAGTGTCCAATCGAATCATACATTCGGATAGAGACTCTGAAGTCTTCGAATGCCAAAAGTATTTGTTTATCATATGAAGGTTTCATGGGACATATTATTTGAATCATACGGATAGTTGATATGCGTGCCTGACTCACCCGACGGATCGAGGTCAATTAACTGCCTTCGGGCAAACAACACTATCTACTCAAACTCGAGTCCCGGATTCAAATTTGGAAAGTTGCTGGCGTAATTCAACTCATGCCGCAAAGGCCTTACAGAGACGAATTCCAGTGATTTTAAATAGGTACCCAACGCATCCGCCGGGAGTTCTCATCGCGCCTGTAGGCACGGTATATTTATGATACAACACAACAGGTGCATTATTAGACCATTAGATTATATCTGTAGGTCTTATCTTTGTATCGTAGACATAATATTCAAATGTTTTTCGTTGCAAGGATGATTCAGATGGCTAAGGAGACGTTGTCTCTTAGCAGCTTATCTGATGGGCGAAGTCGTCGTAGTGTTCGATTGAATATCGTGCCTTATGGACGCAATCGTCATAAGGGGTCCGAAGGATCGTGACAGATTTTATCATAGGGTGCACGACCAGCGCTCCCTATGAGAGTAGCCTACAAATGTCTGTTTGAGTCGTAGAGTCAAGCAGGGACTTTATTCATGCCAAGAGCTTGAACTCGAAAAATGCTGCATATGCCACTGGCGCCCGTACTTCGTCGAATGATAGCCAGTGCTCCCTATGGGAGTAGTCCCCGATTCCACAGTTGAATCGTACATTCAAAGGAGGAGTCGAGGTATGCGACCTTAGTATTTGTCATCGTTGGGCATTCACTGGACCCGGAAGTGCTTCGGGTGCGTGACCAGCGCTTCTGTTAGGAGTAGCCCCAAATATTTTGTCGAGTCGTAGACTCAAGCAAAAACTAAATGACTCGAATAAGAGAGTTGTTGTCGTGCTCCACTTTTTGTTGTCGGTGTGAACGATGATGACGTCAGTGATGCCGATTTGTGAGCACATCCACTAGTGAGAGCGGCGTCGATGAGACTGGACGGTCATGGGCCCCACAGTCTGACCAGGATTTCACTAGTCACGCATAATTTGGATTATTTTAACTACGTCTCCTCGATTTTTGTGCCTAGTGGAGAGTGTGGCGCCGACGGTTCGTGCGGACGCTACCATGTGGTTGTTGCGATGCTTGCCACGTGTAGCATGCTGAAGATCAACGACTAGCCTTCATCGTCTTCCGCTGATTAATACGTCGGGGCACTGGTAATTTTCCCTTCTTCGTCTTCGCGTTTCTACTTTGCATCTTATCTTGTTCTTGCGCCGCCCTGTACTCCATACTTCCACCTCACACTGGACGTGCTCCGAGTCTTTCCCATCTTTTTCTGTGTGCGATGCATAGGAGGCGAACCAAGGCGATGCGGAAAAGGAAGAAGACCAGAGGCGTTGGGTCAAGCACCGTGCATGCGCAGAAGAAGAAGGTTGGAGGGAGCCGCGTCACCAATGGCGCGTGGAGGCGCTCCTCGGTGAGGGCCTGCGACCTGCGGCCCCTCCGCCAAGCTGGCCTTATTCCGACAGAAGAGGATGATTGCAAGGTTCCGAGCACTGAGGTAATCCCCGATACTCCTACCGAATTTTGGGTGATGTTTATTGCCTTTGTCCTTCGTGGACTTTCTCTTCCTCTCCAGGACTTCATTCGTGGTTTGCTCTTTCTCTACGGGATTCAGCTGCATCAGTTGACTCCTAATTCGATTCTCCACATTGCTTGCTTCATCACCCTCTGCGAGTGCTGGCTCAGGATTGATCCACACTTTTGTCTCTTCAAGAAGTTGTATAGGCTGAAGACACAGTCAGGCGCTGGTTCGGTGGTGTATGAAGTCGGTGGGTGTGGAGTATCTATGAGCCCATGCTTATAGTATTTCAGCTTAAAGTTTGTCGATTCTTCCCAAGGATGGAGGGACAGGTGGTTCTATATCCGCGGCCAGAAATCGGTGAGCCATAAGTATGGCATAGATCCATTTGACTCGACTACAGAGACGAAGAAGAAGCGGTCCTAGGATAGATGGAGGAGTTCGAGGCCTTGTACCAGCGAGTGCAAGATCTGCATCTTATCCGCGGAAAAGAGGTTATGTGTGTTGGCATCATTTGAACCGTCTTGTGACGTTGAGTGCATCCTCTGTAGGTCAAGGCCTATCCCATGTTCCTATGGGATGGCGCATTGGATCCAACTCGTATCTCAGCCAAAGACCCACATCCATGGAGCTTGAGAAGAAGATTAGGTCATTGACCAAGCTGATTGCGGATGAGCCTCTCTCCGCAGATACGGCGACTGAGCCGTTCAGCACTACCAATCCTGTGCCAGCAGTAATGTCCTTTCTTTATCTTTCCTTCATCTTGCCTTTACTGGATTTGGATCTGATGTTGTTGTTGCATGTGTTTCAGGATTGGAAAGTTGAGGGTATGATGTCTCGGTTCTTGAAAAGTATGAGGGTGATCATGACGATGAGAAGGGGTACGAGTCGGAGTCAACGTCCCTGCCACTCGGTCGCATGAAACCCTCGAGTCCATCAAAGGTGTCACTCTAAAAGGGTCGGAGTGAATATTTAGATGCTTCTACTCCTATATCTCCGAGAGAGCCTGCTCCAGGCGCGGGTGCTACTGAACCAATTCCCACAGTGCCCATTCAGGCCGTGGCTCCCGAGTCACAGGACAAAAAACACAAGTGGGTGGAGGTCTTCGACCTTGAAAACATCGCCATGTAAGCATCTAGAATCTTTTCACTCGAGTGCGTTGCTTAGTTCTCGCTTGATTAATGTTATTTGTTGTCTACATTCGATAGGGAGTCTAATCCTAAAGGGGTTGTCAAGGACGACGATGCCGAGGGAGCCGTAGACTCCAAGGCCATGAGCGTTGAGGCAACTACTACTTCCCCGATGAAAGTGGCCACCTCCGACAATAGCTCCTCGAGCTACTCCAAGCTGGGGCATCACAGGGTTATCGCTCAGACGACCACACCAGGACCTTAGGAGTCTTCGGGTGACCATGTAAGTGCTTGTGAACTGCTCTGGACAGTCCGCAAGTCCTTAAGGTCTGATCCGAATTTTTCTTTTCATCCAATCCTACGGGAGATGACGCGCTTGGGCCAGTAGCATGTGCGCCTAGAAGCAGACTTCAAGAAGCTCCAGGGTGAGTGACGTTATCTTTGGAGCTTGAATTGTTGTAATGAATTCGACTGACTGCCCTTCTTTGCTTCCAGAGGATAACAACCAAGTTCTTCATTGCCTAGAGTCTATCGAGTGCGGGTGCATCTCTTGGGCTAGCGATGGCTCAAGCTTGTGGCGCTGGCCTGGACCTCGGCAGGATCACCTCCAAGATGCCTGTGACGATAGAGGGTGGAGAAGTAGCTTTCGCCCCCTTCGCCAGGCGCTGCAAGAAGTATGGCCCGCAGCTGATAGACCTGCGTGCTGCGTACTCCGTGGAGCATAAGAGGTTGGCCACGACAAATTCCACGGAGTCGGAGGCTGCCACGGAGGCTGCAAAGCCCTAGGGTGCCTCCACATAGCTAGTGTTGCACTACCATTAGCTGCTTGAACTCTTAGTTATTTTGCCAAAACGTCCGTGCAGTCATTGTGTGTACTTGACTGTGCTTTGAACTGCTTAGTAGATTTTGTGTAAATATATGCTATATTTTCATGTGCACTCATCAGGGTCCTTATATTCCGTTACTTTGATTATACATGGCTCCTTGGGTGCTGACTGGACAATCTCATCTACTCCTTCGGCTCCTCCACGGCTGAGGGCCAATGAATTATCTCAAATTCCTCTGCTTCGCGATCGTGTAAAATACTTGAAGAAAGCCATTGCCATCATCTGCGGCAACGCTGACGTGTGGAAGTAAAAAGGGAGAGAACCTTCGAGCAAGAGAAGTACCTTTTTTGGAGAGGTTGCTCAGATTGGCGGGCAGTTGCAATGCAAGAACATTCTGTCTTGCGTTCGTCAGGTCTTTGCCTTGGTGTCGACTGACTTGGCGCTGTCTTGTAGTGTTAAATCTCATTCAACAGGAGGAGAAAGAGCGCATTGATATTCGAATGAATTGCTTGCCGCAAGCAGAGTTGGAGGCTTGGGGGTTCTTCTGGTCAGATCGACACCGAGCAACTGTATTGGCAACGGTGCAGGACTGTGTTTCTCAAGTGTTGGACATGTTGAAGAGCGCGCGTAGTCGGCACTTGCAGCGGTATATAGCTCCATGTTTTCCCTGGACAAGGATCCTTCTAGCGTGCTTGGGCTGTTGCAGAAGTTTCAGAACGTGAATGTCGTGAAGGAGTATGTGTGCCAGAAGCTGGTTGCGGGTGCCAAGGCTGCGTTGGCTCTTGTCCACCTGCATCACCCTCACGTAGGCTTGGAGGCCATTGCGGTGGGTCTATCAGTTCCTCTGGATGGCATGGCTTGGAACATGCGATAGCATTACCGGGCGGTTGCCCAGCCTACGGAAGATATTGTCTAGATGTTCGACGAGCGTAACAACATCATTATTCATCGGCGGTGGTGATGTTCGCCCTATGTAGAATATGTATAGTATGTAAAATTTGTATAGTGTCGACTAGGCTATGTTGCCTTTGTAAAAATTCTGTAAGTAGTGCATGCTATGCATTCAATTCATGTTACTGCATTGCCTTTTCGTTAGCCTGATACCTGCCGATCTCAGCACCTTGCCAACCTGGCAGTTGGGCTGCAACCGGGTTGGAGGTTTCAAGGGTTCGATTGCAAGAATGGTCAGCTACATGGGTGAGTGCAGTCATTAGGGAATTTATTATCCGACGAGGTCGTCGGGTGAGGCTTAGCCCCCGAGTGCAGTATGTATAAAAGTAAATAAGTGAGGACTCATGGGTGAGGAACTTAGCTTTATTTATTGGAGAGTAGTAAGTACATGGTTCGGCTAAGTAGTCTTATTTGGAAGTAAAAACGTCTAGGGGTAGAAACGTCACAGCTGCACGACGTTCCAGGGGTTGGAGTATGCGACTCCAGTCTCTACATAGTTGAGGCGATAGGCACCACCTGAGATCATTTCGGTGATCACGTAGGGTCCTTCTCAGGGGGACACGAGCTTTATATGCCCTTTCTGCTTGAGTTGCAGGACGAGGTTACCTTCGACGAAGGACCTTGGACGCAGTCTTCGGCTGTGTTAGTTGCGGAGGCTCTGTTGACACACTGTCGAACGAGCGGAGGCGATGTCACGTGCTTCGTCCAATAGATCGACTGAGTCTTCGAGTGCGGATATAGATTCGGCCTTGTTGTAAGTGACGACCTGTGGGGCCTTGTAGCGTACTTTGGCTGATAGTACCACCTTGGCACCTGGCACCATGAAGAAAGTCGTGTAGCTAGTGGTGATATTTGGAGTTGTACGTAGGATCCAAAGTACAAAGGGAAGCTCCTCCGCCCAGGCTCATGTTGCTCGTTCGAGAGGCCAGAGGAGTCACTTCTTTATGTTGTTGTGGACGATGTCGTTAGACTTTTTGACTTGGCCATTGGTTTGCGGGTGCGCCACAGAGGCATAGCAGATGTTTATGCCAAGCTTGTCGCAAAATCTTTGGAACTACTTTGAGGTGAAGTTTGTTCCATTGTCGATGATGATGCTGTGCGGCATCCTTAACCTCAAGATAATCGAGTCGAGCAATTTGATGGTAGTTGTGACGGTTTGGTTGGTGAAAGGAGTAGCCTTGATCAACCTGGTGAACTTGTCAATGGCGACGAGGAGGTAGACATAGCCTGCGGGTGATAACTTATGGTGCTTGTCGACCATGTCAAGTCCCCATTACGCTAAGGGAAAGGACAATGGTATTGTCCTCAGCTCGTAGCGTGGTGCGTGCGGATTATCCGCAAATCTCTTGTAGGCGTTGCACTTCTCGACGATGCTCTTGGCGTCACGCATCGTAGTAGGCTAGTAGAAACCAACCGGGAGTGCCTTGGCGATGAGGGCGCGACTGCCGGCATGGTGTCCATAGGTGCCTTCGTGGATGTCGAGGAGGATGCTTCTATCGTCGCCGCTGCTGACGCACCGTTGGAGAACTCCTGTGATGCTTCATTTGTAGAGTTCACCATGATGATGGTGAATGCCTTG
Source organism: Avena sativa (assembly GCA_916181665.1). Lineage (NCBI taxonomy): Eukaryota > Viridiplantae > Streptophyta > Magnoliopsida > Poales > Poaceae > Avena > Avena sativa. Next base: position 324,982,311 of record OV702280.1, read on the forward strand.
GATTGATAGATGATGTGTCACGTGTCCGTTGGATTGTCTAGAATCTTTTTACTCAGTAGGTATGTGATATATGGTTGAGTCCAGGAGGGCTCAATGAGCATGACCTCCATGGGACCCTCAGATGAGAGGTCTCGTACTGCTTGCGCGGGTGCTCCAGAATCTTCTAGTGGCGTAGCCCCCGAGTGTGTGGCTGCTTTGGGTGAGTCCTTGGATGGCTTGAGCTTGATGAAGCGCTTGCTTATTTTTTCCAGAAACACATCTAGTGGCACCGGAGCACAAGTAGAGCCAATGTTTGTGAGTTTGTCAGCTTCTTCGTTGCTTTCATGGCCAATGTACCGGAGTTCGCAACCGTCGAATTCACCTTCAACTGTGTTGTAGAGGTTGCGTTAGGCGATCATGTTGTCGTTGATGGCGTTCACTTATTCATTGTTTGTTGCACGATGAGGTTGGAGTCGCCATAGATTATGAGTCTGGTGGTGCTGTGGGCTTTGGCCATCTGCATCCCTTGGAGCAGGGCTTCATATTCTCCTTCATTGTTGGATGCGCAGAATTTCATTCGCATCACTGATACCTTCGATCCAGATTACGAATGTAGTATATCTCCTTTTCCCTAGTAGACCTAGGTTTATCGAATCCTCGGGAAGCAGAAAGCAAAGTGAGATTACTTAAATGGACCTTCAAGAGTTTTAGAATTCCTATTGCGTTTTCACCGGACCAAGAGTTTGCGATCTTGTTGTTGTTGTTGTTGTTGTTGTTGTTGTTGTTGTTGTTGTTGTTGTTGTTGTTGTTGTTGTTGTTGTTGTTGTTGTTGTTGTTGTTGTTGTTGTTGTTGTTGTTGTTGTTGTTGTTGCTGTTGCTGTTGCTGTTGCTGTTGCTGCTGCTGCTGCTGCTGCTGCTGCTGCTGTTGCTGTTGCTGTTGTTGTTGTTGTTGGTGTTGTTGTTGTTGTTGTTGTTGTTGTTGGAAAGAGAGAGAGGGACTAGGGTCTTCGGTTTTCACCAGTAGCTGTGCAAAACATCTGATGGGAATAATAGATAATAATAAAGTACTCATGTAATTATTAGAGCAAGATAATTTTATGTGGGCAGTGCATCCATAAATGTTATCACCTCCGCAACCGCTTATGGCAATAACCTACTAGTCTCATCCATAGAAGAAAGAGAACTAATGATATGCATAGTGATGTCACCGTTAATCCCAAGTAAGTTCCTCACATACAGCCGTACTACCCTTTCTGTCACTAGGGTTCCTATCCTGTAGATCAATCGTTACTCACACTCCCTTTACCTGGATCAATCCTCGGGGTCTTGGGTACCTGACAAGTCCTTAGATTGAGTCAAGAGAGGGTACTACAACCATAGAGATGAAATCGACAATCATAAACATTGTAATAGAGATCATAAAGTTGATAGCAAATAGTATTACAATGTCGCCAATTGGAGAAGAGATCTACTATTACAAGTGATGGAAGATGGCTATGGTGGTGGAGAAGGGTTTAGAGGTTTAGATCTAGATCTATTCCTCCGGCGTGGCGGCAGGAAGAGTTTAGGATGAAAGAAGCGAGATTGTGGAGTCGGGGGCTGTTTCTCGTCGCCTGAAGCCTCTTTATATAGGGGTCCCTTCATGAAAGTTGTTTTGTTTGACCCGTATAGTTGGTCGTTAAGTCTTCTGGATCCACTTCACGGCTCCTGGTTTCTTTGACGTGTTGGAAATCTCGTATCTTTGGCATTTATGTAGTGATTTCCATCATCATACGTCATTATCTGTGCATGGAAAATAGCAAGAAAGGATTGCATACCCCTTTGATTATTAGGTATTAGTGGCAGGTTTTAGAGAGATATTTTATCAAATATATGAATAATATCTAGTTTAAATGTGTACGTGGATGGTTATATTTCACAGCCATCAATCATGTACCACATCTTGTCACCTTGTGGAGACGTCAGGATGACTCCAACACCTCCTCCTTGGCGCTTGGACCTGTCGAAGTGCATTGTCCATACACTCGACATGTCTGGAGTATCCGGCAACTGGAGCTCCATCAATTGGATGAGGAAGTCTAGGAGTATTTGTGACTTTATCGAGGTGCGCAGTTTGTAGCTGATGTTCCATGGGGATAGCTCGATGCCCCAGAGGGATACTCGCCCCGTTGCTTCGGGGTTGTTGAGGATGTGGGATAGTGGCGCGTAGGTGACCACGACTATCAGATGATCTTGGAAGTAGTGGCGCATTCGATGCGGTCATGAAAATGCCATAGGCTAGCTTCTAATAATGGGGATACCGTTGCTTGGTTGGTGTGAGTACCTCACTGAGGTAGTTGATGAGTGCATATTCGCATCATATTTTATATTATTATTTTGCACTATAGTGGTAGGATCTTGGTATTTTACGGCGTTCAAGCGCATCTTTTATGTCTATTTTCACCCGGATCAGGACAAATGATGGATACGATGGACACAGTTCTTGGATCAGTTGTACTGGACCAAAAAGGAGTAAAAAATAGCGTGAATCGCTAATTTGGGAAATACCAATAACACAAGAAGAAAACTCGCGGCTATCGCAGCATCCAGAAGGTTTAACAACCAAGTGTACGATGGGAATAAATTTTCCGGCCGTATAGTTCCCGCCGTATAGTTGCCGCCACCACCGCCTCTTCAAATAGTTTCGCCCCATGCAATCAGATCGGGGATACGACATACAAAACGACCAGAAATCACAGAAACCTCACCTACGGAAGGGATATGGAGGGGGAACTCATTCACCGGGGATCCACCTTCACCCTACGCAGATCCGGGAGGCTAAGGCATCGATCTTCATCATCAACCGCTACATCAACACCATCTCCATCCATCCCATCTACATCTTGTCTAGATCTTGTTGTAATTTCCATACTCGTTGTGGATTCATACAAATAATATTCATCTATGATAGATTCCATTGTCTTTGCCATGATGTTGATTGCCTCCATGTCTGAGTATATCATTAGTTCTTGGGGAGATGGAGAAACCCTAGCATGAGATTGAAATAAGATAAAGTGTATTATGATATTCATCGATGTGATCATGTGTTAGATTGTATTCATCTTGATGTTGGAGAAGTAGACGGAGGTATGCTAGCACTTATGGTGACTATAAAGTTGTTGGCACCCCTTAGGTATCAACTTGGGAACTGAGAAAACACACATAACATTGTCCGTGCCATGGGATACATCCTATGGGATAAAGTCCCTTAATAGCACAGTAATTTGATCGATGCCGATTGCTGTCTGTTGTGGTTATGAGGATGATGTGAGCAGCGATTGCTGCCTATTCATCCAATTACGGAGTTCCCCCCACACATACATAGTTGAAAATGTTCATGATAATAATCTTTACCTTAAACCCTTTATAGTGCTAGAGGTGTATCCTCTACTCCCTGAGAACACTTTTCCTCATTGCAGTTTCACATCTCTTTTACATACGCGATACTTACTTTCTGTATTCAGTTTGTTTTAATTTACTTATTGTTATCTTATACAAAAACCCCAAAATAACTTTTTACGTTAAACTCACATTTTATCTTGTTAATTAGAACGTAATTTAGCATTACTATTTCGGTATTTAATTCAAGATTTATTAGACTTCAGAACTCCCGCTCCATGTGGGACCGATATCTTTATTTGGAAACTAGCTACAAACGATTTGAGCACTTGCAATCATCAAGCTATTTTCTCGCACATTGCCAGGGAGCTAAGCGCTGTAGGTATTTTAGTTTTTGCTTATTTAATTTAGTCTTGCTAATTTTTGTTTTGAGTTACAGGGTCCCACCAACATGATGGAGTTTGAGCATTTGACTAGTGCTAACCAACTCAGCCACTTTGGGAAGCCCTATGATATTAATAAAAGAGACAACTCCAACAAGAAGACAAGGGGGTCTGAAATAAATCCTCTACTGTTTGGTATTTTACACAAGAAGCAATTTACTAGAGATGAAGAAAACCCCGATCCATATGATCACATTGCATGCTTTAAGGATATATGTGGCACTTTCAAATTACCGGGGTATACTGCTAATGTGGTAGGCTAAAACTCTTTAGTCACACTTTGACTAGCACAACTCTCTCATGGTATAGGTCTTTACCCCCCACAAGCCACTACTACCTGGGATAATTTAGCTTGTGAGTTTCTAGCTAAGTATTATCCTTTATCAAAATCTTTTGAAATCAGGCGTTTTATAATGACTTGGAGGAACCGTCCTAATGAAGGACTAGTAAGAGCTTATATAAGATTTAAATATTTACTTAATCAATGTCCTCATCATGATTTGCCTGAATGGTATTCATTTCATATCTTTTATGGCGGTTTAATTGAACCTAATAAATTGGAACTAGAGTCTTGCGCGAGAGGAGCTTTTATGAATCTTCCCATAACTAAAGCTTGGGGTTTACTTAATAGAACTCGCGATCATAGAGTTTCTTGGAATTTTGGTCTAGGAAGTGAAGGAGGCATAGAAATAGATTATGATTGTATTCATGACTATAATAAAAATGGCAATGTTAATGAATTATCTAAAGAACTTTATTTGGATTCAGATCTTGTGTTGCATGTTGTTAAAGGTTTTATAGAACATATCAAAGCTCCAAAAGAGGGTTGGGTCAAGTGTGATCCACCACCCGAACCTGAGAATAAAAGAGAAGTTAAAGCAACACTAGCCTCCCTAGAACCAATGTATGAGATATCTTTCCGTAACACTGCGAAAAACATATTTTGGAATATGAGCAGGTTAAAGCAGTACACCAGAAGAAAGAAGAGGAAAGTGTGCCAGAATTTGAAGAACTTTTGGATGAAACCAAAGATGAAGAGGTAACCAAGGAAGAAATTATGTCTATGTATGCACATTGCAACATAGATGAACTTGATAAAGAGATTTCCGCACTGGTTGAAGGTAAAATTAAAGTAAAAGATGTGGGAAAGCCTATTCTTCCCTACATATTTAAAGAAACCTCACATTATGGTTTATGTGATCTTGGCACATAAGTTAATGTTATATCTTATGATTTTTATTTAGAAATAAAAGAAGAGATAGAACTGGCTACAATAGAGAATACTGATACGACAATCATGTTAGCGAATAATTCTCTTAGAGTTCCAATGGGGGTAGTCAAAATGCAACTATCACAATTGGCAATAAAAATTTTCCTATTGATTTTGTAGTTGTTGATATGCCAACTAACACTCTTTGCCCAATTATATTCGGAAGAAACGTTTTGAATGATTTAGGTGCCAAAGTTGATTTCAAGAAGGAGATTGTGTCTCTTAAGCTTGGGGACGCAGAAAAAGAATTCCACTTTTCCAAATTTAAAGAAAGATCTCTATAAATACAAGAAGAAGAGAAAGGAAAAACTATTGAGGAGATGGTAGATCTCTTATTTAGTAATCAAGTAGAAGAAGCAAATGAAGATTCAAGTTATGAAGAAATAAATATGGAGGACAATTCCCTAGAAGAATTAGAAAGTGAATTCGATTCGCTTCCCATTTTAGGGCCTCCAACTGATGAGGCTTTTGAAGAGCCAGAAAAGAGAGGGGACGAGGAATTACCGCCCCCAGAATTGAAGACTTTACCAGATAATCTTAAATATAGATTTTTGTATGATACAAATAAATTCCCTATTATTATTAGTGCTAAACTTTTAGGGGATGAAGAAGAACTCATGAAAGTACTTAAGGAGCATCGCAAGGCCTTTGGGTACTCAATGGATGATTTGAAGGGCATTAGTCCCATGATAGCCGTCCATCGAGTATTCATGGAGGAATGTGCTAAACTAATTGCAGAATTCAACAGACGGCTGAAGCCCGAAATGAAGGAAGTGGTATAATCTATCCTATAAAAGAAAGTGAATGGGTAAGTCTTGTTCATTGTGTTCCTAAGAAGGGTGGTTTTACTGTTGTTCCTAATGAAAACAATGAATTGATAACTACTAGAACTATTGTTGGTCATAGGATGTGTATAGATTTCAGGAATTGAATAAAGAAACTAGGAAATATCACTACACTTTACCATTCATAGATCAAACTTTAGAGAGGTTAGCAAAACACACTCGTTTTTGTTACTTGGACGGATACTCTCCCAAATAGTTATTCATCCTCATGACCAACTTAAAAAAACTTCCATTAGTCCTTATGGTTTACATGCTTACCAACGCATGCCTTTTGGTTTATTTAATGCTCCAACTACTTTTCAAAGATGCATGACTGCTATTTTTGCGGATTTTGTAGAACTGATAATGGAAATATTTATGTATGACTTCTCTTTCTATGGAATTTTGTTTACTAGTTGCTTGGATAATCTCAAAAGGGTTTTATAGTGTTGTGAAGAAACCAGTCTTGTTCTAAACTGGGAGAAGTGCCACTTTATGGTCAAACAAGGTATAGTTGATGACCCACAAGTATAGGGGATCACAACTGTCACATCCCAAGATTTTCCAAATCTTGTAATGTGAAAAATAAATAAACAAAATAAATAATTGTTGAAATTTAGGGTGAAAAGAAACTTTTGTTTCTAATTTGAAACTTAAAATCCCATCTTGAACAAACTTTGGTAATTATTTGAATCCAACTAAAATTCAAATCAAGTGGAATGCATTCTCTTTAAATGCATCTGGAAATTTAAACACTTGAGAAATAAACCAAAACTCTAAAACCCTAATGGAAGAAAATCATTTTCAAGTTATCCCTAAGACTATGGATTTGATCCATAAAAAAATTGGTCAAACAAACATTTCAAATTGATCAAGAATGACTATTAGAAATATTATAAAACCATATGAATTGGATTCACTTAAATTTGGAGCCATAGAAAAAAAATCTTATGAATTTAATAAGATAAGGAATTTGATTTTCCAAAGCTAATAAAGCATCTATCTATAAATCCATACCAAATGGTGAGCAAATAATCCTAAATATATTTAAAAATATAAATAAATATTAAATATGATTTTACCAATTGGAATCGCCAAGTTTGGGATCTATAAATAAAAAGATATGGATTTTATAAGATAAAGAAAGAAATATTAAATAAGGAATATTTAGAGACCAAATTAAATCTTGGCCTAATCCATAAGCAAATGGAGTAAATATAATCTAAATAAAATAATGGACAAAGAATTTTTTTTAAATTAAATAAAATGGCATTAACCAAATTCTAATCGAATAAAGACAAAACCCTAATAAGAGTGATTATTTTTAATCATGAGAAAATAGTATTTGGAGTTTACCCAAGTGAACTAAAAGTCATTTAATTAACATAAAGTGGAATCAAGGAATCCACCTAAATAAAATTTATGGAAACAAAACTATATTTAATTTCATTGGAACTAAAACAAATACCCAATTCAAATGATTTTTAAATCATATTAAATATTTTCCAAATAATTCAAGGTGAATAATTTGATACCCTAATAAACAAATAAACCTACTGAAAAGGTTTTGTGAGAATTGAAATTAAATAATGGTTTAAAATATATTTGTTATTAATTGAATTTAAATATAAGCGCCTATCTTAAATAATTATTATACCCTAAAAGGAATAAAAGATTTATGACTTCAGAATGTATTATTAATTAGTGTTAAAATCTACTCAAAGTTTGAGAGAAGTTTGAATTCAAATGGATGTTTAAATTCATTAATCAAAATCAAAACAGAATAATAAGAATGAAAAAATAAAAATGATCAGTACAAAAAAAATGAATCTAGCCAGCCCAGCCCAGCCCACTAAGCCTAGTCTAGCCCATCTCCCTCTCCCGTAGTGAATAGTTTTTCACTCGCGAACTTACCCATAGCGTCGCTGACGACCAGGCCCCACTCCTCCTCTCTCTCACTCGCTGCCAAACAGACCCCACGACCACGTCAGCATCTTCCCCAGCGCGACCAGTTCTTCCTCCCTCTCTGCCGTTTGATTCGCGCGGTAAATTCACATCAATGCCGCGTGATCCTCGCCCCCTGACCACACTCACTTAAGCGCCCATTTCCCCTCTTCCTTTCTCCCCAAACATCACGCCTCGAGAGCCACCAGGCTGCTCGGAATCATCTCCGGACCGCCACTGTCTCCGGCGAGCTCCACCTCCAATTCCGGCCAAACCCCGCCGTCCCTCGCCTCCTCGAGCACACGAGCGTGACTCCCAGTCCCTGGCGCTTCTCTCTGCACCCTCGACTTACCCGCGCTTGACCCCCAGCGTCGGCAACGACGACAACCAGTAGCGCTGCCGTCTGTCTCCAACTACGTCGACGTCTCCCCGGTAACACCGACCTCCCCTCCCTCTCAGGATGACACTCCTACGCTCACCTCTCTCTCGCGCGTCTAACAGACCCCCTGTTTTGCCTTTCCGTGGCATGTAGCCTCGCCAGCAGCGACAACCAGAGCGTGCTCGACGCTGTGCAAACTCCGGCGAGCGATTGCCATCCACCCCGAGCGCCCCTTCGATGGAGAAAACCACGTTGAGCATCAGTACGACGTGGAAATTCTGGTGAGCATCTCCCTTCGCTCTCTCGCTTCCTGTAACGTCGACACCGTCACCGTCTGGCCGCGCGCCGCCACACGACGCCGCCAGCGCCGCTGGTTATTGGTCAAAACATTGAGGACCGTAGGATCTTGATCAGATGGTTGTGATAGAAACTTAATCGGAGGGTTATCGTGTGCTCTGTGCCACATGATTTCATTAAGATCCAACGCTCCACAGAGCTCAATCCACACGAATCGTTTTCAGCCAATCAGATTAGTCCACGTGGCCCTATCTGTTTGAATAAAACCAGAAATGATCTATTTGATGTTCCAATTTGAAAAATTCATAACTTTCAAACCACACGTCCAAATTTTGCAAACTTTTTATCAATGGAATCAGCAAGACAAGTACTTTCTAACCATGCACTTGTAAAATGTTTCTGTTAAATTGATTGTTTTTGCAGAAACTTATGTAGGCATATTTAGAATATAAAATTTGTTCTAAAATGATTTTTGAGATAAAACTTTTGGCAAATGGTTTGTTTTGAACCTACTGACCATAGAAATCAATTTGTGGTTTCAAAAACATATTTTGTGAAGCAAAAGAATAAATCTTTGTTTTAGACCATTTCTAGTCAAATAAAAATATTGTTTAAAAATGGTTTATAGGTAAAATCTTTTGCAAATAGTTTTTCCACTCTATAAAATGACCAATAAGTGTTTTAGAATGTTTATAACCTATTATACACCATTTTTTGTAAATAAAACAAAGTTTGGCATGCTTGCATGCATTGTTTGTTTCTATTATTTTATGTGATGTTGCTTGAATGGTAGATTGAAATATTGCATGCTTGATTGAATTGTAGTGATTTTAAGAGTGTGGATATTGCAAAGATCAAGGAGTGAACTTATATTCTCTACCAAAAAGGCAAGTGGTGCTTCATACTTTGTCCCAATATTTTCACTATGCATTAGTGATATTTCTAAGTAGGACTTGCATGGAATTTTGCTAAGTATAACTATGCCATGGGAAATCCTAGTAGATGAAACCTTATTAGAATTTCCTAAGTTAAGATTCCTACTACTATCATGCTTAGCTTAGCTAGTAGAAAACAAGGGTGGAATATAAATTCATACTATGGAATATTTCTAAGTCAAGGACTTGTGTTTTGTTTAATAAAACAACTAAGTGAATGAATCACCTGGGTGGAATGGAAGGAATGGTTTGTGTTGAGTGGTTCACAAGGCCCATTTCTATGGTTTACCTTGTGTATCTCACTTGTGGATGGCCACCCAGGAACAAATAGATTTGATATGTCAAATGTTGATAAGCTTCAAGTGTAGCCACTTGGCATTATGGGCTCTGCCTGGATCATATAGGTTGCAATAACTTAGCCAAATGGACAGTTGGTGGTAGGGGATGATAGGTTGGAACGCGTCCATTCTGGTCTAAGGGAAGGCTTCTGAAAGATCTTGTCTTGGTGAAACCAAGTCTTGTGGGGAAAGTGCACCACCTCTGCAGAGTGAAAAATCTATGTACTTAGCCATGTCCCTGGTAAAGGACAATTTGGGCATCAAGACATGGAAGCTATCAAGAATCTCCTCATCCCAATTTCTAAGTTAAAAACTTGGGGTTGAACAAGGGTTGAAGGATCGCCAATTTCTATTGGGAGATGCCTTGGGTGACTTTTGTCAAGCAAAAACTTAGAGTTTTCAAATGATAAGGAAAATCTATTTTGAGCAAAGCAAGCCTAAGCTCCACTTAGCCAAATGCATATGGATGATAGACTCCACTATACTACCATAGTATCACTTGCCAATACAATTCAAATGTATTGACCCTTGTGGCTATAACTTGTTATGTTGCAGGTTTGTTTGATTTTAGTGAAGTGTGTTGAAATAGGATTACAAAGTCTACAACCAACATGTTTGCCTGTGGCACTTTGAAGATGAAGGACCCCATGCTATTGTTATATTCTGCTGCATTGTAATGAGATAGCCAAATGAGCTATGTAAGATGTAATAAATTATTTTACTCCTGGTTATAAAGTTCTATTATGACCTTTGTTTCTTGATATTACATCTTAACTGTGGATGCTAGCTATTGATCCAGGGACTAGCATTGTAAAAACAGGGATCTCTACCTTATTAAAGGTTGGGAACCTTACAGCAACAGTCTTCGAGGGTAGTATTATCCAATTTATTGATTCGACACAAGGGGAGCCAAAGAATACTTATAAGCCTTAACAACTGAGTTGTCAATTCAGCTGCACCTGGAAATAGTCTTGCTCACAGAAGTTTATCAGTAGCAACAACTTTGTAGTAGCAATAGTAAAGTAACAACAGCAGTAAAATGAAAGCAATAGTAACACTAGCAGCAAACAGTAGGATATGAGCGCGGTAGGCATAGGGATGGATGGACGGGCGTTGCATGGATAAGTCTAAACATGTAACTTCAAGATCTAGGGCAATTGCAGATAAATAAGAATAAGCATCCAAGTACTAAACAATCATAGGCATGTGCTCCATATATAGTCATGCATGCTCGCAATGAGAACTTGCACAACATCTTTTGTCCCGCCAGCCCGTTGTAGCGAGACCTCAAGGGAACTACTGGTAATTAAGGCACTCATTTTAATAGAGCATCGGAGCAAAGCATTAACACTCCATGAACACATGTGATCATCACATCACATCCATCCCCTCATACTATCCCAATTTCTGTCACTTCGGGGCCTTTAGATCCGGACAGTGATATGTGTACACAACTTGCAGATAAGATCACAAACAATACTATCATAATGAATCAATAATAAGTTCAGATCTGAGATCATGGAACTCGGGCCCTAATGACAATAATTAAGCACAACAAGTTGCAAAAAAGTCAAATAGCACTAATAGAGATACTAGGCACCATGCCCTAACAATCTTATTCGATTACATGATAGAACTCACCCAATCCCTACCATCCCCATAGCCTACAACGGGGGATTACTCACTCATGGATGAGGGAAACATGGATGGTTGATGGAGAGGCGTTGGTGATGATGATGGCGATGATCCTCTCCAAATTCCCCGTCCCGGCAGGGTGCCAGAACGGAGTTTCTGGTTCCGAATCACGGTTTCTAGTGGTGGCGGCGCAACGGAACTATTTCTGGAAAAATGTCGAACCCCCCCTGAGTTTTTTGGTTAGAAGGCAACTTATAGGCGAAGAGGGAGGCCGAGGGGGTGCCTGAGGCGGCCACACCCCCTCCAGGCACGACCAAGCCTGGCCCGCGCGGCAGGGGGTGGGGGGCCCTCAGGCCCCCACTCCGTCTCGTGTTCTGGCTCCGTGAGTCTTCTGGTGAAATATGATTTTTGGCATATTTTCCGGGATTTTTCCTGATCGTTGATTTTCTGCACAAAAACTAGACACCAAGGTAATTCTGCTGAAAACAACGTCAGTTCGTGTTAGTTGTGTCCAAACCACACAGGTTTAGAGGAGAAACAATAGCAAAAGTGTTCGGGAAAGTAGATACGTTTTGGACGTATCAACTCCCCCAAGCTTAGCTTATTGCTTGTCCTCAAGCAATTCAGTTGAAAACTGAGTGCGATAAAAGAACTTTCATGAACTCATTTGCTTCATATGATGTAAATATTCTCAGCACATGAGTATATACTTAGAAAATTCATAATAAGGAGTATGCAACTAAGTCTAGTCAATAGTCATTGCAAGCTATGAAGAGATTCCAACTCAATAATAATAAGTAGCGTGAAACACAAACATAAGCAACATTGCAATGCTCATAAAAAGGTATGATAGAGTGGTGTCTCGCTTGCCTTTGATGGTGGAGCAAAACATAAATGCCAAGGCACCTCTGAAGTTCAACTGAAGACTAGAAGTAAAGATATCAGAGATACAAGCATCAAAGTCATGACATAATTAACAAAGTTTTGAGACAAGCACATTAAACTAAGAATGACAACTATGCTCTCAAGAAGGTTCTCATAGAATAGGTGGTCACTCAACAAGGAAGTGAAAACGTTTTGAAAAGTTTGAAAGGCTTCCAAATGCTAAAATTATGGTACTCATTAGCTTTGATCTCTCATTTCCCCTATCATAAGCATCTTTACATGGTTTAAGGTGAAAGTGAGGTCCAATATGAGTTATATGCTTGACAGACCATAAACTGGAAATCTCATGTCCCTTGAGTACGAGGGCCGCTCCTCATGCTACTCAACTTTAGTTACCGGTAAGTCCTTGTCATAGTAAATACATGTGTATCATAGAGAACCGCCAATGGGGTACCCCTTGCACATGGTATAAGAGCTATCCCATAACCAAAATGACAAGGCAAGCAGACAATGAGCATCTTAGCGATCTTTTTATTTGCTATTTGCATAGGTTTTTATTGAGGATGCTTCACAAATTGCTCATTATGGTTATGCTGCAAGTTTCCATCATGATTATGCATGGCTTAGGCTAGCGGACCAGGCGTTTCTGTAACACATATATATAACTCCATGAACTTACAAGATCCCCTTTTATTTCACACCGATGACATCCGTAAACAAAAGAGTATGATATCAACTGGGTACAAAGTACAGGTGCAAAGTTGAAAGCGTTCCCCATGATAGCACGGTTCTGCTAACTCCCAGCCTATAATTGGCAAGCATATAATTTTCATGGACAGTCACAACGGTTCAGGTTTATTGAGTGCAAGAAATAAAGTGTGTCATCAAGTTCGTGAGAGCTTTACTAACTAACTTTCTCATAACAAGCAAACATTTTGTTTGGAAGAAAACGAGGCATAATGAATATGCACGGAATAGTAAATAATGCTTATAGGTAGGTATGGTGGACACTGTTGGCAATATTGGTTTTGGGGAGTTGGATGCACAAGTAGAGCTCATACTCAGTGCAAGTGAAGGCTAGCAATAGAGAGGGAGCGACAAACGAGAGAGAAATAATTGTCATAATCATGCTTGAAACAAAACATGACTAATTATGGCATGAAAGTGTTATAAGAACTCTAAGGCAAAATAAATCATCGAGGATTACTGACTATTGTTCAGTCATATGCATGCGTAAGCATGTGCCAATTCGATTCAAATGAAACATTCAGAGGAGGATACCACAATATCATACCAAGTTATGAATAGAACAATGCAAGCGAACATTCATATGACATGCTACAAACCATTAGCAAGCTGGAGCTAATCATAAGAAAGCAAGAACTACTAAGCATCCATAAATAACATACACCTTACATGAACAGACTAAGCATGCCCGCAATGATGAGTATATGTACAAAAATGAAAACAAATAGAGTTCATTACCAGCCTCTTACCATACCTCAAGTTGTCTTAATCTTCAATATTGCGCTTCACTTGTGTGGCTTGAATAATAACATGAAACCAAACTCTACTAAAGACCGCCGGACCCTGCAAAGAAATTCACAAAACCAAAGAAGAACAACAAATATTTTTGGTGTTTCGATTTTTTTAAAGCAAGCACACAAAGCAAAAACAAACAAAGCAAAATCTTTTTACATTTTTATTTAAGGCAAACCAAAGATAAAGAGCAAAGAAACAAACCAAGAGAAACAATGAAAATATTTTTGGTCTTTTTGCGTTTTGAGAAAGAAGAAACAAAAAACAAAAAGAAAACGAAACATGGATATACAAAGAACTGACTGTCACATCCCAATTTTTTCCAAATTTTGAAATGTGAAAAATAAACAAACAAAAGAAACAAATATTGAAATTTAGGGCGAAAAGAAACTTTTTGCTTCTAAATGGAAATATCAAAACCCTACTTGAACAAAATTTGAATGAAAAGGCAACAAACAAAATTTTCAAAAAAGTCAAATGCATCCGTGCATGGAATGTATCTTGAATTTAAAGCACTTGGAAAAGTTGAACCAAAACTCTAAACCCTAATGAAAGAAATCATCTCCAAGATCACTCCAAGACTATGGCTTTGTTCAATATAAAAAATTAGAAACGATATTTCTAAATGATCAAAATGGTAAACAAAAATTTTACAAAACCATGAGAGTTGGTTTCATACCATTTGGAGCCTGGGATAAAAACTTATGATTTTAATAAGATAAAAGAAAGTTTTCCCAAGACTAATAAAGCTCCTAACAAAAATCAACACTAAATTGTGAGCAAAGTAATCCTAAAAGGATTTAAAAAGATAAATAAATTATTAAATAAAATTATACAAATTGGAATCACTATTTTTGGAATTATAAATAAAAATATATGGATTCTATAAGACAAAGAAATAAATAAATAAATAAGAATTATTTCAAAGACAATTTAAATCATGGTTAAAATCTATAGGTAAATGGAATAAAAGTAATTCAAATAAAATAAAAGAATAAAGGTTTATTTAAATAAAATTATATGTGTTTATGAACCATATTCATTTTTATTTAAATAAAGACAAAATGCCTCACTTATTTAAATGGATATTAAATCACAAGAAAAATATTTGAGTTGGATTAAATAACACACTAATAATTGGTATAAAAACCTACTGAAATTTTGGTGAAGTTTTGAAATCAAAAAGAGGGCTAAATCATTTGATTGATTTAGAAACACAAAAAGGAAAAAGAATAAGAAAAAATAGAAAACAAACCCAACCCAGGACCCCAGCCCAACCAGGCCCAACTAAGCCCACCCTGCCATCCCTCTGCCCTTTCTTTTATCACTGTGCACCACACCCACCTCCTCACTGACTCCCTGGAACCACCTCCACCTCAGCATCGTCTTCAACGTCGCGCTGACCTTTGCCGCTCTCTCCCTCTACCGTTTCTGGTCCGATTTGATTCGCGTAAATTCGAGTAACTCCACAAGTGATTCACCCCCTCGACCATGCTCACTTAACGCCTCCTCCTCCTCTCCATTTCCCCTGATTCTCCCGCACCCGAGCGCCCCCAGGCTGCCTTGATTCAAGCTCGCTCCGCCGCGGCTACCGACGAACTTCAGTGCCGATTCCGGTGAGCTCCGTCCACCCCTTTGCCTCTGGTTGACACTATCTTGTTCTCCATCACCTCGCGCTTCTCCTGATGCCCTCTGTACGTCCGCGGAAACTCTGTAAGTCTCGCCCCTGTCTTCCCCGGCAAGCACCGACGACGGGCACAACTATGGCGACCAAATTCGGTGAGCCCCAACCCCGCCTTGTTCCCCGCCTTGCACTGCCGCGTTCTCCATATTCATGCGCACCCACTGAACCATTTCGTTTGTTTTCTCAAGCTCCAGAGGCTCGGCAACTTCTCCGTCTCCAAGCCACCGATGCCGACGCAAACTCCGGCGAGGAATACAAGCCCCGTCTGTGCGCCCCTTTGCCAACCACGACCACGTTGAGCACCCCCTCGCCACTGCGAACCTGGTAATGCCCTGCATCCCCTCCCTTTCCCCTTTGCGTCGCCGGACCGTTGTCGACAGACGCGTCGCCGCCGCGCGCAGTAGCTAGCGCCGCCAGTTCTTGGCCAGAGCAATTTCGTCCGTTAGATCTAGATCGCAAGGTTAGGATAGAATCACTAATCGAAGCGGTACGAGTTGATATACACCATGCGATGCTAATTAGATCCAATGGTGCATGTAGCTGATCCGCACGAAACGGTATCGGCCAGTAGAAACATGCCATGTGGCTGAGACTTTCAGACAAAATTCCAGAAAATGAATTTAGATGTTTAAACTTGCAAAAATCATAACTTTTGATTTGTATGTCCAAAAATTGAAAATTTGGTGTCTATAGATTCAGAAAAATGATTAATTTTCAAATGTGGCCCTGGTTTGGACATTTACTTCTGAAAAATAGTTTTTTATGTAGAGACTTGTTTAGGACTAATTTGGATATAGAAATTGTTCTAAAAATGATTTTTCAGTGAAACCTTTTGCAAATGGATTTGTTTTGAACCCTCTGACCATAAACACTAAAATTTGAATTTAAAAATATATTTTAACACTAGGAATTATTCCTTTGAATAAAATCATTTCTAGTAAAATAAAAATGATTTAAAAGGCTTGTTTTCACTAACTTGGTTTCAAATGGAATTCCCCCTTTTATAAAAGACCAGTAGGTGTTTTGAAATGTTTAGAGCCTTTTTAGAAACCACTTTTTCAATAAAACAACCTTTTGCATGCTTGCATGCATTTATTTGTTTTTATTGTTTTTTGTTGTGAATTGTTTGAGTGCTAGTTTTGAATGTATGCTTCACTTGAATGTATTATAGTGAACTTTGAGGAGTGTGACAATTTCAAGATCAAGGAGAGTACCTAGATTCTCTACTAAAAAGGCAAGTGATACTTTGGTCATAAAAAGTCCTAGCTTTCCAATACCGCATTAGTGATATTTTTGTAGTATGCATGATAGGACTATTTTTATATATTGCTATGCTATAGTAGATCCTATAGAATATATCTTGGCAGGAATCTTCCTAAGTCAAGAGAAAAGTTATGCTAGTATGCTTAGCCTAGCTATTGGTATGCAAGGTTTATGACTATGTTTTTGATTAATAAAACAACATGTGAATGAATCACCTGGGTGGAATGGGAAGATTGGTTTGTGTTGAGTGGTTACTCAGGGACCATTTCTATGGCTTACCCTGGTGTATCTCACTTGTGGATGGACACCCAGGAACAAAGAGATTTGAGATGTTTAGTGTTGAGAAGCTTCTAGTGCAGCCACATGGAATATGGGCTCTGCCTTGACCAACTAGGTTGCAAGAACTCAGACGGGCAGACAGTTGGTGCTAGTGATTATAGGATGGAACGCGTCTGTGCTGATCTGAGGGATTGTTTCTGAAAAGTCTCGTCTCAATGCATGTCGAGTCTTGTGGGAAAAGTGCACCACCTCTCGAGAGGGTTTAAACTAAGACTTAGCCGTGTCCCCAGTAATGAACATTTTGAGCCTCAAAGACATTGGAATTATCAAGAATCTCCTCATCCCAATTTCTCTAAGTTAAAACTTGTTGGGTGAACAAGGGTAGCACCTGGTGTGTATCTAGTGTGCCTTGTTTGATGAAATGTTTTGAAAAAGAGAAAAACAATTTTCAAAGTATAGGGAAAACTTGTTTTATGCAAAGGCCAGCCAAGACTCCACTTAGCCAAATATTCATGTAGATGTTAGATTCTCCATATCAATATGATATCACTTGCAATACAATTCAAATGTATTGACCCTTGTGGTTGTAACTTATTATGTTGCATGTTTGTTTGATGTTAGTGAAGTTTGTTGAGTAGGGATTACAAGTCTACAACCAACATGATTGCCTGTGGCATATGAAGATGAAGGACTCCATGATTTATAGTTATATCTGCTACTTTATAATAAGATAGCCATATGAGCTATGTAAGTTGTAATGAATTATTTTGTTCATGGTTATAAGTTGTAATATAACCTTTGTTTCTTGATATTACATCTTAAAATGTGGGTGCTAGCTATTCGATCCAGGGACTAGCACTGTAAACACAGGGATCTCTACCTTATCAGGTTGGGACCTCTACAGATGGTATCAGAGCACTGTGTTGCCTATAGGATTGTAACCCTAGGATTGGAAAAAAACGTAGAGAAATATGAGTTATATATGATCGAACTTATTTAGAAACAATCTTGTAAACTCCTTCCTCAACATTTTGTTTTGATTCTATATCCCTTACTTTTTCTACTTGATGGACAAAAACTTCAACATGAGCAAGGACTTCACCATCACCAATGACTTCAACTTTAGTTTCACCAAGGACTTCAACTTGGACATCACTAAGGACTTCAAGTGAGATAAGCATAATACTCAAGACTTGGATACTAAGGAAATTCAACTCACAAGGAAACATTGTAGACATCACCTTTGAACTTTGTGACCAAGATGCAAGAATTTCTTCCAAGGATACCAT
Source organism: Avena sativa (assembly GCA_916181665.1). Taxonomy (NCBI): domain Eukaryota; kingdom Viridiplantae; phylum Streptophyta; class Magnoliopsida; order Poales; family Poaceae; genus Avena; species Avena sativa. The sequence continues at coordinate 325,000,672 of OV702280.1, forward strand.
GATCTTGTTCATGAAGTAACAACTAAGAAGATGGAATGATCTCAAGTGAACCCCATAGTTGGACCACCATACTAGTGTTTTGTTAAATCGACTTGATAATCATATATTGATCACACCAACCTATGTGATATAGCAAAAATATTTTGTTGCCTAAAATATGCTTGAACCTTGTTGATTGAGTGGAATGCATGATTGTGATTGCTTGCACATTGCTTTGTGTGATTTGTTGTGTTTGTGAGTAGAATTCTTCCTCTAGAAATCTTTTTCCTAATCTAATCCCAATCCAACCCAAGCAGACGACTTTTCCAAAAGACCATAACTCAAACATCAAGGATGGTGACAAAAACAACCTAGAGATGAACATGACAGAACAACTGCTAGCAACCCAAGCCCAGTTGAATCAAGTGACAACCCAGTTTTTAGCCAACAACTGCAACAACATTGAGTTAGACCCAACCATGCTAAAGTTCTTAGAATCCCAATCCCAATTGTTGCAAAGGATGACCAATCAGATGATCAACATGAGAAGCAACCCTTCCCAAAGAGATTGTGACAACAATGATATCAAGGATGATATTATAGACTCAAGCCTGCAAAATCTGTGGAGACATAGGACACACTTATAAAGAGCACATTGACCAATGCCCTAATTGTGAAGAGAAACATCCAGCTAGACAATGCCCCACATCTCAAGTTTCTTGTTTCCTATGTGAAGGGAATGATCATGTCCCTGTTCAATGCCACATCTATCCTATAGTCCAACATATTAAATATCAAGCTAAAGGTGGAATACATCAAGTGTTTAGAAACTTCCATGAAGGTACAACCTCAACCAAGAATAATGAAGACAAAGTCAAATCCCGGTATGCACCTCCATACATTCTAACCCACTATGGTGGACAAAAGAGGAAACATGGACATTATCCTAGGAACTGTTCTAAGAACCTAGGAAGTTTTCCTACATTTGTAGTGAAGTATGAAGAACATGAACTAAGAGACCTCCTAGCTTTGGAGAGACCCAACAATAAGAAGAGCCAAGGAAACAAACAAGAGATAGTGATACCAAAGATAAAGAGAGATATTAGCCAGGTGATGTGCCACAAATGCAAAGAGCTAGGCCATTATGCATCACATTGTCCAAAAGAGGAGAAGAACAAGACAAGCAAATTTGGAAAGGACCTCAACCTTGTCACATGTTTCAAATGTGGAAATAAGGGACACTATGCAAACAACTGTCCAGAGAAGTTACATCAAGACACTAAGTAAGCCGAGATGGAATCTAGTTAAAATCCTTTTAAGAGTGGTAGTACCCTAGTTGTCTTGAAACCAACTTGTTGTCTCTAGCCTTTTCGAATCATGGGACGAGATTCCTTTTAAGGGTGGTAGTCTATCACATCCCAAAATTTTCCAAATTTTAAAATGTGAAAAATAAACAAACAAAAGAAACAAATGTTGAAATTTAGGGTGAAAAGAAACTTTTTGCTTCTAAATGGAAACATCAAAACCCTACTTGAACAAAATTTGAACAAAAAGGCAACATTTTTTTCCAAACAAGTCAAATGCATCCGTGCATGGAATGTATCTTGAATTTAAAGCACTTGGAAAAGTTGAACCAAAACTCTAAACCCTAATGAAAGAAATCATCTCCAAGATCACTCCAAGACTATGGCTTTGTTCCATATAAAAATTTAGCAACAACATTTCTAAATGATCAAAATGGTAAACAAAAATATTACAAAACCATGAGAGTTGGTTTCACACCATTTGGAGTCAGGGATAAAAACTTATGATTTTAATAAGATAAAAGAAAGTTTTCCCAATACTAATAAAGCTCCTGACAAAAATCAGCACTAAATTGTGAGCAAAGTAATCCTAAAAGGATTTACAAAGATAAATAAATTATTAAATAAAATTATACAAATTGGAATCATTATTTTTGGAACTATAAAGATATGGATTCTATAACACAAAGAAAGAAATAAATAAATAATAATTATTTCAAAGACAATTTAAATCATGGTTAAAATCCATAGGTAAATGGAATAAAAGTAATTCAAATAAAATAAAAGAATAAAGGTTTATTTAAATAAAATTATATGGGTTTATGAACCATATTCAATTTAATTTAAATAAAGACAAAATGCCTCACTTATTTAAATGGATATTAAATCACAAGAAAAATATTTCAGTTGGATTAAATAACACACTAATAATTGGTATAAAAACCTACTGAAATGTTGGTGAAGTTTTGAAATAAAAAAGAGGGCTAAATCATTTGATTGATTTAGAAAAAGAAAAAGGAAAAAGAATAAGAAAAAAAATAGAAAACAAACCCAACCCAGGACCCCAGCCCAACTAAGCCCACCCGGCCACCCGCACCCCTCTGCCCTTTGTTTTCTCACTGTGCACCACACCCACCTCCTCACTGACTCCCTGGACCCACCTCCACCTCAACATCGTCTTCAACGTCGCGCTGACCTCGCCCCTCTGTCGTTTCTGGTCCGATTTGATTCGTGTAAATTCGAGTAACTCCGCGAGTGATTCACCCCCTCGACCATGCTCACTTAACCGCCTCCCCCTCCTCTCCATTTCCCCTCATTCTCCTGCACCCGAGCGCCCCCAGGCTGCCTTGATTCGAGATCGCTCCGCTGCGGCTATCGACGAACTTCGGCGCCGATTCCGGTGAGCTCCGTCCACCCCTTTGCCTCTGGTTGACACTATCTTGGTCTCCATCACCTCACGCTTATCCTGATGCCCTCTGTTCATCCACGAACACTATGTAAGTCTCGCCCCTGTCTTCACCGGCAAGCACCAACAATGGGCACAACTACGGCCGCCAAATTCGGTGAGCCCTGACCCCTCCTTGTTCCCTGCCGCGTTCTCCATATTCGTGTGCAACCACTAAACCATTTCGTTTGTTTGCTCAAGCTCTAGAGGCTCGGCAACTTCTCCGTCTGCAAGCCACCGATGCTGACGCGAACTCCGGCAAGGAATACAAGCCCCGTCTGTGCGCCCCATTGCCAACCACGACCACGTTGAGCACCCCCTCGCTACTGCAAACCTGGTAATGCCCTGCATCCCCTCCCTTTCCCCTTGGCACATCCGAACCGCCATCGACAGAAGCGTCGTAGCCGCACACACTAGCTAGCGCCGCCAGTTCTTGGCCAGAGCAGTTTCGTTTGTTAGATCTAGATCGCAAGGTTAGGATAGAATCACTAATCGAAGCGCCACGAGTTGATCTGCGTCGTGCGATACTAATTAGATCCAACGGTGTGCGTATCTTATCCGCACGAAACGGTATCGGCAATAGAAACACGCCACGTGGCTGAGACTTTTAGACAAAATTCCAGAAACTGAATTTAGATGTTTAAACTTGCAAAAATCATAACTTTTGATCTATATGTCCAAAAATTGCAAATTTGGTGTCTAGATTCAGAAAAATGAGTACTTTGAAAATGTGGCTCTAGTTTGATCATTTGCTTCTGAAAAATTTGGTTTTTATGTAGAGACTTGTTTAGGACTAATTTGGATATAAAAATTGTTCTAAAAATTATTTTTGAGTGAAACCTTTTGCAAATGGATTTGTTTTGAACCCTATGACCATAAAAACTGACATTTGAATTTAAAAATATATTTTATTAACACTAGGAATTATTCCTTTGAATAAAATCATTTCAAATGGAATTCCCACTTTTATAAAAGACCAGTAGGTGTTTTGAAATGTTTAGAGCCTTGTTAGAAACCACTTTTTCAATAAAACAGCCTTTTGCATGCTTGCATGCATTTCTTTGTTTTTATTGTTTTGTGTTGTGAATTGTTTGAGTGCTAGTTTTGAATGCATGCTTTGCTTGAATGTATTGTAGTGAACTTTGAGGAGTCTGACAATTGCAAGATCAAGGAGAGTACCTATATTAAAAAGGCAAGTGATACTTTGGTCATCAAAAGTCCTATCTTTCCAATATTACATTAGTGATATTTTTGTAGTATGCATGATAGGACTATTTTTATATATTGCTATGCTATAGTAGATCCTATAGAATATATCTTGGTAGGAATCTTCCTAAGTCAATAGACAAGTTATGCTAGTATGATTAGCCTAGCTATAAGAATACAAGGGTGGAATGTTCATACTATGATAGTATGCAAGGTCCATGACTATGTTTTTGATTACTAAAACAACATGTGAATGAATCACCTGGGTGGAATGGGAAGATTGGTTTGTGTTGAGTGGTTACTCAGGGCCCATTTGTATGGCTTACCCTGGTGTATCTCACTTGTGGATGGCCACCCAGGAACAAAGATATTTGAGATGTTTAGTGTTGAGAAGCTTCTAGTGCAGCCACATGGCATATGGGCTCTGCCTTGACCATCTAGGTTGCAAGAACTCAGACGAGCAGACAGTTGGTGGTAGTGATGATAGGATGGAACGCGTCTGTGCTGATCTGAGGGATTCTTTTCGAAAAGTCTCGTCTCAATGCATGTCGAGTCTTGTGGGAAAAGTGCACCACCTCTCGAGAGGTTTTAAACTAAGTACTTAGTCGTGTCCCCGGTAATGGAAATTTTGAGCCTCAAAGACAATGGAATGATCAAGAATCTCCTCATCTCAATTTCTCTAAGTTAAAACTTGTTGGGTGAACAAGGGTAGCACCTGGTGTGTATCCAGTGTGCCTTGTGTGATGAAATGTTTGAAAAAAGAGAAAAACTATTTTCAAAGGATAGGGAAAACTTGTTTTATGCAAAGGCCATCCAAGACTCCACTTAGCCAAATATTCATGTAGATGTTAGATTCTCCATATCAATATGATATCACTTGCCAATAGAATTCAAATGTATTGACCCTTGTGGCTGTAACTTATTATGTTGCATGTTTGTTTCATGTTAGTGAAGTTTGTCGAGTAGGGATTACAAGTCTACAACCAACATGATTGCCCGTGGCATATGAAGATGAATGACTCCATGCTTTATAGTTATATCTGCTGCTTTGTAATAAGATAGCCATATGAGCTATCTAAGTTGTAATGAATTATTTTGTTCCTGGTTATATGTTGTAATATGACCTTTGTTTCTTGATATTACATCTTAAACTGTGGGTGCTAGCTATTCGATCCAGGGACTAGCACTGTAAACACAGGGATCTCTACCTTATTAGGTTGGGACCTCTACACTGACGAAACATGATATATAAATAAGTGTGATGTCGGTATACCTCCCCCCAAGCTTATGATTTTGGCCTAAGTGGGGCTCAATCCCATGGTGACCAAGAAGGTGCACCTCCGTAATACGACGAAGAGGCCCCTTCGTCCTGGTACGAGCTCGAGGATGCCCCTGTGTAGTGCACAAAGTGGTCGTACAAGGGCGCGTCCCCCTGGTAGTGTCCGTGGAAACCACGAATGCGTAGTTGCTCGTCCATCACCTCCTTGGAGCGTGACCAAGGTCCCTGGGAAATACTGAACAAAGTGGTTTGGGGCAGAGTAATTTCTCTCTCTTCCCCATCAGTAAACATCATCCTATAAACCAAACTATCAAGGGTAGAGCTAGCAGTGACAAAGTGATGCGCTTTCATGCCAGCTAAATCAAGCCTCTAAGGAGCCAAAATTGTATCATTTGGATCAACAGAAAGGTCTAAAGCAGCAACAACACGTGGAGCAATAATACCCCCATAAATGGGTCCTCTAGTGGCTAAGCGACGAGCAATGATAGAACCAAGATTGTACCTGGTTTCATTGTTGAGTGCAGCAGCTAGAAAAGCCAAATGATAGTTGGAAATATTGCTAGTGTTCTTCCTACCAAGAATACTAGTGGCAAGATAATAAGCAAAATATCTGATAGCTGGAGTTGAATATTTCTTATCTTTCCGCGCTGGGCTCTGCGATCATCATCATTAGTTAACCCGCAGTAGAGCTCCAACAAATCAGCGGGTTGAGCTGGAATCTTCTTTACCGTCCCAGCCGTGCCAATACCCAAGATTTCGCAAAATTTCTTCAATGTCATGGTGAAGGGCCTGTTATAGATTTTGAATGACACCTCTGACCTGAAAGGATTATTAGAATAATAGAAACTGTCCATAAAGGTTTTGGTGAGCATAGCATATTGAACACTCTCATCCTGCATATAACTAGTTTGTCCAACCCTCCGAACCAAGGTTAGGAAATCATTGAGAATCCCTGCAGCCTGCAAAAAGGTAATACAAGGGAAGGTAGAAGGGTGTGCATCCCCCTCATCTCCCTCATTGCCAAAACACGGTGTAATGAGATCCTCATTGTAGGATGGCCTAGCTCAGGAGGAGGATTTTGAGGGCCTTATCCTCCTAGGTGCATCACTCTCAAACACTTCTCCAATGGTGTGGTTGTCCATGACCCCTTTTTTCTGAAATTTTTGGACAAATATCAAACCAAGTAATTTCCAAGTTGATAAATGATGATGAACTACTATAGGAACTTGCTAGAGGGCTAAACATGCATCAAAATGAAATCTCTAAGCATAGAACAAGCATGCAAGCTCACACAACTTGACACCTATAGCAGCAAAATACTCAAGATACAATCTACCAATCACAAATCTAATTGGACAAGCGGAGGAGGAACATACCAAGGAGCAATCCCTCCAAAAATCAGCAACAAAGATGGGCTGAGCAAGGAGATAAAAAATCGGGAGCAAGAACAACAGGAACTCGAGCTTGAGAAAGTTTTCCGATGTTTTTCGGGAGAGAGAAAGAAGTGGCTGGAAGGAGACACTTTGGAGGGCCACATGTGGGCCACACCTAGGCCAGGCGCCACCTAGGGCCGGCCGCGCCACCAGGGGGTGTGCTGGCCTGGTGGGTCCCCTGGGCCACTCCAGGTGTCCCTCTGCCCCCTTTTTAAGGAAAAATTTAATATGAATTTTCTGGAATTTTTCAGAAAACTTTATTTTTGGCCAATTTCCAGGTTATGAAATTGATTTTCTTGCAGATTTTTTTTAGAAGAAGCAAAAGCAAACAAAAACCAATACTTCAGAAGTTCTAAGACGCCCTAGCAAACAGACAACTAGCAAAACTAAAGCTAACAAGAGAAAGAGCAAAGACTAGGAATGAGAAAAATAAAAGTGGGCAAGTATAACCATTGTGAAAGCATTGATTTGTTCATTAAAATCCCTTTGTTAACAAGGTTGATCAAGTCTTGTTACCAAAACAATCTTATATGAAAAAAAACTTTGCATTTCACTAAATGATTATGTTACCTCAAACTTGATAGCAATAGTCCCAATCATAATAGTTTCACAACTTTCTTGTGGAATGGGACAATATATTTCTCCAACTTTGATGCTCTCAATATTTTCAATGGAATTCAGGCCATAGCTCTTATCAATCTTCTTGGGGAAATAGACATTATGATCTTTGTCATTAATATTAAAAGTTACTTTTCCTTGATTACAATTGATGACAGCACCTGCAGTATTAAGAAAAGGTCTCCCAAGAATAATGGACATATCATCTTCATGCATCCCAAGCACAACAAATCAGTAAAAACCAAGCAATTATGAGCTATTTGAACAGGAAATCCTCACATACCAACAGGAATAGTAGTAGACTTATTAGCCATTTTCAAAGATATATCAGTTGGTATCAACTTTTCTAGCTGGAGTCTCTTATATAGAGAAAAAGGCATAACACTAACTCCAGCTCCCAAATCACATAAAGCAGTTCTAACATAATTATTCTTAATAGAGCAAGGAATAGTGGGTATACCTGGATCACCAAGTTTCTTTGGAACCTTACCATTTAAGGAATAATTAGCAAGCAAAGTATAAATTCCCTCATTAGGAATCTTCTTTTTATTAGAGACAATATCCTTCATATACTTTGAATAAGGAGGCAACTTAATAGAGCCAGTCAAAGGAATTTGCAAAAATAAAGGTTTCATCCACTCACAAAACTTGTTATATTGTTCTTCCTCCTTTGACTTGGGTTTCTTATTAGGAAAAGGCATAGGTTTCTGCACCCAAGGTTCTCTCTCTCTATCGTGTTTATTATGTATAAAATCTTCCTTAGTGTACCTAGTGTGCTTATCAGGTTCTTCTTCAATTTCTTCCCTATCAGGAGCATCATTTTTATCACCACTTTCAGTTTCAGCATCAGATACAGATATACTATTAGGATCTATAGCAGGTTTAGGTGGTTCCTCAACTATTTTATGTTTATTTTTCTTTCTCTTATGAGGACTACCACTATTTTCAGCTTGTTGAGAATCCTGCTCAATTCATTTAGGGTGTCCCTCAGGATATAAAGGATCTTGAGTGGCTATACCACTCCCAGTGCTAATTCCATAAGCATGTTTATCTCCTGAGGCATTGAGTAGCATATCTTTTTGTACCTTAGCAAGTTGATCAATTTGGGTTTGAACCATTTGGAAGTGTTTACAAAGAATTTTAACATCATTAGCAGTTCTTACCACAATATCTTTCAACTCATTAATAGCTCTAGAGTTTTCCAATAAATGATTCTGAACCTGTTTATTAAAATTACCTTGCTTACAAATAAAAGTATCAAGTTCCTCTAAACATTGATCAGGAGGCTTACCATAAGGAACATCACCTCCATCAAAGTGTTGGAGAGAGTGTACCGCAATAGTGGATGAGTGGGGAATTGGCTTACATAATTCTTTTATAGGAGGTAGGTTCTTCACATCTTCAAATCTAATACCTTTCTCCTTAAGACATTTCTTAGCTTCTTTCATCACTTCATCATTTAATGCAATCACTCCCCTCTTATTTGGTGTTGGAGTTGGTTCAGGCACAATTGGTTCAGGGGTAGTAGGCTCTGGTGTAATTAACTCAGTTGAACTCCAATCATCATAATTCTTGCTTATTTTAGCCATTAATTCTTCAACATCTATAGGAGTTCTTTTCCTGAAAACACAATCAGCAAAACTATCTAGGTATGTCCTAGAATCATCAGTTAGTCCATTATAATAAATATCAAGAAGCTCATTTTTAGGCAATGGACATCCAGGATGTGCATGAATCAAGGCAAAGAACCTTGTCCATGACCCAGGAAATTTCTCTCCTTCTCCCTGTTTAAAATCAAAAAGTTTCTGCAAAGCAGCATGTCTAGCACTAGGAGGAAAATATTTCTGAAAGAAAGAATCAATCAAGCAATCAGGGCTATCAATGGATCCAGGAGGTAATCTATTAAATCAAGCTTTAGCTTCTCCTTTTAGTGAAAAAAGGAAGATCTTTGTAACAAAGTACTTGCGCATCTTAAAATAATCATAGAATAAGGCACTCATAGTGGAAAGATCATGCATATGTGCCACAACACTCTCATTTTCAGTCCCACAAAAGGTTTTTTCTCAACAATGTCTATATAGGATAAATCAAGAGAGAAATCATAATCATCATCTTTAATATCTATGGGAGAAGTGGCAAACTTAGGATCAGAAGACAGTTTAGGAATAATGGTATGTCTCTCAAGGAGACTCTTAATAACACTAGCACCATGCATGTTTCGACACTCTTCAGTAAATTCATCAGTCAACTCAATGTAACCATCATTAATATCGTATCATTCGATAGACTCAGGTGAGCTAACAGGTGTAATAGTGCCTTCACTAGGAGTTTCAGTATTTCCTAGTCTATCCATAGTGGCATCTAGGAAAGGACCTAATGAACCACTCTCATCAAGCACATCAGAAGTAACATCATGAGTATCAAAAGCAGTTTCAGATTTAGCAGTAGTAGCAATGTGTGTGGCATGTGTATGTGGTGGTGGTGTAACAAGCTTACTTATAACAGACGGTGAATCAAGAGCAGCAGAGGTGTTTAGGACTGTACCTCTTCTTGTAGTGGATGGTAAAATAGGAAACTTTCCATCACAAGACTTCCCCACGATGAAAGGAATAGCAGTGAACAGTAATAGATCCAAGTGAACTTACAAATAAATTATGCTCCCCGGCAACGGCGCCAGTAAATAGTCTTGGTGACCCATAAGTATAGGGGATCGCAACAGTATTCGAGGGTAGTACTACCCAATTTATTGATTCGACCCAAGGGGAGCCAAAGAATACTTATAAGCCTTAACAACTGATTTGTCAATTCAGCTGCACCTGGAAATAGTCTTGCTCACAGAAGTTTATCAGTAGCAACAGCTTCGTAGTAGCAGTAGCAAAGTAACAACAACAGTAAAACGAAAGCAATAGTAACAGTAGCAGCAAACAATAGGATATGAGCACGGTAGGCATAGGAATGGATGGACGGGCGTTGCATGGACAAGTCTAAACATGTAACTTCAAGATCTAGGGCAATTTTAGATAAATAAGAATAAGCATCCAAGTACTAAACAATCATAGGCATGTGCTCCATATATAGTCATGCGTGCTCGCAATGAGAACTTGCACAACATCTTTTGTCCCGCCAGCCCGTTGCAGCGGGGCCTCAAGGGAACTACTGGCAATTAAGGCACTCCTTTTAATAGAGCATCAAAGCAAATCATTAACACTCTGTGAACACATGTGATCCTCACATCACAGCCATCCCCTCAGGTTGTCCCAATTTCTGTCACTTTAGGGCCTTTGGATCCGGACAGTGATATGTGTACACAACTTGCAGATAAGATTACAAACAATACTATCATAATGAATCAATAATAAGTTCATATCTGCGATCATGGCACTCGGGACCTAGTGACAAGCATTAAGCACAACAAGTTGCAACAGAGTCAAATAGCACTAATAGAGATACTAGGCACCATGCCCTAACAATCTTATTCGATTACATGATAGAACTCATCCAATCCCTACCATCCCCATAACCTACAGCGGGGGATTACTCACTCATGGATGAGGAAAACATGGATGGTTGATGGAGAGGCGTTGGTGATGATGATGGTGATGATCCTCTCCAAATTCCCCGTCCCGGCAGGGTGCCAGAACGGAGTTTCTGGTTCCGAATCGCGGTTTCTGGTGGTGGTGGCGTGGCGGAACTCTTTCTGGAAAAACGTCGAACCCTCCCTGAGTTTTTAGGTCAGAAGGTAACTTATAGGCGAAGAGGGAGGCCGGGGGGGTGCCTGAGGCGGCCAGACCCCCTCCAGGCGCGACCAAGCCTGGCCTGCACGGTAGGGGTGTGTGGGCCCCTCAGGCCCCCACTTTGTATCGTCTTCTGGCTCCGTGAGTCTTCTCGTGAAATAGGATTTTTGGCATATTTTCCGGATTTTTTCCTGATAGTTGATTTTCTGCAAAAAAAACTAGACACCAAGGTAATTCTGCTGAATACAGCGTCAGTCCGTGTTAGTTGTGTCCAAATAACACAAGTTTAGAGGAGAAACAATAGCAAAAGTGTTCGAAAAAGTAGATACGTTTTGGACGTATCAATAGTCCTTGGACATAAGGTATCCCGTAAGGGTATCGAAGTAGACAGAGCTAAGGTTAAAGCAATAGAGAGAATGCCACAACCTAGGGATATAAAAGGTATAAGAAGTTTTATTGGTCATGTGGGTTTTTATAGAAGGTTCATTAGGAATTTCTCTAGAATTTCTAAACCTTTGACTAACCTTTTGAAAAAGGGAGTAAGATTTAATTTTGATGATAAATTCCTTATTGCCTTTGATAAACTTAAATATGCTTTATCCCATGCTCCTATCATTAAACCACCTATATGGGATATCACTTTTGAGTTAATATGTGAAGCTAGTGATGATTCTATAGGAGTAACTCTGGGACAACATATAGGTCACAGATTTAATATTATACATCATGCTAGTAAAACTCTTAATAGTGATCAAAAGAATTATCCTAACAAAGAAAGATAACTTTTTGCTGTATTTTTCTCTTGTGATAAATTTCGTTCTTATATAGTGGATGCAAAAGTAAGAGTTCATATGGATCATGATGGTTTAAAGTAACTCCTTGAGAGGAAGGATCATAAGCCAAGACTGATTTGTTGGATCCTTTTACTTCAAGAATTTGAGTTGTAGATTTATGTAGAGGCAAGAAATAAAGATAGCAAGAAATAAAGATATTGGATACAGTATCCATATTTGCCCAACAAGGCACCAATCTTATTGAGAGGAACTTTGGTCCCGGTGATTTTTGTTTATGAGAATCATTATATGAACTAAGGTAAATTCCTCCAAAAGAGAAGAAGTCACCCCGACAAGGCACCAATCTTGTTGTAGGAGGAGTTTGTCACCCGACTAAATAAATGGTAAGTACAAGGTAAGTTTTATTTCTCTAAATATGTGATCTGTTTTCACAGTTTTTACTCTTAATTTTTTTACCTTTGAATTCCTCATTTTTTTTGAAGTTTCCGAAGGTTTTTACCAACTATACGACCGGAGAAAATCCTCCCACCGTATAGTTGGTCATTAAACCTTCTGTACCTCTTCACATAATTGTTTTTTGATGGCTGAAAACTATACGACCGGAGAAAATCCTTTCGCCGTATAGTTGGTCGTTAAACTTTCTGTATCATGTTCACAAAAAAATTCGGTAGCTGGAAACTATACGGCCACAATTATACAGATAGAGAAAAACCTCTCGCTGTATAGTTGGTCGTTAAACCTTCTGGCTGCTCTAATCTTTTTTGTTCTTATATGAATAAACAATATGTAGGTTCCAAGTCAGTAACCTAATCGACCTGGACTCAATATATTTTGGAAATATCTGCTCGGGAACAACTATACGGCCGGAACTATACATGCCGTGCCCGTATAGTTGGTCGTTACGCAGCTGAACTTTTCCAAATCCGTGATTTCTTTCCCTGTTTCGTTAAGATTCTTTTATTGGGCATAACTTTGGTGTTTGTCGCGAATTTTACCTACCACTAACCCCCTTATATACTTCTATTGTGTTTCTCTCTAATCATATTCACCAGGAACCAATCTAGCCCTGCTCTATCTCGTCCTAGGCCGTGGAAAACCCTTGGGTCTCATTGCTCCTTCTAGGGACTGCTCTCGCAGCTCGTCCATGGAGGACGGTGACGAGGAGGTGGAAAGGTTTAGCCCGAGGTACAAGGAGTACGTCGAGCCAAGCTTCTACAACAACGATCCCGATGAAGATTGGGGCGACATCTACATCTGTCGTGATGTCTATGATCCCCTGGAGATCAACTGGGAGGCGATGAATAGAGCTCAAAAAGAGATAGAAGGTCACAAGCCGCATGGAAAAGGACATGTGGAGACGGTCAAGTTCATCACCACGGACCCCCAGGCCGCTCAAGCGTAAGTAATTACCTAATATTGGTGCAGGTGCCAGCAAGGAAGAGACGGTGCCACTCTCGAAGCCTAAAATTGGTGCTCATATAAGGGTGAAGCATCAAGAAGAGTGGAAGGACGACTTCTACTTCCCCGATACATCAATTATGGTTGAGGAAGAAGAAGTTGTTCCCATGACCAAAGACCGCATGCAAGCACTGGAGATATCAGAAGCAGGAGCTACTCCATCGCATTGAAGTACGTCACTGGCTCAAGGAGATAGAGAAGAAGGATGATATTCTCCTATTGGTGACTAAACTCGTAGATAAAGTGGACACTTTGCAATCTGATTTGCGCAGATGCTACAGCCGCATCACTTCTCTAGAGGATAACAACAAGAAGCTACACACCGCGGTGTTACATGCCGGTATCAAATAATTGCGAGGGATTATTTGATCCCGCCTGGATTGATTCCAATCTTGGGGAGATCTTTAAGACCTTGTAATCTATCTTATAAGTTTTTATTACTATTTTAGCTTTGCATTACTTCGAGCTTAGAAATAAAGTTTGCATCATTAGAATTCCCTTCAGGAATAGTCGATCCCTTTTATGAAATTCTGAGTTTATTATAATATATGGATTATTATTGAGTTTGTGCTTGTCTTATTAGATATATGAATGGCTTGAGTATAATTTTAGTTGCACTTGATGATAGCAATAGGAGTCTTCCACACCATTGGTATTAATGGAACATATAAAGATAATTTGACCAATATGTTGTAAGTTCATGGTTTGATTTACAAAGGGGAAAAGTTATCTAATCAGTTAAGTTAACAAAGAAACCTTGAACAAATGAAAATTAAAAGCGCTATCAAATTAGAGTGAGAACAAGACGAGGTAGATATTCAAGCTATAAAGATGCTTCATATACAAGTGGAATTTGGTAATTGAGATCGTTAAACTTTTAATTCCTACATGAAGTGAAATGTATGGCTAGCTCCTTTGCACAGCACTGAAACAAAAGTGTGAGCATAAAACAAAAATAGAAAATAAAATGTGCAAAGAGAAAATAGGCATACGACACTATCTTGTGGAGAGACAAAGGAACGTTTGAGATTTTAAATCCCAAGTGAATATGTTAATCCTAAAACACTTGGGACTACCTCGCTAACTCATTCGGTCGAACTAAACACTTTTACATCATATAGAGAGTAATCTTTTGTGAACTGTTAAATGCTAAGGTGTGGAAGCCTGCTAATATTATCCGGATGGTTTGAGTAAGGTATTATTCATGAACTTATTCCTATGTATCATATATGATAAAAACATGCTGCAACTGCCTCATTTATTTTATCGACTCGGCTTCATGAATATGAGGATCACATCCATTAAGCTAACCTTGATCAGTACGAGAAAGAGTCTAAGCTTGGGGAAGTTGATGAGTGCATATTTGCATCATGTTTAATATTATTATTTTGCACTATGTTGGTAGGATCTTGGTATTTTACGGTGTTCGCGCGCATATTTTATGTCTATTTTCACCAGGATTAGGACAGATGATGGATACGATGGACAAAATTCTTGGATCAGTTGTACTGGAGCGAAAAAGAGTCAAAAACAGCATAAATCGCTAATTTGAGAAATACCAATAACACCGTAAGAAAACTCGCGGTGATCGCAGCATCCAGAAGGTTTAATGACCAACTATACGGCATGAATAAATTTTTCGGCTGTATAGTTCCCGCCGTATAGTTTGCATCGCCACCGCCTCTTCAAATAGTTTCGCCCCATGCAATCAAATCAGGGAGACGACATACAGAACAAAACATAAATTGCAGAAACATCACCTCCAGAAGGGATCTAGAGGAGGAACGCATCCACCGGGGATCCATCTTCACCCTACGCAGATCCGGGAGGCTAAGGCATCGATCTTCATCATCAAACGGTGCATCAACACCATCTCCATCCCTCCCATCTACATATTGTCTAGATCTTGTTGTAATTTCCATCTCGTTGTGGATTTATACAAGTACTATTCATCTATGATAGATTCCATTGTCTTTGCCATGATGTTGATTGCCTCCATGTCCAAGTAGATCATTAGTTCTTGGGGAGATGGAGAAACCCTAGCATGAGATTGAAATACGATAAAGTTTATTATGATATTCATCGCTGTGACCATGTGTTAGATTGTCTTCATCGTGATGTTGGGATAAGTCTACCTCTCAATATTTGCCTCTTGTGGGGACTTGATGGAGGGGACTACTTGTTGGTAGACAGAGGTATGCAAGCACTTACGGTGACTATAAAGCTATTGGCACCCCTTACGTATCAACTTGGGAATCGAGGAAACTCACGGAACATTGTCCATGCCATTGGATACATCCTACGGGATAAAGTCCCTTAATAGCGCAGTAATTCGATTAATGTTGAATGTTGTCTGCTATGGTTATGAGGATGATGTGAGAAGAGGTTGCTGCCTATTTTTCAAGTTATGGAGTTCCTCCCACACATACAAAGTTGAGAATGTTCATGATAATAATTGAAACGTCCAATTTGCATCACCATTCTATATCATAATTTGCCTCGATTCATTGATATATTTCATATTAAGAGGTGTTACTTATGTATTTTCATCTATTTTTGCATGCTAGATGATTCTTGGAGGGTGGACTGCCGGAGTCAGGATTCTGATGGAAAAAGAGGTGTTTTGATGCATTTCGCGAAGATCAGAAAAATAGCAGAAAAATTATGGAAAATCAAATTTTCCCAGAAGATGAAGGAATCCAGAAGGGGAGGCGGAGATGGGCCATAGGGGGTCCACACCCCCCAGGCGCGGGCCACCCCTGGCCGCGCCTATAGGGGGTGGCCCACCTCTGGCCCCGCCCTCTCGCCTATATCTTCTCCTTGGAAACCTAATACACGGAGAGCGACCACATAAAGATTCCTCCGCCTCTGTGGGGCGGAAAACACCGAGAGAGAAAGATCTCTCCGACAGACAACTGCCGGGGAAATTACTTTCCGGAGAGGAGAGATCGTCGCCACCAACACCATCATCAAGCTAGACTTCATCGAGATCATCATCATCCACACCATCATCTCCACCATCATCACCACTCCATCCCGCTGTAACAATTGTGTTGAATACTTGCATAGTTCTTAGGGGAAACTTTCCCGGTGTTGATTACTATTGTAGTTGATGCTTGTGAGTGGAACCATTGGATTATTGTTTATGTTTAGATTGTTATCCATCACCATATCATATTTGATCTTGATCCATATGATGTCACGTGAGTAGTTCGTTTAGTTCTTGAGGACATGGGAGAAGTCATGTTGTTAGTAGTGGATTTGTGTTGATATATTATTCAATGGTTTAGTATTTAAGTTGTGGTGCTATTCTTCTAGTGGTGTTATGTGCATATCGAATACATGATACTTCACCATTTATGGGCCTAGGAGAATGCATTGTGTATTTGGCTACTAATTGTGGGGTTGCTGGAGTGACATAAACCTAAACCCCCATTAGGACACCTTTGCACAAGGGAGTGTAGGATCTCAGAGTTTAAGGTTGTGGTTGGGTTTATATCTTAATTGATTTCATGTAGTTGCGGATGCTTGCAGGGGGTTTAATCACAAGTATTTATTAGTCCAAGTAAGGTCGGTACATTAGCACAGGTTCACCCACACAACAGTTACAACACCAAAGAAGGGTACTCAGCTATTTGAAGCGAAAGCACTTGACAGAATTCCCATGTGTCCTCGAGAACGTTTGGTCCTTATAAGTATTTCCACCGGCTTGTACTTTGCTAAGAAAGGATTGGGACACTTGCTGCAATTGTTCTTTGTCTTTATTACTTGCACTTTATTTCTTTGCTTTATCAGAAAACCCCTAAAATTCCGTTTGCTAAGTATTTACAGAGATTTCCTGCTCCATACCACTAGTCAGCACCTTCTGCTCCTCGTTGGGATCGACACTCCTATTTATCGAAAGTACTACGGTACACCCCCTACACTTGTGGGTCATCAAGACTATTTTCTGGCGCCGTTGCCGTGGAGTGAAGCGCTATTGAAGAGTGGAACTACTAAAGGAAACTTCTACTGTGAGGATTGTTTTTTATTTCTGTTTGTTACTTTGTTTCCAATATGGATAACCCACTTGGTTTTCTGTTTGGGAAAACTACTACCACTGTTAGGGTAGTAGATGAACCACCACCTATTGAGATAGATCCTTTTAAGATACCTACAAGTATTGTTGATCGTGTTATGGATAATTATTATTTAGGGGATGGAACTGTCCATCCTGGTGATCATTTGCTTTTTATCCATGAATTATGTGGTTTGTTTAAATGTTCAAGTATGACAACTGAACAGGTGAAGAAGTTACTCTCTATATCCTTGAAAGGGAGAGCTGAAGAATGGTATAAGCTGTTGAAGAATAGGAAATCCATGGAATGGGAGGAAATAGTACCTCTTTTTTTATTCTAAATTCTATCCTCCTAGTGAAATTCAGAAGGATAGGAATCTGATATATAACTTTTGTCCTCGTGATGGAGAGAGTACAACTCAAGCTTGGGGAAGATTGAAATTACTAATGCTTAAATGTCCTATTCATGAACTCCCTAACAATATTATTATCAATAACTTTTATGCTAGGATTTCTCTTCATGATAAACATTTACTAGATGCTTCTTGTGCTGGATCATTCACACGTATGAAGGAAGAAGCTAAATGGGATCTCCTAGACCGTATTCAATATAACACTGAAGCTTGGGAGAATGACAAAGGAATAAAGTCAGTTATAAACTATGATTATGAATGCATTAAATATTTTATGGGAACTGATGACTTCCATGATATTAGTACCGAGTATGGTCTTGATTCCCAAAGTATTGCCAATTGTTTTAAGGCCTTTTCCTCTTACATGGAAATTCCCAAAAAGAAGTGGAATAAGTACCATGCACCTTATAAAGATGTTGTTAGTCATGTTCCTGTTAGAAACACTAAAGTTTGTACTATTGATCACATTGATGTGGTTAGTATTATTTCTCATCCTAGTAACACTGAAATATAGACGATGAGCACATTGTCTTCTATGAAGACACTTCTAACATCCTAGTAAAGCTGTAAAAGCTAGTGTCCCTGTGCTTTCTGTTAGAATTGGTGATCATTGCTACTATGGTTTATGTGATATTGGTGCTAGTTCTAGTGCTATTCCTTATGAGCTTTACAGGGAAATTATGCATGAAATTGGTACTTGTGAGCTTAAGGACATTGATGTGGTTATTCACCTTTCTAATAAGGAAACCATTTGCCCTATTGGTATTGTAAGAGATGTGGAGGTTCTCTGCGGTAAGATTAAGTATCATGCTGATTTTCTAGTGCTTAATTCAGCAGCTAGCAAAACTTGTCCTATCATTTTTGGTAGACCCTTCTTTGACACTTGTGGAGCTATTATAGATTGTAAAAAGGAAAAAGTTTTAACTAAGTTTGATGGAGATTCTTATGAGTTTAACTTTTCCAAATTTGCTAAAGCTCCTTGTGAAAATAGCTTGCCTAATAAAGATTTCAGGATGGAACAACTTGCTTCTATTGATCCAGTTTATGACCTTGGACCTCTTTTTGATGACTGTAAGTATGCTCATTCTGATGATAAAAATGTTGCTAGTGATAGTTATATTGTTAAGTTTATTCAAAGTGCCACTGAAAGTTATTATGATAGAGGGAAACATGGTTTTATGCATCTCAATAATGTTATGTTTCCCCATTTTATGTTGAAAGCTTTGAAGTTGCATTTCTTTTTCTCTTCCTATGCTAGTGGATTTTTGTTTCAACAATTTGTTTTCTCATGATACCCCCATGCATAGGAAGTGGGTTAGACTCAAATGTGTTGGTTATTTGCTTCTTGATGCTCTCTTTCGCTTCAAATCTTTATCTCCTATGTGAGCATTTTGAAACTATAAGGCCTAACTTAAAGGCAATAAAGAAAAGTACTTTTTGGGAGATAACCCAATAGTTTTGTTGATTTTTGGAAGTTATTACTGAGGTAATAACTGCTCCTTATCCTTTTTGTTTTGGTGTTTGTGTCAAGATCAACTACTTTTGAGATGTAGAGGAGTTGTGAAAAGTGGCTGTCCTAGGACAGATTTGTTGTGCTGCATTGTAAAAATTCGTGAAGGAGCTCAGTATTTTGGATGGATCTATATTTTTCTGTGCTTGTTCTCCAAGTTTTCACCCAACTTTCATTAGTTTGCACCTTTTGATTTGAGTAACAAAAGGTTTTCGAAAAAATCAATCTTTACCTGCTGGTCCGTTTGACAGATTTCTGCCATCGTTTGCATTTGCCTCTTATATTGATTCCCTTTTAGATTCTCTTGGGTTTTTGGAAAGGAGTTTCTACATTAGCTTTTGTTTTGATGTATTTCAGTTGAAGTGTGTACGTAGAGGTTTATTGTTTTTCTCATACACTAATGTTGGCATTGAGGTTTGTGTGAGATCTTGTACGAAAAGGAATTTTAAGGAGATGGAGAAAAGGAATCTGCAGAGTTCGTCTTTGAATAGGTAAAAGTGGTGAAAACAGAAGGTTCGTGAAAGCCTAATCTTTTTATATTTTTGATGTTTTTATTACATACCGAAGGTTACAAGATGAAACAGAGGAGGAAACGGAGGCCGGGGTGGCCACACCCACCCCAGGCGCGGGCCCTAGCTGGCCGCGCCTGGAGGGGGTGTGAGCCCCCTGAGCTCCCTCTCCGCCTCGTTTTCATACCAGTACCTTCCTTATGCATTGAAACTTCGTAATATATAACCCCCAGATCCTCCGAGGTTCGTATATCGTGTTCTCATCGTGTTTTCGTTTCGATCTGTTTCTGTCAGAAAATCTTCTCAAGTTTAGTGCACCCTGGTCTCCGCCACTGACAAAGGCAAGAAGACCGGGGAAGATGATCCTCAAAACCCCAAGGAGGAGGATATTTTGGTAGGGGATGAAGAAGACATGGAGGAGGACGAGCATCCGGTCACCCGCGCTACCATCGCAAGCATTGGAGTGGTGGCAAATCCTACCAAGCTTTGGAGGACAACACGGATGTCTACAGGAGGGAAAACCCCGCGTCATATCCTCGCTTAACGGTCACCTCCTCCACGTACCAAGAGTCCTTTCCATACTCTTATACATGAGCAACAAAACCAGAAGGTGCCCCAAGGGAATTTTCCCTCGGTTTGGGATCTGCCTCGCTCTAACCATGTAGGGAAGGACCACACTAAGAACGAAGAGTGGGGAAATAATAACAATGACTAGGATTCTCGGGCCGACATGATCATGAACCGCATTGAGCAAAATTCAGAGTTGATTCGTACTCTGACCTTCGAGATTGAGGATTTAAGGAAACTGTTAAAGAGCTTATCAAGAGAACACCACCATCACCGAAGGAGTAATGCATCATCGGGTTTAGCATCCCCTTGGCTTGTTCCAAGCTTGGGGGAGTGTCGCGGTATCACATCATTATCTTTTATCTTTTACCTTTTTAGTGGATTCGTTTTGGTAGAGAAGTTATCTTATAGGTTGGTGTCGTGGGAATGGTCACGGCAGACGCTGCAATCGGCAGCGAGTAGTAGAACAAAGGGCAAGGGCGCCCAGCCATCTGCGGTGCGATATGAGGGTGGAGACACAAGGATTTACCTAGGTTCGGCCCCTCGGAGGGTAAGACCTACTCCTGGTAGATTGTATTGATGAGAGAGTACAAAGGGCGAGCTCGACGGCTAGGCGAAGAGTTGCAGGGGGTGTATGATGGAACATGTCCTCTATGCGTTACCCTAGGAAGGTTTATATAGGCTCACCTCGCTAGGGTTTACAGACCTACAACCGAATTAGTTAAGGATTCGGAGGATACTTGACCTAATCCGACTAGGCCTAGCTACGCTTCTGGGCCTCCAGCTTCTAGTTGCCTGGCTCCTCGTTAAGTCTTGATCCAGTCGCCGTCCTGCAGGCCCTCTCGCTGGCAGCTTGGGCCAGTAGGAAACATCCTGCTGGGTATACCCACTCGGCATATCCCCATCAGTAGTCCCCGAGGCCATCGTTGGTTCGTCGTAGGTGTTCGTTGGCAGTCGGAGTATGCGGGTCCAATTTGGACGCCCAGTCGAATCGGCGGTGGGCTCCCTGAATGAAAGAGGGAACTTGTTGTCTTAGTCGTAATAACGGTGACCAGTCGAATCGCATCACGACGAATGGGTCGGCGAGTAGTCGAATCACGGCTATGGTGATCAGGTCGTCGAGCAGTCGAATCGCAGCTAGGGCGATCTGGTCGACGAATCGTCGAGTTGCTGGAACCAGCGAGTCAAGTAGGCGAAGTTGGACCGTCAGCGCTGGTCAAACTAGCCGTTGGGTAATCCAACGGTAATATCAGCGTAATCACCACGCGGTAACGGCTCCCCGATGATGGCGGGTAACAGCCGCTATATAAGGAGAGTGACGGGTGAAGTACGATCATTTCCCACATTTTTTCCGATCTCGCGCACTCCCAGTCTTTCGTTCCTTCGCAGCGACTAGAGCGACCCAGAGCGACTCATAGCCCTAGATCCTCCAACCGATGGCGCCTTCGACTGAGCCATGGGGTAGATCCAAGTGCACAAAAGTGCTGCTAAAATCATTAGAGGAGGCGGGGATCCTCCGTGCCGGGAGATGGCGCATCCCCGCGGCCGAAGAAGTGGTACCAGATCCACGCGACGGGGAGTTCATCTACTTCACCAGCCACCTGGAGAGGGGGCTCGGATTCCCCACCTTCCTCTTCTTTCGCCGCTTCTGCGCCTACTACGGCATCCAGCCGTCAGACCTAGGACCCCACAACATCGAGCAACTCGTCATCTTCGTGGCGTTTTGCGAGTGCTACCTAGGCTGTCGGCCGTATTTCCCCCTGTGGCAAGATCTGTTCCACGGGAGAGTCGGACGCGAGGAGGCTGGTGGCCCGATGCTGGCCACGGGCGGCCTCACCTTTCAGTTGAAGTCGAAGGCCTCCTTCTTGGATCTGATGCTGCCAAAGAAGGTGGAAAACAAGTGGAAGAAGCACTGGTTCTACGTGACTGAGTCGACGCCAGACGACGAAGTGGCGCTTCCAATGTACTCCGCCGACCGGCCCGAGCCGCGTCAGCTCCAAGTCGCCAAGCTTCCGCATGACCAGCGGGTGGTGGTCGACGAAATGATGCAGACGATCTGTATCTTGAAGAAGAAGGGCCTCGAGACGATCAACTTGTTCAATTGGTGGTTTGGGCGGCGACTGGTGCCTCTGGCCAGTCGCGACCACTGCATGTACGAGTATACGAGCAAGGACGACCTGACGAAGTCTTGCACCGCCGAGTGGAGGCTCAACGATTATACGTTGGCCCTGAAGAAGATCACTAACGCGAAGTACATCGACGCGAAGGCCAGGGTTCCCCCCTACACCGCGAATCGCAAGGCTCTGACAGTAAGTTCATGCTTTCTTGTTCATTCGTAGTCGCAGTTATGCAGTCACGGTTCATGCTAATCACATTTTGTCTTCGTAGTTGTTCCAAGTGTTGGAAGGTTGGCTTCCACCTACTAATGACGAGAACTCGACGGAGTCCACTGAGGAAGAGAGCGAGTCCTCATCCGACAAGGGTCACACCAAAGGCGACGATGCCGATGATGGTGACGATGATGACGATGAGGATGATGACAAAGCCGTGGAGGCTGCCGCACCCACGGTCTGTAAGACCCGTGGGCAGTGGCAACGCGAGCTCGAGGCTAGAAAGAGCCTCAAGGCTCACGACGGGGATGACGACGAGCTCCCCAAACAAACTTCTCGGCGCGTGGCCACGTCGTCAAAGAATAAATCGCCCCAGAAGAAGAAGCCGGCTAAGCTGGTGTCATCGCCTCGGTCCACGAGTAGCTCCGATGCTACCAGTGCAGCCGAGGTGCGCCGGCGCGTGCCACCGCGGCGGCCGACACGGCCGTGGTAGAAAGTGAGGTGCCGTTGGCATCGCTGCCGCAGTCACCGGACTCGGGGCCACTCCAGCCGTGGGGACCACGCCATTGAGGGGAGCACCCACAGTGATCGCCACTGATCCCCCTGCCGCGGCTTCGTCCTCAAAGAAGCCCTCGGTGTCTTGGGCACAAAGTGTGTTCGAGACGGGCCTCAGTCGGAAGCTGGGGCCGGAGTTGGAGAAGCCAGCGAGTATTCGTACTGGCTTGCGTTTTATCCTGGTCGCCAAGTGAGTACCCCTTAGGTTTTTCGTTTGTCCAATCAATTTGTATCCGACTGGTGATTTTGCGGATGGCATTGTTTTGTAGGACTAGGGTGAAGAAAATAGGTCACCCTTCGGTGGCCAAGGTCCCGTTGGGTGGCATGGAGGCGCGAGTCGACCCTTCGAAGAAGAGGAAGGGCGATGAGGTCGAGGCGCCCGTTGAGGGCGCAAAGAAGGCAAAGGGTGACGAGGTCGTCACAATTTCGGACGAACCGGCGGTCGCACCGAGAGAAGCTCCGATTGGAGCGGATGCGTCCTCGAAGGCCATGGTGGACACGGAGTCGCAGCGGGTGGAACCCATGGCGTCAGTCCGGATGACGGGGCCGGCCTCGAGTGTTGCGGGGGCTGCAGTAGTGACGTTTCCTCCCTTTTTAGCAAAGGCCTCTGAGGAGAGTGCGTCAGCGCCATCGAGCCAGGTGCTTGAAGTCGCCGGCGCAGAAGTCGACCAACATCGCGGGCACACTCCTTTCGTGCTCCCGTCGGTGGATGCACTGGAGATTCACGGCATGCTAGGTGCCGCCATCCAGGTATGTCCAGTCCCCGAGGATCTAATCGCTGAATTTCAGTGGTCGGATCCGTATTGATTTCACTGTCCAGTCCCCGAGTGGCTAGTCGCTGAATTTCAGCGGCTAGGCACTTAGGAATTTCTTTCGCTGTCCAGTCCCCGAGTGGCTAGTCGCTGAATTTCAGCGTCTAGGCACTTAGGAATTTCTTTGCTAATGCTTCCATGATTGTGCAGGGCCTGCAGCACGAGTCGGTGGAGCGACTTTCTACCAGGGAGCGTCTAGAGAGGGAGATCCGCGTTGTCCAAGGAACGAACGAGCAACTTGGGGCGACTGCTGATAAGTGTTCGTTGTGATTGTTATTGGTCGTATCGCTTGCTTTCTTCATATTCATGGTTTTTTTTAACGCAGATGGTCATGCGGCCACGGTGGAGAAGGCTCATCAAGGCATGGTCCCGACGAGTGAATTGACGGATGCGCAGTCATCCTTGAGTGCCGTGGAGAGGCGAATTGCCGCTTGGAAAGGGAGCTCAAGGACACAAAGGCAGAGGCGACCTCGGTAGATGAGAGGGCCAAGGCAACCGTTGCTGCTGCTGCTGAGGAGCGGAAGATGTCAGATGCACTCATCGCCGGGCTGCACGATGACCTCTCCGGTCTGCAGGATTTCATCACGGAGCGTTGTCGCCTGTTGATTGGTGAGCTCTTTGTTCCTTGGCGAGTCCCCGAGCATGCGGGTCGCTTTTTTTTGCTGGAGCCTTCCTTACTGTTTGTTTGTGTGTTGCAGGGAGGATAATTGATGATGTTGCTGAAGCGCAGTCGTATGACGCATGACAGTGCGTCACCACGCTGGTTGACTCTGCCACTCTGTCAGCGACCTGCATTCGCGCGTACCTTCAGGAGATCTCGCCCACGGAGGTGATCCCTAGCGACCTCATCGAAGTCTAGCGCTACCTAGAGAGGGCCTCGGCTGTTGTTGACTTCATGTCGTGGTCGGCCTTTCGTCGTGGTGCTACGACTGCACTGAGCCTTGGGCTCGCGCACTTCCCCGACGACTTCGACCTGGACGATTTCACTAGTGGGTACCCTTCGTCGACGGGCGCGGTCGAGATCGCCGAAGTGTTGAATCTAACTGAGCGGGCTGCGGTGTACTCCGACCGGGTGTGGGCGATGGGTGACCTTATTTCGTACCAGGAGACGGTCGTCGCCGCGAACGACCCCAAGTCGGTGCACCGTGACTTCAAGGTGGAGCAGCCGTTCCGAGCGGCCATGGCAGGTGCTCTCACGACGTACCCCTCAAACTCGTGGGTTCCCTTTATCCGCCGTTGCAGGAGTGGTGGCGCCTCGTAGTCGAAGCCTGCGGAGTAGATAAGTTTGTCGAGTGGTGTTAATTATAACAGATATGTAACTGCCCTTGTAAGCGAACAAACTTGCTGCCTTAAGGAATGCAAAAGGTTCTTTTGTTGATGTTTTGATTTGATTGTTGGTTATGCAAGTCCCCGAGCGTGTTCGCCCTTTTATGGGGTTTACCTCGTTTTTATGTATGTATGTTGTTTAAACTATTAGTAAGTTGCGGTCGACTCGCCATGGCTCGGAAAGCCAGTCGCATGGCGACTCCAGGGGGTGGTCTGTACTTATCCATTTTCCCGGGCGCGAACGGGGTCGGGTGGCCGAGTCCCCGAGCGTGGTACTTGGCTGTTCTAGTCGCATGCCCGGGGTAGGTGAGGACGGGGCGCGTTGTATTAGGCGTGTCGCTCCACCTGACTCGTAGGATCAGCTGCGCGGCGGGTCCAGGGCGCGCTCTCATACTTGGCGTGTTTCCTGGTCCCTCCGGTTTGGGCTGGAGTCAGTCCCCGAGCGTGGTACTTAGCCGTTCGAGTCGCTGCGCCAATGATGTGGAGGACTGGGTCGCTGTGGGAAGCGAATGCGGTTGTCTTGGCTCGAGAAGCCAGTCGAGCGAGGCGACTCCGATGGGGCTCCGGGTTGGCTTTTTTCGTGGACGATACGAGGCCCGAAATTTTTTGGTGCCCTCGCACCGCACTACTTGGCCGTGCAGGTCGCGTTACCAAGGGTTGACTTCCGCGAGTAGCATAGCGCTGTTATTACGAGTGCGAGTGGCACAAGGTACGGAGAGTGGACACAATTTGTGCGAATCGATCTTCTTTATTTTATAGAGGGTAGGAGGTACATGTCTGGAGTTCTAGGAGTAGAACTTTCATAGGAGGTTTACATTCCATGTCTGCTTGACGTCGAGTTTTCCGTCGCCTCGGACGTTGATGCGGTAGTAGGCGTCGTTGCCCAGGACTCGACCGATGGCGAATGGTCCCTCCCAAGGGGGAGAGAGTGTGTGCATGCCCTTCTTCTCCTGGATCAGACGCAGTACTAGGTCGAGTTTTCCGTCGCCTCGGACGTCAATGCGGTAGTAGGCGTCGTTGCCCAGGACTCGACCGATGGCGAATGGTCAATCCAAAGGGTTAGAGAGCTTGTGCATGCCCTTCTTGTCCTGGATCAGACGCGATACCAGGTCGCCTTCCTGGAAGGTGCAAGTTCGGACTCGCCGGCTGTGGAAGCGGCGAAGTCCTTGCTGGTAGATGGCGGTGCGGGAGCAAGCTAGGTCGCATGCTTCGTCGAGCTGATCGACCCCGTCCTGTCGTGCGAGCTCATTGTCGTCCTCCGCGTAGTTGACCACCCGAGGCGAGTCGTGCTCGAGGTCGGTTGGCATGACGGCCTCGACACCATACACCATGAAGAAGGGGGTGAACCCTGTCGACCTGTTGATGGAGGTGCAGATGCCCCAGGTGACGGAGGGTAGCTCTTCGACCTAGCACCCGGGAGTTCGCTCGAGGGGAACTTGCAATCGTGGCTTCAGGCCATGGAGGATGCTCTGGTTGGCGCGTTCCGCCTGGCCGTTGGACTCCGGGTGGGCGACTGAGGTGCTCCTCGCAGCATTCGGCCATGGCTCCTTTGGCGAAGTTGGTGCCGTTATCCATGATGATGTTGTGCGGGAACCCGTAGCGATGGATGAGCTCGCGTAGGAACTTGGTAGCGGTCTTCCCGTCGCATTTGCGGACTGGCTTAGCCTCCACCCACTTTGTGAATTTTTCGACTGCGACTAGGAGGTGGGTGAAGCCAGAAGGGCCTTCTTGAAGGAGCCTACCATGTCCATGCCCCACACGACAAATGGCCAGGTGATGGGTATGGTCTTGAGCGCCGAGCTCGGGACGTGGGTCTGGTTGGCATACATCTGGCATCCGACGCAGCGTTGGACGTGGTCGGCCACGTCGGCGTGCGCGGTGAGCCAGTAGAAGTCGTGTCGCATGGCCTTGGCGACCAGGGAGCGAGCGCCAGCGTGGTGTCCGCAGTCACCAGCATGGATGTCTTGGAGGATCTTGCGACCTTCTGCGGGTTGGACACAGCGTTGGAACACGCCAGTCACGCTGCATTTATGGAGCTCGCCGTTGATGATGACGAAGGATTTGCATCAGCATACTATCATCCAGGCCTCCGTCTCGTTAGTGGGTAGGGTTCCTCCCTCCAGGTAGGCGACATATGGCGTGGTCCAGTCGCTTGGCTCGACGAGCATGGTGACCAGGGCTGCTTCTGGTTGCAGCGGAATTCCGATGTCGATCTCCCGCGGGGGGAGACGGATGGCTTGGTGATGGTGTCGAGGAAGACGCCGGCTGGTGGCGCGAGGCAGCCGACATGATGCGAGAGAGGGCGCCGGCTTCCTCATTCTTGCACCGATCGATCCACTCGACGGAGTAGCCAGCGAAATGGCCTCCTAGCTGGTCCATGGCTTGGTGGTATGCCGCCATGGTGGGGGAGACTGCATCGCAAGTGCCGGTTACTTGCCCCACGACAAGGTCGGAGTTGAAGGGAATATGCCCTGAGAGGCAATAATAAAGTGTTTATTATGTGTATTCAAGTATATGATAGATGTTTATTTTGCATGCTATAATTGTATTAATATGAAAACTTTAATACATGTGTGTTTAATAAACAAACAAAAAGTTCCTAGTTATGCCTCTCTCATAAACTAGTTCGTTGATTAACAAGATGATCACAGTTTCCTGATCATAGACATTGGATGTTGTTAATAACGAGATCACAACATTAGTGTAATGGTGTGATGAACATTCATTCGAAGTACAGCATTACGATCAAAGTCATTGAGTTTATATTGCTATAAACAACTTACGAAGTAATCCTAATCCTTAGACCATGAGATCATGCCAATCACTAACACCGGAAGAGCTTCTTGTTGACATCAAACGTCACACCGTAACTGGGTGATTATAAAGATGGATTCAAAGCTACTAAAGTGTTATGTTGAGAATCATGGATCAAGAGTGGAATTTGTTCATACCAATGACGGATAGATATACTCTGGGCCCTCTCGGTGATATCACATTGTTCATACCAATGTTATATCACGTGAACAAGAAAAGAGTGCATGTCAGTAATGAGATCAAACTAGGTATGGAGATACCGATGATCAAATCTCGGACATGTAACATATCGTGAAACAAAGGGATTAAGATACAAGCGTAAAAGGTTCTGGCGATCACAGGAAAGTCATCGTTGAATGTGTCGGAGTCAGTATGGATCTCCAGGTCCCGCTACTGATTATTGATCGGAGAAGGGTCTCGATCATGTCCGCATTATTCGTGAACCATAGGGTGACACGCTTAAGGGACACTGACATCCAGTTTGAGCAAATGTTTCATGCCAAAAGAATAAACAAGCGCAGGAATTTATTTCACTAGATACCGAAACAGGTTTTTGGATGAAATTGCATAAAGAGGTTATGCATGTGAAATAGAATTCTAGCAAGGGGTTATATGTGAATGTTTGTCATTAAAGTAATTGACAAAATTCTGAATAAATAGAAGAGTTTTATTTAATGAGAGTTTGCATTAAATTTGGTGGAAATTTAATAGCAAGTTTGAGTGGGATTTTGAGTGGAGGGATTTGAATGGATTTTTGTGAGTGGAGTGTCCACCCACATGAATGAAGGAGGGGAGGGGGCAGCCCCCATGGCCGGCGGCCACCCCCTTAGGTGACCCCCTCCTCCTATAAAAGGCACCCCTCTACTCACTTCTCACTCACACCTCCTCGTGAAGGATCTCTCTCCCCCTCTAGAATTTATCCCCCATGGTCTCGGATTAGCGAGATACATGTTCCCGGTGGCTATTCGGAAATAAAGGGTTGTGCTTCCGCTGCATCGCTGGAGCAAGAAGGCGGAGGTTGCTTGGTGTCTTGTACGTGTGTGCGGCACTAGGACTTCCTCTCGATCTTGAGATCGGCAAGAGATCGTCTACATTAACCACGAGTTGAACTCGTTAAGCTTTGTCGGTCTTCAAGGGTATGTTCTCTACAGATATACATCCGCCCGTTGTTTGTATCTAGTAGTTAGATCATGGTACATAGTTCCCATTGTAGGAAATTTTTTGTTTTCTATGTTGCGAACCCTTCAGTGGTATCAGAGCCGGATCTATGCGTAGATGCTTTACACGGGTAGTACACATATGAGTATGTGGGCGATGATGATCATGTTGTTGCTCCTTATTTGTAATTTTGGATATTGGTGGGATAGTGGGATGAAGCGGCTCGGACAAACTTTACATGTCATCGCACATGAGACATGTTCCACGCTTGACATGCAACTAGTTTGCATAAGTGGCTAGCGGGTGTCTGTCTCTCCTACTATAGTCAATATCTATTTTGCAACGAGTTGTCAATAATTTGGTTATCCTCGCTGTGGTTCATGTTCGTAGGTAAGAAAGGTTCTATCTTCGAAAGCCCTAAGCCACGTAAAATTATCAATGGATAAATTAGAGGCGTCTAGTTTAGATTGTTGCTGAGCTAGTGTCATGATATGGTGATGTTGTAAGTAGAAGTATGAGATGATACTCTTACAACACACATAGCGTGTAAACTCCATAGACCTTGGACTTACACATAAAGGTATGATAGTGATCATACCACAATGCACATGATAGAGATCATATGCGGGAACCATATCATTTCACTAATAAACATGTGATGTTTGATAGCATCTTATATTGCTTGTTTAGCGCTTTATTAGCATAATAAGAGGATCCCTCATTTAAATATCAAGATAAGAATATGTTCTTCCTTTAGTATGCATCGATTATGTTTTCGTCGCTCCAAGACATCACGTGATGATCGGGTGTTCTTGGATCCACGACCATATATCGGGTGTAAAAAAGTTACACATGCGAATACTAAGGTTCTAACTTGGTGAGCCTAGCATGTATAGACATGGCCTTGGAACATGGACCGAAAGGTTAAGCATGAGTCATATAGTAAATATGATGGCCATTTGATGCTCGCCTTTGAAGCTACACCGACTCACGTGATGATCGGAATTGGTGTAGTGGATTTGGTTCATGTAATCACCAAAAAGGCACGAGGGATGTCTTTTTGAGTGGGAGTTCATTCGTTATATGGATTAGTTGAACTCAATCTATCATAAACTTAGTCTAAACTTCACAAATTCTGTTGTAGATGGCACCACCTGCTTTTAATTTCAATGTGTTCATGGAGAAAGAGAAACTTGAAACGAACGGTAGCAACTTTACCAAATGGGCCATGAATTTGAGGATTCTCCTCACTGCTGGACAAAATCAATATGTGCTAGAAGCGCCATTAGGCCCCCCACCTTTTGAGGAGGCCCCTGACGAGGAGAAGAATGTCTATCAGACTCGTTAGGAGGACCACAACTTCGTTCATTGCGGCATATTGTATGGGATAGAGCCAGAACTTCGAAAGCGTTTCAAAAACGGCAATGCACTTGATACAATTGGTGAGTTGAAAATGATTTTCAACACACATGCTGCTGTAGAGAGCTACAATGCTTCAGAAAAGTTCTTTAGCTGCATGATGGAAGAGCACAACTCCATTATTGAGCATGTACTCAAGATGTCGTGTTACGCCGATAAGCTTGTGTCCTTGGGAATAACGATTCCCATTTACTTAGGCATCCATCGTGTTCTGCAGTCTCTGCCACCTAGCTATAAGAGATTCGTGATGAACTATAATATGCAAGGCATGAAGAAGACTCTCCCCGAGCTTCTGTCAATGCTTAAAACTGCAGAAGTGGAGATCAAAAAGGAACATCAAGTGTTGATGATCAATAGGAACACTGGTTTCAAGAAAGACAAGAAGGGAAAACGGAAGGGAAGTAAGGGCGGTAAGCCGGTTGCCATGCCTGAAAAGAAACCCCGAGTTGGACCTAAGTCTGATACCGAGTGCTACAATTGTAAGGGGACTGGCCACTATAAGCGCAACTGCCCCAAGTATTTGGCAGACAAGAAGTCCGGCAAGGCAAACAAAGGTATATATGATATACATGTTATTGATGTGTACTTGACTAGTGCTCGCAGTAGCACCTGGGTATTTGATACCGGTTCAGTTGCTAATATTTGTAACTCGAATCAGGGGCTGCGGAACAAGCGACCGCTAGCAAGGGGTGAGGTCAACATGCGTGTCGGCAATGGATAAAGCGTTGATGTGATCGCCATCGGAACGCTACCTCTCCATTTTCCATCGGGATTAGTAATAAACTTGAATAATTGTTATCTGGTGCTAGCACTTAGCATGAACATTGTATCTGGATCGTGTTTAATGCGAAGTGGTTATTCATTTAAATTCGAGAACAATGGTTGTTCCATTTATATGAATGAAATCTTTTATGGCCATGCACCGATTATGAATGGTTTATTTATTTTGAATATCGATAATAATGTTACACATATTCACAATGTTGATGCTAAAAGGATTAAACTTAATGATGATATATCCGCATATATGTGGCACTGCCGTCTAGGTCATATTGGCGTTAAACGCATGAAGAAGCTCCATTCGGATGGACTTTTGGAATCACTTAATTTTGAATCATTTGATACATGTGAGCCATGTCTTATGGGCAAAATGACTAGAACGCCGTTTTCCGGTTCAATGGAACGGGCGACAGATTTATTGGAAATCATACATTCTGATGTATGTGGTCCAATGAGTGTGTCGGCGCGAGGTGGATATCGTTATTTTTTTACTTTCACGGATTATTTGAGTAGATATGGTTATATCTACTTGATGAAACACAAGTCTGAAACATTTGAAAAGTTCAAAGAATTTCAGAATGAAGTGGAAAATCATCGTAATAGAAAGATTAAATTTCTACGGTCCGACCGTGGAGGTGAGTATCTAAGTTACGAGTTTAGCACTCACATGAAAGAGTGTGGAATTGTTTCACAACTCACATCTTCCGGAATACCACAGCGAAATGGTGTATCGGAACGTCATAATCGTACTTTATTAGATATGGTTCGATCTATGATGTCTCTGATGCACTTACCGTTGTCATTTTGGGGTTATGTACTAGAAACTATTGCATTCACTTTAAATCGGGCACCATCTAAATCCATTGAAAAGACACTGTATGAATTATGGTTTGGAAACAAACCTAAGCTGCCATTTCTTAAAGTTTGGGGATGCGATGTTTATGTGAAGAAACTTCAACCGGATAAACTCGAACCCAAAGCGAAAAAATGCGTTTTCATAGGATACCCTAAGGAAACAATTGGGTATTCCTTCTATCACAGATCCGAGGGCAAGGTTTTTGTTGCCAAGAATGGATCCTTTCTAGAGAAGGAGTTTCTCATGAAATGCGTGAGTAGTCGTAAAGTAGAACTCGAAGAGGTTACTGAACCTTCTCTTCAAAGTATGGCGAGTAGCGCAGCGCCGGAAATTGTTCCGGAGTTGGCTTCACCAGTTGAAGAAGGAACTAATGATAATGATCATGAAACTCCGAAAGAGAGTACTACCGAACCTCGCATGTCTAGCAGGACGCGTGCAGCTCCTGAGCTGTATGGAAATCCTGTCATGAATTTCATGGTTGATGAAAATGATGACCCTGCGACGTATGAAGAAGCAATGACGAGCCCGGATTCCAATAAATGGTTAGAAGCCATGAAATCCGAGATGGAATCCATGTATGAAAATCAAGTTTGGAACTTGGTGGACTTACCTCATGACCGAAAGGCCGTGGAGAACTTGGTGGACTTACCTCATGTATGAAAATCAAGTTTGGAACAAATGGATTTTCAAAAGGAAAACTGATGTTGATGGTAATATAACCGTCTATAAAGCTCGACTTGTCGCAAAGGGGTTTCGACAAATTCAAGGAGTTGACTATGATGAGACATTCTCTCCGTAGCGATGCTAAAGTCAGTTAGGATTATGTTAGCAACTGCTGCATATTTCGATTATGAGATATGGCAGATGGATGTCGAAACCGCGTTTCTCAATGGTAATATTGAAGAAGAGTTGTATATGATACAACCAAAGGGTTTTGTCGATCCTAAGGATGCTAACAAGGTGTGCAAGCTTCAGCGATCCATCTATGGATTGAAGCAAGCATCACGAAGTTGGAATCTCCGCTTTGATGAGGTGATCAAAGAGTTTGGATTTGTCCAAACTTATGGAGAAGCTTGTATTTACAAGAAAGTGAGTGGGAGCAATGTGGCATTTCTGATACTATATGTGGATGACATATTATTAATCGGAAATTATATAGATCTTTTAAACAGTGTTAAAAGTTATCTAAATAGCAAATTTTCAATGAAGGACCTAGGTGAAGTGTCATACATATTAGGCATAAAGATCTATATAGATAGATCTAGGCGCCTAATAGGGATATCGCAAAGTACATACCTTGATAAGATTTTAAAGAAGTTTTAAATGGAAGATAGTAAGAAGGGGTTCTTAATATGACACAAGGCACGACATTGAGTAGGACTCAAAGTCCGGCTACGGCGGAAGAAAGAGAGAAAATGGACAAAGTCCCCTATGCTTCAGCCATAGGCTCTATAATGTACGCCATGCTATGTACAAGACCGGATGTGGCACATGCTATTAGTTTGACTAGTAGGTACCAATCGGATCCAGGTTCGGAACACTGGAAAGCGGTCAAGAATATCCTTAAGTACTTGCAAAGAACTAAGGATATGTTTCTTGTATACAGAGATGAAGAAGAGCTCTTCGCTAAGTGTTATGTCGATGCTAGCTTTGACACCGATCCGGATGACTCTAAGTCTCAATCCGGATACGTATTTCTCATGAATGGCAGAGCAGTTAGTTGGAGGAGTTCCAAACAACCTGTGGTGGCGGGATCAACGACGAAGGCCGAATATGTTGCTGCTTCAGAAGCGGCTCAGGAAGCAGTTTGGATGAAGGAGTTCATATCCGAACTAGGTGTGGTTGCAAACTCATTGGACCCAATGGTGATCTATTGTGACAACAATGGTGCCATTGCCAGTGCCAAAGAGCCAAAGTCTCACAAGCATTCCAAGCATATTAAGCGCCGGTTTCACTCCATCCGCGAGCATGTCAAGGATGGAGATATAAAGATTTGTAAAGTACATACGGATCTCAATGTAGCAGATCCGTTGACTAAAACTCTTCCTAGAGCAAAACATGATGTACACCAGAACTCCATGGGTGTTAGATACATCACTATGTAACTAGATTATTGTCTCTAGTGCAAGTGGGAGACTGAAGGGAATATGCCCTAAGAGGCAATAATAAATTGTTTATTATGTGTATTCCAAGTATATGATAGATGTTTATTTTGCATGCTATAATTGTATTAATACGAAAACGTTAATACATGTGTGTTTAATAAACAAACAGAAAGTTCCTAGTTATGCCTCTCTCATAAACTAGTTCGTTGATTAACAAGATGATCACAGTTTCCTGATCATAGACATTGGATGTTGTTAATAACGAGATCACAACATTAGTGTAATGGTGTGATGAACATTCATCCGAAGTATAGCATTACGATCAAAGTCATTGAGTTTATATTGCTATAAACAACTTACGAAGTAATCCTAATCCTTAGACCATGAGATCATGCCAATCACTAACACCAGAAGAGTTTCTTGTTGACATCAAACATCACACCGTAACTGGGTGATTATAAAGATGGCTTCATAGCTACTAAAGTGTTATGTTGAGAATCATGGATCAAGAGTGGAGTTTGTTCATCCCGATGACGGATAGATATACTCTGGGCCCTCTCGGTGATATCACATTGGTTAGCTTGCAAGCAAGTGATTTGATCACTAGAATGATATATCACGGGAACGAGAAAAGAATGCATGTTAGTAACGAGATCAAACTAGGTATGGAGATACCGATGATCGAATCTCGGACATGTAATATATCGTGAAACAAAGGGATTAATATACAAGCGTAAAAGGTTCCGACGATCACAGGAAAGTCATCGTTGAATGTGTGGGAGTCAGTATGGATCTCTAGGTCCCGCTACTGATTATTGATCGGAGAAGGGTCTCGATCATGTCCGCATTATTCGCGAACCGTAGGGTGACACACTTAAGGGAACACTGACATCCAGTTGGAGCAAATGTTTCATGCCGAAAGAATAAACAAGCGCAGGAATTTATTTCACTAGATACCGAAACAGGTTTTCGGATGAAATTGCATAAAGAGGTTATGCATGTGAAATAGAATTATAGCAAGGGGTTATATGTGAATGTTTGTCATTAAAGTAATTGACAAAATTCTGAATAAATAAAAGAGTTTTATTTGATGAGAGTTTGCATTAAATTTGGTGGAAATTTAATAGCAAGTTTGAGTTGGATTTTGAGTGGAGGGATTTGAATGGATTTTTGTGAGTGGAGTGTCCACCCACATGAATGAAGGAGGGTAGGGGGCAGCCCCCATGGCCGGCGGCCACTCCCTTAGGTGCCCCCCTCCTCCTATAAAAGGCACCCCTCTCCTCACTTCTCACTCACACCTCCTCGTGAAGGATCTCTCTCCCCCTCTAGAATTTATCCCCCATGGTCTCGGACTAGCGAGATACATGTTCCCGGTGGCTATTCGGCAAGAAAGGGTTGCTTCCGCTGCATCGCTGGAGCGAGGAGGCGGAGGTTGCTCGGTGTCTTGTACGTGTGTGCGAGCACGGATGCGCTGCTGCTTTGCGGCGCTAGGACTTCCTCTCGATCTTGAGATCGGCAAGAGATCGTCTACGTCAACCATGAGTTGAACTCGTTAAGCTTTGTCGGTCTTCAAGGGTATGTTCTCTACGGATATACATCCGCCCGTTGTTTGTATCTAGTAGATAGATCTTGGTACATAGTTCCCATCATAGGATTTTTTTTGTTTTCTATGCTGCAAACCCTTCAGGAGTCGCCGTAGTAGCACGGGCGATTCATGTTCATGTCCTTGGCTGCTCGCATGCCGTGGAGAAGTGCCTCGTACTCGGCCATGTTTTTGGTGCAGGGGGTGAAGTCGAGGTACATGACGTAGCGCAGCTTGTCTCCCTTTGGAGATGTGAGGACAATCCCCGCCCTTGCGCCATCTGCGTTCTTGGAGCCTTTGAAGTATAGCGACCAGTAGTGGAGGTACGGCAGTTTCTCTGGCTGCTGCGCCTCCTCCCAGTCGGCGAGAAAGTCTGCCAGAGCTTGCGACTTAATTGCCTTGCACGGCTCGTACCTGATGTTGTGGACTCTGATCTCGACGGCCCACTTGGCGACTCGCCCGGTCGCATCGCGGTTGCGGATGATGTCCTGCAACGGTGCTGAGGAGACGACCGTGATTGGGTGCTCCTGGAAGTAGTGCGGCAGTCGCCGCTGGGCTTTGAAGACCGCATACACCAATTTCTGGTATTGCGGGTTGCGTTGGTGTGACTCGGTGAGGACTTCGCTGATGTAGTAGACAGGTTGCTGCACCGGGCGCTCCTTGCCCTCTTCTGGTCATTCGACGACCATGACGGGTTTGCCGAGCCGGGTGATCATGTTGATCTTGGTGGGGTTCGCCTCAATTCCTCGTTTGGAGACGACGTACCCCAGCAATTGTCCAGTAGGTACACCGAAGGTGCACTTTCCTGGGTTTAGTTTGATCTTGTACCTCTGCAGGTTTGCGAAGGTTTCTGCCAGGTCGGCGAGTAGATCGCCCTGGCGAGTGGACTTCACCACCACATCGTCGATGTAGACGTGGATGTTGCGGCCAATTTGGCTCGCAAGACACTCCTGCATGCACCTCTGGTAGGTCGCCCCGGCGTTCTTGAGGCCGAAGGTCAGGTCGGTGTAGCAGAAGGCTCCGAATGGTGTGATGAACACCGTCTTCTCCTTGTCCTCGACTGCCATTTTGATCTAGTTGTAACCAGAGTAGGCGTCAAGGAAGCACATCGAATCCGATCCCGCGGTCGAGTCGATGATTTAATTGATCCGCGGGAGGACGAACTGCTCCTTCGGGCAGGCGCTGTTTAGGTTTGTGTAATTGATACATATTCTCTAGGTCCCATTGTTTTCTCGACCAGGACTGGGTTTGCCAGCCACTTGGAGTATTTGATTGTATGAATGAAGCCTGAAGCGAGTAGGCGCTGCGCCTCCTCGGCGATTGCTCGGTGGCGATCTTCATTGAAGGGCCGCACCGACTGCTTGACGGATCGCGCTTTGGGGTCGGCATTGAGTTTGTGCTTAGCGAGTTCCCTCGGGACAACAGGCATGTCGGATGGCTTCCATGCAAAGTTGTCGCAATTCTCACGTAGGAACTCGATGAGCGCGCCATCCTATGTTGGGCACATGCCCGTCCCGATCGTCGCCGTCTGGCTAGAGTCGCCTGGGACCAACTCGACGGTGTGAGTGTGCGTCGTTGCCTCGAAGGAGGTGGAGCCGCCCCCCTCCGAGTTGGGCTTCTTGAGTATTGTGGGGTCGTCATTGTTGACCCCACTCGCGTACTTGGAGAGATCCTACGTGTGGTTGGCTTCTGACGGCATCGGCGAGCTCGGCGCCTTTGGCCTCGCACTCGGTGGCCATGTCGGGGTCGCCGTGGACGGTGATGATGCCGCACGGCCCTCGGAGCTTCATCACGTTGTACGCGTAGCGGGGCGCCGCCATGAATTTGGCCAACGCCTTTCGCCCCAAGACGCATTGGTAGGGGAAGTTGAAGGGCACCAGCTCGAAGACGATCCGCTCGGTGCAGAAGTTTGCTGGAGTGCCGAAGGGGACTGGCAGCGTCACCTTGCCAATCGGGTATGCCTTCCAACCGGGGACGATGCCGTGGAAGGTGGTGTAGGTCGTCTCAATCATCAACTGCGGGATCCGCAGTCGCCTGAATATGTCCAGGTAGAGAATGTTGATGGAGCTTCCGCCATTCATCAGCGTCTTGGGGAGCCAGTAGTCTCCCACCTTGGGCTTGACCACCAAGGCGACTCGCCCTTGATATTCTATCCGTGGCGAGTGATCTTCGCGACTCCAGGTGATCCGTTGCTCAGACCAGTTGAGGAAGCGCGGGATGTCGACTTGGGACACCGCGTTGACGATGATGACGCGGGCGATGACCTTCTTCTCGCTCTTGTTTTTGAACCCGGTGAAGGTGTGGAGCGATCCCACGTCATTGCCGAATGCCCCGCCGTTAAGCGGTTGGCTGTTGGGGTCCTCCCGTGCGTGCCATGCCTTCTCGATCTCCCTCAGCGAGTGGCAGTCTGCGGTCGTGTGTGTGGTGGGCTTCCCCTCCCTGTTGTGGAACACACAGGGCTGGTTGAGGAGAGCCACGGGGTCGAACCTTGGCTTCGCCTTGTATTTGTCGCCATCACGACGCTGGCCTCTGTTGCGGCAGAAGCTCTTGGGCTCGCGTGGAGCGTAACCGGCATTGGCGACGAAGTCGACTCGCCCGTCACCGTGGCGCTTGCCGGTGAGGCGAGTGTTGATGTAGTGCAGCTCAGGTCGTCTTCTGTTGTCTTGGACGCTCGTGCAGCGGTTTCCTCCCGACTCGCCGTCGGTTTCTTGGTTCGGGTCTTCCTCCTCGTATCGTTCGCGATCTCGAGGAGGTCCGGTATGTTGTCGAGTGTTTTGTACACCCGCTTGAGCTTGGTGACCAGGGGCTCGTAGCGGCACGAGGTCTTGAAGCAGTGAATCGCGGTGTCCGGGTGGATGCCGGCCGCGTGGTACCACAGGTCCTGCCACCGCTGGACCCAGCTACGGGTCGACTCGCGGGGTCTTCGATGGTGGTGGCGCGGGTGTAGGAGCCCTCAAAGTGCCTGATGAAGGCGTCGTGCATTATCTCCCAGGAGTCGATGCTGTCTGCAGGGAGGGTGTTGATCCATTGCCGGCATGATCCCTCCATCATCAGGGGGAGGTAGCGGGCGGCGAGCAGGTCGGTGTGGCCGGCGATTCCCGTCACCATGAGGTACGTGTCCAGCCACAAGGAGGGGTCGTACTTCTCGATTTCCTTTGGCGCTTTGAAGTTCGTCGGGTACTTCTCGCCTCGGATCATTGGTCTGAAGCACTAGGGGCCGACTCGGCTGAGCGACCCCCTCAGCTCGCCGTCACGACGATTGGTGAGGGTGTGCCTTAGGTCGTCAGGCTAGCGTGCGCACCAGCTGTGGTTGTTGATGATGTGGGTCCGCGCGTTGATTGGCTGCCTGTTGGCAGCGACCATGTTGTTCGTCGGGCGTGGCTCGTTGGTGGAGAGTGCCGCGTTCGCGGGTTGCGGTTGGAGCTACAAGGGCTCGGGGGCGGGCAATTGATCTTGTTTGCCATCGACGGGCGGCCGCTCGAGGCCGCCCTGCTTTCTGATGAGCGGGAGTACACGCGTCCCCGCGAGTCTGCTCCCGCAGCTTGTTGCTCGACGTCCTTGGTGAGTAGGGACCTGGCGTACTGGATCTGCAGGGCGCCTTCCCTGGTCACGTTGATGTTGTAGACCACGGATCGACTCGCGATGACGTTGTCCATCAGAGTAGAAAATAGCAGGAGGTCGTTCGCGCCCCACTCCTGCGCGGAGATCATGATCCGTGGTTGGTTTGGAGGGGGTGTGCGGCCGGGCGGTGGTGGGGGAGCGCCGTTCGCTGATGCGCCTGGTGGTGGTCGAGCGCTTCCTCCTGGTGGCGCGTTCTCGCAGATCACGCGATCGGTCGTGCGGGCCGGGTCAGTCTCGTCGTCGAAGTTTAGGGCAAGGCCCTGAACGGTGGGGTTCAGGCGCGACCTGATGCGGAGCTGGTGGTAGCGCGAGAGCTCCTGCGCCGTCACCTGCTCGAGGCGAAATTTTTCGCGCTCGGCTTGTTCCTTGCGGGCTGTCTCCTCCAATCGCAGGCGTAGTTCTTCGACCTCCATCGCCATCGCGGTCGGCGGGATCGGCATGGAGAAGGGGTCTGGCGGGGCGTCCGCGCCACTTGCCATGTAGGTCGCGACGTTGCGACCGGATCCGGCATGGAAGTCGCCTGAGTTCTCCGATCCAGAGTCGGAGTCGAAGATCCCAAGGATGGAAGGATCCTCGAAGTCCCCCACGTTGGAGACCTGGGTGATGGAGCCAGCGATGACACGGTGGTGATGGATCTGGCGAATGACGTCGGGGTCGCCGAGTCGGCATCGTCGTTGAGGGCCGCTTCGTTCTCGACCACGCTGGTTTCGACCACATTGTTGTTGGCCAAGTCGAACTTGGAGCCGAGGCGGTGGATGGTGCGGACCTGACTCTCGGAGAGCCGGTCACGTGGTGGAGACTTGCGGATGCGAGCCGAGTCCTCCGATATGATGGTGTCGGTGAAGCCGATGAAGAAGTTGATTGTGCCGACTGGCATGATCACGCTGTGTGTGACGGAGCACGCCGCTAGGACGTAGCTACTTGGCAATATCTGGAGGATCTCGCCGATTGCGATCATGCGGCCGGTGGCGATCGTCTTGTTGATGGGCAGATTGGATCTCGCCACAGAACATCAGCCTGACCGGCCAGGCCCCACGAGGGGTGCCACTATCGTGGTAATGGTCACGGCAGATGCTGTAATCGGCAGCGAGTAGTAGAACGAGGGGAACAACGGCCAGCCATCTGCGGTGCGAGATGAGGGCGGAGACACAAGGATTTACCCAGGTTCGGCCCTCGGAGGGTAAAGATCTACTCCTGCTAGATTGTATTGATGAGAGAGTACAAAGGGCGAGCTCGACGGCTAGGCGGCGAGTCGCAGGGGGTGTATGATGGAACGTGTCCTCTATGCGTACCCTCGGGAGGTTTATATAGGCTCACCTCACTAGGGTTTACAGACCTACAACCGAATTAGTTAAGGATTCGGAGGATACTTGACCTAACCCTACTGGGCCTAGCTACACTTCTGGGCCTCCAGCTTCTAGTCGCCTGGCTCCTTGTTAAGTCTTGATCCAGTCGCCGTCCTGCAGGCCCACTCGCTGGCAGCTTGGGCCAGTAGGAAATGTCCTGCTGGGTATACCCCACTCGGCATATCCCCATCAGTTGGTTTGCATTGTGGAAGTGTCTCTCCTTTAGTTGATTATCTATGTATCCCTTGGTGTGAGTGCCTTTATGGAATATTAATGAGAAGTTTCATCTTTTACTTTTTGCATTTCTTATTTTAGTTTGCAATCTCTATTATATGATTGATCTTGTTGATCAGTATTGGCATCACTTTGGGAGCATCAAATATATTTAAATTGGTTTTGTCAAACCGAGCTTTGTTCAGTAGCAACACTTTTTGAGGTTTGAAAGGAAAAGAGAAAAAGCTTACAGGTATTTTGTATCACTTATTTTCTTTCTTGATTGGCTCATAATCTTAGTATTCTTTATTTAAGATCTTTTGTATCTTCAAGGAAGATTTCATGTTTGGCTTTATTACTTGTATGTTAGCTTGTTTCCTTCAACTCTCTTAGTTGCTACCCAACCTTGCTAGCCAAAAACCTGTTTTGAGAAGGCATACTTCTCATGCATCCAATCCCTTTGAACCAAAACCAATGCCATTTGTGTCCAACATATCTACCTATTAGAATTATTGCTATTCCAAGCAAATTCTCAAGCTTCATCTATCTTTCGAATTAAAAATTATTTTGTTATGTGAAAACTAGTTAGTAAAGCTCTCACGAACTTGATGGCACACCCTATTTTCTTGCCCCTAATAAACTAAAACAGTTGTGTCATCAAAGTTGTATATGCTTGCATATATACGTTGGTATTAGCAGAACCGTGCTGTCACGGGGAACGCTTTCAACACTTATGGATACATATCCAGTTGATATCATGCTATTTTGTTTGCGGATGTCGTCAGTGTGAAATAAAAGGGGAGCTTCTAAGTCCATGGAGTTATGTATGTGTGTTAGAGAAACACCCGGGCCGCTAGCCTAAGCCATGCCTAATCATGGTGGAAACTTGCAGCATAACCATAGTGAGCAATCTGTGAAGCATCCTCAATAAAAACCTATGCAAATAGCAAATAAAAAGATCGCTAAGATGCTTACTGTCTGCTTGCCTTGTCATTTTGATTATGGGATAGCTCATGTATCATGTGCAAGGGTTACCCTATTGGCGGTTCTTTATGATACAGATGTAC
This sequence comes from Avena sativa, assembly GCA_916181665.1. Taxonomy (NCBI): domain Eukaryota; kingdom Viridiplantae; phylum Streptophyta; class Magnoliopsida; order Poales; family Poaceae; genus Avena; species Avena sativa. The sequence goes on from OV702280.1 coordinate 325,042,961, forward strand.
TTACAATGACAAGAACTTACCGGTAACTAAAGTTGAGTAGCATGAGGAGCGGCCCTCGTACTCAAGGGACATGAGATTGCTAACTTATATTTCATCAATCATATACTTCGTATTTGTTCACTTTAACCTTAACCACTTCAAGATGCTTATGATAGGGGCAATGAGGGCTCAAAGCTAGTAAGTACCATAATCTTTTGGAAGTTCTTTATGAACTTCAAATCCATGCTTCCCTCTATGAAGGGCCTTTCTCCTATTTCTAAGTTGAGTCAGTAAACCTACTTCCTCTCTATCTCCAGCAAGCATTTGAGTTGTTGTGTTTCAAGCCTTCATATGGTGATTTATTCAATCATGTTCTTTATCTTCCTTGTTTGCACAAGACTCTTATCGATTGAGTATTACTTTGAAATACATCATTGTGAAAAACTTTTTATGTTTGAGCAAAGAGTACTCTTGTTGTGAAACTTCTTCTATAAAAGTTTTTGTGAAACTATTTGCCAGCTGTTCTCTGACCAAGAACAAAGTTTGCCAATTCCAATTATGATTTATCTTTATGCATCTCTATTGTGACTCCTGTACTTGTTGCAAGCTAAGTTATATAATGGTGAGTTTCTTTCTTCTATGAGTTGTGCAATGGTAAGTGTGATGATTCTTGTCCGTATTCTTTTATCGACACTTTACTCCATAAACTTGTGGACATGTTTACTAAGCTCAGTTTTTCCATAGGGACAAGCGAAGGCCTAATCTTGGGGGGAGTTGATACGTCCAATTTGTATCACCATTCTATATCATAATTTGCCTCTGTTCATTGATATATTTCATATTAAGAGGTGTTACTTATGTCTTTTCATCTGTTTTTGCATGCTGGATGATTCTTGGAGGATGGACTGCTGGAGTCAGGATTCTGATGGAAAAAGAGGTGTTTTGATGCATTTCGTGAAGATCATAAAAATACCAGAAAAAATATGGAAAATCATATTTTCCTAGAAGTCGAACGAAGACAGAAGGGGAGGCGGAGATGGGCCACATGGGGCCCACACCCCCAGGCACGGGCCACCCCTGGCCATGCCTACAGGGGTGTGGCCCACCTGGCCCACCTTTGGCTCCGCCCTCTCGCATATATCTTCTCCTCGGAACCCTAATACACGGAGAGCAACCACAGAAAGATTCTGCCGCCTCTGTGGGGCAGAAAACACCGAGAGAGAAAGAGCTCTCCGGCAGACAGATTTCTGCCGGGGAAATTCCTTCCCGAAGAGGGGAGATCATCGCCATCAACATCATCGTCAAGCTAGACTTCATCGGGATCATCATCATCATCCACACCATCATCTCCACCAGCACCATCATCACCACTCCATCCCGTTGTAACAATTGTGTTGAATACTTGCATAGTTCTTAGGGGAAACTTTCCCGGTTTTGATTACTATTATAGTTGATGCTTGTGAGTGGAACCATTGGATTATTGTTTATGTTCAGATTGTTATCCATCACCATATCATCTTTGATCTTGATCCAAATGATGTCTCGTGAGTAGTTCATTTAGTTCTTGAGGACATGGGAGAAGTCATGTTGTTAGTAGTGGATTTGCGTTGAGATATTATTCAATGGTTTAGTATTTAAGTTGTGGTGCTATTCTTCTAGTGGTGTCATGTGAACGTCGACTACATGATACTTCACCATTTATGGGCCTAGGGGAATGCATTGTGTATTTGGCTACTAATTATGGGGTTGTCAGAGTAACAGAAACCTGAACCCCCATTAGGACACCTTTGCATAAGGGAGTGTAGGATCTCAGAGTTTAAGGCTGTGGTTAGGTTTATATCTTAATTGCTTGCGTGTAGTTGCGGATGCTTGTGGGGGGTTTAATCACAAGTATGTATTAGTCCAAGTAAGGTCGGTAAATTAGCACAGGTTCACCCACACAACACTTACAACACCAAAGAAGGGTACTCAGCTATTTGAAGCGAAAGCACTTGACATAATTCCCATGTGTCCTCGAGAACATTTGGTCCTTATAAGTATTTCCACCGGCTTGTCCTTTGCTGCAATTTTTTGTTGTATTTATTACTTGCATTTTATTTCTTTGCTTTATCAAAAAACCCCTAAAAATCCATTTGCTAAGTATTTACAGAGATTTCTGCTCCATACCACTAGTCAGCACCTTCTGCTCCTCGTTGGGATCGACACTCCTATTTATCAGAAGTACTACGATGCACCCCCTATACTTGTGAGTCATCAATAATATTTACCTTAAACCCTTTATAGTGATAGTGGTGTATCCGCTACTCCCTGAGAACACTTCCCCCATTGCAGTTTCACAAATCTTTTACATACGCAATACTTACTTTCTGTATTTAGTTTGTTTTACTTTACTTATTGTTCTCTTATACAAAAACCCAAAAATACCTTTTTACATTAAACTCGCATTTTATCTTGTTACTTAGAACATTATTTAGCATTACTATTTAAGTATTTAATTCAAGAGTTATTAGACTTCAGAACTCCCGCTCCATGTGGGATCGATATCTTTATTTCGAAACTAGCTACAAACGATTTGTGCACTTGCAGTCATCAGTAGTACACCAGGCGCTACACTCTGTGTATCTTGTCTTCCTCGGCTCGTTCGACCACGAGCACAGTGCTAACCACCTGGTGTGTTGCGGCTATGGATAGCAACATAGGTGTTGTCTCCTTAGGGGTTACGAGGACTGGCGAGGTTGATATCATATGCTTGAGGTCTTCAAATGCCTCTTGTGCTCAGGTTGTCCACTCAAACTTATCCATCTTGTGGAGGAGTTTACAGAAATACAGGGCCTTTTTGCCCATCCGATTGATGAATTGACTGAGCGCCGTGATTCGCCCAGCTAGCTGCTGAACGCCCTTGATGTTATTCAGCTTCTCCATGGCTAGTATAGCCTTGATATTCTTAGGGTTCACTTCAATTTCTCTTGCCGACATACGGTACCCTAGTAGTTGGCTAGAAGGGACGCCGAAGGCGCATTTTTCCGGGTATAACTTGATCTTGTAGCGATCGAGGTTGTCAAACATCTCATGGAGATCATCGATCAGCATCGTGCTTTCTTTTGTATTGACCAGTATGTCGTCGACATAGACTTGGATGTTGCGGTCAAGATGACTCTTCGGGCAGTCCTGCATGCACCTTTGATTGGTTGCGCATGCGTTCTTTAGCCCAAGGGCATCGTGTTGTAGGAGTAGACTCCGAATGGTGTGATAAAGGACGTTTTTCCTTGGTCATCCACCTTCATACGGATCTGATGGTATCCTGAGTAGGCGTCGAGAAAAGATAGGCGCTTGCACCCCAAGGTGGAATCGATGATTTGATCGATCCACGATAACAGGAAGTGGTCCTTCGGGTAGTGCTTGTTGAGGGCCGTGAAGTCCACACACATCCTCAGTATATCAGTGTCCTTCCATTGGTACTAGCACATGGTTAGATACCCAGGTGATTTCCTTGATCATGCAGATGAAGTTAGTGTTGAGGAGTCTGTTGACTTCCATACCGGCCGCTTTGGCCCTATCTTCTGATTGTCGATGCCTCGACTGCTTGACCGGCCGTGCATCAGGAAACACATTAAGTGCGTGCTCGAAAAATTCCCTGGGAACCCTTGGCATGTCTGCCGAACACCAAGTGATTTTTTCCCAGCGCTCACGAAGTAATTCAACGAGCACGAGTTCCTATGCGGAACTCAGGTTGTTGGCGATGAGAGCCATCTTGGTGGGGTCCGTCGAGTGGACCTGGATCTCCTAGGTGTTGACCATGGGGTCGAAGGATTATTCTAGTGCATTTGTCTTGCTCACCGCGGGAAGGATAGTGACTATTGACTCCTTCAGCTTCGTGAGTTCTTCCTGCATGCCAAAGAACTACGAGATCATGTTGAATTCCCTATCGTAGCTGGCGGATCTGATAAAGCTCCCTTGGATGGTGATGACGCCATTTGGTTGTGGCATCTTTAGCAGGAGGTACGCGCAGTGTGGTATCGCCATGAATCGTGTGAATGGTTTGATCTTGATTGTGATGGTGCATCTCACCTCAAAAATTATTCTTTTATCACTTACCTACTCGAGGATGGGCATGAATTAAGCTTGGGGATTCTTGTTATGTCATAAACTTATCTATAATTTTTGATGTTCCATGATTGTTTAGTATCTACTTTGCTTTGCTTTGTCTACACTTTGAGGTGTTTTTATATGTTTTTCGGAACTAACCTATTAACAAGATGCCATAGTGCTAGTTGCCTATTTTCTTCTGTTTTTTGTTCTAGAAAAGGCAGAAAATGAATATTCTCGGAATTGGATGGTACAAAAGCCAAAGTCAATATTTCACCGAGGGGAACACGGAGCCAGAAGACAAGACAGAGGAGGGCCTCGAGGGGGCCACACCCCCTGGCCATGCAGCTAGGCTTGGCCCGCGCCTGGGGGGGTGCAGCCGCCTCGAGCACCCCCTCGGCCTCCCTCTTTGCCTATAAGAAGTCCCCGACACCTAAACCCTAAGTACCCGATCAATATTCCACGAAACAGTCCGTAACCGCCGCCACCATCGTCCCTAGATCGGGGGGATCTAAAGCTCTTCCTGGCACCCTGTCGGAGGGGAGAGATCATCCCAGAGGCCTTCTTCATAACCATGCTAGCCTCCGGTATGATGCGTGAGTAGTTCCACCTTGGACTATGGGTCCATACAGTAGCTAGATGGTTGTTACTCCTCCTTTGTGCTACCATGTTTAGATCTTGTGAGGTCCGTTCATGATCAAGATCATCTATTTGTAATCATGCATGTTCTGTTTGCGGGGATCCGATGGATATTGAGATTACTATGTTAGATTGGTTAATGGTTTTGTCTTATTGATTCTATCATGTCTGTGTTGTTTGAGATCTTGCATGCTCTCCGTTTCTGGTATCTATGTTGGCCAAGTATATGCTAGTGAATCCAAGAGGGAGTATTTATGCTCGATAGTGGGTTCATGCCTCTGTTGAATCTGGGAAAGTGACAGAAATATCTAAGGTTGTAGATGTGTTGTTGCTACTTGGGATAAAACAACGATATTTTATTCATGGAACAATTGTATTGTTTACTTTACACACTTTGTTTAAAGCAGTTATTTGTTGCTTGCAACTTAATACTAGAGGGGGTTCAGATGATAACCTAAAGGTGGATTACTAGTCATAGATGCAGTTGGATGGCGGTCTATGTATATTGTTGTAATGCCCATTCGAATCTCATTGGATCATGAATGTCTAGTATTGCATTTTTATGCCTTGCTCAGTCCTGTCAATTGCCCTGCTGTAATTTGTTTACCCAACATGTTATGTTATTTATCTTAAGGAGAACACCTCTAGTGAACTGTGGACCCCAGTCCAATCTTTACCATTGATACATCTTCCACTGTTACTATTTACTTTCTTCAAGCCACCATTACCTTCCACAACATACGTTTAATCCTTTGTTTTCAGCAAACCAGTGAGATTGACAACCTCATTGTTCATTGGGGCAAAGTCTTGAGTTTGTGTTGTGCAGGTTTCCAAGTTGCTGGCAACACCTTTGAGTCGTTTCCTTCCTCCTACTGGTTCGATAACCTTGGTTTCTTACTAAGGGAAAACTTGATGTTGTGCTCATCATACCTTCCTCTTGGGGTATCCCAACGAAGCTCTATAGTGATCTGACTACGCAATCAACAAGCTTTTCTGACGTCGTTGACGGGGAGGCTAAGGACGGCTTCACAAGGAGAGTCCATCACAACCTTTCTCATTACTTTGTTTTTTTTTCTTAGTTTCTTTTGCCTTGTTTTGTTTGCCTCTTTTTATCAAAAATTACAAAAAAAAGTTTCCTTGGTTTTGCTTTCTTTTATCAAAAACATAAAAGAATAGTTCCAACTATAGTTGTTGGTCTGTTATTGCCTTGCTTTGTCATGCTTTCTAACAATGGGTGGTTTCTTTGAAACTAGTTCTTATTGGCAAGGTGGGTTCTATTACTATAAGGAACACCACTTGTCATAAAAAGGGAAACACTTATGGGAACAAATTGATAAATTGAATACCATTGTTAGAAATGTGTGCTCTACTTACAATGTTACTTATTGCTTTGATAAATCTTGTTGCTATAGGAGGTATAAACACCTCCCTTTTCAATGTGATTATAATGATAATGTTACCATATCTTCTTATGTTAAGGTAAATTATGAATTTTATGATGTGGAACAAATTGAAGAATTTATTGCTTGGAAGGGTGGATTCGAACTTGCTAGTTTGCTAGAAAATACTGATGATGCACCTTATAAATATGAGGTTTATGATATACTTAAATTTTGCTTTGATAATTACAAGGAAGAAAATGGCTATATTCTTGAACATATTAATAGATGCTTTCCACAAACGAAAGAGACTAATGCCTTGCAGGAGCTTATGGAAGAAGAAATTGTTGAAACAGGAAGCTCATTAGATGAAAAAGAGGAAGAGAGTGATGAACAAAAGGAGGAAGAATGGATTAGCTACCCATGCCTACCTTCTAATGAGAGTGTTAGACCCCTCCTTTATAAAGGATAGGATCCCTGTGATTGCAATGCTAGTCCCTGGATCAATGCTAGCATCCACAGTTTAAGATGAAGTACACAGATACAAAGGTCGTTTATTACATTCATTCCAGAGATAAAACATAGTCTTTTACAACTCAGGGCCATAGGCCTAATACAAGAGTTTAAGGAATAAGTAAATAAACATAAGTCTTCATCTTCATGTGCCACAGGCAAGCATGTTGAGTGTAGACTCATGACTCCTATTCATCATCGGAGTAACCTGCAACATCACAAGTTACAGCCACAGAGGGTCAATACTTTGGAATAGTATTGGCAAGTGATACCTTATTATATTTTAAGTGGACTATATTACTATATGCATTTTGGCTAAATGTAGCTTGGCTTGCTTTGCTTGAAAATAGGTTTTTCCTATTAGTTGAAATCACTAAGTTTTTCTTTGTCAAAATCATTCCCAAGGAGCCACCAATAGACATTGAGGTCCTTCACCCTTGTTCACCCACCAATTTTTATTTAGAAGTTGGAGTGATGCGATTCTTGTAGCTTCCATGTCTTGATGCTCAAAAGTGTCCATTTCCTTGGACAAGGCTAAGTACTTAGGTTTTCCATCTGCAGAGGTTGTGCACTTTCCCCACCAGACTTGGTTTCCCAAGACAGGACCTTTCAGAAGCCTTTCCTTAGTCAAATGGACGCGCTCCAACCTATCAACCCAACTACCACCAACTGTCCAAGTGACTAAGTTCTAGCAACCTATATGATCATGGCAGAGCCCATATTGCCAAGTGGTTGCACTGTAAGCTTTCTCAACACTTGGCCTCCAAATCCCTTTGTGCCTGGGTGGCTTACCACAAGTGAGATACACAACCCAAGTCCATGGCCTTGTGTAACCACTCAACATAACCCATACTTTCCATTCCACCTAGGAGGTTCATTTGACTTAGTGGTTTTATTAGAAAAGTATAAGTCTCTTGACTTAGAAATATTTTCTTTATAGTAAGTGTAGTTTTTCACCAACCCTTGTTTTGCTATAAGCTAGGCTAAGCAAAGTATGGCAACTTATCTTAGGGATAATTCCTTAGCAAATCTACTAGACTACATAGGATTTCCCCATCTTTTGCATTAGACAAAATAACATGCAATACTATAACAAAATAACTAATGCTAGTTCAAAACATAGGACAAATTTATTCATGTAAATATCACTTGCCTTGGTAGTGGGGAGAGTAGCACTCTTCACAATCACAATCACTAGCAAAATCTACACAAGAAATAATAGCATACAATTACACACAAATATATACAACCAAAAATAATATGAATGCATGCATGCAAGAATCTACTAGGTGGTGATTTTTGAAAATTATACCAAGTATGCTCATGGGTACAGAAACTTAACATAACACAAATTTTGCCAACTAAACTTATTTGGCATCCATACAATTTACTAAAATAATTTCTACTTTAAATGGCCTTAAAACATGTTCTACAAATAAAATCATTTTAACTGTTACTATATGCCAAATAAATTGGATATTCTGAAAGGCCTTGTTTCACTGAATCCAACGGTATAAAGTTTGCAAAAATCTAACGTGGCATTCAAAAGTTATAAGCATTTGAAGTTTGAATCTAAATCAGGTTTTAAATTCTGTTTTTAATTTAAACCTTGCCACGCGTCGCATCCTTACTGGTGCGTACCGCTTCGCGCAGATCGCGCTCCGTGGACCGCACGATCTAAGTGGGATCTGGCGGCTCAGACGCGCGCTTACCCTTTCGTTTAATGTTCTATCCCAACCCTACGATGCAGATCCAATGGTCCATATCATCAAGCCAGAAACGGGCGGCGCTGGTGGTGCTAACTGGCGGCGGCGCGTCTGACTACGGCGGCGCCGGCGTTCTACATCGTCCGCGAGAGGGAGAGGAGTATTACCAGGTTCGCCGGAGGCTGCTGAAGCTCGTCGTGGTACTGGCTTGCGGAGGGGCGCTCGGAGATGGGCTCTAGATCTCGTCGGAGTTGCGTCTGGCGTCGGGTGGGTGTTGTCGGAGTCGTTGCCGAAGTTCTGCGTCGCCTGAGCACGAACCAATGGGTTTAGAAGATGCGCAGGACAACTGCGAACATGCTCGGGTGAATAAGAAAGCAAGGGGCGCTCGAAACTTACTGAGATTGCTCGCCGGAGTTGGGGTGGTCGTCGGGTGCCTACGGCGTCAAGTGAACACGTCGTCCTGGGGCAATACAGGATGCTCTGTTGTGGTTAGAAGGTGCGCGGGAGGTTTACTAAGCGTCTCGAACAAACCAGAGGGAAAGGGGCGCTCGAGGCTCACCTGAATCGGTCGCCGGAGTTGCTCTGTCTGCGGTGGTTTTGAGCGAGTCGGGGGCAGCCTGGGGGCGTGAGTGTGCGATTGACTGGGGGAAAATGATCGTGGGGAGGTGGGGATCTTATAGCCGGTGCCTCGACAGGAAACGCCTGCGTTTAATTGCCCAATTAAGCCGCGCCATCACCGGCAGTCACTGCAGCTGCGACGTGGTCGCGGGCGGGGTTTGAGGAAGACGATGACAGCGTGGACAGGGCCCGCTCGTCAGCGATGTGCGCGAAATGAATGTGGGGTCCATCTGTCAGCGACTGGCTGTGTGCGTTTGCGCGTGAGAGAAGAATAAAAAGATCCCGGGTGGGCTTGCTGGGCTCGATTTGCTGCTGGGCCAGATTCTGGCCGCGCGGCCCTTTTCCATTGAGAAGTCCTTTTCTTTTTCTAAATTCATTTTCTGGTATGAATTTGATATGAATTCAAATCCTTTTGAATCCAAACTGCTTTGGGAAATTTTGCAGGGTTTTGTGGGTTCAAAAACAGTCATTTTAACTAAGTGGTTACTTTGCAAGGTTTGGTCAAGCTTGGGTTTCAAAATAAACAGAGATTTGTTATAGTTTGCAAATATTTGAAAAAGATTTTAAAACTATTTCTAAATTTGGAATCTTGGGTTAAAAGCTTCACCTAATCTTTTCATCAATGGAGGTAAGCAAACAAGTACCTAACATTTAAATTTCAAAGGGTGATGGCCATTTGAGATAAATTGCCCACATGAAATCATAGCTCAAACTTCTGTCTCTAAATGAATTTTGATAAAAACCCTAAATGAATGAATGATGCAAAGATGATTTGAATGAGTTTTGAAACTATGATTTTAGGGATGTTACAAATCTAACCCCCTTAAGGTGAATCTCGCCCTCGGGATTCGGATTGGCTAGCAAATAGGTGAGGGTGGTCCTTCCGAAGATCATCTTCTCTTTCCCATGTTGCTTCCTCTTCGGAGTGATGATTCCATTGCACTTTGCAAAACTTGATAATTTTAGTCCTTGTGACTCTTTCTGCGGTCTCAAGTATCTTGACAGGCTTTTCCTCATAAGTGAGATCACTTTCTAGCTGAACTTCTTCCAAAGGTATGGTATCCTTTAGAGATGATTCCTCCATCTCTGGGTGACATTCCTTAAGCTGACTCACATGAAATACGTTATGGACAGCTGACAGAGATTCTGGCAATTCAACTTCATACGCAACTTCTCCCTTGCGACTTAGAATCTTGAATGGCCCAACATATCTTGGTGCCAACTTTCCTTTGACTCCAAATCTTTTCACTCCACGGAGTGGTGATACCCTGAGATAAGCTCTATCCCCAACTTCGTAGGTGACTTCTCTACGCTTAGAATCCGCGTAGCTTTTCTGTCGGGACTGTGCTATCTTTAATCTGTCCTTAACCAATTTGACTTTCTCTTCGGCGTCCTTGATAAAATCAGGTCCAAATAAGCTTCTTTCTCCCACACCATTCCATAATAATGGGGTGGTACATTTCCTTCCGTAGAGTAACTCAAATGGTGCCATTCCAATACTAGATTGATGGCTATTATTGTAAGAGAATTCCGCGTAAGGCAAACTTTCGTCCCAACTTGCTCCATAATCTAAAGCACAGGCTCTCAACATGTCCTCAAGAATTTGGTTGGTCCTTTCTGTTTGTCCATCCGTTTGAGGATGAAAAGCAGTGCTAAACTCCAATCTCGTTCCTAAGGATTCATGAAGTTGTCTCCAAAAGTGAGATGTGAACTGGGTTCCTCTATCTGATACTATACTCTTAGGCACACCGTGAAGGCATACAATTCTGCTCATGTAAATTTTAGCTAACTTGGCACTTGTATAGGTTGTCTTCACGGGTATAAAATGAGCCACTTTAGTTAGGCGATCCACTACTACCCATATGGAATCATACCCTGACCTGGTCCTTGGTAATCCGGTAATGAAATCCATACCAATATTTTCCCACTTCCATTCAGGAATAGGCAGTGGTTGAAGCAAACCTGCTGGTTTCTGGTGCTCCGCTTTGACTCTGCTACACACATCACACAAAGCAATATGTTCGGCGATGTCCCTTTTGAGATTGTTCCACCAAAACCTTTCCTTCATGTCCATGTACATCTTGGTATTTCCCGGGTGAATAGAATACGGAGAGTTGTGTCCTTCCTGTAAGATCAGTTTCCGCAATTCTGGGTCTTGTGGTACACATATACGTTTCCCGTGCCATAAAGTACCCTGTTCATCAACATGAAAACTCTTAGCCTTCCCTAGACTAATATTTACCTTAATCTTTTCAATTTCCTCATCAGTCTTCTGAACTTCTCGGATTTTGTCCAATAGAGTGGGTTGAACATCTAAGGACATGAGATATCCTTCTGGTACAATCTCCAATCTGAGTTCTTTGAATTGCTTACACAAGTCATCTGGCAATTCCCCTTTTGTAAGGCCATTTACAAATGTCTTACGACTTAGAGCATCCGCTACTACATTTGCTTTACCGGGATGGTATTGCAAACTTAAGTCGTAATCCTTGATAAGTTCTAGCCATCTTCTTTGCCTCATGTTGATTTCTTTCTGGGTGAAGATATACTTCAAGCTTTTATGATCGGTGAACACTTCACAACGCTTACCCAAAAGGTAATGTCTCCATGTTTTGAGTGCATGGACGACAGAGGCTAACTCCAAATCATGAGTAGGATAATTTACTTCATGAGTTTTGAGTTGTCTCGAAGCATAGGCTACGACTTTACCGTCTTGCATAAGTACGGCACCCAAACCCTGATGAGAAGCATCACAATACACTTGGAAATCCTTTTCCAAATCTGGCAGACATAGAACTGGTGCTGTTACAAGTCTCTTCTTCAATTCTTGGAAACTGACTTCACAACCTTCAGACCAAGCAAATTTCTTGTCCTTCTTTAGCAATTCTGTCATAGGCTTAGCAACTTTCGAGAAATTTTCAATGAACCTTCTGTAGTAACCTTCTAAGCCGAGGAAACTACGAACTTCTTTCACATTCTTGGGTGATTCCCAATCTGTCACAGCTGAAACTTTAGCAGGATCAACTGCCACACCATCTTTTGTCATCACATGACCAAGAAAACCAACTTTCTCTAACCAGAACTCACACTTGCTGAATTTGGCATATAGTTTCTGTTCCCTCAGTTTCTCCAGTATCAAGCGTAAGTGTCTTTCATGCTCTTCCTTGCTCTTGGAGTAGACCAAGATGTCATCGATGAAAACAACAACGAACTTGTCAAGGAATTCCATGAACACCTTGTTCATCATATTCATGAAGTATGCCGGAGCGTTGGTTAATCCAAAAGGCATCACAGTATACTCATACAACCCATACCTTGTGGTGAATGCTGTTTTTGGTATGTCTTGCTCTCGTATCTTGAGTTGAAAATAACCTGACCGGAGATCAATCTTCGAGAATACACATGCTCCTTCTAGCTGATCAAATAAGTCGTTGATTCTTGGCAAAGGATATTTGTTCTTGATGGTAACCTCGTTGAGAGAACGGTAGTCAATACATAATCTTTGTGTTCTATCCTTATTCTCCACGAACAATACCGGGGCTCCCCAAGACGAAGAACTTGGTTGAATAAACCCTTTCTGTAACTGTTCCTAGCTGTTTCTTGAGATCCTTCAATTCATCAACTGACATTTTGTACGGTCTCTTGGCTATTGGTCCTGATCCTGGCACCAAATCTATCAGAAACTCCACATCTCTATCCGGTGGCATTCCTAGTAGCTCTTCCGGAAACACGTCCGGATACTCACATACTATTGGTACACTGTCCATGCTAACCCCCTTAAGAGAATTTAACTTACTTCCTTTTGATTCAAAGTTTGACTTAAATTTTATTCTTTTTCCTTCGGGGGTTGTGAGCGTAACGGTACGATTGGCACAATCTAATACTCCTTCATACTTAGCCATCCAGTCCATCCCCAAAATTACGTCTAGTCCTTGGGAATCTAGGATTATCAGGCTTACTGGAAATTTATGTTTACCAAACTCTATGGTGAGATCCCGGCATCCAAGGCTTACTATCATGTCTCCCCCCGGAGAACTAACCTTTATTGGACACCCAATGTTTTCTGATGCAAACCCATTTCTATCCACAAATGCCTTTGATATGAATGAATGAGATGCACCGGTATTAAAGAGTACAAATGCTGAAATTGAATTGAGTCTGAACTTACCAGCCACGGCATCAGGCTCCTCATAGACCTCCTCCACATTGATGTGGTTAACCTGTCCTTTCTGAAAAGGATTTGGCTTGTTAGGTCCTTCTACTTTCTTCTCAGGGCACTCATTAGCATAATGTCCCAGCTTTTTGCATTTGAAGCACTCAACCTGACTGATGTCCTTTTTAGGAGGTTGGCCTCCATTTCCACTACCATTTCCACCATAGTGGTTCTTATGTCCACCCTTGTGGTTCTTGTACTTGTCCTTGTCATGACTGCGGTGATGCTTGTTGTCATGACGGTTGTGCTTGTTGAATTTCCCATGTTTATGGGATCCTGAGTTGCTACTGTCATCATAGTGAGATCGTTTGTGAGACGATCCCGAGCTGTGTTTGTCGGAGTGTTTCCTCTTTCTACTCTCGACTTGCTTCATTTTACTTTCCAAAATAGCAGCCTTGTCACACAACGACTGATAAGTTGGAACATATGCCACAGACAACTGTAGGTTCAGCTCATCGTGTAAGCCTTCCAGAAACTTTTCTTTTCTCTTGGCATCTGTATCCACCTCATCCGGTGCATAGCGCGCCAGATTGTTGAACTCTTCTATGTATTCTGCCACGCTACGGTGGCGCTGTTTCAGGTTGTGAAACTCTTTCTTTTTCAGACTCATTATCCCTGATGAGATATGAGCCGTGCGAAAACCATCTTCAAAGATAGCCCAAGTCACCTCATCAATAGGAGTGGTGATTTGGAAGTTGTCCCACCATGTGGCGGCTGGTCCTTCCAACAGATGTGCTGCAAACCTGACCTTTTCAGCATCCGTGCAGCCCACGGTCACTAGGTCTTTGTTCACAGAACGTAGCCAGTCATTGGCTATCATGGGATCAGTTGTTCCCGAAAACTTTGCTGGCCTCAGACGCAGAAATCTGGTGAGCATATCAAAACCCGGAGGGTTGTTGTTGTTGTTGTTGTTGTTGTTGTTGTTGGGGTCGTTGTTGTTGTTGTTGTTGTTGTTGTTGTTGTTGTTATTCTGGTTTTGGATGAATGTTGTCATCATTTGCATAAGCTGTGTTTGCGCATTCATCATTTGTTGCATTTCCGGGGTGATGTTGTTGGGGTTGGGGTTCGCTCGACGGGGAGGCATCTGTGGTTTGTTCAAATAGATAAGAATGAGATACCCATAGATGTTTCATGCACATTACAACATAAGCAAACACATAACAAGCAACATAAGAACAAAGGTTCAACAACCACATAATGAGCTCATGAAGTAAAACACACAAGTGGTAAGCCATCCACATGTCGGATGGTCCAATAATAAGTTCACAATAATAATCTACTCATCAGCGTCAATCTCCTCCTCAACGAAGGTAAGACCTGCGTTCTCCATCGCGGTCTTGTTCTCCTCAATCGTAGTGGTCAAGGAATCGACCTTGGCCTTGAGAGCCCTCTTCTGGGAGCGAAGCCTCTCAATAACCATCTGCTGCTGCTCAAGCTCGAAGTCCTTGGACTTCAGTTCCTCGGTCATGTCCCGGATTTTCTTGTTCCTATCCTGGACGCGTTTCTCCTGACTCTTGAACTTACGATCCTGAGCCTCGAACTTCGTCTCCATTTCCTTGATCATCTCATCCTGCTGTGCGAAAAGCTTGTCTTTCTCGCGTAGCTGCACCTGAAGCTCGTCATTGCCAAGCATGACGTTCATCCTGTCCGTATCTACGTGCCTGAGAAGAGTCTCTAAGTCCTGAAGATAGAGACGTATCGGCTCTGCGGTGCTCCTCGAGTCGTCCTCAAAGTCGATGGAATCTCCATCAACATCACGCCTTCCGAAGGCGTGGAAGTGAGTGCCCCTAACCTGTCGGGAGTGACGGCCTAACAGTCGTCCTATCAGGTCCTGCATGACTACCTCCATGCCTCTCTCCCTGTCGTCGTGCATCAGCTTGAAGACGATGGCCTCCGTAGTAGGCTCAGTCTGGCGTCCGGGCTGGTTCACCTTGAAGCCCCAGAGGTCCTTCCTCTCGAACTTGGTGAGTGGGTACACCGTGATGGTGGGAAGAGGGAGACCGAGCAGAGTGGTAAGCTCAACAATACGGGGTCCGAAACGAGTAACCTGGAACTCCTCAACAGTGCTGACGGCAATAGGCATCTATTTATAAAATCGAAAAGTTAGAACAACACTATTTAAGATGAACACAAAAAAACCATCTCATACTTAACCATGGAACACAAATTTCACACAAGTCATGCTTAAACAAATCCATTACATCAAACAAGGTCCAACTTATTTAAGGTATCATTTTGGAAAATAAGGTGATAAGTGGTGGTCCAACTAACGAAGTGTCCTTACAATCCAATCTCACGGGATCTATTATTAAACACAATGTTCCTGGAGGCAATCCACCAATCTTGCTCTCTTGACTCTATCACTAAGTCTATAACATCTCCCCTTATTTCTTGGTTGGTGTCTTCCAACTCTTGGGTAAGATCCTTCTCTTTCTCTAAGTCCTTTTGGAGGTTGAGCATTCTGCACTTGACTCTAGCACTTAGTTCTTTGATAGTCCTCCAAGCTGCATCCCTGGCTGACTCAAAGAATGTGGTGTGCATTGTAGTGTTGGTGTACATGCAGAATCCCCTTTCTTTGTGGTTGTCTTCCTTGTTTTTGTACAAGTGAAGTTGCACCCACCAATATTCCACTCCTTCATCCATCACTGGAAAGCCCTTGTACACGGCTTCACCATGTGCATCCATTGCCTCCATGAGATCCTTGAGAACATTGGGAAACTCAGTTTCACACTCCAAGGTCATGGTCATGAGTGGTCCCTTCTTCACGGCTTCGTTGATGGAGTTCATCTACAAAGGAAGTTGAAAGAGATTAGAAAAGTTTTACGAGAAGAATAGACAAGTGTAGAAGTAGTTGAAAAACTTTTTCCTTAGTGGTTTTCCATTCCTAGGGTCATAATCCTACAGGCAACACAGTGCTCTGATACCATCTGTTAGACCCCTCCTTTATAAAGGATAGGATCCCTGTGATTGCAATGCTAGTCCCTGGATCAATGCTATCATCCACAGTTTAAGATGAAGTACACAGATACAAAGGTCGTTTATTACATTCATTCCAGAGATAAAACATAGTCTTTTACAACTCAGGGCCATAGGCCTAATACAAGAGTTTAAGGAATAAGTAAATAAACATAAGTCTTCATCTTCATGTGCCACAGGCAAGCATGTTGAGTGTAGACTCATGACTCCTATTCATCATCGGAGTAACCTGCAACATCACAAGTTACAGCCACAGAGGGTCAATACTTTGGAATAGTATTGGCAAGTGATACCTTATTATATTTTAAGTGGACTATATTACTATATGCATTTTGGCTAAATGTAGCTTGGCTTGCTTTGCTTGAAAATAGGTTTTTCCTATTAGTTGAAATCACTAAGTTTTTCTTTGTCAAAATCATTCCCAAGGAGCCACCAATAGACATTGAGGTCCTTCACCCTTGTTCACCCACCAATTTTTATTTAGAAGTTGGAGTGATGAGATTCTTGTAGCTTCCATGTCTTGATGCTCAAAAGTGTCCATTTCCTTGGACAAGGCTAAGTACTTAGGTTTTCCATCTGCAGAGGTTGTGCACTTTCCCCACCAGACTTGGTTTCTCAAGACAGGACCTTTCAGAAGCCTTTCCTTAGTCAAATGGACGCGCTCCAACCTATCAACCCAACTACCACCAACTGTCCAAGTGACTAAGTTCTAGCAACCTATATGATCATGGAAGAGCCCATATTGCCAAGTGGTTGCACTGTAAGCTTTCTCAACACTTGGCCTCCAAATCCCTTTGTGCCTGGGTGGATTACCACAAGTGAGATACACAACCCAAGTCCATGGCCTTGTGTAACCACTCAACATAACCCATACTTTCCATTCCACCCAGGAGGTTCATTTGACTTAGTGGTTTTATTAGAAAAGTATAAGTCTCTTGACTTAGAAATATTTTCTTTATAGTAAGTGTAGTTTTTCACCAACCCTTGTTTTGCTATAAGCTAGGCTAAGCAAAGTATGGCAACTTATCTTAGGGATAATTCCTTAGCAAATCTACTAGACTACATAGGATTTCCCCATCTTTTGCATTAGACAAAATAACATGCAATACTATAACAAAATAACTAATGCTAGTTCAAAACATAGGACAAATTTATTCATGTAAATATCACTTGCCTTGGTAGTGGGGAGAGTAGCACTCTTCACAATCACAATCACTAGCAAAATCTACACAAGAAATAATAGCATACAATTACACACAAATATATACAACCAAAAATAATATGAATGCATGCATGCAAGAATCTACTAGGTGGTGATTTTTGAAAATTATACCAAGTATGCTCATGGGTACAGAAACTTAACATAACACAAATTTTGCCAACTAAACTTATTTGGCATCCATACAATTTACTAAAATAATTTATACTTTAAATGGCCTTAAAACATGTTCTACAAATAAAATCATTTTAACTGTTACTATATGCCAAATAAATTGGATATTCTGAAAGGCCTTGTTTCACTGAATCCAACGGTATAAAGTTTGCAAAAATCTAACGTGGCATTCAAAAGTTATAAGCATTTGAAGTTTGAATCTAAATCAGGTTTTAAATTCTGTTTTTAATTTAAACCTTGCCACGCGTCGCATCCTTACTGGTGCGTACCACTTCGCGCGGATCGCGCTCCGTGGACCGCACGATCTAAGTGGGATCTGGCGGCTCAGACGCGCGCTTACCCTTTCGTTTAATGTTCTATCCCAACCCTACGATGCAGATCCAATGGTCCATATCATCAAGCCAGAAACGGGCGGCGCTGGTGGTGCTAACTGGCGGCGGCGCGTCTGACTACGGCGGCGCCGGCGTTCTACATCGTCCGCGAGAGGGAGAGGAGTATTACCAGGTTCGCCGGAGGCTGCTGAAGCTCGTCGTGGTACTGGCTTGCGGAGGGGCGCTCGGAGATGGGCTCTAGATCTCGTCGGAGTTGCGTCTGGCGTCGGGTGGGTGTTGTCGGAGTCGTTGCCGAAGTTCTGCGTCGCCTGAGCATGAACCAATGGGTTTAGAAGATGCGCGGGACAACTGCGAACACGCTCGGGTGAATAAGAAAGCAAGGGGCGCTCGAAACTTACTGAGATTGCTCGCCGGAGTTGGGGTGGTCGTCGGGTGCCTACGGCGTCAAGTGAACACGTCGTCCTGGGGCAATACAGGATGCTCTGTTGTGGTTAGAAGGTGCGCAGGAGGTTTACTAAGCGTCTCGAACAAACCAGAGGGAAAGGGGCGCTCGAGGCTCACCTGAATCGGTCGCCGGAGTTGCTGTGTCTGCGGTGGTTTTGAGCGAGTCGGGGGCAGCCTGGGGGCGTGAGTGTGCGATTGACTGGGGGAAAATGATCGTGGGGAGGTGGGGATCTTATAGCCGGTGCCTCGACAGGAAACGCCTGCGTTTAATTGCCCAATTAAGCCGCGCCATCACCGGCAGTCACTGCAGCTGCGACGTGGTCGCGGGCGGGGTTTGAGGAAGACGATGACAGCGTGGACAGGGCCCGCTCGTCAGCGATGTGCGCGAAATGAATGTGGGGTCCATCTGTCAGCGACTGGCTATGTGCGTTTGCGCGTGAGAGAAGAATAAAAAGATCCCGGGTGGGCTTGCTGGGCTCGATTTGCTGCTGGGCCAGATTCTGGCCGCGCGGCCCTTTTCCATTGAGAAGTCCTTTTCTTTTTCTAAATTCATTTTCTGGTATGAATTTGATATGAATTCAAATCCTTTTGAATCCAAACTGCTTTGGGAAATTTTGCAGGGTTTTGTGGGTTCAAAAACAGTCATTTTAACTAAGTGGTTACTTTGCAAGGTTTGGTCAAGCTTGGGTTTCAAAATAAACAGAGATTTGTTATAGTTTGCAAATATTTGAAAAAGATTTTAAAACTATTTCTAAATTTGGAATCTTGGGTTAAAAGCTTCACCTAATCTTTTCATCAATGGAGGTAAGCAAACAAGTACCTAACATTTAAATTTCAAAGGGTGATGGCCATTTGAGATAAATTGCCCACATGAAATCATAGCTCAAACTTCTGTCTCTAAATGATTTTTGAGAAAAACCCTAAATGAATGAATGATGCAAAGATGATTTGAATGAGTTTTGAAACTATGATTTTAGGGATGTTACAGAGATTAACTCTTTATCCCTTACATTATTTGATTTTCCCCCATGCTTACCAAAGGAGGATGAATGTTATGTTCCTGTGGATTCTTTTGAAATACCTACTATGGGTAAAACTTGTGATAATAATTATGCTCCTGTTATCTATGATAATCCTATATTTGTGCCTAACTTCGAAATGCATGATACTAAAGAGTTTTTCTTAGAAAATGTTTATGATAAAGCTCTTGACGATGGTCCTATATTGAATGATCAGTCACCTTATTATAATATTGTTAAAAGTGGGTTTGAAGGTTTTAATCCCACTATTTTTGATCTTGGTAGAAATTATGTGTTTGTAGATCATGAAAATCATGCTTTATGTGATAGTTATATTGTTGAATTTCTTCATGAGGCTACTAAAAATTATTATGAGAGAGGAAAATATGGTTGTTGGAATTCTCATGTTACTAAAACACCTCTCTTTATACTGACAGTTTTGAAGTTACTCTTGTTTTATCTTCCTATGCATGTCACTTTGTTCTTTGTGAATTTATTTGCGTTCAAGATTCCTATGCATAGGAAGTGGGTTAGACTTAAACCTGTTTTATATTTGCTTCTTGATGCTCTCTTTGACTTCAGTTCATAATTCTTATGTGAGCATCTTCTCAAACTATCATGCCTAACTTAAAGGCGTTAAAGAAAAGTACTTTTTCGGAGATAACCCAAAAGTTTTAGTTGAGTATTGGAAGTTATTACTTCTGTAATAACCTCTCCTTATCCTTTTTATTTGCATTTTGTGCCAAGAATAACCTCTAATGAGAAGGAAGTAAGATTTGGGGAAGTTGTTGTCCCAAAACAGATTTATGTGCTTCACTATAAAATTCTGTGAAAATATCTGTATGTCGGATTGAGCTGTAATTTTTTGAATAAATCCCCCAGGTTGTTAGCTAACTTTCGTTAGTTCAACACTTTTTGATTTGCACAACATAAGGCCTTAGAAAAAATCGATTTTCACCTGCTGGTCTGTTTTGACAGATTTCTGCCATTATTTGCATTTGCTTCTTTATTGATTTATTTTTGGCAAAGTGAACATTTTTAAAAGGAAGTTGCTATAGTAGCTTGTGTTCTTAGTGAAAGTTTTGCTGTTTTGAAACAAAATCCGAAGGTCTTGTATCTTTTGAATGCACTAATGTTACTAATGAAGATTGTGTGAAGTTTTGTATGAAGGAAAATTTTCAGGGGTAAGGAAAGAATGATGTAATGAGATGAAGAATGGACAAAATATCAAGCTTGGGGATGCCACACCATGTCACCCCAAGAAATATTCAAGAGATACAAGCGTCAAAGCTTGGGGATGCCCAAGGCATCCCCTTCTTCATCAATAAAATCTCAGGTCTTTCTAGACACTTCGTTTTAATTGTTTCATGCACAGTTGTGTTGTTCTTGGAGCGTCTTAGTTTTCGTTTTTGGTTTTTATTTGCTTAGTTTGCTTGAATAAAGTAATTGGACCCCCATCTTCGCCATGCTGTTTTCAAATAAGTTGATTGGTGTTGGAAAAGAGTAGAAAGTTACATGCTTATAGTGGTACAAAAGTGTAACATCCCACGATTAGCACCTGGAAATAAAGAGGACACATGGTTGTGCATTGCATTCATGCATAAGAAAATCCAGGGAATTTTCGCGCAAAACTAAAAGAGCTGTAGAGGGATCGAGATCTCTCTTGTTCTGATGGAAACACCAGGACAGGTGTGATGGATTTCGACATGACCTCTATTGTACTTTTGTGTTTGAAATCCAAATTTGAATATTCACTTGGTGAATTTGAGTTCTAAAAGAATTTGAAATGGAATAATAATTGGAAAGTAAATTGTAATAATAAATAAAGGTTAAACTCTTATTTATGATTAAGATACAATATTTACAATTATTTAATTATACAAGATAATTGAAATTCAAACACAAAAGGAAAAAGATTTACAATAAAAAATTGAGTTTATAATTATAAACAAGATATGAATATTACAAGAATTTAGATTACAAATAGAAAGAAACATTAAGCTTTATTAATATTATATAGTATTACATTGTCTTTACAGACGAAATATAAAACAAATAACTTTATTAGATAAGTTACAACCATACAATGTCTTTACAATAATCAAATAGAAAAGAAATTACATTGATTGATAAAAAAGAAAACCAAAAGTATTTTCCTATATTATTCCTTGAACCTTCTTTCTGCTTATCCTTCTGTACCTGCAAAACAACTCAAAAGAAAACAAAGTTCCAGAAATGGAAAACAGAGATTATGTGGGGTTATGCTACTCTCAGATTAGGCAATGAAGTGCATTGCAAAACTCATCATTGAGTAACTGATAAAAAGGGGCGAAAGTGTGAAATCTGTTCTTATTACAAAAAGGGCCTCAGTCTATGCATCACAGGCATGGGGAAAGTTTCACCAAACTAGTAACAGGTAAAAGGAAAAGCAGTAATTCCAGCAAAATATCTAGTGTACTTGATCTGATCCACATGATGGATGAAGCAGGCAAGTAGCTCACACAACACATGCATGGCATGTGTTGTCACTACCACAGTAAGTGGTATAACAGTGCAAAGGTAGCAGAAGGGAACTTCCAGGGGCTGTTCTCACATATCAAACCATTCCAACTGAAACCACACCTCTCTCTCCCTGTAGTAAAGTGTATCAAGAACACTTCTCTGAGCAAGACAAGAACAGATACTTATCTATCATCAGAGCCACCCACTGGATAATAACCACACAGATTGTTCCACCATCTCACCACATCTCTAATTCTGGTTGCTCACTGGAGCCATCCAAGAGCTAGGAGGGGCAAGTATACCAAAAGAAAAAACCATAGCAAATCCAAGAGAACAAGTCAGGAACTATGAGAAGAGGGATATATCAGTAGTTGAATCACAAGCTTACCAGGACATCAACAACATCAGTAGGACAAGTTTCCCAAGAGCAACCACAGCTTCAGAACCACAGGTTATCCATTTAAGATCATGCCTTTATATCTGATCTTACTATTGCATCCTAGAAAATGGATGGGGTGATAGAAAATCTTCAGACCTGTACTCAAGTGGTGTACCAGATCATCACTGGATAATTTTCATAAGCAAGCAATAACTAATTTATCCAAGCATCATCAAAGCCTCAGCCTATGCATCATGGGCTGAGCCAAGAAATTAAGCACTTATCCATTTCTATCAGTATATCAAGACAACTTTTAGTATTTGTTCTTGTCATATTGTTTAGAGCATGAGGTTGGAGAGAGAGCTCTCAGACTGGGTAGAAGTGCTACTCCAATATTATCCTAGAGCTAAGATCAATGCAAGAGAAAGAATCTGCATTTTTAGCCACCAAATTAGCTTCAGACTTTTGCATCAGAAGCTAAGTTTCTCTCTTGTTTATATCAACATCAACTACACCACTATAGTTATTCTCTGTAGCAAGCCATGCTACATGGGCTACTATTGTGCACTCTCAAGGTTGGAGGCACCACAGTAGCAACCCAAGGTCAGCTAAAGCCACCAGAAGGATTCTTACATATTAACTAGCTCACAAGTTATCCAAACACAACAAGATCCTATCATCTTTCCAAAAGCTAATCCAGGAATCAATTATGCATAATCATTCTATGTTCCTATGCACAGGAACTAAATTCTTTCTCAATATATCCAGCAAGCAAAGTCAGATTAACATTAGCTGATCATGGCTAGAGATCATCCAAGGATGCACTGTACCATAATAACAGTAATTATGCTAGCCTTTAAATTTTAAATTCCAAGTAAATTTGTCCTCATTCCACAGTTGCTTCAGACCAGCATCATAAGCATTAATTCCATATGAATCTCTTTAATTATTTAAGGAGCAAATCATCTTACCTAAGTTATATTGTGCACAACCCTATTTGGAGGCACCACAAATATAACTAAGTCATGAGAAGCCACTAACATACCTCAAACAACTAGTAATCATTTTCCTAATTATATAATCAGGAATCATTTTAACACTATCTGTCAACATAGATAGCTAAGTTTACTACAATATAGACTCCGGATCATTATTTAACCAAAGGGCCAATAACTCAAAGCCTAGCATTTTATCATACTAACCAACTCCCAATTCAACCATATTATTTTAGCAAAACCATTAATTTTCTGATCAAAGTAACAACCAAAGGTAGCTATACAATCAACAATTACATAATAGTAGTACTGTGAAAGCAAGATACTTACACCGGACTTTAGATCAGAGGGTAACAATAACCACAAGTTAGCCAATCCAATTCATCAACATAATATCCTCCCCCTAATAGATTATTAGGGTGATAGCTTGCACAGTCACATGTATTTGATCCATCTGCTAATTAGCAGAGAACAATTCAAAGAAGATCAGATCCTTATCACACCTAGGATAGAGCATCGATGCTACTTAGGATGCTTACATCATCATAGAAAGAAATCCAGAAAGGAATCAAGTGAGGAAAAGAAAGAAGATTCCCCACTTACCCGTGGTCCTCGCTGGAGTTTGAAGAGGAAACAGACCGGCAGGGTGGTCGTAGTAGCAACGACCGCGGCACAGCGGCACAGGGGACACCTGAGCCTGCGCCAAGCTGCAACCTGTGACCTGTGCCAAGCTACACCAACCCAAGAACACACCCCATCTTCACCAACCTCAATCCACCACCAGGACAACATCAAACCATCACTGGAGCTCGGCGAAGCCAGGATACCGAAACCCTAGATGCACAGAAAATGGAAGAGGCGAGCTCGAGAGGTCTTTAAGAATAAATCCAATTGGAGGGCCAGGTCGGCCTGTGGGAGGCAAAGCCCCGGCGACCATCGGCGGCGACCACAACGGCCTGCCTCGCCGGAATCGGGCGGGCGACGACGTCGGCGTCGCCAGCAACCAGGAGGGGAAAGAAACGAGGATGTGAGATGTGAGAGAGAGTGGTGGGATGGCTGGGTCGGGGTGGGTTTGACCCTAAGCCAGTTGTGCCAAGTTGGGTCCAAATGGGCCCGTTAGTAAGCCTGGCCCAATTCCAAAGGAAAAATAAGAAAATAATACTTAAATCACTAAATGATCAAACTACCCCTGAACATAATTTATACCCTAGAAAAATATAGAAAAATCTCAAAATACATATGATATGTCAAAATAATCACAAGAATAATATATACATAGAAAAATTAAAATCTTACTTGTTAATATAAATAAAATGTAGATAAATATTAACACCATTACATCCTAAGAGAAATTTCATAAAAATAAGGAAAAATCCTAAAAATGAATAAAAATCATTTTTATGTATAAAAATAAATCTACTATTTTATAAAAATAATAACTTATTTTTTAAAAAATAAATTTTAAAGTAATATTCAAAGACAATTGATCCTTTATGGAATTTTATAAATATAAAAATAATACTTAAAAATAAAATAAAAATCATTTTCAAAGTCTTGAATAAATCTATTACACTAGAAAAATACTAAATATATTAGTAGAAAAGTTTTTATATTTTAAAATAATAAATCCTTATCCAATATATATATTTCAAAATTCTTTAAGAACATTTCTTAAGTAAGAAATAATTATATTTCTTCAGAAATATTAATACCCTAAAAATAAAATTACTAAAGTTCTAAACCAGAACTAAGGTTTATAATAAAACCTAAGTGTAAATTATTAACTTTATAATATATTTTGAAACTTTAAATAAAGATTTAAAACCACAACCTTCATAATAAATTTATAAGCATTCACTAAAATATAAAGTGAATAATTCCACACCTTAGTTATACCTATCATAAATCCAAAACTTAGGAATAATTAAAATATATTACATCTTAAGTTTACTTACCCTTTTAAAGTTAACTTTAGTCTCAAAATTTATAAACACCAGGTCTAATAAATCACTTATGTTTTTTATAGTTAACTTTGGTCTATTTAACTTAAGACATAAAGCATCTCAAGTCCAAACTAATAAATCAAACACTAAAATACATTGATCATGTTCTATTAACAATGATGATTTTTTAAACCTTAGAAAGGAAATCTTTTCTTCAAATGTTATTCTTTTTGCCACTTCAAGCAACAACTCTAGGATAGTTCTTTCAAACCTTAAATAATCCAAAACATAGACTTCCATCCTATTACCAAATAGCAACTAATCTAAATCTTAAATTACTATTTCACTCTACTTTTATATCTTGAATATCAAAACTTAAGATCCCTATAGATGCACTTCATGCGAAGTAAGATTTTTTTTGAAGATAAACCAACTCTTAAAGGAATCACCTAAGTTCACTTCACTTACAGTATTAGGGATACACTTTGGTTTTTTTTACAAAATGCATAGCATTACTTATGCACAACAGAATATTGCTTCTTTAAACATTAGTCCTTACCGGACCAATGATGCAGATTTCAAATATTGGATCTTATGTCATCTCTAAGACCATGAGTGCATAATCTTGCAATCACAAAAGGCAAGTTCACACTTGCTCATGTCCTTTGATTATTTTCTGTAAAGTATTTTGCAAATCCAATGTTGTCATCACCTGCACTTGAAAAAGGTCAGAAAACACTATTTTCATAATAATATGATTATAGGTTATTTACCATGAGGTAATAACCTACTATGAAAGTTCCGGTGGTAAAGGAACATATTATCTAGGACTTAACAACCAATGTCGCCAGTGATTCTTGCGCCGTATATCACGTGTTAACCATGAGACTTGGAATAGGACAGAGAAGTCAGTTGTATATTCTTCCTCTCGCATGTAGCTGGATGTGCAGGTCGTGGCTGTTATCACTCATAGCGTGCATATTAATTGGTAATTCATAGAGGATATGCAGCATATGGGTGGGAACCCTCAATGTCCCACGATAGTTCTGGCATCTAACGGTCTGTACAAACCATTGCCGTAATTCAATATGTGGGCATGGTGTACACAAAGGAGGCATGCGGGGTCGCGAAGGGGGCAGTGATTGGCTTGGATCTTAGACTGGGCCCCATACCAAGGAAGTATGGACAAGGTCATGACTTGGTTGTGCAAGAAGGCTAAGGTCTCTCATGGGTAAAGTGATGCACCTCTGCAGAGTGTAAGAACTGTAACTTGTTACTCCCTGTTCTGGGAAGGAGCTGCGAATGCGGCGGGAAAGGAACTCCATGAAAGTTCTAGTAAACCCGTGAAGGCTGACGGACATAGCTTTTCAGAATAAAAGCAACCTTTGAAGAAATGTTTATGAAAACTTGCATTGCCTACGATCTACGGTCTGTGGCTGTAGATATAGTGCATCAAACACTCCTTTTCTAGTGAACTTGCTGAGTACGCTCGTACTCAAAGTATCTTCTTAACCCTTGCTAGGTTCTAAAGCCAGTACAGACAATGTCTACATCAAGTTATGCTCCAGGAATCATCACCAGAATCTAAAGTTCTCCAATGAAGTCAAGAAAGTCAACATATACATCAACTCAAGTGAAGACGAAGTTACTGATTAGATAGGAACATAATCTCTAGCCATAGAACCTATTTCTATAGCGTATTGCAATAGCAGCAATGCCAGACCATTAGTTAAAATACTAGTCTTAGTAATATGATAGTTTTTGAGTTGTTTATTTTGGATTCTTCTTTGTAAGAATATTCTTTCTCACTCTTTAACCTACAGTGTTCTCTGGATCTTGTGTAAGAGTTGAGTTGTAACCTATAGTCATGTCTTGGACCTCCTGTGTTTCTGTTGTACCACTCTAAGGGATATAATACTAGTGAACGGTGTTTCATTGGTGTTATGTCAACGACTATAGTGTACTACATCATGCAGTGGTATGCTGGGTCACCGCAAAAAGTGAGCTTGCTTTGACTGTGGCTTAGACTTTACCATGTCATGTTAGATGTTGTTTTGACCTTATGCTTAGTGATTATTGTTGTATCATGACTTGCTCCAAACAATTGAGATTGCTTAGTGTGCCTTGAAAGAATCATGCGTTGTTTTAGCATACAAAAGCATAGTATTGTGGTATTATCATTTGATGCTTTGTTTGGGTTGACTTGGCACATGCTCACACCATACTATGACTATGAACCAGTCACCATAGCCTCTATGATAATTTAGTTTTTGACTTGTGGTACCACTTTATGCTTTGATTAGTAATGTTTTGTCGCTCTTCATGATTATGGCCATTATTGCTCTCTTAGTTGGTCGCTCCTAGTCTTTTGCTAGCCTTCACTTGTATTGAGTAAGCTCTACTCATGCATCCAACTCCCAAGAAACCAAGTTATTCCAAAGTGTCCACTATAAATTCCTATAGATGGTGTGTTACACCATTTCAAGTATATTCTTGTTTTATCTACCTTCCAATTAAAAAGTCACTTTGTTATGTGAAAGTTAGTGATTAAAGTTCTCACAAACTTGATGGCACACTTTATTTTTCTTGCCCCTAATAAACTTGAACCATTGTTTCATCTATGTTGTATATGCTTGCACTTAAACGTTGGAATTAGGAGAACCATGTTGTCATAGGGAACACTTTAAACATTGCACCTATACATTGTACCCAGTTGATATCATGCTCTTTTGTTTATGGATGGCATCGGTGTGAAATGAAAGGGGATCTTGTAAGTCCATTGAGTTATGTATGTGTGTTAGAGAAACGCCTGGGCCGCTAGACTAAGCCATGCCTAATAATGGTGGAAACTTGCAGCATCGCCATAGTGAGCAATCTATGAAGCATTCTTCTTATAAAAAAAGAGATTGAGAAAAATAAAAAAAGATGAGAAAATAGGAAAGAGAGAAAAAAACACCATTTTCCCATGGTAAATAAGAAGATTGCTGAGATGCTCATTGTCTGCTTGCCTTGTCATTTTGTTATGGGATAGCTTCTGTATCATAGGGGAAGGGGTACCCCGTTGGCGTTTCTCTATGATACATATGTACTTACTATGACAAGAACTTACCGGTGAATAAAGTTGAGTAGCATGAGGAGCGGCCCTCGTACTCATGGGACATGAGATTGCCAACTTATACTTTGTCAAGCATATACTCCATAGTTTGTTCACTTTAACCTTAATTACTTCAAGATGCTTATGATAGGGGCAGTTAGAGCTGAAAGCTAACAAGTACCATAATTTTTGGAAGCTCTTTATGAGACTTGAAATCCCTGCTTCCCTTTGAAGGGCCTTTCTTCCACTATTATATTGATTATTCACCTTCTATCTTAGGAACCAATTAAGAGAGCATAGTTGTCATTCTTAGTTCTATGTGCATTTTCCCAAAACTTATTGATTGATTCATATTGTTGATATTGCTTGCTCTTGAACTATTTGTATATAGTCACCCTTAGGAACTTTGAAGGTGTCATATGCATTTATGTTTTTCTACTCCATGAGGGAAAAGCTGAATGCCACTATGCTATGTTTTTCTATATGTGAAGCAAACAAACGTCTTTCAATGCATTATTATTCATGATCTTTGTTTGTATCCTTTCATGTTGCAACAATAGTTGCTTTGTCTTATTTTTAGAACTTCATCTTTTATTCCCATGTTTAGAGTGCTTTGATCTCATATTTTAATGCTTGCAAATGGTTTGATATTGATTGTGATGGTGCATGTCACCTAAAAAAATATTATTTTTATCACTTACCTACTCGAGGACGAGCATGAGTTAAGCTTGGGGATGCTTGATACGTCATAAACGTATCTATAATTTTTTTATGTTCCATGATTGTTTAGTATCTACTTTGCTTTGCTTTGTCTACACTTTGAGGTGTTTTTATATGTTTTCCAGAACTAACCTATTAACAAGATGTCACAGTACTAGTTGCCTATTTTCTTTTGTTTTTGGTTCTAGAAAAGGCAGAAAATGAATATTCTCGGAATTGGACGGGACAAAGGCCAAAGTCAATATTTCACCGAGGGGAACATGGAGCCAGAAGACGAGATGGAGGAGGGCCTCGAGGGGGCCACACCCCCTGTCCACATGGCCAGTCCTGGCCCGTGCCTGGGGGGTGCAGCCACCTCGAGCACCCCCTCACCCCCCCCCCTTTTCCTATAATAAGCCCCTACACCTAAACCCTAAGTACCTGATCAATCTTCCACGAAACAATCTGTAGCTGCTGCTACCATCGTCCCTAGATCGGGGGGATCTGAAGCTCTTCTCGGCACCCTGCCGGAGGGGAGAGATCATTCCGGAGGCCTTCTTCATCACCATGCCAGCCTCCGGTATGATGTGTGAGTAGTTCCACCTTGGACTATGGGTCCATACAGTAGCTAGATGGTTGTTTCTCGTCCTTTGTGCTACCATGTTTAGAGGGGAATCGCCTTCTCGCCTAGCCAGGGGATGAAGCGACTGAGAGCCGTGACTCGCCCGGCCAACTTATGGACGTCGCGCAGGCACTCGGGTTTGCCGAGCTAGGAGATCGTGTTGATCTTGGTGGGGTTCGCCTTGATTCCTCGTTTGGAGGCGACGTACCCCAGCAGTTGTCCAGTAGGTACACCGAAGGTGCATTTTCTTGGGTTTAGTTTGATCTTGTACATCCGCAGGTTTGTGAAGGTTTCTGCCAAGTTGGCGAGTAGGTCGCCCTCGCGAGTGGACTTCACCACCACGTCGTCGATGTAGACATGGATGTTGAGGCCAATTTGGCTCGCAAGGCACTCCTGTATGCACCTCTGGTAGGTCGCCCCGGTGTTCTTGAGACTGAAGGTCATAGCGGTGTAGCAGAATGCTCCGAATGGCATGATGAACACCATCTTATCCTCGTCCTCGACTGCCATTTTGATCTGGTTGTAACCAGGGTAGGCGTCAAGGAAGCACGGCGACTCCGAGCCCGTGGTCGAGTCTATGATTTGGTCGATCTACGGGAGGACGAACTGCTCCTTCGGGCTGGTGCTATTTAGGTTTGTGTAATCGATACACATTCTCTACGTCCCGTTTTTATTCTCGACTAGGACTGGGTTTTCCATCCACTTGGAGTATTTGATTGGCTGAATGAAGCCTACAGCGAGTAGACGCTACACCTCCTCGGCGATTTCTCGGTGGCGCTCTTCATTGAAGGGCCGCAGCGACTGCTTGATGAGTCGCGCTTTGGGGTCGGCGTTGAGTTTGTGCTCAGCGAGTTCCCTCGGGACACAAGGCATATCGGATGGCTTCCATGCGAAGACATCGCGATTCTTACGTAGGGACTCGATGAGCGCGCCTTCCTATGTTGGGCTCATGCTCGTCCCGATCGTCACCGTCTGGTTGGGGTCGCCTGGGACCAGCTCGACGGTGGGAGTGTGCGTCGTTGCCTCGAAGGCAGTGGAGCCACCGCCCTCCGAGTTGGGCTTCTTGAATATTGTGGGGTCGTCATTATTGACCCCGCTCGCGTACTTGGCGAGCTCCTCCGCGTGGTTGGATTCTGCCGCTATGACGGCGTCGGCGAGCTCAGCGCCTTTGGCCTCGCACTCGGCGGCCATGTTTGGGTCGCCGTGGACAGTGATGATGCCGCACGGCCTTGGGAGCTTCATCGCGTTGTACACGTAGTGGGGCGCCGCCATGAATTTGGCAAACGCCTGCCGCCCCAAGACGCAGTGGTAGGGGTTGTTGAAGGGCACCAGCTCGAATACGATCTGCTCGGTGCGGAAGTTTCCTGGAGTGCCAAAGGTGACTGGCAGTGTCACCTTGCCGATCTGGTACGCCTTACAACCGGGGACGATGCCGTGGAAGGTGGTGTAGGTCATCTCAATCATCGATTGCCGGAGCCACAGTAACCTGAACGTGTCCATGTAGAGAATGTTGATCGAGCTTCCATCGTCCATCAGCGTCTTGGGGAGCCAGTAGTCTGCCACCTTGGGCTTGACCACCAAGGCGACTCACCCTGGATATTCGATCCGTGGCGAGTGATCTTCGCGACTCCAGGTAATCCGTTGCTCGGACCAGTTGAGGAAGCGCGAGACATCGACCTGGGACACCGCATTAACGGTGACGGCGCGAGTGATGACCTTCTTCTCGCACTTGGTGCTTAACCCGGTGAAGGTGTGGAGCGATCCCACGTTGTTCCCGAATGCCCCACCGTTTGGCGGGTGGTTGTTGGGGTCCTCCCGTGCGCGCGGTGCCTTCTTGATCTCCCTCAGTGAGTGGTAGTCGGTGGTCGTGTGAGTGGCGGGCTTCCCCTCCCTAGTGTGGAACACACAGGGCTTGTTGAGGAGAGCCACGGGGTTGAACCTTGGCTTAGCCTTGTAGTTGCCGCCATCGTGACGCTGGCCTCCGTCGCGGCGGAAGCTCTTGGGCTCGCGCGGAGCGTAGCCAGCGTTGGCGACGAAGTCGACTCGCCTGTCACCGTGGCGCTTGTCAGTGAGGCGAGTGTTGCTGTAGCGCAGCTCGGGTCGTCTTCCGTTGTCTTGGCCGCTCGTGCGGCAGTTTCCTCCCGACTCGTCGTCGGTTTCTTGGTTCCGGTCTTCCTCTGCGTACCGTTTGGCGATCCCGAGGAGGTCCGGTATGTTGTCGAGTGTTTTGTACACCCGCTTGAGCTGGCGACCAAGGGCTCGTAGCGGCACGAGGTCTTGAAGCAGTGAATCGTGGTGTTCGGGTGGATGCCGGCCGCTTTGTACCATAGGTTCTGCCACCGCTAGACCCAGTTGCGGGTCGACTCGCGGGGTCCCTGGACGCATCGCTCCAGGTCCTCGATGGTGGTGGCGTGGGTGTAGGAGCCCTCGAAGTGCCTGACGAAGGCGTTGCGCATTTCCTCCCAGGAGTCGATGTTGTCTGTGGGGAGGGTGTTGATCCATTGCCGGCACACTGTAACATCCCAGCATTAGAGCTTATAAATAAGCTAAACACAGATGTGTGCATTGCATTCATGCATAGAAAATCTGAATAATTTTCGCGCTTTTAAATAAAAACTAGTCAAAGTGATTGAAGCTTCTCTTAACCTGATGGAATTGAAGTAGATCATCAAGTTGACTACGATAAGTTTCAACATGACCTTTGCTAAAAACTTATTTTGGGTAAACATGATTTGATCTAAGGGTAGATCAAATGGAATAAAATTAAACCCTAATACATTACTTAATGATTTATATTTGATCCTTAGGTGATCATATCATAGTATTCATTATTATCACTCATGAATACCAAATTATAAATATAACAAAATAATAAGAATGTACAACTATATCTTAATCTCATCTACTTATACCATGAGTATCATGGAAATACCTAACTTTAACTCTCTAGTGAGATTGAGTAGGAAAGAAATCAAAGTCAAGATCATTCACCATATATCTTTCTTCCCATATCAATCCTTATCATCTCTATTGAATCCTATCCTTATATTTGTTGTTCATCAATATTGAGAAATCAACTATTGATTTACCAATTCTTAACCTATTAATTCTTGACCTATCAACTCTTGTACTTATTATAGCATTCACTTAAGTCTTATAAAGAAAGAAGTCAGAAGAGGTAAATAGTGATGCTAGTTTTAGATGTTATCTATAGGATGGGAGTGATTGGAGGAAATCAAATCAATATGGTAACAAAGAAGATTACAAGGATGAAGTCTCAAGATAGTTACCAGGAGTAGTCCTATTGGATCAAGTAGGTATAGTCAATGAATTATATCTCTTAATCCAATAGAGCTAAACAGAAGATAATTATAATACAACTGTAATGTTGTATTGATGAAGCCTCGTTTAGCCAACTGGAAACCTGAATCATAAAGGATCAAAGGATTATAATGATCATGCCATATTCACCAATATTGAATGCTTATACCATGTATAAGTGACATTGGTGGATAAAACATGATTAAACCATAGTATAGATATAGTATCCTAGATTAGACATTACAAGTCACATTAATATAATGTGAGGCTGGAATGTTAGATATTGGAGTCAAGTAGAGACAGGATAGTATGATTAAAATGATGTTAGAGCAACATTGGATTAAATAAGTAGTATTTTCCTCTTTGGAAATACTAAGCACTTGAGGTGAAGTAGGATTTGATGTATACATCTATTGAAGTGATATTAGTGAAGGATGATTAAGGAAGAGTATGATTGGAGTTAGAAGTAACCACTTGTTGGATTGGGGATTATCAGCAATAGAGTAGTTGATATAGCCAAGTATATATATAAATGATTATGAAAGGCTTTAATGACAAGCTCATTGGATTTATAAATGGCTTTAGAAGCATAAAAGGTGGATAAGAATATTCTTGTGAAGCAAAGCTCATCATGTTAACACATGCTGATGGATATAGAGAAGTAATGTATCTAGGAAAGCAATTCCTGAATTAGAAGTCCAGAATTATGAAGTATGGAATATAGGAATTCTTGGTAAACACTAGACCCTAGATATTTACCAAACATATTATCCATTTCATCTAATTGATCTATCATCTTATTTACACAAAGCTTCATAGAAATATTTACTACATCAAATCACTTGAGCCCATCTTTGTCATTTTCAATCATAATTATCATAGGTGCTTATGGAACTATCTTTATTAATTGTTTCTCATAAGTTATCCTAGAAAAAAATTCCACTATTTTACTTTAAATGGTGATATTATTAAAATCACAAACATAAAGACAATAGGTTTAGCCATTAACCTTTATTCACATTAACAAAAGAAAATAAGTATAGTAAGTACCTTAAACCCTAGGGTGAGTAATTACAATTCAGAACTCTAAACTTATTAATAAGTTTTCTCATCAACATCTCATAAATATTCTATCTATAATCATTAGACAAAGTCCTTAATTCATTCCTCTAACCACTCGTCCCATATGAGCATGGAATAAGTGGGGATCCAATATTATAAACCATTCTACCCTATACTATGTGATTAAACACATATAAATAAACCCTATGTATATTATCAAACATTTTTAAACTTAATTACTCCAAATAAAAGTGAAAACAATGTTATAGAAAAGAATATATACAAAGGAAATAAAGAAAATATCACAATACATAATAAAAGTTCACAAATGGATTCTTAATAACTTTATTGTTGGCGCAGTATTCAGCAGATAAAATTTCAAAAAGAAAAGTTCAAACCAAATAAAAAATACAAACCTGAAAACAAAACAGAAAATGAAAAAGGAATAAAACCAGAAAAAAACCCAAAGGAAACACCCAATCTGGCCCACGACCCATTTTCTCTCCTTTCTATTCGTCGCCCGCAGGTCGCAGCCAAACCCCTCCGCTCACTCCGCTGTAGCCCACTCCGGCCCAACAGCATCCCACGTACCCTTTCATCCTTTTCTTTTCTTCTTCCTCACAACTGGCGACAAGCAGCTGCGTGGAGGTGCTCTTGCCGTCGATCTCCCGGCGCCATGATGCTCGCCCCGGCCCTGGCCGAAGATAAGAACCCCGCGACGTGGTTCTCTCCTCGAAATCCCTCATCCTTATCCTCACTTTCTTCCTCTCCTTTCTGTCGGCAACCGAAAACCTAGCCACAGTCATCGGAGCACGCCGGCATGTTGAGTTCGTCCCAGAGTCCATGGAGTGGTCCAGGAGACGCGCCAGCATGCGTAGATCGTCTGTGAGGAGAACCACATCAGGAGAAGCTCGGAGGGAGGCGAATTTCTCGAATCCTTTTCCACGGTGGTTGTCTGAATCCGCAGAATTGTGCTCGCCTCCGGTCACCATCTACATCGCCGACCACACCATCACATCGGGGGTGAGTTTCTGCATCGAACAACCTTAACTGTGTTTCCTAGTATCATCTGTAACTCGAGTTCGTCGTCCGGCCGATGGACGCCACCGCCGTAGGTCATGACCGGAGTAACTCCGGCGACTAAATCGTAGCGTAGACACCACCCCTAGGATCGCCTTGCCCTCACGGTTCCAACCCAACCGTCCACGGTCACTGGGGAGCTTCGGCTCGCCGCCGGTGACCACTTTCTGGTGGTGGTGGTGGCCGTGCTGATGTCACAATGACATCATGCATGCGTCGAGGTTGACGTGGTCAGCTGTTGACTGGTCCTTGCCCTATGGTGTATGACATGGCCCTGGTCCCACACGTCATCGACTAGTTAGGTATAGGAACGGCAACAAATGCCTTTACTACTTTGGGTATGCCATGTGGCAACTTGCCCACGGGTCAGTGACCCTGGGTAAGTTTACTCAGGTGTAAAAAGTAATTTCTGTTTAGGAAATAGATAAAAACATTATAACATTAAATATGAATATTTCCTGAAATATAATATAATGATTAAATCTTGTTTCATTAATAACTTTTGTTTTATAAATCAGAAAAATACATATAATATATGAAAATGTTTAGAAAAATAAAATCTACAATTTAAAACTAATCTCAAATATTATTATGATGATTATTTAAATAAATATTTATAATAAAAGTTTTATAAGTGATAAAACTTTGATAATTAATATTTTAATAATGGTAAATGTTAAAAATATAAATAAAATACGAAAAAACTTAGAAAAATAAGAATTACACTTTAAAATTATAATTATACATTAATATTTCCCTTAATTAAATATTTGTTAATTATTAAGTATTTATATAGTAATAAACCTTATTAAAATCGTATCTTATTATTTATGAATCACAAAAATAAATGTAATATACCAAAATGATCACAAAAATAATACCTACATGTTAAAAATGTGGTATTCCACTTTTGAGTTAAATAAAAGATTAAACAACTTTAATAACTTAAATATAAACTTATTTCCTTAATAGATAATTCATATAAGGTAAATAAAATTTGTTAATATTCCTCAAATTGCCAATTTAGATTTAATAAGTAATACGAGTCTTCAATATTGATAATATGAAGTCAAAATGGTTCAACACATTTTAAATGCAATTTATTTAAATTATCCTACAACCATAAGTGCAGATTATTTTATAAAAGAATCCTTATCCAATCTAAAATCTCCAAGATTAATTATAATAAAATAAATACCATTTCTTTACTTTAACCACAAGTTTATAAACAAATCAAAAACCTATAAGTGAATCCATAAGTAGTAAATAATATTGTTTACTTATCCATAAACCTTAACCATATTATAGGAAGGTAAATCCCTTTATACCATTATAATGTAAACAAATCACTACTCCAATAGAAGTAATGCCATTCTTAAGTAACTCTAAGGAAACAATATAAATTGAACAGGATACAAGTATCATAAGTAATACACCCTAAGTCTATCTACATTCTTAAAGTTACTTATAGTTACAAAGCTTTAAGTATAATGCTAAAAACTTTATTACATACTTTATAGTTAACTTCGGTCTGTTATAATTAAATTGTAAAGCATCTCAAGTCCAAACTATTCAAGCAAGCACCAACAACATCAACCACATCTGATTAACCACAAAGATTATTTAAACCTTAATAAAGGAATCTTTTCTTCAAAAGTTATTCGTTTTGCCACTTCAATCAACATATGACAATTAATAGTAAACACCTTACTTTATACTTTACTTGTATAATAAGATTGTTAATACTTAAATTCTTTATAAGTGACATTACTTGTAAAGTAAAACTTGAAGATAAACAATTAAGATGTAAGCAACCTTGAGTAGCATTCCATACTGTGTATTTTGTTGTTGTGTAAATACATGTTGTTTCCCACACACTCACAAGCCATAATAAGAAGCACATGTATGAAACTTTATCTAAACGGGCAACACATTCCAAGGAAAAAACCCTTTCCAGTATCCAAACCCTAGAACAATGTTATTCTCGGGATTCACGTTTATCAACTTGCATTACATTACGTATGCATAAAAGCATCTTGCTTCTTTAAACATTAGTCCTTACCGGACCAATGATGCAGATTTCAACTATTGGATCTTATATTGTCTTGAAGACCGTGAGTGCATAATCTTGCAATCACAAAAGGCAAGTTCACACTTGCTCATGTCCTTTGATTATTTTCTGTAAAGTATTTTGAAAATACAATGTTGTCATCACCTGCATTTGAAAAAGGACAGAAAACACTATTTTCATAATAATGAGATTATAGGTTATTTACCATGAGGTAATAACCTACTATAAGAGTTCCGGTGGTAAAGGAACATATTACCTAGGACTTAACAACCAATGTCGCCAATGATTCTTGCGCTGTATATCACGCGTTGACCATGAGATTTGGAATGGGACAAAGAAGTCAGTTGTATCTTTTCCCTCTCGCATGGAGCTGGATGTGCGGGTCGTGGCTGTTATCACTCGTAGCGTGCATATTATTTATGGTAATTCATAGAGGATATGCAGCATATGGGTGGGAGCCCTCAACGTCCAACGATAGTTCCGGTATCTGAACGGTCTGTACTGCCATTGCCATAATTCAATAGGTGGGCTGGCGTACACCAAGGAGACATGTGGGGTCGCGGAGAAGGCAATGATTGGCTTGGATCTTAGTCTAGGCCTCACACCAAGGAAGTGTGAACGAACCTGCAATTCGGATGTGCAACAAAGCTAAGATCTCTCATGGGTAAAGTGACGCACCTCTGCAGAGTGTAAGAACTGTAACTTGTTACTCCCTGTTCCGGGAAGGAGCTGCGGACGCGGCAGGAAAGGAACTCCATGAAAGTTCTGGTAAACCCGTGAAGGCTGACGGACATAGCTTTTCAGAATAAAAGCAACCTTTGAAGAAATGTTTACGAAAACTTGCATGGCCTACGACCTATGGTCTGTGGTTGTAGATATAGTGCATCAAACACTCCTTTTCTAGTGAACTTGCTGAGTCCGCTCATACTCAAAGTATCTTATTAACCCTTGCTAGGTTCCAAAGCCAGTACAGACGACGTCTACATCAAGTTATGCTCCAAGAATCATCATCAAAAGCTAAAGCTCTTCAATGAAGTCAAGAAAGTCAACATATACATCAACTCAAGTGAAGACAAAGTTGCTAATTAGATAAGAATAGAATTTCTAACCATAGAGCCTACTTCCGTAGAGTATTGCAATAGCAGCAATGCAAGCCTAGTAGTTCAGTTGCTAGATTTATAAGTATGGTAGCTATGAGTTATTTCTTCCTGATTCTTATTCGTAAGAAGTTTCTTTCTCTCTCTTTAACCTAGAGTGTTCTCTGGATCTTGTGTAAAGAGTTGAGTTGTAACCTATAGTCATGTCTTGGACCTACTGTGTTTCTGTTGTACTACTTTGAGGGATGTAATACTAGTGAATTGTGTTTCATTGGTGTTATGTCAACGACTATAGTGTACTACATCATGCAGTGGTATGTTGGGTCAGCGACACGCTCCCTCCATCATCAGGGGGAGGTAGCGGGCAGCGAGCAGGTCGGTGTGGCTGGCGATTCCCATCGCCATGAGGTACGTGTCCAGCCACACGGAGGGGTCGTACGAGGGGTCGTACTTCTCAATTTCCTTTGGCGCTTTGAAGTTCGCCGGGTACTTTTCGCCTCGGAACATTGGTCCGAAGAACAGGGGGCCGACTCGGCTGAGCGACCCCCTCTCACCGTCGCGGCGATTGGTGAGTGTGTGCCTCAGGTCGTCAGGCTGGCGTGCGCGCCAGCTCTAGTTTTTGATGATGTGGGTCTGCGCGTCGACTGGCTGCCCATTGGCAGCGACCATGTTGTTCGTGGGGCGCGGGTCGTTGGTGGAGAGTGTCGTGTTCGCGGGTCGCGGTTGGAGCTGCAAGCGCTCGGGGGCGGGCAATTTAGGGTGTTTTCCATCGTCGGGCGGCCGCTCGAGGCCGCCATGCTTCTTTATGAGCGGGAGTACACGCGTCCCCGCGAGTCTAATCCCGCGGCTTGCTTCTCGACGGCCTTGGAGAGTAAGGCCCTGGCCTATTGGATCTACAGGGCGCCTTCCCCGGTCACGTTGATGTTTTCGACCACGGCTCGACTCGCGATGACGTTGTCCATCGGAGTAGAAAATAGCGGGAGGCCGTTCGCGTCCCGCTCCTGCGCGGAGATCATGATACACGGTTGGTTTGGAGGAGGCGTGCGGCCGAGAGGTGGTGGGGGAGCACCGTTCGCTGACGCGCCTGGTGGTGGTCGAGCGTTTCCTCCTGGTGGCGCGTTCTCGTAGATCATGCGATCGGCCACGCGGGCCGGTCGGTCTCGTCATTGAAGTTCAGGGCGCGGCCCTGAACGGTGGGATTCAGGGGCGACCTGATGCGTAGATGGTGGTAGCGCGAGAGCTCCTGCACCGTCACCTGCTCGAGGCGAAATTTTTTGCGCTCGGCTTGTTCCTTATGGACCGCCTCCTCCAGTCGCAGGCGGAGTTCTTCGACCTCCATCGCCGTCGCGGTCAGTGGGATCAACGTGGAGAAGGGGTCTGGCGGGGCATCCGCGCCGCTCGCCATGTAGGTCGCCACGTTGCGACCGGATCCGGCATCGAAGTCGCTGGAGTTCTCTGATCCGGAGTCAGAGTCGAAGATCCCAAGGATGGAGGGATCCTCGAAGTCCCCCACGTTGGAGACTTGGGTGATGGAGCTCGCGATGATGCGGTGATGATGGATCCGGCGACTAACGCCGGGGTCGCCGAGTCGGCGTCGTCGTTGAGGGCCGTGTTGTTCGCGACCATGATGGTTTCAGCGATGTTGTTGTTGGTCGATTCGTACTCGGAGGCGAGGCGTGCGGAACTGACTCTTGGAGAGCCGGTCACGTGGTGGCGACTCGCGGATGCGAGCCGAGTCCTCCGAGATGATGGTGTCGGTGAAGCCGACGAAGAGGCTGATTGTGCCGACCGGCATGATCACGCTGTGCGTGACGGGGCGCGCCGCCGGGACGTAGCTACTCAGCAAGATATGGAGGATATCGCCGATCACGATCATGCGGCCGGTGGTGATCATCTCGTTGATGGGCAGATTAAATCTCGCCGCAGAACACCGGCCTGACCGGCCAGGCCCATGGTGGGCGCCACTGTCATGGGAATGGCCACGACAGATGCTGCAATCGGCAGCGAGTAGTAGAATGAGGGGCAAGGGCAGCCAGCCATCTGCGGTGCGAGATGAGGGTGAAGACACAAGGATTTACCCAGGTTCGGCCCTCGGGAGGGTAAAGACCTACTCCTGCTAGATTGTATTGATGAGAGAGTACAAAGGGCGAGCTCGACAGCAAGCGACGAGTCACAGGGGGTGTATGATGGAACGTGTCCTCTATGCGTACCCTAGGGAGGTTTATATAGGCTCACCTCGCTAGGGTTTAAAGACCTACAACCGAATTAGTTAAGGATTCAGAGGATACTTGACCTAACCCTACTGGGCCTAGCTACGCTTCT
This sequence comes from Avena sativa, assembly GCA_916181665.1. NCBI lineage: Eukaryota > Viridiplantae > Streptophyta > Magnoliopsida > Poales > Poaceae > Avena > Avena sativa. Next base: position 325,083,445 of record OV702280.1, read on the forward strand.
GGGCCTCCAGCTTCCAACCGCATGACTCCTCGTTAAGTCTTGATCCAGTCGCCATCCTGCAGGCCCACTCGCTGGCAGCTTGGGCCAGTAGGAACGTCCTGCTGGGTACACTCAACATATCCCCATCATTGTGAGCTTCGTTCATGATCAAGATCATATATTTGTAATCATGCATGTTCTGTTTGCAGGGATCCGATGGATATTGAGATTACTATGTCAGATTGGTTAACGGTTTTGTCTTATTGATTCTATCATGTCTGTGTTGTTTGAGATCTTGCATGCTCTCCGTTTCTAGTAGCTATCTTGTCCAAGTAGATGCTAGTGACTCCAAGAGGGAGTATTTATCGATAGTGGGTTCATGCCTCTATTGAATCTAGGGAAGTGGCAAAAATCTCTAAGGTTGTAGATGTGTTGTTGCTACTAGGGAGAAAACAGCGATTTTTTGTTCATGGAACAATTGTATTGTTTACTTTACACACTTTGCTTAAAGCAGTTATCCGTTGCTTGCAACTTAATACTGGAGGGGGTTCGTATGATAACCTGAAGGTTGATTACTAGACATAGATGCAGTTGGATGGCGGTCTATGTATATTGTTGTAATTCCCAATCGAATCTCATAGGATCATGAATGTCTAGTATTGTATTGTTATCGCTAGCTCAGTCCTATCAATTGCCGTGTTGTAATTTGTTTACCCAGCATGTTATGTTATTTATCTTAAGGAGAACACCTCTAGTAAACTGTGGACCCCGGTGATGACCCACAAGTATAGGGGATCACAACAGTCTTCGAGGGTAGTATTACCCAATTTATTGATTCGACACAAGGGGAGCCAAAGAATACTTATAAGCCTTAACAACCGAGTTGTCAATTCAGCTGCACCTGAAAATAGTCTTGCTCGCAGAAGTTTATCAATAGCAACAGTTTTGTAGTACCAATAGCAAAGTAGCAGTAGCAATAAAACAAAGGCAATAGTAACAATAGTAGCAAACAGTAGGATTCGAGTGCGATAGGCATATGGATGGATGGACGAGACTATTCATATAACTTCAAGATCTAGGGAATTTGCAGATAAATTAGATAAAGCATCCAAGTACTAAACAATCATAGGCATGTGTTCCATATATAGTCATACGTGCTCGCAATGATAACTTGCACAACATCTTTTGTCTTGTCAGCCCGTTGCAGCGGGGCCTCAAGCGAATCTACTGGCAATTAAGGTACTCCTTTTAATAGAGCACCGGAGCAAAGCATTAACACTCCATGAACACATGTGATCCTCATATCACAGCCATCCCCTCAGGTTGTCCCAATTTCTGTCACTTCGGGGCCTTTGGTTCTAGACAATAATATGTGGACACAACTTGCAGACAAGACCAAAAAAAATACTATCATGATGAATCAATAATATGTTTAGATCTGATATCATGGCACTCAGGCCCTAGTGACAAGCATTAAGCACAACAAGTTGCAACAAAGTCAAATAGCACTAACAAGAGATACTAGGCACCATGCCCTAACAATCTTATTCGATTACATGATAGATCGCATCCAATCCCTACCATCCCCATAGCCTACAACGGGGGATTAATCACTCATGGATGGGGGAAACATGGATGGTTGATGGAGAGGTGTCGGTGATTATGATGGCGATGATCTCCTCCAAAACCCCGTCCCGGCAGGGTGCCAGAACGGAGTTTCTGATTCCGAATCGCGGTTTCTGGTGGTGGCGGTGAAGCGGAACTCTATCTGGAAAAATGTCGAACCCCCTAGAGTTTTTAGGTCAGGGGGCTTCATGTAGGCTAAGAGGGAGGCCGAAGGGGTGCCCGAGGTGGCCACACCCCCTCCAGACGCGGCTAGGCCCAGCCCGCGCGGCTAGGGGTTGTGGGCCCACCTCCACCTCATCTTCTGGCTCTATGAGTCTTCTAGTAAAATAGGATTTTCGCGATATTTTATGGATTTTTCCTGAAAGTTGATTTTCTGCACAAAAACGGGACACCAAAGCAATTCTGCTGAAAACAACGTCAGTCCGTGTTAGTTGTATCCAAATCACATAAATTAGAGGAGAAACAATAGAAAAAGTATTCGGAAAAGTAGATACGTCTTGGACGTATCACCCGGTCCAATCTTTACCATCGATACATCTTCCACTGTTACTGTTTACTTTCTGCAAGCCACCATTACCTTCCAAACCATACGGTTAATCCTTTGTTTTTAGCAAATGGGTGAGATTGACAACCCCATTGTTCGTTGGGGCAAAGTCTTGAGTTTGTGTTGTGCAGGTTTCCAAGTTGCTAGCAACACCTTTCAGTCGTTTCCTTCCTCCTACTAGTTCGATAACCTTGGTTTCTTACTGCGGGAAAACTTGTTGTTGTGCTCATCATACCTTCCTCTTGGGGTCTCCCAACGAAGCTCTACAATGATCTGAGCTACGCAATCAACAGAGAGGCCACCCTATGCCTAGGAGGAGTGGTGATGATGATGGCGTCGATTTCCCCCCTCGTTGGAGGCTCCGGTACGGCAGGATCTACCCTCTCCCGGAGTAGGAGAGGACTTTCGCCTCCGCATCCACCTTTGTAAATCGTGGGGAAAATATGGCATAGGTTTTCTGGCGATACAGACACATCTATAAAAAGGAGGGGCCGAGACGACGCTCGAGGGCCGAAAGAGCCTAGGTGGCGCGCCTAGGGGAGTGGGCGCGCCCCAGCACTCTTTCGGGCCTCGTGGATCCCCCCTCTTCATTATTTGGCCCAATTTGATTTTTCAGGTGAAAACTCCTCAGGTATTTTTCCTTCTATTTATTGACGTCCAGAAGGTCCCTAAAATAACAAAACATGAAAAAGGAGGTTTTCTACCTCCCAGAAATTAAATACCAATGAAAGGGACTTTGTAGGAAAGTCTCGTAAATCATCTAAATATGCATAAAAAATATGCATAAATAATGATGGATCAAGGTAAATATGATTCTAAACAGTGCATAAAGGTCCTAAAAATGATGATAAAAAATGCAAGTATCACCGTTGTCGCGATAGCTACTATTGCGGTATCCACAGCCGCGGTTGCCATCGTCGCGCCTATCAACGTAGCCCGTCGCGACCATACCAACTTTATCGTGGTCTTCGTAACCTCACATTCTTATTTTTACTCAGTGATCGCACCTGCGTTCGAGGTCGTCTTAATCATCTGAGCATGCTCGGTTGTTGTGGATGGCGTATTCGTCTTCCGCCCAATGATTCGCGATATCCATCAGGTGATCAATGGTATTGGGCTTGGTGCATCCTAGCTCCTCTTTGAGCTGTCGACGGTGTACGCCATTGTGGAACGCGTCGATTGCTCGCTCTTCATAGATGTCTTCTGCAGAATTCTTGATGATGGACCACCGCCGGATGTACGAGCATAGGGACTCGTTGGGCTTCTGGCAGCAGGCGCGAAGTTTTTCGATTGATGGCATACGCTTGTAGGAGCCCTTGAAATTTCGGCCAAAGCTGTACACCATCTCCTCCTAGATGCAGATCGAACTCGGGGGAAGGTTGTTGAGCCAGGCTCATGTTGCGCCCTTCAGCTATAGCTGCAGGCATTGCATGGTCGTGTTCTTGCATCCGCCATGGCAGTTGACTGACTGGATATGGTCATCCAGCCAGATTTTCGGCTCCTGGAGGCCATCGAACTTTGGTTTGTCCGAAGGAAGCTTGAAGCCTTTGGGCATCCGAGTTTGTTGTATGGCTCGACTGAAACATTTGGCGCCACAAAACTCCCTGTCTTCGTTCTCTGACTCGGTGGAGTAGGCACGCTTGGCACATCTTGTCGATTTGGGCTGTGTGATCTCTTCACGAGCATCGTAATTGTCGCTTCTTCGCCGCGGGCTATGGCGTCGCTGCAACAGGTCGTGATCATCCTCATCGGATGATGGCGAGCGATTCCTTGCGAATGTCAACGTTGCTTTCTTTGGCTCCGGAGTTGGATCTCTGGACAGTGCGACTTCTACCAGCCCAAGGCCAGCGATGGTAGATCGATGGACGGAGGATCATGGATCCCTGACCGGTGGTTGTTTGGTTAGCATGTACGTGGTAGCTGCTATCACCGCGGCTTGTAGTGTCTTGGGTATCATATTACCCTACTAGTCCACCGACATGAAAGAGAAGTCGAGGGCTTTGGTGGCCTTGCACCTTGCATCCGTGCCTAGATGGTCCAGCCGAGAGTGCTTCTCGTCGGCGTCGCCATCGTTTCCCTTTGAGGAGGACCCGACGATAGAATAGAGTGTTGCTCGCCTAGCACTCGATTCAACAGATGCCTTCTTGCACTGCTCGAGTTGAGCGTGCATCGCCTATTGGCGGTTGTGATCCTTTACGACGAGCCAATGGTAGCCCATCAGCATGTCGTGAGATGCGTCATTTGGTAGGGGATTGCCTCATAAGGCTTCCCTAACCCTCTCCCACTCGGGGTCGGAGAGGTGGATCTGAGAACGACCTGACCTACCCCTGCAATTAGCGTTGGGGTATGGAGGGGCGTCATTGTTGGCGTTGGGATTGGGAGGGTCATCGTTCTTGGCGTTGGGATTGGGAGGGTCGTCGTTCTTGGCGTTGGGATTGGGAGGGTCGCCCCCGTTCCCGGCGTTGTCGTGAGTGTCATCGCCACCGTTGATGATGACATCACACATATAATGATGGGGGAGGCTGTTACTCTCATAGCTATCTAATCCGGAGCCATAGGCCTCCTCTCCTGGCGGTGGATCGTACATGCCAGAGTCACAACTGTTGTTGCTATCCCCGTCGTAGATCGATGCGGGAGCATTGAGCTCGCTCAGCATGCTGATTGGTGATTGTATCCACAAAGCAACAGTGATCGACAGTGGCGTCACCCGCTCGAGGAGATGAAGTGTGTCGATCTTTCCAACTTAGAAGCATAGGCTCCCGATCACCATATCGACTCCGTCTGCTATGGAGTCAAAGGCCGGGCGTGTTGTCGGCGAGTGGATGGTGAATTCGATGGCGCCGAAGAGAAGGTGGTTCTCTAACAAAGATGAATCGTAGACCACAGGTGCTGGGCCGTCGATATCACAACATCAGCGCGCCCAGTTCCCATAGACGGCCCCAATTGACGTGGGGTTAACACGTCAATGCCCATTGTTGATGGACTTGGGTTTGAGGAAGAGGGGTGCACTAGATCTCGTTCGGCTAACATGCAAGCAACTCGGGGTCACGGTGTTTACCCAGGTTTAGGCCCCCGGAGGAAAAATCCTACTCCTGCTTGTCTTCTCTTGATTATCAAGGAACCGAAGGTTACAGGGGGTGCCTTGATGGTGATGGTGCACAGATGTAATCTGGCGGGAGTATGCGCTACGTTTTGTATGTCCTTCTCGTCATTCCCTCCTGGCCTTTACATGGGGAGGCCAGGTCTCAGGATAGAGGTTAAGTCGGTTACAAGTTAGGGTTTTTCCTTTTAAAGTTTCTATCTTAAGCTAGCCGTATCCTCCAAGGAGTCGCATCCTTCATGGGACTGGGCCACCCTAATCTTTCTAGGCTTCGTCATCAGGTATGGATCCTCACGTGGGCTCTCGCTGGGCCAAACCGGACAGGCCAATCTTGGGTACCCACAGGGAATACCCATGTCAACTTGATAACTCGAGGCACGCAGCTGGAGCCGTCGGCATGTGTCAGTGCCTGGGGTGGCCGGTGTAGCAGTCTCAATAAGGAGGAGTGCCTATAGTCATGCCCCGTAGAATAGAAAATTTCACCGAATTGTGTTAACAAATCTCGTGTCATAATCGTGTTATGCTTGATCCTCGATAGATCAATTGGGCGCCTACAACAATATAAGTAATAACATAGTGTCAAAGTTTTCAAAAGACCAACACAGATATGTCAACAAGGCCCGCACAATAATTTGTACTCTCCCATCATCATAGAGATCAAATGCTTCGATTCGATCACCGTTCCAAAAAAAGTCCTTCGGTCACCCAATTCTTCTTCTCACTCTTAATTTTGGACAATAATAATGGCTAATGTGGCTTTGGACGACACCGTCTCCCCTCCCCCAAAGGCATCTTTTTCGTCCGACGTTTTCTCTTTTGGGCTCTAACGGCTGGAGATGCTCTTGATCCACAAAAATTAAAAATTGGTGCAAGTTGTCAAGACGAAACATCCTTTGGTCATGTTCCTCATATTGTAGGCATGGAGTGACTTTTTAGAAAGCAGATGAGATGATGTTTCCTATTTCCGTTTCAGAAATTGATAAACCCGCCGCACACAGATCTTGCAAATAGTATTTAGCATCTACTCCGTTTTATTCCGAGGCGGCCATGTATGGGCCCATAGAGGTGAGGTTCCAAGTGATGTCAAATCAACTTGATGCTCAGTATTTTAGAGAGAAAAGTAAGAAATACTCTCTCCGACTCCTATACATTAAAAGATGTTTAGATACATTTATTTTACAAAACTAAAATATTTTATATTTCTGAACAGAGGGAGTATGTTGTACGAACATGCCGCGTTAGAGGTTAATGCATTTGATACATAAGAAGTCGCTCGAAGTTGTTAGGGCAACTCCAACTATGTGTCCCATTTCGCACACCGGTTCTATCTAAATCGGTTAGTTTGGGTGGCCCGCGGTCAAGCGGGAGCCCCATGACCTCCTTGGACAGGCCGTTGTACCCAACGACGTCCCCTATTTATTTGTGGCTGTGCAATTTCAGTCATTTCCATTTTGCACGGTACACACATAAATAGTATTAATTTAGTGAAAATGGTAGCAAACTAAAGTAGTACTACAAGGTAGTTCATGAAACAAACAAATTCTTATTCTTTCTCTGCTAATTCTACTAATCCTAACCATAACCCTAGATCGGCGATGCTATTCATCATCGTTGGAGCGTAGTCCCTCAGATGTCGAGGTATCGGAAGGCGGTGCTATTCATCGTCGCCGAAGCGCAAAACCCTCAGATGTGAGGCAGCGGAAGGCAACATCGTTAAGTGGGTGTCGCTGCCGAACAAGGCCCTACTCCTCCTCGAGAGAGCAGATGCTTGCCTTTTACCTATCGAGCTCCTCCTGAGCTTCTTCGAGGAGGACGCGAGCAGCCACGTCGGCGATCTAAGTGAGCCTGGTCAAGGGCTCACATGCTATTCATCTTCGTGTTGGGTTCTGGGCAGAAAATCGAAAAAATTACTACGACGGATCGCCCTGATGCCCAAGATCTATCTACTATCAGTATAGTAACGGCTGAAGGTTTTAGATGCATACCCTTGTTTTCCGAAAGCAGTTAACGTTCCGAGAGGAACATGGTTGATGTAGTCGTGCTCGTAGCCGACCTCAAGGTCGCGATGCTCCTCGCAAGTAACCTCTTGCTCCATCACCATGCAACAGTCCGGCTAACGACATCCAAAGTGGCCCAAGTGTTGCACCTCGTGGCTTCGTACACATACGGTTTACGACGAGAACCTCTGTCTTCCCGATCACGCCAGGAGTGCGGAAGTAGATCTACGGCTTCATAATCCCCATAGCGCAATGGCGTACTGCGGATGCGTCATCTCTTGCGCGAACTGCCCTGGGCCGTGCTAACGCGTGTAGACAACTAGATAGAGAGATTGTAGAGGAGAAGGAGTTCCCAACTCATGGGATCTGTATATTGATTTTATCCTCCAAGGGGAGAGGGGGGCCTCTTTATATTAGGGGGGAGGGGGCAGCCTTGCCCCTCCCCCAAGCCATATAGGCGGAGTCCAAGGGGGGAGGAGGCGTCGTCCAGGGGTGGGGGAAGCCATGGGGCGCCCCAAACCCTAACCCTATGCACCCTAGGGTTCCCCCTAGGCGCATGGGACCTTAGGGCCCATCTGGGTGGCCTTCCCTCCATCGGTTTCCCTCATGGGCCCTTTTCCCTAGGAAATTAGGCCCATTAGTGGAATAACCATTTAAACTAGATTTGAATACTCCCTCTGATCCATAATAAGTGTCGCTCATGTAGAGTACAAACTTTGTACTACATGAGCGACACTTATTATGGATTGGAGGGACTATTATATTTAATATTAATTACATTAATTAATATGTAAATACATATTATAAAATCCGATTCGACCCGAAGCACCTTTCGGTTCCCCTTTTATATCCTCCGAATAACTTCGGAACATCCCGAAACCATTCCGGTCCTCTCACCGGAACCTTTCTGGTTTCCTTTCTTTCTCCGAATAACTTCGGATCTTTCTCCTCGAAACAATTCCGGCTCTCTCTTTCTCATCTATGATTCCAACTTACGGATAATCTCTAGCTCGTCGTACCATTTAGTGGATCCCCTCACGGCTCGGGAACAGCTACAGACATGAACTATACTCTCTTGCGTCAATGATCAATATCGGGACCGTGATGCCCATAATTATCCCTGTGCATTCTAGATTGAAGATGATGTTTGAACCGTAAACGTCGAGTCCATTTACCTTTGTTTCTTCGATACTACTTGTCTGATATACGATCGTTAAGGTATCTTGATACCTTGTTCAATCTCGTTACCGACAAGTACTGTTTACTTGTTAACGCGATATTACATCCCCGTGACCTAGTCACATGTTGCAACATTTATGGATGTAATCTCACCAAGTCGGTCTAATTGTATCTTACCCGTCACTAGGTGAAAAAATCCCGCTCTTAACGTAATCTCCTTAACCTGTTCCTCCGGATACCCAACGTACACCTTTATAACCACCATTTCACCGAGTGACGTTTGATGCAGTCAAAGCAGCCTCAGAAGATAGTGATTATGATATGGTCTCACGGTCTAAGGAGAAGGAGACTCGTTTTTGACTATTGCAATGATGAACTTTGTGACTTGACCGTGTCGCAATATTTGAGGATTGTCCATCACATCATTCACTAATGATATGATCTCATTGTCAACAGTGCTATCACTTCATAATTAGGAAACCTTGATCATCATGTTACCCAACGACCTAGTAATAGAGGATATTAGGGACTTCTGCTTCATATCACACCTGTACCAAAGCACTTGATACGGTTATAGCACAATATGAAACTATTATGAACTTATTGGGATATGATAATAATAAACCTTTTATTATTTTCATCTAGGGCATATTCCCTTCACTTTGGCATAAAGACTTCCATGAGAACATCCCACCCGAAAGGGCGACTGGTGGACCGACATATGGGTCCTTGCTGCTGTGCCGAGACGGAGCCCCCGTTTTCCGCGCCATGGGAGGGACGTCGCAGTCGCGATCCACATCCATGGATTTTAAGGTTTGGCGGCAACAGATGGCGGCTGGGTGATAGCGGGAAAAAGAGAGGTGCGATCCCGATGAGCGAGTTGTCTGCTGGGTCGCAAAGCCAACTCAAATTTAGGCCGAGAATACGGGTAAAAGGACTGGTCCGGGCCGCGGGGTTCGTTTGCGGATATCAACAAATATCGTATCTTTGCCATGTATCCGGTCAGACGGAATCAGATGGTATCATACGTTTGTGAAGCCGTTGGAGTTGTCCTTACATCAGATCGAAGAGACATAAATAAAAACGCCGACCAAAATATGTTGACGAGCAAAGAATATTTGACAATGTATTTTGATTAATCATTATAGTTTAGGGATTTCTTGACGCACCCATTACCTTATTTAAAACTCAGAAAATTCACAAATGTTGGGGTCGGTATCATGCAAGGCCTGTCTACCGGCCCACATGCCATATTGGTCGCCACACAGAACGGTCCATATCCAACTCGTCGCACATGGTGACTGTCCTATACCAAGCTCAAGTTCAGAAGTCCAAGCCCGGTTTTGCTTGATATTCTTGATTTACCATTCAAACTCTAAGACTTTGTTTGATACTAGAGTATTTGTAAGAATTAGAGAAGATTATCCTCATCAAACCCTAAATTTTTACTTATTTAAATAGTATGGTTGATTCTAGAGTATTTGACTGATTCAATCCCTTCTAATCCCCACTAATCTCCAAGTTTTAGTGTATTTTTTTCTATATCCAACACACTACCTACCCAGTGGATTGGTGTGGATTGAAATTTTGTGGAAATTAGAGGTTTGGGTGTAGACTGGGGTTTCACCTAATCCCCTTAAGAATTATCCTTTTTAATCCCTATTAAAATATTAGTACCAAACAAGGCTAATGGTGTCATGTCCATGTAGAGGGAAAACCATTATAACGTTGTCCATGCTCCTCTCGACTCACGGGTATCACGAGTCATGACTTGGGAGTTCTGAACATGTCCTTGTCCACATTATTGGCCCCGTCGTGTCTTCCTTAGGGTTTAGGGTACGTCCTTGGTGTTCTCCAGCTGCTGTATGGACACGCGTCTGTGCCCTGCAGTTCTACCGTCCCCTCGATCGTAGCGACGCTGCACCGATCATCTTCGTCGCTCCTGTGCATTGACGTCCCTGGCTCCACACCGCGCCACCCTTAATGGCATGGGTAGGGATGGCACCCGCCGGGTTCGGGTCCGGGTCAAGGCCCCCCATACCCGCCTCCGCCCCATTTTCCCCGCCCCGCGACCCGCCCCGATAGCACCGTCGGGTCCGGAAATCTACCAGACCCGTGACCCGGCCGGGTCCGGGGACCCGATGGGTACCCGTGACGAGGTACATCGGCGATGGGATCTACGTGGCGGCGACACTGGGAGCTGCAGCGTGGCTGCTGCGAGCTGCAACCGACGGCGGCGCTATGAGCTGCGAGCGGTGGCGGCGGCAGCTGGCGGCGAGTGGCGTGCTGGCGGCGGCGCTGGGGGCGGCGAGCGGCGGCGGCAGCTGGCGGCGAGCGGCGTGCTGGCGGCGAGCGGCGCTAGGAGATTAGTTCTCTGGGAGTGGATGCGCGTGCGGAATTGGGTGTGTGGCTGCGTGTGCGTGCGTGGTTGTGTGGCTCTGTGTGCGTGGTTGTGTGACAGTTAGGGTTAGGATGAATTAGTAGGATTTAGATTTGTAAAAAAAATTAGTAGGGTTTTGTCAGGTTCGCGGGTCCGTCCGCCCCCTCCATACCCGTCCCCTCTAGACCCGACAGGTCTAGGTTTTTACCAATAAGCATCCCGTGGGTTTTTTCTTACCAAACCCTTCCCATTTAAGGCGGGTACCCATCGGATTGTCGGGTATCGGGTACCCATTGCCATCCCTAGGCATGGGTCGCCATCAACTCCTCTTATGTACTCCTAGGTATACATATACTTCCACGCTCAGTATACCTCATATACGAGGGTAATATACCTCATTAATTATTCTAATATATCTCAATACAAGTAGTATGAAAAAAAATCCATTGGACCCTTAGTTTTTTAATATACCACTTCTACATATGGAAATACAGTATATATACAAAAATATGAAATAAAATACATATTTTTGTGTTTTTACGCTATAATGATTTATAAAAAGAGTTTGTTATGTCAAGTTTTATTACTGTCATTCAATATGAACATAATTATTTTTATTTAAAAATAATTTTTTGAATATACCGATGTAAAAATATGTTGGGTGCAAAATAATTTTTCTACACCCTGGGTGCTGAATAGGGTTTCCAGGATGCAGAAAAGTTATTTTGCACCCAACATATTTTTATATTTTAGATTAAAAAATTATATCTTGTGTACGAATAATTAGTTCATATATTCACCACAACCAAAAAAGACATAAAAATAAAGTTTATGAGTCATTATAATGTAAAAAACACAAAAATACATATTCTACGTCATATTTTTATATGGCATGTAAACAAAAAAATGTAAATTTTCTTATGTTCTTTTCGACTTACAAGGCAAGGCAAAATTTCCGTGATGTAAAAGTTCCCCTGAAGTCTTAATGTATGGAGTAGCATGACAAAGAAACAACTTCAGGGAGTTCACAAAAAAAAAAACTTCAGGGGAATTCGCCATTGCATTCAGTCTTGATGTCTGGAGTAGCATGTCCCAGATTGTGCGATTAATATTCCTTTACGTGCATATTTGTTCGTTGCATCCCGATCACACGTTTACCTTTTTCTGTGATCCCGATCGCATGTCTGGAGTGTCTACTATGCACTTGATTAGCTTTAAAGATGCACAAATAAATGCGACAGCCAGAGGAGTATGCCATGTCCCGTTTCTTCCAGACATCAAGACGCGATTTCAGGACAGGATTCTTCTTCTGATGCATACTGCAAATTCCCGTGAAGTTGTTTCGTTGTCAGGGGATGAACAGTTCAGTCATACCTTGTGCTGTCAGTGGCTCCAGCACGTTTCCCTCTGAATCTTGGTCTTGGAAAGAAAAATTGATGGCATACGAAAGCTGGTGGAAACAGGAGGAGATCTTGGTCTGCGCTAGTGCGCCGTATCGACCGAAATTTGTTACTTAGCGTAGTTGATAAGATACGTCTAATCATACAGCTTCAAGCTCATCATGTGCTGCACCACTATCACATGGGGGCACGTTCAGACTAGTAGTTACTGTAATTAAAGCATAGATTTCAAGGATGAACAAATATAATTTTCTCGTGCCTACGATGCGATGAAGGCACGTTTTTTCCTTCAAAAAGTTGGAGAAGAAAATGTAGAGTAAAACAAAAAAAAGAAGTGCCGGCGACAAATTAAAGTGCAATCTCTGCTTAGTAGTCCACATCTCTGTTCTCCAGTCTTGTTTCGGGGTGATCTCTGTTCTTAATTGCAACTGAACAAGACAACATGAGAAAGCCAAACAACAACTGAAGCCTGATATGGCATTGCACTGACGAGCTTGACGAATCCAATTTGCAGGGAGGAAAGAACACGTAATTTACACTGTGCAAGATGCATATCCATGTATTTATCGATTGCAGATTTCTCTTTACTGCATTTCGGGTTTGAACCTGTAATCATCTGTTTTGAGATTACAAGTAGAGTAACAAATATATTACACACACTGAGCCATTGATCAGGTAACATTATTAGCAGCAAGGATCAAAATTCAGCTCGGGGATCTCAGCGCCGTCACAGGGGCAGCACAGAGCTCCGAGCACGGCAATGCCGCGAGAAGAAGAACCTGGGTGGACCGCCCGGCGCGGGCCTCTCGATGGTGGCACCAGTACGATCCTTCTCTCTGCCACTCTGCTCCCCTTCGGGAGCCGCATCCGGCAGCCGATCCAACGCCAAGACGTCTGCCGCGGTTGAGACGGTCGCCGCGTCCATGGAAGCCGCGCGCCGCACATTCCGCGGCGGCGGGCAGGGGAGCTGCGGCAATGGCTCTGGCGAGCTGAGTTGCTGCTCGTGCTGGTCTTCTTCGACGTGCGGCGCTTCTTGGGCGTCCTCCTCCTCGTCTTCCTGCTCCAGCGCTGAATCGCTCGCGGCAGCCACTTGCTCGGCTGCGGCGTTGGCGTTCGCATCTGGATCAGCTGGCGCGTTGGAGTTTGGGTCTGCATCTACTCCAATGGCCGTGGCTGCGGTGTCGATGACGTCGGAGCGGCAGAGCGGGCAGTTGACGTGGGCGCGGAGCCATGTGTCGATGCAGGGGACGTGGAACGCGTGGGCGCACTTTGGCAGCAGGCGCACGAGCTCGCCGTCGCTGAACTCGCCGAGGCACACGGAGCAGTCGGCCGCGCCGAGGAGCCCCTCCCCGGCGCGGTACCGCGTGGCCGCGATGGACTCGATCGCGGCCTCGTCGAGCCCGACGGTCCGGATGTACCAGACGTGGTGCACCACCCCGCCGCCACCGCCGCCGCCCTCCGGGTCGTCGTTCCCGACGTTGAACGTCGCGGCGGGCGCCGGGGCGGCAAGGAGCGCCTGCCTCCGCCTCCGCTGCTGCCGGCGACGGACGGCGACCGAGACGCCGAAGAGGATCAGGGAGAGGAACGCGAGCGCGGACGCGGCGACGACGACGTTGGTGACGAACCGGCGGTGGTAGTCGTTGGCCACGGCGCCTCCCGGAGGGGGCGGCGGCGGGCTATAGTCGTAGGTTCGTCCCTGGTCTCTCCTGCCGCCAGCACCGTCGTGGACAGGCGAAGGGGACGGGGCAAGGTCCGCGAAAGGGGGGAAGTAGTAAGGGAAATTAGACCATGGGGGAGGCGAGGTGATCGGAGGCCAAGGGGAAGGCGATGGGGAAGGGGAAGGGGTGGGGAGAGGAGGGTATGGGCAGCGGTACCAGGGGTCGCAGGCCCCATGGTCTTGTTCGTAGGAGAAGAGGATCCGGCGGTGGTGGCGGAGCGGCATGGCGTCAGGTGGGCGGCGACGGCGGCGGCGGCATCGGGCGTGGACTGGTAGAGGAAGAGGTGCCGGGGAAAGTGGGAGAGCAGGAGGAGGAGGATCGTGGAAGTAGTGCGTGCGGTTGGACTCTTTGTTTTTGTTGGCGCTGGCGTGGGGTGGGCAAGGGAGGGCGCGGACCCGGCCGGACGTCAGGGGCGGTGCGTCGACTGACTGGGGACGGGCGGCTTTGGATAGTTGGATGGTTGGTGGCCAAGTTGGACTTGCCGCGTAGAAAATTTTGGCCCGTAGATGTGTAGGAGTACCGGATGCTGTCTGGTGGAGGGATAACTTGGCTGTGCCGTGAATCTTCTGACTTCCAGACCACTGACGACTGACGAGACGATGACTCCAGTAGTGACGTGCCCTGCAGTTCAGGTATGTCTGGATGTGACGGTGCATCTAATTTGCGGTGGTACTTGTGAGTCGACCTGTTGAAATTGTTGGGTCTCCCGCTCTCGTCCCAGGTAGTATGAATAGCTCAGAACGAGCCCCGTACACGATCGCCCCGCGGAGGTTTGGTACACAGCGCCGCGTGATGTGAAGATCGAATCATCCAACAATTTTATATGATCCCGGAACTATAGAAAGGACTGTGACGTGAACCCACGAACCGGCAGTCCACCACTGAAAACTCGTGCATGTTGTGCACCGACGGCCGCGCAACCAGCGCCCGGTGGATCGCAATTTATCCCTTCCACCAGTGGCGAAGGCAGCTGAGCCAGGTAGCCTGGGCAGAGTATGAAGGACCCTAGTGAACGGATATTTTGCCCATGAAAAAATAGATTAATTCTCATTAGCAGGTAAGAACTTCAGCAAGGGACTAGGAGAGAAGCCCGGGCAGCTGCCTAGGCACGCCGGCCTGAAGCTCCGCCACTGCCTTCCACGGCGTCATCCTCCTCCGCATTTAGAGCGGAAAGGGGCGATCCGACCAGGTGCGCACGTGGCCGATAACTAAAACCCGAATTCAAAAAGATCGATACCGAAACTAAATAGACCGAGACTGAAAGAACCGATCAAACAATTGGGTAGCAAATTTTGTAGACCAAATTTAGTTCGATTAATTTGATCATTAGTTCTTGGTAACCGAATGGACCGAACTAACCGAACGTTAGGGAGAGTGGCTTAGTTCCAAAGCTCTAGTTGCCCATAACTATAGATTTATCTTCCTCCACTAAGCCAAATTTAGTATCATTGAATGTTAGTTTTCGCCAATCAATATGACTATATGATGTGTATTTTGTATTCAAATTACAATTGAAATACTACCAAATGGTTTACCAAATATTATCCAACTTTTGTATTTGATAATATCTACCTCATAATTCTGTCATGACTGAAATCGAACCCGTATTATCGGATAACCGAGTTTGTCGGTTAGTAAAAATAATAAATAAATTTCGGCCTTTATTTGTAAAGACCGATTTCAAAATAGACCGATATGCAAAGACCGAATTTTCGGTCATAACCGAACACCCACCCCTAGCCACGCGCTCCATGCTCGCGCACAGTACGGGCCGGCCAAGATCATTTTTTTTTTCTGTTTTCTGGTTTTTTTACTTTACCTTTTAGATTTTTAAAAATACTTTAGATTTGAAAACTATTTACAGTTTTAAAAACGTTCAGATTTAAAATTGTGTTCAGAATTTTGAATTTGTTCGGTTTTGAAAAGTGTTCAAATGTACAAAATGTTCGTTTTTGAAGATGTTTGAATGTTGAAAAATGTTCATACTTTGAAATTTGTTTAGCTTAAAAAATAAAATATATTGAGATTTGGAAAAAAAAAATTAAAATATCCATGTTTTAAAGGTTGCTCAAAATCTGAAATATTTTTTCAAAACACCACACAAACAACGAGTAGTGAGAGGAGAGCTCAAAACCACCAAGAGCTCTCCCGAAGATCCTAATGCATGGAATTGCTAGTTACCCCTAGTGAGGAAGGAAAAAGCGAACAGACGCTAGAAGCTGCACGAGTTTGTCGCGCCGACGGTCATTGAGAGGTCGATGAGCGGACCGTGCCAGCTCACGACTGACGCAACGTCCTACGGAGCGGGATGTGCCTTGGTACCGAGCTATAGTGAGAAGGCGCTGCTAAAAGTAAGACACGAGGTCTCGTTGCACGACGCCAACTGCCGCAGTCCGTCGGCGTCCCCTCTCTAGTCCGAGAAAGCTAAAAATGGTGGGGAGCGGTGTGGGCTCTTGCCCTCGCAACATTGCTCTTTTCTTCCGCTCTCAAGCACTTTGGGATGTGTCAACTACTTGGGCCTACTAGAACAAGTAACCCATGGACACTAGCAAAAATAAAAAATAAATAGCATACTCACATTTTGTTATTTCCTAGTATAATTTACGCTACTACCAACATCATACCACTTTACTTTGCATTGCATCTAGTATATCGCTCGTACATCATTTAGTTTATGTTACTTGCTATATATTTACTTTAGTTATTTTATTTACATATTAATTTTCAATTATAATTCGAAATTTTGTGCTTGACAACCATTTGATAAAGTTGGGAACAAAGACAACACTTTTTTGTTTTGTAGGTTGCTAGAAGAGTAAAAAGCTAGTTTCGCGATATAACCCGCAAGTCACCACCGTGGGAAGAACGCTCTTGCTACGTCACTCTGCTTAGACTCCCAACGAGTTGGTGACCATATAGTTTGATGCCATCAGCTGCCACCAGGTCACGTCAATGCCTCTAGTCTCTTGGTTGTACCTCCGCTCCACGCCGCCCAACTTGACGTCCCTCCCCGCGCGAGGAAGAACCGTCAGAGGGCTCCTTGCTATCATCTACAAGTATTTTATTTTCCACACTCATTTTGATCCAAAAAATACAAAAACCATATATCCTACTCAAATTTAGTTCTTTCATATAGTTTACAATACTAGTACCAACAAGATACCATTTTATTTTATTTTATTTTTGCATTGCATTTAGTTTATCTATCATACATTATTTAGTTTACTTTACTTGTTATATATTTAGTTTAGTTAATTTATTTACATATTACTTTTCAATTCCAATTCGAAATCCTGTACTTGACAACCACTATGGTAGAGTTGTGGACGTAAGGCAACACTCTTTTATTTTGTATGTTGCTAGAAGACTAAGAAGTGTATTTAACTAATTTTTTGAGAGTTTGATATAAACCATCTGAGTTAACCTTGTGGAAAAATGCTCTTACTAAATCACTATGCGCTTGAGTCCCAACAAATTGGTGATCATGTAGTTTTGTGCCATTAGCCGCCGCCTCTGGGTCGCATCGATGCATGCAGTCTTTTTGCCGCACTGCAACCTTTCGGCCAACATCGAATGTGCCTCCGCTCAATCTCGTTGTGCGCCACCCAACTTGATGTCCCTCTCCGCGTGAGGAAGGCTCGTCGGGGCGCGTCTTGCACTGCCCGTAGCCACAACCGCTAGCGCTTGCAACGACAGCGGCCAGGAAGCGTAAAGCAGGGAGAATGGTCATTGGGTCTAGGGTTTTGCCTTTCAGGGATGATTGTCGGGGACGATATGGGGAAATTATTTTCTCCGCATGTCGCCAGCTACTTTGCAGAGACGCTCTTGATGCTGAGCCCAAAGCGACAATGGAGGGTCGTTATTTAGCCCTGCAAAGGAGTAATAAGCCCCCGATTGTTGAAACTGATTGTACTGAGGTTATCAATATTCATAGCAACAAGGAGAGAGATCGCTTAGGCTGCACTAGCAGGAAAATGGCCTTTAGTGGCGCACCTGGAAACATCATCCGTGGCGCACTAGGGCCTTGCGCTACGGCTATCTCTCAGCCGTGGCGCACTGCCTAGTGTGCCACGGTTGTGTAGAGACAGGCGTAGCGCATCTGCTAGTGCGCCACAGATGTTTGGGCAGGTGCGCTACCCCTGGGATCTTCTGTGGCGCACTGCCTAGTGCGCCACTAAGCTTTCATAGTGCGCTTTAGGTGTAGTGCGCCACAGAAGGTAGACCATGTGCGCCACAGATGTATTTTTTGTTTTTTTAGTTTTCGAGCCAGATTATATACAATACAGATTATATACAATATTACAGCAGATATACACACACAGATACTAGATATACAATTATATATATAGATACTCAATATGAAAAACAAGATTGAAACAAATACATATAGATAAGTCTCATACATGAATACATAGTCTAAGTTACATTGTTTCGATCATGTTACAAAGTAGTAGTTGGTGACATGCGAATACATGTGTCGATCGAACAAGTTAGAGCTCGGAAGCTCGCCTAGACATCTAAACTAGCTAGACACAAACGCGGGATAAATAAGCAAAGAAGATAAGCATGATCACCGCCGCGACGAAGGTGTAGGTATTCATCCCATTCCTTGTCCTAACTCCCGCTAGATAGCGCGTGTATCTAGCTTCCGCCTCCGCCATAGTGTTGTACCCTTTGTAGCTATTGCCGCTGAAACGGTGCACCTGTCTTCGGCAGTCTTCCCAATTATCGTAGACTCCGGGAACCCGTCCCTTGTACACGACGTACCACGTCATCTATAAGTTGACAATAATAATTAACCGATGATTGAAAAAAAAACATATATAATTAAAGTCGCATATGAAGATACACTTATAGAAAGTACTCCTAAATCAAAAAGACCAAACTCAAAAAGCATGCCTCATATATAACTAGGTTGTTCGACACAGGAATATGCTACGATGGAATTGTTCGCCAAGTAGGATGCACAACACCTGGACCTGTGCATAGCACAAGGCGAACAATCCCATCGCAGCATATTCACATATAGTGTGCCACGACATTTCAATCATCGGTATTATTCTCGAAAAAGACCAAAGTAACTCAAAAAGCATGCCTCATATATATACATAGGTCGTTGGACACAGGAATATGCTACGATGGAACCGTACGCCAAGTAGGATGCACAACACCTGGACTTGTGCATAGCACAAGGCGTACAATCCCATCGTAGCACATTCACATATATAGTGTGCCACGACATTTCAATCATCGACATTATTCTCGAAAAAGACCAAAGTAGCTCGAAAAGAATGCCTCATATATAACTAGCTAGGTTGTTGGACACAGGAATGTGCTATGACGGAACGGTTAGCCAAGTAGGATGCACAATTCCTGGACTTATGCATATCACAAGGCTAACTATCCCATCATAGCACATTCACATATATATTGTGCCACGACATTTCAATCATCGGCATATTCTCGAAAAAGACAAAAATATCTCGAAAAGAATGCCTCATATATATACATAGGTCGTTGGACACAGGAATATGCTATGATGGAACCGTGAGCCAAGTAGGATGCATAAGACCTGGACTTGTGCATATCACAAGGCTCACAATCCCATCATAGCACATTCACATATACAGTGTGTCACGACATTTCAATCATCGGCATTATTCTCAAAAAAGACAAAAATAACTCGAAAAGAATGCCTCATATATATACATAGGTCGTTGGACACAGGAATATGCTACAATGGAATGGTGAGCCAAGTAGGATGCACAAGACCTGGACTTGTGCATATCACAAGGCTCACAGTCCCATCGTAGCACATTCACATATATAGTGTGCCACGACATTTCAATCATCGGCATTATTCTCGAAAAAAGAGTAAGGAAAAAAGAAGGACCAAATTGAGCAAAGGACCAAAGAGTAAGCAAAAAAACCAAGCATTGATTGATATATAATAATAATAAGCAAAATAAGTAAGCGATGATTCATAAACCTAATAAGATAAGTACACTTGTCCACACACACACACAAAGGTCATCTATAGTTTGTAACTACAACTAGGCTAACATCAAGCCTTCTGGCTCGGCTTAGGGAACGGGAGGACGCCTTGTCTCGTCATGAACTTCCTATAGTCACCCTGCATCTCTAGGCGATCTTCTATGTCACGGTTATTCGGGATATTTCCTCCGTAGAAGATCCCTCCCGAAGTCATGACATCAAGAAAGATGATTGCCCCAAACTGCTGCTGGATGCGATACATCTCTTGTCTAATATCCGAATCATTGATCTTGGCCTTTGCTCCGGCCCACTGTTTGAGATGATCTGGCAGCGTAGAATTCTGCTGGTCAAGTAGGAACGCCCTCATGTGATGGAGTGCGTAGTAGGCTTCCTTCTTACTGTTTTCCAGTTGCTTCATGCAGGGGAACTCCGTTACGTGGTTGAAGACGTGCCTGCCGAACTTGACCTTCGTATGCACGAAGGTGGTGCCTTCCGTCGAGGCAAAGCTAGTGAGAGCATCATCCAGAACTTCCTTGATCTTGTCGTAGTTTTTCTTTTTTTCTAGACTCCCCGAGTCGAAATACGTGGCGTGGGAATGCTTCGGCGATAAGTAGATGAGCGTGCAGTGTTCATCTCTGCGCAAAAAATTCAAATGGAATGTGTTGGAAAAAGAATGATGATGATCTAATAAAGGCAATCGACGGTGGCGAGTGAATAACGACTTACTCGGGAAAGTAAGGCACGAGAATGTATTCCTTTGTCTTGTTCGCCACGAGGATTCTTTTTAGGTACGAGGCCACGATACGTCGTTCGGCGGGGGAACCCAAGCAGCCGTCACGCATGTAGTAGGGGTCCACTATAGCGATGCCCGGTGTGTTCTCTCTAATGATCTGCATGGCCAGGCTGAGAGAAAACAGACGGACCATGGTATAGTGCAGCGGGTATAGGTGGAACATATTGAAGCTGTCATCGAACCGCAGGAAGAACAGATCCGCAGGGGCATTGTCGACGAAGCCCAAGCCTGGTGGCACCTTAACCACGAATACCGGGTGCGAGGGATCTTTCTCCGATAGAAGGCGTCTCTCTATCGTCAGCACGCCGTCATGCACACTCTGCAGTTCCGAACTGGCGAGCTTCCGCAAATTCTTAGGTAGCATGGGCTCACCCGCCACATGAATCCTCCACATAATACCCTCGGGTCTTGGTGGCCCGTCCCGAAACCTGATCGGATTCGCAGTTGTTGACGCCACCGGCTGGCTCGAGCTGCTAGATTTTCTTTTCCTGCCCTTTTTTCCTTTTGGAGAGCGGGCAGGCACCGCAATCTGAGCACCGCCCGCCCTATGTAGTGTGTCAGGGCTTAGAATAAAGGGCCGGTTGGTTGTATCAGCTGGCTCTATAAAGGCGCAAGCTAGAGGCGTCTCCTGAGAACCAAACAGACGCTTGGTGATAGTGGCTTTCTCTGTGGGGCCACCAGCTAGGTCTTCTTTGTTGCCAAACTGGGTGCTGAAGAAGTGATCATTCCAGTCTTCGTCGTCCTCGGCCGGATCCTGCGCCATGTGCATATCATCAACATGATCATCCGACCCACCGCGTGGAGGTGACGGCGAGGGCGGTAAGGGGGCCTTGCCACCGCTTGTCGCTGGCACGACAGGCGGTGCTATTGTCTGTGGCGTGATGGTGTTGGAGATATGCCCTAGAGGCAATAATAAATATGGTTATTATTATATCTTTGTGTTTATGATAAATGTTTACATTCATGCTATAATAGTATTAACAAGGAAACATTGATACTTGTGTGATTTGTAAACTTAATTTGAAGTCCCTAGTATAGCCTCTATACATCACTAGCTTGTTGGTTGATAAATGATTGTGGTTTCCCTATCATGAACATTGAGATGTTATCAACAACAAGATCATATTGTTAGGAGAATGATATGGTGGACATACTCCTATAGATAAGCGTAGCATAAAGATCAAGTCATTTCAATAGTTCAATTGCTATATGCTTTCTGATACATAGTAACCTAATTCCTTCGACCATGAGATCATGCATATCACCTTTACCGGATGGTTGCTTTGATGACATCAAACACCACACCGTAACTGGGTGGCTATAAAGGTCGCATTGAGTGTTCGGAAAGTATTGGTTGAGACACATGGATCAAGAGTGGGATTTGTCCATCCATATGACGGATAGATATACTCTGGGCCCTCTCGGTGGAATGTCATCCAATTAGCTTGCAAGCATGTGACTGGCTCACAAGGGATCACATATCACGGGAACGAGAAAAGAGTACTTATCGGTAACGAGGTTGAACTAGGTATGCAGAGATACCGACGATCATAACCTTAGATAAGTAAACTATCGTGAGACAAAGGGAAATTGGTATCGTATGTAAGTGGTTCATTCGATCGCAAAGTAATCGTAGAAATATGTGGGAGCCATATGAATTTCCAGATTCCTCTATTGGTTATTGTTCGGAGAAGTGTCTCGATCATGTCCGCATAATTCACGAACCGTAGGGAGACACACTTAAGGATTCGACGTTGTTTGAGTAGTTATGGTAGTATGAGAAAGAGACCGAATGTTGTTCGGAGTCTCGGATGGGATCCGGGATATCACGAGGTGATCCGGAATGGTCCGGAGAATAAGATTCATATAAGGAAAGTCCCGTTTCGGAGTTCGGGAATGATTCCGGTGTTTTCATCGGGAATGTTCTAGAAGGTTCCGGAATGTCCGGCACTCCGGAGGGGAAGGGGTACATGAATGTGTCATTGCATGTTGGAATGATTGCATCATGTACTAAGTGTCATCGCTGTTCCAAATAAAGGATTAATTCAAATCCTAGTTTGAAAAGTCAAATAGCTAGTTTGAAAAGTCAAACGGCTAAAATTGGAAAGAGGAAAAGAGGAGGAAAGGGGAAACCGAGTTGGGGAGGAGTTCCCTCCTCCAACCGGCGGCCCACCTCCAAGCCGAGTTGGGGAGGGACTCCTCTCTCCCCTTGGCGCGGCCGGCCCCTCCACCTATATAAGGAGGGGCAGGGCTCCCTCCTCTAGACACACAAGTCCCTCACCTCAAACCCTAGAAGCTGCAGCCCACCATAGCCGCCGCCTTCCCCTAGGGTTTTGCCCTAGCCGCCGACTTGGGGGTCCCCGGAACCCTAGCCGCCAGCTCTATCCCCTCCTCCTTGGTGTGTCTAAACCCTAGATTGCCGAGGAGCTCTCTCATACTCCACCATACTCGCTCCGGCTTAAGGCGAAGCCCTGCGAGATCTTCCCTCTACTTCCGGTACCACGCCGTTGTGCTGCCGGAATCACGAGGAGAGTGCTACAACCTCCGCTGCCTGCTGGAACAAGGGAGAGGAAGGTCTTCGTCGAGTACCGAACGTGTGACCGACTGCGGGAGCGCTGCCGGAACGCAGCGCCGAAAGGATCGTCTACGCGATCTTGAGATCGGGAAGAGTACGACTACATCACCCACGAGAATCCGCTCTCGTTAAACACTTTGGAATCTTCGAGGGTAAGTTATTCCATCGACTCGTTGCTACAATCTAGTAGATAGATCTTGGCTTGTTTGTTTGTATGCGATAGAAATTTTTTGTTTTCCATGCTACGAAACCCTACAGTGGTATCAGAGCCGTGTCTATATGCAGATCTGTTGCACGAGTAGAACACAATGGTCATTGTGGGCGTTGATGCTTTTATTGTCGATTGCTTCTTGTGTACTTTGCATCTTGCGGTATGTTGGGATGAAGCGGCCCGGGCTAACCTTACATGACATCGTTCATGAGACTTGCTCCACGCTTGACATGCAACTTGTATTGCATAAGTGGCTTTGCGGGTGCCTGTTTCTCCTAGCATAGTTAAGATCCAATTTACAACGAGTGATTAACAATACTAGTATCAATGTTGTGGTTCATGTTCGTAAGTTAGAACGACACTTATTGAAAGCCCCAAACCACGTAAAATATGCAAAGAAAGTAGAGGCGTCTAACTTTGTTTTGCAGGGGTGTGCAGTGATGTGATATGGCCATGATTGTGATTATATTTGATGTATGCAATGTTCCTTATTGTAAGTTGGCAACCGGCAGGAGCCATATGGTTGTCTTTAATTTATGTTAAGACCCGCGTGTCTATTCAAAGTAGTTGTAATAGTTGAAGCCGGTGGACGACAACCATGGAGAAGCGTAATTGACCTTGATGCAATGCCGGTGATGATGGAGATCATGTTCGTACTTGAAGATGGAGATCAGAAGCACAAAGAAGAAAGGCCATATCATATCACATATTTTGAATTGCATGTGATGTTAATCCTTTATGCATCTTGTATTGCTTAGTAGACGACGGTAGCATTATAAGATGATCCCTCATGCACATGAATTTCAAGTCATAAAGTGTTCACCCTTAGTTAGCACCGTTGCTAAAGCTTGTTGTTTCGAAGCACCACGTGATGATCGGGTGTGTTAGATTCTGCAAGTGTATACAACGTGAGCAAGCCAGATTTGCTCATGCGGAAACTAAGGTTTGATCTTGACGAGCCTAGCATGTACAGACATGGTCTCGGAACACGGATCACCGAAAGGTAAAGCATGAATCATATAGTAGATATGATGAACATGACGATTGTTCGCCATTGAAACTATATCAACTCTCGTGATGATCGGTGTTGATGTGGTGGATTTGGTTTGTGTGATCACTAAAACAATGTGAGGGATGTTGTTTTGAGTGGGAGTTCACCTAGATTAACTTTATTATTAATTTGAACTCAATTTGTCATAAACTTAGTCTAAACTATTGCAAACATGTTGTAGATCAATGGCAGCCCCTACCATCAATTTTAATGCGTTCCTAGAGAAAGAAAAGTTGAAAAACAATGGAAGCAACTTCGCAGATTGGTTCCGCAATTTGAGGATTGTCCTCACAGCTGGTAATTTGACCTATGTGCTGGATGCACCGCTGGGTGACCCACCTGCAGCTGATGCTTCCGATGAAGTAAAGAATGTTTACCTCGCTCGGAAGAATCAGTACTCCATAGTTCAGTGTGCTATCTTGTATGGTTTGGAATCGGAGCTTCAGAAAAGGTTTGAGAATTCAGACCCATATGATATTGTCGAGGATCTCAAATTGATCTTTGAGACTCATGCGGCAATTGAAAGTTATGAGGCTTCTGAAAAGTTCTTTAACTGCAAGATGGAAGAGGCCAGCTCCGTCAGTGAGCATGTGCTTAAGATGTCTGGGCACGCAAACAAACTTCAAAGCTTGGGTATAGTGATTCCTAATGCTTTGGGGATTTACCGTGTCCTCCAATCACTGCCACCAAGTTACAAGAACTTTGTGATGAACTACAACATGCAGAACATGAACAAGCAGTTGCCAGAACTGTTTGCTATGTTAAAGTCTGTAGAAGTGGAGATCAAGAAAGAGCACCAAGTGTTGTTGGTCAATAAGACCACCAAATTCAAGAAAGGCAAGTCTAAGCAGAAGGGACACTTCAAGAAGGGTGGTAAGAAAGTTACCACGCCGGCGAAGAATACCAAGGCTGGACCTAAGCCTGAAACTGAGTGCTTTTACTGCAAGGGAGAAGGTCACTGGAAGCGGAATTGCCCAAAGTACTTGGCGGATTTGAAGAACGGCAACATCAAGAAGAAAGGTACATCTGATATACATGTTATTGATGTGTATCTCACTAGTACTCGTAGTAGTGCCTGGGTATTTGATACTGGTTCGGTTGCTCATATTTGTAACTCGAAACAGGTGCTGCAGAATAAACGGAAGCTAGCGAAGAACGAGGTGACGATGCGCGTGGGAAACGCATCAAAGGTTGATGTGATCGCGGTCGGCACGCTACCCCTTCATCTACCATCGGGATTAGTTTTATACTTAAATAATTGTTATTTGGTGCCTGCGTTGAGCATGAACATTATATCGGGATCTTGTTTATTGCGAGACGGTTACTTGTTTAAGTCCGAGAATAATGGTTGTTCGATTTATATGAGTAATATGTTTTATGCACATGCACCTTTGATAGATGGTCTATTCTTATTGAATCTCGATAGTGGAAATACACATATCAACAACATTGAGGCTAAACGTTTGAAATCAAGCGATAATTCGACCTATATGTGGCACTGTCGTCTTGGTCACATTGGAGTGAAACGTATGAAGAAACTCCATTCCGATGGACTTCTCGAATCACTTGATTTTGAATCACTTGAAAGATGCGAAGCATGTCTGATGGGTAAAATGACTAAGACTCCATTTTTTGGTATGATGGAGCGAGCTACGGACTTATTGGAAATTATACATACCGATGTGTGTGGTCCAATGAGTGTAGCATCGCGCGGTGGTTATCGTTATGTTCTTACCTTCACGGATGATTTGAGTAGATATGGGTATATCTATTTCATGAAACATAAGTCCGAAACTTTCGAGAAGTTTAAGGAGTTTCAAAGTGAGGTAGAGAATCAACGTAACAAGAAGATTAAATTTCTACATTCTGATTGTGGAGGTGAATATCTAAGTTACGAGTTTGGCGAGCATTTGAAGAAATGCGGAATACTTTCACAGTTGACACCGCCGGGAACACCACAACGTAATGGTGTGTCCGAACGTCGTAATCGAACTCTCTTAGATATGGTTCGTTCTATGATGTCACTTACAGATTTACCGCTATCATTTTGGGGTTATGCATTAGAAACAGCCGCATTCACTTTAAATAGGGCACCGTCTAAATCCGTTGAAACGACACCGTATGAATTATGGTTTGGGAAGAAACCTAAATTGTCGTTCCTTAAAGTTTGGGGATGCGAAGCCTATGTAAAGAAGTTACAGCCGGACAAGCTTGAACCCAAAGCGGAAAAATGCGTCTTCATAGGATACCCGAAGGAAACTATTGGGTATACCTTCTATCACAGATCCGAAGGCAAAATCTTCGTTGCTAAGAATGGATCCTTTCTAGAGAAGGAATTTCTCTCGAAAGAAGTGACTGGAAGGAAAGTAGAACTCGACGAGGTTGTCGAACCTTCTCTCGAAATTGCGAGTAGCGCAGCACCGGAAGAAGTTCCTGTGGTGCCTGCACCAATAAGAGAGGAAGCTAATGATGGTGATCATGAAACTTCGGTTGAAGTTGCTACAGAGCCTCGGAGGTCAACGAGAACTCGTACCACTCCAGATTGGTATGATCCCGTTATGAGTGTCATGTTGGTGGATAACACCGATGACCCCGAGACATATGAGGAAGCGATGATGAGCCCAGATTCCAATAAATGGCAAGATGCCATGAAATCCGAGATTGGATCCATGTACGAAAACCAAGTATGGACTTTGGTGGACTTACCGGATGGCCAGAAGGCTGTCGAGAACAAATGGATCTTCAAGAAGAAAACAGATGCTGATGGTAATGTTACTGTCTATAAAGCTCGACTTGTCGCAAAAGGGTTTCGACAAATTCAAGGAGTTGACTATGATGAGACTTTCTCACCAGTAGCGAAGCTAAAGTCTGTGAGGATTATGTTAGCAATCGCTGCATATTATGATTATGAGATATGGCAGATGGATGTCAAAACAGCATTCCTCAATGGAGACATTGATGAAGAGTTGTATATGATGCAACCCAAAGGTTTTGTCGATCCTAAAGATGCTAACAAGGTATGCAAACTTCAACGGTCCATCTATGGATTGAAGCAAGCATCCCGAAGTTGGAATCAACGTTTTGATAAGGTGATCAAAAGTTTTGGTTTTGTACAAACTTATGGAGAAGCTTGTATTTACAAGAAAGTGAGTGGGAGCTCTGTAGCATTCTTAATACTATATGTGGATGACATATTGTTGATTGGGAATGATGTAGACCTTATTAATAGTGTCAAGGAATATTTGAATAATAGTTTTTCAATGAAGGATCTTGGCGAAGCAGCTTACATATTAGGCATAAAGATTTATAGAGATAGATCGAAACGCCAAATATCATTGTCACAGAGTACATATTTGGACAAAGTTCTAAAGAGGTTTGGAATGGAAGATAGCAAGAAAGGGTTCTTGCCCATGTTGCCCAATACGACCTTGAGTAAAACTCAAAGTCCGACATCGGCAGAAGATAGAGAAAGGATGAGTAAGACTCCCTATGCCTCAGCCATAGGATCTCAAATGTATGCCATGCTATGTACTAGACCCGACATTGCATATGCTGTTAGTTTAACTAGCTGATATCAAAGTGATCCAGGAGTGGATCATTGGACAGCGGTCAAAAACATCCTTAAGTACTTGAGAAGAACTAAGGATATGGTTCTTTCTTATGGAGGTGATGAACAGCTCGTTGTTAATGGTTACACCGATGCTAGTTGGAACACTGATCCGGATGATTCTAAATCACAATCTGGATACGTATTTATTTTGAATGGTGCAGCAGTTAGCTGGAGGTGTGCAAAGCAAAGCGTTGTGGCGAGATCTTCAACTGAATCGGAATACATGGCTGCTTCAGAGGCTTCACAAGAAGCGATATGGATGAAAGAGTTCATTACATAGCTGGGTGTGGTTCCTAGTGCGCTGGACCCAATGTCTATCTACTGTGATAACATGGGCGCCATAGCCAATGCGCAAGAACCAAGGTCACACAAGAAGCTGAAGCATATCAAGCTACGTTTTCACGCTATTCAAGAACATATTCAAGATGGGGATATAAAGATTTGCAAAGTACACACAGATCTGAATGTGGCGGATCCGTTGACTAAACCTCTCCCGAGGGCAAAACATGACCAGCACCAAACTGCCATGGGTGTTCGGTATATTACCATGTAATCTAGATTAGATGACTCTAGTGCAAGTGGGAGACTGTTGGAGATATGCCCTAGAGGCAATAATAAATATGGTTATTATTATATCTTTGTGTTTATGATAAATGTTTACATTCATGCTATAATAGTATTAACAAGGAAACATTGATACTTGTGTGATTTGTAAACTTAATTTGAAGTCCCTAGTATAGCCTCTATACATCACTAGCTTGTTGGTTGATAAATGATTGTGGTTTCCCTATCATGAACATTGAGATGTTATCAACAACAAGATCATATTGTTAGGAGAATGATATGGTGGACATACTCCTATAGATAAGCGTAGCATAAAGATCAAGTCATTTCAATAGTTCAATTGCTATATGCTTTCTGATACATAGTAACCTAATTCCTTCGACCATGAGATCATGCATATCACCTTTACCGGATGGATGCTTTGATGACATCAAACACCACACCGTAACTGGGTGGCTATAAAGGTGGCATTGAGTGTTCGGAAAGTATTGGTTGAGACACATGGATCAAGAGTGGGATTTGTCCATCCATATGACGGATAGATATACTCTGGGCCCTCTCGGTGGAATGTCATCCAATTAGCTTGCAAGCATGTGACTGGCTCACAAGGGATCACATATCACGGGAACGAGAAAAGAGTACTTATCGGTAACGAGGTTGAACTAGGTATGCAGAGATACCGACGATCATAACCTCGGATAAGTAAACTATCGTGAGACAAAGGGAAATTGGTATCGTATGTAAGTGGTTCATTCGATCGCAAAGTAATCGTAGAAATATGTGGGAGCCATATGAATTTCCAGATTCCTCTATTGGTTATTGTTCGGAGAAGTGTCTCGATCATGTCCGCATAATTCACGAACCGTAGGGAGACACACTTAAGGATTCGACGTTGTTTGAGTAGTTATGGTAGTATGAGAAAGAGACCGAATGTTGTTCGGAGTCTCGGATGGGATCCGGGATATCACGAGGTGATCCGGAATGGTCTGGAGAATAAGATTCATATAAGGAAAGTCCCGTTTCGGAGTTCGGGAATGATTCCGGTGTTTTCATCGGGAATGTTCTAGAAGGTTCCGGAATGTCCGGCACTCCGGAGGGGAAGGGGTACATGAATGTGTCACTGCATGTTGGAATGATTGCATCATGTACTAAGTGTCATCGCTGTTCCAAATAAAGGATTAATTCAAATCCTAGTTTGAAAAGTCAAATAGCTAGTTTGAAAAGTCAAACGGCTAAAATTGGAAAGAGGAAAAGAGGAGGAAAGGGGAAACCGAGTTGGGGAGGAGTTCCCTCCTCCAACCGGCGGCCCACCTCCAAGCCGAGTTGGGGAGGGACTCCTCTCTCTCCCCTTGGCGCGGCCGGCCCCTCCACCTATATAAGGAGGGGCAGGGCTCCCTCCTCTAGACACACAAGTCCCTCACCTCAAACCCTAGAAGCTGCAGCCCACCATAGCCGCCGCCTTCCCCTAGGGTTTTGCCCTAGCCGCCGACTTGGGGGTCCCCGGAACCCTAGCCGCCAGCTCTATCCCCTCCTCCTTGGTGTGTCTAAACCCTAGATTGTCGAGGAGCTCTCTCATACTCCACCATACTCGCTCCGGCTTAAGGCGAAGCCCTGCGAGATCTTCCCTCTACTTCCGGTACCACGCCGTTGTGCTGCCGGAATCACGAGGAGAGTGCTACAACCTCCGCTGCCTGCTGGAACAAGGGAGAGGAAGGTCTTCGTCGAGTACCGAACGTGTGACCGACTGCGGGAGCGCTGCCGGAACGCAGCGCCGGAAGGATCGTCTACGCGATCTTGAGATCGGGAAGAGTACGACTACATCACCCACGAGAATCCGCTCTCGTTAAACACTTTGGAATCTTCGAGGGTAAGTTATTCCATCGACTCGTTGCTACAATCTAGTAGATAGATCTTGGCTTGTTTGTTTGTATGCGATAGAAATTTTTTGTTTTCCATGCTACGAAACCCTACAGATGGCCCCCGCCGTCCCCAAACGGATCATGCTCTTTGGCCATAGCAAGAATAAGCCGAAGCAAGTTCTGAGGACAGACGACTCTTCTTCATCCGCTCCTGGGGGTTGAATGGGAGGTTCCAGGTCGTCGCAGCCCCTTAGCACCCGACTAATTTTAACCCTGTGCACGCTATCTGACATCGGCCTTGAGTGGAACGTGCGCTGCAAGGGTTGAACGATGGTACCCTTGGCAACATCCCTCAGCTCGTTGTTCACGTAGCATAAGAGAGTGCAAGGAACATCCGTCTACGGAAAACATGTACGGCGTCGTCAGAGATGCCATAAGAGTAATAGATGGCATGGAAGGTGGTAATTAAAGCAATTTGTTTACCGTGATGGCGTCGAGATCGGCTAATGTCGACGCACCGCATGCGGCGACGGGCGTGCAAGAGACGGAAGGGCTGCTTGATGGCGCGGTGCTGGCCGCCGGTGTATTCTCCCTACCGACGAGTGCTTGGAGCTCCGGTGCTGACGAGGTTTAATCTCGTCAATGCCCATTGTTATGGGCTTGGGTTTTGGAGAAGATGGGGATGCTGGAGATCATGGCACAGTTAACATACAAGCAACTAGGGGACACAAGATTTACCCAGGTTCAGGCCCCCGGAGGGAAAACCCTACTCCTGCTTGTCTGCTCTTTGATTACGGCGGAACCGAAGGTTACAGGGTGCGCAGATTCGATCTGGCGTGGATGCGTGTGCGAAAGTATGAGTCGAGGTTGGTTGAGTTGCCCTAGGACGTGCCCTCCTGGCCTTTATATAGACTTAGGCAGGTCCCGGGCATAGTCCTAGTCGGCTACAAGTTCTAGGGCGTTTGCCCTTTTGAGTTTCCTATCTAAACTAGTCTTGTTCTCCAAGGATCCGAAGATGTCTTGGGCCTTGGTCACCCGAAAATCTTCATGGGCCAGCGTATGCCTGTAGTGGGCCTTCCTTGAGCTGGACTAGGTATGCTGAAGTTACGTACCCGTAGGGTATAACCATGTCAGTAGCCTCCGAGTGATCAGTCGAATCGTAGATTCGGCTGAGGACTCTTCAATCCTTCGGGTGCAACTTTGTCTTTCAAGAGAATGTGTAGGGATTGTTGATACGTGTGCCTGACTCACCCGACGGATCAGGGTCAGTTAACTGTCTTAGGACGAAACAACACGATCTTCTTCAGGTTCGGGTCCCTTAACCCGGGCCTGGAACATATGCTGGCGTAATTCAACTCAGGCCGCGGAGGACTTACAGGAGAGGAATTCCAGTGATTTTAATTGGTGTACCCAACGCGTCCGTCAGGATTTTTCATCGTACCTGTTGGTACGGATTCATACTAGCAGAGCGCAGTCAGGTGTGTTGCCAGGCCATCAGATGATATCTGTAGGTCTTATCTTTGCGTCGCAGACGCAGCATCCGAACATTTATCACCTCGGAGGTGCTTCGGGTGGCCAAGGAGATTGTTGCTCACTTAGCGTTTTGTTGGGGCAGAGTTGCCAAAAAAGTTTTTGCGTGCTGATCCGAAAGATCGCAGTCGAAGACTTCATAGGGTGCGCGACCAGCGCTCCCTATGGGAGTAGCCCCCAAGTGTCTGTTCGAGTCGTAGACTCGAACGGAGACTTTTAGTTCAAGCATTGTTTCAGTCCTTAGGTCCGCAGGACTCGAAAATTTTCGGATGCTTAAATCCATCCTCCCTATGGGAGTAGCCCCCGAGTCCTTAGTGGAGTCGTAGACTCGATGTAGGACTCAGAGAAGCAATTTTGTCCTCATTTGTCTGTCGGGTGCGCGACCAGCGCTCCTGATAGGAGTAGTCCCCAAGTATTTAGTCGAATCGTAGATTCGAGTGAGTACTTTTAGCTGTGGAGCCGAAGTGGTGCTAGTATAGCTTTTGATGACGTCAGTGCTTACGATTGATGACCTCAAGCGTCTGCTGCGCCAGAGATGACTTGACGGGACGAAGCGTGGGTCCCACTTGCTGACTTTGAATTGACCGGTCACGCGGGGCGTGGAGATGATTACGGCGCCTCCTCGATTTCCACGCGTAGTGGACGGCGTGGTAACGACGGTTTGTTGTGGTGTTGACACGTGTACGGTCAGATCTATCGTTGGCGTTAGGTCTTCTCGATGGACGGCTGGCGTGCGTCGTCTTCGCTGTTATAATCCTGGGTGAAATCGTGTTTTGTTTTTCACCGCACCAGTTCATCTGTTCACTGGCTTCTTGTTCTTGAGCGATTCTTGCTGCACGCTTGAGCTTTCCTTCCACACTTCCTTTGTTCTTTGTCGTTGCCAACGCCACCACCGCTGCAGCGTCATGGGGAAGACAAAGAAATCCTCGTCCGTGGTTGGGACCAGCGCCGCCGTAGGCAAGAAGGGCACCGCCGCTGCTCGCGTCACCGATGGTGGCTGGCGTCGATCGGAGACACGAGAGAGTGATCTCCGCAAACTGTGCGAGCGGAGCCTGATCCCGCAAGATGCGATGGCCGTGCGACTCCCCGGCAATGAGGTAATCCCCTGTCCCCCAGCTGGGTATCGGGTTATGTTTCTTGCCTTTGTCTTGCGTGGTTTCTCGTATCCAGTCCATGACTTCCTTCGTGGACTGCTCTTCTTCTATGGGGTTCAATTGCATCATCTGTCTCCCAACTCCCTTCTCCACATTGCGTGTTTTATCACGCTTTGTGAGTGTTGGCTTGGCATTGAGCCGCACTTTGGCCTCTTCCGGAAGCTTTATTCCGTGAAGAGGCAATCTGGGTCGGATGGTGTGTATCCCATTGGGGGTTTCATCATCTCTCTCAGTCCCAATGTCCAATTCTTTTCCTTTTCCATGCCTGAATCTGTCCAGTACTGGCGGAGGAAATGGTTTTACATCCGTGACTCCGTACTGCCTGGGCAAGATTTTGGTCTCGTTCCTTTTAAACCCTCCTAGTTGATTGAGAAGAAAAGATCCTGGAAAAACCAAATCTTAGACGGTGAGGTGGCGGAGATTGAGGCCCTGTACCGTCGAGTGGAGGATCTCCAACTGATTCCTGAGAAGGAGGTGAACGGTGTCGACGTCATCCGAACGTTTCTTGAGCGTCGGGTGCAGCCTCTCCAAGCGAGGGCGCATCCGATGTTTCTTTACTCTGGGCGCCGTGATCCGACGAGGGTTTCGAATGAGAAAATCTCCGAGGCGGAACTTGACAAGACTCTTCGCGCGCTGTTGAAGTTCAAGGCAGACGAAGAAATTCCGGGGAAGTCGCAGACTCCTCCCTTTTCTTTGACGTTGGCCGTACCGAAGGTGTAGATTTGCGCACGTAGTGCTCCCCTTTTGTTTTGTCAGCTGTGTACTTTTTCCTTTGTTTGCTTAACAAAGTTCCTTCTCCTTTTGTAGAGCTTCAAAGTGCCGGGCATGGCACCACCATTGCCCGAAAGGTATTCGAATGCCCCGGATAATGAAGTCGTGGACTCCGTGTCCGAGCTACCGTCAGCGCGATCTCCAGCGGAGGATGCCGACGAGTCGAGTGAGGACCATTCGCGCAAGCGATCACGGAGCTCCAGCGAGTCTTCGGATGCCTCGACTCCTCCAACTCCCAGGAATCCTCTGGGCCTTGAGCGTCAGGGTGATGTTCATGAGGGTTCTTCCTCTCCTCTTCCTGCCATTCCTGTGCGAGCTGTTGCTCCGCACCCGCCAGCAAAGCGGAAGAAGGAAGAAAAGAAGGAGGAGAAGAAGGAAGAAAAGAAGGAAGAGAAGAGGGCCCGAAGGGCTTCTCCTATCTTCAACCTGAGCGCGTTGGGCTCGTAAGTTTTCTTGTTGCCTCTGTTTTCCTTTGTTCCCTTGTTGTTTTTGCACATGTGTTGATTGGTTCGTGTGCAGGCAATCTTCCGACGGCTCTAGTGATGGAGCGCACGAGATGATGGGGGAGTCGAACATTGCGTCGCCTCCTCCTCAGACGGTGGCGACTTCTAGTGACGCTGCGCCAGTTCCTCCTGTGCAGGAGAGGCTGGTGGTTGCGCCCCAGAATTTCGGAGGCGGGCCTGCGGGTTCGCCTTCGGAGCACGTAAGTTGTTCTTCTTGAATGTTATGGGGGGAAGCCCCCGAGTGTTTTCGAGTGCTGATGTTGTTTTTGCTTCTTTGTGTGGGGCGTAGCCCCCAAGTCATGTTCTTACTGCTGTTGCCTTTTCCTGCAGCCTTTTGTCCAAGAGGCCAAGCGGCTGGTGGAGGAGCGCCTGACGCTGGAGGTAAAACTGCGGCAGCTGCAAGGTATTCGTCTTCCTTGTAGTACTTTTCTTGCGTATCCTGGTCCTTTTCTTTGACACTTGCTTTTTTTAAATGCAGAGGAACATAACGACTCTCTCCGCGAGGTTGATGCTCTGAAGAAGAGCCTTGGCCAATCGGAGCAGAAGGCCGAAGCTGCCGTTGGTGTGAAAGAGCGTCTTGAGCTAGAGCTGACGAAGGCAGCCGAAGCAAAAGAGCTTCTGCAGCAGGAGGCCGCGGATCGTGAAGAGCAGCTGGCCACCGTTGCGGCTGCTCGTGAAAAAGGGGCGGCGGAGAAGCTCATGGCTGCTGCCAAGGCTATTTCGGGTGAGCTTTAGCGTTTGTACTTGCTTCTTTTCCTTCGGATCTTCTTCTATGTTGCCTTTCTTCATGTTTTCTTCTTTTTGTCGCAGATGCCGCAGGCATTGAGTTCGACCGCGGTGCTCTGGAGCACGGGAGTGCTCTGGATGATGCCACTGTAGCGGTCGAAGACCGCTGCAGCACCGTCGTCAACTCCCTCGCCAAGGCGAAAGAAGTCCTTGGTCGCTTCTACCAGGAGCTCTTCTCGAAGGGTGCGTCCCTTGAAGATGTGGATGCCCTGGCGGAGGATCTGTCGGGCGAAGCGCCTGCAGCGTACAAGCGCAAGCAGAAGGGCATTGGCGCGTCCATCGGGCTGGCAATGGCCATGGCGGCTGGGGCGGAGCTGGACCTGCCCCAGATTACCTCTCGGATGCCGACGGCCGCGGATGGATCCGAGGTAGCCTTCGCCGCCTACTCCGCTCGCTGCCGACGATATGGGCCCAAGCTCATTGACTTGTTGTCCGAGTACGCGCTGCGGCAGCAGGGCGAGGCTAAGGCTAGGCAGTCTGGCTCTGAGGCGACTCAGTGTCCTGCACCTTAGGCATATTAGGCGTAGAGTAGTTTGTAGTCTGCTTCTATTGTAATTATCTTTTGTAGTACCATCCTTGTGCCACGTAGTGGCCTTATTTTAATGAATTCCTCCGTGTTGTGCTTTTATCCTTGGCTGAATGTCTGTGTGCCTTTCTGCTGCTATAGGTTCCTTCGGGTGCTGACCCAGTTGACACTTCATCCGAAAGGCCCTTGCGAGCATCATTGGATGATTCCTCGCAGCTCGCTTTTCTTCGGGATCACGTGCGTAGCTTGGAGAGGGATTTGCTTGGGTTACGCGGTCGTGCTGACGTTTGGAAATCCAAAGCAGACCGTGGTGCAGCCAGAGAGGAGTATTTGATGGCGGAGCTGGGTCGACTGTCCGAGCAGCTGCAATGTAAGTTGATCCTTCTTTCGGGCTGTAGCCCAGTTCTTCGGGTGAGCCTGCTGGCCTTACTCTTGTTTTGTGCGTTTGTCGCAGGTGCCAGTATTGCTCCGAGGGAAGAAAAGGAGCGTATTGCTGTTCGAGTCAATTGTTTGACTCAACAGGACATGGAGGCCGGCGGCTTCTTCTGGATGGACCGTGATCGCGCCATGGTTCTGGAAACGGTGCAGGATCGCGTCTACCAGGTTTCGCGGGTGCTCCGCCAGGTGCAGACATCACTGTCTTCGGTACTGCACGTCATGTTTCCTTTGGATGTCGTGCCAACGACTCTTGCGGGTCTTCTGACGAAGTTTCGGAATGCCGGAAATGTCAAGGAGCTGGTGCGGCAGCAGCTCGTCGCAGGGGTGAAGGCTGCCTTGTCTCTTGTGAGGGTGCACCGCCCTGACGTAGATTTGGCTGCTGTGGCGACCGGGCCACCTCCTCGACCAGATGGTGGCGAGTGGAACATGCGTCCGCATTACGCGGCTGTAAGGCAGTATGCCGAGAAAATTGTAGACTTGTTTGAGCAGCGTGCGCAGGTTATTCTTCAGAGTAGATAGGACCTGAAAATAAATAGATAGATGTAAAATTTGTATATTGCGGCTGGGCGTATATGTGCCCTTTGTAAAGGTTTGCTTGTTTGTGAGCACGCAGTGCTTTGATTGAGTACGTGCCCTTTTCGTTTGCCTGACGTAGTCAGCTACTCAGGTGTACACGTTTGGTCCTCAGTCGATGAAATCGTGAGGTGGGGGGAGCCCCCGAGTGCGATTGTAGCGTGTAGTAAAGTTGCAGAAAAATAGTCAACCGAAGGTTGGGGGCGAGACACTTAGCTTTATTTATATCGTAATGGAGGAGGTACATGGTTCGGCTGAATAGCCTTGGCTGAAAGCCTTATTGAAAAAAAAGGGGGTAGGTTGCTACGGGTAGAATCGTCGTAGGTGCGAGACGTTCCACGGGTTGGAGTATGCGACTCCGGACTCCACGTGCTTGAGGCGATAGGCGCCACCTGGGATGACCTCGGTGATGGTGTAGGGTCCTTCCCATGGTGAATCAAGTTTGTTCGGTCGCTTTTGCTTGAGTCGCAAGATGAGGTCTCCTTCGACGAAGGACCTTGGGCGCAGCCGACGGCTGTGGTAGTTGCGGAGACTTTGCTGGTATACCGCTGATCTAGCTGCTGCTATATCCCGCGCTTCGTCGAGTGTGTCGACGGCATCTTCGAGCGCGGTCGTGGACTCGGCTTCGCTGTACGCTACGACTCGTGGAGCCTGATGGCGTACTTCGGCTGGTAGCACTGCCTCGGCTCCGTGAACCATGAAGAACGGTGTGTAGCCGGTGGAGCTATTTGGCGTAGTACGTAAGCTCCCCAGGACAGACGATAGCTCTTCCGTCCAGTTTCCAGCTTTGTGCTCGAGTGAGCTCATGAGGCGCTTCTTGATGCCAGCGCCGATTAGTCCGTTGGCCTTTTCCACCTGCCCGTTTGTTTGCGGGTGTGCCACTGAGGCATACGTGATATTGATCCCGAGGCCTTCGCAGAAGTCCTGGAATTCTTCGGAGATGAAGTTCAATCCGTTGTCGGTGATGATGCTGTGTGGTACGCCAAATCTGTAGACAATGGATTAGAAGAACTTGACGGCGGTTGTGCCCTTCTTGTTGGTGACTGGCATGGCTTCGATCCATTTGGTGAATTTGTCGACTGCTACCAGGAGGAAAACGTGTCCTCCCTTTGAGGATTTTGGCAGTTTGCCGATCATGTCGAGGCCCCATTGGGCAAAAGGCCAGGCTATGGGTATGGGTCGAAGTTCAGACCCAGGTGCGTGCGGTTTGTCGGCGAACCGCTGGCACCCGTTGCATCTGCGGACGATGTCCTTCGCATCGCTCATGGCCGTTGGCCAGTAGAATCCTGCTCGCAGAGCTTTGGCGACAAGGGAGCGGCTGCCTGCGTGGTGGCCACATATGCCTTCATGTATATCTTGGAGTATGGCCTTGCCGTCGTCGATGGTGACGCACCGTTGTAGTACACCCATAATGCTGCGTTTGTACAGCTCGCCGTCGATGATGGTAAAGGCTTTGGACCGACGAGATATGCGCCGAGCATCTGTCGGGCTGTCAGGCAATTCTCCGTTTGTCAGGAACTGGAGGTATGGACGTGTCCAAGTTTCTTCGACTGCCATGACCTGCATCAGGTTGACCATGGCAACTTCGGTATCCAACTTTTCGGGTCCTTCCTGACCTTCGGGTAGCGTAGCCCCCGAGTGCTCTGCTTCTTCGGGTGATCCTTTAGGGAATTTCCGCTTGATGGATGGCACGCAGATCTGTTCGAGGAACACACCTGGTGGTACCTTGGCGCAAGTGGAGCCGATGTTGGCGAGTCTATCGGCCTCCTCGTTGCTCTCTCTTCCAACGTGCCGAAGTTCGCAGCCGTCGAATTCTCCTTCGAGTGCGTTGTATAGCGCCCGGTACGCGATCATGTTTTCGGCGTGTGCGTCGCACTCATTCATCGTTTGCTGTACGACAAGGTTGGAGTCACCGTAGATGACCAGGCGCGTTGCGCCGCATATTTTTGCCATCTTCATGCCATGGATCAGGGCTTCATATTCGGCTTCGTTGTTGGAGGCTCTGAATTTCATCCGAAGGACGTACTTCATCTTGTCATCTTGCGGGGAGGTCAGTATGACTCCTGCCCCTGCTCCGGCTTCGCGTTTGGAGCCGTCGAAATGCATTGTCCAGGACTGCGACATGTCTGGGGTGTCAGGCAGCTGCAGCTCCATCCAGTGCACCAAGAAGTCCGGAAGGACTTGAGATTTGATTGCGTGTCGCTTCTCGTAGACGATGTCCAAGGGTGATAGTTCGATGCCCCACAGGGCCACGCGTCCTGTGGCCTCTGGGTTATTCAGGATGCTGTTCAGGGGCGCCTCGTTGACGACCATCACCTGGTGCTCCTGGAAGTAGTGGCTCAGTCGTTGAGCCGTCATGAACACGCCGTACGCTAGCTTCTGGTAGTGCGGGTACCGCTGTTTTGTTGGAGTGAGAACCTCGCTGAGGTAGTAAATTGGGCGTTGTACCCCGTGGGTCTTGCCTTCTTTGGGTCGTTCGACCACGAGTACTGTGCTGACCACCTGGTGTGTGGCTGCTATGTACAGCAACAGGGGCTCGCGCTCTTTTGGCGTGACCAAAACAGGCGAGGTAGAGAGGAGCCGCTTGAGGCTTTCGAATGCGTCGTTTGCTTCTGGTGTCCACTCGAACTTGTCTGCCTTGCGTAGCAGCTGGTAGAATGGTAGGGCCTTCTCTCCCATGCGGCTGATGAACCTGCTTAGTGCCGCTACTCGCCCTGCGAGCTGCTGAACGCCCTTGAGGTTTTTTGGCTTCTCCATTGTCATGATAGCTTTGATTTTCTTCGGGTTCGCTTCGATCCCTCGTTGAGAGATGAAGTACCCGAGCAGCTGACCCGAGGGGACGCCGAAGGCACATTTTTCTGGATTGAGCTTGATCCTGTAGCGATCAAGGTTGTCGAACGTCTCGCGGAGATCGTCGATAAGTGTTCTTGCCTCCTTGGTTTTTATGACTATGTCGTCGACATAGACTTGGACGTTGCGATCGATCTGGTCCTTGAGGCAGGCCTGCATGCATCGCTGGTACGTGGCACCCGCGTTCTTTAGCCCGAAGGGCATTGTGTTGTAGCAGTATACTCCGAACGGTGTGATGAACGCCGTTTTCTCTTGATCTTCGACCTTGAGTCGAATCTGGTTATAGCCTGAGTAGGCGTCGAGGAAGGAGAGTTTCTCACAACCTGCAGTTGAATCGATGATTTGGTCGATCCGAGGAAGAGGGAAGTGGTCCTTAGGGCAGTGTTTATTTAGTGACGTGAAGTCTACGCACATCCGCAGGATGTCCGTGTCCTTCTTCGGGACCATCACCGTATTTGCTAGCCACTCGCTTTCCTTGATTTCCCGTATGAAGTCTGCTGCGAGTAATCTGTTGATATCCTTGCCGATAGCTTCGGCTCGTGGCTCCGACAATCTTCGGATAGACTGCTTGACTGGCTTGGTGTCTGGGAAGACATTGAGTGCGTGCTCGGCGAATTCCCTGGGAACTCCTGGCATGTCCGCAGGACACCAGGCGAATATTTCCCAGTGCTCACGGAGGAATTCGACGAGCGCGCCTTCCTATGTGGTGCTGAGGTCGTTGGCGATCAGCGCCGTCTTGGAGGCGTCTGTCGGATGGACCTTCACTTTCTTGGTGTTGATAGTGGAGTCGAATGACATGTCGGGTGCGTTCTGCCTTGTGACTGGGGGTAGCCCATTGTCCGTCTCCTCGCGGAGCCTTACGAGCTCGTCTTGCATGCCGAAGGACTGGGAGATTTTGTTGAAATCCCTGTCGCATTGGTCCGATCGGGTGAAGCTCCCGTGGATTGTGATGACGCCCCTTGGTCCTGGCATCTTGAGTAGCAAGTTTGCGTAGTGTGGGACGGCCAGGAACCGTGCGAATGCTACACGTCCCAGGATGGTGTGGTATTGCGACGGCCAGTCCACCACTTCGAATTCTAGGCGCTCCTGCCGAAAGTTGTCCGGTTTCCCGAAGATGACGTCGAGCCCTATTTTGCCTAGGGGGAAGATGCCCTTTCCTGGGATAATGCCATGGAACGTTGTGTCTGATTGTTCTAGGCTACATTGCGGGATCCGCATAGCTGCTAGAGTGCTTGCGAACATTAGGTTGATGTCGCTGCCGCCGTCCATGAAGACGCGACTCATCTCGAAGCCTCCGATCTGCGCTTCCAGCACCAGGGCAGCATGACCTGGGCGAGGGATCTGGCAAGGGTGGTCCGCGCGAGTGAATGTGATGCAGGACTCCGATCCGCTGAGGTACTCAGGGATTGCAGGCGGAGTTGCCACGGCCAAGTTGATTTGTCGAGTGATTTTCTTCTGCACTCTATTTGTGTTGCGTCCCTTCTGTATCATATTGAGTGCTCCTTTTGATGGGGGGTATGGGACCCCGGCGTTGTTTTGCGCTGGTGCGGCTGGTTGACTTTGGCCTCCAATAGGCGGTGGTGGTGGAGCTCCGTGTGCTATTTCACCTGGCGCAGGTGTGTTTCCGAACGCAGGGATTGGACCTTGTTGCCTCATCTGCATCATGCCTTCGCTGAGTTTTTGGAACTCGCGACAATCCTTGAGCATGTGGCTGGCTTTCTTTTTGCCATCCTGTTTGTCGATATAGAAGTGGATGGTGCATGGACCCGAAAGTTTGTCGAAGGCTGAGGGTCCGTTGTCGCGGTCGCGGCGTTGCCACGACTGCGTTGGTCGTCCGTTGTCGCGGAAGCTTCCGCTGCGATATCCTCCGCTGTTGCGGCTGTTGTCATTACGGCGGTCGGCGTAGCCGGCCGCGACCATGTCGGGTCCGTCGCGATCCTCGTAGACGCGCGATCTCCTCTTGCTGCGGCGTTCACGTCTTCGGCCGTAGTCGTCCTCTTCATCTGATTGCGGTCGCTGGATGCAATCTTCGCCGTCTGCCCAGCTGTTGGCGATTTCCATGAGGTGATCGAGTGTCTTGGGCTTTACACGCCCAAGTTCCTCCTTGAAGTCTGGGCGCTTGACGCCGTCCCTGAAGGCGTCGATGGCCCTCTCTTCGGAGATGTGTGCTGCGGAGTTCTTGGTCGTAGACCAGCGTAGTATGTATGAGCGAACCCGTTCTTTGAGTGCAGGCTCGCAATTCTTCGATTGAGGCGGGCCTCTTGCTGGTGCCTT
This sequence comes from Avena sativa, assembly GCA_916181665.1. Classification (NCBI taxonomy): domain Eukaryota; kingdom Viridiplantae; phylum Streptophyta; class Magnoliopsida; order Poales; family Poaceae; genus Avena; species Avena sativa. The sequence goes on from OV702280.1 coordinate 325,125,430, forward strand.
TGAAATTTTGGATGAATCTGTAAGAAAGCTCCTCCCAGCTTCGGATGGATCCTGATGATAGGCTGCTGAGCCAGACTCGCGCCGCGCCTGTCAGCTGCAGCTGAAGGCATTGCATGGCGGTTTCCTTGTTGCCTCCGTGAAGCTTGACGGATGACAGATGGTCACTGAGCCAGGACTTTGGATCTTGTGTGTCGTTGAACTTCGGAGTATCCGAAGGAAGCTTGAAGTTGCGTGGCATCTGCGTTCGCCGGACGGATCTACTGAAGCATCGAGCCCCGCAGAGTTCTCCTTCGTCTTCGTCCATCTCAGATTCAGACGAGCATGCGCGTTTGGCGCGTTCCTTGTCGATCTTGCGCTGTGTAAGCTTGTCTCTGGCGTCGTAGTCGCGTTTGTGGCGGTTGGAGCTCTTCTTCCTTCGAGGAAGATCATGCTCCTCTTCCTCTTCGGATGAGGGTGTGGGGCTCCGGTCGCGCCTGGCTGGAGCTTTCTTCTTCGGCTCCGCAGGAGCGTCTTCGTGGAGCGCAGCTCCGATTAGTCCTAGTCCGGTGAGTGCGGATTTATGCATAGCCCTTTTTGGGTCCCCCTCCGGAGGTGGGTGAGCTGCGAGATACGCAGTGGCTGCCATGATCGCTGCTTGTGGCGTCTTCGGGGTGATGTTGTCGTCAGCGTCCATATCCATGAATGATGTGTGGAGAGTTCGGGTCACGTCACGCCGCTCCTTTGGGTCCATGTTTTCCACCCGAGAACGGTGCTTGTTTCTCTGATTTCTGTTTGTGCTAGAGCCGGGTTCCATGGCAGAGAGCGCAGCTCGTCGCGCGCTGGATTCAGAGGCTGCTTGCTTGCGTTTGTCGAGCGTCTTCTCCATCTCGACTTGTTTCTTGTGTTCCTTGATGAGGAGGTAGTGGTATGCCCTCAGCAGATCACGTGGGGAGTCCAGAGGTAGGACTATTTCGCCTGCGACGGCGCGGCGTGCTTCGACCCATCCTTCTTTGCTAAGTTGGATGAGGTGGCCTCTGTTTTCCCCGTTTTCGCCGTTACCGTCCTGCGGGTTGGGGTTGGGCGGCGGGATAGGCGTTTCCTCGTCGGCCTGGATGACTGCGGCGCATAGATAGCGCATGCAGATTGGTTGGCTGCTGCCGCAGCTTTCGGATCCGGAACCGTAGGTCCCTTCATCCGAGGGTGGACCGCACAGATCGGAGTTGCAGCTGCTGCTGTGGAACTTATCTGTTGATGGCGACGTGCGTAGCACGGGGTGTGGAGCCCATGAAGCGGGCCTGATTGACGGCATGGGCACCCGCTCAGGGAGGCGGAGGGTGCCAGTTTGTCCCACCTGGAAGCATAAGCTCCCGAACAAAATCTCGAGTCCGTCGCCTACGGGCTCGAAATCCTTCATGGTGTCCGGCGAGTGGGCGGTGAAGTCGAAAGTGCCGAAGAGGAGGTGATTCTCCGTTGTCGCAGAGTTGTAGATCGATCGGGTCGGAACCGTCACGACCGCACAATCAGCAGCCCCAATTCCCACAGACGGCGCCAATTGACGAGGTTTAATCTCGTCAATGCCCATTGTTATGGACTTGGGTTTTGGAGAAGATGGGGATGCTGGAGATCGTGGCACGATAACAGACAAGCAACCAGGGGACACAAGATTTACCCAGGTTCAGGCCCCCGGAGGGAAGACCCTACTCCTGCTTGTCTGCTCTTTGATTACGGCGGAACCGAAGGTTACATGGTGCGCAGATTCGATCTGGCGTGGATGCGTGTGCGAAAGTATGAGTTGAGGTTGGTTGAGTTGCCCTAGGACGTGCCCTCCTGGCCTTTATATAGACTTAGGCAGGTCCCGGGCATAGTCCTAGTCGGTTACAAGTTCTAGGGCGTTTGCCCTTTTGAGTTTCCTATCTAAACTAGTCTTGTTCTCCAAGGATCCGAAGATGTCTTGGGCCTTGGTCACCCGAAAATCTTCATGGGCCAGCGTATGCCTGCAGTGGGCCTTCCTTGAGCTGGACTAGGTATGCTGAAGTTACGTACCCGTAGGGTATAACCATGTCAGGTGCCGCCGCGACGATGGCAGGGGGGCACCAACATGTACTCCGGCGCCGCGGTGATGGCAGGGGGAGTCACCAACACTTGCGGCGCCGTGGTGCTAGCGGGCGGAGTCACGAACACGTAGTTCGCCTGATTCGTCGGCGCCGTGTTGTTCGAGTGGCTGCTGACCATGCTTGGAATCGGGCACGGCCCTACTCGACCACCCGCACTCTGGTTCGCTATTGACTCCACCAAGGTAGGCAGGAAGGACGTGAGGGTGATTGCCAGGTTGTCTTGGACGATCTGCGGGATCCGCGCCACTTGTGCCTTAAGTTCTTGAACCTTGCGGTTTTTCTCCTCGCTCCTTCCCGACGGCGCCACATGCGTCCTCGGCGGTGGACCAAAATGATCCACCCAATTCTTACCCCCGAGGCCGGCCAGATGGCCAGCCGACGACGGCTTCTTCGTAACCGGCTCTATTTTCTTGGCCCGGTTCATCACCCTGTTAAAAGGGTTATCCCACCGGGTGGCCGCCGTCGACCCCTGGGATGAGGAACCCTGGGATCCATGACTAGCAAAAATTTTCTCCTCCTGCAGAAGAAGTAACAGTGAATCATTTAGATCATCGATTAGATTGCAATCGAGTTGATCCGCGGTAATTAGATTATACTTACCACAATTTCCTCGAATTCCTTCACCGCAGGATCCGCGGTGAGTTGTTTGGTTTTTGGGTCCACATGGTAACAGGCCCTGATGAAGTTTCGAACCTGCCCGGGTTCGAATTTAGCAAAGGGGTTTTCTATCCCCTTGGATCTATACTCTTCATCCTCCTTATTCCATTTGGCCTCCGCGGTTCTGTATCCACCAGATCCGAGATGGTGATGACCTATATTCATCGCCTGCATCACCTTTCCCCGATTACTATTGGCCAGGGCTCTTTCGGATTCACACCTCTCCTTGAACTCCCGGAACTGATCTTCGGTGATCTGCGGGTCAATATTATGGATCTCCTCGAGACTTTTGCCTTCTTTATAGATCTTCTTCTTTATCCGGGTTCTCCAGCTGGCCAGGGCGGTGCTCATCTTTGTGAGGGCGGATTTGTTTACTCCGTTCCCATGATAATTTGTGTTCTGATACTTAGTGGGGAACTTGTATCTTGCGTGCAGCTTCTCGAAGAGGAGTGTGCGCAAGTGGCCATTATCTTTATGCCGGAGATTCTCGGTGTTGATCGAGATGGTTGTCCGGGTGATCGCCGCCACTTGCCCACCGTACCCTTTGACGACAAGGGCGGGCTCCAAAGGAACCCCTGATGGGCTCACTTCGGTAATTTCCTCCCTGACCGTGCCGACCGTGTTCGGGCGCCGGTCCTTCGGCTTCTTCTTCTTCTTCTTAGGAGGGTTGCTACCACTCCCTGTGCCCTCGCCGCCATCAGTGGTTTCATCGTCCGCCGTTCCTTCGGCTTCTTCCTCCACGTCTTCCATCTCATCATCCTCGCTCTCCGAAGGATGGTATTCTTCATCGTCTTCTAGCCGCTGGGCCGCCTCCCAGAATATCAATTGTTTATTCGGAGGTCTGAGTTCTCCTTCAGCGCTGATGCACTTAGAACATCCAGCCTCGTCATTGTCACACATCTTTGCACTAATAAAAAACAAATAATTGGTTAAATGCACGGAAAAATCCGGCATGACCTTTGCTAATTTTCTTAAACTAGGAGTGCCTGATTTCTGCCGAAACGGAAGTTAATCAACATTCCGACAAAAATCGGGACTCATTTCATACAAGAACCTGCATATATATGGCCAGCATAGCTAGCACACAATAAATGGCCATCATAGCCAGCACAGCCAGCACACAATAAATGGCCAACACAGCCCACATAATCTGGTCACATAGGATAATCTGGCCAACACAGCCAGCACATAAACATCTAGGTAGAAAACACAATGGTTAAGAATGCATCAACATGACCCTCTATGGTGGTGCCCCTGGTGTTTCCTGATGTAATATACACTTATCTAACTGCATAACATGAAGTAGTCATTAATAACCAAATACAAATGCAAGACATTCTTACCCTCCATTTAGACATCTTAAAACAAACTACTTTCCAAAAGTGGCAGAACGGTTTGAAAGAAAATGGACATGGAAAAAACAGAAACAAATAGTACTAACAAAATGCTCAAGGCAAAATAAATCTCAGATCCAGATGCTTAACAATGAGGAAGGAGATACTAAACAAATCTACAACTTGAGAGGCTGCATCTGCCGAGATTTACACCAGGGCATACCAAAAAATTTAACGGGTAGTGCACCATGCCCAAATCTTCTTAGAAATCATATGCAGCTTGCAAGGCAACAAAGTGGAAACTCTACCACTTTTCAGGTAAAGTGCATCAAACATAAGTGTATTACTAGGTAAAGTGAAATAATAAGAGACCATTCCTCTCTTTTTTACTTCCAGACAGTCAACTCTTCATGAAAAAATATATATATCTCAGAACATGCTCACTAGGTGCCAGACCATGAAACCATATTCCCTTTACAAAAGCAGAGACGGATGCAGAGGTAGCTGGATGAGGAAGTGAATTACTACTGCACAACTGGCACAGCTTTGTTCTCAGTCCACAAGCACTAATATGCATACAATCCAGCCAAAAATAAAACCTGATAGAGGTTACTAAAAAGCAAAGCAAAGACTGGGAGAAGAGAAGGACCACTATTTGCTTTCAGTAGCAGTGTCCGTGCACATTAGTGCCAGCAAAGCAAAGCCTGAAAATGCATGGGAGAAGAGAAGGACCACTATTTGCTTTCAGAAGCAAAGCCTGAAAATGCACTAGACCACAAACAAAACTGCCAGCAGTCATTTCAACATTTCCCCCTGGAAGAAATATGATGGGGTTTGGGTTGATATTTTCCCCTTTAACTAAGTAACATATGTTTTCAGTGTCTAAAGTGTGTAATTAATCTAGGCATAAATAGATAGAGAAACAGGTGTAAGATGTCACGGGATAGCAAGGGAAACATGCTGTTTTCAAGCTGGTGTGTTTTGATCACTAACAGTAGAGTGAGAGCCAACATGGTACTATTATCCCGTTACTAAAATGAATGTAGCAGGGTGCATAGAACATCTGGGTGTGTACCTTGTCTTGATCTGAAAGAGTTTCCTTTCCACTTGTGTCCGTCCACTGAACTTTCACCATCTTGGTTTGCGCTTGTTCCAGCGACTCCTCGCCAGCACTGGCTATAGAACCAGTGCCAGAGGAGACTCCTCCTCGACTGCAATATGACCAAGGTGTTGGACCTGATCAGGTGACATGGAGAGGCATATAAATTCTGTAGCATGAGACACGCTGGAGGTGCATAGAACAAACTGACACAACTGTATTATATCTACATCCATTGGTTCCACGCAGTTGCTACTGGTGTGCTACTTGTGGGTAAGTCAAGCAGGAGAGCATTGTAGGTAGTAAGGTGATCTATCAAGCAGCATGTCAGTGAACAGGTTCCTCGGCATGCGCGATTACGGTGATCCTGATCCTGCGATATATATATATATATGCGATATATATATGTGATTAATTAATCAAATGCGCGTTATGTTGCACCAAGTGATATCTTTTAGGTTGAAACATACGCTGGAGTAGCTTCATATTGCAGTAAATCTAACATCACGTAATATGCAATACAACACTTATGTTTCTAGAGGAAAATTCCAACACTTGTTCCTGGCATTGCATTCACACTTGTTCTTGCTGTAACTTGTCTCTGATAAGACCTACCTAACCAGATGCAACAGAATCATGAAGGAAAAAATAACTAGATGGAATCTTGCTGTAACTTGTCTCTGATAAGACCACTATTTGCTGAACAAGAGTTTGTTTGAGCCGAAATGAGGATATTATAGTAGTTAAGAGAGGGGAGAGAGGGAGAGAGGGAGAGAGAGGGAGAGAGGGGAGAGGCGACGCTCACCTCTGACGGGCAGACGACGGGCGGACGACGACGGGCGGACGACGGCAGCCTCCACCTCCTGAGACGCGGCGGCTCCTCCTCCTCGGACACGGGCCTCCTCCTGAGATGCGGGCGGACCTCCTCCTCGGACACGGGCGGACCTCCTCCTCCTCGGGCGCGGGCAGGCCTCCTCCTCCTCAGATGCGGCGGTGGCGGATCGAGAGCGGCCGCGGTGGCGGATCATGCTCGGGCTGAGAGATGGAGAGATGGAGAGATGGGGATGAGAGAGGGGGGTTGGGCGCCACGTGTGGATAAAGCCACTTAGGCGTATCGCACTGAGCCATAGTGCGCTACGGATATCTGTAGCGCACTATGGGCTAGTGCGCTACGCCTATCGGCTTCTAACTATTGTATAAGAAAACTACAGCCCCACTAGCTAACAATTATACTAGCCTATCCCACTGGTTCTGTCCACTACCCTATTCTAAATCTAAGAGCACCCAGGTTCGAATCCTGGTGCCCCAATTTTTTGTTTTTATTTTAAAAATACTTTTAAATGTTCCAAAAAATGCCCAAAAGTGGTGATATATGCCATAGAAGTTTTGTTTTGATTTTAAAATACTTTTAAATATTCCAAAAATGCCCAAAAGTGATAATATATGTCATAAAAGTGGTACAAATATGATTTAAAGTATAACTAAATTTCATAATAATTTGTCCATGAATATTACAATCTTTTTCGACCACGCGTTTTACAATATTTTTTGAGCTAGCGTTTTACAATCTTTTTTCCCTTCTTTGTCGCGGTTGAATAATTTAGCCCCGGCACTTTAATGTTTCTTCTTTCGAACGGGCTACCTTTTTTGGGTAGGGTTGTCCTTTTTCTTCTTGTGATGTATGTTGCTGCATCGTAGTCATCGTCATCTTCAATCTTTGGATCGTCGTACTGGTTGAAGTCTTGCTCGTTGGCGACTCCATCAATTCCGATGATGTTTCTTTTTCCTCTCCTCACGACAACACGGCTAGGCTTTGTCGGGTCGGTAATGAAAAAACATTGGTCCACTTTGGTATCCAGTACCCACGGTTCATTTTTTGCGGCCACGTTTGCACCGGCGGCCTTGGATTTGGCTGCTTCGGGTATAACCATGGTTGTGAAATACCGGTCTTCTCTTTCGACGCTCTTTGCCCATCTGACACAGAACATTGGCACCTTTTCTCCACAGTAGTCGAGCTCCCAGATCTCCTCGATTCTTCCGTAGAATCTTTCCTTCACGTTGTCATCGGTGTAGAATTCCGACGTTACGCCTGAGTTCTGATAATCACACTTGTTGTCCTTTTCCTCCGTGTAGAATGTGTAGCCGTTGATATCATACGCCTGATAGGTCACCAGGTTTTGTATCGGTCCCTGCGACAAGGTGAATATGATCTTTTCCGTGTCAGAAGAATGCGATCGCGGGGGATTATCAAGGAGCGTCTGCCTAAACCAACGCGTGAAATCTGAGTTGTGCTCTTTGATTATTTCTCCCTGCGTCCTCTGTATGCCCCGGTCACTGTACTTCTTCTCGATTAACCTTTTGTGCTTCTGTACCCAAGGATCGACCAGTTCTAAATGCTGTAGCGCGACAAGGTTTGCTCGACCAAAGTCTGCGCGTCGAAAATCGAAGTCTGCATGCAGTATGCGACGACCCTCTCGGTGACCAGATCCGTCGAGATTGCCAAGGTGCCTGTTGACAGGAAGACCGACAGGGTTCTCGATGTCTAGATAATTCGTGCAGAAAGAGATGCACTCTTCGGCCAGAAAGCCCTTGGCTATGCTTCCATCTGGACGGGACCTGTAGCGAACGTATCCTTTGATGTGTCCGTTCATCCTTTCGAACGCCATCATGCTGCGGAGGAACATCGGCCCGAGTTGTACGATGTCCTCCACGACATGGACCAGCAGATGCACCATAATGTCGAAGAATGCGGGTAGGAAGTAGACCTCAAGTTCACATAGTATCACCACGATCTCCTCCTGTAGCCTCCCGAGCTGATTCAAGCCAATCGACTTCCTAGAGATGACGTCGAAAAACTTGCATAGGCCAAATAACGTTTCACGGACGTGCTCGTCCATTATCCCTCTTAGTGCGACCGAAAGTACCTGCGTCATTAGCACGGCACAGTCGTGAGACTTCATGCCACTGAACCTCTGCTTCGCCTCGTCTAGGTATCTGCTTATCTTGCCCGCGTAGCCGTAAGGAAATTTGACTCCTAGAAGGCACTTGAAAAACTGTTTGATCTCATCCTGGCTTAGAGTGAAGCAAGAAGGAGGGCAGTAATATTCGTTCTTCTTGAACTTTTTACCCTTCCGACGACCTTGTGTCGTCTCCGACTCATGATCATCGTCATCTTCCTGATCATCAGGAGTAGTGCGTCCTCCGTGAAGCTCCTTCCGGATACCCAAGCATATCAGGTCGTTCCTTGCTTTCGGACCATCTTTCGTCCTATCTGGCATGTTGATTATGGTGGCGACCAGACTCTCGCACACGTTTTTCGTGATATGCATGATGTCGAGGCTATGAGGCGTGCGGAGAAACTTCCAGTATGGCAACTCCCAGAAAACAGACCTTGTTTTCCATACCTTCATCAGCGGCTTGTCTTGTTGCTGCCTCTTTTGCTTCTTTCCAGGCTTAGGACAATCTTTCCAGTTTGTCAGCAACTCTTCCACTTCTTCGCTGCTCCTACGCTCTGGGATTCCTCGGGTCTCTGATTTTCCATCGAACAGGTCTCCACGTTTTCTCCATGGATCATTCTTGCCGAGCCACCTCCGGTGCGCCATGAACACGGTTTTCGATGACCCTAGATCTTTCTCTAGTTGGAGATAGCTTGTGTTATCCATGCACCTAACGCATGCGCAGAATCCTTGGATAACCTGCCCCGAGATATACCCGCAACCTGGATAGTCTTGCACCGTAGTGACCAACGCGGCTCTCATAGTGAAATAATCTTGTGCGACGGCGTCGGAAGTATTGGCTCCAGATTCCCATAACGTGGCTAGCTCCTCTTTCAACAGCCCGAGATACAGATTGATGTCGGTACCAGGTTGTTTCGGCCCTTGAATTAGCATACTCATTTGTATATACTTCTTCTTCATGCACAACCATGGAGGGAGGTTGTACATCCATACAAACACGGGCCAAGTGCTGTGCGTGCTGCTCTGGCTACCGAACGGATTGAGTCCATCGGTGCTCGCACCAAGCCTAATGTTCCTCGAATCTCCACCGAATTCTGGGAATTCGAGGTCCAATGCTTTCCACTGGCTAGCATCTGAAGGGTGCGTCAGCAGCTCATCCTTTTCGGGGTCATCATCATCTCCTGGCTTCTTCCTTTCCGCATGCCATCGCATGAGCTTCGCTTCCTTAGGGTCCGCGAAATAGCGCTGCAGACGAGGAGTGATAGGAAAGTACCATACCACTTTTCGAGGTGCTTTCTTCCCTTTATTGTATCGACTCACGCCGCACACCGGACATGTGGTTTTCTCCGCGTCCTCGCCCCGATAAATGATGCAATCGTTGATGCATACGTGATATCTAACGTGCGGTAGATCGAGAGGACAGACGATTTTCTTGGCATCCTCGATACTAGTTGGACATGTGTTCCCCTCCGGGAGACGATCGTGCCAGAATGCCATCATATCGTCGAAGCTTGCGTCGCTCAATTTGTGTTTTGCCTTCATCTCCATAGCCTTGAGCGTTACATTCAACCGGGTATCATCGGGCCTGCATCCTTCATACAATGGAGTAACCGCGTCTTTCTCAAGTTGCGCAAGCTTGGCTTTCTCTCTAGCGGCAGCCCTGGCGTTACTCGTCTGCTTGAGAAGCAGCTCTTGCACATAAGGGTCCTGCACCCAGCCTGACGTTGTTCCATCGTTGTCTGCTCCTCCGGCATCTAGATCATCATCATCCCGGTCTGCTTCCGCACCTTCACCATCTCCAGGAGACTCTTCATCATCTCGCCCGTTCTCGCCGTGATGATGATCATCGTCATGTTGGCCACCTTCACTGTCTCCATCGTCTACGTCATCGCTTATCCAACGAGTGTATCCATCCATGAAACCATGGCGGAGCAGGTGCGCCTGCAGATTCCCGGAATCTGGGTCGATCACCCAGTTGAGTTTGCATCTTCTGCACGGACATCTTATATCTGTCTTGTTATTTCGTATCATGTCGGTCGTCGCACATTTCAAAAATCTAGCCACAATGCCTTCGCTCATTATGCAGACCATTTTTGCCTGCACGGTGTACACAGTACAATTTTGAATTCTATTAGAACCACATAATGAATGCATGCATGCAATGGTCGATAGAAAATTTTGGCATGACCTATCCTAAAATTAGGACCTTTGCGAAATGCCAAAGTCTTGCCAAAATGGAAATGAATCAACATTTTGGCAAAACAAATGGCAACTTGTTCACATACAAACACAAGAGAGAGAGAGAGACCGATCCATACACACATGAACATATCATTATCCTCTCCATACACACATGCATGAGCATCATCGATACTCTCCATATACACACACATATGACCATCGATCCTCTCCACATACACACATCATGAGCATCGATCATCTACATACATATGAGCACATCATCCATATACACATGAACACATCCTTACATGGACAACTTACCGAGATGAGAGACCGATCGCGAGAAAGATGGAAAGGAGAGGTGCGCGCGTCGACCGGAGAAGGAGATGAGAGACCGGAGACCTCCTCTATTACTTATGTAACATCCAAAGCAAGTTTTACATGCTAAAAATGGTGAATGAGTGGAGAAATTGAGGTGGAAAGGAGAAGATCCCGACTAGATCTAAGGAGGAAGAAGAAGGGGAAAGTGAAGTGTGGGGTGGTGGATGTGGTCACACATGTGCACATAAAGAGCTGTCCTAAAAAAATCGACACATCTGTGGCGCACATGGCCCTAGTGCGCCACAGGGAGTACAAACATCTGTGGCGCACTATGCCATGTGCGCCACGGATGCTCCTACTCCCTGTGGCGCACTAGGCCGAGTGCGCCACAGATGTTTGTGGCCGTTTCACAACAGAGGGGGGCGTGCACTTAGGCGTAGCGCACCCTCCCCCATGTGCGCCACAGATGACACTAACAACCGTGGCGCACATGACTATAGTGCGCTACAGATGTTTGGAGTGCGGCCAACAGGGCCCTGGCCCACACACATCTTTGGCGCACTATAGTCATGTGCGCTACGGTTGTTCTAGTTACTAGTAGGGCACTGCCCACAGGTGAGCCACACCTGTTTTAGCCGTGGGGCACTTCAACCATGTGAGCCACGGATGTGCTGATTACCTATAGCCATTTTCCTAGTAGTGCTGGTCATAGTGGGAGTAACTTAGCTAGTAACATGTATGTACATGCAATGCCAAGTAAGCAAATTGGTGACATGACATGATAATAAATGAAGAAAGAGAGGGGGTAATAACTTAGCTAGTTACCAAGTAAGCAAATTGGTGACATCACACATATCATGACCATATAAGTCTACAATCTAATTAATTATTCTTTGCATGCACCACACGTATTACTACTCACTATGAAGGTACTAACATGAACTAATAACATGTGCATGTTACTAGTGTAAGTTACTTAGCACTATAACCAGCCTCAGTCTACTCGTCTACAATACTGTAGAAGAGATTAAAACCTTACTTAAGGTTCATCAGATTTGTATCGCTCATATCAATAGATGTGATGTCTGAACACTAGCAGTCATTTTTAGCAATTTTGCTAGAACAAATGCTCGTATCGCGCGGCGTGGGTTGGCTCTGGTCCAAGGGTTTATTAAGCACATGTGGACAAGATTGTAATGCCTAATATTTTTAGGTAATACAAGTTTGATCGAAGAAAAACAAAGTAGGGGAGTCCCTCCTACAGTCCTACCAGTAAAATCCGTCGAACGGACGAGTTGGGTTAGGGAATCTTTATCGAGGAGACCCAACACGTCTAAGCGTGTCCTAATCTGTCCATGCGGACGTGTGGGACGTGCGCGGCATCTCAGCGTAATGACCCATCCGGACAAACTCCGGCCGAACAGACCCATCTGAGCATCAGATTTGGGTTACGGATGGATCTGTCCAGACAAACACGGATGTTGCCTTGTCCGATTGTTGTAGCAGGCTAGCATAGTTGACAGTCACACTATGGGTCTTCTTCTCACTTCTCTCTCTTGGGTCGTCCTGTCTCTCTTAGGCTGATCAAACAAAGTTGAACAATCTGAGTCATGTTATTGGACATAGCTAACCCGACAGACCGGACCACGATCCAAAAACACCGTTGGCTCAAACCAAAACTAAAACGGACCGTTTGAGTCGCTTGTTTGAGTCTCGCCGGTAGAGATGCACTTAGAGAATCTCTAGCAATGCCCGTAAATAGCAAACCATAAACATCCAGTTCGGGACGATGAATCCGCGATTGATCGCTTCGCGGGCGGCGGCGCCGAGCAGTCCCCGTAAAATCAAACTGAAAAATTTAAATTTGCAATTCAAAGGAAGAACAGCCTTCACGGCAAAATTCAGAGGAAGAGAAGAGGAAGAACACCGCAGATTCCAGTCCGATTTCAGTATAATTACATACTAATAATCTAAACAAAATCATACGACGCACACTATGTACACAAAATGCGTATGCCCCGAGCCTTATGCGTCGCCGGACGGTGGCGGAGACGGTGTTGCCGCTCTAGTCGAGGTGGATCAGCGGAGGCTCTGCCGCCTCCTTGGCCTTCTCCGCTTCCTGGCGCCGAAGGCGCTACACCGCGCGCTCCTCTGCCTTCTGGCGCTCGATGAGTCGGAGCGCCTCAGCGAGATCCCTCTCCTCTACGGCGGTCTCATGCAGGTGCACGCGCTCCGAGCGGCGGGGAAGGCGGACCAAAGCGCGCTGCTCCGTCTTGTCGGAGTCCGCGAAATCATGCGGGACCATCGAGGCGCCGTTGCTCCCGTCGGAACTGTCGCTCTCTCCGGGCGTCACATAATTGCGATACCCGGAGGAGCTCGAGCTCGACGGAGACGAGGGGCGTGGCCGCGACGATCCCGCCTCCGAGGCGGTTCCTGATGTCTACACATTTCTATTCTTGTAGACAGTTGTTGGGCCTCCAAGTGTAGAGGTTTGTAGAACAGCAACAAGTTCCCCTTAAGTGGATTACCCAATGTTTATCGAACTAAGGGAGGAAGTGGTCAAAGGTATCCCTCTCAAACAACCCTGCAAACAAGATACAAGAAGTCTCTTGTGTCCCTAACACACCCAATACACTTGTCAGGTGTATAGGTGCACTAGTTTGGCGAAGAGATAGTGAAATACAAATAATATGGATGATTATAAGTGGTAACGGTGCTAGAAAAGAGCTTTTGAGAGCGAGAAAAAGACTAAAGGTAAAAATATGGAAGCAAGCAAACATGCAACAGATCTAGTTGTAAACGGTGTTTCAATGCTTAAAAACAAGGCCCAGGGATCATACTTTCACTAGTGAACACTCTCATATAAATATCTTCTCTTTATGATACTACTCTGAACTAATCTCCGATTGGATAACTCTAATCCACGGTAGGGCTATAACAACACTCCTCAAAGTTCGCCTTCCCCATCTAGATAACCCCACACTGTCACCTTGAGCGCTAGATGGTTCCAACAAACACCACAGTTTCATAGAGACAACCAACTCAAAATATACTCATGATAAGTTCCACCATAGCGTGCACGCTGTCACTTTCACACACGTGGGGACAACAGAGATCTATTGAAGCACTTGATATTTATGTAAATTCTAGCCTAAGTGCCACCACGGTATGCATGTTGTCATTTTCACACACATGGGGAGAGTCGGAGATCTATTAAAGCACTTGAGTAGCAAAGTAGATCTACTTGATTACAAAGCTCATGATCACAATATGATCATGCATAGAGAGAGAGATTAACACATAGCTACCGGTAGAGCCCTTAGCATTGAGGAAGAACTACTCCCTCCTCATCATGGGAATCAGCAATAGTGATGGAGATGGTGGAGGAGATCGATGGAGATGGTGGTGGAGATCAAAGTAGATGGCTCCAGGGGCACTTCGCCGTCCTGGCAGGGTGCCGGAACAGAGACTTTTGTCCCCCGAATCTGTTGGAGATATGTCCTAGAGGCAATAATAAAAGTGGTTATTATTATATCTTTATGTTTATGATAAATGTTTACATTCATGCTATAATAGTATTAACCGGAAACATTAATACTTGTGTGATTTGTAAACTAAATTAGAGTTCCTAGTAAAGCCTCTTTATAATACTAGCTTGTTGATTAATAGATGATCGTGGTTTCTCGATCATGAACATTGAGATGTTATTAATAACAAGATCATATCATTAGGAGAATGGTATGATGTACATACTCCTATAGATAAGCGTAGCATAAAGATCAAGTCATTTCAATAGTTCGTTTGTTATAAGCTTTTCTGATACATAGTAACCTAATTCCTTCGACCATGAGATCATGCTAATCACCATCACTGGAAGGATGCTTTGATGACTTCAAACACGACTCTGTAACTGGGTGGCTATAAAGGTGGCATTGAGTGTTCGGAAAGTATGGGTTGAGGCACATGGATCAAGAGTGGGATTTGTCCATCCATATGACGGATAGATATACTCTGGGCTCTCTCGGTGGAATGTCATCCAATTAGCTTGCAAGCATGTGGCTGGATCACAAGGGATCACATATCACGGGAACGAGAAAAGAGTACTTATCGGTAACGAGGTTGAACTAGGTATGCAGAGATACCGACGATCAAAACCTCGGATATGTAAACTATCGTGAGATAAAGGGAAAAAATTGGTATCATATGTAAGTGGTTCATTCGATCGCAAAGTAATCGTAGAAATATGTGGGAGCCATATGAATTTCCAGATTCCTCTATTGGTTATTGATCGTAGAAGTGTCTCGGTCATGTCCGCATAATTCACGAACCGTAGGGAGACACACTTAAGGATTCGATGTTGTTTAGTAGATATGGAATGTTAGTAGGAATACCGAATGTTGTTTAGAGT
The DNA here is from genome assembly GCA_916181665.1 of Avena sativa. NCBI lineage: Eukaryota > Viridiplantae > Streptophyta > Magnoliopsida > Poales > Poaceae > Avena > Avena sativa. The sequence continues at coordinate 325,140,480 of OV702280.1, forward strand.
CTCAGATGGGATCCGAGATATCACGAGGAGATCCGGAATGGTCTGGAGAATAAGATTCATATAAGGAAATTCCGATTCCGGGGTTCGGGAAAGATTCCGATGTTTTCATCGGAGAGATTCTAGAAGGTTCACCGATCCGGAAGGAGAATGGTCCATGAATGTGTCATGGGTAAGTGGAATGATTGGATCATATCCTAGGTCACTTGGTGTGGGCATTTGCAAGAGAGAATTAAAGCTCTATATTGAAAGTCAAACGGGAAGTTTGAAAAGTCAAACTGGAACAATGGTTTCCTAGTGGGAGAAGAAACAAGTCCTTCTCTCAATCCAACTTGGGTTTGGGTTTGGATTCAAACCCACCCCTCCCAAGGCTGCCCCCTCTCATAAATAGAAGGGGAGGACTACCCCAACACCACAAGCCCTAGCACCTCTCCACCTGAGCCGCCGCCGACCCGTCGTCGCGCCGCCGACCCGCCGCCGTCGGCCCATCGCCGTTGCCCTAGCCGACGCCGACACCTCCTCCTCCTCCCAGTCTTCTAAACCCTAGATCACCGGGAAACCCTAATTCCACCATAACTCGCACCGGCTTAGGCGAAGCCCTGCGGGATCTTCCCTCTACTTCCGACACCACGTCGTCGTACTGCCGGAATCGCGAGGGGAGAACTACAACCTCCGCTGCCTGCTGGAACAAGGGAGAGGAAGTTCTTCACCGAGTATCGAACATGTGACCAACTGCGGAAGCGCTGCCAGAACGCAGCGCCGGAAGGATCGTCTACGCGATCTTGATATCGGCAAGTGTACGACTACATCACCCACGAGAATCTGCTCTCGTTAACCGCTTTGGAATCTTCGAGGGTGAGTGCTTCTATCGACTCGTTGCTACAATCTAGTAGATAGATCTTGTCTTGTTTGTGTGCATGCGGTAGAATTTTTTTGTTTTCCATGCTACGAACCCCAACAGAATCTCCTCTTCGGTGGTGGCAGCGCTCCAGAACTTTTCGTGGATGTATGATGATTTTTTTAGGGTTTCTGAGTCGAGGGCTTCTTATAGGCGAAGAGGGAAAGGTCAGTGGAGGCCCAGGGGGCCGACACCCCCTGGTGGCGCGCCCAGGGTGGGCCCACGCCACCATAGGGTGTGGCCACCCTGGTGCCCTACTCCGTCTCTGCTTCGCGTTTTCATATTGCTCCGGGAAAATAGTAACTTTGGCTTTTGCCCCATCCAATTCCGAAAATATTCATTTTTTAGCTTTTCTGAAACCAAAAACAACAGAAAACATGCAAATGGCACTGCGACATCTTGTCAATAGGTTAGTTCCAGAAAGTGTATAAAAATACCTCAAAATATAGACCAAACATAAGACAAATGATATAAAACAAGCATGGAGCATCAAAAATTATAGATACGTTTATGAAGTATCAGTTCCCCTATACCACGCGGGGGCGTAGGGGAGGAGAGACGTCGACATGTGCGGCTAATGCGGCTCAGTAGTAGATCTTCGTTGGGAGACCCCAAGAGGAAGGTATGATGAGCACAACAGCAAGTTTTCCCTCAGTTATGAAACCAAGGTTATCGAACCAGTAGGAGTAAGGAAACAACTCCAAGGTGTTGCTAGCAACTTGGAATCCTGCACAACACAAACTTAAGACTTTGCCCCAACTTACAGTGAGGTTGTCAATCTCACTGGTTTACTGAAAACAAAGGATTAAACATATGGTGTGAAAGGTAATGGTTGCTTGCAGAAAGTAAACAGTAACAGTAGATAATATAACAATGGTAAAGATTGGACCGGGGTCCACAGTTTACTAGAGGTGTTCTCCTTAAGATAAATAACATAACATGCTGGATAAACAAATTACAGCGGGGCATTTGACAGGACTGAGCAAGGCATAACATTGCAATACTAGATATTCATGATCCTATGCGATTTGATTGGGCATTACAACAATATACATAGACCGCCATCCAACTGTATCTATGATTAGCAATCCACCTTCAGGTTATCATCCGAACCCCCTCTAGTATTAAGTTGCAAGCAATGGATAACTACACTAAGCAATGTGTGTAAAGTAAACAATACAATTGTTCCATGAACAAAAGATTGTTGTTTTCTCCCTAGTAGCAACAGCACACCTAACCTTAGAGATTTCTGTCACTTCCCTAGATTTAATAGAGGCATGAACCCACTATCGAGCATAAGTACTCCCTCTTGGAGTCACTAGCATATACTTGGCCAAGATAGCTACTAGAAACAGAGAGCATGCAAGATCTCAAACAACACAGACTTGGTAGAATCAATACTCAAGAAGACATGATAAAATCAATAATCAATCTGGCATAGTAATCTCAATATCCATTGGATTCCTGCAAACACAACATGCATGATTACAAATAGATGATCTTGATCATGAACGGAGCTCACAAGAACTAAACATGATATCATAAAGGAGGAGAAAAAACCATCTAGCTACTGTATGGACCCATAGTCCGAGGGTGAACTACTCACGCATCTTACCGGAGGCTGGCATGGTGATGAAGAAGGCCTCCGGGATGATCTCTCCCCTCCGACAGGGTGCCGGGAAGAGCTTCAGATCCCTCCGATCTAGGGACGATGGTGGCGACGGCTACGAACTATTTCGTGGAGATCTGATCGGGTACTTAGGGTTTTGGCATCGAGGGATTTATATAGGCGAAGGGGCGAGGCAGGAGGGCTGCCAGAGGGCCACACCCTGCCTAGGCGCGACCCAGGGTGGGCCCGCGCAGGGGGGGGTGTGCGGCCACCCTGTGGCGCCCCTCCGGCTGCCCTTCGGTCTTTGTGTTCTCCTCGGTAAAATATTGACTTTGGATTTTGTCCCGTCCAATTCCGAGAATATTTCTTTACTAGCTTTTCTGAAACCAAAAACAGCAGAAAACAAATAACTGGCACTACGACATCTTGTTAATAGGTTAGTTTTAGAAAATGTATAAAAATACCTGGAATTGTAAACAAAGCAAAGCAAAGTGGATACTAAACAAGCATAGAACATAAAAAATTATAGATACATTTACGACGTATCAGCGGCGAATTCACCCATCGGAGCACGACGCGCTTCTTGGCGCCGACGGAGCGGCTACGGGCGATCTCCTCCTCGGTTTTGAGGAGCTGGCAGCGCGAGCCGATGCGGAGCTTCCTAGACGATTCTTCGGGACGCATGGCAGCGAGGCAGAGCGTTTGGTGGCGGTGGCGTAGGGATGGTGGCGGTGGCAAGCTGAATTTGACGGCTGGAGAGTTGTCGCCGGTGGCGGAGAGGGAGAGGACGCGCGGCGAAGAGGGATATGCTGATCGCAGCGTGCGTTTAACGGGCAATCAAAAAATATTTAAGGACCGGGTAAGATATACTGGTTCTGATATGCGCCCGGAAGCTAAAAAAGTTTAGTTTTGATTCTTTTTATATGCACTGCTAGAGATGCTCTTGGAGACCAACCGAAGGCGGAACGCTACTCGCTAAATGAGCCCAGCCCACAAAGGTACGCAGGCTTCAAACGCAGAATAGGAATTCCCGCGTTTGGTGGCGAAAGGCCTGCCGGACTTGCGTTTTTGCTAGTTTCTATGCCACTGGCCCGACTAGTTTGCTCCACTAGGCCCGCCCCAGTGCTGTACTTATCTCGAACTGCTTGGGGGAGCGGAATAAAAGAGCAACGTTTCGAGAGCCCAACCCACGCTGCTCCCCACCGTTTTGAACTTGAGAGGGGGGGACGGCTTCGGACCACTGCAGGCGGCGCCGCACGGCACGACCACCACCAGAGCTCGGGTGGCAGAAGCGCCTTCTCCGCCACAGCTCGGTCCCAAGGCACATCCCGCTCGCCTGCCGCCACACCCGTACCATGGCTGCGGTCGTGAGCTGGTACGGGCCGCTCATCGACCTCTCGGCGGCCGCCGGCCATGTCGGCGGACTCGTGCAGCTCCTGGCGTCCGTTCGCCGTGTCCTTCCCCACCAGGTACTCCAGCTAGCAATCGTAATTCCACTTCAGCACAACATATCATTGGCCTTGCCGTCCTGAGGCTAGATTCTTTCACCTGCTTTTCCCAGGAGCAAAATGCTGCAACCGGAAGGACGTATCAGAGAATTATACTCGAAGTTGGTGATGACACGAGGTCCAGCTTCTCTGTCTCTCTATGGTCCAACGGTACTAGTTCGACCATAGTCGCGGGCGATGTTTTACTGTTGCAGAGTAAGGAACTGAGGATCCGAGGGTCTCTCTTCTAACCTGACTTTCTACCTGTGCAATGTTCTTCAGTTACAATGAAATAGGTAGCTTATTTAATAGATCAGAAAAGCGAAACCATGCCCCTTTTCTGCTCTTTCGAGGGGATTTAGTCATGCTTATTTACGATTTAATCTATCCATGTAGCAAATGTGCATGGCAACAATATATGGTGGACATCTTACCTGCCACTTATCGGGCATTTCTCTTTATTTTGCTTCAGATATTAAGATAGTCGAATTCAGAAATGGTTTGGAGGGAAGAGCTTCTCAGACATCTGCAGTCCAAGTATTGTTGAACTCCAAAGATTTAATGCAATCCAAAGGTATGGTATGTCATTTTTTTATTTATCCATGGTCCTCTTTTGCATTTCTTCTAAATGGCTGACACAAGTAGTTTCTTACCATCTTCACTATCTAGGGGCTGGGAAACATATTGGCCATGGGAAAAGATGTTTTCAACACCCATTTCCCCTCATGCCTAGGTTCCTCTAGGCCTTAAAAACACATTTATATTTTGTGATATTGCCTAGTTCTTAAAATGGAGGCCCTTTTCCTCTGGCGGCATTGAGTTTCACGCACGAAAAATAGCAATGTGTTCCAACATGTCCCACGGTTGTTGTTTGTTCCTGTTAAATATTTTATCTAAATAATGCTTGTTATTCGGGGCTCACTCTTTATAGTAGCCTCTACTTTCGTTTTTCGCAGCAGATAATTGTGTTTGAGTAGAAATTGAACTGTATTACTTGATAACTTAGTGCATGAGCTGTTTTATCAGGAATTGATGAACTAATAATTAATTGTAAAGTCGGGACTGCTACAAGATCGAAGTTAAGAAGAGTGTCAGAGTGGATCTTACACACCAAACGTCCTTGCACGAAAAAACATCATCAGGTAAAAATCTGCCCGAGGCATTGCAATTCTGTTTAATTTGGTATAGGTAGCTATCTATATCTAAACCTCTCTTTCCGCCCTTGTATTTCGTGAAGAGTTTCAAACAACAAATTTTCAACATAAAGATGAATTCGTTTATTAGATTTGGCAAAATAAGTCTTTTGGATGAGGCTCTCGGGCTTCTCATTTCATCTTACATCAGAATTACAACATAAATAACTGAACCATGCAATCAAGGAATTATTGGTCTTTATACCTCCCCTGACGATAGAAGTATATCGTAATTAACAAACTTGCCTTCTTGTATATCACACAGCATTAACATTTTTGTTTTTAAAATCTATACTGTGTAAACTAATAAAACTCTTGTAATATTGTACTGCAGGTGATGTCAAAGAATTGGAAAGAAAGAACAGAAAATAATTCAGCAGACTTATTGTCCATCTCAGAACTATTATCTCAAAGCAAGCCACGTGATTTCAATATCTCGGCATCTATTGGAAAAATAGTGTTAGTGGGTTCTCTTACCCCTTCCTTGAAGGAGCAATTGTCAGTCATTGAGAAACTTTCCTTGAATGAACATAATGATATTGTCAGAGATTTCATTACTACTGGATGCAAGTTATGTGGTTTACCTCTATACCAAAAGTATGCACATGCATGTCGTTTTATCAACATTTTATCAGTTATATGAACCAAAAATAATATTGCTCTGGCTGTGATGATATAGTAAATCTCTATGCAGAAACCTTCATGGAGACAGTACTTCTCCAATTGATTGTCCAGATAATCCAAAGTATGTCCATGCTGTTGGGCAGATATACAAGCCATTCATGGTAAGAAGTTGTACCCACCTCAATTTTTCTATGCAAATAAATAATTAATAAAACCATCTTTGCACGATCTGTAGATCTATGTGCGAGACCAATCTGGACAAGTTCCTGTGCTTGTGAGGAACAAAGTTGCCGAGACCTTATTTGCAAATATTATCGCAGATGATGTGTCTGAGTGCTACAAGAGTCGTCGCTGCATGCTGTTAGATACTTGTGACTCTGGCAGCCCAAGCGCTTCTGGGATGCTAGATGGCACTGGCATTGTAGGAATTAATAAAAGGAAAAGAACAGAAAAAAGGCCAGATTTTCATCTTATTTGGCTCATTCTTGTGAAATGCCTGCTGAACCAAGGCAAGAACAGTCCATTCTGTTTCCAGATTTCTGTCAACCCCGAGAAGAATGTTGAGAATGGACGATTTGAAGTGGTTTCCTTGACAATGCCAATACCAAGAGATGGGAATGTTTCCTGCACCACATATGTCAATTCAAATTAATGGCCATTTGTTTGTACAGAAGGAATTGGAAGTCTTATTTTCACAGGTAGTTTGCTGATTACACTAGAGGTACTTTGCTGTTCTGATGGTTTGCACTCACATGGTTAGGATGACAGGACATTTGACTAGTAATCTTCAGTTTGAGACCTACCTCGCTTGATATGCATACAATACTGGACAGAGGACACAGCCTAGTGAAAACAGAGGTCAAGAAGTGGCGCAGTATGGATATGTACCCGGATTGGCTCTGGAAACATGGTACTCAAGTAGTTATGGTCTTTTGCCATAGCCTGCAATGAAAGCTTAGTTTTGCCTCTCCCCTGTGCAAAAAGCCTGTGCTGGCGATGTATCTTCGCTGGTTTATGGTTACAGTTTCTGACTAATACTAGGAGTAAAAGGAAAAGGATAGGCTGTGTTTAGAACTGAGCTGCATGTGGGTCAGCATACCTTGTGAAGCCTGGTGATATACAATTATGAAGGTCCTTACTTGATTAGGGAGATGGTTGTGCTACATTTGCTAATCAGTATCGCTGTGATTCAGTGCTCGTGCCAAACTAGTTAACTAGATAATGCGTTTTTTTCTACTCCAGTTTTTTATCTGTTCTGCCTTTGTAATGCAAATGTTTTAGGAAAACAGAGTTGTGAAGAACTCGTTCCTCTTTCATCCAATGGCAGGTATATTCTGTTGTGAAAACAGAGCACGTTCTTCACAACTCGCTGTTTTCCTAAAACATTGGCAGCCTCTCGCCGGACCACCACGACATGACGACATGGACCGAGGGTTCGCTCTCCCTGGGCAGCATTGCCGAGCAAGAAGAGTTCAGGAGGGCCGGCGTGCCGATTGACATGGTGCCCATGTACCCCAGCCTGAACCCAGAGGAAGATGTCATCTACTCTATGCTGGGTAAGTATGACCCATGCTGCTACGACCACGAGCACTACAACTCCAAGGAAAGGTGCAATGATGCCACCACTGCCGGCAAGCCCCTGTACCAGTACCAGCTCTGTGTTGATATGCGCCATGGTCTTTTCCTGGGCTCCGTGCGCCTCCCTGATCAGACTTCGCCTTCTGTGATCGTAGCTGATACCTCTGTGCTGCCTTCGCCAATGGTTCCCTCTGTGGTGTCCGCGCAGACGATTCAGAGAGGATCAACAGTGAGAAGGGGCAAGCGGAGTCGTGCTGATCTTACTTCATCATAAACTAAGTACTAGATAGATGATGTGCTTTCAGCCAGTGAAGTTCAATGGCAGACACCTTGCAAGGAAGATTGCCCTGTTATCTGTAGAGCATGTCTAATTTATGTGGCCTCTCTTATTTATCTGTTTTGCTATCGTAAAGTCACTTGAGTATTGTTGGCTAGTAGTTTGAATGTGTGTGGTCTGCTGTTAGACATGATATTCTGGTCCTGTTATCTGAGGGTGAAACTTTGGAAAAAAAAAAGATTTCAAGTAGAAAACCAAAAGCAAAGCAATGAAAACCACAATTACTACATAACGCAAAAAGAGAGACTAAAAATCCCAAGCGTAACTATCAAAAAGACCACAAGATCACGCATCAAAATATGTGCTGTTTTGTATTGGAGAGAACGGTACCACACCAAAAAAAAAAGCAGCAAAAACCATAAAAACTACAAACCTAAAAAATACTAACAGAAAGAACAGAAGACACTAGCATTTTAACATCCCCACATCTTGAGACCTCTATTGGCAACAGAGATGCCTTTGTAATGTAATAATTCTCGAGACAGGCTTTTATCCCGCTTTATAAATAAAGTCATATACGGCTAGACTGACACAAGGTGATGAGGAGAACCTCTAACAAAACAGATAAAAACAAACCAAAAATACAAAAAAAAAAACAAAAAAAAAGTACAAGAAGAACCAAGACTTACCAACAACAAGAACGAGACATAAGGGGAATAGAGCTCCATGACGACATCCCCAAGAGGGTAACAACGCGCCGCGCCGCCATCGCCTAAACCTACAGTCAAGGGTTTTTATCTGGAGCCCTAACGCAGCTAAGGTGCCCACAACGCCGCTGACGAAGAGTGCGGTAGTAGTAGGAAGAAGGTGACTGACACGATCTATGGTTGAGTCGGAATCACTGTCTACGTGCATCAATTATTGCAGCTTTCCAAAGATAGACTAAATGTTGAATGAGAGAAGACTTATCTCCCGCTGTTGCCCGAGCCCGAACTGCCACTGTAGTGCAATGGGTCTTTCAAGGATCGAGTTGAGTATGATCTGGCCTTCATCCTTGAGTAGATCTTGGACCTTCACATAAACACATTCAACGGGTCGATATGAGCATCTTTTGGAAACCAGTATCGGCTCTAGCACCTTCCAGCAAGCCAGAATAACCTCACTAGATCAATATTCCCAGGAATAACAATGTTTGTGAACCAGTTGACACTTGATCTCTCATCTTACAATTTGGTGGGGCCAATACCTAGGGAGATTGGTCAACTAAAAAATCAGGAAATGAGAAGGATAAGTGAGAGTGCGGTTGGTGAGATCTAGGGTTTGAGTCGGGCTCGTAGTGGGGATTGAGGACTGCAGCGGTGTGTGCTAGTAGTTGGAAGTAGGAACAAGTGTTGCTTCTATTAGTGAAAGGGTAATTGCCCCTATGTGTGGTTTTGGTGATTAATGACAATCCCTATGGACTAATGTTTTCACTGAGTTTTATATGAAGGTATATTCCGTAGGTCATGCTTGTAGTCCATGTGTTGGATTCAAGTATGGATGCCATGAAGATAAAGATATACCTTGAGTATTGGCATCAAAATCATCGAGTTGAAAAGAAGAATATGATATGATCAAGATCTTGAGAGTGTGATCTCAATAGAAGAATTCAAGATATGGCTCTAAGTCGATGTCATGATAGCCTCATTAGTTGATCTATGGTTGACTAAGATTTAGAGCATGTAATCAAATGAAGAGTTCCTTATGTACCTCAAGATAATAAGATGGAGCACGAGAAGATACTTGGTTGACCAATACAAAGAGTGAAGAGTGATTTCAAGTTGGTCAACACATGAAGCATAAAGAATGTACCACATGGTATTGTGGTATGGTAAGCCTTGTCAATTATGCATCATGAACTAATCCATTATATATTTGCCTTTACGTTTTCTATATGGACAGGTATCTTTCCATGGGCATGCTTCAAAAATGAAGATATTATATAGCCCATGAGAGGATGACATCAAGTGGTGATCGTCATCAAGGTTGAGAAGGGCAAGTTCAAGATAAGCATCTCGAGAAGATCATTTGCTTGAAGCTTGCCGTCCATATTGGTGATAATGAACATGTGAAGCCTTGGGTGGAGCTTGAAGCAACAATGAAGACTTGATAATTTGCATGTTCATTACCATATTGGGAGCAAATTAGGAGTCTTCACGAAGCAACAATGATTAAGTGTTGCATTCCGGCTTGGGTGGAGCTTGAAGCGTTGTCATCAAGATCAAGCGGTTTGCGCAAGGCAAAGGTATGGCCTTGGTAGGTTTTCCTTTTACCGGTATCAGGGTGGTTGTTGGGAGACCGGGTTATAGGATAGATAGCCGCACTATCAAGAGGGGCTTTCGGTTGTGTAACTTGATAACATCGTCATAGGGAGCTCAATCCTTTGCATACTTTGCATCTTCCTATTTTGTTGCTTCTTGGTGTTTCTACACGTGAGGTTCTTGAGCTTGTTGCTAGCTCTTCAACAAGCCCAAGTTCATCGAAAACGGAATTCGTATGCATCTTCTATGGCGTTTTCGAGTTTGAAGGTTTTATCGGTTCTTATTTAGGGAGGCTTCTTACCTTTCTTCATTTGGTTCTATCCTCCTTTGTTGGGCTATGATGTTTCTCTGCACAATCTTGTAAAGCTTGTTGTCCTCGTCAAAACAAGCCCAAGATCATCGAAATCGGAGTCCGGATGCAAAAGTTATTGCGTTTTCCATGAAGTCAGTTTCATCCCGGTTGTGGATCCGGTTCAACCGGCTCCCAGACCGGGTTGTCCGGTGCCAGCACCGGAAAACCGAGATTCAACCGGGTTTCAACCGAGATTCAACCGGGATTTTCGGTTTTCTATACCGAGTCTATCCGAGACTGTGTACTGACCCTAATTTCGGTTTTAAGTTTGGTTTTCCGGTCCAGGAACCAGACCGTCCGGTTCTGGAGCCGGTCTAACCGAACTTTCAACCGAGTTCGCACAGATTTCTTCCAACGGCCATATTTGCTTTCCACTATAAAAGTGGGTTCTTCCCCCAACGTTTAATGTTGTTCTTGACCACGAAATTGACCTCCATTGTTGAACCTCTTGAGCTTGCTTCCTCCCCCTTCCCTCCTATGATTCTTGCATCTTTTTGAGGGCTTTGGAAGAGGAGATCTAGATCTACAATCCCCACCAATCAATTCCTCCTCTAAGTGAGGGGAACCCATTGGATCTAGATCTTGGAGTCATTGGTTGACTTCCACCATTGTTCTTCCTCTCTAATTCCTCCCTAGCACTTGTTGCTTTGGTGGGATTTGAGAGTGAAGGATTTGAGCACCCTTGGTGGTCTTGCTTTGCATTCTTGCATAAGTGTTGAGATTTCCATTACGATTTGTTCGAGTGAGAGACCGTAAGCTTGTTACTCTTGGAGGGTGACCTCCTAGTTGGCTTGGCGGTTGGTACCGCGGTGTTCTCTTCGTGGAAGATTGTGAAGAGACCCGGGATTCTCCTTCGTGGAGCTTGTGAAGTGGTTGTGGAGCCTGCCATCTCCGGAGTGGAGGAAAAGCTAGCCATAAGGAAAGGTCCTATTCCTTCGTGGGATAGACTCGGAGAAGAAGGTGAGCCTTTGTGCGTGTGAGGAATCCTTCGTGGAACCTCACACCTCTCCAACGTGACGTAGCCCCCTTCCCAAAGGTGGTGAACACGGGAATACATCTTCGTCTCCGCGTGCCTCGGTTATCTCTATATCCGAGCTTACTTTCCTTGTGATAGCCATCGAGCTTGAAGTACTTATATCTTGCTTATCACTTGTGGTATATTTATCTTGTGCTATCTTGCTTAGCTTAATTTGTTGTTGGTGCACTTAGTTGAGCCTAGTGTATTTAGGTTTTGTTCTTGTAAAATAAACGTTAGTTTAATTCCGCATTCTATCAAGCTAAAACCGTAATAGTTTTGAAATTGCCTATTCACCCCCTCTAGGCGACATCTCTATCCTTTCAATTGGTATCAGAGCAAGGTCTCTCCTTGTTTAGGCTTCACCGCCTAGAGTGTAAAGATGTCGGCTAGTAGTATAGTGCACAATGACACAATTATCTTTGATGGCACAAATTATGCTTTGTGGAGAAATTGCTTGCTTTGTAATCTTCGGACCTTGTGTCCAAATATTGAGCGATTTCTAGATGTAGGTTTTTCTCCTCCTATGGATCCTCAAAATCTATCTTTAGAGTATGAGAAAAATTTACATCTCTAAGATCAAGTATCTAATGAGCTTATTTTCTCTTTGAGACCCACAGTTAATTTGTTCTTGACGATTGTAAAGCGCAAGTAGTGTCATGAGAAGTGGACCAAGCTTAAAGAAATATTTGGTGGTTCCATTTCTAATATTGTCGGTGGTTTCTCCGAGGAGATCTCTTTTCCTTCACATCATGAAGAGCTCCAAGTTTCTTCCACCTCCGGCCGCGATGAGTTATCATCTTCACCCACTTCACCAATGTGTGGCAAGACACAAGGTAAAGATATGGTGAGTGGTGTTGGGAATTGCAATGTTGATATTGTGCTCGCTAATGATGATCCTTCATCTCTATCCCATTGCAATGTTTCTTCTTTGGACTTAAGCACTTCTTACAACAATAATGCTATATCCCCTTGTGTTGCTAGTCCTTGTATATCATCTAGAAATTATTTGAGTACTAGTGTAGATGATACGCTTGATTTGCCTTGTTACCATGAACAAAATGGTTCTATTTCCTCTAGTTGTTTATCTAACAATGTAGAGGAAATCAAACATTCTATGAAGCAAGACATGATCATGAATGAAGATTCAAGAATATCCTCATCTTCATTCTCCCATGCTCACATGTGCCTTATGGCAAGAGGATCAAAGGTATCTCCTACTTTGGATCCCAATATATCTTGTAAAGATAATAGCAATGATAATGATGATGACATTGATGAGGATACTAGTGCTCTCTTTCTTGAGTTGACTTTTTTTGTGTACCTCTCTTCGTGGTAATAATAAGGCCGTTACTTGTCTCAAACACGTTATGGACACCATAACTAAACAAACGGGAACCATAGAGGAGTTGGATTTCCAACTTGATGATGTGAGTCGGAGATTCAATCTCCTTAAGCAAGAGCTTGCCGAGGAGAAGCACACTAATTGTCTCCTCACACAAAAAACTGAATCTTATGAGCATGAAAAGGAAAATTCCATTAATGATGCTTGTGCTACTAACTCTACTTCTTGTGAAGCATCTATCCTAAAGGAGAATGTTGAGCTAAGGGCTCAACTAGAGTTGCTAACTAACAAGTATAGGAAATTGGAAGAAAGTCACGAAAAGCTCTTGGGCTCTCATAATGATCTTCTAATCTCTTATTATGGGATAAAGTTAGCTCATGAGGCAAGTATTACTAAGGTAACATCTTGTGAGCCTCTTTTGGACATTAGCACAAATTCTACTCAAAATGCTATTTTGCCATGTGCTAGTCCTAGTAATTCATCTAGCCATACTATTGATAAACCTTGTGTTGGATTAATTTCTTTGCCTTGTTGCTCTAACAATGAAGCTTCTACTTCCTCTAGTACTTGTATTTATACTAACCATGTAGAGGAAATCAAAGAGCTCAAGGCTCAAGTCACTTCCTTGAGGAATGACTTGGAAAAGAGTCATGAAGGGAAATCCACACTGGATAATATCTTGAGTGTGCAAAAATCCCCTAATGATAAAAGTGGACTTGGATTCAACTCCAATAACAAGAACAAGTCCAATATAAACAATAAGAAGGGCCAAAACCAAGTCAAGAATTCGGCCAAGATTATTTGCTTCAAGTGCAAGGTTGAAGGACATCATGTAAGATCTTGTCCATTAAAGAAAAAGCACTTGAGTGAGAAGCAACAAGGGAAGCGGCCACAAGTTCATGTTCAAGCCCAAGTTGAAGTTAGGCCACTTCCAAAGAAAAATCAAGATAATGCTCCCCAAGCCAAGAAATCAATGAAGAAGAGAAAGGGGAGCACTTGTTGCTACATATGTCGTGTGAAGGGGCACTTTGCCTCTTCATGTTCAAACAGTACCTTATCTAACCCTATCATTGTTGATGATGATTATTATCTTAGGAAGGATAAGAATGGCAATGTGTTTGCCAAGTTTGTTGTAACTCAAAGTGGTGTCAAGAAAAGAACCATTTGGGTTGCCAAGCCTATTGTGACTAACCTCTTAGGACCCAGCTTGGTTGGGTACCAACTAGCTCAAACTTGATCAATAGGTGTTTATGGAGGGCATTGGAGACTTGGCTAACTCTTTAAGAATTAAGGGATCTTAAAATATTATATTTGATCAAGCCAAGTTATAAGGATTATTATTTCCCTATCTTATATCCAATGTGCCTCTTCGCGGTAACTTGTACTTAACTCATTTATATTGTAAGTTACTTGACCCTTTACATGTTTTGGTTTTGTACCAAGTATGTGTTTGTATTTGGTGTGCCTCATGCTTGATTATTTTGTGTATTCAAGTATGTCTAGGTGATTGGCACATCATTTACTCGTGTGTTTTTTTGAGCCTCTAATGCATCTTGATGATATCTTATTTGGCTCTTTTATAGTGGTTAATGGAACATACCATTTTGGGGGAGTGACATGCCTCGCGCATCTCTCAAACCTTAAAATATGTGTACATGAGTACTACCACTTAGTATTGATATTGCAAGCTTATCTATTCACTATGTGGTGTATCATACTCATGAGAAATTCAAATTCTAAATGTCCATTAATTATCTCTAGTTGAGATTGTTTTGCCTCTTATAAAAAAATGAATATCACATTATGGGGGAGTAATATGCTTCTTTTGCATATCACAATCCTAGGAAATGTGAACATATGAGGTAGTGCCACTTAGAGTTGATATTGTTGATTATCTTGTTTCTAGGTGGCATGTTGGCTCAAACAAGGTCCTATTTTTGTTAGAAGCTTTTATTGCTTGTCTTTTTGGTCTTTGTTTGAGTAAGAAATTCTTGGTGCAGTCTTTCTCAAATACATATATATATCTTATTTGGGAAACCATTTGCTTCAAGTTATTCTAATCATTGCTTTGCATGATTATGTGACTAGTTGAAGCTATCAAGAATATCTATCTTTGCATAGTGCTTAATATTTTTATTTCTATCCTATGCTTTTTATTGTGAAGATTTATATTTAATATCCGTGCAATATACCACCGGAAATCTATTCCAATACACTCATTGTCTTCGACAATTGATATACTTGTGTGTGGTAGCATTTGTGGATCATCTTCACTTTGGAGTTAACCTCTTATTGCCTTACTTTCTTTCCAAAATTTTGGTGTGGCTCCCATTGTCTTCCTTGGCTTTTGAACATCTCTTTGATGATGTTTTTGATTATTATCAAATGTGTTTTAGTGGAAGACAAACATTTTCTTCTCGGAACCTTGTGCCATTGTGAAAAGTGTTAAGGGTTTGGTTTATTTGTTGAAACCTTGCTCTTCTGGGAGTTTGTTATCTCATTCTTTATTCTCTATTTTATTTTCTTGAATGAGATAAATCTTTGAGCATTTGTGTTCTTATTTCATCTTTCATGTTAATAGTTTTTGCTCGGTTCATTTGTTGAACTTTGTTGAACAAATCTTGTGTTGATTTGATTCTTTGATATAGTTTGGACAACAAATGTGTTTTGTCACACCTTGTATGCCTTCTTGAATAATTTTGGTGATTTGTCCAAACTATATCTTTATTGGATCTTGAAAGTATCGTGCATGCATGTTTACTAAATGTATATATTATATCATGTTTTGCTTTTCTTTGATCCAATATATAGGGTATAATCCATCAAATCCTTAAACGGCTAAGATATGCATGAAATTCAAATTTCATCTCTCAATATGCACATATTTTTATGGAGTGTATCCTATGTGTTGTGGTTATTCTAACCACTTTGGACCCAATAAGTTTGGGGACCAAGATGTACTTGAATGTTGTTTTAGGTACATTGAAGATGCAATGGATGCTTGTCTCTTCTATAAGGAAAGTGTTGTCACCACATGTTAATTGGAGCCAAGCTAGGATGATCTAAAAATTCTTATCTACTACATCATACCATTGCTATCTCGGTAACAAGTATCTTATTCATGCATACTATTCTTCCATCCAATCTCTTGTAGGTTGCATCTTGGCATGAACTTATTTGTCTGTCAATGTTCAATTCTTGCAATTATCTTTGAAAGACTTTGTATCCTTATTGCTTATGTGAGTAATTTGAGATGATGCATATAATGGGTAGTATATAAAATCATTTTCATGATTCACCAATTCCAAATATGCCTTCTAGCAATTTATTGCATATCAACTCCTCAAGGTACTCTCATGTGCAATATTGTTTAAATTGCATTGAATCATTCCTTTTGATACTTGTTGCCTTTCTCAAAGTATCCCAACTAGCATTAGTTCCCTTAGTGTTAGTTGTGATGGTTTTGAGATTTTTTTGTTTTTCTTTGGTGAAGTTCATTGATATACCATAAGATAAAATAGAGCCATGGGATATATATGCACTTAAGCAAAATATCCTTTTTGGTATATCTTATGACTTCCGCTTGGATATCATGTATTCTTTTTATTAACCTCTTATGTGTGGATGTTTCTTTGTGGATTATTCTCATGTTTTTTCCCTTAGAAACTTATATACACTAGAGTGTTAATATCTCGCCTTGATATACTCGCTCTTTTCCGACCATCACTCTTATCCTCTTGATTTTTAATGGTTTTGGTAAGGTCTTGATTTATGAGTGCTTGGTTTACTTTTATTGCATATTCACACACTCATATCTCATATTTGGTTTCTTTTGGACTTAAGCTTGTCTTGACAAGTGTATTGGTTTATATCTAATCCTTGTATCTTGGTTGTGTTCTAAATAATATAGAGGGAGTGAGGATTCCATGTTTGTGCATATTGTATTCAAATGAAACAACTAATTTATGCACGAACCTTGGGGAGCTTCCTTATTTCATTTAGAGCACTATTTTTCCATTTGATTATTTGGATCTTTTGATTGCTTGCTTTATCTGTTGAAGTTCCTTCACCTTGTTATCCTTTTAGCAATCCTTGATCCTCAATATAGTTTGATTTCCTCCAAGTGTTCGACATTGGATATGTGCATGTGATTTCACTCATATTACGAGTAATGCACACCTTGTGTAGGAACTCATACTATATTGTCCTTCTAACCTTGTTATCCATTTTGGCACTTGTTGCCAATGGGGGAGAAGTTTAGAGGGTTTTAAGGGAAATGGTTTTCTACTTAAGATTGGTTTGTTCTTAAGTGTTTGCCTTTCATGCATTTCATCTTTATTATGTTTTGCATGGTTGTATATATAGTGGAAACTCTCCCAAAGGTTATGCTTAACAATGTATGCAATGAAATTCAAGATCATCACACGTGCATATATTGTGGGGGAGTTTGCTCTATATATGTTGGTTCTACTCACATCTCATGCATTAGTTGTAGTTTATGTGAGTAGAATCGGTTTTGATATGGGCTAGTATCTTTGTGTTACTTAACCATATCAAATACAACCTCTTGTATACAACTTATTCTCGGATAAGCTATGTACTTGTTTCTAATATTCATTATATAAACTCTCTTGTTGTGATTGTCATCAATTACCAAAATGGGGGAGATTGAAAGGGTAATTGCCCCTATGTGTGGTTTTGGTGATTAATGACAATCCCTATGGACTAATGTTTTCACTGAGTTTTATATGAAGGTATATTCCATAGGTCATGCTTGTAGTCCATGTGTTGGATTCAAGTATGGATGCCATGAAGATAAAGATATACCTTGAGTATTGGCATCAAAATCATCGAGTTGAAAAGAAGAATATGATATGATCAAGATCTTGAGAGTGTGATCTCAATAGAAGAATTCAAGATATGGCTCTAAGTCGGTATCATGATAGCCTCATTAGTTGATCTATGGTTGACTAAGATTTAGAGCATGTAATCAAATGAAGAGTTCCTTATGTACCTCAAGATAATAAGATGGAGCACGAGAAGATACTTGGTTGACCAATACAAAGAGTGAAGAGTGATTTCAAGTTGGTTAACACATGAAGCATAAAGAATGTACCACATGGTATTGTGGTATGGTAAGCCTTGTCAATTATGCATCATGAACTAATCCATTATATATTTTCCTTTGCATTTTCTATATGGACAGGTATCTTTCCATGGGCATGCTTCAAAAACGAAGATATTATATAGACCATGAGAGGATGACATCAAGTGGTGATCGTCATCAAGGTTGAGAAGGGCAAGTTCAAGATAAGCATCTCGAGAAGATCATTTGCTTGAAGCTTGCCGTCCATATTGGTGATAATGGACATGTGAAGATATGTATTAATGAAGCTATCCCATAGTGGTGTATGGGGAGCAAATTAGGAGTCTTCACGAAGCAACAATGATCAAGTGTTGCATTCCGGCTTGGGTGGAGCTTGAAGCGTTGTCATCAAGATCAAGTGGTTTGAGCAAGGCAAAGGTATGGCCTTGGTAGGTTTTCCTTTTATCGGTCTTAGGGTGGTTGTTGGGAGACCGGGTTATAGGATAGATAGCCGCACTATCAAGAGGGGCTTTTAGTTGTGTAACTTGATAACATCGTCATAGGGAGCTCAATCCTTTGCATACTTTGCATCTTCCTATTTTGTTGCTTCTTGGTGTTTCTACATGTGAGGTTCTTGAGCTTGTTGCTAGCTCTTCAACAAGCCCAAGTTCATCGAAAACGGAATTCGTATGAATCTTCTATGGCGTTTTCGAGTTTGAAGGTTTTATCGGTTCTTATTTAGGGAGGCTTCTTACCTTTATTCATTTGGTTCTATCCTCCTTTGTTGGGCTATGATGTTTCTCTACACAATCTTGTAAAGCTTGTTGTCCTCGTCAAAACAAGCCAAAGATCATCGAAATCGGAGTCCGGATGCAAAAGTTATTACGTTTTCCGTGAAGTCAGTTTCATCCCGGTTGTGGATCCGGTTCAACCGGCTCCCAGACCGGGTTGTCCGGTGCCAGCACGGAAAACCGAGATTCAACCGGGTTTCAACCGAGATTCAACCGGGATTTTCGGTTTTTCTATACCGAGTCTATCCGAGACTGTGTACTGACCCTAATTTCGGTTTTAAGTTCGGTTTTCCGGTCCAGGAACCGGACCGTCCGGTTCTGGAGCCGGTCCAACCGAACTTTCAACCGAGTTCGCACAGATTTCTTCCAACGGCCATATTTGCTTTCCACTATAAAAGGGGGTTCTTCCCCCAATGTTTAATGTTGTTCTTGACCACGAAATTGACCTCCATTGTTGAACCTCTTGAGCTTGCTTCCTCTCCCTTCCCTCCTATGATTCTTGCATCTTTTTGAGGGCTTTGGAAGAGGAGATCTAGATCTACAATCCCCACCAATCAATTCCTCCTCTAAGTGAGGGGAACCCATTGGATCTAGATCTTGGAGTCATTGGTTGACTTCCACCATTGTTCTTCCTCTCTAATTCCTCCCTAGCACTTGTTGCTTTGGTGGGATTTGAGAGTGAAGGATTTGAGCACCCTTGGTCGTCTTGCTTTGCATTCTTGCATAAGTGTTGAGCTTTCCATTACGATTTGTTCGAGTGAGATACCGTGAGCTTGTTACTCTTGGAGGGTGACCTCCTAGTTGGCTTGGCGGTTGGTACCGCGGTGTTCTCTTCGTGGGAGATTGTGAAGAGACCCGGGATTCTCCTTCGTGGAGCTTGTGAAGTGGTTGTGGAGCTTGCCATCTCCGGAGTGGAGGAAAAGCTAGCCATAAGGAAAGGGCCTATTCCTTCGTGGGATAGACTCGGAGAAGAAGGTGAGCCTTTCTGGCGCGTGAGGAATCCTTCGTGGAACCTCACACCTCTCCAACGTGACGTAGCCCCCTTTCCAAAGGTGGTGAATACGGGAATACATCTTCGTCTCCGCGTGCCTCGGTTATCTCTATATCCGAGCTTACTTTCCTTGTGATAGCCATCGAGCTTGAAGTACTTATATCTTGCTTATCACTTGTGGTATATTTATCTTGTGCTATCTTGCTTAGCTTAATTTGTTGTTGGTGCACTTAGTTGAGCCTAGTGTATTTAGGTTTTGTTCTTGTAAAATAAACGTTAGTTTAATTCCGCATTCTATCAAGCCAAAACCGTAATATTTTTGAAATTGCCTATTCATCCCCCCTCTAGGCGACATCTCTATCCTTTCAATTAGTATATACAAAAAAAGATTGGTTAGCCGGTTAGGGTTAGTTTTATGCGCTCTTGAGCAAGTGGGTCGTATTCACACAATAGGCCCATAATGGTGCTCAAAATTTTCCGTTTCGTGATAATATAAACATAGATGCATAGAAAATCAACAATTTAAAAAACAAATAAACATGTTTTTGAGAACATAATATCCTAATCATCAATAATTTTCAGAGATAGGCCATCTAGTGTAATCCTAACAAGATCAGACTTTGAAACATCAGTCAGATATCATACATCACCCCAAGTGAAGGGGCTATATCTTTTTGGCTTTCTCCCTCGCTTCCTCCACGACCTCCTCGTCATTGAAGGTATTCGCTCAGATCTTTCTTGTGGATTTTATTCCATGTTTTGACCAACACACATTGTAGTTGCTTAGAGTGTGGTCTATCCTTCCCTAACAAGTACGAGAACATCAGGTTTTAAAGTGGCAATCGAGTAACTTGCAGCCGGTGTGCTTTCTCTCGAATGCGACAAGTCTACACGATAATCTATGGCAGAAATATCTTCTAGTGTAGAGATATCTCATAGGGACATCGTTCCAGTATGGATCATAGGTCCAGCGTGGCACTACGTTGACCTAGGAAAATCCCCATGTTCATGAGATCGAAGTATCAAGATGGTATACGCAAAAAAGGGGCGCAAATTGGATCGAAACCTAATGTGTAACTTACATATCCACCACCGATCTGTTGAATATTTATATTGGGCTATGGGCTAAGGCCTAAGGCTAAATTCCAGCACCATCGGAGGATCCATTGTCGTGTCATCGTATGTCACCTCGATAGTCTTCACCGCCGTCGGTTACCTTGACAGTCTCCGATACCGCCGGTCGTCACTGCCTCTGCCGCCCCAGCGCTAAAGATTTTTGGAGAGTGGTTTTAGAGTGGAGCGCGAGATGTAAAGATAAGGCTCAGCTCGGTGGTGGGACACCCTAGTCAGCAAGACAAGCTTCACCAAGCTTAACCAATCGGCATGACGTGTTTGACCACTCTAGCATTGGAAAGACTTCTCTTGTCTCTTAGGATGGACGACACAATAATTAATGCCTTTGTTTCCTATTTCTAAGCGCGGCACTAAAAAGCGTCGCTCTTGCGTTTCACCTACCACGTCACGAATATGTGCATGTGTCTGGCCCATTTGTTGTGGCGCATAATTATCCGCTTGCTAGGCGCAGAGAAAACTCTTCCATCGATAAAAAAAAATTGCATGTACTTTTCTTTTATGACGTTTCAAAAAAGGTGCCATCTTTGGGGGCTGAAAGTACCGACTTTGAATCGACTAGAGGGGGGTTAATAGGCAACTACCAATTTTTAATTAGTTACTCAATTTTAGGCTTGGCAATAAGATAAGTTCTCTAGATATGCAACTAGGTGAACAGCCTATATGCTACGGAACTAACAACAAGCACAAGAGCGGTAAAGAGCAAGCAAGTAGTAAAGGTAAGGAACGAGATAACCGAAGCGGGGACACGAAGCTGTAATTCCAGTATTTTACTTCCAAGGAAGCTACGTCTACGTTGGAGAGGTGTCAGGGCCACACAAGGTCACCCGAGCGCCACAAATGCCTCACCTTCTTCTCCGGTGAGCTCCCCCACAAAGGAGGCCTCACAATCGACTAACCGATGACCTTGAAGGCGCCAACCGAAACCTTTACAACAAGGTTGAGGGGGAAGCTCCACAACTCAATTGGAGGCCCTCAACGACACCACGGAGCTTTACAACACATGACCTTAGCTCCGGGGATGCCCTACACCGTCTAGGGTTCCAAGAAACCCAAGAGTAACAAGAGCCACAAAGGATAGGTGGGGGGAATCAAATCTTCTTTGGTGGAAGTGTAGATCTATGTCACCTCTCACACATCTCAAAAGATCAAGTGATTTGAGTGGCAAGGGAGAGAGATCTAGTGAGGTGAAGCTCTAGTATTAATGGAGGAGAGAGAAAATTGAAGAGTTAGGTAGGAGGAAGGAGGGCGCCTTAAATAGGCCCCCTCCAAACTGAACCGTTGGACAGTTCGCGACCTCACCGGAAGTTCCGTCCAGCGCTGCTTCAACGGTAACAAGACCGTTGACGCACGCTCCAAAGCTTGACCGGAAGTTCCAGTGAAACTTCTGGAGCAAGTTCCGGGCCAACTTTCGTCAAATAGAACACTTGCAAATAGAAGTATTCTGAACCTGAGCGGAACTTGGAGCGGGACTATGGGCAGAACAACTGGGTCACAAAAAATGCCTGACCGGAAGTTCCGATGCCTGGGCGGAAGTTCCGCTAAGGGTCTCAGCGGAAAAAGCAAATAAAATTCCTGCGACCGGAACTTTCGGTGCTACTTCCGGTGGAAGTTCCGTCAAATAGAACACTACAATACAGTAGGTTCTAAACTCTGACCGGAACTTCCACCGGAAGTTGGATCGGAAATAATCCCAAATCCAACCCAGAAAGAACCCTGAGCGGAACTTCCGGCGCCTGGCCGGAAGTTCCGATCAGACAAAAACTGCACCAACAGATCAGAAACTCGCTCTCTCGCTGGTGAATAGGATGGCTGTGGCGGTGCAAATATGGTTTGTGCAAGAACAAATGATTCCCCACAGCCTTCCGAGGTGGACCCCCTCTTGATAGTATGGCGATCTAAAAAAATAAAATGAGAGAAAGAGAAAAACGAAAGACCACCGTCTTCACGAGATTCCAAGAATAGCATCCACACTCCATAAGCTCCGTCAAAAACAATTAACCTGAAACTTAAGCACACGGTTAGATCACAAGTGGGATTGTCATCATCACCAAAATAGCAAGGGGAAACATAGTCCTTTCAGGGGCTATTTTGTAGTGTTGGTAATACCTTTTGCCATAATGTTTACAACTTTCTAGATTAAATTTAGTTAAGCAAAAAAAGTCCAATTTGTCATTTCCATGGATTTGACATGATATACTCCACATGTGCTTTTCCTTTTATGATTTCCAAATTTACTTGCCCGAGTTCTAGATTCTAATTTCTAGAAGTAATGCCAAGGAAAAAAAGTAGATAGTCCGGTTAATTACCACTTCTCCCTAGATGTGAGATTTAACCCTGTTGAAGTAATGCCCACTTAGCTGGCTTTCCTTTTAGATATGTTCTAATATTTATTCTACTGCAAATTCCACATCCCTTTTTGTATTTCTAGTTTACCTACTTCCTCTACCTTTTTTACTTCGACAGTTGTTCTCTCATGTCTTGGCATTTTTCTTAAGATTCAAGTTTTCATCTTTCATGGTTCTGCAAAAAAGAAGAGTCACATCGGCGCGTGTCATATTAAAATACGAGACACAACCACCACGATTAATTTTTCTCGAGTGGTCAGCTGTTTACTATTCACCAGCAAAAAGGTCAGCTGTTTACAAGTACTTCATTGAAAGTTCTGTCACGTTTTGTTCAACCTTACTTCACAGTCAACCTCTGTCGTGCAACCCAACCCAGAAGAATGCTTCGAAGAAACCAGGTTAATGCATGGCTCCATATGCAAAAGCAGCTCGTTGATATCTAGGTGATGTGTACCGATTGTCACTTTCCCCTTCTATAAGGTTTGGTGCTGGTGCAGATTGATAAGATCGAAGTTAGAGGCAGAACGCTGCACCAGAAAGCAACAGGAGGAGGTTTGCCACAAGCAAAGCTATAAACTCATAAAAAAGGGTAGCTTCAACGTTAGAAGAACCCTGACCTCCTTAAGATCTCACTCATGGCGATCCTCATCTCTTCCATCGCTTCCAAAGCCTTTTCGCTGTACACACCAGAGGTTTCTCGGCATCGACCTCGGAACACAGTTCTACCTGCATCAGCTCATCGCCGGCAATTCTTTACCAGCCCATCCATGAAGTCTTGGGGCATCAATGGCTCTATCCCGCCAACAAGGGGAGCAACACAGTAAGTGTACACTTCTATGTTGTTTCCCTCTATGTTTCTTGGACTTTGGATTTTCTTGTTTCTTGTAATATTGATGATAGTATGTGTGATAATATCAACATAGTTTGGCTGCTACTGCACAAGATTGTTCCATAAATTCCACCTGTTTTGTTCAGGATCCCCTCAGCTATTCCAGGACCCGAGAAGCTGCTAAGAGGAAATCTCCCAATGCCTCATTGGTGGGTGCAGAAAAGCTAGAGTTGCATACGTTTCTTGCTCACATATTTCTGAAGATGGTTCATCAATTTGAATTTTCTTCTGACATAAGTATAAGCAAGCTATGTGCTTTGCAGGATCACCTTGGTCGTTGGTGCCGTCTTCGTTGCAATTCCTATTTACAGAAAGATAAGGGCACTGGAAGGTAAATCGAGATCACAAATCCACCACTTGTATGATATCGATGTTACCATGCATTTTGGTCTGAACTTCCTCTCCGTGGATGAAAATCACCACATGTTTAGGTAAGGTGGAGAAGACGGCAGAGGTAGCAATCGAGGTGATCGACACGGTAGCTGAAGCTGCCGAGAAAGTCGCCGGCGAGGTGTCCGAAGCGTTTCCCGACAACGAAAACATCCGGGAGGCGGCATCCAGGATCAAGACCATCGCGGATGTCATCGAGGAGGATGCCGAGAAAGCCGAGGCCCTGATCCATAAGGTTAGGTTTATTGCCTAGTTTATTACTACTTCCCATTTTTGCTGTCTGTGAATCCAAGTCCAAGGTACCTCAGCGTTTGGATTACGGCAGCTGCTTTTTTTAGATGATTACGTACGGCAGCTGCTGATGTTACTGTAAGTTGCTTAACTAGCTCATGGTGCAGCCGTGTAAGCTACCGGTTGTCCCTTGCTACCCCGCTAGTTTCAGATACGTGTTGACTTGTTAAGCAGAGCTGCTACATGTGTACCTAGGATAAGTCTAAGTGTCAAAAATAAACAAAACCACCAAATTAGAATAAAAAATTATTGCGTCAAGATCGATAGTATTAGAAGACAATACAATATAATTATGTTCTTTTAGAATTTCTGACGGTCAAGCTTTTCAGAACTTGATCATCTATGAAGAGAGTATTACAAGTATCCAAAACATCAAAACTTGCATTACCAGATTTATCATGAAACGTTCTTTAGTCATCACTCATCAGTCATGCAAAGAAATGCCGATACCTGACAATGAAAATCGTATAAGATTTATTTTTCTTTAAGAAAAAACATTATTTTTCAGCACTAGGTGAACAGTTTATTATAGAACTGTGAATATTATTCGATATGTACAAATTTCTGAAACCGGCAAAGTTATAGGAACGTCCTATTATTTTTATGCGAGATGCCATGTTTGCACAAAATAAATGATTGTAACATTTATCTACAAACCATGTCAATCTTGCATAGACTATATTCATTTCGATAGGAGGTGTGGTACTTGATAAGGATATGTTGAGTAAATTGTGAGGTGCTCCACTATATGTACATACTTTTTGTCATCTATAACTTTTCCCTGATTTCACGCAGGTTGATGAGATAGTGAAAGAGGTGGATTCCGTAGTGGATCCCATCATCAGCAAACTCGGGACTGCAGAACCGAGGGATCAGAGAGAAATAACCGAAGGAGTAGACGCAAACGACGTATCAAAGAAAAGAAATTAAAAGAGTATTGAGAAAATGAAATGTTGCCTTTACCTCATTTTCTGTTTGGCGGTTTGCAGACATTTGTTTGTATAGTATCCATTTATCGGAAAAGGGTAAATAAAATCACCGTGAACTGTCCTGGCTAACAATAGTTTTCATCAACGGAATTTAATTGAGCTACCACCACAACAAAAGTGGTTTAAATGAAGCTAAACCCATTTGAAATTGATGAGAGTGAGAGGTTATGATCTTGCGGAGGTGGATTTACAGGTTTAGGTGCAACCATAAGGCTACCTCCGTTTTTTGGAAAAGAATATAACCAGTGGTGGAGCTAGAGCATGCAGTACCAGGGTGCCTACAGATGCTACACCAAACAAAATTCATCATTTCTAGGGTGCATATGTGGTAAAGCGTTTTTACAATTAAAAATAGATTTTACATGGTGTTTTGTGCACCCTTAGCCTACACGTGGATTCTTCACTGGGCCTGGGTGCGACGGTTCTGAACAACACAAGAATCAGCATCAAGAATGACGCGACAACCAGAGTCAGTAAGCTGGCTAGCAGAGAACAGATTCATCGTAAGAAGAGGACATGAGAAATATCAGGAACAAAAAAAAGAAGAAGTAGAAAGGGTGCCCCGACTAGAAACAGGGAGAGAGGTACCATCAGCCGTAAAAACTCGGACAGAAGAAGGGAGAGAACGAAGAGCGGACAGAAGAGAAGACTCAGAGGTCATATGAAAAGAAGCTCCAGAATCCAGATACCACGGGGACGTACCTGACTGTATAGAAGGTGGTGGTCGCACAGTGCCTGAAGAGTCAGTCACAGAACCAGCAGTGCCCGTCGAAGAAGAGCCTGTAGCAGCAAGCAGACCACGAAGACTCATGAGAATGTCCTGATCAGAGAGAGCAACTGCTGAAGATCCGGAAGAAGCCGACTGCCCACGAGCCTGGTGCTGCTGACGTAAACTGGGGTCCCGTGTATAACAGGTGGCCCAAGTGTGACCATCCCTGTTGCAGTAAGAGCAGTGACGAAGAGAACCACGGCGACCCTGACCACGAGCCTGCTGATGCTGACTCTGACCCTGAGGCTGCTGGTGCTGAAGCTGACCCTGACCCTGACCTGGAGGAGTGGGTAGTATAGGCGGCGGAGTCGAGGGAGTAGACGGCAAGGGAGCACCACGAGTAGCAAGCGCAGATGGAACCGCAAGAAGACCAGCACCATGGAGACGGGTCTCCTCGGCCCGAAGCTCAGACAACACCTCAGAGAGCGGAACACGACCACGAGCATTCAGCTGAGCACGTCGGGGCTCAAACTCCTGGCGGAGCCGAGACAGAAACTCATAGATGCGGTGAAACTCCAAATCCGAGCGCACAATCTGGTAACACGAGCATGTGCCACAAACAGCAGTACGAAGAGAGTCAAGCTGACGCCAGATAGCTGCGCTCTGAGTATAGAACTCATCAATAGTAGAATCACCCTGCTAGAGAGCATGCTCCTGGTGAACCACAGACAGGTAAAGAGCATCCCCAGACGGCTGATAGCGCTGACGAAGATGAACCCACTGAGCGGCAACAGTAGGGAGACTCATGAACTCAGCAGCATACTGGGGCAGAACACTGGAGGTGAGAACAGCAGCAGCACGAGCATCCTCATCAACCCACTGAGTGTAAGCAGTGAGAGCGTGGCGATAGGCCTCGAGATCAGAAGAGTACTGCTTGAACTTCAGGTCATAAGCAGCAACAGCACTATCATCAGCACTCTGAGCAGCATCCTTGGCCTCCTGAGACGCATCAGCACCAAGAACAATCGGCGTCGGTAGAATAGGAGCCACAGGAGCAGGGGGCACGGCGGACAGGAGACCTCGCCGAAGAGCACACCCCAAAGACGGAGACCGCGCATGTGAACGCGCATAAAGGCAGCGAAATCAGGATAATTCGCGCCATCAAAGACCACCGGGCAGCGAGGAATCGCAACATAACCCGATGAACTAGACATATTTTTTTATTTTAGATCAGATCAGATCTAGATCTAAGTGCAAGCGGACGAAATCCGGCCAGACGGAATCGGTGCCGATCAGGAGCAGCAGGATCCGGCCAGGGAGCAGGCTCCCTGCCTTGGGCAGCGCGTGACACAGCGGGCAAAGGACAGCACCAAGGAGCAGTGACAGGAGTAGTACCACGCAGCAGACGGGCAGCCCCACGCGGTCAAGCAGGCGGCAGACGCAGCAGTACCACGCAGCCCCACGCGGGAAGACAAGCAGGCTGCACGCGCCGATCTGGAGACCAAAGGACAGCACGCTGCACGCGCGGGATCAACTGGAGAGAGCGGTGGCGGTCGACGTGGCGGGTGCGGGCACCGCGTGGGCAGTTCAGCGTCCCGCGTCGCTGCGCCAGGAGATTCTCGGCGATGTGGGGACAGGCGGAGTCCCGCGCAGGAGGAGGCAGACGTACGTCGGAGGAGATCCGAAAAGAAAAACGCCAGATCCGAGATGGCCGGCGACAGCGACAACCGGCGGCGGCGACGTCGGAAGAACGACGACGACAGGGACGGTGGCGACTGTGACGATGTTGCGGAAAATTTGTCTAACCTAGCTCTGATACCATGTCAGAAATATGCAGCATGTATTTCTCTGGGGGCCAAAGGCCACAATATATAGTACAGGTACAGGGCAAATATGCAGAAAGCCCCCTAACATATGGGGGAAATACAATATACAGATATATACATCTAACAATCTGCACCATATTGATGCATATAGCCTTTATTTATTACATAGTGCTAGAATTTATCACACCGAATTATAGCTCAAGTGTCATTTAAATTTGATGCATGTATCAACCATCTAAACAAGGCTACCAACTTGAAGTGTCGATGAATCAACAAGATAATCAGTTATAAGGCTACCTCTCGTAACTCAAAATCTAGTTTCTAAAAAACAAGATGGCATGCATAAGGCTGATCATAGTGGGAGTATCATAAATCGTATCATGCATCTTATACATGCAAAAAAGCTAATTAATAATAAGAGAGTTAAGAGTGATGCCATGCTATGGAGTACTATCATGACACGTAAAACTATAAAAAAAACAAATAGATCTTCTACACATATTTGTATTGGGATTCTACAAAATAATGATAAAAGTATGATATTACTATATGATACTATGTATTATGGGGTTAGTAACATACACTAGTACCATATACACGATACTAGTGATGATACGTATCACTATGACTAGCCTAAGCATTAAATAATAATAATAATCAGAGGCATTTTTGAAATAGTGGAGTTAATTAAGCATGAATACATTATTGATTGTGTTAGACATCACCCTCTAGATTTTGCAACGAGAAAACATGGTAGTATACCATAGACGAATGTGTTTTTATTGTTCATCGGGATGTAGGGACAATAGCGGGAGCGGTGCCACTAAAGCATAACGTTTTAAAACCTCTATGGTCCATCCAAGCACAAACACTTACTAGGACGGGATCAAAAAAGAATGAAACCATATAGGTGTCGGATGAGGCCATTCATTTCTAATTACGCCTTTATTCTTAAGGAAATGAGGTTCCAAATGAAACATAATAAGACACCCAATCGAGTTCTACAAGTTGAGATGTCATCGAAGAAGATTTTGTGGACTTGTTCTAGGAATTTCATCCCGATGGTAATCATACTCATTGCATCAATTTGGGTTAAAGTACTCTCTTGTTGGAAACAAAATATGTTCACAAATTAAAAGATATTATGTTTGTCTCTTGGATGTCAACCTAAAGATTTTCACCAAGGTGGCAAGGATCTGAATTAATAGGGGTAAAAAAAAATCTGGCCCAACCGACTCAAATGACTTTCATGTAGGGTAGACACGTCCTCTATGGGGAGGGTAATCTATATTTGTAACCATGGAGGGTAATCTTACATGAGATCATTCATTGTGTTATGGATTTATATTTAAGATTTACTTCTAGAAAGCACGTAACAAAGTCAAATTTCCTTATAGATTCAGACTCTTTAGATGAAGGGCTTCTCCTCTAAGTGGTGCTCTTGGTGAACATCTT
Source organism: Avena sativa (assembly GCA_916181665.1). Taxonomy (NCBI): domain Eukaryota; kingdom Viridiplantae; phylum Streptophyta; class Magnoliopsida; order Poales; family Poaceae; genus Avena; species Avena sativa. The sequence continues at coordinate 325,170,051 of OV702280.1, forward strand.
GCTGTGTGGGGAAATCTTGCAATCAATGTTAAAGATGTCGTTGGACAATTATCCGCTAATAAGGGATTACGAGAGGGTGGTGACCCTTGCTCCCTATTTCTTCAACATTTTTCTTATGAGAAAACATATGCGGGTTATGATATATTTTACTTATAAAATATGCCATATTTATAGGGGCAATATAATTATATTTAGTACTCTAATCAATACTGGTTTCCTAAGAGATTTTTCCACTCAATAAAGGTTGTAGAAGAATATCAGCTTTGAAGGTTCTCCTCCAAATGAAAAGAGCTCAATTATGAAAAAAACTAATCCATTCCTTTGCTTTGAAGTATTCACCATGACACAAATACTATGCTCAAGGAATTAGTGCCCTCATGATTCATGAATGTTCGTTATATTTTCCAATCATTTTCCACCCATATTCTACTTTCTAGCCAAGACAAACAATGGGAGTCAATATGTGTAATATCTTCCAAAGTTTTTGAGCGAAAAGCACTAGAATAGAACATGCAAGCCATTTTCAACGAGTGATCCAAAGCATATGGTGACATAGATATACCCCACGGGTACACAACCTTGGTATACCTGGTCTAGTCCAAGGAAGGCCCACGTCAAGACACACGGCCCATCAAGACTTCGGGTGGCCCAAGCCCATGACGTTTTCGACTCCTTGGAGGACAAGTCTAGATTAGATAGAAATTCAAAGGGTACAAACCCTAATTTCTAACCGACTCGACCTAAGCTCGGGACCTGCCTATCTATATAAAGGCCAGGAGGGTACGGCGAGAAGGATCTCTTCCACCATCGCATACACACCTCCACGCCAGATTGCATCTGCGCACCCCTGTAACTTTTGGTTCCGTCGTAATCAAGAGCAGACAAGCAAGAGTAGGGTTTTCCCTCCGGGGGCCTGAACCTAGGTAAATCTCATGTCCCGTGTTGCTTGTCTGTTCACCGTTCCGCGATCTCCAGCATCCCCATCTTCTCCAAAACCCAAGTCCATAACAATGGGCATTGACGAAATCAACCCTTGCCAATTGGCGCCGTCTGTGGGAACTGGTGACGTTGATTGTGCGGTCATGACGGTTCCATCCGGAGCGATCTACAACTCATCGGCGATGGAGAGTCACCTCCTCTTCAGCATCTTCGACTTCACCGCCCACTCGCCAGCCACCCTGAGGGATTTCGAGTCCGTTGGCGACGGGCTCGAGATGCTGTTCGGGAGCTTCTGCTTCCAGGTGGGGTAGACCGGCTCTCTTCGCCTCCCAGAGCGGGTGCTACCACCATCCATCAGGCCTGCTTCGTGGGTGCGGTGACCCAGCATACCAATGCATGTGTAGTACACTATAGTCGTTGACATGACATCCACAGAACACCGTTCTATAAATACCACATCCCTCAGAGTGGTACAACAGAAACATTGCGGGCCCATATTACAAACATACACGCATTATTATTATTACAATACCAGAAGTTCCCGACTTCAAAAGATTCAACTTACAAACCAAATATAAAGTGTTTCAGCGGAAGTTTTAAAGTGACAACTTAAACTCCAAATTGAGCTCAACAACTTATTGTTATATAATTGTTCATGTTGCTCGGCTCAATTGGCTCCTAAACTATGGTAATTATTCTGACTCCTGGTGCTCTTCTTCGTATACGACATTGTAGTCCACCCCTTCCACGACATTGTACATATAGGGTTCTTCATAAAAGACCTCCTCTTTACTTTCAGCTGCATACATAGGGGTTTGTTCTGAATCCTCAGAGTCTAAGCAGGGGATCAAAGGAAAAAGGTGAGTAACAGCGTTACCCAACAAGTTCATTATACGCAAGGTGGGAAGTTTGATGCTCTATCTACCACCTTGGACTATAAGTCCTTGGCACTATGCAGTTTTCATAAATCTTTCTTCAAAGATTGATTTTATTAGGAAAAATCTATGACCATCAGCCTTCATAGGTTGACCAGAACTTTCATGGAGTTCCTTTCCTTCCGCGTTCATAGCTCCTTCCCGGAACAGGAAGTAACAAGTTACAATTCTTAGACTCTGCAGAGGTGCGTTACTTTACCCATAAGAGATCAACTCCTTATTGCACAACCAGGCGTACTTTCCCGTCCACAGTTTCATGATATGGGGCCCAGTAGTTGGTCCAAGCCAATCACTACCCTCTCCACGACCCCATATGTCTACACGATCCTTCAGGGCTGGCTCACCTCTGTTAAGCCCCCTTCCGGGCAGGCTAAAACCCTGATGAGTTCCCAAAGACTCTATGAACTGGTGATGCCCTGACAAGTGCCATATTAAATGGACTATACCACTAAAAACCACTCATAGATAATCTAGACACCAAAAGTGTTGGGCATAAGGGTGCCCACCCATATGTTGGATCCACACAAGGAATCACAACATCACGTTAAGGTCGTCTTGCCTCCATACGAGAGGAAAAGGATACAACTGAATTCTCCGTTCCATTCCAAATCTCATGGCTAACGCGTTATATACGGCGCTAGAATCACTGATGTCATGGGTTGTTAGGTTCCTTGTTGATTATCATGGTTGCAAATAGAAACTTAAATTCTATTTCTCCTTGCTATCATCACTTAGCATGATATCAACAATTTATTTATTTGAGAAAATAATATTTTCTTTCCTGGAAACATAGATGATAACACACAATTTTCAAATACTTTGATAAAGACTCTTCAAAGGACATGAGCAAGTGATGAACCTGCCTTGTGATTGCAAGGTAGTGAAGTCGGATGCTTGCACTGGACCTTAAGCTTCTATGTCTACAAAACATCATTATTGCCCGATAAGGACAATATTTAAAGAAGCAAAATGAATATGCATAGTAATGTAATGCATTATTTATCATTTTTCTTTGTGTGTTTTACCCATTATTTTAGTTTCAAGAATTTCTTTAAATAATAAAGGATTTCATTTAAAGATAACATTTAATAGTTGTTGAATATTATATTTGCCATTATATAAGAAAATAATTTGCTTTTAGTATTTACAATTAAATATAAATTTCTATATTTATTTCATTTAATAATTCTTTTAAGGATTAATATTTAAATAAAACAATTTATTTTTATGACTCAAATATTTATTTAGTATTTTTTATAAAATACTACAACATTAATATTTAATAAAAATGATTTTTATTTATTTTATCTTCTTTCTTTAATTTTATAAAATTCCATAAGGAATATATATATTATAAAATTCTTGACCAAAAATTATATCCATAATATTTATTTTTTAATTTAGTTAAATAGGTTGGATTATTATGAATCCAAAAATATATTATTTGTATTTTTTTAACTTTTATTTTATTTTATTTTTTAAATTTTTTATTTAACTCTAGGGGTATTTTGGTCTTTATTAATTCTTACATCTTCTTTTAAGCTTTGGGCTGGTTCCATTGGGCTTATTGGGCCAATTTGGCCCAAGTAACCTTGACCAAAAGGGCACCCCGAAGGGTTCTGGCCCTACTAGCCCACTCCCTCGGTTCCTCTCTCTCGTCCTCACCTCCTCTCCTCCTCCGTGCGCCGTGCCGCCGCCGTGCGCTGCTCGCTGTTGTGGTCCTCCCTGGTCGCTGCCGTGGTGTAGGGCAGGGTTGTTGACCACGCTCGTCCCTCTGGTCCAGTTCGATTTGGTCCTGGGCCCTTCTGTGATCAGGCTATCCCCTTCCCGAACCCTAGGGTTTGGGAACGGTGCTGCTACCGCCGCCATTGATCCTCCCGTGGTGGTGTGCGCTACTGTGACTGCCGTCGTGGTCGTCGCCATGGCTGGTGCGGGTTGAAGCGCCCCCCTAGGTGCTCCCCATGCCGCCACGAGCTCGTTGGCCCCTCTGCTTCCTCTTCAATTCGTTTGCGAGGACCTCCGGCGAGTTGTGCCTCTGTGAACCCTAGTGCATCTAGATACCTCGAGTCCCTCTATGTGTATCTAGTGGCCAATTTATATTCTGTGTGTGCACTAATATTATGGTTCATCCCTGATGCTTGTAAGATGATACTATGGTCTAGTAATGTTGCTTAGTGAGGATTTGTGTTCTCTGCACCTTAATGCGTGTTGTCATCCTTTGACTAAATGGTGTTGTTGTTGGTCTGAGGTTAATGTTGGACCTGGTGCTAGTGGTTCATCAGATGTTGGTGTTAGATAGTGTTGCCTCTAGTTGAGTATATGGTGGCTTAGTGTGTTCATAAGTTGTCAGTATCTAGATACTGATAGTAACCTTGTCAGTGATGATTCACTGCACAAGTGTTTGTTGGCTTGTCTATTTATCCTTAGTCTGAATTTTATCCAATAGAGTCTGATGATTCTATGAAAATGAATGGATATATATGGTATGATCTCTGAGTCTGGTCTCAGGGAGATGATATGTTTTGATTTGCTAGTTGATTTATAAAACTAGACTACCTGGTTGTCTTAGTAATAAGATCAGTGCTTGTGAAACCTTCTTAGAATGGTACACAAGTGGATCTTGTTGCTGGCTTCACTTATGGTCATTACTGGAACTTGATAGATGCTTAATAATAAGTTGAAAAGCTTATTGTTTGTTCATGCCTATGATGTTGGTCTGAGGCTCTAGGATCTAGGGTCCTAGTTGGTTAAGTGAATGGATTTGTTTGTAACTTGTAAGATCTGAGGTGCTACTCCTTCTGGGAGATGTGCCTAGATATTGTAAGAACAAATGATAGATTACAGAAGTTTCCTTTGATATCACCAATTCTGTGAGGCTGGTCTGAGAATTTGGTGTTTTTGCTAGAGTTTAATTTTGTTCTTTATATTTAAAACCTCCAGGATAGATTCACCCCACCAGGGTGATCATTGAGAGGTTGTTTGATGAAACAACACATGGTCCTATGTGGATAAGATGAATAAATCATGTGGTGGTTCATGACACTCACCACAAAACTGATGATGGTAGTGGTTTGTTGATATGTTGGGTTGCTGGTTGGATCCTGTCCTTCACCTCCTGATGTTGTTCTTGTTTCCCCTGATGCTTGAGCTTGGCCTTGATCAACTTTGCTCCTCCTAGATCATGTGAGCTTGGCCTTGCTGTCCACCTGATACTTCCCTCCCCTTATGTCACCATCATGTGATGTGTGGTTTGATCTAGTGTGAGATTGTGTTGGCTGGTTTGTTTGGCTCTGGCTAAACTAGATGTTCTTATGTGGTGTGAGCAGTGAAGAGATGCACTAGTGCTTCCCCACAGCTGTGCTTGGTCCTTTTACTTGCTTGGACTGTTGGGGCTGTGTTGACAGCACACCCATGCATTTAGATGACTGAGCTGCTTGTATGCCTGCTGCATAGTTGTGGATATGCTCAATGAGGTGTTCTACCTTTTTATCTTGTTACTATTTATCTGCCTGGTGAAACTTGTCCCTTTTACTAATTGGAATCATCTGACTTGTGGCTTATTTGTTTATGAAAGATTTGATTCTTTCATATTGGTGAAACTTGCCCCTAAAAGATTTACTCAATGATGTAAATTTGAGCAGTGCAACTCACTGCTCTCTACTAAGAGTAAAATTAACAACTTAACTTTTATTTTGCTTTTTGTTTGTTCTTTATTTTGCAGGTACAAGATTTTAAGAGTCAATATTAGAATAGGTTTACTTTTAGATGGAATGGATCCTTTGTAATTTTTATTTTATTCTTTGTAAGAAAGGTGTAATAGTTTAATAATAAATATATGTTCCTCCTTTTTTAATTTTACTTCTGTAAAGATTCTCTATTGTCTTAATGAGTTCCTTTTTGTAACTTGTTTATGAAATAAAAATATGGAATAAATATTCATTTGCTTAATTGTATTTCTTATTTAATTTCTATTATTATATATTATATCTTAAATAATATTACAAAATCATAATTCTAAGTTTTAAAAATATAAACTGAAATTTCAAGTTTAAATTCAAATTCTCCTTGAAACACATTAATTCATAAAGGTCATGTAAAAATTTATAACGATCACTCACCAGAGCTATTCCTATACCTAGAGAGTGAAAGAAACTTTGATCACTTTAAGTTTTTATTTGGCGAAAAATTTACCCGCATTTTGCAGATGAATGCATGCATATGCACAAATTCCTAAATCTACCCTTCATTTGTTCCTAAATGCTGGGATGTTACAGTGGGTCCCACCTATCGCCGTGTTACACGCGTCGACGCTGACAGACGAGTCAGACGACAGCGGCAGCTACAACTCAGATCTATGCAACCCTCCCTCAGATGAAGGAACCTATGGTTCCGGGTCCGAAAGCTGCGGCAGCAGCGATCCAATCTGTGGGCACTACCTATGCACCGTCGTCATCCAAAATGAAACGGAACTGCCACCAGGTTCGAGTGCACACAACCCTCCTCTCAACCCACAAGCTGATAACGGAGGAAACAGGGGAAATCCTCCTAACAGGCCCAACGAGGGTGATGCTCAAGCCTACAACAAGATAAACCTCAACGAGGACAGCTGGTGCCAAGCGCGTGAAGCCGTAGCAGGCAACATCATCCTACATGTGAAGGCTTCACGGGATCTACTGATGGCCTACCACCTCCTCCTCATCGACGAGCACAACCGACATGTGAAGCTGATGGAGGAGCTCGACAAGCGCAAGAAGGTAGCTGCAGAATCCAGCGCATGGCAAGCTGCACTCTCCGCCGCTGGTGGCTCCATCTCGCATGGCAACAACGCCAACAAGTATCACTCCCGGACGGAGCACATGGACCCTGCCGCGCGACACGAGGTCACCCGGGCCCTCAACACGTCCTTCATGACGATGGAATCGCACGACAATGTCATGCCAAAAACACTATAGGCTGCGATCATGGCGGCCACTACATATCTCGCGTCCCACCCACCTCCGGTGGGTGACCCGAAGAGCGCGATGCACAAGTCCGAGCTAGCTGGCCTCGGACTTGTCGGAGCCGCGCTCCACGACGAGGCTCCTGTGGAGCCGAAGAAAAAAACTGTGGTCAAGTTCACCCGCAGCCCTACGCCCTCATCCGAGGAGGACGAGCACAATCTACCCCCAACCTCGCAAGAGCCCACGGCGCCGCAGCAGCGACTACGACGCTCGAAACGATCTCACCCAGCGCAAGATCGACAAGGCACGTGCCAAACGCGCGTGTTCAACAGAATCTGATGAAGAAGATGACAGAGAGATGTGCGGAGCTAGATGCTTCAGCAGATCCGTTCGGTGCACGCGAATGCCGAAAAATTTCAAGCTCCCTTCGGACACTCTGAAGTTCGATGGTACGCAGGACCCAAAGGCCTGACTCAGCGACCACCTTTCATCCGTCAAGCTGCACGGCGGTAACAGGAACACCGACTTACAATGCCTTCAGCTGCAGCTGACAGACGCATCTAGGATCTGGCTCAGTAGCCTGTCCTTCGGATCCATCCGAAGCTGGGAAGAGCTGGCATACATCTGCATCCGCAACTTCAAGGGCACCAGCAAGAGGCCAGCCTAGATCGAGGAACTGCGAGCCTGCACCAAACGTACTGGTGAGTCCATCCGCTCGTACATACTACGCTGGACCCATATCAAAAATTCCGCCACGCACATCTCTGAAGAAAGGACAATTGATGCCTTCAAGGATGGTGTCAAGCGCCCAGATTTCAAGGAAGAACTTGGGAACGTCAAGCCCAAGACGCTCGACCACCTCATGGACATCGCCAACCGATGGGTAGATGGCGAGGATTCCGTCCACCAAACGCATTCGGATGACGAGGACGACTATGGCCGTAGGCGAGAGCGTCGCGGCAAAAGAAGATCGCGCGTCTACGACGATCGCGACGGAGTCGACATGGTCGCGGCTAGATACGCCAACCGACGCAATGATGGCAACCGCGGTAGCGCATACCGCGGAGGCAACTATAGTGACGGAGGGCGACCCACACAGACGTGGCAACATCGCAGCCGCGATGATGAGCCTTCGGCATACGAAAAGTTGTCTGGTCCCTGCACCATCCACTTCTACATCGACAAACAGGATGGCAAGAAGAAGGCCAGCCACATGCTCAAGGACTACCGCGAATTCCAGAAGCTTAGCGAGGGTCTCACCCAAATGTGGCGCCAGATCGTGAACCCTGGACTTGGGCCCGCACCTGTACCAGGTGACATCGCCCACGGGGCTCCTCCACCACCACCCGTTGGACCATCAAATCCAGCGATCGCACCAGCACCAAATAACGGTGCTGGCGGATACCCGTCGCCCAAAGGGTCCCTGATGATCCAGAAGGGTCGCCCAACTAACAGGGTGCAGAAGAAAATCACCCGCCAAGCCAGCCTAGCAGTAACCTCTCCACTAGCCATACCTGAGTACCTTAGTGGCTCGGAGTCCTGCATCACGTTTGACCGTTTGGACCACCCACGCCAGATCCCTCGCCCAGGTCATGCTGCCGTGGTGCTCGAGGCGCAGATCGGGGGTTCGAGATGAGCCGCTTCTTCATGGACCGCGGCAGGGGCATCAATCTGATGTTTGCCAGCACACTCGCGGCAATGCGGATCCCGTTATGCAGCCTGGAACAATCAGACACAATGTTCCATGGCATAGTCCTAGGAAAGGGCATATACCCTCTGGGCAAGATATGGCTCGACATCATCTTCGGCCAGCCCGAAAACTTCAGGCGCGAATGGCTAGAGTTCGAAGTGGTGGACTGGGCATCACAGTACCACGCCATCCTCGGGCGCGTGGCATTTGCACGATTCCTGGCAGTACCGCACTACGTGTACCTGCTATTGAAGATGCCAGGACCTAGGGGCGTCATCACCGTCCAGGGAAGCTTCACCCGATCCGACCACTGCGACAGAGACTTCAACAGAATATCCTAGTCGTTCGGCATGCAGGAGGAGCTCACGAGGCTCAGAGAGGTGACAGACAACGGGGCACCCCCAGTCACCGGGCAAAACACACCTGATATGTCATTCGACTCTACGGTCAACACAAAGAAGGTGCATGTCCACCCGACTGACACCTCCAAGACGACGTTGATCGCCAATGACCTCAGTCCCGCATAGGAAAGCGTGCTTGTCGAATTCCTCCGTGAGCGCTAGGAAATTTTCGCCTGGTGTCCTGCGGACATGCCATGAGTTCCCACGGAATTCGCCGAGCATGTACTCAATATGTTCCTTGACATAACCCAGTCAAGCAGTCGATCCTACGACTGTCCGAACCAAGAGTTCAAGCCATTGGAATCGAAGTAAACAGACTGCTCGATGCCAACTTCATCCAGGAAATCAAGGAGAGCGAGTGGCTAGCCAACACCGTAGTGGTCCCCAAAAAGGACACGGACATCCTGTGGATGTGCGTGGACTTCACATCGCTCAACAAGTATTGTCCCAAGGACTACTTCCCTTTACCGCGGATCGATCAAATCATCGATTTGACTACAGGATGCAAGAAACTCTCCTTCCTCGACGCCTACTCAGGCTACAACCAGATTCGGCTGAAGGTCGAAGACCAAGAGAAAACAACGTTCATCACGTCGTTCGACGTGTTCTTCTACAACACCATGCCCTTCGGGCTGAAGAACGCAGGCGCCACATATCAGAGGTGCATGTAGGCATGCCTGAAAAATCAGATCGGTCGCAACATCCAAGTCTATGTTGATGACATAGTAATCAAGACCAGGGAGGCCAAGACGCTGATCAACGACCTCCGCGAGACGTTCGATAACCTTGATCACTACAAGATCAAGCTAAACCCAGAAAAGTGCGCCTTCGGCATGCCATCTGGCCAGCTACTCGGCTACTTCATCTCCCAATAGGGGATCGAGGCAAATCCGAAGAAAATCAGGGCCATACTGTCCATGGAGAAGCCGAAGAACCTCAAAGGTGTCCAGCAGCTGGCCGGGCGGATCGTGGCACTGAGCAGATTCATCAGCCGCATGGGCGAGAAGGCCCTACCCTTTTACCAGCCGCGCAAGGCGGACAAGTTCGAGTGGACAGCCGAAGCAGACGACGCATTCGAGGACCTCAAGCGGCTGCTCTCCACCTCACTTGTCCTGGTCACGCCAAAGGAACGAGAGCCTTTGCTGCTATACATCGCAGCTACGCATCAGGTGGTAAGCACCGTACTCGTGGTCAAACGACCCGAAGATGGCTAGACCCATGGGATACGACGCCCAAGCTACTACCTCAGCGAGGTACTGACTCCAACAAAGCAGGGGTACCCTCACTACTAGAAGCTCGCCTACGGCGTATTCATGACGGCTCGTCGGCTGAGCCACTACTTCCAGGAGCATCACATCATGGTCGTCAACGACGCCCCACTGTCCAACATCCTGAATAACCCCAAAGCCACGGGACGCATAGCCTTGTGGGGAATCGAGTTGTACCCTCTAGACATAGTCTACGAGCGGCACAAGGCCATCAAATCTCAGGTCCTCCCTGACTTTCTCGTCCACTGGATGGCACTCCAGCTGCCGGACACTCCGGACATGTCGTAATCATGGACGATGCACTTCGACGGCTCCAAGCGCGAGGCTGGAGCAGGGGCCGGCGTCATACTGACGTCCCCTCAAGGCGACAAGATGAAATACGTCCTTCGGATGAAATTTCGAGCCTCCAACAACGAGGCCGAATATGAGGCCCTCATCCACGGCATGAATATGGCCAAGATCTGCGGTGCCACGCGCCTTGTCATCTACGGTGACTCGAATCTTGTCGTCCAGCAGACGATGAACAAGTGCGACGCTCACAGTGCCAACATGATCGCGTACCGCGCGCTCTACAACTCACTCGAAGGGGACTTTGACGGCTGCGAGCTTCGGCATGTCGGAAGGGAAAGCAACGAAGAAGCTGATAGACTCGCCAACATTGGCTCCACCTGCGCATGGGTGCCACCAGGTGTGTTCCTCGAACAAATCTTCGTACCCTCTATCAAGAGAAAATTCCCAAAAGGCTCAGCCGAAGATGCAGAGCACTCGGGGGCTGCGCTACCCGAAGGACAGGAAGGACCCCAAAAGCTCGACATCGAAGCCGAGCTGGTCATCCTGATGCAGGTCATGGCAGTTGAAGAGACATGGACGCAGCCGTACTTTCGGTACCTGATAAACAATGAACTGCCCAACGACCCGACAGATGCCCGACGCATATCTCGCCGATCAAAAGCCTTCACCATAATCAACGGCGAGTTGTACAAGAGCAGCATTTCGGGTGTTCTCCAACGTTGCATCACCATCGGTGATGGCAAAAGCATCCTCTAGGACATCCACGAGGGCATCTGCGACCACCACGTAGGCAGCCGCGCCCTAGTCGCCAAATCTCTACGAGCTGGGTTCTACTGGCCAACCGCCATGAACGACACCAAGGACATCGTCCAGAGGTGCAATGCCTGTCAGAGATACGCGGACAAGCCACATGCACCAGGATCCGAGCTGAGGCCCATATCTTGGCCTGGCCCTTCACCCAATGGGGCCTCGACATGATCGGCAAACTGCCAAAGTCCTCGCCATGAGGCCATGTCTTCCTCCTAGTCGCAGTCGACAAATTCACCAAGTGGATCGAGGCCATGCCCGTCACCAACCAAAGCGGCAAAACTGCCGTCAAGTTCTTCGAATCCATTGTATACAGATTTGGCGTGCCTCACAGCATCATCACGGACAACGGCTTGAACTTCATCTCGAAGGAATTTCAAAACTTCCGCGGGAACCTCGGCATCACCATATCCTATGCCTTAGTGGTGCACCCGCAGACCAACGGACAGGTCGAGAAAGCCAATGGCCTCATAGGAAACAGCATCAAAAAGCGCCTGTTGTGCCCACTCGAAAGGCTGGCGGGAGCCTGGGCAGATGAGCTGCCCTCCATTCGCTAGAGCCTATGGATAACACCAAACAGCTCAACCAACTACACGCCCTTCTTCATGGTGCAGGGAGCCGAAGCCGTGCTTCCTGCCGAGGTATGCCACATGGCCCCACAGGTCGTCTCCTATAGCGAAGACGAATCATCGTCCGCACTCGAAGACGCCATCGACACACTCGACGAGGCATGCGACATCGTCGTGGATCTCTTAGCGGTTTATCAGCAGAGCCTCCACAACTACCACAGCCACCGGCTGCGCCCAAGGTCCTTCGTCGAAGGAGACCTCGTCTTGCGACTCAAGCAAGAACGTCCCAAAAAGCTCGAGTCACCCTAGGAAGGACCCTACATCGTCACCGAAGTCATCCTAGGTGGCGCCTATCGCCTCATGGACATCGCATCAGGAGTCGAATACTCCAACCCCTGGAACACCATGCAACTGCGACGCTTCTACCCCTAGTTACCCTTTAGTTTCAATAATGCTACTCAGCCAAGGCCACTCAGCCGAACAATGTACCTCTCCATTTGATATGAATAAAAGCTAAGTTCCTTGGCCCAAATACTTTTCCCCTTACATTACTTCTCGCTAAACACGCTCGGGGTTACGCCTCACCTTAAGACTTTGTCGACTGAGAACAACGTATATAACCCAAGTAGTTGACCACGTCAGGCTAACGAAAGGGACATGCAAATTACAAAAGCACCACGTGCCAATATACAGATAACACTTTACAAAGGGCATTATAAGCCCACTCGAATAAATACAAACTTTACATTAAGTTTTTCTCTACAGATCTACCTATTCTGGAGCATCACATTCGCCCGCTGCTCGAACATATCTACAATCTCTTCAGCATGATGCGCCACAGGCGCATAATGAGGGCGCATGTCCCATAGAGTGTCGTACGGTCGAAGGGGCGGCCCATTCGCCACCTCCGCGAGATTGACATCACGGCGATGCAGCCGAACGAGCGACAAGGTAGCCTTCACCCCAGCAATTAGTTGATGCCGCACCAAATCTTTGACATGGCCCACATCCCGAAAATTACCAAGAATACCCTGGAAGGTAGAAGGTGCAGCGTCCAATGGAAACATGATGGCCCTGATGGCCGCCAACGATGATCTCGCCTGCCTCAGCACCCGAAGAACCTGGTTCACGCGATCTTGCACCGTCGCAAGGACGATGGCTCGATCGCGGTCCATCCAGAAGAAGCCACCAGCCTCCAGGTCATGTTGCATCAAGCAGTTCATATGAATCACGATGTGATCCTTCTCTTCCCTCGTAACGAGATTAACATCTGCACCAAGCACGGAATGAGATGGCATACAATTAGGGCGCACCCGAAAGAACATTGGCTGTCAAAAGACTTACATTGAAGTTGTTCACCCATCTACCGCAACTCCCCAAGCAAGAACTCCTCCCTAGCCGTGGCCCGCTCAGCCTTGGACTTCCACACATCCGCGTGGCCTCGAATGCTAAGGATGTCCTTCTCCAAGCTTCGGACACGATCGTGAAGAAAAGAAAACTGCGACGCATCATACAAAGATGGTCGCGGCTCAGGAGCAGTCGGAGTGACAACCGGAACCTCACCCGAAGGACCCTAAAGGAAAATAAATCAAGCATGAACATTACAAGCATTTCTGGCAGTAGATCCAAAGACAAACTTATATACATAAATAAAGCCACCTCGTGGCATAGTTGGGGTTGTTCATCAGCAAAAGGTTACAGAAGGAAGCAAAAGAGGAAACTACATCATCTAAAATACAAAGGCCTAAGCTCCTGCATCCGGGGCGGCCTCGGAGCCAGACTGCCTGCTCTTGACCTCCTGCTGGTGCTTCGCCACATAGTAAGCCAGGAGATTGATGAGCTTCAGCCCATAGCGCTTACAGCGAGAAGCAGGGAGGGTGAAAGCTAGCTCAGAGCCATCTGCAGCCGTCGGCATCCGGGACGTGATGTGCGGCAGGTCCAGCTCAGCCCCGAACGCCATCGCCATGGCCAGCCCCATGGAAGCGCCAAGGCCCTTCTACTTGCGCTTGTACTCCGCCGAGGCCTGTGACAGAGCATCTGCAAGGGAGTCAGCGTCGTCAAGGACAAGGCCCTTGGGACGACCTCCTTGTAGAAGCGCGCGAGCACCTTCCTGGCCTTCTCCAAGGAGCCCGCGGAGGTGGCACAACAATCTTCGACCGCAGCGGCAACATCACCCAAAGCATCTCCATGCTCCAGCGCATCACGATCAAAGCGTGATGCCTAAAGCATCTGAAATAAATAAGGAGGATAACTCGAATGAGAAAAGACAAGCCACAGTCGAAAGAACACCAGACCCAAACAAGGCAAGGGAAGCTCACCAGAAATAGCTTTGGCTGCAGCCATAAGCTTATCCGCCATCTCCTTCTCGCGGGCGGCCGCTACGGCCACGAGCTGCTGCTCGCGATCGATAGCCTCCTTCTGCAGGCGCTTTTTGGCTTAAGCAGCATCAACTGCCCTCTTCTCCTCCTGGCCGAGGCTCTTTTCGAGAGCATTCAGCCTTCGGAGTGCATCATTGTTTTCATCTGCAAAATTATAAGACAACTGATCAGTACCAGAAAATCATCGGAGCAGACGAATAAAAATAGGGCGAAAAGTCACATACCTTGAAGCTGCTGCAGGTTAGCCTCCAGCACCAGGTGCTGCCAGATAAGGAGGTTGGCACCATGCACAAAGGGCTATAGAGGAAACAACAATACAAGTCGGTAAATAAAGGGCTCGGGGGCTCCCCCCTCAAACCAAAAAACGATCAACAAAGTCAAAAAAAGGGCCCGGAGGCTCCCCCATGGAGTATGCAAAGTAACACTTACGTGTTCATGTGAGGACTCCGAAGGTTTGCGAGCTGCCTTCTGAGTCACGACCGCCTGAGCCTCTCGCTTAGAGGACTTCGGGCCATCATCCTCAGAGTCGGCCACCACTTGGGGAATAGAAGCCGTTGGCTTCGACTCCGCCATAATCTCTTGAGTGTCCCCGTTAAGGGACTCCTCTAAAGAGTTGCTGCACGCAAAGATCAGATTAGCAACACAGTGAAACTACACAAACGAGTAATAGAAAAAGGACTCAGAAGAAAAACGTATGACTCGATGTCCGATAAGTTGAAGACGGGAGCCGCCTTCTCCTTCTTCTTGGACGGCGGCTATGGAGCCACTGACCGAAGGGGCACAGCAGGATAAGGTGTAGACGATGCACCATCATCCTCACCATGCTGCTCAAGGAACGACGGACCCCTTGGAGTTGGAGGGGTAGACGCATCCGAAGACTCGCTCCGGGTGCGCTTTCGGGTATGCCCTTCGCTCGGCTCGTGGGCGTTCACCATAGGAGATTGCGCCAGAGGAAGTTCGTACTCGGAATCCACAACTTCGTTGTTCGGCGCAAACGGTAACTTCTCAGGCAGAGGGGGCATCATCCCAGCCACCTTGAGATCCTGCAAATCAAAGACGTAAAAGAATGATTAGTGACACTAATCATAAGCAAATAGCACTCAAAAAAAGCGCAACGCGCATGACACAAGTCTCCACCTGAGGAACTGCATTTGCAGCACTGAAGGGGGTGGTCAAGGATTCCCCCGGGAGGTCCTCATCAGCCTTGTTCTTTAGTAGAGGCCGAAGGGCTCTATCAAGATCACCCTTGGACAACTCCTCGGATGAGACCTTCGTCGGGTCGTTGCGGCTAGTATAGAAAAACATCGATGCGCCCTCGCTTGGAGCGGCTGCACCAGACGCTTGAGGAAGGTGCAGGTGATGTCCACACCATTGAACTCTTTCCTAGCCACCATCCGGAGCGCCTCCACGCGACGGTAGAGATCCTCCACCTCCGTAATTTCACCCTCCAAGAAGTGGTTCTTCCATGATCTCTTCGGGACGATCTTCTGAGAGGAGTCGAAAGGGGCGAGGCCATAATCTTGTCCGCCCACCTTGGTGTCGCGGATGTAAAACCACTTCTTCCGCCAGTACTGGACGGACTCGCACATAGAAAATGAGAAGAAAAGAAGAGAAGATAGAATAGAGATGATGCAGCCGCCGAGCAGATAGACTCCTCCGGTGCCAAACTGCCTCTTCACGGAATAGGGCTTCCAGAAGAGGACAAAGTGCGGCTCGATGTCGAGCCAACACTCACAAATAGTGATGAAGCAAGCGATATGGACGAGAGAATTGAGAGACAGGTGATGCAACTGAATCCCGTAAAATAAGAGGAGTCCACGAAGAAAATCATGAACAGGAAGAGAGACCACGGATGAAAAGGCGTTAAACATGAGGCGAAACCCTTCGGGTGGGCGCGGGATTACCTCATCACCGGGGAGGATGGCGTCCTCCTTGTTCTGGGGAATCAGCCCAGAATCGCGCAACTTGCGCAAGTCCCTATCGCGCATCTCTGTGCGCTTCCACCCGCCGTCAGTGGCGCGGGTCGTGGTGGCGATCTTCTTGCCGCCACCGGCGATGTTCGACCCAGCTTCGGCAGCATCTTCTTGGTATTGCCCATCTTGTAGCGGCGACGGTGGAGGTGTGCGCGTAGGAAGGAAGAGGGAAAACAACAAAGAATATCCAGAGAACATTGAAGGGCAGCGAAGCTCGTGAAATGGAGGCAATGGAGATGGACAAATGACAAAGGTTAAAAGAAAACTATTGTTTACTCATGGTATAAAAGGACGAAGATGACGCATAGGGGCCGTTGATCCAGAAGCCCTAGAGCGCACGTCAAATCTAACCCTACACGTGTCAACACTACACCAAACCGTCGTCAGTATGCCGTCCACTACCCGCGGAAATCGAGCAGACGCCGTAATTTTCGCCACGTCTGTGCGTGAATAGTCAACTTCAAGTCAGACGGTGGGACCCATGATCGTATCGTCACATCATCTCTATTGCCGTAGACGTTTGAGATAAGCAATCGTCAGCACTAACATCATCAAGGCAAAGCCAGCAACGGTTGAAGTTTTCGGCTGATCAATCAAGTACTTACTCGAATCTACGATTTAAGAAAATACTCGAGGGCTACTCCTATCAGGAGCGCTAGCTACGCACCTGAGAAATGACTAAGGTAACTACAACTCGCAAATATCTTCGAGTCCTATGTCCAGTCTGCGACTCCACTACGGACTCGAGGGGTACTCCCGTAGGAAGCGTCGGTTGAGCATCCAAAAAAATTGTGTCCTTCGGACCAAAGCTGAAAATGACTGAACTAAAGTCTCTAGTCGAGTCTATGACTCGAACAGACACTCGGGGGGCTACTCCCATAGGGAGCGTTGGTCGCGCACCCTATGAATTCTTCGACTACGATCCTTCGAATCAAATACGACAAAATCTTTTTGGAAACTTTGCCCAAATCAATGCTAAGTGAGAAGCATTTTCCTTGGCCAACCGAAATACCTCCGCAGTGATAAAACTTCGGATGTTGTGTCTACAACACAAAGATAAGCCCTACATATATCATCTGATGGCCTGGTAACGCACCTGACTATGCTCTGCCAGTAAACTTGAGTGCAACAGACATGATGAAAATCCTGACGGACGCGTTGGGTACATCACTTGAAAATCACTGGGATTTGACTCCTGTGAGTCCACAAATAGCTTGAGTTGAATCACACCAGCAATCGTTCCGAATTCGAGTCCGAGGACTCGAGTTTGATGAAGATCGTGTTGTTTTGTCCTATGACAGTTAACTGGCCCTGATCCATTTTCTCTTTGAAATAATAGGCTCAAACTGCACCCAAAAGATTGAAGAGTCCTCAGCCGAATCTACGATTGGACTGAACATTCGGGGGCTACTGACATGGATATACCCCACGGGTACACAACCTTGGTATACCTGGTCCAGTCCAAGGAAGGCCCACGTCAAGACACGCGACCCATGAAGACTTCGGGTGGCCCAAGCCCATGACGTTTTCGACTCCTTGGAGGACAAGTCTAGATTAGATAGAAATTCAAAGGGTACAAACCCTAATTTGTAACCGACTCGACCTAAGCCCGGGACCTGCCTATCTATATAAAGGCCAGGAGGGTACAGAGAGAAGGATCTCTTCCACCATCGCATACACACCTCCACGCCAGATTGCATCTGCGCACCCCTGTAACTTTCGATTCCGCCGTAATCAAGAGCAGACAAGCAAGAGTAGGGTTTTCACTCCGGGGGCCTGAACCTAGGTAAATCTCATGTCCCGTGTTGCTTGTCTGTTAACCGTTCCGCGATCTCCGGCATCCCCATCTTCTCCAAAACTCAAGTCCATAACAATGGGCATTGACAAAATCAACCCTCGTCATATGGCAAAATAAGTGGGCGGTGTTGTCGATGAGAGCTTCTCCATACTTTTCAATGGTACAATTATTTTCATGGACCATGTGTGCATAAAACATATAAGTTGATGCTCTTGTTTTACACATTAAAGAAAGTTTCTATACTAAAAGTCAATTTCCACAAAAGCAAAGTTTTTTTATTTGACAATGGGTGGGAAGCTACTACTCAATACAATAAGCTTGTCAACTACTAAATGGAACACCTTCCCCTTCACTACATGGACATTCTACACTATCAGAAGCTAAATAACATAATATAAGAAGATGTCAAAGATCAACTTGAAAAATGGTTCAGTAGTTAGTAAAGGAAACACCTATCTGGCGTTATCAGTTCAGCCTCCAACATCTTAGAGTGGCACATGATGTACGTATTTTAAATCACATGTTCTGAGACAGGTCTACTAGTTATAGGTTTTGATGGCAAGGTGATTTCTATCCAAAGAAGCACCAACCACCGAAATGGGTTGTCTTTGTCACCCAAAGATCAGAGGGTGGTTATCTTGGATATCGTTGCTTAAACTGTATCATTACTATTTAGTAGGTAAGTATATGTTTAAGATTTTGTCTA
Source organism: Avena sativa (assembly GCA_916181665.1). Classification (NCBI taxonomy): domain Eukaryota; kingdom Viridiplantae; phylum Streptophyta; class Magnoliopsida; order Poales; family Poaceae; genus Avena; species Avena sativa. The sequence continues at coordinate 325,188,746 of OV702280.1, forward strand.
ATGAATACATATGAGAGGATTTGAAGATAAACATATATGGGGTCCAAACCCCTTTAGATTGAGCGTACACCCGATGGCTCCGACTTTTTGGTAGTTCTGATGAAGGTTAAGATGCATTTTCTCCACTTTGGCAGTTTAAAATCAAGTATGACACACAATGTGAGATTTTTTAGTTGGTTGAGAAACACACCCCTTTCTATCTAGCATCGGAATTTATTTCATGTCATCTATTATGAACATGACATAACCGATAAACACATTTTCTCCTAACATTTCGTTTAGACGTGATCTGGTTGTGCGGAAGCTAATGTATATAATGTTCATGTATTGTGAATCTTAATCTACAACAAGAACGGTATTAGAATCGATGGAACATGCAAAAAAGGTGCAATTTTAGGCAAACTCGTAACACTTTATATATAGTGTTGTCCCATTAACGAGCATGCAACTCCGATGAAGATTTTCATATGGCATATGCAACAAAAGCTTCGTTCTAACTAAAGATAATCTTCTCAACGTAATTGGCATGTGTGTAATTAATTTTGTGTCACATTGATGAGAATAGTAAACATCTTTGTTTTTATTGCCAATTTATTGACATTATATGATCAATCGTCCAAGTGGCATCCAACTCATAGTGTCCCAAACATATTTGGTAACTAGCTACAGGTTGTTGGCACAAATTTGACACCATATCTGATCGCGGTGACACTTTGTTGGCCGCTATGTCTATGAAAAAATAGTGTTTTTTTGTAGGTAAAAATATCTATAATATTAAGTACTTTGTGTTTTTTAATGAGTATGCAAAGGGTGATGTTGAATCCTTATATGGTTGTGTATGTTTGAATGCAATGGGATATAATATGGAGAAAAAACATTATACTTCTCAATCATGAGAAAAGGAACAATCCATATTTGATTATGCAAAAGAAGGCAACTGAAGGGCTTTGATCTAATGATTTGATTATGTAGAAGAAAGGTTCTAGATGGGAAAGTGTAATCAAGCAGACCTTTTCTTTCAAGAGAGATAAATCTACATATTTATCCTATCTGTTACTAGACTCTAATGATTTATTGAAGTAAAATCAGCATTACAATTCTCAATTTCTTCATTAATTGGCAAATTTTCCGCTAACATGTCAAAGATCCGGTACTTTGTGTTTTTCATGAGAATGCAAAGGCGCAATGTTAAATACTTATATGGTTGTGTATGTTTAAACGCAATAACCTATAATATGGAGAAAACACATTATACTTCTAAATCAAGAGAAAAGTAACATTCAGCATTTGATTCTACAAAAGAAGTAAGGGTTTTGATCTAATGATATGATTATGTGTAAGAACGGTTTAGGAAGGGAAAGTGTAATCAAAGCATGCCTCTTCTTCCAAGAGAGATAATCTACATCTTCATCCTCTCCATTACTAGACTCAAATGGTTACTGAAGTAAAATCAGCATTACAATTCTCAATTTCTTCATTGATTGTCAAATTTTCTGCTAGCATGTCAATGATCTGGTCTAACATGTAGAAACATGTCATGATGATCAGTTCTAAAAGTACACATCGAGTCTAACGTGTAGAAACATGTCATGATGATTAGTTCTAAAATTACACATCTAGGAGGATTCTATCATTTTCATTTTATCAATGTTATTAAAGACACGCGTATGTACTACTCGATTTGGTAAAGCAACACTATAAGTAGTCACTAGAGAATATTTTTGATCCGGTGGTTTACCGTTTTGCGGCTCTAGCAGTGAGCTTCAGTCACAATATTTGAGAACTCTATCACTCAGTCTCACAGGAAACACTGGAATCCACCTCTTCTTTTTTCATTGCATCTCTCTAATATTTTCAACCTAATGTTTTATTAGTATAAATACGGGCAATATGTGTTTTTATCTAAAATATACTATAGGCTTAAGCCTGATGGTTTAGGCCTCCATCGGGAGCACTTGTCGTCTTTGTGTGTCTTCATGTGGGCGCTGCCTTGTGGTTGGTCACTCACCGTGGGGTCGTGTGGGGTCCTCCATTGCCTATGAAGGCATTTGCCGATCAATGTGCGTATGCACTGTGGCGTGCGATAGATTGGTATCTGCCAAAAAAAACAACAACGCATGCACACGATCATCTCCCTCCTTTCTCCCCCACGACCTCTGTCTCTCCTCCCAAATCGCCGCCGGCTGGCTGCCAACTCCAGCCGCCCCTGCCACCTCCTGGTTCAGCTCCTAACCGTCACGAGTTCTCCTTAGTCTCTCTGCTGATGCCCGCTTTCGTCGTTGTTTTATGCCTCCGCACGTACTCTCGCAACAAACCCTAGCCATGGATCAGGTCACTGACATGGCTTCTGCTAGCCGTCAGCATCGCTTTTGTGGCTCCCCCGTTTGCTTCCCTGACCACCTGTACCTCCTCCTGGACCCCGCATCCTCATGGCACCCTCGCCCCGACTCGCCTCCTGCACGCTGCCGGGCTGTGGTGACCCAGCATACCACTGCATGTGTAGTACACTATAGTCGTTGACATGACATTTGCAGAACACCGTTCCGTAAATATCACATCCCTCAAGTGGTACAACAGAAACATTGCGGGTCCATATTACAAATGTACGCACATTATTATTATTACAATACCGGAAGTTCAAGACTTCTAAAAGATCCAACTTACAAACCAAAATATAAAATGTTCAGCGGAAATTTAAAAGTAGAAACTCCGTCTAGGAGTTGAGCTCAACAGTTTATTCTATAGAGTTCATGCTGCTCGGCTCCGTTAGTTACTACTAACTAGATATTTAAGTGGGCTCGTTCTCATCGACACTATAGCGGATCTCGTAATCCACTCCTTCTGTTGGAGATATGCCCAAGAGGCAATAATAAAGTGGTTATTATCATATCTTCACACTTATGATAAATGTTTACATACCATGCTATAATTGTATTAACTGGAAACATTAATACTTGTGTGATTTGTAAACTAAAATAAGAGTCCCTAGTAAAGCCTCTTGTTAAACTAGCTTGTTGGTTAATATATGATCATGTTTTCCTGATCATGAACATAGAGATGTTATTAACAAACAGGATCATATCATTAGGAGAATGATGTGATGGACATACTCCTATAGATAAGCGTAGCATAAAGATCAAGTCATTTCAATAGTTCAATTGCTATATGATTTCTGATACATAGTAACATAATTCCTTCGACCATGAGATCATGCATATCACCTTTTCCGGATGGATGCTTTGATGTCATCAAACACCACACCGTAACAGGGTGGCTAAAAAGGTGGCATTGAGTGTTCAGAAAGTATTGGTTGAAACACATGGATCAAGAGTGGGATTTGTCCATCCATATGACGGATAGATATACTCTGGGCCCTCTCGGTGAAATGTCATCCAATTAGCTTGCAAGCATGTGACTGGCTCACAAGGGATCACATATCACGGGAACAAGAAAAGAGTACTTATCAGTAACGAGGTTGAACTAGGTATGCAGAGATACCGACGATCATAACCTCGGATAAGTAAACTATCGTGAGACAAAGGGAAATTAGTATCGTATGTAAGTGGTTCATTCGATCGCAAAGTAATCGTAGAAATATGTGGGAGCCATATGAATTTCCAGATTCCTCTATTGGTTATTGATCGGAGAAGTGTCTCGATCATGTCCGCATAATTCACGAACCGCAGGGAGACACAGTTAAGGATTCGACGTTGTTTGAGTAGTTATGGTATTATGAGAAAGAGACCGAATGTTGTTCGGAGTCTCGGATGGGATCCGGGATATCACGAGGTGATCCGGAATGGTCCGGAGAATAAGATTCATATAAGGAAAGTCCCGTTTCGGAGTTTGGAAATGATTCCGGTGTTTTCATCGGGAATGTTCTAGAAGGTTCCGGAATGTCCGGCACTCCGGGAAAGGGGAGGAGTACATGAATGTGTCATTACATATTGGAATGATTGCATCATGTACTAAGTGTTCTTGCTGTTCCAAATAAAGGATTAAATTGAATCCTAAAACAGAAAAGTCAAATGGCCAGTTTGAAAGTCAAACGGCTAAAACAAGAAACTGTGGGAAACAAGCAAGAGGTGGTTGAAACCGACTTGGGGGAGGAGTCTCCTCTCCAAGCCGGCGCGCCACCCAAGGCCGACTTGGGGAGGGACTCCCTCCCCTTGGCCGCCCCTCCCACCTATAAAAGGAGGGGCAGGGCCTCCTCCTCTAGACACACAAGTTCCTATCCTCCAATCTCCGGTTTAGAGCCGTTTTGGTTTAGAGCTTCTAATTGCCCTAGCCTTCGGTTTAGAGCCTTCTAATTGGTGTGTCTAATCCCTAGACCACTAATAGCTCTCTCTCATACTCCACCATACTCGCTCCGGCTTAAGGCGAAGCCCTGCGAGATCTCCCCTCTACTTCCGGTACCACGCCGTTGTGCTGCCGGAATCGCGAGGAGAGTGCTACAACCTCCGCTGCCTGCTGGAACAAGGGAGAGGAAGGTCTTCGTCGAGTACCGAGCGTGTGACCGACTGCGGGAGCGCTGCCGGAACGTGGCGCCGGAAGGATCGTCTGCGCGATCTTGAGATCGGAAAGAGTACGACTACATCACCTACGAGAATCTGCTCTCGTTAATCGCTTTGGAATCTTCGAGGGTAAGTTATTCCATCGACTCGTTGCTACAATCTAGTAGATAGATCTTGGCTTGTTTGTTTGTATGCGATAGAAAATTTTATTTTCCATGCTACGAACCCCTACAGTGGTATCAGAGCTGTGTCTATATGTAGATCTGTTGCACGAATAGAACACAATGGTCATTGTGGGCGTTGATGCTTTTATTGTCGATTGCTTCTTGTGTACTTTGCATCTTGCGGTATGTTGGGATGAAGCGGCCCGGGCTAACCTTACATGAAATCGTTCATGAGACTTGCTCCACGCTTGACATGCAACTTGTATTGCATAAGTGGCTTTGCGGGTGCCTGTTTCTCCTAGCATAGTTAAGATCCAATTTACAACGGGTGATTAACAATACTAGTATCAATGTTGTGGTTCATGTTCGTAAGTTAGAACGACACTTATTGAAAGCCCCAAACCACGTAAAATATGCAAAGAAAGTAGAGGCGTCTAACTTTGTTTTACAGGGGTGTGCAGTGATGTGATATGGCCATGATTGTGATTATATATGATGTATGGAATGTTCCTTATTGTAAGTTGGCAACCGGCAGGAGCCATATGGTTGTCTTTAATTTCTGTTAAGACCCGCATGTCTATTCAAAGTAGTTGTAATAGTTGAAGCCGGTGGACGACAACCATGGAGAGGCGTCATTGACCTTGATGCAATGTCGGTGATGATGGAGATCATGTTCGTGCTAGAAGATGGAGATCGGAAGCACAAAGAAGAAAGGCCATATCATATCAGATATTATGAATTGCATGTGATGTTAATCCTTTATACATCTTGTATTGCTTAGTAGACGACGGTAGCATTATAAGATGATCCCTCATGCACATGAATTTCAAGTCATGAAGTGTTCACCCTTAGTTAGCACCGTTGCTAAAGCTTGTTGTTTCGAAGCACCACGTGATGATCGGGTGTGTTAGATTCTACAAGTGTATACAACGTGAGCAAGCCAGATTTGCTCATGCGGAAACTAAGGTTTGATCTTGAAGAGCCTAGCATGTACAGACATGGCCTCAGGAACACAGATTACCGAAAGGTAGAGCATGAGTCATATAGTAGATATGATGAACATGTTGATTGTTCGCCATTGAAGCTATATCAACTCTCGTGATGATCGGTTTTGATGTGGTGGATTTGGTTCGTGTGATCACTAAAACAATGTGAGGGATATTGTTTTGAGTGGGAGTTCACCTAGATTAATTTAATTATTAATTAGAACTCAATTTATCATAAACTAACTCAAAGTGAATTTGCATAGTTGTTGTAGTCATTGGCATCCGTTTACCACCTTACGCTTAGTTATAATTGAGATGATAGAACTATAGAATTCTGGTTAGTTACTTTATGAACTGGTATCGTATTGTTTTGAAGTGTTAATCTAAAGTTTAAAAGTCCTATTGCAAACTTTCAGTAAGTTCCGGTTACTTCATGAAGTTTAATAATTAGTATTAAATCAAGAGTAACAATTCCAAGTGTTAGTATATAAGTATCATGTTTGTCTCCATGATTCTTGATATTCAAAGGATTGTCTTAATATCAAGGTTATCTAGGATCTGAAAGATTTGTTTCAGAAACCATGATGTGTGGAAGATATTGTGATATCTGAAACGAAGTTTTGGTTGCAACATGATAGAGTATAATATGGCAAAAGTCATGTTCTCATATTTGATGAGAATTTACAAAAGATTGGAGACACTTGTTGTCCTAATCCACCAAAAGGTTTTGGATAGCAACATTATACTCACGATTCATCTTTATAAGCTAAAAGTAGCTTGATCATGGATAATTCCATGATAAGGGTGAATATTTGATGTAGGTAAAATATTTACTACACCAAGAGATTACTAAAGAAAGGAATTTGGAAGAACACCAAACATTTGATGATGGTGATCTACTTCAAGGTGCAAGTCCAAAGACATTGGTATTTAATTTTACACGCTTTGGATTATGTGTCATATGTATGACTCCACTATTGATGTTGATAGATTCTTTCAAACAGAAAAGGAAATACTGAAAGAGAATCTCATAAATATATGGCAGAAAAGAAAAGACTAGAATTGTTCAGTTTAAGTATATAGATGTTATACATGTTATGGCTATATTATTTGCTTATTAAACAATGTGGTTCTTAAGTATTTGATACTGAATTTGTTGGTGTGAATCGTCATACGAAACAACACAATTCATGAACTACAATGGCCTAAGTAACTAGCAAAAGAATATGTGATGATGTTCATCGAGAACAAATAAAGGGTTATTGTGTTGCTCGTTAAACATCAAAGCTTGCCTTCAAGATTTGTTTTATCAGGTATTATGAGAACAAAAGGGTTGTTCAAATAATTTCCGTAATTCATAAAAGATGGATGATTCGCAAATCTCGTTGGAGACATCACATCCATAAAACTAGTGCTAAAGATGTCGAAAGACAAATTGATTGAAATATCACTTAGGAAGTGATATCGCCGTTTAAATTATATTGGAAAGAAAACATGAAGAAACTCCATGTGGATGGAATTTTGGAGTCTTTTGATTTTGATCACATGACGCTTGTGAAACTTTCCTAGAGATAATTAAAACTTCGTTCATAGGCCAAAAGGGAACGAATGACTAGCTTATTGGAACTTGTACATATTGTTGTACGAAGTCCATTATGTGTAGTCAAGAGCGATGGATTTCAACTTCATATGCTTTCTCTGAAAATTTGAGTGAATATATGAATATTTACTTAATAAGGATGAAGTGTGAAATATTTGAAAAGTTCAAAGACTTTCAACATGAAGTGCAAAATCATTGTAACAAGAATATAAATAGTTTATGATAAGATCATAAAGGAAGATATTTGAGTTACAAGTTTAGCATAATACCTAAGATTTAAGGAATCGTTCCGTGGATTTGCATTTCCCAAAACACCATAAGGGTATGGAGCGTTCGAGGTATGTAATTAAACCTTGTTTGACATGGTAAGATCAAAGGTATAATTCATAAAACTGCCATTGTATTTTAAAGATTAAAAGCTTTAGAGATTACCGTTTTTCCACTGAAAAGAGCTTCATCATAATCCGTTAAAATGACACCATATAAAGTTATGGTTTGGGATAAAACCCAAGTAGTCCTTTCTTAAAACATTGGTATGCTATGCATAAGAAAGATGTGTGCAACCAAAGTCGGATGAACCTGTCTTTGTGTAACTGTTAAGTATTCCTCCATAAACACCGGAGACAAAAGTGTTTGTTGCTTAGAACGTCAAGTTTCTTTGAGAAGGAATTTTTCGTGAAAAGTTACGTGGGAGGACAATAGAACTTTGATAAGGTTAAAAGAACCTTAGTTATATGTGCAGAGTTGCGCAGCGCCGAAAAGTGTTCCGGAGGCAGCAACAATGCTCATGGATCACGTACCTCAAAGGTTGTGGTCACGGAGATCTAAGTTCCTATTGAAACAAGTAGGTCGGATGAACAATCAAATACCAAGATTTGAGAGTTAAATCATTATTTGACAATAATGATCCGACTACGTGCAAAGAAGCAATGATGAGCCCTGACTCCGTCAAATGGCTTGAAGCCATAAAATCCGTGATAGTTCCATACACGAGAAATCAAGTTTTGAACTTGAAGGACCCTCGAGAAAGGTGTAAGACCTTACAGTCGTGTTTGGATCTATAAAGAAATAGACATGGATGTTTTACATCTATGAAATAGTCGACATGTTGGGAAAGAGTTCACAACAAAGTTCAAAGGTTGACTATGACAAGATCTGATCTTTCATAGCGATATTTAGTCTAGACGGATTAATGTAGCAACCACTACATATAAATTTGTTATGTGGTAGTTGAATAAACAAAACAAGTTCTTCTAATAGAATTGTTACCTAGGACATGTGCGTAACATGGTCCATAGGGCTTTGTTAATTCAAAGGATGCTAAAAGCATATGCAAACTTCAATGGTTGAAGTAAGCATAGCGGAATTGGAATCTTCACTATGATGAAACTATTAAAAGAGTTTAATTTCATCAGAGACAATGAAGATGCTTGCGTTTGCAAGAAATTAAGTGGGAGCGCTAAGACATATTTCTAATACATTATGTGGAAGACATATTGTTGATTGGAAATGATGTATCTTTTATTAACACATATTAATAATTTCATCCCGATGAAAGACTTAGGCAAAATCCAAATATTTGGCATCAATAGACGCTAATATGGTTGTGCCAGAAGTACATAGACAAGATATTGAATGAGTTCAATATAGGAACTACAAGAAAGGTTCTTGTTGCACAGAAAGGATTGAATGAGTTCAATGTTGATGATATATTCAAGTGTATTGACATTTGGTAAAGTGAAACAAATAATCAAGTATAGATTGATACTTGATGTATGAAATCACAAAGAGTATTTATATCAATCATACTGTGATATGTACAAATCCAGATATGTCCTATGCTCTAAATGTTGTGAGCATATACCAGAATGATTCGTAAGATGATCATTGGACAATAGTAAGGATATTCTTATGATCTTTTGGAAGAACTAAGAGTATAATATTTGTAGAAGTGACAAATAGATGGTTAGTTCATTGTAAAAGTACTACATTGATACTAGCTTTGTCACAAAGTACAAATTAAGTTTATCTCAATCTAAACTAAGGGTGGCACAATATAATGGAAAGTGAGTTCCATAATGGATTTGGATGAGTTCCAAAGTTAAGACATTGTGACAGATACTACAACAAAAGGCTAAGTATATGACTGCTATTTTAGCAGCAAAAGAGGGCATTTGTGTCAAGTAGTTTGTTATCAAACTAGGTGTAGTTCACAGTGGGATAATACTATGAAGATATATTGTGCGACAATATTATCAACATGTTTTAACCCCAAAGAGCTAAAGGTCACACCGAAAGACCAAATTTATACAAAGCCATCTCATTAGAGAATGAGTGATGCGTAGAGACGCAAAGACATGCAATTACACACGGACCTGGAAGTGTCAGATCCGGAGATCAGTTGACCACTAGCAATTGTGTACATACAACATCGGAAAGCCATAGGTGTTGAATACACAAAGGTTTGAAACTAGATTATTGACTCTAGTGCAAGTGGGAGACTGTTGGAGATATGCCCAAGAGGCAATAATAAAGTGGTTATTATCATATCTTCACACTTATGATAAATGTTTACATACCATGCTATAATTGTATTAACTGGAAACATTAATACTTGTGTGATTTGTAAACTAAAATAAGAGTCCCTAGTAAAGCCTCTTGTTAAACTAGCTTGTTGGTTAATATATGATCATGGTTTGCTGATCATGAACATAGAGATGTTATTAACAAACAGGATCATATCATTAGGAGAATGATGTGATGGACATACTCCTATAGATAAGCGTAGCATAAAGATCAAGTCATTTCAATAGTTCAATTGCTATATGCTTTCTAATACATAGTAACCTAATTCCTTCGACCATGAGATCATGCATATCACCTTTTCCGGATGGATGCTTTGATGTCATCAAACACCACACCGTAACAGGGTGGCTAAAAAGGTGGCATTGCGTGTTCAGAAAGTATTGGTTGAAACACATGGATCAAGAGTGGGATTTGTCCATCCATATGACGGATAGATATACTCTGGGCCCTCTCGGTGAAATGTCATCCAATTAGCTTGCAAGCATGTGACTGGCTCACAAGGGATCACATATCACGGGAACGAGAAAAGAGTACTTATCAGTAACGAGGTTGAACTAGGTATGCAGAGATACCGACGATCATAACCTCGGATAAGTAAACTATCGTGAGACAAAGGGAAATTGGTATCGTATGTAAGTGGTTCATTCGATCGCAAAGTAATCGTAGAAATATGTGGGAGCCATATGAATTTCCAGATTCCTCTATTGGTTATTGATCGGAGAAGTGTCTCGATCATGTCCGCATAATTCACGAACCGCAGGGAGACACACTTAAGGATTCGACGTTGTTTGAGTAGTTATGGTATTATGAGAAAGAGACTGAATGTTGTTCGGTCTCGGATGGGATCCGGGATATCACGAGGTGATTCGGAATGGTCCGGAGAATAAGATTCATATAAGGAAAGTCCCGTTTCGGAGTTCGGAAATGATTCCGGTGTTTTCATCGGGAATGTTCTAGAAGGTTCCGGAATGTCCGGCACTCCGGGAAAGGGGAGGAGTACATGAATGTGTCATTACATATTGGAATGATTGCATCATGTACTAAGTGTTCTTGCTGTTCCAAATAAAGGATTAAATTGAATCCTAAAACAGAAAAGTCAAATGGCTAGTTTGAAAGTCAAACGGCTAAAACAAGAAACTGTGGGAAACAAGCAAGAGGTGGTTGAAACCGACTTGGGGGAGGAGTCTCCTCTCCAAGCCGGCGCGCCACCCAAGGCCGACTTGGGGAGGGACTCCCTCCCCTTGGCCGCCCCTCCCACCTATAAAAGGAGGGGCAGGGCCTCCTCCTCTAGACACACAAGTTCCTATCCTCCAATCTCCGGTTTAGAGCCGTTTTGGTTTAGAACTTCTAATTGCCCTAGCCTTCGGTTTAGAGCCTTCTAATTGGTGTGTCTAATCCCTAGACCACTAATAGCTCTCTCTCATACTCCACCATACCCGCTCCGGCTTAAGGCGAAGCCCTGCGAGATCTCCCCTCTACTTCCGGTACCACGCCGTTGTGCTGCCGGAATCGCGAGGAGAGTGCTACAACCTCCGCTGCCTGCTGGAACAAGGGAGAGGAAGGTCTTCGTCGAGTACCGAACGTGTGACCGACTGCGGGAGCGCTGCCGGAACGTGGCGCCGGAAGGATCGTCTGCGCGATCTTGAGATCGGAAAGAGTACGACTACATCACCCACGAGAATCTGCTCTCGTTAATCTCTTTGGAATCTTCGAGGGTAAGTTATTCCATCGACTCGTTGCTACAATCTAGTAGATAGATCTTGGCTTGTTTGTTTGTATGCGATAGAAAATTTTATTTTCCATGCTACTAACCCCTACACCTTCAACTCCTCCGGACAGATCAGGTTCCTCGTAGAACACATCTTATTGGCATTCGGCTGCATACATTGGCACGTCTTCGGGATCCTCAGAGTCTAAGGAAGGGATCAAAGGAAAGAATGAGTAACGGCGTTACCCAACAAGTTCATTATATGCAAGGTGGGAAGTTTGATGCTCTAACTACCACCTCATATTATAACTCCTTGGCACTATGCAGTTTTTGTAAATCTTTCTTCAAAGATTGGTTTTATTTCGAAAAACTATGACAATCAGCCTTCACAGGTTGACCAGAACTTTCATGGAGTTCCTTTCCTGCCGCGTTCGTAGCTCCTTCCCGAAACAGGGAGTAACAAGTTACAGTTCTTACACTCTGCAGAGGTGCGTTACTTTACCCATGAGAGATCAACTCCTTATTGCACAACCGGGCATACTTTCCCGTCCACAATTCCATGATGTGGGGCCCGGTAGTTGGTCCAAACCAATCACTGCCCCCTTTGCGACCCCGCATGCCTACTTGGTGTACACCATGCCCACATAATGAATTACGGCAATGGTTTGTACAAACTGTTAAAAGCCAAAACTATCATGGGACGATGAGGGTTCCCACCCATATGCTGCATATCCTCTACGAATTACCAATTAATATGCACCCTACGAGGATAACAGCCACGACCTGCACATCTGGCTTCATGCGAGAGGAAGAAGATACAACTGACTTCTTTGTCCCATTCCAAATCTCATGGCTAACGCGTAATATACGGCGCTAGAATCACTGATGTCAGGGGTTATTAAGTTCCTACTTGATCATCATTGTTGCAAATAGAACCCTAAGTTCTATTGCTCCATTATATCACCACTTAGGATTATATCTATGATTTCTTTATTTATGAAAATAATATTTTCTTTCTTTTATAGCATATATGATAACACACAATTTGCAAATACTTTGATAAAGACTCTTCAAAGGACATGAGCAAGTGATGAACTTGCCTTGTGATGGCAAGGTAGTGAATTCTGATGCTTGCACTGGACCTTGAGCTTCTAGTTCTACAAAAACATCATTATTGCCCGGTAAGGATAATATTTAAAGAAGCAAAATGATTATGCAAGTAATGTAATGCATTATTGAATTTTATATGCATTTTCCCTATATAAGGTGCCTTTTAATCAAGCATTTATGAAAAAAAAATATTTATTGCATATATTGAATTATTTAATTTTATTTTCCTTTTTATTTGACTTTATTGATTTAATAATTCTTTTAGGAATTATTATTTATACATTAAATTTATTATTAAATATTTATTTAGTATTTTTAAAAAATACTATAATATTAATAAATAATGAAAGTGATTTTTATTTATTTTTATCATCTTTCAATAATTTTGTAAAATTCCATAAGGAATATATAAATTAAAAAATTCTTATAAAAATGTAAATGTCCAAAATTTTATATCTTATTTTATTTGGTTAGAGTGGATTATTGTGAATCCAAAAATATTTTATTTATAATTTCTGGACTTTTTATTTATTTTCTAGAATTTTATTGAGGTTAGGGGCATTTTGGTCTTTTTCAATTGATTAAAACAGTTTTTTAAAACAACTTGGGCTGGCCTTTTGGGCTTATTGGGCTAGTGTGGCCCAATAGGGCAAGTTCAAAATACCACCCCGAGGGGTTTTGGCCCACCCAGCCCATTCTCTCTGCCTTCCCTCGTTCTCACCCTTCCTCTTCCCCGACCCGCGGGCTCTGGCGCCACCGCTGCCGTGGTGCAGGGCGAGGTTTGCGACTACGCTTGTTCGTCTAGTCCAACTCGATTTGCCTCCGGGGCTTCCCCGTGGTCAGATTCACCCCGTTCCCGAACCCTAGGGTTAGGGAAAGGTGTTGTCGCCACCGCCGTGGTCCCGCCTGCGGTGGTGTGCTGGGCTTGTGTGCTGTTGTGGCCGCCACCGTGGCTGGTGCAGGTTGCAGCGCCCTCTGGGTGCTTCCTGTGTCGCCGCGGTTCGTCGGCCACGGTTCGATGGTTCTTGTTCATGCTACTACCATGAATCTCTCTGTTTGTGCCTAGTGGCTTCTCGTGCCTAGTGATTATGTTCTAATTAGGGTTCATAACCCCTTGTTGATCATATCCATGATGCTTCAGATCTAGTGTTGATCATACTTGAGCATGAAGAATGATTGTTTGCTGTGGATCATGATTTGTAGTGGCTTTGATGATGCTAGTGGCTTGTCAGATTTATTCCAGTGGTAATCCACTATGATCCCATGCTAGTGTCTCTATGGAATCCCTGATTGGATTATGTTGTTGATCTGAGACTTACTCTACTATCAGAATGTTTATACTGACAGTAGTTTCTCTCAGTAGTTGCTTACTGCAATTATAATGGTAGGCTTGTATGAGATTATACACATTGAATATGATCATTACATGTAATGATTTTTCTATGGATGTATAGATGAATTTGATGTTGATTCCTGGCACTTGGCTTCAGGAAAATGATATTTATTGGTTTGTCCCTTTTATTTGTGGGAACTAAGCAAAGATTGGTTTTAGCTCCTGTGAAACTTGTCCTTGTGATACCACTAGGATCTGGCACACAAGTGATTGGGTTTTATCTCTGGGCTTAGCCTTGACAATACTTGTGATTAATACTGGCAAGATAAAATGAAAGCTTTTCTTGATTCTCCTGCCTATGATGTTGGTCTGAGGCTCTAGGATTTAATTCATTGTTAGTTGAGCAAATAGTTTGTTTCAAACTTGTAGGATTAGAGGTGCTACTCTCTCTGGGAGATGTGCCCCGATCTGATAAGATCAAATGAAGAATGATCTAAGTTTGCAAAATTAACACTAGACTCTGTGATGCTGGTCTGAGAGTTTAGTGCTTGTGGCTGAGTTTGATTTCTTATCTTTATACTTGAAATCTCTAGGATAGATTCACCTCTCTTGGGTGATTATTGAGAGATCATTTCATAAAGCAACACATGCTTTTGTTTAGATAATATGATGAAATCATGTGATGGTTTTATGAGGCTCACCACAAAATCTGATGATGGTGTAGTAGATTGATAATGATGATCTTGATCTTGATCTGCTGGATTCCTGTGCTTGCTCTTGAGCTGGACTGCTCCTCCTAGCTCCTGGGCTTGGCCTTGCTGTCCACCTGATTCTTTCCCCTCCTTATGTCACCATCCTGGTGATGTTTGGGTTGATATGGGTGGTTTGGTTTGGCTGCTGTTCTTGGTTTGGCTGCTGTCTACACTGGCTATGCTTGTGTGCTGTGTAGTGGAGAGATGCACTGATGTGCTCCTCCACGGTTGTGCTGTGGTTTTGTGATATTGGGTTGCTCTGTGAGCTTGACAACACACCATTTCCATGCTGGTGTGTGTCCATCTTGTGTGCCTTCTATGCACTTGTGGATAGGTTCAGAAATTTTTAACTTACTGCTACCAGATTACTTTCACCTGGCTGCTGAATTGGCCCCTCTTGGCTGTCATTTGACTTCTGGCTTTGAATTTATGAAAGATGAAATCTTTCATATTGGTGAAACTTGCCCCTTTTTAACATTTCTCAATGATGAATTTGTCAAGTGCATTTCACTGACATATCTGAGAGAAATATTACTAACACTAATCTTATTTTGTTTCTATTTAGTCTTTGTTTTGCAGGTAAAAAGATAAAGATGAAACTTTAGTGTAGATTTAGATATAGGATAGTTAGTAGATATTCAAATGTAATTTTCTTATTCTTTTGTAATTTTTCTTTTATTATTCTTGTAATCTTTATTTTATTTAATTGTAATAAAGATTATATTATTATTAATAAAGAATATTCTTATTCTTTATTCTTTTGTAAATTGTGAAGTTTGGAATGACTTCGGTAGGTTACATTCTTTGTAACTTGTTTATGTATTAATAATATGAAATGAATTTCATATTCAATATTGTTTTTGGATAAGATTTAAGTTATAATACTTATCTCTTAATTAATTTAAGATTCAAATCTTATATCTAAATCATTTAAATTAATTCAAACACTCAAGTTTAAAATTCAAATTCATTTTAAACACATAACTCCTTAAGATCATCTCAAAGTTTATAACAATCACCCTTTAAGACTAAACCTAATCTCAAAGTATGAAAGAAACATTGATCACTTAGGTTGTTTTATTTGGTGAAAATTTTACCCACATTTTCACAAATGAATACATGCAACAATTCATATTCCTAAATCTACCCTTCGTTAGGTCCTAAATGCTAGGATGTTACACGGGCCATGGCCACCACACCTTTGCGTGTTGTTGACGGTTGTGGGTCCGAAGGTACTCTGCCTCGATTTTGTCTTCGACTACTCCGAGTACCTCCTTGGCTCATGCCGCCATGTGACGACAGCGAGTTCACAGCGCCACAACGGTGGTCTTCTTCTACGACTTTGTGGCTTTTGGTGAGTCTGTTTGCCACTACATTACTATAAATTGCCGTCTACATTGTTGGTTGATTTCCTTAGAATACATTCAAAAGTTCCACCTTATTTAGTAGTGGTTGTGTGTTCCTGATTTGTATTGATATACACTTTTAGTTGATCTACTCCAAATTAAGCATTTTGCATTGAATTTCTTGTCTGAATCAGTAGGTTATGAAACATTGATGTCAGTATGCTAGACAATTGATTATTTACACCCGGGCACCTTCCTTTCTTATGCTACATCCAAGTATTTAAGTTGTTTGTACATTTTCCGGATCTGCTAATTGTAGGAATATATTTGAAAATATCGAATACCTATTTATGTAGAAAAGACATCACATGTGAATATTTTTTTCTTTGCTTTGGATTGAATCATCGAAAAATGTATATGTATTTCTGTGATTTTTTTTAGAGAGATGAAGTTTGGTTCATTGATGTCAACCATGAAATACCCACAAGTGTTGCACACATGTAAATCAGGACTACTTTTAGTGATTCGGGCTTTCTTGGCTACTCAAGTAGTCATATGATAAATGATCTCCTCGAAAGTTATTGGCGAATTCTTAATGAATTAATTTCCTTGACAATCGGTTGATCATTCTTATTTGTCTTACTATTAGAATAATGGTTCACGAGGTTTTTTGTTCTTAAATGAATTCATGTGTTATGTTTCATATTCTTTTGGGAGGTTGCACAAGCTACATTTTGTCATGATATGGTCATGTTCATTAGGTATAGCCTTTTGTGATTTTTTTCCTGTACTCGGTATAACAGATCCATGTCTGTTAAAACTTTTAGGGTATGTCGATGTAACTCAAAATGATTGCACACGGAATAATCGCAAAACTAAGGTCAACCATTTAGTCAGAAGGTACGGTTCAGCTGGATTATTGTGTTAATAATCTGTAGGATATGATCCATACTTCCTCCGAGTGATGATTTTTTATTTGTATATTTATTATTTCCCTTCTACGAATTTTACGTGTCTCTATTTATAAATAAAGCGTTGCGTCCAGGAATTGAATGGTGTGCTAACAAAAAAATTGTTTATACCATGTACACAATTTTACCTATTCTACATGGTTAGGAAATCATCCAATTCATATTTTACCTAATAGTCATTTCTCTTTGGTTACCGAAGACAACAGGGCTAGACCTTTTAATATTTTTCCTTTTGGAGCTTTTATAGTATAATTGCAAATCTAAGGTTAATCATTTAGTCAGGAGGTAAAGTTCAGCTGGATTATTGTGTTAACAATCTCCAGGATATGGTTCATGCTTCCTCCTAAAGATAATTGGGTTTATGTGTATGTTTATCATTGACCTTCTCTAAATACTTGTGTCTATTCATAACCAAAGTGTTGCATCCAAAAATTGTATAGTGCACTAAGCTAAAGTTTGTTTATACCATGTACACAAGTTTCCTTGGTCTGCATGGTTAGGAAACCATCTAATTCATATTTTTCCTAATAGTAATTCCTCTTGTTACATGCCTTTGATGACCCACAAGTGTAGGGGATTGCAACAATCTTCGCGGATAGTATTACCCAATTTATTGATTCGACACAAGGGGAGACAAAGAATACTTGCAAGCCTTAACAACTGAGTTGTCAGTTCAGCTGCACCTGGAAATAGTTCTTGCTCAAAGAAGTTTATCAGTAGCAATAGTTTGGTAGTAGCAATAGCAAAGCAACAGCAGCAGTAACAGGAATAGTGAAACAGTAGCAATAGTAATAGTAACGGTAACAGTAGGATTCGAGTGCGGTAGGCATAGGGATGGATGGACGGTGGTTGCATGGACGAGTCTAATCATGTAACTTAAAAGAATTAGGGAATTGCAGATAAAAAATAACAAGCATCCAAGTACTAAACAATCCTAGGCATGTGCTCCAAATATAGTCATACGTGCTCGCAATGAGAACTTGCATAACATCTTCTGTCCAGCCATCCCGTGGCAGCAGGGCCTCTAGGGAACTACTGGCAATTAAGGTGCTCCTTTTAATAGAGCACCGGAGCAAAGCATTAACACTCCATGAACACATGTTATCCTCACACCACACTCTTCCCCTCCGGTTGTCCCAATTATTGTCACTTTGGGGCCTTTGGATCCGGACAATGATATGTGTACACAACTTGCAGATAAGATCACAAATAATACTATCATAATGATTCAATAATAAGTTTAGATCTGAGATCATGACACTCGGGCCCTAGTGACAAGCATTAAGCACAACAAGTTGCAACAAAGTCAAATAGCACTAATAGAGATACTAGGCACTATGCCCTTAACAGATCTTATTTGATTACATGATAGAACTCATCCAATCCCTACCATCCCCAAGCCTACAGCTGGGGATTACTCACTCATGGATGAGGGAAACATCGGTGGTTGATGGAGATGCGTTGGTGATGACGATGGCGATGATCCTCTCCAAATTCCTCGTCCCAGCAAGGTGCCAGAACGGAGTTTCTGGATCCGAATCTTGGTTTCTCGTGGCGGCAGTGGAGCGGGACTCTTTCTGGAAAACTATCGAACCCCCCTCTGTTTTTTAGGTCACAAGGCAACTTATAGGCAGAGGGAGGCCGAGAAGATGCCTGGGGTGGCCAAACCTCCCCTAGGCGCGGGGTCAGTGGGCCCATGCCTAGGGTGGGTCTGGCCCCCCAGGCCTCCCCTCTGTCTCCCCTTCTAGCTCCGTGGATCTTCTGGTGAAATATAATTTTTGGCATATTTTTCGGGATTTTTTCTGATAGTTCATTTTCTGCACAAAAACAAGACACCAAGGTAATTCTGCTGAAAACAGCGTCAGTCCATGTTAGTTGTAGCCAAATCACACAAGTATAGAGGAAAAACAATAGCAAAGTGTTCGAGAAAGTAGATACGTTTTGGACGTATCATATCCCCCCAAGCTTAGTTTATTGCTTGTCCTCAAGCAATTCATTTAAAAACTGAGTGCGATAAAAGAACTTTCACAAACACTTTGCTTCATATTATGTATATATTCTCAGCACAGGAGTAGATGCTTAGACAATTCATAATAAGAAGTATGCAACTAAGTCTACTCAATAGTCATTGCAAGCTATGAAGAGAAACCAACTCAATAATAATAATAAGTAGCATGAAACATAAACATAAGCAGCATTGCAATGCTCATAATAAGGTCCGATAGAGTGGTATCTCGCTTGCCTTTGTTTGAAAAGCACAATATAAATGTCAAGGCACCTCTGAAGTTCAAATAAATACTAGAGATAAAGATATCAGAGATACAATCATCAAAGTCATGACATAATTAACCAAGTTTTGGAACAAACACAAAAATGACAACTATGCTCTCAAGAAGGTGCTCACAGAATAAGTGGTGACTCAACTAGGTTGTGAAAATGGTTTTGTGAAGGTTTGAAAGGCTTCCCAATGCTGAAAGAAAGGTAATCATTAGCTTTGAGCTCTCATTGCCCCTATCATAGGCATCTTCCTGTGGTTAAGGTGAAACTGAGGTCCACTCTGAATCATATGCTTGACAGACCATAGACTGGAAATCCCAAGTCCCTTGAGTACGAGGGTCGCTCCGCATGCTACTCAACTTTGGTCACCTGAAAGTTCTTGTCATTGTAAATACATGCATATCATCGAGAACCACCAACGGGGTACCCCTTGCACATGGTACAGGAGCTTTCACATAACCAAAATGACATGGAAAGCAGACAATGAGCATCTCAGCAATCTTTTTATTTACCATATGCATAGCTTTTTATTGAGGAAGCTTCATAGATGCTCATTATAGTGATGCTGCAAGTTTCCACCATGATTAAGCATGGCTTAGGCTAGCGGCCCAGGCGTTTCTCTAACACAATGTATAAACTCCATGAACTAACAACTTCCCCTTTTATTTCACATCGTCGACATCCATAAACAAAAGAGCAAAGTATCAACTGGATAAAATATCCAACAGGTGTTGAAAGCGTTCCCCGTGGCAGCATGGTTCTGCTGACTCCCAGTATATAATAAGCAAGCATATAACTTTCATGGACTAGTCACAATGGTTCAAGATTATTAAGCGCAAGGAATAAAGTGTGCCATCAAGTTCGTGAGAGCTTTACTAACTAACTTTCTCAAAACAGACAAACATTTTATTTTGGAAGAAAACACGGCATATGGAGTGTGCACTGAAGTAGCAAATGATGCTAATAGATAGGTATGGTGGACAAAGTTGGCAATATTGATTTTGGAGAGTTGGAAGCACTGGTAGAGCACGTACTCAGTGTAAGTGAAGGTTAGCAATAGAGAGGGAGCGATAAACGAGAGAACGATAACTGTCATAATCATGCTTGCAACAAAAAAGAACTAACTATGGCATGAAAGTGATACAAGAACTCTGAGGCAAAATAAATCATCGAGGCTTACTGACTATTGATTAGTCATATGCATGCGTGAGCATGTGCCAAGTCGATTCACATGAACAGTCAGAGGAGGATACCACAATATCATACCAAAGTATGAATAAAACAATGCAAGCAAACATTCATATGACATGCTACAAACTATTAGCAAGCTGGAGCTAATCATAGACAAGCAAAAACTACTAAGCATCCATAATGACATACACCTTACACAAACAGGCTAAGCAAGCTCACCATGATGAGTATATGTACAAAAATGAAACAAATAGAGTTCGTTACCAGCCTCTTACCACACCTCGAGTTGTCTTAATCTTCATTATTGCCCTTCACTTGTGTGACTTGAATAATTAACATGAAAACCAATATCCACTAAGGACGGCTGAACCCTGCAAAGAACTCACAAAACCAAAGAAGAACAACAAATATATTTGGTGTTTTTGACTTTTTTTAGAAGGCAACCAACGCAAAACCAAACGAAGCAAAAGAAAACCAAAAACAAAAACTAAGACGCTCCAAGAACAACACAACTGTGCATGAAACAATAAAAACGAAGTGTCTAGAAAGACCTGAGATTTTTATTGATAAAGAAGGGGATACCTTGGGCACCCCCAAGCTTTAACTCTTATACCTCTTGAATAATTCTTGGGGTGACACGGAGTGGCTCCCCCCAATCTTGAGCTTTTGTCCATTCTTCGTCTCATTACATCATCCTCTCTCTATACCTGAAATTTTTCCTTCATACAAAACTTCACACAATCTTCATTAACAATATTAGTTTATTCAAAAGATATTAGACCTCTGGCAAAGCTTTGGAACAGCAAGACTCTTCATTAAAAACACAAGCTACTATAGCAACTCCTTCAAAAAGCTCAATTTACCTGAAGAGGGCTCAAAAGGGAATCAATAAGAAGCAAATGCAAATAATGGCAGAAATCTGCCAAAACAGACCAGCAGGTAGAAACGAATTTTTTCGAACATCTTCTGTTCCTCAAATAAAAAAGTGTTTAACTAATGAAAGTTATACAACATACTGGGGGATTTATTCATAAATTTTTAGCTCAATCCGAGTTACAGAGCCTCTTCATGAATATTTTTGGTGGAGGACAGAAATCTGTTTTGGGACAGCAACTCCCCAAATCTTATTTCCCTCTCATTAGAGGTCATTCTTGGTACAAAAAGCAAACAAAAAGGATAAGCAGAGGTCATTATAGTAGTAATAACTTCCAAGACTCAAGGAAACTCTTGGATTATCTCCCAACAAGTACTTTTCTTGAACGCCTTTAAGTTAGGCACGACGAAGAGCAAAGATTGGAAAGGAGAAAAATAAAAGTGAGCAAGTATAACCACTGTGAAAACATTATTTTGTTCATTAAAATCCTTTTGTTAATAAGGTTGATCAAGTCTTGTTACCAAAAAAATCTTATATGAAACAAAACTTTGCAGTCCACAAGGTGATTATGTTACCTCATACTTGATAGTAATGGTCCCAATCATAATAGTTTCAAAATTTTCTTGTGAAATGGGACAATATATTTCTCCAACCTTTATGCTCTCAATATTTTCAATAGAATTCAGGCAATAGCTCTTAACAACCTTTTTGGGGAAATAGACAGTGTGCTCTTTGTCATTAATATTGAATGTTACTTTTCCTTGATTGCAATTAATGACAGCGCCTGCAGTATTAAGAAAAGTTCTCCCAATAATAATAGACATATTATCATCTTCAGGCATTTCAAGCACAACAAAATCAGTTAAGACCATGCAATTATGAGCAACTTGAACAGGAACATCCTCACATACACCAATAGGAGTAGTAATTGACTTATCAGCCATTTGCAAAGATATATCAGTTGGTATCAACTTTTCTAGCTGGAGTCTCTTATAGAGAGAAAAGGCATAACACTAACTCCAGCTCCCAAATCACATAAAGCAGTTCTAACATAATTATTCTGAATGGAGCAAGGAATAGTTGGTATACCTGGATCAGCAAGTTTCTTTGAAACCTTACCATTGAAGGAGTAATTAGCAAGTAGAGTAGAAATATCCTCATTAGGAACCTTCCTTTTATTAGAGACAATATCCTTCATATACTTTGAATAAGGAGGCAACTTAATAGCATCAGTCAAAGGAATTTGTAAGAATAAAGGTTTCATCCACTCACAAAACTTGTTGTAGTGCTCTTCCTCCTTTGACTTGTGTTTCTTACCTGAAAAAGGCATAGGTTTCTGCACCCAAGGTTATCTCTCTTTACCATGTTTATTAGCAATAAAATCTTCCTTTGTGTATCTAGTGTTCTTAGTGTGTTTCTCAGGTTCTTCCTCAACTTTCTCCTTATCAGGAGACTCATCAATATTACCACTCTTAGTTTCAGCATCAGAGACAGATATACTATTAGGATCTACAACAGGTTCAAGTGGTTCCTCAACTTTCTTATGTTTCTTTTTCTTCCTCTTATGAGGACTACCACTATCCTCACCTTGTTGGGAATCATGCTCTATTCTTTTAGGGTGTCCTTCAGGATATAAAGGATCTTGAGTAGCTGCACCACTCCTATTTTTAATTCCATAAGCATGTTTATTTCCTAAAGCATTAACTAGCATATCCTTTTGTACTTTATCAAGTTGATCAAGTTGAGTTTGAACCATTTGAAAGTGTTTACAAAGCATTTTAATATCATTGGAAGTTCTTTCTACAATATCTTTCAAATCATGAATAGCTCTAGGGTTTTCCAATAAATGATTCTAAACTTTTTTATTAAAATGACCTTGTTTAACAATAAAAATGTCAAGTTCCTCTAAGCATTGATCAGGAGGATTACCATAAGGAATATCACCTTCATCAAAGTGTTGGAGAGAGTGTACCTCAATAGTAGATGAGTGGGGAATTGGCTTACATAATTCTTCTATAGGAGGTAGATTCTTCACATCTTCAGCTCTAATACCTTTCTCCTTTAGACACTTTTTAGCTTCCTTCATCACTTCATCATTTAATGCAATAACTCCCCTCTTCTTTGTTGTTGGTGTTGGAACTGGTTCAGGAATAGTTGGTTCGGGAGTAATAGGCTCAGGTGTATTCAGCTCAGTTGAAGTCCAATCATCATAATTCTTGCTTATCTTGTTCATTAATTCTTCAGCATATGTAGGAGTCCTTTTCCTGAAAACACAATCAGCAAAGCTATCTAGGTAGGTCCTAGAATCATCAGTTAGTCCATTACAATAAATATCAAGCAACTCATCCTTAGGTAATGGACATCCAGGATATGCATGAATCAAGGAACATAATATTTTCCATGTCTCAGGCAATTTCTCTTCTTCTCCCTGTTTAAAATCAAAAAGTCTCTGCAAAGCAGCATGTCTAGCACTGGGAGGAAAATTTTTATGGAAGAAAGAAGCAATCAAGCAATCAGGGCTATCAATGGAACCAGGAGGTAATCTATAAAACCAAGCCCTAGCTTCTCCTTTTAGTGAAAAGGGGAAGATCTTAGCAACAAAGTACTTGCACATCTTAAAATCATCAGAGAACAAAGCACTCATAGTAGAAAGCTCATTCATATGAGCCACAACACTCTCATTTTCAGTGCCACAAAAAGGTTCTTTCTCAACAATATCTAAATAAGCTAAATCAAGAGAGAAATCATAATATTTATCTTTAATATCTATGGGAGAGGTGGCAAACTTAGGGTCATAGGACTTCTTGGGTATAATAGTATGTCTAGCAAGGAGACTCTTAATATCACTAGCACCATGTGTGTTTCGGCACTCTTCAAAAAATTCATTAGTGAGCTCTATGTAACCATCATTAATATCAAAACTCTCACTAGCAGGTGAGCTAACAGGTGTAACAGTGTCTTCACTAGGAGTTTCGGTATTTCCTAGACTAGCCATAGTAGCATCTAGAAAAGGACCTAATGAACCACTCGCATCAAGCACAGTAGAGGTAACATTATGAGTATCAAAAGCAGTTTCAGATTCAACAGTAGTAGCAGTGTGTGTAGCATGAGTATGTGGTGGTGGTGTGACAATCTTATTTATAACAGACGGTAAATCAAGAGCAACAGAGGTGTTTAGGACTATACCTTTTCTTGTAGTGGATGATAAAATAGGGAACTTTCCATCACGAGACTTTCCCATGATGAAAGGAGTAGCAGTGAACAATAATATATCCAAGTGAACTTACAAATAAAGCTATGCTCCCCGGCAACGACGTCAGAAAATAGTCTTGATGACCCACAAGTGTAGGGGATCGCAACAGTCTTCGCGGTTAGTATTACCCAATTTATTGATTCGACACAAGGAGAGACAAAGAATACTTGCAAGCCTTAACAACTGAGTTGTCAGTTCAGCTGCACCTGGAAATAGTTCTTGCTCACAGAAGTTTATCAATAGCAACAGTTTGGTAGTAGCAACAACAAAGCAACAGCAGCAATAACAGGAATAGTGAAACAGTAGCAATAGTAACAGTAACGGTAACAGTAGGATTCGAGTGCGGTAGGCATAGGGATGGATGTACGGGTGTAACATCCCAGTATATAGGACCTAACGAAGGGTAGATTTAGGAATATGTATTGTTGCATGCATTCATTTGTGAAAATGTGGGTAAAAAATTTCGCCAAATAAAAACCTTGAGTGATCAATGTTTCTTTCTTACTTTGAGAATAGGTTTAGTCTTAAAGGAGGATTGCTATAAACTTTGATATGATCTTAAAGGAATTATCTGTGTTTTGAAGTGAGTTTGGATTTTTAAAACTTAAGTGTTTTATAATTTAAATGATTAAGATATAAGATTTGAATCTTAAATTAATTAAGAGAAAAGTTTTATAACTTAAATCTTATCAATAAAATATTGTATATGAAATTCATTTCATATACATAAACAAGTTACAAAGAATGAACTTACTAAAGTTATTCCAAACTTCACAAATTATAAAAGAGTAAAGAATAAGAATATTCTTTATTAATAAATGTATAATCTTTATTACAAATGAACCAAATAAAGATTACAAGAATTATAAAAGAAAAATTACAAAAGAATAAGAAAATTACATTTGTATATTACTAACTATCCTATATCTAAAAAACTACACTAAATCTTCATCCTTATCTTTGTACCTGCAAAACAAAGATTTAATAGAAAACAAAATCAGATTAGAGTTAGTTCATTTCCCTCAGATATGTTAGTGAGGTGCACTTGACAAACTCATCATTGAGAAATGTTATAAAGGGGCAAGTTTCACCAATATGAAAGATTTCATCTTTCATAAATTCAAAGCCAGAATGCAAATGACAGCCAAGGGGGACCAATTCACCAGCCAGGTAAAAGTAGTTTGGTAATGGTAAGTTCAAAACTTTCTGAACCTATCCACAAGGGCATAGCAGGCACACAAGCTGCACACACACAAGCATGCAAAGGGTGTGCTGTCGACCTCACAAGCACAGCCAAATATCACAAAACCACAACACAGCCGTGGGAAAAGCACTAGTGCATCACTCTACTACACAACACACCAGCACAGCCAGGGTGAACAGCAGCTAAACCAAGAACAACAGCCAAACCAAACCACCGAGATCAACCCAAACATCACCTGGATGGTGACATAAGGAGGGGAATGGATCTGGTGGACAACAAGGTCAAGCCTAGGAGCTAGGAGGAGCAGGCAAGCTCAAGAGCAAGCTCAGGAGCATAGCAAAAGCAGATCAAGATCAAGATCATCATCAATCTACTACATCCACATCAAAATCTGTGGTGAGCCTCATAAAACCATCACATGATTTCAGCATATTATCTAAATAAAAGCATGTGTTTTTTATGAGATAATCTCTCAATAATCACCTAAGAGGAGTGCATCTATCCTAGAGATTTCAAGTATAAGGATAAGAAATCAAGCTAAACCACAAGCACTAAATCCTCAGACCAGCATCACTGGGTTCAGTGTTATTTTTGCAACTGAGATCATTTTCATTTGATCTTATCAGATCAGGGCACATCTCTCAGAGAGAGTAGCACCTCTAAACCTATAAGTTTCAAACAAACTATTGCTCAACCCAACTAGGAATTAAATCCTAGAGCCTCAGATCAACATCATAGGCAAGAAAGTTAATAAAGGCTTCCATATCATCTTATCAGTTTTAACCACAAGCATAATCAAGCTAATCCCAGAAATAAAAACCCAATCACTTGTGTGCCAGAATACAATGGTATCACAAGGACAAGTTCTTAATGAGCTAAAATCAACCTTTACTTAGCTTCCACAGATACAAGGGGACAAACCAATAAATATCATTTTGCTGAAGCCAAGTGCCAGGAATAAACCTTAAAATGAATCTATACATCCACAGAAAATCATTACATGTAATGATTTGATTGAGAGTATATAAGCTCAAACAAGCTCACATTATAATTGCAGTAAGCAACTACTGAGAGAAATCTACTGTCAGTACAAGTACTCTGACAGTAGAGAAACTTCTCAGATCAACAACATAATCCAATCAAGGATTTCCTTAAGACACTAGCATAGATCATGGTGGATTTCCACTAGACTAAATCTGACAGGCAACTAGTATCATCAAAACTACTATTAATACTTAACCACAGTAGGCAATCATTTCCCATGATCAAATATGATCAACACTAGATCTAAAGCATCATAGATATGATCAACAGGGGGGTTATGAACCCTAATCCAGAAACGAACCCAATCAGCACATAGTCACTCAACATGAGAAGCCACTAGATACACACAGAAAGAATCATGGCAGTAGCAGGGACAAACACCACCACGACAACTTACCCGAGGTCCTCGCTGACGAATCGAAGAGGAAGCAAAGGTGCCGATGAACCGCGGTGGCACAGGGAGCACCCAGAGGGGCGCTGCAACCCGCACCTGCCACGGCGGCGGCCGCAGCAGCGCACGAGACCAGCACACCACCGCAGGAGGGATCGTGGCGGCGACGACAGCATCTTTTTCGAACCCTAGGGTTCGGGAATGGGGTGGAACTGACCATGGGGAAGCCCCAGAGTCAAATCCAAGTGGATAGAATGAACGAGCATCGTCGACAACCCCAACTCGCACCACGGCGGCGGCCAGAACGCCCGACGACGGCGAGAATCGACGGTGGTGGCATCGCTGGCCCCGGGGGCGAGTCAGAGGAGGAGGAGATAAGGTCGAGGGAGAAAGAGGAGGCAGAGTGGGATGGGTGGGCCAAAACCCTTTGGGGTAGTCATTTGACCCTGCCCTATTGGGCCACCTTGGCCCAATAAGCCCAAGTGGCCAGCCCAGGTTATTTAATAAATCTTTTGCTCAATTGGAAAAACACCAAAATGCCCCTGGCCTCAATAAAAATTATAGAAAATAAAATAAAAGTCCAAAAATTTATAAATGAAAGATTTTTGGATTCACAATAATCCACTCTGTCCAAATGAAATAAAATATCAAATTTTGGACATTTAAATTTTTTAAAAGAAGTTTGTAAATTATATATTCCTTGTGGAATTTTACAAAATTATTGAAAGATGATAAAAATAAATAAAAATCACTTTTATTATTTATTAATATTATAGTATTTATGAAAAATACTAACTAAATATTTAGTAATAAAACTTCAATAATTCATATTCCTATAATGATAAATGTTTAGAATATAAGTAAAATACCAAAAATCTTGGAAAAATAAGAATTCTAATTAAAAATATAATCATGTGTTATTATTTCACTTAATTAAATATTTGTTATTTATTAAGTAATTATAAAGTAATAATAAAAAATCATAACTTATTATTTATTAATCACAAAAATAAATATACCAAAATGATCATAAAAATAATATATACATGATAAAAATCTCATATTATACTTTGAATTAAATAAAAATTCAAATATTTTAATAACTCAAATTTAAACCTAGTCACTTCATTAATAATTCATAAAAGGATAAATATCATTTATTAATACCCTTAAAATGAGTAAAATAAGTTTAATATATAGTACAAATCGTAAATATTAATGAAATGAAATTCTAATGGTTTAAAAACATTATAAACATCTTTATATTAAACTATCTTCAACTCTAAGTGAAGATTATATTCTCAAAATATTCCAATTCATGATAAAAACCTTAAAGAACATCTTGTGAATAAATCAGATCCTTTCCATTTACTTTAAATTATCAAATTTCAACAATTATCACAACACTATAGAAAGTTCAAGGGTAGTTAAATGAAAATATATCTGGAATTATAAACTCTACTCACTCATCTATAAAAAGTAAATGAGACTACTCTATCATAGAATTAAGTAACTTAAAGAACACATTTCAGATATACAAGATACCAATGTGTAAGTATCATACTTTCAAAACTATCTATATTTTAAAGTTAACTTTAGTCTCCAAGAATCTAAATATAATACCATACACATTACTACATGTTTTATAGTTAACTTTGGTCTGAAGTAGTTAATCTATAAAGCAGCTCAAGCTCAAACCATTTGATTAAAACAAATAACATCAACCATCACTAACTAACCACAAGGTTTGTTGAGACCTTAGAAGAGAAACCTTTTCTTCGAAGGTTATCCTTTTTGCCACTTAAAATAAGAAACCTTGTATAAATAAACCTAACCAGTATATCATAAGTATGTATACTTTACTCCTACATATGTGTTGACTCCAACCACTCATAAACTCTAATAAAAGTACAACTATGAAATTTATCCAAAAGGACCACACATTTCAAAGTAACCACTTTCGGAATCTAAACCTTAGAACAACGTTGTTTCCGGGATTTGCGCTTAGAACGTGCATCACACTACTTATACATAAAAGCATATTGCTTCTTTAAACATTAGTCCTTACCGGACCAATGATGCTGATTTCAGATTTTGGATCTTATACTGACTCGAAGACCATGAGTGCATAATCTTGCAACCAC
The DNA here is from genome assembly GCA_916181665.1 of Avena sativa. Lineage (NCBI taxonomy): Eukaryota > Viridiplantae > Streptophyta > Magnoliopsida > Poales > Poaceae > Avena > Avena sativa. Next base: position 325,218,194 of record OV702280.1, read on the forward strand.
AAAAGGCAAGTTCACACTTGATCATGTCCTTTGTTTATTTTCTATAAAGTATTTTACAAATCCAGTGTTGTCTTCACCTGCATTTGAAAAAGGTCAGAAAACACTATTTTCCTATAATAATGAGGACTATTGATTATTGATCCAGGGTGATCAGTTAATCTATTAAATCTGACAGATGGGATACCACTGTTCAGAACTATATCACCTAGGACTTAACAACCAATGTCGCCAGTGATTCTTGCGCCGCATATTACGCGTTGACCATGAGATTTGGAATGGAACGAAGAAGTCAGCTGTATCTTCTTCCTCTCGCATGAAGCCGGATGTGCAGGTCGTGGCTGTTATCCTCGTAACGTGCATTTTAATTGGTAATTCGTAGAGGATATGCAGCATATGGGTGGGAACCCTCATCGTCCCACGATAGTTCTGGCATCTAACGGTTTGTACAAACCATTGCTGTAATTCATTATGTGGGCATGGTGTACACCAAGGAGGCATGCGGGGTCGCGAAGGGGGCAGTGATTGGCTTGGATCATCTTATGGGCCCCACATCATGGAATTGTGGACGGGAATAAGCTGACCGGTTGTGCAACAAAGAGTTGATCTCTCATGGGTAAAGTAACGCACCTCTGCAGAGTGTAAGAACTGTAACTTGTTACTCCCTGTTTCGGGAAGGAGTTGCGAACGCGGCGGGAAAGGAACTCCATGAAAGTTCTGGTAAACCCGTGAAGGCTGACGGACATAGTTTTTCAGAATAAAAGCAACCTTTGAAGAAATGTTTATGAAAACTTGCATTGCCTATGACCTACGGTCTATGGCTGTAGATATAGTGCATCAAACACTCCTTTTCTAGTGAATTTGCTGAGTACGCTCGTACTCAAAGTATCTTCTTAATCCTTGCTAGATTCTAAAGCCATTAAGACGATGTCTTCATCAAGTTATGCTCCAAGACTTATCAAAACCAGCTAAAGCTCTTCAATGAAGACAAGGAAGTCAACATATACCTTAACTCAAGTGAAGACGAAGTTACTGATTAGATAGAAACACAATCTCTAGCCAAAGAACCTACCTCTATAGTGCGTTGCAATAGCAGCAATGCCAATTCCTTAGTTAAAATACTAGTTTTAGTAGTATAATAGTTTTGCGTTATTTATCTTTGATTCTTCTTTGTAAGAAGTTCTTTCTCTCTCTTTAACCTAGAGTGTTCTCTGGATCTTATGTAAAAAAAATTGAGTTGTAACCTTTAGCCATGTATTGGACCCGTTGTGTTTCTGTTGTGCCATTCTGAGGGATGTAATACTAGTGAATGGTGTTTTATTGGTGTTATGTCAACGACTATAGTATACTACATCATGCAGTGGTATGCTGGGTCACCGCAACGGGCATTGCATGGACGAGTCTAAACATGTAACTTCAAGATCTAGGGCATTGCAGATAAATAATAACAAGCATCCAAGTACTAAACAATCCTAGGCATGTGCTCCAAATATAGTCATACATGCTCGCAATGAGAACTTGCACAACATCTTCTGTCTAGCCAGCCCGTGGCAGCAGGACCTCTAGGGAACTACTGGCAATTAAGGTGCTCCTTTTAATAGAGCACTGAAGCAAAGCATTAACACTCCGTGAACACATGTAATCCTCACACCATAGCCATCCCCTCCGGTTGTCCCAATTATTGTCACTTTGGGGCCTTTGGATCCGGACAATGATATGTGTACACAACTTGCAGATAAGATCACAAATAATACTATCATAATGATTCAATAATAAGTTCAGATCTGAGAACATGGCACTCGGGCCCTAGTGACAAGCATTAAGCACAACAAGTTGCAACAAAGTCAAATTGCACTAATAGAGATACTAGGCACTATGCCCCTAACAGATCTTATTCGATTACATGATAGAACTCATCCAATCCCTACCATCCCCAAGCCTACAGCGGGGGATTAGTCACTCATGGATGAGGGAAACATTGGTGGTTGATGGAGATACGTTGGTGATGACGATGGCGATGATCCTCTCCAAATTCCCCGTCCCGGCAGGGTGCCAGAACGGAGTTTCTGGATCCGAATCTTGGTTTCTCGTGGCGGCGGCGGAGCGAAACTCTTTCTGAAAAACTATCGAACCCCCCTCTGTTTTTAGGTCAGAAGGCAACTTATAGGCGCGGAGGGAGGCCAAGAAGCTGCCTGGGATGGCCAAACCTCCCCCAGGCGTGGGGTCAGTGGGTCTGGTCCCCCCAGGCCTCCCCTCTGTCTCACCTTCTGGCTCCGTGGATCTTCTGGTGAAATATAATTTTTGGCATATTTTCCGGGATTTTTCCTGATAGTTTATTTTCTGCACAAAAACAAGACACCAAGGTAATTCTGCTGAAAATAGCGTCAGTCTGTGTTAGTTGTATCCAAATCACACAAGTATAGAGGAAAAACAATAGCAAAGTGTTCGAGAAAGTAGATACATTTTGGACATATCAGCCATTTACCTGTTCTGTTACCAATGGCATGATAACTAGACCTTTTAATATTGTTTTCTTTTGGGACTTTTTTGTCATGCTGTAGTGTTTGAAAGATTGAGATCCTCAAAGGGATCACAAGATCGTTGTCAAAAAGGTTATGGCTGCTCTTTTATCTTGATGCCATTCAGTAAAGTAATGAGAGACATATCTGCTAAAGGTAGTACATATTTCTTGATTTATGCGGGAAGTAATATATGTGGGGTACAAATTCGGTTAACTTTGGACTTATGCATAAGTGAACCTAAACTAAATTGAACTAAAATAAAAGGTTAGTTGATTCTTAGAGCTTTCGTACCAAATTTGCAAAAAATTATCCAAGTCATCTTGAAATTTCAGAAAATCAAGAAGCAACTATAAGTGTTATAATCAAAAGAAAGTTAGTAAAATGTGAATATAAGAACATAAGTATGGCACATGTAAGAATATAATCTCTTATCCAACAGAGAAGAACTTTTCGCCCTTTCTCATGTCTACTAAAGCAATTTTACACCCTGACATGCAGTTCTACACCAGCCCACCTCATGGAAACCGTGATAGTATAGTCAATAGCTATCATTTGGTTCTTATTATGACATGACTATGTTGGTCTCGCTAATCCTATGGTCATTTTGTAGGAGAGGGCTACTCGCTGAAGCTATTTTGCCTCCCTCCGTTGATGCCGCCATCAATGTTTCCTTGCACCTGAATGTTGTGCTTTATTGTTGTGGTACCCCTGTCCTAGATCCTCTCCATCCATTCTGCATCCAGAAGTAGAGAATACAAAGATAAATCGTTATCTTATATTGGTGTTCCGGGTTCATTTAGTGCTTTCTTTTCCTTCACTATTCATGTTTATTGACTTGGTAATTATTTCTCTATAGAGGCAAATAACATGCTCCTGGATGAATATGCATTAAAGATCACTGACTTTGTTGAATTATGTCTATTTGACCAAGCTAAAGTATGCAACTTCTTATGGTATAGGACTCAAAATGTTCTTGCTTTGAAAATCCATGATTCTAATCCAGTTTGTAGGAAATATACTGTAAACCTTGAATAGAACTCTCGATCATCTGCAAGACCAGTCAGTTATGAGCTCAAGATTTGCGTTGGTTGCTGGCCTTTCCAGCTAATTAGGCTTCATAGCAACCATAACCTAGATGCCCAGTTAGAATCTGATATTGCAGTATGTAGAGGATTAAAAGCATAGCTTCTCGACCAGTTACGATTGCAGTGACTATTGTCCCCTCAAAGGATATTCAGTGTTGTACCTACTCATGATATCTCCTAATGTTGAAGAACTATATTAGCCTTTTTGTTTTAAGTGCAATTTTTATGTTTTTGTTATGTAGTTTAGTTTCCTTGATGACTAGCTCACACTAGAAATGTGTCAAGAAAAGGTGTATGGTCTGCCTTTTAGCTTCTACATGAGACTAAATGGTGACTATTGTGTGGTGCCTGGACAAATTTAGAAGTGGTATCACTGATTAAACATAGATACTCCTATTTTTCATCTAATAGGTAGTAATAGCATGTAACATAAACAGAGGGGTTGTTAATATATTATTATTATTATTTTACTTTGTCTCCTCAAATTATACGATACTAGTAATGTGGAAAGGAAAAATGAATGCAACTTTACATTGACACTGCAGATGTTTTGATTACAGCAAAAACAATGATCTACTCAACGGCCTGCTCTTAATAGACAATATAATGTCCCGACGGAACAAGGTATCTAAGGCCAACGGTGATTAAACACGCTGCCGAAGTGGGCTGTTTGTCTAGTAATATTCTTAAGCTTGAGTACTATACTCCGCTTTTCATCTACAATAGTGTTTTCGTATGCAACCGGTGCTCTTTCACCCTATTATTAGTCCTTAAAATAGTCTTTCGCCCTGTTTTATAAATAATCCACATCGGCCGAACTGATACAAGATGATGGGAATACCCCTTACAAAACAGATCAAGATAAACAAGAAAAAACGCGGAAGCCCACAACTTGCCATCGAAGACAATACCCTGAGACCGAGAAGAACCGGGGGCTTCATGACGATGCCCCCAAGAGGGTAAAGGACGCATCGCACCGCCGCCATCGAGATTGATAGTCAAGGGTTTCCACCCGGAGCCTTATCACGAAGAAGGTAGCCGCAGCGGCGTCCCCCAAGAGGGTAACGACACCCGCATGCATCACCGCCGAAGCACTGAGCTTTCGCCTGAAAAAACCTTCAAATCGTTACCTGCAGCCCGCCCACGGCCACTGTCCCAAAGTCTGGCTTCCACACGATCCGGGAGCTGCCGACCGAAACGATGCCAACACCAAAGTGTTTCGGCGTCCACTCCTCGCCAACCACATGGCCGAAGATGGGAAACACCACCACAGCTATGGCGCTCGCCGACGTCTTGCAAAGGAGTGGCAATATCACCAGGACGGCTTTGTTGTTGATCATCAGATTTACCACGTAGAATGGCGAAGCGACACGTTGTTTGACCAGGTGGCTCAAATCTTATCATAAGTGTGGATGATACCAGTATACCACCGTGAGCTCCCCGTTTCTGCGATCGAAGCTAGTAGGAGTACTGGAGCAGTAATTAATCGCTACAGAGCGAGCCGTAAGACTCTCCCAGCCACCTGATCGGCCCATGGACGTCTCAGATCAGCCTCGAGGACCGAGGCAGGACCCTGAGCCGCCGGCGCGTTGGGCGCGGCCAGCCACATGGGCGCGCGTGGTTCAAAGCTCCCGTGGACCAACCACGGCTCCCTGCCCCTGCACCGGCACATGCAGAGCTCCCGCGCTGCCCGACCCAATCTGGGCACATGGCCCGGCCCTACCTGCTGCCGCTCCTACCCGTAGCCGAACTATGCTCACAGCTCGCCGCCAGCGGACAAATCTCCTGCTAGTGTAGTTTTCTATTGCTCGCCTCGTCAGTCGTCAGACGTGCACAGCTCTGCCTCCTCTCCTCGCCCGTTCGGATCGTGGCCTCGCCTCATGGGTCAAGCTCAGCACAGCCATGACATGACAGCCTGTGTCTGCACAAGGTGCCTGTACTAGCTGTGGTACCATGTGCAAGGGGCGATGGATCTGGCCGAGATCAGATGGAACGGATCTTTGGTGAGCTTAGATTAGATTTGTTCCTCCTTTTGACAATCTATCTACATACGGGCCGGGTGTCAAGAAATGGTGGTGGCGTAATTAATGGCGCTGTTAGCTAGGAAAGTTCATTAAGCTCAGGTGTTCTTGAGTGCCAGCGGCGGCATCTTTTGGTGTAGTTTTATGATCTGCAGTGAGCGAGTGAGAGTTCTTAGGTAAGCTTGATGTACAGTACTGCTTGTTTCTAGCTTTCTGAAACTGTTCTCAGATGCTCGCTCCCTCAAACGAGCTCAGTAAGATCTGCAGTAATTAACCACGAAGTGAAACGATTTGCGCGGAGCGGTACTGTCACAGAAGCGAGCGCACGTAGCATCTCAATATGGAGTATATAAGAATGGGTAAAATGCATAAATTAAATCAATGCTCGTAATTACATCAGATCATGGAGGTACACCAATGTGCGGACAGACGGACGAAAGGGGGGAGAAGAGTGAGAGAGACAGAACAAAAGGGAGCAAAGAAACAATGAAATGAAATGAACTGATACATTTGTCGGGCAATCTAGAAGACGTAGACTGCGGCGGCGACGGCGGCGAGCACAAAGGCGGGGCGGAGCCCAGCTGCGCTGCTCGGTGGGGTAGGCTCGGCGGTGGGCGCCATGTCCGGGGTGGGCGCTGGAGGGGAGGAGATGGGGGAGTCGGCAGTCGCGGGCACCGGAGCCAAGGCGGACGGGGTGGGGGCGACGGTGGGCGCGGGCACCGGGGTGGCGGTAGGGGGCGGGGAGACTGGCGCGGGGGTAGGGGGCGCCATGGCCGGGGGCGGGGTCGCCGGCGGGGGAGGCGGGACCTGGGGCGCCGCCGCGGGGGCCGCGCCTGGCGCCTGGGCGGTGGCGGCCACGGCGAGGAGCGCGAGGACGGAGAGGATGGTGAGCTGAGAAGCGGCCATTGCGCAAACCTTTGGTGGGTTTCTTGGTGGCTCGCTCCTCGGCTGCTTCCTCTGTCTGCCTGCGCTGTGAGCTGGAGTGCGTGTTTGTGGGTGGGTGGGAGGGATGGAGCGGCGCGCTGGGGCTTTATAAAGGGCCGGAGCTTTCGCGTCGCGCGAACTGAGCTGTGCCTGTGCGGTGCGGTGCGGCGCCGTTGCGTGGGACAGCGCCGATGCATTGTGCAGTAGCGCCCTGCATGATTGTTTTGCCTCTCTCGCTCTCGAGCTCTATGATTGATGCCTTTATTTTCCGGTTGGAATCTTGCGTCGTACTAGTAGAAAATTATGAATGGGGTGATGAACTGGTCGTATAATTGGGTCATACAGTACTAATGTAGTGGTGATTGGGTTTCTAACGATCAGATTTTTGTGCATGGTACATGGTACTACTACACGATGGTTATTTTTGCGTCTCCTTGTGTTGCTTCACCCAGCATATGTTTATTTTTTTCCCAAATTCCACGGTACAGAGTACACATTGGTTTTAAAATAAAAATTATAATAGGTTATTAGACTATCTAGCGAGGACTATAATTATTAGCACAAGCCGAAGACATGTCGTCGCCTCGTTCCTCCATCACGAAGCCGGCCAAAGCATGTTAGACTAGTGTTTGTTATAACGGACAGACATATAGGAAGTCGTCGAGTTAAGACCACAAAAGACCAATGCGTCAGAGTAGCAATCATCGTCAATGATGACAACCGTATATCGGAAGAGATTAACCTAAAATCACACTAATGAACACAAAATGAGACCGGATCTCGAAGATCTTCCGGGCACACGACTCCACGTGTCCTTCGCCGGTGTTATAAGCACCACAAGAGCGAGAATAGGGTAGGGTAATCTTATTTTGACTTCAGGAGTTAGTCGCCGCCTCAACATCCCAAAGGAGACACTGAAAAATAAGCTAAACAAACAACAGAAAACCTTCCGCCGGCGAGAGGCCATGATCCACCATACTTTTAAGGTCGTAAGGGCACCAAAAACGCGGCAACGTCACCAACAAGAGGGACGGAACGGTTTTAGTGGTCGCCTCTGATGGCTTCACCCCACATGTTAGCTAAGCCCCTAACGGTTTGCTCATTCATTATTCCTTTTGAAACTCAAGGCTCTTTGGTTCATGGAATCTAGAAGGGAAAGCACGGATGATGTAACCCAATTTCAGTTGCAATTCATATGTTACTCGGTAGCTGATTTTGCTTTCCTGTTGTGATCCATATGAAGCTCAAAAAATCTTAGTTATAACTAATGTGTAACTCTCAAAAAAATCTCAATGAAAATGCAGTGGTCTAAGAATTGACAGAACTCTAACTTAGTTCTCGACCGATAGAGAATTAGCAAAATCAGTTCTAAAAGCATAGAAATATAAATTATATAGCAATATAGAATATAGAGGGTTTTCCATATTGATTCTCGCATAAACTAAAACAATATAAATATACTCCCTCTGGTCCATATTAATAGCCTCATATTTGTCTAGATACGAATGCATCTAGTCTAGATACTTAACTAGATATATACAAATTTAGATAAAGTTAAGACCATTAATTTAGACCGGAGAGAGTATATAAAAGAAGGTTGCCCATGGAGAAAAACACGGCCTTCCCTAAAGCATAAGTTAGCGTGGCATGGTTCTCATACAAACGAAGGAAAAATTTACGAGGTCTGGCTAAGTGGAAATTTTTGTCGAGATAACATGCAAAAATGGTAGATCTGAAAATAGCATGCAAATTTGAGCAATTTGTTTTCTATTTTGTAATCCTACCTAGTACTTACCAAACAAGTTTTATACTCCTTCCGTCCAAGAATAGATGTCTCAAATTTGTTAAAATTTGAATGAATCTGGACACTATTTAATATATAGATTCATTCAAAATTTAAAAAATCTAAGACATCTATTCTTGGACGGAGGGAGTATAAAAATCTAAGAAATATAATCCTTAAAATTCATATAAAAATCCTTTAAATCATGCATAGCGCAATGGTAAGAAACTAAATATTTTTGATCCACTCGATCAAAACAATTTTGGTCACCGTTAGGTAATGGACTATGATAATTATGTTGTGTTATTGGTTTTTAAATGTTATACTCCCACTTATCCAGATTAATTTGCAGATTTAGACAAAATATTGCCTGAATGTGTCTAGGTTCAATAAACCTGCGATAACTAATTTTGATCAGAGATAGTACTTCTTTTCATTAGTATACAAAAGGAGTCTATTTTTAGCTGCAAAACATATAGGATGAAATGCCAAAGGACGTCATTGGCCAAGGGAATTTATCCCCCATTTGGTTCATAACAACCGAATTTTGTCTTTAATTTTTAGTTTCTTCAAAACAAGACATAAATCAGTTTGTTGAACTAGAATAAAAGTAAACTTATTCATCTAGGATATATCTCCCTCATCTTCATCCTCTACAATCATTGTAGTCCAAATCCTAACCCTTATATCCCTATTTTCATCGCCACGAATCACACTGAGTTGATATCTGTCTTTCTTCTCACCACATTCCTAATCACACTGAGTTGAAAATGTTAGAAATTATATGTCCTCTCTCATTTATTAGTCTCTCTCCTCCAATACATGTTCTCCTTTTTCTCTATCTTCTCTCATGCATGTGTAACTATTGGTGCATGTAGTAATCAAGAGGGTGAGTTATTGATTTTCTTAATCCTATTAAAATGGTTCATAGGACTAATAATCCCTAACAGAGGGAGTAGTTCTCGCCAACACGACAAAGCCTAGGGACCATGAAGAACCTTTTACTTGAGTCAACTAAGTGAGTCATCGATTCAATGATTTCCCGACTCTTGCATTTGCAAAACTTTAGGGCTTGTTTGATTCAAAGGAATTGTGTAGGATTTTTGTAGGATTTGGATCCTTAGAAAAAAAATTCTATAACTGATGTTTGATTCAAAGGATTACAATCCTTAGAAAATCCTTCAAAGGATTCCTTTGCACTCTATTTTAAAGGAAAATTTCCATCCACTCCAACCTCTTTGTACAATTCCTTTGATTTTCCTGTATAATCAAACACTACTTGATCCAAAATCCTATAGGTACATAATCCTATAGGATTCAAGTGGGCATGCCACTCTAATCCTATGGTTTTTCTATTCCTATGTTTTGTGAATCCTATGAATCAAACAAGCCCTTGTATGATGAGACAATTTCAAAATGTGGCCAAGAACTTCCCAATCGTCTAGGAAATGGCAAAAGCGCAAAAGAAAAGAAAATTAAATTATCTCACGTGTCGACAAAAGGGAACAGAAATACTAAAAATTCTTTTTGTCTCCCGAGATCCGGTGCTCCCTTCATTAAAAAGCAAAAAAAATCATATTTACAGGTTTAAAAAAAAAACTAAAAAGAAGTGCAAGATGTACTCAACATTGTGCTAATTTTTTTAAAATAATATGTTTTTTATTCAATTTCTGCAAATCTAACGGGCCGTCGTCTGTTCAAAATACGAGCACACTGCTTCTTTAGTTCAAAAGACGACAACCCGATCGTCTTTATTCCAAAAGCCGACAGTGGCTGTCTTTAGTCCAAAAGACGACCAGCGCTCGACGTTGTCGAACGACAAGGGGTACAGCGCGTGCTCGTCTATTGAATGGACGACGTGCGGTTCGTCTGTTGAATGGACGACACGCCCCCAGCATATAGCTCAGCGCCGGCCCGTCGTCGTCCTCCCCTCCTCTCTCTCTCGCTGTTCTTCCTCTTTCCCTCTTGCTTGCTCTCGTTTCTACAAGGTGCTGCACCAATTTTTAGCCCAGATTTCAATCCAAACTCGATGATGTAACATATTAGCAAGCTAGTAGAGTCCCAATCTAGTAATGGGATAGCCTGGTGTAGTGATTTGAGTCGTTTTGGTGGAGGGATTTGGTGGTGTTCTTGTTGAGCAATGGCCATGGTGGAGGCTGGTGCTGGGGCTTGAGGAAGCTGCATGGTGGAGGTGCCGATCCGTTGACCTGAGGCTGCTGCATGGCAGGACTTCGCACGCTTCAATAGTAAACCCTAATTTCTTGCTAATTGCAGTTATCTGTGTATGTTTATAGGTAGTCTTTGATGGGGTCTGTTAGATGCAATTTGTAGAGTATTATGTGTCAATGTACGTGTATTTGACTATTTTCGATATTTTTTAGGTCGAAAGTCATGTCAAATAATATAGTGTTTAGGTTCTTCTATGGTGTTGGTTTCGTCAGAACAAACCAGCACGGAGTTGATTTGAGCGAGTTTAATTTTATGGATAAAGTGCTTCAGAATCCTGAAACAGTGTCTGTTACTTAGTTGAAGGATTGATTATGTGCTCGTTTAGGGCTCCCTCCGACCCATACTGTCGGTGCGTATGATTTATGGACTAAGTCAAGGCAAACCCCTAATTTTTATTTAAGGCTAATAGAAGCGCAACATAAATGGGTCAAATTTGTGCAAGCTTGCCAGAAAAGAGTAGTTAACCCCAGTCTCTTAGTGATACCCATGGTGAAAGAGGCTGCGTATGATCATGGCCAGAGTAGTCGGACCGGTCATGCTGGAGGTGATTATGATCATGGCCAGAGCAGTGAAGCCCAGGACGGTAGCAACTATCAAGGCCAGAGTATTCAGGGTCAAGAGGATGGCGACGGTTATGAATCAGGTCACAGTAGCTATGCACACATCGGGGGTGATGGTTATGTATCAGAGGATGGTGGTGAAGGATTAGGGAAAGACATATTCAGTGGCGAAGATGATGAGGACGAGATTTATGATGGTTTGTTACAACATCAAATGGAAGCCGAAGACTCAAAAGGAAACAGTGATACGGCTGATGATTCTGGCGAGTCTGATCAAGAAGAGATCGACCAACCTATTCTGGCATCATGGAGTAATGACAACACAGCAGCAATGACTGTGAACGATGGGCATGATTCGGCGTGGCAGTATCACGCGAACAACATCTCTCTGGGTGCATTATATCCTAACAAGAGACATCTGCAGGAAGCAATCGTTGAGTGGTCAATGTCCATGCAACGTGTCTTAAAAACGAAGGTGTCATCACAACAATATTTGACATTGTTTTGCGAGGTAGCTGGATGTCCTACAAGGGTGCATGCCCATGTCCCTAGGTATGACACAAACTGAAAGGTCACCGATGTTATGATGCACACATGTGAACTTGACAGTGTCCTTCGGGACCATCGTAACCTCACATCAATCCTCCTGGCTAGACTGTTATACACAGAGATAGTGAAGGGCAAATTCATGGGTGTGAAAGCTATCATCAACAAAGTTTCTGTCAGATTCCGCTACAATATTTCATACGGGAAGTCTTGGAGGACTAAGCAGAGGGCACTAGAGGCAAGGTTTGGTTCGTTTCGAGACGGGTACGACTGTGTTGTTAGGATGCTCCAGACACTGCAGGCTAGGAATCCAGGCACCTACGTAGATATCCAACACTTTACATTGCCACAGGAACCTAATTTGAGGGTGCTTCATCGAGTGTTCTTCTCATTTGCTATATGCATAGAAGCTTTCACTCATTGTCGACCAGTCATCTGTGTGGATGGTACATTTCTCACTGGCAAGTACATGGGTTAGATATTGACTGCCATAGGTCAAGATGGAAACAATCAAGTTGTTCCACTTGCATTTGCTTTCGTGGAGAGCGAGAACACCGAGAGTTGGGTATGGTTTTTCAGGTAGCTGAAGATAGCAATTGTGAGAGATACACCGAATGTATGCGTCTTTCATGATAGGCATCCAGGTATACTAAGCGCGATAAAGAAGCTCACACATCCCACTCCTGATGAAGTAACTCCATGGCTGGACATGCAGAGTCGTTGGTGCATGCGACATCTAGGGGCCAACTTTTTCTCATAGTTCAGGAACAAGGCCCTTATGAACCTATTCAAGAAGCTTTGCAAGCAGAACCAAGAGTGGAAGTACATCAAGTGTCGTGGCTATCTTGATGACTTCACTAAAAAACATGTGACTCAGAGGAGAGCAGTTAGAGCAGCAGCAGTCGCGGCTCATGCATCGGCGTTAGCCGCACAGGCAACAACAGGAGCAGCACCACCGGAGAAAGAACCCATTGCCCTTTGTGACTTGCCAGGATTTGACCAAACCGGTACTAGGAGAAGGCCTGGTAGAAGGATTAATTTTTTTAGGAATGGATACAACACGAGCCCATTTGATATGGAGCTATTCCACGGATACTTACAGAGGTACATGTCGATGACACGGCTACGTCCCATTCCACACGCACATGACGATGAGATATACCCTAGCCAGTCAACACTGGAGTCCAGACAGTCAGCGATAAATACTTTATTTAGAGAATAATCAACATGAGTGCCTATGTAGTTCATACTTAACTATGAGACATATGCAGGCCGACATGACGTGGGAGCTATAGACTGAGGTGGTTCAGTACGAACGATCGTTTTCGTCCGTTCCTCTTGTGCCCCGTCAGCAGGCTCAGTCCTTTGCCCGGCGGGTCGAGGAGAAGCTGCGGCGTATCTACGCGACCATCACATGCACCAGCGTTTCGGACGTCGTTCAACACCGAGTAGCACAGCGCCCACCACGTCACTCGGTGGAGGAGCGCGCCCCACGTCGCTCCATGCAGCAGCGCCCACCACGTCGATCCATGGACGAGCACGTCCAACGTCCACCGATGCAGCAGCCACCTTCTCCAGACCAGGTTGGAGGCTCGGGGTGGCATGGGGAGCATATTTCTCCTCCACTCCGCCACGGGCCTCGTCCACGACTCCCACAGCAGGCGCCGCCGAGAGCACCACCTCCAGACCAGGCTGGAGGCTCGGGGTGGCAGCAATCATAGTTTTCTTCTGACCTGTGGCAGCAATCGCAGTTTAATATCGACCAGTGGCAGCAGAACCAGATTACTTTCAAACAGTGGCAGCAACAGCAGATCCCCTACATGGACTTCGCTTATCGACCATAATCTCATCCTCAGGGTAAGCTTGTCCCTTCCTACTATTGTTAGATGCAGTATGACATTGTCCAGTACTTAATTTCTTGTACACGGGCAGGAGACTACGGTTCATGGGACACTACTGACGACAATGATCAGCAGACACAACATGAGAAGGTAGACTGGTTTGGCCAGTATCAGCCAGGTACTCCACCACCTATCCCCACACAGGATACGCAGGATCAAGGTGAAGGGTCAACTGCACCTCGCCGTGATATGATGCCACCCACATATACGGATGGAGTACACCGAGGCCTCCGCCACCTCGCCGTCAACACCAGTGATATCTACTTATGTATCAGACATTTATCTATCTATGTATGAGACATATATCTAGCTATGTATGAGACACCATTCTATTATTTCATGATTTTATTCGACAAACACCTCAACATAGCTTGCAACACAGTTCAACATAACTTGCGGTACATAAATAAGATCCCTATCTATCCCTAGCACGATGCCTTTCCCTTCGATGATGCCTCGCCCTTTCCCTTTGACGATCCCTCGCCCTTGCTCTTCTTGTCAGCTTTCTTATTGGCTTGCGCTTTCTTCTTCTCCTTCCTCTTGTTCCACTCAGCTCTCGCCTTGCTTCCAACGAGTGGCGGCATGAAGATATCATCCTCATCTTCGCTCTCTTCTATCCAAGACCAAGGTGCCTCAGCCTTCTGCAGCATGTCAGCTTCACTCTTCTTGGCATGCGCTTTCTTCTTCTCCTTCCTCTTGTCCCACTCAGCTCTCGCCTTGCTTCCAACGGGTGGCGGCATGAAGATATCATCCTCATCTTTGCTCTCTTCTATCCAATACCAAGGTGCCTCAGCCTTCTGCAGCATGTCAACTTCACTCTTCTTGGCCTGCGCTTTCTTCTTCTCCTGTCTATTGTCCCACTCAGCTCTCGCCTTGCTTCCAACGGGTGATGGCATGAAGATATCATCCTCATCTTCGTTCTCTTCTATCCAAGACCAAGGTGCCTCAGCCTTCTGCAGCATGTCAGCTTCACTCTTCTTGGCCTGCGCTTTCTTCTTCTCCTGCCTCTTGTACCACTCAGCTCTCGCCTTGCTTCCAACAGGTGGCGGCATGAAGATATCATGCTCATCTTCACTCTCTTCTATCCAATACCAAGGTGCCTCAGCCTTCTCCATCATGTCAGCTTTACTCTTGAAGTCGAGTGTGTCCTACCTTGACTGGATCCTGATAAGCTCTTCTCGTATCTGATTTGGGGTCCTTAGTTCCCACCCTCTTCGATGAAGTTCCTTACCAATCAGAACGAGAGCGTCATAGTTCCTTACCACCGTCTCCCATTGGGCTGATTTATTGCCTATCGTAACATTTCTGGCTAATTAGAAAAGCTCAACGGACATCTGGCGGCCAGGGAAACGGGCCTGGATGGGGCACACTCATGATGTAGAGGAGAGGGAAATGAGAGAGTAAGAGGAGGAACAGATGAACTGCGTGAAGAGATAACATTTCGTTGCCCGGATTTATAGAAGCACCGAGAAGAATAGGCGGGAAAGAACGGCGGGAAACGGTGGCGGGAAGCAATGGCGGGAAAAAACGGCGGGAAGCAACGACGGGAAAAACAGCGGAAAAGAATGGCGGGAAAAAACGGTGCGAAGAGATGGCGGGAGAAACGGCGCGAAACAATAGTCCCAACCCTAAAATGTATTTGGACGTGCTAAACATCACGTAGCGTGCATGATCAATGCCGCCGTCTTCATTTCGAAAGACGACCACCACCATCGTGTTTCCAAAAGACGACGACATGCATTGTCTTTCCAAAAGACGACAGCCCGAGTCCGTCGTCTTTTCAACAAAAGAATCGGCCCGTCGTCTTTTCAAAAGAAGACCAGCTCCCGTCGTCTTTTGAAAAGAAGACGGCCCGTTAGATTTGCAAATTCCTCGTTTTGTGTATTATTTGTGAAATTGAATAAAAAATGTATTATTTAAAAAAATAGCCAACATTGTAGCCTACAAGCATGCAAAATCGCAACGGTGATTTTTTAATTCTAGGCTACGCAAAAACAAAAAAAAACTTATGAATTCTTTGATTTTGAAAATATACATTGTTCACTATACTTGGATCCATACTTTTTTTAAAATTTCCGTGTATGAATATAAAATATTTTAAAGTGACATTTAGCATGTTCATATGATACACCATTGAGTACATCTAATTTTTTTCCTTTTGTTTAAAACTTGGATATACGATTTTTGATTTTAAAATAAAACAAAATAAAGTGAGTACTAGAGCTCGGCTGGAGCCAAAAAAATCCTTGCTGTACCCTACAAAATGTCAAGGCTCTGAGATTGAAACCAACGGATCAATGTTAACTTTGAGATTCAAACCAACTGACCGTTACTCCTTTTTGAGAAACACCAACTGATCATCACTGAAGCATCCTTCATAGCGGTGCCGCCCACATGGCGGCGTGGGGCCTCTGTGCAACTAGAGCATGTGCATGAGTTGGGCCTGAGTGTGTATGTTGAGATAAGAGAATATTTTCACCTCAAAAGATGCTTCCCCCCATTATCTTCCTCCTATTGTTTAAAAGGATTGGAAAGACAAGACCCAGCCAGCTAGGGCAGCTAATGTACGGGTGGCAAGACAGCCGTCTAAAATGATTCCTAGAGGGGACATGTTATCTATGTTATCGTTTCAGAACATATATGCTTAATTTTGTCCCACATCATCGATCTGAAAAGAAGGCGTATTACCGTAAGATAAGATTAGATAGATGGTTGTAGATGTAAAAAGGGAAGGTTAGATCGCACCTGAGATCTGAAGATAACACCAAAGTGAAGAAGTCATCCAGGGATGTCATGTGACCCCAGCTGGTCGATAATAAAAGTGAAGACGTCACCCACTACTACTGTTACCGAGGGGGTTACACGTCATCACGATTCTGAAAAAACTTTACAGAACATAGCTGAATTTTTTTATCAGAGCAATGACTGTAGAATTAGATGAACGTCAGAGTCATGTAGTATCACATGACAATCTCTATGTCCGACGTGATTGCCACTCTGCTCTGTCTGTCTGGAGTAGTTGGAGTCGACCACTATGTTCCGACATAAGAGGCGCGCATGTCTTGTGCCGACCCGATGGTTACGGACTGACGATTGCTGTCAACTGTGAAAGGGCAACCTGGAGCCAGAAAAACATTTTCTACAAAACCGGCCAAGCAAAATGAACTAAAGGTGTGATCTAGATGGAATCCCACTTTACATAGTACGGCCAAGCACTTGTTAGTGGAGTCGCGGTAGATAGATTGGTCGTCATTTTTCTGGCTCCGGATTATGTTTCTCGCTACGGATTAGGCCGAGACAGTCGTTTGCTCATCCACGAGTGAAAACTGTATTGCGTATTTCCACCATCCAGAAATAAGTGATTGAGATATATGTTTAGATTATGTATCTGTATAATAAAACGTGTCAAATCCAGTCATCAAGTGGAACGCCTGCTTGATCGAGCAACACGACCAAACGGTTTCTTTTCTCCTCGCGCCATCATAGAAAGAGAAAAAGCGATCTAGGGTCCAACCTTGTGGCACTGATCTCCAGCGGCTCCTCCGTTGACAACCTCCTGGTTGTCGGTTGTGAGGAGGGTCGCCGGATCTCGCGTGTGCGGATCTGCGTAGCTCTAGGATTAGATCCTTTGTAGTTTAGGTTTATCGTCCGCTCGACGTCTTGGCTTCGGTAAAGGCAACGACAGGGATGAATAAACGTGTTTCGGTTCCTCCTCTAATGTTGTGTTTTACTATGTGGTCGGCGATGGATCTGGGTGGTAGTCTATTCAAGCGGGGATGGCGTGGCTGCAACGACATCCTTGTGGTGGACTTGTGTCCTTGGGCTCCACCGTGACCCATAACATTCGTCGTTTGGCCAGAAAGCCAAGAAACTTCATACATGATAGCTCATTTCTGAGAACACTTTTCCAAGATATTCACAATATTCTAAGTTTGTTATTTTTCGGATACTATGTCATATAAAATGATGCAACGCAAAGGTTTTCCATTTGTTTCGATTTTGTTTGAAGTACTTGCGCTGATTTCAAAACATGATCAAAACAGCGGGGGTGATCGTCCTCATCTAGGTGTTGAGTCCTATAAAAATTTTCAGTGGATCTCTAATGAAACAACATATTGTGAATCTAAAAATAATTTTTGCAAAAAATCATGAGCAAGCTATCATGTACCTGCAGTTCAAATCCGACTCACTTTCTATTCGGCGGGAATTTATTTTTTTCACGAGGGGTGGACGAAAAGGTTTAAGATATCTCAGTTGAGACATTGTCCATGAAACATGATCTACTATTTTACAAAAATGGGATGGTAGTATTTAACTTCCATTTTGTGGTTGCTTCACGAAAATGGAAAACGTATTTTTTGTGCGACAAAAATGAAAACTTCCTCCCATAACATTGTTCACCATTCGAAAATGCACATATATGCATAATATGAGCATATTATCACAAAGTATGATATGATTTTGGCCATAACATTTGATGTTTGGCCTGAAAGCCATGCAACTTCGTACATGATAGCTCATTTATAATAACACTTTTCCAAGATATTTGTAAAATTCCAAATTTGTTATTTTTTCGGATAGTATGTCATATAAAATGATGCATCGTGAAGCAAAATGAACTAAAGATGTGATCTGGAGTAGATGGAATCCCAGTTTACATACTACGGCCAAGCACTTGTTAGTGGAGTCGCCGTAGATTGGTCATCATTTTTCTGGCTCCGGATTATGTTTCTCGCTACGGATTAGGCCGAGACGTCGTTTCCTCATCGACGAGTGAAAACTGTATTGCGTATTTCCACCATCCAGAAATAAGTGATTCAGATATATGTTTAGATTATATATCTGTATAATAAAACGCGTCAAATCCAGTCATCAAGTGGAACACCTGCTTGATCGAGCAACACGACCAAACGGTTTCTTTTCCTCTCGCGCCATCAGAGAGAGAGAGAGAGAGAGGAAAAGCGATCTAGGGTCCAACCTTGTGGCACTGATCTCCAGCGGCTCCTCCGTTGACGACCTCCGGGTTGTCAGTTGTGAGGAGGGTCGCCGGATCTCGCGTGTGCGGATCTGCGTAGCTCTAGGGTTAGATCCTTTGTAGTTTAGGTTTATCGTCCGCTCGACGTCTTGGCTTCGGTGAAGGCAACGACGGGGATGAATAAACGTGTTTCGGTTCCTCCTCTAATGTTGTGTTCTACTCTGTGGTCGGCGATGGATCTGGGTGGTAGTCTATTCAAGCGGGGATGGCGTGGCTGCAACGACATCCTTGTGGTGGACTTGTGTCCTCGGGCTCCACCATTGCGACGGCTCTCGCTCCTGCCTCGGAGAGGAGCTCGGGAGGTTGTTCAGGAGTGCATGCAGATGGTAATCTTCTTTGGTGACATCTGGAAGATGGTGAATCTTGTGATGGGTGCATGGTTGAAGGATGGCAAATCTGGTTTCCTCCTTTGACGTCGTCGCGCGGGGGTGCCAGATTTGGAGTTCAATGATGTGTTCGGGGTGCTACATCGACTTGATTTTTCAACGACAATGGTCTTGCCTTTGGCAAGCTACTTCGAAGGTCCGTAAAGTTGTAGATCAGTGATTGGAGCCACGTCGAGCTCAGGTGAAGAGGTGATCTGTCCACTTTTTTGGGTGGCTGCTACTGCGGTGCCGAAGGTGAGTGGCAGGTTTTGGTACTTTGCTCAAGGGTTCTTCAATCTGGATTGTAATTTTCCTTTTTGGCTGAGATCCCTTTTTGCAATAGATAGGGATTTACTATTGTTTCAGTTATGTCGAGTCGGTGTGTACATGACTTGTAACTTGATCATTATTCTATAAATGAGAAACATATTACCTGCAAAACAAACACGACCGAACCAATAAGCATAAAGGATGGACGCTTAGAATTAGAGTGGAGAGTCCAATGTGGAAACGTTTTCCCTATGGTGTGATCTAGGTTTTGCGCCGTCGACGCTAGTGGCATCGTTCCCGACGCTGTTTTCTCATCCCCTAAGCCTGGTCATAGTGGAGAGTAACTTAGACTAACATGCATATTACTAGCCTAAGTTATTAGCTCCATAGTGGAGAGTATCATATGTGTGATAACATATATAGCCGCCGGTACTGGAAAATGGTTATACGCTAACGGCCAGAATCTATATCAAAGGCCACCCTCGGCGTAGCTAGAGATATGACGACGACACGAAAAAACAGTGAGCGTATAAAACCATTGGCATATCTAGAGCTATGCCACGGCCGCCTTCCGCGTACCTTAACCGTCGACCTATCTAGACCTATGCCGACGGCATAGCTCCCTGCCACGTGTCACTAGCGTGTCCGCGGATGATGGTGCATGGACGGGGTTAGAGATATGCTGACGGCCTGGGCCGTCAGCTTAGCTCTAGGTTGACCTATGCCGATGGCCATGGTCTTAGGCGTAGCTATTTTTATTTTATATGATTTAGTTATGTTTGCATTAGTTATTTAGGTGTAAAATATGGGATTTCTATTAGTTTGAGTACACTTGAATGGAAGAACTTTAACTTTTTTTTGGAAAGTATATAAATATAACTTCCAACATTTTAATATGCACATGTCTGTATAATATGGAGAAACTCTTAGCGTATGTAATGAAATAACAACTTGTGAACCTAAAAATAGCTTTTTGTGCGACGAAAATAAAAATACAATATTGTTCACCATTTCAAGATGCACATTTGCGCATAATATAAGCATATTATCACAAACTAGACCACAATTTTGACCATAACATTCGTCGTTTGGCCAGAAAGCCAAGAAACTTCATACATGATAGCTCATTTCTGAGAACACTTTTCCAAGATATTCACAATATTCTAAGTTTGTTATTTTTCGGATACTATGTCATATAAAACGATGCAACGCAAATGTTTTCCATTTGTTTCGATTTTGTTTGAAGTACTTACGCTGATTTCAAAACATGGTCAAAATAGCGGGGGTGATCGTCCTCGTCTAGGGTTGAGTCCTATAAAAAATTCCATTGGATCTCTAATGAAACAACATATTGTGAATATAAAAATGATTTTTGCAAAAAATCATGAGCAAACTATTGTTGGAATTATGCCCTAGAGACAATAATAAAGATGTTATTATTATAATTCTTGTTCATGATAAAGTTTATATTTCATGCTAGAATTGTATTAAGCGGAAACTTTAATACTTGTGTGGTTTGTGAACAACACCGTGTCCCTAGTACGCCTCTATGGACTAGCTCATTGATCAATGATGGTTAAAGTTTCCTAACCATAGACATGAGTTGTCAATTGATAATGAGATCATATCATTGGAGAATGATATGATGGACAGACCCAAACTAAGCGAAGCAATTAGATCGTATCATCGTGTTCATCTTTGCGAAGCTTTTCCTATGTCAAATATTGTATTCCTTAGACCATGAGATAATACAACTCCCTGGTATCGGAAGAAAGCTTTGAGGTCATCAAACGTCATCCTATGAGAGGGTGATTATAAAGGTGTCTCTCAGGTGATCGGAAAGTATCTGTTGGGTTGTATGTATCGAGATGGAATTTGTCCCTCCCAAGTCGGAGAGATATACTTCGGGCCCACTCGGTAATCGATATCAACACCGCTTGCAAGCATGTGGTTAAGGAGTTAATCACAAAGTGATATCGGATTACGGAACGAGTAAAGTACTTGCTGTGAACGAGATTGAACTAGGTATGACGGTACCGACGATCGAATCTCGGGCAAGTAAAATATCGCGTGACGAAGGGAATATATATATGGGATTGTTTGAATCCTGACATCGTGGTTCATCCGATATGATCATCGATGAATGTGTGGGAGTCAATATGGGTGCCCAGACCCCGCTGTTGATTATTGATAGAAGATCATGTCTGCATATTCTCGAACCCGCAGGGTCACACACTTAACGTGTCTCGACGCTAGGATAGATTGGATAATTGGTTTATGAATTTTTGTTCGGAGTCTCGGATGGGATCCGGGATATCACGAGAGGTTCCGGAATGGTCCGGAGAATAAGATTCATATAAGGCAGTGCAGTTTTTGGAGTTCGGAATTGTTCCGGGTTAATCGGTATTGTACCGGAAGCTTCTAGAACCTTTCGGAAGGGGACCAACGTGGCCCCACCTTCCGGGAGGGGGCAGGGGCCTATGAGGGAGTGTCCTGGCCGCATTGGGCCAGGGGCACAAGGCCCCATAGGGCCCAGCCGATCCTAGAGAGTTTAAATCGTTTAAACTAGAGATAGGGTTTCTAGAAGAGGGGAGAGTCCATGCCCCCCACTCCTTATCCTTTGGGCTTGGGGGAGGGGCTAGGGCTGCGCCCCCCCTCTATATAAAGAGGGGTGGGGGCGCACCAACCCCACACACCTCTCCTCCAAACCCTAGCCGCCTTGCTAGCTTTCCTCTCTCCCTCCCGACTGTTTGTAGGCGAAGCCCTGCAGCAGAAATTCTCCACCATATACACCACGCCGTCGTGTTGTAGATCCAATCTATCTCTCCACCATACTTGCTGGTCCGAGGAAGGAGGAGACGTCGAGGTGCTGCACGTGTGCATCTTACGGAGGCACCGCCACTTGTGGTGCTAGATCGGATCGGATCGCGAGGAGGAGAAGCGAGTACGACTACATCACCCACGTTCCGACGAACGTTCCGCTGTGCGAATCTTCAAGGGTACGAAGATCTAATCCAATCTCTCTCGTTGTTTCCATCTCCTAGATTAGATCTTGTCTTTCCCTCTGTTCGCATCCGTAGAAAATTTTGATTTACTATGCCGCGAATCCCTTCAGTGGTATCAGAGCTAGATCTGTGCGTAGATGTGTTTCACGAGTAGAACGCAACATGGTTGTTGCGGGCGTTGATGTTTTCTGTTGCAAGCCTCTTGTTTGTGTTCTTCTTATGACGCGGGATAGTGAGATTGAAGCGGTCCAGGCCAACCTTACGCGACGTCGTTCGCGAGACCGGCTCCGCACTTGACGTGTGGCTTGTTCCACACATGCGGCTGGTGGATGTCAGTTTCTCTCACTATAGTAGTCATGGGATTAACACCGGAGTTTGGCAACCATAATATCACCGTTGTGGCTTTCCGTAGGTAAGAATCGTTCTTAGCATCTACTCCCATAAAGCCACGTAAAACATGCAACAACAAAGTAGAGACGTCTAACTTGTTTTTGCAGGGAGTGTTTTCTGTGATATGGTATGGCCCAAGATGTGATGTGTATATTGTATGCGATGATCATGTTTTGTAATGTTTCACGACTTGCATGTCGATGAGTACACAACCGGCAGGAGCCATATGGTTGTCTTTATAATTGTGTATGACCTGCGAGTCAACTTCTTATACGCCATGTAATAACTTTACTTTATCGCTAAGTAGTTAGCAATAGTTATAGTTGCTATTCGTGGTGGAGGCAATCATGGTGGAGTGATGGAGATCATGACGGAACGCACAAGATGGAGATCATTGCGCAAGGATTGGCTATACCATGTCACATAAAGTTATATGCATGTGATGTTTATCCCTTTATGTATCTTATTATGCTTAGATCGCGACGGTAGCATTATAAGATGATTCCTCACTTAAAGATCAAGATAAAAACTGTGTTCTCCCCAAGTATGCACCGTTGCGAAAGTTCGTCGTGTCCAAGCATCACGTGATGATCGGGTGCTATAGACTCTACGCTCACATACAACGGGTGCAAGCCAGTTTTGCGCACGCAGAAATACTTGGGTCTTGCTTGATGAGCCTAGCATGTACAGACATGGCCTCGGAACACAAGAACCGAAAGGTTAAGCATGAGTCATATGAATGATATGATCGACACTTTCTTGTCCACCATTGAAACCACATCTCTTCTCGTGATGATCGGATTAGGTGTGGTGAATTTGGATCGTGTTCGCTAAACAACTTGAGGGATGTTGAATTTAGTGGGAGTTCATCTAGTAATTTGATTAAGTTGAACTATTTATCATGAACATAGTCTAAATTGTACTTGCCAATACTGTAGATCACATGGCCAAGTCCAACTTCAACTTCAACGTTTTTGCTGAGAAGGAAAAGCTTAGAAACAATGGGTCTAACTTCACCAATTGGTTCCGCAATCTAAAAATCATTCTATCTGGCGGACAAAAGGACTATGTCCTTGGTAAAGCGTTAGGTGACCCCCCTGCTGCAACTGCGCCGGCTGATGAGAAAGCTATCTATCAGTCGCGTAAAGAAGATTATGGTGTGATTAAGAGCACCATGTTGTTTGCTATGGAACCGGAACTTCAAAATCGTTTTGAAGAGTATCCCGGGCCCTTTGAGATTCTCGAAGATTTGAAAACCATGTTTCAGACTCAGGCCCGTTCTGGGAGATATGAGATCTCCGAGAAGTTCTTTAACTGCAAGATGGAGGAAGGGAGTTCCGTTAGTGAGCACGCCATAAAGATGATGGGCTACACTCAACGCCTTGAGCAACTGGAATGCACGATTCCAGAGGAGCTCAAGATTGACAGGATTCTGCAATCACTCCCTCCCAGCTACAAAAGTTTTGTAGTGACTCATAATCAGATTGGTTCCACTGATACGATCACCGAGCTCTTCGCAAAGCTGAAGGCTGCGGAAGTGGACATCAAGAAGGATAATCATGTGTTGATGGTCAACAAGCCCTCCTTTAAGAAAGGTAAGGGAGCAAAGAAGCCCTTCAAGAAGGGCGGCGGCAAGCGCAATGCCCCTGCTGAGAAGAAGCTCAGGTCTGGTCCCAAGCCGGACACTAAGTGCTTCTATTGCAAGGACAAGGGTCACTGGAAGCGCAACTGTCCGAAGTACTTAGCGGACAAGAAGGCTGGCACCATCAAAGGTATATTTGATATACATGTTATTGATGTTTTCCTTACTAGCCCTCGTTGTAGTGCCTGGGTATTTGATACCGGTTCAGTTGCTAATATTTGTAACTCGAAACAGGAGCTACGGAATAGACGGCGGCTTGCGAGGGATGAGGTGACGATGCGCGTTGGCAACGGATCAAGAGTTGATGTGATGGCCGTCGGCACGCTCTCCTTAGTTTTACCTTCGGGATTAGTTTTAAACCTTAATAAGTGTTATTATGTGCCTGCGTTGAGCATGAACATTATTTCTGGATCGTGTTTATTGCAAGACGGTTATTCATTTAAATCGGAGAATAATGGTTGTTCTATTTATATGAGTAACATCTTTTATGGTCATGCACCTCTTGTGAATGGTTTATTTCTTCTAAATCTCGAAAGGGATGAAACACACATCCATAACATTGAGGCTAAGAGATGCAAAGTAGATAGTGATAATACTACTTATTTGTGGCACTGTCGTCTAGGTCATATTGGTGTAAAGCGCATGAAGAAACTCCATTCTGATGGACTTTTGGAGTCTCTTGATTTTGAATCATTTGACACATGCGAACCATGCCTCATGGGCAAGATGATCAAAACACCGTTCTCCGGTATGATGGAGCGAGCAACGGACTTGTTGGAAATCATACATACCGATGTATGCGGACCGATGAGTATTTCGACGCGCGGTGGATATCGCTATTTCCTCACTTTTACCGATGACTTAAGTAGATATGGGTATATCTATTTAATGAAACATAAATCTGAAACATTTGAAAAGTTCAAGGAATTTCAGAATGAAGTGGAGAACCATCGTAACAGAAAGATTAAGTTTCTACGATCCGATCATGGAGGTGAATATTTGAGTTATGATTTTCTCACGCATCTTAAAGCAAGTGGAATCGTTTCGCAACTCACGCCACCCGGAACACCACAGCGCAATGGTGTGTCTGAACGCCGGAATCGAACCCTATTAGATATGGTCCGATCAATGATGTCTCTTACTGATTTGCCGTTATCATTTTGGGGTTATGCATTAGAAACCACTGCATTCACTTTAAATAGGGCTCCATCTAAATCCATTGAGACGACACCGTATGAACTGTGGTTTGGTGCTAAACCTAAGTTGTCGTTTCTTAAAGTTTGGGGATGCGAAGCTTACGTCAAGAAGTTGATGCCGGACAAGCTCGAACCCAAAGCGAAGAAATGCGTCTTCATAGGATACCCTAAGGAAACTATTGGGTATACCTTCTATCACAGAACCGAAGGCAAAGTGTTTGTCGCAAAGAACGGTTCCTTTCTTGAGAAGGAGTTTCTCTCGAAAGAAGTGAGTGAGAGGAAAGTAGAGCTAGACGAGGTTGTTTAACCTTCTCTTGAATTGGAGAGTAGCGCAGCACCTGAAATTGTTCCAGTGCCGCCTGCACCAACAATAGAGGAAGCTAATGACAAGGATCATGAAGCTTCGGACGATGCTGCTACTGAACGTCGCAGGTCGACAAGGTCGCGTGCCCCCCCTGAATGGTACGGCAACCCTGTCTTGACTGTCTTGCTAGTAGAAGACAGTGAACCTACGAACTATGAGGAAGCGATGATGAGCCCAGACTCTGAGAAATGGCTAGAAGCCATGAAATCCGAATTGGGATCCATGAGCGAAAACCAAGTATGGACTTTGGTGGACCCTCCTAGCGACCGAAAGGCCGTTGAGTGCAAATGGATTTTCAAGAAGAAAACGGACGCGGATGGTAATGTTACCGTCTATAAAGCACGGCTTGTCGCGAAAGGTTTTCGACAAGTTCAAGGTGTTGACTACGATGAGACTTTCTCTCCCGTAGCGATGTTTAAGTCCATTCGGATTTTATTAGCAATTGCTGCGTTTCATGATTATGAAATATGGCAGATGGATGTCAAGACTGCTTTCCTCAATGGCAACATTGATGAAGAGTTGTATATGATGCAACCCGAAGGTTTTGTCGATCCTAAGGATGCTAGTAAAGTATGCAAACTTCAGCGTTCCATTTATGGACTGAAGCAAGCATCTCGGAGTTGGAACCTTCGTTTTGATCAAGTGATCAAGAGCTTTGGATTTGTTCCAAATTGCTACGAAGCTTGTATCTACAAGAAAGTGAGTGGGAGCTCGGTGACGTTTCTGGTACTATATGTGGATGACATATTGATTATCGGAAATGACATCAACATGCTTAACGATGTGAAGAGTTATTTGAACAAGTGTTTTTCAATGAAAGACCTAGGTGAAGCTGCTTATATATTGGGCATCAAAATCTATAGAGATAGACAAAGACGCCTGATAGCTTTAAGCCAGAGTACATACCTAGACAAAGTTCTGAAAAGGTTCAGAATGGATAAGGCAAAGAAAGGTTCAGTGCCTATGTTGTCAGGTAAGATATTGAGAAAGGCTCAGTGTCCAGCTACGGTAAATGATAGGGAAGCTATGAGCAAAGTGCCTTATGCCTCGGCCATAGGTTCCATCATGTATGCCATGCTGTGTACTAGACCGGATGTGTCCAATGCTCTTAGTTTGACGAGCAGATATCAAAGTGATCCAGGAGTGGAACACTGGACAACCGTGAAGAACATCCTAAAGTACCTAAATAGAACTAAAGAAATGTTCTTAGTCTATGGGGGTGATGAACAGCTTGTCGTAAAAGGTTACGTCGATGCTAGTTTCGACACCGACAAGGATGATTCCAAATCTCAGACAGGATACGTTTATATTTTGAATGGAGGAGCTGTGAGCTGGAGAAGCTGCAAGCAAAGCGTGATCGCGGGATCTACAGTGGAAGTGGAATACATGGCTGCTGCAGAAGCGTCAAGTGAAGGAGTTTGGATCAGAAACTTCATCACTGAGCTTGGCGTGGTTCCAAGTGCATTGGACCCACTGGAGATATTGTGTGACAACACTGGCGCCATAGCACTCGCTAAGGAACCAAGATATCATCCAAAGACCAAGCATATCAACCGCAAGTTTCATATAATCCGAGATTATATAGCAGATGGAGATCTGAAGATTAGCAAAGTACATACGGATCTGAATGTCGCAGATCCATTGACTAAACCTCTTCCACGTGTAAAACATGATCAACACCTTAGTGCCATGGGTGTGAGATTGTTGCCAGATGTAAACTAGATTATTGACTCTAGTGCAAGTGGGAGACTGTTGGAATTATGCCCTAGAGGCAATAATAAAGATGTTATTATTATAATTCTTGTTCATGATAAAGTTTATATTCCATGCTAGAATTGTATTAAGCGGAAACTTTAATACTTGTGTGGTTTGTGAACAACACCGTGTCCCTAGTACGCCTCTATGGACTAGCTCATTGATCAATGATGGTTAAGGTTTCCTAACCATAGACATGAGTTGTCAATTGATAATGAGATCATATCATTGGAGAATGATATGATGGACAGACCCAAACTAAGCGAAGCAATTAGATCGTATCATCGTGTTCATCTTTGCGAAGCTTTTCCTATGTCAAATATTGTATTCCTTAGACCATGAGATAATACAACTCCCTGATATCGTAAGAAAGCTTTGAGGTCATCAAACGTCATCCTATGAGAGGGTGATTATAAAGGTGTCTCTCAGGTGATCGGAAAGTATCTGTTGGGTTGTATGTATCGAGATGGAATTTGTCCCTCCCAAGTCGGAGAGATATACTTCGGGCCCACTCGGTAATCGATATCAACACCGCTTGCAAGCATGTGGTTAAGGAGTTAATCACAAAGTGATATCGGATTACGGAACGAGTAAAGTACTTGCTGTGAACGAGATTGAACTAGGTATGACGGTACCGACGATCGAATCTCGGGCAAGTAAAATATCGCGTGACGAAGGGAATATATATATGGGATTGTTTGAATCCTGACATCGTGGTTCATCCGATATGATCATCGATGAATGTGTGGGAGTCAATATGGGTGCCCAGACCCCGCTGTTGATTATTGATAGAAGATCATGTCTGCATATTCTCGAACCCGCAGGGTCACACACTTAACGTGTCTCGACGCTAGGATAGATTGGATAATTGGTTTATGAATTTTTGTTCGGAGTCTCGGATGGGATCCGGGATATCACGAGAGGTTCCGGAATGGTCCGGAGAATAAGATTCATATAAGGCAGTGCAGTTTTTGGAGTTCGGAATTGTTCCGGGTTAATCGGTATTGTACCGGAAGCTTCTAGAACCTTTCGGAAGGGGACCAACGTGGCCCCACCTTCCGGGAGGGGGCAGGGGCCTATGAGGGAGTGTCCTGGCCGCATTGGGCCAGGGGCACAAGGCCCCATAGGGCCCAGCCGATCCTAGAGAGTTTAAATCGTTTAAACTAGAGATAGGGTTTCTAGAAGAGGGGAGAGTCCATGCCCCCCACTCCTTATCCTTTGGGCTTGGGGGAGGGGCTAGGGCTGCGCCCCCCTCTATATAAAGAGGGGTGGGGGCGCACCAACCCCACACACCTCTCCTCCAAACCCTAGCCGCCTTGCTAGCTTTCCTCTCTCCCTCCCGACTGTTTGTAGGCGAAGCCCTGCAGCAGAAATTCTCCACCATATACACCACGCCGTCGTGTTGTAGATCCAATCTATCTCTCCACCATACTTGCTGGTCCGAGGAAGGAGGAGACGTCGAGGTGCTGCACGTGTGCATCTCACGGAGGCACCGCCACTTGTGGTGCTAGATCGGATCGGATCGCGAGGAGGAGAAGCGAGTACGACTACATCACCCACGTTCCGACGAACGTTCCGTTGTGCGAATCTTCAAGGGTATGAAGATCTAATCCAATCTCTCTCGTTGTTTGCATCTCCTAGATTAGATCTTGGCTTTCCCGCTGTTCGCATCCGTAGAAAATTTTGATTTACTATGCAGCGAATCCCTTCAACTATCATGTACCTGCAGTTCAAATCTGACTCACTTCCTATTTGGCGGGAATTTATTTTTTTCACGAGGATGGACGAAAAGGTTTAAGATACCCCAGTTAAGACATTGTCCATGAAACATGATATAGTATTAGATGGACACGCGAGCTTCGCCTCGCCGACTACATGGCATTGTCACACGGCATGGCCTATGCGGTGTATTTGGTGGCGGTGAATTAGCTTTTTATGGGTGAACAATGGAGACGTTTATCATCTAAATTTTCTAGGTTAAAAATAATTTTCTAGGTTAAAATGGTGAACGTTAGAGGAAAGCAGCCATTTTTGGTCACATGTAGAGAAAACAAAGTTGGTGTACTTGCAAACGTTACAGGGATGATGCACAAGAGGTACACTATAGACAAATAGGATTCGCAGTAGACATGTATCATTAATACATACATGTAGTAGACTCGGCAACCACAATAATCACCAGGCACCAGTATAGTGCTAGCCAATTTGACAGCACACGTAGGACACATAGCAACGATGGTGCACACTGTCATCGGACATCAGTTTAGCACATCACACCGGTTAATAAAACCAAAGCAATCACTCTGTAAGGGTCATGACTAAGAGAGATCCAATTTATAGAGCCCATCACACTGACATAGACTCGCATAAGGATTTCTGTTTGGATTTCCGTGGAACATTTTATAAACTGAAAGCATATGCAAACATCTCACAGACAGACACATGATTATGATAGAACATAACATGAGAAGGCATGCCAAGTCTTTTAGCTTATAACAAAATATTGAGTACCACATTTGTCTTTTGGAGCCACCTACATAGTAAACTGGTAGCTAAATAAATATCCTATATGATAGCTTTAATAGGATGCATCGAAAAACTTGACCGTGCGTGACCTAGTCGTTCGCCTCCATGTGTGTTGTTGTAGGTATATACTTGTAAACCTGCCATTTTATATGGAGAAACAACACAAGATCAGTAGCCACAGTTATGAAGCACAATGGCCAAAGCATCATGCAAACTAAATGCTATTTAGAAGTTGGCTATAATTTTATACTATCGTACCTTATGGAGAGGCAGCTTCTCAGCCACTTCCTTGTGGTGCAACAATTGTGTGCTAGCCTGGACGAAATATTCCTATACAGCAGAGTTTGATCTGCTTGTGTGGTGATAAGAGAGAAACAAGGAGAAAAAAATAACTACCAAAGAAGTTCTTAATTAATAGAGTGAGTTCCAGAGGAAACACAGTACCCCTTGTCTCGTAGAACATGCATTTAGCACTTACGAACAACTTTGTATTTGGCACTAATAAGCAACTGGACCATAATTCACAACAATTCACCTGTGACACGCCCCTTTTATATGCTTGCAGCTAACAACATACCTTTCCGGTACAAAAACACCGCACTCCATAATAGAAAGCAAGTGCAGTATTCATAACAACCTGTCTTAACTTAGAAACCAAAGAATAATTTTAACTCCTACAATGTAAATTCCGAACTTCAGAAGCTAAGCATCTCGAAATTATACATAACTGGCTGATAAAAAGAGAAGTGGGGTCTGACCTAGAATATAACCTTCCTACTTGTAGCTTTTCTTGAGTCAAGATCAAACCATCAAAGGCACAATCATTGAATTTCTGAAAGAATTTGTTAAAGGAAGTAGTCATTTAATGAGAGAAAACCAATAACATCCATTCGTACTTATTTTATTGAGCGAAAGGCGGTACACAAACTCTTGCTCTAAATTTTCTAGATAAAATTCAGAAACTAATGGAAGATGTTGTTAAGCAATTCAATTTAGTGGTAGAACGTGAGTATGAGTATTGCATGCTGGTGACCCAACATATTAAAGACATGGCAATAGCTCCAAACATCCAGGAACATTACTGATATGACATGCAGATTAACCTAGTGTACTAACCCACATCCAAAACAAATAAATTGATATGACAATTTCACTTCAAGGAAACATATGCTGCTACACTCTTAATACAAATCTCGCGAAGAAGTTCAGTCTCCTGATATGAACTAAGTTTAGTCATGAACCAAAGTTCAGTTTCTGGGTAGATTTATGTCTTATATCCATGCTTCCCCAAAAAGAGACCTCATGCGTTATAGAACAGAGCACTCACTTAATTCTGTAGTTATGATCAATAGACGATCTTTACATATTTAAGCAAATACTGCCATGAGTAACCAATGCTTGCAAGTACAAATATTGTCCTTAATCAGGTCTGGTAAAAAACTTATCCTTGAACCCCTAATATTTGTATTCATATGGTAGAAAAGAAACTTAAGTAAATGAGCTAGACATGAAACCAACATTAACTATTAGCATTTAGGCGAGAAACATGCATGCAGGAAAAGAAGAGAACAAAGCTTCGTATATCTATGTTTTTCATAATTATGTGCATGGATAGATAGACAACCACACCAAATTAAGATAGATAGTTTAGAAATGGATAGATAAATAAGAATACATGCCCATAACTGAGCGGTGCTGGACACAATGTAAACTGAAATGCTATAAACTGTCATCCCGTGTGCAACTCACATCTAAACCATATCGTGTACGTGAAAGGAATAGGTTAGTACAAAAAAGATACATTTAAATCAAATATAAACCTCTTAGTTATTACTCAGTGTCTGCTAATTTAGGACAACATGGAATTACTTATCAGGTTCAATGATATTATTGCTATTTAACCAATTAGTTTATTAGGAAATAATATGTACTATAAACCCCACAGTTGCTTTGGTACAAACAGTGACATGAATGAAAAATAGTTATTCCTAAGAAGGAAAATCAAAGTGAAGATGAGCTTGGTTGTTTGTATTGCTGGTACAGTTTAACAGAAACAAATCAGTCAAGATGAGAAAAAACAGAATAGATCGGTTGCAATGTACAAAAATTAAGAAGCACGTATGGTGAGACAAATTAGAAATACCAAACTGCTCACCAAGTCAATCAACTTTTGATTTACAGATCAAGTGATTTTGGCCACTCATTTCGATTTTTCTAGTACGCTACTGCTCAAGAACATGACCTAATGGTTTTCTTCTTCCCTTCACATCTACCAATTGAAAAGAGGCTAAAATGAGATGTAGCAGCAAGGTGGGAATGGTAGGACTTCTCTGCTTGTCTTCTCTCTGCAGTCTCCATCTAAAGCCAAAGAATATATTATGCCCAGTACTACTAAATGTAGTATGTAGTTGTATAGATAAAGGTCTTAGGGGAGCATCTAATATAGTAGTAGAAACTTTTTTGCCAAAATAAATAAATAAGCGGAGTTCAAATAACCAGTTAAGTAATGACCTGGTATAGTTGGCAATTCATTTTCTAAATGGCATACGGAGGCTGCAGCTGCACTTGCACTACATATGGAGCAATATCGAAGTCACTTTCAACATGCATTGGTTTATAGCAAACTCAAGTAAGGATATTCGGAGGTCGATTTGCATTGCCAAATATTTGCAAGAAGAGCCAGTCACCTTAGAAAACAATGTCCAGACAGCTAATCCAAAAATGGTATTCCCTCCGACCCATATTAATTGACTTGGATTTGTTAAAATTTCGATGAACCTATATACTAAATAGTGTCTAGATTCATTCAAATCTAGACAAATTTGAGTCAACTAATATGGGTCGGAGGGAGTACCCAAGTAAATCCAGTATGGGGGTATGGAGTTTTCTATGCAGCTTTGTTGGAAAAAATAAAACAATAAGATTTTGACTACTTAATGGAAATGAGATACGTTCGAAGGCACTGCTCATTTTATCAATAAGTGGCCTCACTCAATGGACTATCTGATATGTGTAATAATTCCATATCTTAGTCATGTTCTTCAAAAACAGAAACAGAACTCATGGCATAGTAAATAAGAGAAATGTACAGGATGTGTTCCGGAGGTAATGGAGAAATAATATGTATTGTTTGTCTCCACTCCACCGTAATTACTGTGAACACACAAGAACTACTTGATTCATAGACAACTGTACATAAATTGCATTACTTAGGAATGGTTACCTGCATCCCTCCCAGAAAATAATGTCTAGATTGGAACCTGACATGGTTTCTTCAAACACGCCGAATCAAATCAAATTTGTTGCCTTCGATCATCCAAATAACCTAGCAGCACATCAATCTGAGAAAAGAGCACAACCTGCAAAAAAATGGAGCGACATGGTTTCAGTAAAACAAATCAGGTAATCCTCCATCATTGGTTGCTTCGATAAGTTGGAACCACTTAAACAATGAGACTGTAGGTGCATGTTATGTTCATGGTTGGTATTTTAAAATCATCCGCAGATCAGTCAGAAACCATCCTCCGACAGTTTCACTGGCCCTTCTTCCCCCCTCCCCCCCTCCATATTGTTGTCATTTGGTCCCCAAAAATGAGACCAACAAACCATTAAATTGCTTGTCTATCAATTTTTCTCTTGAAATAGTGGATAGAACACATGGAGGCGCGTAAGACCATTGAGAAGGGGCCAGAGCATGGCCGCCAGAGAAGAAATCTTCCCTGATAGGAGGACATATTGCTTCTACAAATGATAAGATTATTTATAAACTACAAGGAAATAAGGTAAACCAATATTTCAAGCAACTAAAAGACTGCGCAATTAAAAAATCTTGAGCAAGTGCCAATGGGCATAGAACAAATGTAGAGGGTTCAGAAGGGGAACAAAAGAAAAACAGTTCTAAAATCAGACACACCGGGATATTATTTAAGAAAAAGGCAGATAATATACTGATATCCATGGATATTTTGATGCAGGACGTTTATGGTATAGAGTAGAATAACTGCATGTGGGGGAAATTATCTAAGTGAAAGAAAAATTATATTAAGAAGCCTACCTTTTAAAACTAAAAGGGAAGCTGCATGATGAAGAATCTGATAAAGGCTCCATTAGACGTAGTCTCAGACCAAGTTCATTAATCACCTTCATTGTCTGCACATCAAGAAAAAAACAAAGTAATTCAGTATTCCAACTTCCTTTACAATGTTGATGATGTACTCTCATGCATCACTATGTGATGTAAGCTTAGTTACAGAAACAATGCCAACTCAGCTTAATGAACAACTTAGCTACTCCTGGTGACCGATCAGCTTTTGTTCGTCCCAGGTGCATCTTCCTATCAACGATTGTTTACTCGCCCAAGGGAGTCGCCGGCCCTCTTGCTCCTGTTTGCCGAGGGAGAAGGGAGAAATTGTATGAGTAGTAATTCTGTTTGAGAATAACATCACACGGCCACCCTCATACAATTTATTCGAACAATTTATCAAATTCATAGTGTGCGCACAAATAATAAAACTATAATGGAAGTCCATATATAATAAACATCCCCTAGTAGGTCCATCATATTTCTGATCTGCATGTCATGCAATTTGATGTATAACAAAGAAACTTTTGTCTAGCTGTATGATAGAACAAAAATAGCAGGAGTTAATAGGTAGACCATCTTAACGGAGGTCCAAAAGTCCAACCTGATGCAAGACCTAAGCTGCTAGCATGCAGGACCAATCTTGGCCTTGGCTTCCCTGATGCAAATTTGTGTATTGGCAAAAACAGGTCGTACCTGGATACTGTGTGTGCTAACTCGTGGAGCTAGTTAAAATTGTGCACAAGGAAAGATGAACAAAGAAAGATTAGAACAAACATATATTGACGATCACCTCTGATCTGTATCCCCAGTCTAACTACAATCAAACAAAGGAAATCGAATTGAGCAGCCATAGCCCCAAAGTAACATCACAATAGAAGGACTAACGATGCACTATGCCTGCTTCTGCATAAGTAGAAAAGGAAATTAGAAAAAAGACAAACTCGCAACAGCAGAGAAAAAACAAAAGAATCATAGACACTACCATCAGACATATCAACAACAGGTCGCTTTCCAACCAAATTTCACGCACCTCAAAATAAGACTAACAAAACACCTGAAGCAAAAAAAAACTCAGGGCAACAGAGAGAAGAAAGTACGAACCGCTGGTAATGAACTGATCGACCGCGGGCTCGCCCATGAAGCTAGGACATGGAGGCCTACTCGGCCCTGGACGGGTACCAGAAGATAAACAACCACGGCGAGGAGGTAGCTCGATGCCACGAAGCCAGTGAAGGCGAAGAAAAGGAGGTCGGCCTCGCCGACGGCCGGCAGCACCACCCGCACTCATGGAGAACCTGCAGAAAGAAGGAAAACCAGATGGGATGAGAAGACACGCGAGAAAACATAGAATGAGAAATCGATAACATCAGAGAAGGTCAAACAAAATTTAAGGCAGAGCGAGTCGCAACTACCGAGCTTTCTGTCGGCGAGCCGTAATGGAAAGAGAAACAAAGGCAGGGCCCCGCCTTTTTTATGGATGCGGCCATCGGCGAGGGCAGTGGTGAGCACCGCAAGGACACATCAAAGATGATCCACCTACTTCTCCCCGCCGGCGCCGTTCCTCCCCTTCTACTATTTTCTGAGCTGATAGGGAGGAGACCACGGCAGGGATGCTCATGTGCCGAGATTCTTCCCGCTCGCTTGTCGTCTCGGGAGATCAGATCTAGCGTCTCCTGAAGGGAGAAGGGGATGAGATGGAAGGGAGTCGGCGGCCACGAGAGGGAAAAGAGGAGAAAGCAGACGTGGGCATGTTCGGTTCCTGTGGCTCGGCGAATCCAAACAGTGGTGGAGCTTCGAGACTAAAAGGCCCCACGCCTCAGCCGCCACGACTCCGCGTCTCATCCACCGGCGGAAAAGCGGCACAAAACGTGGACTCACTGCTGACTCACCGGAATGAGGTTGTCGGGTGGCTTCCTGATGGGGAGGAGAGCGTCGACGGGGAAGAAGGCGGCGCGAAAGAGAAGAGAAGGCAGACGTCGGCGGCCGGAAACCCTAGAAAGGACGCTCAGGGGAAGAGAAGAAGAAAAGTAGAAAGGAGAAAATAAAAGGAACAGCCTTGCGGGGCTGGGTTTGGGGGTGCGAGGAGGTGCTGAGTGCCGCCCCTGGCCCATAGTCAGTGGTAACCAACGGCCTAACGCACGGCAGATGGCGCGAGAACTCTCGCTTTTGCTTAAGATTAAGCTATAGAATAATTTTACAAAAATGGGATGGTAGTATTTTGAAACTTCTATTTTGTGGTTGCTTCACGAAAATGGAAAACGTATTTTTTGTGCGACAAAAATGAAAACTTCCTCCCATACCATTGTTCACCATTCCAAAATGCACATGTATGCATAATATGAGCATATTATCATAAAGTATGATACGATTTTGGCCATAACATTCGACGTTTGGCCTGAAAGCCATGCAACTTCATACATGATAGCTCATTTATAATAACACTTTTCCAAGATATTTGTAAAATTCCAAATTTGTTATTTTTCGGATAGTATGTCATATAAAACAATGCATCGTGAATATTTTCCATTTTTCGATTTTCTGTGTACTTATGCCGATTTCAAAACATGGTCAAAAGAGTGACCGTCCTCGTCTAGTGGTCGAGTCCTGCAAAACTTTCAGTAGATCTCTAATGAAACAACATATTTTGAACCTAAAAATGATTTGTGCAAAAAAACATTAGCAAACTATCATGTACTTGTAGTTTAATCGTCACCCACTTCGTACCGATTCGACAAGAATTTGTCCTTTTATGAGGGGTGTATGGAAAGGTTTAAGATACCCCTGTTGGAAAATTGTCCATGAAACCTGGTCTAGTATTGTTTTTCAAAAAAGGGATGGTAGCATTTTGAAACTTTTATTTGGTGGTTGCTTCACAAAACAGCCCATTTTTTGCACCGGAAAAATAAAAATGGTTTTTTGTGCGATGAAAATGAAAACTTTCTCCAACAACATTGTTAGTCATTCCAATATGCACATGTGTGCACCATATGGGCAAATTATCACAAATGATGTCAAATTATGGACTATGGGGCCGACTTATGGTTTTGATGGCAGGAAACACTTCTTAACCTACTTCCTTGCAATTACATGTATTACAACGTATTTTTTTTTTGGAAAAAAGTATATATTAATATTATGGAGATACCAATTACACCCAGCATCTGCAACAACGCATGCCCTAGTGGCCTTAAGGTTTAGAAAAAAAGAAAAGCCCCGCTATAGAGAACTATTCTTCAAAGCAACGATACATACACCACCAGAACAACACTAGTAGTCCTCCACTCTAATAAAAACGCCTTCAAGAAGGAAACAGTGCACAAGCGTCGTCGTTGCCCGATCAAAGATCATAGGTTTTCACCCTGGAGAAAGACCTCGCTCGCAAAATGATGCCTTCAACAAGGTCATTGCCATACACAACTGGTTAAGGTCAGACTTTGGATTTCACCATACAAGGTAAGACTAGGAACTTCTCCTGTGCTGTCCCTCCCCCCACACAAACAGTCGCTACTGCGAGTCACAGATCATGCAACCAGTTCGTTGTCGCCACAAAGACTCAAATTACCATCGATGCCCTCATGTTTCTGCTTTCCTAATATTCTCCGCATCTGACTTCACCATGGCTCATTGAATGACACTTGGTGGGAACAAGCAGCAGAGCTTCGCAACGCTCCCGCTGATGACCCACAAGTATAGGGGGTGTATCGTAGTACTTTCGATAAATAGGAGTGTCGATCCTAACGACGAGCAGAAGGTTTTGACTAGTGGTATGGAGCCAGAATTCTCTATAAATATTTAGCAAACGGATTTTTAGGTTTTTTTGATAAAGCAAATAAATAAAGTGCAAGTAAATAGAGACAACAAATAATTGCAGCAAGTGGTCCAATCCTTTCTTAGCAAAGGATAAGACGAAGAAAATATTAATGATGACCAAACATTCTCGAGGACACATGGGAATACTGTCAAGTGCTTTCATTTCATATAGCTGATTAATCTTCTTTGGTTTTATAAGTGTTGTGTGGGTGAACCTGTGCTAATGTACCGACCTTATTTAGACTAATACATACTTGTGATTAAACCCCTTGCAAGCATTTGCAACTATAAGAAAGCAATTAAGATAAAAACCTAACCACAACCTTAAATTCTGAGATCCTACACTTCCTTGTGCAATGGTTTTCTAACGGGGGTTCAGGTTTATGTCACTCCGGCAACCCCATAATTAGTAGCCAAATACACAATGCATTCCCCTAGGCCCATAAATGGTGAAGTATCATGTAGTCAATGTTTACATGACACCACTAGAAGAATAGCACCACAACTTAAATATTAAACCATTGAATAATACCTCAACATAATTCCACTACTAACAACATGACTTCTCCCATGTCCTCAAGAACTAAACGAACTACTTACGAGACATCATATGGATAGAGATCAGAGATGATATAATGATGGATAACAATCTGAACATAGACAATAATTCAATGGTTACACTCACAAGCATCAACTACAATAGTAATCAACACCGGAAAAATTTCCCCTAAGAATTATGCAAGATTCAACACAATTGTTACAGCAGGATGGAGTGGAGATGATGGTGCTGGTGGAGATGATGGTGTGGATATGATGATGATGATCCCGATGAATTCTAGCTTGATGATGGTGTTGATGGCGACGATCTCTCCTCTCCGGGAAGGAATTTCCTTGGCAGAAATCTGTCTGCTGGAGAGCTCCTTCTCTCTCGGTGTTTTCTGCCCCGCAGAGGCAGTGGAATATTTCTATGGTAGCCCCCTCGTTTTAGGGTTTCGAGGAGAAGATATAGGCGAGAGGGCGAAGCCAAAGGTGGGACAGGGTGGCCACACCCCCTGTAGGCGCGGCCTAGGGTGGCCCGCGCCTGGGTGGGTGGGTGGGCCCTCTATGGCCCAACTCCGCCTCCCATTCTGTCTTCCTTTCATCTTCTGGGAAAATATAATTTTCTGTAGTTTTTCTGGTATTTTTCTGATCTTCGCGAAATTACATCAGAACACCGCTTTTTTCATCAAAATCCTGACTCCGGCAGTTCATCCTCCAAGAACCATCCAACATGCAAAAACAGATAAAAATATATAAGTATCACCTCTTAATATGAAATATATCAATGAATAGAGGCAAATTATGATATAGAATGGTGATACAAATTGGACGTATCACCCGCTGAAACCAAACGGCCAAAAAAATATGGGCACACACGACCGAATACCTTCATATCCAACAATCTCCAGGCCTGATGCGCCCATGGGAGTTCGCCGGCGGAGCCTTCCGGAACTCGACACTCCAGCCAGATCATCGAGGGCAAGCATCAAGCAGATCTTCTTCTTCGTGCTGGAAGAACCCTATGACCGCCTCCATTATTTGGGCCGAACTAGCAGTCCCCACACCGCTGGCGGTTACCGACAATCGAAACAAGCGGGTCAGCCATTAGCCCTTTCGAGCCCATGGCCGAACCTAGAGACTGAGTCGACGCTGGGAGCAGCACCACCGCAGGTCAGCCGCCGCCTCCAGGACCACACCAGATCCCATTCTGCTCTTACGCGCCTCCCATTCAAGCCGCCAGCCTGCGTCGCTGGAGCGCCATCGCCCGCAACCCGGATCCACCGGCATAGCCCCAAGGTGCCTACCCCGCGCGAAGGAGATCAACGGAGGCCGCGCAAACCGCATGTCACCTTCGGTAACCAAGGTGTGGCCGCCACCGCCGACCGGAAAGAGGGCGCGACGGCAGCGGCCGACCGGAGGGAGAGAGTCCGACAACGGTCTGCTAGGGTTTGGAGGTGGGTGCCCCAGAGCTGACTCACGCGAGTGACCCGGGGCGGCTAGGGAAGTACCGTATTCATGTATTACAACGTATCACCAAGCAGAAAACCTTAGGTTAAAGGCATGACATTTTGATGCACATTCCAATCAGCAGGTGAGCATCGAGTAGTACCTTCACCGTCATGTCGTACAAAAAAGTGTTCTGATTTTGATGAGAAATATAGGTGATTGCTTGTATAATTCCCTTGTGCTCCAGTGACCCTCATGGAATTATCTCCGTATTGTAAAATTTTGCAAAAATTGGTACTACAAGCTAGCTAGCACATAGACATGGACGTGGGGAGATGAGAAGATGAAGCTTTCCCATAAACTAAGACCATGCCCTATATGTACCAAAGGCGGACCGTAGAGCTGCATGGTTCAGTTCAAGTGGAGCATCAACTCAAACCACCTGACAAGAAAAACAAACCAAATTGTTAGTTCGGTTCAAAAAGCAAACTATGTCAGCTTGGCCTATTTTACAAGAGAAGGAGAAGAGAGACTACATTAAAAAGTAGACATATATAAAGCTATGGATTTGCTAATTCTCATGCGCTTGAAAACTTTTTAAGTCTCAATCGTCTCTTTTACCATTCAATTTACCTCGTGATTCGTGCAAAGTAAAAGTTATGCATAAATTATAACTTAGGTGTAACTGAGAATTTAATGAGTTGCAACAGAGAATTAGTATAAATCTTATAAGTTATAACTAGGTTGCAACTAAGAATTAGCAGAAATATTATGATAACATCAGCGACTTAAACATAAAAAATTCTCAAACGCCTAAGACCTAGACACTAAACCTGAGTCCATTAATATGGATTGGAGGGAGTAACTCAAGTTATTGTTTCTTCTGCTATTGGTGTGAACCGGCTACTATATCTTGGCAGAACTAGCATTATCTGAACTATGGATGTTTTCTCCGCTTATGTAGGTTATGGCCGTATGGGTTATCTATTTATGCTAATTCCATAAGATTTTTAAATAGAATTGTTTAAAACATGTTTATAAAATTGTTCCTGACATGATCTCGATACGCGGTCCAAGCCAACTAGAAACTAGAGAACGACTCTTCCAGCCTTATAGCCTTGGTGAAATCCTAAGGAGCTCTAAGCTCCCTGCTTTTGAAGGCCTAGGATCGCTCGGGCCGCCCCCGCTGGCTTTGGCCCATGTGGCGGTTGGATACCGCTTCGCCGCTGGTTTGTTTGGGGTCACGTGGGCTTTCACTGTTTTGGATGTCGGTTCAGTGTTTGACGAGGAGATGCACACGGCAACGCGTTTTTTTAAATAATACGAATTAATTATTTAATTTGAGTTCTATTATGCGTTTTTTCGAAATTCCAGATCTAACGCTTTGTCGGCCAGGGGCAAGCCGACTGGGCCAATCGGCCAGGCCCTGGCCGACTGCAGTGCAATCGTCCAGCAGCCAGCTGACAGCAGGTCGGCCAGTGGGGCCGCGGGACCCACAACGGTCGACAGGTCCAGTCGGCCAGGCGCAGGCCGACTGCCCAATCGGCCAGGCCCACGCCGACTGGGGGCAGATAAGGGCGACGCCGTGCCGCGCGGGCAGGCGCGGTCTTCTTCTCCACGCGACCTGCTCGCCTGCCTCTCTCTCCCCTCGTGTTCTTCGTTTCCAGCCATCGTTTTGCTCAGATTTTGCTCGATTTGACCACAAAAACTTCAATCCAAAACCATTAGAGAGGGAGTGGAAGCCCGATCTACGGATGGGTTAGCTCATGGCTTGATTTGGTGTTGGTTTGTTGGAGGAACGGTGGTGGAGCTGTGGTGAAGCAATGGCAATGGTGGTGGAGCTGTGGTGGAGGAGCTGAGGCTGTGGTGGTGGAGCAGTGTTCGAGCTGTGTTGGTGGTAACTTCTCTCGCTTCAAGGGTAAACTCTAATCCCTCGATAATCAATGGATATTGTATATGGTTGCGTACGTTCGTCGTATGGTTAGTCTATTAGAATATTTGGCTAGTTGATTAGTAAAAATTTGGCCGGTGGATTAGTAGCAATATTTGACCGATGGGTTAGGCACAAAAATTTGGCCGATGGATTAGTAGCAATATTTGACCGGTAGCAATAATATCATATTTTTTAGAATATTTGCAAGCATTGCCCAAAGTTATACGCGTTGTCGATAATTAATTGATTAAGTTGTTTATTTTATATCAGCAGAGATGACCAATTTAGTGAAGTTCGTGTTTTATTACGGTCATGGGAATGTTCGAACAAATGACTTTGGAGCAGATCTGGGAGAGTTTATGTGTACACAGTTAGATTTGACTGCCCCTCAAACGTGGAGTGTTAGTCAGTTGAAGGAATGGTTGACAGGATGTTTAGGCTATAACATCGAGACGTACACCGTCAGCGTGCAAGCATTATGGACAAAGTCAAGAAAAAATATTTTCTGGACTTTAAGGCATGTAGATACAGACAGAGACTGGTTTAAGTGGTTAAAAGGCTGCGAAGATAGGCATGTAAACCCTCGCGCATTAGTGCTTCCTGTCTTGAAGGAGATCGATGGTGGACATGTTTCGCGCCATAGTGTTGATTCAAGTTACGGGATGTACTCTATGTCCAGTGCTGGAGGCGGTGGTTATGAATCGGGGCAGAGCAGTGAGATATGAGGAGGAGGAGGCGGTGGTTATGAATCGGGGCAGAGCAGTCAGGCCGGAGGTAAAGAAGACTATAGTGGAGAGGCAGATGCGGACGAGGAAGATGGAGGCATGCAGAACATGATGGAAGAGGAGGATTACATGGATGGCGAGAGTGGTGATTCTGATGACCCTGATGATTCTGATGGAGAAGGCAATGGTGGAGAGGACATGCCGATTCCTGCTTCATGGAATCAAAACATGTCAACCGGAATGACCGTTGATGATGGTCATGATTCTGCGTGGGAATATCACAACAACAGAATTGCCTAGGGTGCCAGATATCAAGACAAGCAACATTTGCAAGATGCAGTCGTTGCTTGGGCAATGTCAACACACAGGGTTTTGAAAACAACCGTGTCCTCTAAGAAATACTTGACAATGGAATGCGTGGATATAAATTGTCCAGGCAGGGTGCATGCCTATGTCCCTGCGTATGACACAACTTGGTTGGTGAGCGACTATGTGCAGCACACATGTAAGCTACACAATGTTCCTAAAGATCATCTTAACCTCTCCTCCACACTTCTAGCTCGGCTGCTTTACACGGACTTAGTAGAGTGCAAAGCCTTGACAGTACCCAGTATACAGAAGAAAGTAAAGACCGGTTTAAGTACTCCATTTCGTATGGCAAGGCTTGGAGGGCAAAGCAAAGGGCTCTTGAGGAGAGGTTTGGTTCGTTTAGAGACGCGTACGACTCCGTGGTCCGACAACTTCAGACACTGCAGGATAGAAACCCAGGCACCTATGTCGACATACAATATTATGTGATACCCGAGGATCCATCCGTGAAGGTGCTTCATCGAGTGTTCTTCTCTTTTGTTGTATGCATCCAAGCTTTCACTTATTGTCGTCCAGTGATATGTGTAGACGGTATTTTTCTAACTGGCAAGTACAAGGGTCAGATCCTTACCGCCATTGGTCAAGACGGCAACAATCAGATTGTCCCACTCGCATTTTCTTTCGTGGAGGGCGAAAACACTGAAAGTTGGACATGGTTCTTCAGGCAGCTCAAAATAGCAGTTGTCAAAGACAAGCCCAATGTGTGCATCATTCATGATAGGCATGCAGGTATACTCAATGCCGTAAAACGGCTGACACAGCCAGGGCCAGAAGAGAAAACACCTTGGCTTGACATGCAAAGCCAGTGGTGCATGCGCCATTTGGGTGCTAATTTCTTCTCACAATTCAGAAACAAGAACCTCATGAATCTATTCAAAAAATTGTGCAAGCAGAACCAAGAATGGAAGCACGATTTCATACGTGCAAAGCTCGATGAATTTACTCAGAAACATGTGAGGGCAAGGAAAGCTGCGCAAAACGCAGCCGTAGCTGCACATCAAGCTACTGGAGCTGCCCCTGTGGAGAAAGATCCTGTAAGGCTTTGTGACTTGCCTGGATTTGATCCACCTGGTACAAGGAGAAGGCTCGGCAGATCGATCAAGAACTTCCAACAGTGGATAGAGCACGAGCCTTTGGAGAGGTGGTCTTTGCTACACGATACACATGGAGCTAGGTATGGTGTCATGACTACAAACCTAGCTGAGTCATATAACTTTGTCCTCAGAGGTAACAGGGCACTTCCACTGACAGCTATAGTCGAAGGTATTCTGTATGGCACGATTTCATATTTTAGAACCAGACGACAGGGTGCTCAGATGCATATCATGAACAATCCGAACACCCGCTTCTGTGAAAAGGTTATGAGGTACATGGATAAGAAGATGGCGAAGTGTATGTCACACATCGTCGTGTGCATAGGTAATGAGGACAGAAGGTTTGAGGTGCGGCTAGCCACCGATAAGTTTGGGTGTGGTAATGAACTGAGAACGCATGAGGTGAAGATCGGTAATGAGCAATGGCCAACCTGCGAGTGCACCTGCAACAAACCAAAGTTGCTTCACCTGCCTTGCTCTCATGTGCTTGCTGCTTGTCGGCAGCTAGGGTTGGACGCCCTAT
The DNA here is from genome assembly GCA_916181665.1 of Avena sativa. Classification (NCBI taxonomy): domain Eukaryota; kingdom Viridiplantae; phylum Streptophyta; class Magnoliopsida; order Poales; family Poaceae; genus Avena; species Avena sativa. The sequence goes on from OV702280.1 coordinate 325,262,834, forward strand.
CGTTCGTGTCTCCCTACTACCTGAAAGAATCTGTGGTCAATACTTGGACGGGTGAGATGTCAGGATTTCGAGTAATGGGTAATTTCAACACCGTGAACCCTGGTGAAAGGAAGTACATCCCACACCCTGCTCTAATGCGAATAAGCAGAGGCAGACGCCAGTGTAGACGCATCCGGAATGACATGGACGAATCAGAAGCTGGCGGCCCAACTCGGCAGTGTTTTCTATGCAATGAATTTGGTCACAGGGATACTCATTGTCCCACTTTCGGTACAGGCGGCACACCTACGCGAGGACGGGGTGCGCGAGGTCGAAGAGGTAGAGGACGCGGGTGAAACTATGTGGCGAACTATGTTTGATGTTGTAATATGTGGCGAACTATGTTTTATGTTGTAATATGTGTCGAACTATGTTTTATGTTGTAATATGTGGCGAACTATGTTTTATGTTGTAATATGTGGCGAACTATGTTTTATGTTGTAATATGCAAATGCTTATGTTAATTTTTAAATTGTTCAGAAATGGCGAGAAGATACAGGTTGCTCGATCCAGACATTGAAAAGAAGCATCGGGCTAGAATTTTGGAGGATGACCCCCACTCACTTGAGCCTTTGGTCACTCGCACACCGAATGTTAACTGGAGGATACACCCCGCGTGGGTTCCTAGGTACGATTTAATCATGAATTATATGAGTATTTTTGGGTTGCGATACATGATTGATCACGTTTTTGGTCATGCAGGTTGAAGTGGGCTGGGCTTTTACCTTTTGTTCGCTTGGTTGAGGGCACTGCAGACTCTACACGCCTACTATATGACCACTCGTTGCTCACATGCTTGGTCGACCGTTGGAGGCCCGAGACCCACACTTTTCACTTTCGCTGGGGAGAGATGGCTCCTACTCTCCAGGACGTGTCATGCCTGTTGGGACTTCCTTTGGTTGGACAGCCCATTGGACCGCTACAGGCACCGGCGGGTTGGCAACAGGATATGACACAGCGATTCCAGGGTATTACTAGACCATTGGAGTATGAAGAACACGGGCCCAAGTTCGACTGGTTACTAGGATGTCAGGTGTGTTTGCTAACTTCTTTTTCATCTGTTTGCTACACATTACTGGCTACTGGTTACTTATCGAACCATATTTCATTAATGCAGATCCAACAGCTAGGCTATCCAGAGACTCAGTTGACAGAGGCACAAATCACTCGGTCCTTGGAGGCATACATACTTTGGCTTCTCGGTAAGGTGATGTTCACCGAGAACCATGTCACCACTATCACCGCTCGCTACATCCCTATCGCATTGGAGATCGCCAATGCAACTAGCGCTGACATGATTATACAGAGGAGTTGGGGTTCTGCGGTCTTAGCGGCCACGTACCGAGGTATGTGCAGTGGTTGCCAACGGAGGGCGCCGAAGTCAGGCCTGCTTGGATGCCCACTACTGTTGCAGCTTTGGTCCTGGGAGCGGTTTCCTATTGGCCGGCCGGACGTTATGGTTGAGACGCCTTACCCTACAGCTACTTTGGGCGACCCTCTGACTGGACTGTTGGATCCAGATCCAGACCACATTGACTTGCCTACTTTCGGTTCAGTTTGGACACATCGCCAGGTATGTGCAAAGTTACTTGTTACATTCATTATTTAGTTGACATAACCTATGCATGGAGCTAACAAATTATTATTCACAGAGACGCTTTTCTCACAATCAGGTGAGGGGTTACTACCCCGCACTGTCCGAGCAGTTTGACGTACTGCTAGCGAGTTCGGTGATATGGGAGCCCTACGGTAATGAAGCTGTCACTGCTAGATTCCAGAGGGATGGGGACACCGCACAAATGTCTTTACTATGCGCCAGGGACGAGCCGTATTGGCTCACAAAATCGAAGATCATCTTCGACATGCAGGCAGAGGAGATGAGCCTACATAGAGTAATGAGGCAGTTTGGTCTTCGCCAGTTGGCTGATCCTCGTCCTACGGAGAGCGCCATTCCTTCAGTCGTACACACGTATGTTTCATTTACACATTACTTCCATATTAACATGATTTATTGACATGACACTAACCATGTTAAATGTTAGGTTGTCGAGGAAGGGAAGTAGCAAGACCGCCACGTGTTGGCTATACAGGGTTGGGGTGTACGTTCAAGAGTGGGACACCGCTACAGCCCGAGTCTGGGACTCGAACGACGCGTTTGACATGGAAGAGTTCAACAGGTACTTGGATAGCTACATGAGCGCCACACGACTACGCATCACGCAGCAATCTCACCCAGAGGAGATGCCGGTCGCGGCTACTTGGGATAGTTATCCGAGCCAGTCGACTGTGGGCAGCAGACAACACGCGGTATGTTCTTCATCTAATGCACCTATTTATTACATAGTTTTCCATCTATATATGGCGAACCTTGTGGTGTCTCTTGCAGGCACAGCTGTTAGTCGATCTTGAGACGGAGAGTGCTGAGTACAGACGCTCTCTTTCGTCCGGACCCCTACTTATTCACCGGCAGGACCAGGAGACCTGGCTGAGTCGCCTGGAGGAGAAGATACGACGTATCTACGGGGTTATCACGTGCACCCGCCCTTCGGACATTGCTCACCACCCGGCACCACTTCGTCATCCGCGGCACTCGACGCACCACCAGTAGCAGCAGCCACCCTCGCCCCTACGACAGGCTCCCCGTCCACGGCTTACACCACAGACGGCTCCGAGACCTCCTCCCCCAGACCAGGCTGGAGGTTCGACGTGGCATCAGCAGTCTTCTTTCGACTGTTGGCAGCAGCAGCAGCCACCTTTGCACGATGGAGGTTCGTCGTGGCAGCACCAGCAGCAGGAGCCACCTTTGCACGATGGAGGTTCGTCGTGGCAGCACCAGCAGCAGGAGCCTTGGGGTCACCCTCCCATGCCAAACTACGGGTTTCGCCCACATCCACAGCCACAGGGTATGTATCTTACAAGATAAGCGTCGAGGCTCAGTTCATGTCAAGTTCTTACATACTTTGTTTTTATGTGCAGGAGCATTCGGAATGCAGGGGTCTATGCCTGGCTATCAGTCGTCTGTGTCCGGATCCGCCTGGACTGATCAGGACGTTGATCATAGCACTCAGGATTTCATGACGCAGAGCAGTTGGCTGAACATTTTTCAGACTCCTGCACCTGACCCCACACAGGAGACTCAGTACGATGAGCACGGGTCGGTGATTCCTCCCCGACAGGTTCGGCCGCCCCACAGGTTCGGTTGGACGACGCCTCCTAACCCACCACCCGAGCGTTGCGGCAGACGACGTCGCTGAGACATATATTTATCTATGTATGAGACATATATTTATCTATGTATGAGACATGTCTATCTATGCATGAGACATCTACTTATGTATGAGACATATATCTACCTATATATATGAGACATCATTCTATCATTTCACGATTTTTATTGCAACACAGTTCAACATAACTTGCAACACAGTTCAACATAACTTGCGGTACATAAATAAGAGTCCTATCAATCCCTAGCATGATGCCTTTCCCTTTCCCTTCGATGATGCCTCGCCCTTTCCCTTAGACGATCCCTCACACTTGCTCTTCTTGGCCTGCTCTTTCTTCTTCTCCTGCCTCTTGTCCCACTCAGCTCTCGCCTTGCTTCCAACGGGTGGCGGCATGAAGATATCATCCTCATCTTCGCTCTCTTCTATGTAGGCCCTACGTGCCATAGCCTGCTTCGTCATGTCAGCTTGACTCTTCTTGGCCTGCTCTTTCTTCTTCTCCTGCCTCTTGTCCCACTCAATTCTTGCCTTGCTTCCAACGGGTGGCGGCATGAAGATATCATCCTCATCTTCGCTATCTTCTATCCAGGACCAAGGTGCATTAGCCACCTCCATCATGCGAGCTTCACTCTTGAAGGTGAGCTTGTCCCACCTTGCCTTGATCCTGAGAAGCTCTGCTCGTACCTGATTTGGGGTCTTCAGTTTCCACCCTCTTAGATAAAGTGACTTACCAAGTGTAACGAGAGCATCATGGTTCGATACCAACGTATCCCAGCCGGCTGGTTTATCGCCTATCTCAACAGTTCTGGCTATGAAGAAAAGCCCAATGGACATATCTACAGGCCAGGGAGACGCGTCGGTCATAGTGGAGAGGAGTGGAGGGAAATACGAGAGCAAGAGGAGAGGAGGGAAATGAGAGAGTAAGAGGAGGAAGAGAAGAACTGGTAAAGGATACATCTCGTTGCCCGGATTTATAGAGGCACCGAAGCGAATAGGCGGGAAGTAGTGGCGGGAAAAAAAGGGCGGGAAGTAGTGGCGGGAACAAAGGGAGGGAAGTACTAGCGGGAAAAATCGGCGCGATGGCGGAAAAAATCGGCGCGAAGGATTGGCGAGAAAAACAGCGGCGGAAGATTAGGGCTGCATTGATCATGCAAGATTTTGTTAGGGGCAGGACGATTAGGCAATCGGTCTAGGTCTAGCCGATTGCACTAATCGGCCTGGGCCAGACCGACTGGGCCAATCGGCTTGCTCCTGGCCGACTGCATGTGTGGGACAGGGCCGACTGCATGGTGCCACATGCAGTCGGCCAGGGTCTGGCCGATTGGCCCAGTCGGCTTGTCCCTGGCCGGCAAAGCACTAGATCTGGAATTTCGAAAAAACGCATAATAAAACTCAAATTAAATAATTAATTCGTATTATTTAAAAAAAATTCGCCACGGCAACGGCACTACCACACCGCCACCGGCCCACCATCTATCTTCCTCTTCCCAGCACCATCACATTGGAGCCTGGAGGATATGGCAGCGAGCAGCCGCAAGAGGACCCACGAGCGGCACATAGTTCTCTCTCCCGCCCGCGAGGACGCATGCTCGGTGGTCCTCCAGCCATCATGGACGAGCCAGCAGCATGTGGAGGGGAGCACGGATGAGCCGGCGGCCGGAGATGGCGGTCGTGGCGACGGTGCCGCAGGGCGACGACCCCTGCCTTGTGGTCGCCAACACCTACCGCACGGCGAGGTCATGGACTACTTCCGCACTCCCGCTCGACCACAACGCCCTCTTTTGGTGCTCCTCCCGCCGCGCCGCCGATCGCCCCGTCAGCGTCGACCACGCCAGTGACCTGCCCGGCTCGGGCTTCTCCTTCCCCTACGCCGTCGCTCGCGAACAACGGTGAGACAGCCTGGAACATGCGCGCCGCCGCCAGTTGCCCCAGCTGGCTGTTTCGGTTCATGCGCGACTAGATCCAGAGGTCACCACACAGAGTTGCCCCTAATTTCGAAATTTCTATTTCTAACCCATTTTCTTTCTTTTAATGCATCGGTGCCAAAACACTAGATGAGTACATGAACTGGAGTGATTTAAACTTCTTCACAAGATGCTACACACACAGAGGAGGCTAAGGTTCCAGAGCCCATAGTTGATTAATCAATATAGATCTGAAGAGGACTTTGCGAGAGATGTAAACTTCTTCATAAGCTGCGATAAACATAAGAGGCTTTAATTGCTGCAGCACAATTATCATATCAGTATATCAGGTTTGGATCGCACCATAATTTTAATTAATCTGACGGATCAGTAATATTTTTCTGTGTAATATCGTGTTTATACCAATTCTGGAGCAACAATTAACTGTTTCATAATAGGAATCTGTATTATTTTTTTAATCTCCGGTGATTTCTTTGATCTGCGGTGTTCACTTATGTGTAGCATCAATCTTATTACAATTTGATCTAAATTTTGGGCAGACAAGGGGCTTCCAATGGTGACATGCCATGATTTGATTATCCATTATCAAAGGGTTAATAATCCTAATTATTGTTATGCTCCATGATTCCATTTGCTCTAGATTTCAGCTAGAATTATTATAAATTACATAAGTTTTATAGTACTGCTGTTTAACCACTAAGGTTGTCCTTGTGTGTAAACAATAATTAAATTTCAAAATCCCGAAATGTAAAGTTTATGTTCTGCTTGACGTTTGATTGACTCCACACATGCATGGTGATTAGGACTCCTACTAGAAGGGAAACCTTTTTTTCTTTTTGCGAATGACTAGAAGAGAAACCTTAATTTCAGTTAGTAGATATGGTCATATAACAGTAATGTTTTCATCTTTTTAATGACAGTCGAGCCAATCTTTTGATTTGTTTCTGCAATGAGCATTTGATGTTGTCGCTATTTCTGCAGTGACCATTTCCAGCCCAACAAGGGTATTGACTTGATTGATGAAGCAGGGTTTTGTGTGTTGCGTTCAACTGGTTCATCTGGCACGTCAACTCCCACGACCCCCATAGCCTTAGGTACTTGCACTCAGGGGCCGTCAATATATGGTACGAGGTGGCACGCGGCACAACGATCGCCTTCAAGGACGTCGTGCGCGCCACTCCTACAGTGAACAGGTGAACCCCCTGCTACTCTTTGTTCTTCTCCACAACTTCCACCTTCATCTACTGTTCCAAACTTCTTATCGCAGAGTGATTTTGTTGAATAGCAGATGTTCGCGATGCTGGGGAAGAGAATAATTGTGATGTACCCTGAGGCGTTCGTGGCCTTGGTGCAGAATGGAGGGGAGTTCGTTGTCACTTCCCGGGATCATACCACTGCGGTTTCAACCATGGTGAGCACTGGTACCAGTTGGCATCGCTTAAAAGCCTCCGTTTATATGCTACATTTCTGTTTGATGCGTGCATTTGCAATTTTCATGTCCAATGCATGCCATAATATCTAACTTTCTATCTCAGATAAACGTAATTTGTTGTGGTAAACATAGGTTTGGTAGATGATTTTATAATCGCAATATCCACCCGATGCCAAATTTTTCTCCAAAAGTAGGCAAAGCATTTCGCTTCTGTTGGCCTTTCTAATAAGTACTAATTAAAGTTGAGTTGTTCACGATCTTCAAGGCGGGTGACATTCGCTTGTGTTATCCTTTCTGATTAGTAGTAAATACTAACTTGCATAAGGAAGAGAGAAGTTTGCAAAATAGTTGCACCTTCTTAATTGCTTCTACATTGTTAATTCTCAATTCAAAATGACACCCAATGGGAATGAAGATCAGATGGAATCAAATTGAAACGGTACTGGATTAAGATTTGAAGTCCAACTAAATCAATCAAATTCAAATCTTATGCGTGGATTAGTTGGGAGTCCAACTAAATCATTTTGAATTCCCAATGGATCAAATTCAAATCATATTGTTGAGCTCATTTTTTTTGCATCAATACCCTATTAGGAATGTATATAAGTTGATTGTTGTCGACTTATATGATTAATAGTGGATCAGTCTAGAGATTTATCCTACCACTGATGTACTTTTTTATCTTACAAATGCATAACTTTAGTTTCTGTGGCGAATCTCACAACTCAATTATGCATAGAGCAATGGTGATAATTAGTTTTCAGTGTGTGTTGCCTCTCATTGGTATGTTCTGATGCATACAATCATTTATAGAACTAACTTTTTCGTTGAAAGATGACAATCCAGGATATACCTGCAATAAAAAAATAATTGGTGGTTCCTTCCTGTGATCAATGTAGTTGCAATGCTTTGCAGGAAGGTAGCACATATCGTTGTTCCAACAAAAATTGTATAAATAACACGACTAGCATCAGGTAATTTACGTGTAGTCTTATATCGTTGACATTTTCTTACAGACTGGCTAGCATTAGGTAGAAGCTAGGTGTTATAGCTGCTAATAACGATGCATCGGTTGAAATGGCCATTTTGGAGATCTTGCTAAAAATATGCTTGGAAACCCTTGCGATGTGTTACTGGCAGAGTTTATGTCTAGAACGTTCAGCATGCAATTCTAAACTGCTGTTCTTATTGGACAGAGCTATGTTGTTGATGTGGCCACTCATGTTTTTATTCCGATAGAGACACTATCACTTTTCAGGTGTCTAAGTTGTATAATGAAGGTGGTTTAGTCCTCAAGCATAGTTTTATAAGACTTTCCTATTGCTGGTATGCTTGAGTGTGATACATGGATAATCTTTTGTCTTTGCAGTTTGGTTGGTCACATATAAGATGTGTATACGCGCATATACAGATATACTTTTCTGTTACTGAGAGACCACAACAAATAATCCTAGAAAAATCTGTTCAAGAAAGCGAAGTAGAGAACATGTGCATAGAACATATGAAGGACCTACTCCCTTGAAAATATCTAGGTGATAGAGATACATTTTTTTTCTCCTTCTTTATGGTATAGATCTATGGATCATTCATTATTCGTTGATAATTACATGTATTAAAGTATCAGGACACAAGCAAAAAAGACTTGGGAGACGATAGTCGATGGATCTGGCGTAGCAGATGCAGTAACTGCAAAACTCACAAAACCAATTGGTTTGCTCTTTGTTCCACACTGTTTTTTTCTTTAGGATGGAGTCTCGCCTAATGCTTCTAACTCTCTTCGTAATGCCCCCAATCTTTTTCGCGTGTTACAACAAAGGAGGTTACAACTCCAGAACAGCTATTCGCTAAAAGGATCACAGTTAGGACACCTAGTTACGTTACTGTTTATAATATTTTTATTAAACATATTTTGTACTCCTATTTTTGCTGGTATTAGGATGAAGTGAAGTATGAAAAGCTTGTGCCCAAGAGTCTGAATAAAGATGTTGTCGTTGCACCGATTGATGTTCCTCCCGCTCTGTGTTAAGTCTAATGGTTATATTCCTATTATTGAAGACCTCTCTGGCTTTGCAGAAGTTTGTTAGGTTGTCTATGCAAGGTAAGGCTAAACAAAATGATCATCTCAACAACGACAAAAAGTACTCCCTCCGTTCTAAAATATAAGATGTTTTAGCTTTGTGAAATGTATTTAGACTTATTTTATTATATAGGTTCACTTAGGTTCGGAGTGAATCTAGACATTAAAAAAAATCTAAATATATTTTTTTCACAAATTTAAAACATTTTATATTTTAAAACGAAGGAAGTAAGAAACTGCGCAGCAACGCGCGCAAGGTCCTTCTAGTTTAGATATATACCGAAGTGCAAGGTCCTTCTAGTTTAGATATATACCGAAGTGCAATGTTGAGAGAACTGATGGCATACGACGGTGGCAGACGCAGAAAAAAACTAGAGGGTGGGCACATTTCAAAATTTTCTTTTGCACTAATTTGCCTTTTGCTCTAGGGAGGAGCGGGCTAGTTGGCCTAGGGTTTGGGATTTTTTGTTATTTTTAGTGTAGTTTTCAAATTTTAGGCTGTTGAATGGGGTATATTGGTACAAATATCCACTATAAAAAGGGCAGTCCAACCTCCTTAGTTTTCACACTCAAACATCTCTCTCATACACTAGGCTAGCTGTGTATTATTTCTTATTCTTGAAGTTTTTATTTATATACAGGGCCGGTCCTTAGATGCCACGAGCAAAACTGCAGCTGGAGACCATCTATATTTTCCTAAAATTGAAAGTATTGCACTTAAAAATGAGAATGTTATTTATATTCTCAAAAAGTTTCAAAAATTATATATTACCATGTACTCCTTCCTATCCAAATTAATGGACTCGGATTTGTCCAGGTTCATATATATCTAGCACCGAGTCCATTAATTTGGATAGGAGGAAGTATGTATGCTTGTACAAACTGAAAAAACTAACAGAAAATAGAATAAAAGCTACATCGTGAAAAAAACATAGGTGCCTTAACAGCTCTAGTGGGCTAGGCACAAAATCAGCTTCCAGGTTCCTGATCGCACAAAAGCAAGAGAGAGGTAAACAATCAAACTTTGATCTGTGGTCTGTCTGTACCGTGGGCGTCGGCGTTTTACATCCATGCTAGGTCCCAGCTTTGGGCCCCTTGGTTCCAGGCGCCCGGCCAAGCGGCGAGCATCTCCGCGGCTGACGGCCTGAGTTGGCAGTACCGGCCGAAGGGGCTGCAGGGGTGTTGGGATGAGGCAGCGATCCGGCACCGGGAGACAGCGTCGGGCGGTAAGGGAGAGCCAGTGTCAGCCACCGGAGCTAGGAAACACCGATCAAGGCAATAGATTTAGGTCTCGCACTGGTTACATGCCCGTGCGTTACCACGGGATAACAAATTTTGCAAAGAAATGGTGATCAAAGCATCAGAATAACAAATTTTGAAAAGAAATGGTGATCAAAACATCGGGATAACAAATTTTGCAAATAAATGATGATCAAAACATCATGCATGAATCTGTAATCATAATGTATATACAAAATCGTGTGTACGAAAAATAGTTGACAATAGTCCCAAGATATCAAAAGTTTACTTCAACTTTAATGAGTCTCAAAAAACTATAATTCAGCATTGGTCCTTAAGAAAGCGAGGACTCCGGGTGATGATTCCTTATAAAAGTTCTATCTCATGGTGTGCTTAAAAATTCCTTAGTAGTAAGGTGCACATGCCTATGTGTGTTGATGCGTACATGTCACCTGGCAAGGTGTAGCATCCTCCCAGAAAGTGTTAAGATCAGCTAGTAATCATTCGGCCCACTTGTGTGCTAAGCTTCTTTGTTCACTGAAGGCTGAAGGGCACGAGCTGGCTTGATTGTATCCCAGGTATTCTGGTCATCGGCATTCTGTCTGATCGATCAGGTGATGTGCTCGATTAATAAAGCTCTCTAAATTCCCTGTAAAAAATAGGTGTAGCATCCTCTCTAGTAAACCATGACCGCATCGCTTTCTCAAAGAAAGTTCATTCGAAAAGGAATAAAATACACATTCCTCACAAATAGAATAAACTTAAATCGGTTCTCAAGATATAAAATGGGTATGAATGTTTAATCAATGGAAGGGAATGTGAATATGTGATAAGATGAAGATAAGATATGCAAATTCAACTCTTCATGCAATTTCTTCTTATTACAATACCAATTTGCATCATCATTTGTCTTAGAAGACAGACAAGAATTATTTACTATTGAAGCGCATTGTCCTTGACAAAGTCCACCAGGGAAAGGTCCATGAAGACATTGTGAGGGTCGTACTTAGACAAGCAGCAGACTTTCTCCTCACCCCTTAGTCTTGTCGAACTCAAGACCACCAACACGCCTTGTTCCCTCCGGGTAAATGTGCGCCTTCACAAATCTACAGAGTTCCTCGGGGTGACAAGCAAGCGGTCGCACCCGGGACGGCTCCAAGCTCCATCACGGGGACAATGCGATGTTGGCATATAGGTGGCCAGCGCTAAACTTGCCGTCGTAGGCGACAATCAAATATCTAGAGGGCTATTTACCAGTTTGTGCCAGCATAACTTCCATATCAGAAATATGTGAATTTAATCCAAACATTTGGACAATAACTATAGGCATATCCGTACATATTTCACAATTAAAAAAGATAGCTTAATTAATATGTCACATCATCAAAAACTGAAGTTGCTTGTCAGTAGACATTTAATTGCTAAAGATAATATCCTCCATTAGAATTATCCTCCAAAGCGCTTAATTGCTTTTACATCTTAGAAGATTTCTAGGCAAGGCAACTGAGTAATTTCTTGTTGAGTGATTTTTCTTCAAAAGCTTTGCTTGATTTCCTTCCGTCCTGAACGGTAGCCCCCGAAATTGATGTCATGCCGCCCCGGGAACTGGAAATCTATTCAGCTTGACAAAATGTTTCAGAACACAAGCTATTTAAGACTGCTCATAAATTCTTGTTTTAAGTTTAAATACCTGTTGCGCCTCCATTTTCTATAAGTGGTTGACTTGATACGTCTTCTTGCTGTAAATCCAAATTCTATGCACCAACTAGCATCAGAGTATCACACATGTTTCCTCTCACAATTGAAAATTCCATCACTTGTTCATCTGGCACGCCGTAGAAGAACTACAACAAGAACTACCACTTGTTGCCTACACCGCCGAACCAGCTCTGTTGCACAACCCGTGCTCGCAGCAGACTGCCGCCGACGAGCGTGGCCTCCACCGCGTTTCCCCGCCTCCCCATCTTTCCCGTCGACAGCGAGCGTGGCCTCACATGCGCGACCACGCCTCCCTACCCTCCTCTCCCCTCGTGCACAAGCTCTGACCGCTGCCGTCCATACGCAGGCAGAAACTACCTGTAGTTCTTCAGGGCGATTCGGTCGCCCATCGATTTGGTGTCACAGCAATGCTGACACGGTCATCGTCGATGCCCTCCTCTACTAAAAGAAGTCTAATGTGAGTGCATCTCAGAAATCAAACGAACTGAACAGGCACGCACATACATGTGCGTACATAGCACTATGTTCTCTATAACCTTGAATTTCCTCTCTGTTTTCAGGGACAAGAGGTACTGTCAGATTGATCGCAGGTCATCTATATGAGTTTCTGAATCAGCGGGAGTTTAATATGATCGATCATATTGGTCTTGCATGCGATGCTTTCTTTATATGTACTGGTAAGCAATTTGGTTTTTAACGGTAAAAATAATTCTCACCAAAGAAATCAAGTCCCATAAGTAGTGACTCTGATGCCTCCCTGGTATGTAAGGGAGGAGACCCAGATGTATTGACCTTGCAGATGATTGGAACAAAACCATATACAGGAGAAAATTAATACAAAAAGAACACTACAGATTTTCCGGTTAACGAGAATCTAAATTTGGAAAAAAGCCATTTGAAAGAATTTCCCCTTCTGCTATAATTACAGTGTTTTCAAGAAAGAAACCTGAAATGATTTTTTTTCTATGTTAAGGAAAGAGATGTGCTAGGTAATCTGTATGGTTCAAAAAGAACACCCGGATTCAAACAATTACCAAATTAAGAGAGACTGGGTGTGCGGATAAGGGGACGACGAAAACGACATCCCGGTTGACTCTTTAGACACCGCGATCAATCGGCATCTTCTCCCTACATTTCCTGGAGCAAACGTGTGCATGGGAGAGCACGAAGTAGTAAGGAATATAAATGGCAGGTAATTATGATGATTCCGTTAGAAAATAAATGGAAGTTGTTGCGATTCCGCTTATTATGGTGATTGATCTGTTTGAAAATCGGTGGAACTGGTGCGCTGCATGTAGCGTACTTTAAGATTTTGATTTCTTTTTGTTATAACTTTGATGCTCTTTTGGATCGTGTTTTCAAACATCTCTACTACTTTACTTGCAGATTTCTATCCTAAGTACTCTGAAGGTGGAGCCTGGAAAAAATGTCTAGCCACAACGTAAAAAACACAGACACTTGTCTGTTGCATATGCCCCTTTTAATGTAGTAGTATTTTATTTTTTTTGAACGAGAAAGGCCCGGAAGGGCCTAGTGCTGCTTCATTGAAAACTGTCGGTGGGATACATATAGGCAACAGGGCCCTATAAGAAAGAAAATTACATAAAGCCCCGGCATTTTGCACAGAGGACCTTGGGGGAAAGATAAAAAGCAATCGGCCCCTTCGTCCTCTTCTCCACCTTCGCGATCAGGACGGCCACCATCCCTCTCGCCAGGGACGCACCACTTGGGAGAGAGGGCGCACATCGCCGTCGAAGCTCCTGAGAAAGGCCTCCGCCTGGGAGGTTGAAAGGATGCCCTCACCGGCATCAGAATTGGCTGCCTTCTCAACCAGAAATCGCATCGGCAAGCAATGGCCTTTGCGTGATGAAGATCCTCTTCTAGCAGCAGATAGTCCCAACTGCATCTCCTACCCAACGCAGTTGTCGCTTCAACAGCCACCACTCCCCCGCCACCGAGGCCGGCCAAGTGGGGATGCAGAATCGAGAGCTCGCAAGAAAGGAGATGCCGACGCTTATTTTGAAGGAGGCTCACCGTCTCGCAGAAGCTCGCCGCCCTCCGCCACGGACACCCATCGATTTCCACCGACGTCAACGTCACGCCACCACGTCAACCTAGAGCACCTCCGCTCATCCCTGCAATCCACAGCACAACCTCCTCCCATCTCCCCCCCCCCCCCCCCCCCCCCCCCCCGCCACCACGGCCGGCCAGATCGAGAGAAACGAGGAGGAGGAGGCAATAGATCAAAGAGGAGCCACACACCAGAGCCCTTATTACGGAGATTCCGGTTGTGGAAGAGCTCGCCGCCTGCTCCAGCCATCGGAGCACCACGCCGCCGCCGTCCACCCTCCGGATGCGCCAGATCTGGGCTAAAAAACCCAGCGCCCTACTCCAACCTACTGGCATACCGCCAGGAAAACTACACCTACCACTACAGAGAGGGAGCCGAGCATCTCTCTCAATCCCGTCCCCAGCGGCGGCGCCGCCAGAGAAGAGACGAGAGAGAGCTCGGGGGGAACAGACGACTCTCAAAACGGTTTCCTCTCGTTTCGTGCGGGTTGTCAATGTTTTATTCAGGTATGACAGGGGTTAATGTAGTAGTAAGATGCTGCATTGTTTCTGAACACTTGCAATACGTTCTCTCATTCTCGGAGGTATAACAAAGAGACATAGACAGTAATACAATTCACACAGAAGGGTATGGGATAGAGGCACGAACCAGCTCCAAGGTAGGCTGCGTGCACTCTCAACAGAGACAATGGCGGCGGTCGCTGCGTCACCACGTTGTTGTGCACAGGCCTCATCTCGCTCCCAAGCTGCATCTCGCCACGCACGGGGTAGGTAACAACCAAAAACGAATTGTTGGCAGACTAACTGGATGGACAAGAGAGCAACGAAGATTCACGTCAGAGACCAGAGAGAAATCAAAGAAAAGCAAGGTTTCTAACCAGCAAAACAAATCAAGCCAGGGTTGAGAGCTGGCGGATATCTGGTTCAAGCATTGCAGAGAAGCCCGGAAATTGGGCTGGCTCTCCTCACTCGTTTCCTGGGATCAGACCACTCGTCATCTACTTTTGCCCAATATTTAGTTACTAAAAATAATATTTCCATGTTTAATGATGGGACACATATCAAAGAGCTTCTTATTTAAGGTATCAGAAGTAATATCTGATACAATATTTCATGAAAATTAATTGAGCACAAAGGAAGTCCAATTACTTGCCAGGTCAAAAATATTTTATTGAAGCATTGTGTGCCTCCAAAACTGCTTTCAGGTTCAGCATGGGCTCACCCATTCCAATAGACACTACATTTGTCACCCTGTCTTTAAACGACCCCTCTATGTCCAAGACCTGCAAACCAGAACAACATTCCATGACGCAAAAAAGGTAAAAACATGAGTTCATATTGTTTGTAATGATATTTAATCGCAAGGTGGCATGAAGCGTAGGTTGCCGGGGAGAACCTACTTGACGATCTCGTGTCCCATAAGGCTCCTCGCAAACCCTCCCTTCCTGAGGCGCAAAGTGGCATCATCAAGAAAACACCGAGCTCACTTAACCTGGGATAGCACCAAAAGCATTGGTTCCGAAGCACCTGTGTTGAAAAGCATGCAGTAAAATAATGATACTGATGCGCATAGAGATCAGATATAATGGAAACTTGTCAATCACCATGTCAAAAGATATCACAACATAACCAATAGTGCAACAGGAGGCTGGAGCTAGGTAAGCATTTGGTCAAATAAGTTTATTGATGGAAACTTGTCAATCACTAAGCCAAAAGATAGAACATAAATATGGATTTGATTTAAAAGGATTTGAATCAATTTGGGCAACATACCTCTTGCAGATTAGATCTCCTTGAAATATGTCAGCTACCAGCAAAGCTAGACTTCTGTTCGGTGCTTCTGTAATCAAGAAATTTAAAAATAACAAAATAATTGTTAGAGCATGTGAAAAAACTGATAGATAATAAACTACAATCGTGTCTGTCTCCACATGACCTTGGACGTTCATAAGCTCAATATCCACAACACTCGTAAATGCGACATTAGATAGACGTCATCTTTCATGCTCTCGACAATCGCATATCAAAACCATATAGGAAATATGAGAAAATTAATTAATCTGACCAAATCCAAACAGGGCAGGAGGAAGGACGTAGGGGTGTGGTCCTAGCAAGGAGACGAATGTCTTCTTTATCGGTTGTTTCCGCGCAGACGTACGGCGCCGTGGAGGTCAGAGATTAGTGGTGGTCGTGCGGTACCCGTACCTCAAGCAGCAGAGGGCGGCTTAGGAGGCGAGGAAGGTGTGCAGACCGGCTACATGCCTATCCATCCTCTGGTTATTCTCCTTCTCAGTGGATGTGGTTTGGGTCTTTGGAGGAGGGAAGATGGGTGCAGAGGTGACTGACCTGTGGATAATCGGCGGGGCGGCGACGCGA